>OX336390.1:654936921-656309921 GCA_946902985.2 Meconema thalassinum
ATCATCATCTTCTTCTTCCTCATCCTCTCCTACTCTCTCGCACCCTTCCATCGCCGTCATTAACTGTGTAAAGAATTCGACCAACACTGGATCATTTCCAAAGCTATAAAAAAAATGTATACAATAAAGAGTACAACAAAATTGTTTTATAACGCTTGTTTATCTAAATATTGTATTGTGAATTGCCGGGAGTGTGTGAGAGCAAGTACAGTTCACCTAAGTCTGCAGCAGCTTCCAGCGGACGCCCTTAGGGTGAGCTACAAGTTCTGTTCAATTTTAAGTAGTTTCAAAATTTTGCTACTAGATATTAATGATACCTAGTGGTGAATGTTCGAACTTGAGTATGGGTTTCAGTGCTGGCAGTGTTCACGAACATGTGTGACTCACTTGAGTATGTAGGTGCTGTGAATTGCTGCGAGTGTGTGAGAGCAAGTACAGTTCACCTAAGTCTGCAGCAGCTTCCAGCGGACGCCCTTAGGGTGAGCTACAAGTTCTGTTCAATTTTAAGTAGTTTCAAAATTTTGCTACTAGATATTAATGATACCTAGTGGTGAATGTTCGAACTTGAGTATGGGTTTCAGTGCTGGCAGTGTTCACGAACATGTGTGACTCACTTGAGTATGTAGGTGCTTCCAGCGAACGCCATTAGAGTGAGCTACAAGTTCCAATTTTTTTGCTACCAGATAATAATGTCATCTAGCGGTAAATTTTGGAACTTGTTTTGACAAAATCTAACCTGTCAATTTAGCTTCACGCAAGTTTAGTCTGTGGACGGATCTTTTACATGTCATAAAGTGAGAACATGTAACCACTGGCTTTACTCACCCTCCAAAGAAAGGCATACTGAAGGATTTTAACACACCTAAAAAAATCTGACTTCCTTCCCAATCCTTTTTTTTTTTTTATTCATCGCAATAACACGGGTTATCAGACAAATTCTACTCACACCCAAGTAAACATGGGCTACAAAGGCGGTAACTATGCTCAGTATTTCTAATCATTTTGAAGAAGAAGAGAAAATAAAAAAAACAACACCGCTTGCTTCCAGTATTTGATCAGATCAGGAATGGAATGAATTAAACTCCATCTAGCGGCGAGAAAGATCTGTGTTGGCTGCCAAAGCCAGTCTCACTTTTGTCGGTCAATGTTTAAATGAATGACAGATAAAAAGAAATGATAGCGGAGGGCGTTGCCGGAAGAAAGTTTTGACAGGGAAAACTGGTGTTCCCAGAGAAAAACCTGCCTGCTTTTGGTTTGCCCAGCACAGATCTAACATAAAGTGACTGGAATTGAACCACGCACCCAGCCGTGAGAGACTGGCGTGCTGCTACATAAGGCTTTAGTAAATAAATAATACTTACATTAACAGATCCAGCGACAATTCCTCCTGGTTTTCTTCTCCTTCCATCTCCATCACTTTATCGATCTTGTCCCCAGACATTGTAGCGAATGATATGTTGTGAAAAGGAACATCCTCCTTATATACTGTGTGTTTTGTGGTGAAAGGTGGATTAATTAGAAGTGTTTAAGGTACTTGTACAGGGTTATACAGTGTGGAGCTATTTCTGGTGAAAGGAAGGTCAGTAACGATTCCTGTATTAACGCAGGGTAATGCCGTATGGAGGTCACGTTTGTGTGAAAGGAACGGTAATCCAGAGACGTTTCCTGTATTCGGAGGGGTATAAATACTCGAGCAGAATTGAAATGAAGGTAGAGTTGTCCACGAGCTTACAGAGTTCACACCAGATTGTAATTGGATCCTTGTCCATCAGGTAATATTCAACATACTTAACTATATAACTTTAAAGTATATCCTAGTGTATATATTTGACTATGTGCTACTGGGAGACTAACTCAGCTAGATGGTTTACAAAATAAGTGATTGTACTGTACAGAAAAGAGGATAATTGAAGCATTTGAAATGTGGTGTTACAGGTGAATGATGAAGATCAGATGGGTAGAGAGAGAGTAACAAATAAAGAGGTATTAAGACGAGTGGGAGAGGAGAGATGTTTCTTGCGTCTGCTAATGAAGAGAAGAGATACATTGGTAGGACACATATTAAGACACCAGGAATAGCAAGCTAAGTTATGGAAGGAAGGTTCGAGGACAAAAACTGTAGGGGTAGACCAAGGTTAGAATATGTTAAACAGATTGTGTCGGGTGTAGGGTGTCGGAGCTATGTAGAGATGAAACGATTAGCTCAGGACAGGGAGGCAATGGAGAGCTGCATCAAACCAGTCAAAAGACTGAAGACTCAAACAACAACTGTACATTACACTACTTGTAAATGCTGAGATGGTATGTTTAAATCCACATGAAGATGTTTAGAATTTTAATAGTATAATGGCCTATTGACAAAGCTGGTTTAAAAGTCAGACGGTACGAATCAGACAAGCAATAATTACTTCAAGTATGAAACGAGCAGAATTCATAGCATGTAATAAGATTGGTTTTAACGTGACTTGCATCTTAAACCACTAGCTGCCGGGGATATATAAAATGAATGCGGCTCAATTATATATAATTACTGTTATTATCCAATTAAATGTTGCCGATTTCACTGCATTGCCCCGCGAGATAATGACGGTGCTCGAGGCATTCACGGAATAGATAATAATCACTTATGTAACATTAGTTCCGAGACATGGATTCACTTTTATACTTTAGTTCCAAGTCAAGTAACCTATTTAGTTAAGGACATTTAAATCATTACCTCCCGACCAATGTAGTCCCCCAATGCACTTGGGTGTATTGAACACATAAATTATTTAAGCAACCTGCGATGGCTTCACCCGGGAACAGATATAATATACAAACAACCCGACCCGGCTTCGCCCGTGAACAGTTATGTTATACCAGAAACCCAACCCGGCTTCGCCCGCGAACAGTTATATTATACCAAAAGCATGCACCGACTTCGCTCGAGAACAGATAAATTATACATACAATCTGCCCCGGCTTTGTCCGGGAACAGTTAAATTATACAGACAATCCGCCCCGGCTTCGCCCGGGAACAGTTGTAAACCGGCTTCGCCCGGGGAACAGTTAAATTACACAAGCAGTTTGCCCCGGCTTTGTCAGGGAACAGTAAAATTATACAAACAATCTGACCCGGTTTCATCAAAGTACAGTCATGACCAGCACCTGACCATGTAGCACCTGGATGTATAACTTGTTTGATAACCTGTGTTCTTGTAATGGAATGAGGAGAAGTAGGAAAATGGTGAACGCAAGCTGCTGACAATTAAATTAGTGGCTAGCGATAATGGGTGTGTAGAAGGGTTTTGATAACTTTTGTGTGTATATACATATTTGCTAATGGCTTAGGTATACTAAAACACTATTATAGATATCAAATTCGATTTCAGAATGTCGGCAATAAAAAATGCGAATTCCATAGGGAAAGATGCTGGAGCAGAGACTAAACGACTACAGGATCTGCAGGTAAACGAGTCTTATTTGGTAACTGCTGTTCGTCGAGTCAAGACGAAATTTGGGGACCGCATTTTATGTGAACTGGAGGACTTTGTAGTATTTCTACCGTCGAGATTCAAGGAACTCAGCGAGGAAGATGTAGCCGATCTCAACAAAGGGACCATCTATTTAAAATACATGGGACTGGAAAACAAAAGATGTCTTGTTGAATTCATAGAAGAAAAAAATAAAATTTAAAATTAGTTTATGTAAAACGGAATTTGCAGGGAAAATAAACTTTGGTTCACTCTCTCTGCAAACCGTTCAGTTTTTGTAATTGTTAAGTACTAAGGGACATCATGTCGTCACCGATACAAAGTTGGGAAGATGTGGATAGTTGTTTCAATAACAATATCTGTTCCACTAAAGTCAATAATGATGCAAACATTTTAAATCTCAATGAATATTTAAACACTAGTTACATCATTTTTCAAAACAAAATACAAGACTGTTTAAGAGAACATGTAGCGTTAAAGGTTAACGCTGAATTATTATGTGACTTTGCTATTTTGAAACAAGGTGTCGAAATTATTCAGCCGATCTATTTACACACCCACATGACTAAATTATACCGCACTGATAATATACACAGTTGGTATAGTAAAAACATTGTTGATAAACTCACAACACGCTTTGCCGAGTTTCAAGAATTAGAAAGCGGCAAATCGCTGGAAGCTATCAATCATCTTAAAATTAATGTATGCACCTTTGATCCCATAAATAGTGGGTCATCTCATGTTAATTTGCCTAAACAGTTGGAAAACCGTCACGCAGTTATCAATGTGGATAATAATGATGTTTTCTGTTTTATCTGGTCCCTGGCTGCTGGGCTATGTTCTGCAAGTAAAAATGTTCACAGAATGGGCAAATATCACGAGAAATTTATGGAATTAATGATCAGTCTAAATTTAGCAGACATAGAATTCCCAATGGACCTCAACGCCATTTCTCGTTTTGAATCTAAAAATCTGCTTTACTCCATTAATGTATACGGAGTTGAAGGGGACAAAGTTATTGGGCCACTCTATGTGACAAAGGAAAAAAAAGAAAAGCATTTTAATTTATTGTACATTGAAGGTGAATTGTGCAACTATTATTGTTATATCAAAGATCTTTCCAGACTAGTTCGTTCACAAGTTACAAAGAATAAAAATAGGGTATATATATGTGATCGCTGTTTGCAATATTTTACTAGCAATCAAAAGTTGACAGCCCATACTATTGATTGCATTACACAACCAGCTGTAAAAATTACATTCCCAGAAAAGGATAAAGCCAGTATGAAATTTCAAAATGTGTCTCGTCAAGAACCGCTTCCATTTACAGTATATGCAGATTTTGAATGTTTAACCACACCCATTGACACATGTAACCCGGATCCAGCACGCCCGTACACTCAACAAGTACAGCAACATGTGCCATTCAGTTGTGCTCTAAACGTGATTTGCTCATATGATCCTTCGCTTTCTTACTTCAAATCTTATCGCGATGCAAATGCTGCTGCTTGGTTTTTAAATGAATTGGACGCCTTGGCAGATCGGGTGTACAATATCCTGGAAAACCCAATTCCGCTTCAAATGATGGATGCAGACGAGGTGGCTTTTGCAACAGCAACCACTTGCCACATTTGTCAAAAACCAATAGCAACTTGTGACACGCCAGTGAGAGACCATAATCGGTACACTGGCAAATTTAGAGGAGCGGCTCATAGTGCATGTAATTTGGCCTATAAAAGAGCGCGCTATATTTCTTGTTTCTTGCACAACATGTCTCGGTATGACAGTCATCTAATTATTAAGGAATTTGTTAACCTTGAAAACCAAAAGTTTTCTTTAATTCCACAAAATCATGAAAATTTTATTTCGTTTACAAAATGGCGAAATGGAATTAGTATACGATTTTTAGATTCGTATAGATTCCTCGCATCATCATTGGATGCGCTGGTTCAAGGGCTTCACCCAAACAATTTGAATTCTGTACGTCAAAACTTTACAGGTGACGAACAATTTGAATTATGCATTCGAAAAGGGGTGTTTCCCTATAATCATGTAAACAATTGGGCATGTTTGCAGGAAACTGCACTCCCTTCAAAGGATAAATTTTACAATGACTTAACAAAAAGTCATATTTCTGAAGAAGACTATTTACACGCTCAAAAAGTATGGGACGTGTTCAAGATATCAACTTTGGGCGAGTATGCTGATTTATACCTCAAAATTGATACACTACTTTTGACAGACGTGTTTGAACACTTTCGCAAACTGTGTCTTGAAATCTACAATCTAGATCCAGCCCATTACTACACCCTTGCCGGATACAGTTGGGACTGTATGTTGAAGGTGACTGAAATAGAACTGGAACTATTAACAGACATCGACATGTTGCTCTTTTTTGAACGCGGGATACGTGGCGGGCTTGTATCGCTTGTGCAAAAGCATGCCAAAGCAAATAATCCATATATGGATACATACAAACCAAAGCAACCTACAACATACCTCACCTACCTGGATTGTAACAATTTATACGGATATGCTATGGAAAAACCGCTTCCGTATCAAAATTTTCGATGGCTGACTTCAGATGAAGTTTCAAATTTTAATTTACAGGACGCGTTGAGCAATAACACACGTGGCTATGTTCTAGAAGTTGACATATTATATCCCCCCGAGATACACAATGATCATTCTGATCTACCATTTTGTGTTGAAATACTACAACCTCCCAGTTCACGTTCCAACAATAAAAAGTTGCTGGCAACGTTAAATCCGAAAAATCGCTACGTCATACACATCGAAAATTTAATGCAATGTTTGAAACACGGTTTGAAGCTACAAACCATTCACCGCATTATTTGTTTTGACCAGAAACCATGGTTACAACCGTACATGCAATTAAATACTCATTATCGGCAGCACGCCAAGACTACATTCGAGTCAAATTTTTATAAATTAATGAACAATGCATGCTACGGTAAATCTATGGAAAATATTAGAAAGCAAAGAACTATTCATTTGGTAAACCACTGGGATGGTCGATATGGCGCACGAAAATATATTGCTATGCCCAATTTCCATTCAGTACGAGTTATTGAAACTGATTTAGTAACCATTGAATTGTCAAAGACAGAAATCATGTATAACAAACCAATTTACTTAGGAATGGTAATACTTGACTATTCAAAATTTGTAATGTATCAATTTCATTATGAGTTTGCCAAACAAAAGTTTGGAGATGTAAAATTACTGTATATGGATACAGACAGTCTTATTTATCAAACCAATAAGACGGATATTTACTCTGTGATGAGAGAACATCCAAGTTACTTTGATACCTCAAACTATGAGGTTAACAATATGTTTGGCATAATTCCCATGAATAAAAAACACATTGGTCTATTTAAGGATGAGTGTGCTGGCGATGTTATGACGGAATTTGTGGCTTTGGCGCCGAAAATGTACGCATTTTCAACACAAAAGAATAAAGGTCAATGCAAAGCGAAGGGTGTTCTTCGTAGCGTCACACAATTCCTCAATGTTGAGGAATATCGATGTGTACTCTACACAAACACCTCTCGCTTGTACCAGCAAACACGCATTCTTTCAAAGAACCATAATATATTTACAGTAAATCAAAATAAAACATCGCTGTCTACATATGACAATAAACGGTTGTGGGATGGTGTAAATAGCTTGCCTTATGGACATTTCCACACCTAGTAAATAAGAACACACTTTAATTTTTCAATTCTTTTTTTATTACAATTGTATGTTTTTACAAGAAGAAACCAAAACATCTTTTGTGAATGCTGTAATCTGGTGGACTGACTCTCAAATAAATACTTAACAATATTTGATTCAAGGTTATTTCTTTGTCCTTTTCCTCGCTAATCCACAACCACCACCAATCATTAGCTTTGACTTCATAGCTCCTGCCACGATCAAGGCTGCAATCTTTTCACCAATGGAAGCAGTAGATGATGTCACGCGCTGCACAGCCTTTCTCAGAAGAATGTGGTCTGCAACTCGACGTACTTCTGCATTCTTGTCGCTGTAAGCAATGTCATGATCTCTACACGCAGCATCCAATTTGTTGATTCCAGAATTACCTTGTGCTAGACGTTGGTTTAGTTTAGTTCCAGGTCCACAAAATTGATAGCCGGGAATATGCAGTTCAATGGGAAGTACATCAATGGCCTTGTTAACTAGACCATGACCAGCAAAGGTCCGATATATCTTTTTCAATCGTTGTCTTACTTTTTGGTGCTGGCGATACTGCCGCTGCTGTCTCTTCTTCCTCTTCTTCATCGCAACCATGGAATGATGAAGCAAAGTCTTTACAGGACGGTATATTTGTATGGCCGTGGTACAATTTGATGAGCTGACACGTTCCACACTGTCTAATGGATGGCATTTTAGCAATAGACACTTGCTGGTGTGACTAAAGTCAGTGCATGGTTGTAGTTCACGCAGACCAGGATCTCTGCTCCATTCACTAGGTACACTGTGCCAAATATTTTTCACCGCGTTTGAAGCAACATAAAAAAGGAACGCTTTGGGCAAAGCGTTCAATTCCTCATCTGTGAAACTGTCAAGCTTTTTTTTACAGGCAAAAAACTTGAAAATAGCTCGCTCTGTGGGGTTTGAGTCCAAACCTTCAATTGCTGCCATATTACTACACGTCCACACTGATCACTGGTATGTCTCACACTGAAGCTGACGTTACGACGCTTTGCACTCAACATGCAAGTTTTGACATGCTCTGCGAGCTAGCCAATCAAAAAGATTCCAAACATTTTGAAGTGTTTTATTTTGTAGAGGTTCATCAGGCACGGACAGGTTGTACAGTGCAGGACATCCCAGATCATGAAGGTCAACAAGTTGACATGTTGAATTAACATACTGACGCAACCATTCCTTTTTTTCACTTCCCTTTACAAATACAAGGTCAGCACCAAACAAGTGAGCTTTCAGAACAAGTGATAGATGCTGGTAAGGAATGTCGCCTTCTTTCCAGACTAGTCCCAAATTGCGTTGCAACCACTCTGTTTGTCTTCTGTCCTCGTCTGACTGCAAATGCAATGGAAACGGTGGTTCAAAGACAAAACTGGTTACTCTTGGTGCCCACATGGTTGTGCAGTCAATAATTCCTACTTCTTTAAATACAAACTTGTTTCCGTTCACCTTGAAACCCTGCACGTCGACAATCAATGTTTTCGGCATGGCGACGGATATCACACCTTCCACCACCGCTGCTTCTTAACAACTAACTGATTGGATAGGAGCGGGAAAATAATATACACACAAAGAATCAATTACACAATTTTATTCATAAAGTTATCAGTACATCGCTTACAATTTTTTATCATAGGATTTGGACCATCCCAATCACAGTGAGAATCTCCTCGATGCATAAAGTGTCTACGACAAGGACGACAGGCTGCAACATCCGCCGACATACGGAGGTGTAATGGTAGCTTATCCCAATTAAGGTCAATGTCGTGTGCACCGTACGCGGTCAGAAATCCAGCTGGTAAATAGGCAATCAGATGCTGCGGCATTTCACGAAGAAATTGTGCTTTATGGTAGGCGCGTATTGCTAAACTCACCAGGGTGCGATAAATCTCAAATGCTGCATCAGCGTCTCGACTTGTTGAGCAACGATCGCATTTGCAGTCCATGCAATCTACCCGCTCTCCAACATGACAAGATGAAGCTTTGGCAACGCCATCGTCCACATTATTTGTTTGATTAGCGATGGGCTTGTTGTTGTAGCCCCTGTCATGAATACCAAACGTAGACATGAATCCATCTGGTAAATAGTGAACCAGATGCGGCGGCATTCTAAGCACAGTATGATTCTTGTGATAGGCAGTTATAGCTTCACTCACTAGGGCGCGATAAATGGTAAACCTTGAATCTTCATCTGAGCCTGGCGAATCACTTTCACATTTGCAGACCCACCTCGCAGAGGGGGTTGTGACTTCATCGTAGCTTTCCATGACTGTGAAGGGCAATGGAGGAAGACATGCTATTTATACTCTGGTCACCATATTGGACAGCGGTTGATAAAACACTTGCGCCTCGTGAACAATAAGGCAATAAGCTGTTGTTTTTTCTGGAATAACTGTCGATGTTTCAAATTCTAGTCTGATATCAATTGTTGTTTCCTTCATCGACTCCTCCAAATACGAACAGTCCATCACCACCAGAGGCGCCTTGGACTTGAAGTCTTGTGGTGATAATAGCGGACATGCCTCTTTCTGATAATAGGAAGACTGAAAGTTTACAAACATGTCATAGAGCTTACCATATTTGTTCTTGTTAAAGTTTAAATCCATTCCCTCATAGGGAAAGGTAACTCCGTTCAAAAAGAGTCGTATATTTCGTAATTGGATGTGGTCAAATTTTGATGCATCTTTATTCTGTTGATATTTGCGATCTGTTTGAAATCCAACCAGGACGTAAAGTGGCCGCTCTGTATACCGTGAGGTTTTTATAGACCAAGTATGTGTATCGGAGAGTGGTAATACCGGGTATTCATGCAGCTCCCAGCTTCTAAATTGAATGGGTAGAGCTGTATCCTTCTCCACAATCTTGAGCAGACTCAATTTTTTCTGATCTGATAGAGTAACGTGCGGTACTTTCCATAGAATTCGTTGCAGTAGAATTTTTGTATCTATTGGCGCTGTATCAGCTCCCTTTAGCGCATTATAATCACTCCTGTCTCGTACAAGAATCAGATCCTGTCTTGCGTTCACAACAATGCGCTTATGATCCTCTGCAAAGCCTAGTATTAATTTTAGAGGTAAATGTCCAGTAAATGTACCATCATCGTTAATCATCCAGTCGTTGGTTGAGTTGGGACACCAACCAGCCATACAAAAAGCTTTACTCTCTTCGCTTCCGTACGAGGGATAAAGTTTCATGACACTTGTTATGCCAACATTTCGAGTAGTATCCACTTCAATACCGTTGATCACGTAGCGAACCTCAGAAAACAAAAAGGCCAAAGCATTGTTGGCCAACTTTGACGTTGTTGGAATGGTACCATCCAATTTGGTGAGTTGCCCTTCAATCTGGATGTAACTTTCATGTGGAAGCGTGTAGATATCTTGTTGGTTAATAGTAATTCGAATCTCATCATTATTATTTAGTCCCTGAGTATACGGTTGGTAGGAATGGTGTTCAATTCTTACAATACCCTCCTGAACTTCGACAGGGTTTGTCACGTCTAGAATCGAATTCATGACGTAAGATGTAACCAAGTTGTTGTAGGATCTGCTTGTTGACACGTGTTAACCTGTACACGTGTTGACCACAACTAACACCTGCTCTTGACAGCGTTGCCGCTTTATACACTTGTTTCATGCTGGTTTCAGATACATTTTGTAGGTCACAGGTGTATGAGGGTCTAACCGGATGAGACGTTGGTTTCTATTCACCAGTCTTAATGTAATATTCCTGATGTTGGTCACACTCACAGGATGATAGAGCACCACCGACGGGTTTTCGCGGATGATATAACCACCAGGTGAAGTAACAATAAAATCATAAAGCGAATGCGAGGGATCTTGATTGGTGTAGACGTCTGTAATAATATTACACGTGACAGATACGTGATGATCTTCAATTATTTTCACCGGTTGGTCAGACTTGTGTATCACGTTCGGTACTAACACTTGTGGTGAATAGCCTAACAATGACCCAATCGAATCTGGTTGAGATTTAAAATCAATCCTAAAAGAAGAAAGAATACTGCAGCGATGTGTCACGTTGTTGGCTATGAGTTCAAACTTGCGTGTCCCGTCCAGAAATGCTTTTAGACTAAATTCTTTGGTGAGAGTTGTGTAGATGTGATCGTGAATATCATCTACGGTGTAGCTGCCAGACGGTAGAGTTAACACATAGTCATCGTAGTAGAACTTATCATTGACGTCTTCAATTATGTTGCAGATTCTATTATAGCCTTCAAACGAAACAAGTCCCAGCACGTAGGGTCGTCGTCCCAATTCAATAGGAGGATAAAAGTCAACAGTTACTTCCGCACCTTGTCCGTGCACTGTAAACGTTCTACTTTCTGTTGTCATAATGACCACGTCACCCGCCGTGCTCGGTCTTATATAGAAAAGTCAAACATAGACGACCGCACTGTTGCGTGTTAAAATTTTGCACTCGTTTCACATTATAGTGTATTGTTGCACTGCTTCCAAAATAGCGAACAAGCTCTGTCGGAGGAGGAAGGTTTCCAAAACTGTCAAAGTACCACACGGTTCGCCCATGCTTTATGTAGGCCACATAATGCGTTCCCGGTCCATGACTGTCATCCAAATTGACAACTGCACTTTCATGGCTCCGTGGTCGAGACGGTAGTTGGTTGCGCATAAACACGCCTCGAAAGTGGGAGATCTTAAGCTGTTTTGCATATCTTATAACTTCCTCATGCGTCATGGCTCGTCGTGGCAGTGCATCGATTAACCGTTTTTTGGCGACATGTAAATGCCGAGTCCTTTCTTGTAGGGTGCTAGCTTCATGTTCACACCTTTGCCGCGCAGTGCTATGGCCTCCATAGTTTTATTATGCCTTTCACTTTCCTTCAACTGTTGCTTCGCCTCCTCAACAGCTTTCACCGTTCGTGCTACCGCACTTGCTCCTCCAAGAAGTGAACCCAGGGCTGCTAGTCCAGCAAACAGTGCAGGTAAAAATCCACCACGTTTCGGCACAGGAATAACTCGGGCACGTTTTCTAAAACGTAGTTTACTTTTGGGATTCGCATGCAATCGTGCTGCTCGGAGTGCTTTCTTAATAGCCAACTCACTATTTGTTTCTCCGCGCGAAGCTTGACGTGCCGCATGAAGAATAGCTTTAAAGCCTCCCTTTCTGGACAACTTCTTCCTCTTCTTCACCGCATATCTCTGTTTCACCATCGCGACCAAAGAACAAGACAACCTCACACCGCAAAGTATAGAACACAACTAACGCTCCTCTGGAAGGGAACCTGTAGTTATTTATTCAATGGTGGCTGTATATTCAAGTTCTATATAGAGAGGAAAATCGTTCATCGTTTTCCCCGCCTCTTTTTCTTCAGACGAGAGTTTCAAGTGAAAGAATAATTTGTCTCCGGCTTTCACCGGTTGATCAATAAGTGGTTGAACACTACCGTTTAATCGTACCTCTAAATGTTTCAAATCTGGTGCATACTCAATTACACGAATGGCACCATCATACATTAAACGGTAATTGTCATACCCCGAACGTAGTATGTAGGCGAGGTTATTGGGATCTTTTACCGGTTGTTGGTTTACAATGTGAAGCAGAAATATAGAGGGTATTGATTTAATAAAAAGCGATAACCGTTGTTCCAAAAATCGTTTGGTCGTCACGTCGTGAGGTTGCACAGGATCAGCAACTTCGGCTATTCGTCTTCGCTTCATCTGTAGAGCGTTCTCCTTAATTTCCCACACCTTTTCCATTTCAGAGTTTAAAAACCGTTTTGTACAAACATCTTGATCATCTTCAGGATCGGCCACATGCACAAGGCGTGCATTATTTGCTGTATAGCCCTTTACAGTTAGGGTGGGCACAATACTGAGCACCTGTTTCACCTTGTTATCTACATAGTCCTTTCGAGCAGCGTCCGTGTTGTTTGTTGGAAGAGCCAGCTGAGTGATTCGACGTTGGTGTACGTCATAGTCCTTTGCTTCTGTTAACACCACAGCATTGGTTAACACATAGGCTTTGGTGCACACATCTTGATCGTTCACAGGATCTGCAACGCCCGTAATACGTTTATTCTGAGCCTCATAATCTCCTTTGATACGTCGTAATCGGTAATAATCTACATACTTTTTTGAACATGCGTCCGAGGGTAATACGGGTTCTGTTATATTGGTCAATCGCTTTCCATTAAAGTTGTAATTGCCATCTGTAGTGCGTGACAATACATTAGCATCGACATATCGTTTAGTAGCCGGATCTGTATCATGTTTTGGATCGTTTGTCAAAGCAAATCGTTCATTTGTTTTGAGAGTTCTTCCAAAGGCGTCCATGGTTACACTGGAACTGAAACACCCGTTTGCCTCATGTATATAGAGACCAGCTCTTCCCCTTTCACATTTAGTTGATATGCAGATTATTAAGCAACAACATTCACTTCCGGTGGGAGACTTGGTTTCACACCTCTTCTCAACATCGTCCGAACAACGTCATGGATCACTCTTCCCATCCTCCATTCGTTGTCTCATCGCCGGCCCGTCGGGATGTGGAAAAACCAATCTTCTGCTTACCCTCATCACCTCCTTAAACGGAGTGCGCTTTCAAAATATCTATATTTTTGCCAAATCGCTGTATCAACCGCTGTATGTGTTCTTGGAACAGGTCATGTCAGGTCTGCGCAACATGGGCTACTTCACATTCGCAGCGCACGAAGATGTCATTTCTCCAGACAATGTTCGCCCCCATTCGCTTATGATTTTTGACGATGTGGCCACAGAACGACAGGGTATTATTCAGGCTTACTTTAGCATGGGACGTCATAAATATATTGATTGTTTTTATCTCGCTCAAACCTATTCGCGAATACCAAAACAGTTGATTCGTGACAATGCCAACGTGATTGTTCTCTTCCGACAGGATGAGCGCAACATGCATCACGTCTACGATGATCACGTGAACCCAGACATGACCTTTCAAGCCTTTACACAGTTGTGTGCCATGTGTTGGAACGCTCATCACCACAGTTGTCTTGTTATTGATAAGCAGAGCAACATCAACAATGGACGCTACCGCATGGGATTTGATCATTTCATTCGTATTTAAGTAGCTGCATCGCTTTTCTAAACATCATTAGTTCAGATGTCATGGCGACAACAGGGAGTCAATTAAAAAAGCACATAATCCGTGCGCGAAATAGCATTCGACAAAAGTTTCGCTATCTAAAACGTGCACATGCCGACAGAGAACTGTTTGTCGAAAAACATTTGAAATCACCTCTGGAAGCTGTGTTGAAAGGAACAACAAAGCCTAGTACACGCTCAAAAGAAACACAAACAATTGAAGAGGAGGAGGAGGAAGAAGATGATGAAGAACCTGAGGATGTTTTTTCTCCATTGCTTCCGTCTTCTAGCTCCAAAGAATCACCGCTGCCCCAGTTTTTGAAAACATCAATAATTGCTGAAACACCCACTAGAGCCAAAGAAAAGCAGCCTACTCTTAAAGAAATATTGAATACGCCCGAACAATATGTGCGGTTAAAATCCATTTTACTACAAAATTATGGTGCGTTGGTTACCCCCTTCCTTGAAGATCTTTTTACTAAGAAAACTGATACTACCTATGGTGTTCGCTATGAAAACAATAGATTTCGAATTGGCGATTCAGCAATCAAGATAAGTGACAATGTTTTGATTGTTAAAACAGTTCGTTACAAATTGACGTCAGGGCTTTTAGAACTTTTATTTTCACGCACACCTTCTACCGAGGAGTATGATAAAGAAGATCTTGAAAAGTATAAAGACATCTTGATGGCTACAAATGGTTTTAGACGTAATTATAAACGTTCTGAAGCAATAAATGCTAATAAGGGCTTCAAATATAAAACCATCATATCAAAATTGTTTCCCACCTATGCAAGTGTTCGCCGTGCAAATTCAGCGTCCGGTATCACGTTTAATACTTTGAAACCATTCATCGATTTCGCCTATTGGAACAATCCAAATAAGTTGGTCAAACGTCTGCAACTGTTGCGTGCATCGGAACAGGCCGGTCATACCGGACACGAGGCGGAAGTTTTAGAAATAGAAGAGGAGCTTCGTCATGCTGGCATTATTGTCTAATGAGTCAACGTGTTCACACACCCTCGCCTGTTAAGGCTGCCATTGCTCGCGAGTTGCATAGACCAGCTCGTCGTCTCTACCATCGTCGTCGTGTCATCACACGGGGCGTTGACGATCTCTGGCAAGCTGATCTGGTTGAAATGATTCCCTATGCCAAAGCTAACAACGGGGTCAACTATCTGCTCACCGTCATCGACGTTTATTCCAAAATGGCCTTTGTTGAACCTGTTCGGAATAAATCTGCACAACTGGTCACCGCTGCATTCAAGACCATCGTTCAGCGGTCAAGACGACAACCTCGTTTGCTTCAAACAGATCAAGGCAAAGAATTTTTCAACAAGACTTTTTCCGCTTATCTCAAATCGCTTGACATCCATCACTATTCCACTTTTAGCAATCTAAAGGCAAGTGTTGTAGAACGTTTCAACCGCACACTCAAGACGCGCATGTGGGAACAATTTACAGCAAGAGGATCCTATCGCTGGCTTGAACTTGTAGGCGACCTGGTGACACGTTACAACAACACTAAACATAGAACCATCAAAATGAAACCACGCCTTGTAACCAAGAACATTGCGCAATTGGATCGCATTCATCACAAAATCAAAACAGTAGATCCACGACGTCATCAATTACGTATTGGTGATTATGTGCGCATCAGTAAACATAAATCAATCTTCGCCAAAGGATACACACCAAACTGGAGCACGGAAATATTTCGTATTCGCAAGGTAAAACTTTCTAATCCAGTTGTTTATTTACTTGATGACCTCAACAAGCAGCCAATCCAAGGAGGATTCTACATGGAGGAACTGCAAAGGACGCAATATCCCAATCATTATCTTGTTGAAAAAATTGTACAAAAACGTGGCAATAAACTTTTTGTTAAGTGGCTAGGTTTTAATGCCACATATAATTCATGGATTAATAAATCAGATCTGGTGTACACCTTCTTGTTTTTATTTCATGTCGAGCTGGCCGACTCAACATGCCATGCGATTTGTATCCTACCCCCACCCTACCATTTACAGGAAATACTACTCCTGATTCATTGACGTTTGTTTACCATTGAGCACATTCAACAACCAGTTCATTCCCCCTCTCTCTCAATTCCATTCACTACTCCCGATACCATTGATGTTTGTTTACCATTGAGCGCTTTCAACCCCATCTTGTTTGTCTCTCAGACCCATTCACACCTAACCAACCTACCACGTCAGGGTCCAAACAACCACCGCCATCCACAGCCATTCATGTTTTCCATTCAAAACACTCCCGTTCATGACCTACCTCACATCCCGTAATCTGCTGTGACGTCACACACACACACATCAGTTGACCGTTCAATTCTCTGACGATTCATTCACAACCAAGGATTCGGAAACCTTCGGCAACACTCGGATCTCGTCGGGATCAAAGCAAAGCTATATAGCCCAGGATAATATCAGAGAAGGCGCTCAGTCCAAGAGAGAGACTGGGTCGAGGAGGGTCTCGTGCAGACCCTCTTCCATCCTTCCCCCTCATCCCCCAACCTCGCCACCACCCCCTCCCCCTCCCCACCCCCACTCCCCCCCCCACTCCTCCCCCTCCAACCACACCCCCTCAAACCGGTTCCTGGACCCTCCAAGGTTTGTTTACCTTCCGAGGTCCCGGCGACCTTGGGGGTCAATGACCTACCTCAAGGTCATTGAGCATGACCTACCTCAAGGTCATTGACCTTGCCACGCCCCCCTCATTTGCATAAATAACGGTATTTGAGTCAAAACCCCCACAGCCTCCCTACTGAAATATTTCACCGGCATTCTATATCTCTGAACCTATTAGCGGTATCATCCTGAAATTTTGTACGGAGATAAAAGGCACTATTGGATGATCATCTATAAGACTTTCAAAAACCGGTTGACTACAAAACGAACATGGCGGCCAACCGAATTTGAAAATGTTAGATAGACCTTTCTCGCGATTTAATGTTCCAAACGCAATGAAATCTGGTACAGGAAATGTTTATACACATTTTAATGCACGGGTATCTAATTTAGTTCAATTGTTTACATAACCTCAAGATGGCGGCTGTGCGAATTTTAAAATTAAGTTTTTATTTCTTGTGTCGTAATCATGCGATCGAAGTGAAAGTTTGAATAACGAACCTACGCAATATTTTTCCTGTAATGGTGCATGACTCTATGGCCTATACATTCAACAATCCAACATGGCAACCCTCCGAAATATTTAGACGGCTCAGAATATCTACGAATCTATTATAGCAATCAAACTGATTTTTGTAATGTTCAAAGGGGCTTTGAACTTAAGTTCACCTATAGGACTTTAAATAACCCGGTGATCTCAAATCCAACATGGTGGCGACGCGAAGTATAAATATTCACATGGACGTTTCTCGCAATTTAACCATCCGAGTGCAGGGAATCGTGGTACAGTAAATCCTCATACGAATGTTAATCATCTGGCATCTAATTTATTTCAATTGTTTCCATTACCACAAGATGGCAGCTTTGCGAAATTTCAAAATCTCCTTGTTACTTCTTGTGTCCTAATTATGCGATTGAAGTTTGAATGCTACACGTACACAATAATCTTCATGTAACAGTACATAACTCTAGGACCTACATATATAAAATCCAACATGGCGACCATCCGCAATATTTAGTCGGTTCTCAATATCTACGAATCTATTACAGCAATCAAACTGAAATTTTGT
The DNA here is from genome assembly GCA_946902985.2 of Meconema thalassinum. Lineage (NCBI taxonomy): Eukaryota > Metazoa > Arthropoda > Insecta > Orthoptera > Tettigoniidae > Meconema > Meconema thalassinum. The sequence continues at coordinate 654,954,945 of OX336390.1, forward strand.
ATGTTGATAGTGACAACTCCATTCCATCTAGTGCCGATGTCACAAAAAGTGGAAGCCTCTACCTTCCACTACTCCCAGGGCCTCCATGGCCTGTAGAGAGTTGGCTTTTGCTTTATAGTGGCAGTTAACATAAGTAGGATATATGAAAATAGGCTGTATAGTTCTTCACGGAACTACTTGTTTCCTACAAAGCATATTTCTTAGCTGATTGATTTTTCCTTTCATTTCCTGTCCCGGTAATGTCAAGTAATTTAATGTAATGTTAATTTCCTTTATTTTTATGTGTTAATTTTGTGTTGCTTCCTCTGACTTCGTTATATTACGTAACACAGTGTCATCCCCCACCCCCGTTTCCTACATACGCACTCCTCCAATCCCCACCACTTTCACCCCCTACCCCATGATTTCACAACATCATGAGAGTCTTAGTTCTGTTTTTGGCGCTGGTTTTCTAGTCCAGGTCATCCTCGTAAGTAGAGGTGTTCTCTTATTCGACTCCATAAGTATCGTCCATACTCTTTATTTTTTGTTTTCTTGTCTTTTAATTTTGGTTATCGAGTTGCGCTTACGGTTTAGTTGCACATTGATTGTAAGTACCTTTTAATTTATCTTGTTTCATCTTTGTTTGTGCTTAAGTTCATTTATACACTTTTCTCTTGATATTGTTTTTTGTGTACCCCTTTTTGGGGTACCATCTTTAGTAATTAATTTCATTTTGCTTGTTATTAAGTGATTTTAATGTCTCTTCAAGTTTACCTTTCATTTTGTGTTTAGATTAATCCTTACTCTTATGCGCACTTGTTTTATTTTACTTTAAATACTTTAGTAAGTAATTCATTTTGACTTCATCCTCTTTCATTTGAAATTTTGAGTTCCCTTATCTCTCGTTCGGTTTCGTCGGTCTTGGCTTCGTACTGTAACGCAGTCACGACCTACACGCCTCTCGGTTCTTTGATCAATTTTTTAAATGTAATTCCCCTTTGTGATTTGCTTTAAACAATTCATTCGTTTCTTTTTTTGGAAATCATATTTCTTTCGATCCGGAATCTTGGGCCCAGCACGCATCGAAAGAGACATCCTTTTCCCCGCTCCTTAGCGACCCTGTTGGTTTTAGGTAGATTTCTTTAGAAAGCTAACTATTGCAATGGGTCCCATGTTTCGACTTCCGGAAAATTTCGACATATCTTCGCGTTTCACATCCCCCAGACCCCAAAACCACCGTCAGTTCAAAAGTTTATATATAATTTATGTATATATGTATCTATCTATCTATCTATCTACCTATATATATATATCAGTTTCTTGTGGACACGATAATGGCCGTAATTTTGCATCAATCACTTTGAATTTTTTACATAATATGTATCCCTATAAAATCTCGGTCGAGTTCGTTAATGGGCAAAATCGGTCAAAGGGGGTAAAAATGGGGGGCTTTTTTCGAAAAAGTGAAATATCGCTATAACTCTCTTAATACATGAAATATCGAATCCCTTCAAAGTTCATAATATGTGTCGGATATGTGCCAAAAATTTATGTCAAATAAGTTTTTTGATAGCACCAACCATTGACCAAAGGGGTGGGAAAAAGTGGGTTTTTCGGGAAACATTAATCATATCTCTGTTAATAGGCACAATATCAAAACCGCACAAAATGGACAATATTCCTCCAATAATTACCTAAAACTTTTGTCTGAAAGAATTTTTGATATGACCCACCATTACGCCACGGGGTGAACAAAATGATTTAAATTATAAGAAAATGCCAAGTGCCAGGAGAGGTTGCCATGACAACTTTACTTTTAATTGATAAGGGATGACCGTCAGCAGTTGCTATGACAACGCCACTGCACGAGATCACATTCAGTTTTCATATGTCAGTGGGAAGCGACTTCGGTATCGGAACTGGTAGCACGCTGAACTTCTATGCCCAAGGTCGCGGGTTCAAACCCGGCTGAAGTCATCGGATTTACTAAGAGCGCTAAAAAACCTGAGTTTGCTTTCCTTCGGAGGGGAAGTTCCAACGTTCGTTGCGAGTTGCTGATTGAGGTGGCATCTAGTAGCCAAGTTCACAGCTAGGTGTCGTTGACGGCAGTATTTTAGGTAGATTTCATTAGAAAGCTAACTATTGCAATGGGTACCATGTTTCGATTTCCGGAAAATTTCGACATATCTTCGCGTTTCACATCCCCCAGACCCCAAAACCACCATCAGTTCAAAAGTTTACATATAATTTATGTAATATATGTATATATGTATATCAGTTTCTTGTGGACACGATAACTGCCGTAATTTTGCACCAATCACTTTGAATTTTTTACCGAATATGTATACCCATAAAATCTCGGACGAGTTCGTTACTGGGCTAAATCGGTCGAAGGGGATGAAAATGGGGGACTTTTTTTTTCGAAAAAATGAAATATTGCTATAACTCTCTTAATATGTGAAATATCGAATCCGTTCAAAGTTCATACTATGTGTCGGATAAAGCTCAGAAATTTATGTTTGAAACGTTTTTTGATAGCACCAACCATTGACCAAAGGGGTGGGAAAAGGTGGTTTTTTCGGGAAACATTAATCATATCTCTGTTAATAGGCACAATATCAAAACCGTACAAAATGGACAATATTCCCCTAATAATTACCTAAAACGTTTGTCTGAAAGAATTTTTGATATGAGCCACCATTGCGCCAAGGGATGAGAAAAATGATTTCGGAATTATAAGAAAATGCCAAGAGCTATCAGTGGTTGACATGGCAAAACTACTAAATTGATGAGGGATGAGCCATCAAACGTTGCCATGACAACGCACTTGCGCGAGATCAGATTCAGATTTCCATCTGACTAAGTGTGAAGCGGCTTCGGAGACGTAACTGGTAGCATGCTGAACTTCTATGCCCAAGGTCGCGGGTTCAAAGCCGGCCAAAGTCGTCGGATTTTCTAAGAGCGCTAAAAATCCCTCAGTAAGCTTTCCTTTGGAGGGGAAGTTCCAACGTTCGTTGCGAGTTGCTGATTGAGGGGGCATCTAGTAGCCAAGTTCACAGCTGGGTGGCGTTGACGTTAGTATCTGGTAGCAACATTAGGAACTACTGCTTGAAATTTAGCGTCTGCATTCCTTACCTGAATTACACACTAATACAGCCATCACAATTCACACCGTTTATCAGACAGATTCTACACTCACCCAAAGTACACGGGGTTATATGACCGCGTTGTCGCAGCCCCTAAACTGAGGAACCAACCAACATCTCTGCGGGAGATATAATTTTGCGTGAAGAAGTAACAGACCGTTACATAGTTACACATCAGTGTCGAAACCTTGCATAAGGACAGTGTGACCACAAGTATAACAAGTAGTTCCGTGAAGAACTGTACAGCCTATTTTCATATATCCTGCTCATGTTAATTGCCTCTATCAACATACAAAATTTCAGTTTAATTGCTGTAACAGATTCGTAGATATTGAGAACCGTCTAAATATTTCAGACGGTCGCCAGGTTAGATTTTTATTTTTGTACCATTATATTAAGATTATTGTGTAAGTGTGGTATTCAAACTTCAATCGCATGATAAGAACACAAGAAGTAAAAACGCGATTTTAAAATTACGCACAGCAGCCATCTTGTGATTATGCAAACAATTGAAATAAATTAGATGCCAGTGGATCAACATTTGTGTAAGCATTTAAAACGTGCAACGTTTCACGGCACTCGGATAGTTAATTCGCGAGAAACGTCCATTTAAATATTTATACTTCGCGTCGCCGCCATGTTGGATTCGTGCTCACGAGGTTACTGAAAGTCCTATAGGTGAACATATGTTCATAGTCTCTATGAACATAAAAATTTCAGTTTGGTTGCTGTAAAAGATTCATATATATTCAGAACCGTCTAAATATTACGGAAGCTTGCCATTTAGGATTGTTATATGTATAGGCCATAGAGTTATGTACCATTCAAGGTCACTTATTGCCTAGGTTCATTATTCAAACTTTCACTTCGATCGCATGATTACGACACAAGAAATAAAAACTTAATTTTAAAATTTCGCACAGCCGCCATCTTGAGGTTATGTAAACAATTGAATTAAATTAGATGGCAGTACATTACAATCTGCAAAATCATTTACTGTACCACATTTCACTGCGCTCAGAGAGTTAACTCACGAGAAAAGTCTATTAAAATATTTCAAATTCGCTTGGTCGCCATGTTCGTTTTGTACTTTAGAGGTTTATGAATTATACATAGGTAAACTTGTATCAGTACCCTTTATCACCGTACAAAATTGCAGGGTGATATCTGTAATAGTTTCGGGGATATAGAATGTCAGTGAAATATTTCGCACAGCCGCCATTTTGAGGTTATGTAAACAATTGAACTAAATTAGACTCCAGTGCATTGCAATGTGTATAAATAGCCTATTTGCTGTACCAAGTTTCATTACGTTTGGATAGTTAAATCGCGAGAAAAGTCTATTTAAAAGTCTCCACTTCGCTTGGCCGCCATGTTGGTTATGTAGTAACCAGGTTTTTGAAAGTTTCATAGGTGAACTTCTAGTAGTACCCTTTATCACCGTACACAATTTCAGGGCGATATCCGTTATAGTTTCGGAGATACTGAATGCTAGTGAAATATTTCACACAGCCGCCATGTTGGATTGGTGAGACGTAACAAAATTCGATGGGCACGGTCGACGCCGCCGGGAATAGTGCTATGAACTTACCGAGTTTCACTGAAATCGCTCCAGCCGTTTAGATTTTATTAGGGGGGGGGGACACACACACACACACCTCACACACACACACACACACACGCACACACACACACGGACAAAAGGTGATTTCATAAGCCTATTTTTTCAAAATTGAAAATAGGCTAAAAATGGACTCCAAATGACAAGAAGGTTACCGTCCCCGTAAGACAATAAAATGTTTAAAATATGTTTAAAATGAAGAAAAACAAAGTTAATTAATCTCCAATTATAAAATACTTTCACGCGATAAATGAGGTCTGATCCTTCTACGAAAACCTGCATATTCTGCCTATTTTCGCCTATCTCCAAGTTTGTCCGGTGAAATCTACCTCCGCCTTCCGGCGTGCCGAGAGGACTTTTTTTTTTTTAGCTCCCACTGTATTATCTGCAACTCTGCTATCTTTAGTAACGTAAAAGCACAGTCGGTGCAGCGTTCACATATCATTCATTCGATTACGATGAAACTTGGGTGATACGTTGAGTACCTTCCAAGGAAGGGATCTGGCTTAGTAAATCATCTTAACAATAGGCAGCGCACGCGTAGATTCAACAAATGAGCGACGACGCGCGAAGCGTTTCAATAAAGTCCGTTATTCATCCGATTGTGATGAAACGTGGGCGAGATGTTGAGTATACTTCAGGGAAGGTTTCTGGCTTAGTAAATCCATTTTACAATATGTAGTGCACGAGTAGATTCAACAGATGAGCGACGACACGCGAAGCGTTTCAACGAAGTCCCGTATGCGTTCATATACCGTTCGTCCAATAGCGATGAAATTTGAGTGAGATGTTGTGTATACTCCAGGGAAGATTTCTGGCTTAGTAAGTCCACTATACAATAGGCAGCGCACAAGTACATTCAACAAATGAGGGACGACGCGCGAAGCGTTTCAACAAAGTCCCGTATAAGGTCAAATATCATTCGTCCGATAGCGATGAATTTTGGATGAGATATTGAGGACACTCCAAGGAAGGTTTCTGGTTTAGTAAATACATTTCACAGTAGGTAGCGCACGAGTAGATTCACCAATGAGCGACGACACGCGAAGCGTTTCAACAAAGTCCCGTATGCATTCATATACCATTCGTCCGATAGCTATGAGGCTTGGGTGAGATGTTGTGTACACTTCAGGGAAGATTTCTGGCTTAGTAAATCCACTATACAATAGGAAGCACACGAGTAGATTCAACAAATGAGAGACGACGCGCGAAGCGTTTCAACAAAGTCCCATAAGCATTCATATACCATTCGTCTGATAGCGATGAAACTTGGGTGAGATGTTGTGTGCACTCCAGGGAAGGTTTCTGGCTTAGTAAATTCATTATACAATAGGTAGCGCACGAGTAGATTCAACAAATGAGCGAAGACGCGCGAAGCGTTTCAACAAAAGTCCCGTATGCTCATATACTATTAGTCCGATAGCGATGAAACTTGGGTGAGATGTAGTGTACTCTCCAGGGAAGGTGTCTGGCTTAGTAAATCCATTTTACAATAGGTAGCGCACGTGTAGATTCAACAAATGAGCAACGACACGTGAAGCGTTTCAACAATGTCCAGTATAAGGTCACATGCCATTCGTCCGATAGCGATGCAACTTGGGTGAGATGTTGTGTACACTCAAGGGATGGTTTCTGGCTTAGTAAATCCATTTTACAATAGGTACCACACGAGTAGATTCAACAAATGATCGAATACGCGCGAAGCGTTTCACAAAGTCCCCTATGTCTTCATGTACCATTCGTCCGATAGCGATGAAACTTGGGTGGGATATTGTGGCCACTCCAAGGAATGTCTCTGGCTTAGTGAATACATTCACAGTGGGTAGCGCACGAGTAGATTCAACAAATGATCGATGACGCGTGAAGCGTTTCAACAATGTCCCCTATGTTTTCATATACCATTCGTCCGATAGCTATGAGACTTGGGTGAGATGTTGTGTACACTTAAGGAAAGGTTTCTGGCTTAGTAAATCCACTATACAATAGCCAGCGCACGAGTAGATTCAACAAATGAGGGACGGCGCGCGAAGTGTTTCAACAGAGTCCCGTATGTGTTCATATACCATTCGTCCGATAGTGTTGAAACTTTGGTGAATTTTTGTGTACACTCCAGGAAAGTTTTATGGCTTAGTAAATCCATTTTACAATAGCTAGCGCACGAGTAGATTTAACAAATGAGCGATGGCACGGGAATTGTTTTAACAAAGTCCCGTATGCGTTCATATACCATTCTTCCCATTGCGACGTAACTTTGGTGAATCATTGAGTACACTCCAGGGAAGGTTTCAGGTTTGGTAAATACATTTTATCATAGGTAGCGCACGAGTAGATTCAACAAATGAGTGACTCCGAGCGAATAGTTTAAACACAAAACCGTATACGATCATATGCCTTTCATCGATTGCAATGAAACTTTGATGAGTTATTGTGAATACGCCAGGGAAGGTTTTCGACTTCGTAAATCCATTTCACAATAGGTAGCGCACGAGTATATTCAACCAATGAGTGACAGCGCACGAATCGTTTGAACAAAATCCCGTGTGCGTTCATAGGCCATTCATCCGATTGCGGTGAAACTTTGGTGAGTTGCTGTGCTCGCTCCCACGAATGTTTCTAAAGTAGTAAATCCATTTTACGATAGCTTAGAGGCAGTTAACCGAAATAGTAAAACATATTGTGTATCCAAAAGCACTTCAAGAAACAAAATTTCAACGCCAACACTTTCTTTGATTAGCATTGCAACGCATGCCGGGTACAGCTTGTAGAATTATATTTATAACACTGACATTGACAATTTACTCTAACTTAACTAACATTCTTTAGATTAACAGTGAACAAAGCCTGAAGCTACATTTTATATTCTAAACGTGTGAAGATCTCAAGTGCATTAGTGGACAGTTGGCAACCCATGGCTCTGAAAATACTGTATATAGTTAGATCTCATGGTAATATATTGTACTGTAAATGTCACATTTGGTATAAATTCATGTTTTAGAATGGAAATTAATATTAAATTTATCAGTATTGATAACACTGGCATTGAATATTTATTCCAAATGTGTCTAATATCTTAAGGAAATATTTCGGAAAGGTTGAAGTTGCTTCCAAGTGTAGATTATGACAAAAAACAAAAGTTTGGTGCTTTTCAGTCGGTCAACACGAATGTACCCAAAAAGAGCTGGGTTATGCCCTAATCTTGAACTAAATGACATGAGATTAATAAATACACTAGGATGACCAGTTTCGATCGTCAAACGATCATCATCAGATCCATTACACTTAGGCTATAACATCTATTCTTCAGAATGCAGGTGAAAAATATTTTCAATATGTACAATTATTTAGTTGCAGTATTGGTACTGCAACTGTCGGTGTATGCTAAATGTTGTATATCTAATGTTAGGTGAAATGCTAAAATGATGATAAAAATCCGGAGTTTGTCTGTTTGGGGTGATTATATGGTAATAAAAATCAACTATGGTTATACTGTAATAATACAGGCTGATACTTCTCCGGTTGTCTTCCTAGCTGGAACTTCGAGCAGTTTCGTGTTCACTCTAGCCCCAGTTTGGGTCGACTGAACCTGGGTGTTAACTGGACAAAACTGGTGTTTCCTTTCTCCCCCTTTGTTCCTATGTGCTTTCTGAGGTCAGTGCAATGTTTATTTGTGTGACGTTGCCAAATCTAGACAAGAATGTATGTTATTGAATACAGGAAGATCTACAACTATTAAAGACCGTGGAACTGCATTCGCCACCCGTGGACTAAAAAGCCATTCGAACTAAGGGCTGCCCAGTCTATTGAAGACGTCCCGGCACCTTTAATACTGCCGCGCATACCAAGGCCGGTACATATCAATAGAAAGTGACTTTAGTTTTTAAACCTTTATTTGAATTCTTTATTCATAGACTGAATAGAGGATACCTTCTCGTTAAGTGGATTTCCTTAGGAAAGATAATTCTCTATAATTCCACAATTCACCTGAAATGTTTTCTTCCCAAGAGAGTGTTCTCAACTCAATCCATCTTCCCTTTCATTAAAATCTCGTTTCCTATAATGCATAGTGCAAAATTACAAAGACGCTTTATAAACTTACATTGCCATCATTAGAAGGCGTTCCAAGATAAATAGCCTTTCATTACAAGAACTGACTTCATTATCTAAAATTCTTTCCTTACGTGAAATATTCCTTTTGTCGGTCTGTGGTAATTATGCTCAAAGGAACAGGAGCTAGGGGCTGAATTCTCAATTCTTATTTCATGTTCTTGGTTGAATGGTGGCATCAAAACATATTTACCGGTAATAAACATGTATTCCAACCTATATTTCTAGAAGTAAGATTCTCTTTCAGTTAAAATAGCGCTGAAATAATATTTTCGAGCTAGTCTCAAACTGAGAGCCAGTTACTACAAGGGCACGTAAGGAAACGACATGCCAGTTATGTGCATAATTATTTTGAATTATGAGATCAATATTTATATATTTTTATTATATATGAATTTCAGCCTATTGCAATAGTAGAGTATTTTGAATGAACGTCCTTAGACTCCCAGAAAGTTCAATTTCAAGTAGTTCCAATTTTGGCTAACAGATTCCACTGTCACTGACACCTAGCGGCGAACCTCGGAACTTGATAGAGCGTTTCTAGTCAAGTATAACCTAAACATTTGGCTACACGCTACCAATTGTAGTGGAAGGTTCTTTTACATGCCATACATCTATGACATGGGCCCGCCAGCTTTACTTCCCTTCCGAAGGAAGGCATACTGAAGGTTTTTTACGCTCTTAAAAATCCGACGACTTTGGCTGGGTTTGAGCCCACCATCTTAGGCAGATTCCAAAATACTGCGGCCCTTTAAATAATCAGTGGGCAGGCCCGACTTTAATTTATAATTTTTTAAATCCCTATATGCTAGGAGATGATAATGATGATGCTAAAATAGTTGTTGCTTAAGATAATGTGACGACTTGATTCGACCCAATTGATGAGAATGATATCTACTACTACTACTATTACTACTAGGCCTACTAATGCTATTACTACTACTACAACTACTACTACTCGATGGAAAGAAGAAATGTGTCTGTGGATTTGGAAGAAACAAAGTCCTGAAGAAACAGACATAAAAGAGAAAGAAAGAAAGAAAAAAAGAAAGAAAGAAAGAAAGAAAGAAAGAAAGAAACTAACAATCAAGCAAACAAGCAAACAAGCAAACAAACAAACAAACAAACAAGCAAACAAGCAAACAAGCAAGTCAAGAAAGCACGAGAGGTCTTGAATTCCAAATCTAGCCGTGTGAATACACCTTACAAGGAATCCTCCCGAACGTTAACTTTGTATCACACTTCTACGTAGCACAAAGATTCGTTACTTTGTAAAAAAAACAAGATGTTCAGGAAAGAACATATAGCCTACTTTAGTTAGTTAGTTATTTTTGTTTTAAGGGGCGGAACTACGAGGTCATCTGCTCTTATAGCCTACTTTCTCCTAAATGTATGGGTATAGTTATAACTCTTTTTCCTTATCCCCGTTTACTTTCTTCCTATTCAAAGTGCAAAATGGCCCACATCAGTATGACATACTGGATTTGAACAGCAGCATTCAAACCATAGTTTATAATTTATCCCACCATTTTACAATTTCATCAGAAGACACTCCAAACAACGTAGGAATTCAGTATGTTAGCAGCAACTACTTAAAATAATTGAAACAGAAACAACCCTTCGTTGGTCTAAACGTATCGCTGGTAGAAACATATTTCATAAACCTACTGTACAGTTAATTTTAATTCGCGCCTATCCTTGAGGGCGAGTGCGCTCTATCGGCAACAAGAGGATATATTTCAATTACACCGTATGCATGGGTTCATTAGATGGGAATGTCAAGACTGGTATAGTGCGCAGCCCGCATATAGTATGCTATGGCTATCTCAGGCATAGTTCAACTGGTTGCTAGTAGATGTCACTCGTGCAAATCCGGTGGCAACTTTGTTTCAATCAAATATATATTTCCAATTGCAAAATGCACTGTATAACGCTCCACTTTATAACGTCTCAGTACTTAAAAACTAATCAATGTAAAACAATCAAGCGACAAAATGCAACTCTGATAGGTTTTGAACCCCAGCCGGCCGGGTGAAAGACTAAAGCTCTAATCACACAGCCAAACATGTCCTCCCAAGGCATACGTTATCAATTGATTTACATACAACGTCTTAGCAAATAAAGACTTTAACTAAACGATTTCTTCACTGAAATATAATTATATTCATTATAACCCATTTCTTACAAAGCTCACATTATTTCTGTCAGTAGGTTAGATTGCATGCAACATACTCAAATTAGTGAAATATAGGTCAGAACGAGAGAGCAGCTGCCATCTTGTCTTGTAGCCGATACGGCTCAGCTTTTGAAAGTCAATTCTGCACTATAATATTACAATATAAACTTTTAATTTCGAACCGGCGACGTCCTTTAGAACAGTCTCGGTTCGATAACCGGAACTGGTGGGTCCCAAGTTATGGATTGTGAAGTTTGCATAATTTACACAGCCGCCATCCTGAAATGGTATGGATGATGACTTTATAGTTTGGTTGCAAGACGCGTCCGATATGATGGTTCGTTTTTACCAAATGTGGTAAAGATCCGATGATTAGTTTGATCGTAATTTAATATTAGGTTTTAACCATTTGAGTGGCCACCATTAAGTGCTGGTAAAAATGGCGGCAATATAATACTTGACAGTAAGGTTCCCTTTGCTAGTGCTACCTCTGTACCAAATTTCGTTCAATTCAGTTTCGTTGTGTGTGAATTGATAGGGAGTGGGGGGGGAGGGGGGGGGGGCAGAATACAGATTGCGCACACACTCACACACACACAATGTTTGGCCTTGTGTAGATCTCATAAGTCTACTTTCATTTTTTGCATCGAAAGTAGGCTAAAATCACATGTAATAGTATTTTCCCCTGAGCCCATTTGGAATATCCCTAGACAGGCGAAATGTTGCCTGGTGTGACTTCGCTTGCGTGACTTGGAGTAGCCTCAGTGGATGCAAGCACTATGTGTAGGCTACTTCTACAGCCTCATTCCTCAGCAGCCAGGCTAATGTACAGTACATTCTTCAAGCCCCAAGTACGTATCTCGCTAGAGGGATAGTCAGAATGAATTTTCGGACGAAATCATCACACACGTTTTCCTTGAAATCTGACCAGTATATATGCATAGCTTTATCGAGAATGGGAAGTTCACATTCGCGCAGATTCTTTGTCCGTGTTACACCCTACCCATGAAGAATTGATGTATCTACTCGTAGTTACAGATTAGTGTCATCTCTAGAGGCTAGGTACGTCGTGGTCAGGAGACCAACTAATCAACTGGAGTTGTGAACTGAACTAATGTAATTCAAAAATTGCAAGTAAATTATGTTTATAGTAGGAAACCTGACTTAAAATCCCCCTCTGGTAGATAATATTGGTAAGCAAATGCTAGTTTCTTGTCAGGAAAAAGGAGGAGTGAGTATGGCTAGTAGCATAGCACTAGGGGTTATAATAACACGGAGTAGGTGTTCGTATTATTAAAAGATGAAGAATGCTACAGCTGTCAAATCACTTGTTAGTAATTATTATTGAAATTTTATGAATTATAGTATGCAGATTTTGTTGAAATTTTACAAACTCCAAAGCAATATTTAGAGGAAACAAAATAAGGTGTCGAATTTATGTAAACTGTACATATTTTTAATCAGTACATATTTTTAATCAGCACATATTTTTTCTCATTTTCCTTTAGTGCTGCGGATCTTCGCTTTTACTGTATTTCAATCATTACCTGAGCCTACTTATCGGGATCTGTGATCACGTGTTTGTAGTGGGGAGCACAAAACTTGAAGGGATTGAAAGAGATGAATCATTACCAAATTTTGTTTCATTAGCAGAAATTCACTTTGCGGTGGCAGTGCAGAAGATGTTCAAAAGAAGAGAAGACGCTATTTACAAGGAAAGACATTGCCTTCTCGTCTGCTCTCTCGGGAATTAATTAATTAGTCCAGTGTGGTATTAGGCTGTAGACACTTGATGAGAGCGACACGCTAAGTGCGTCCCCACTCTTGTGGAATAGCCTCCCTTTGCAGACCCGTGAAGAAATACGAACTACTCCTACATTTAGTCATCCTTCCACACACCATATTGAGGACTGGTTTTGAGATCCAAGGTTCCTTTCCCAGCACTGACAGTGATCATCGTGGGAGTGTTTCTCCGTTCTCAAGTGAAGCAAATTTTGGTGTATAAATTAATTACAAGTCTTGGGGCTCCTCCCATCCAAATCACACACGATTTGTTTACAGACACTACTACGTACTGAACCCTTCAGAATAGCAGTGTTTTATGCAAGAATCTTAGATCAAGGGGTCGCGTTCAGTTCATAGTGTGGTGTTTACGTCCGCCAAACAACGTGCTTTTCTGAGGCAAGGGTTATAGGATAAAAACTATATTTAAGAAACAAAGGAGACAAAACGTAAGATAATAACAAGATTTAATAACTAATTTGTGCATAAAAGAATAAAACAAACAAAAATAAACAAATATCCTCCCTGAATTTTCCCTGTGAGTTTCAATGTTGTCAGATGCCAACAGAATGTCGTCAATGTATCGCACCGTCATCTCCTTTACTTCCTCGGTTAGGTTCCGGTCCAGTGCTCGGATTAAAGCACAGCCCGCTGTTTTGACTCCAAAAGGCATTCTGACGAAACAATATGTCTGGTTATCGAATAAGAAGCCAGTTAGAAGCTGTGACTTCTCATCCAATTCAAGATGGTGGAACGAGCTCGTCAGGTCGACTGATGAATAAATGCTCTTGTTTTTAAAGCCTTTTAATACGTCTCTGATAATTGGCGCTCTGTCATACTCAGGAAAAATGAGTCTCATGTTGAGATTTCTGGAATCTAAACAAAGTCTAATAGATCCATTTGGTTTTGTGACTGCCAAAATCGCATTTAGATAAGGTGTAGGTGTCTTCCTTATCACTCCAGCTTCTAACATCTCATCTATAATGATTTTAACTTGACCACGATATTTTTCAGGGATTGGGTACAATCTGCTTTTGAAAGGTGACCAGTCCTCGACTTGCATAGAGTACTTGAAATTTAAAATGTTCCCAGGTACTGTATCAAATACTGTTTTGTGCTTCCTTAAAATCTCTTCCAACTGTTTTCTGTGTTCACCCCCAAGTTGAATGTCATTGAGCCGCTCCTGTAGTAACTCTTCAAATTGTGCATCACTGTCATCTCCTTCTGTTAATAAAGACCATATCTCCTGGGATTCTATCTCCTCATCTAGTTCCACAACAGCCCCTTCTACGATGTTATCTTCCGCCTTTCGTACCTCCTCTTCCGTCTCTTCTGATATTGCTTCCAATGCCCAAGAATTTACATCTCTTCCGGTATTGATTTCATCCATATGCAATCCCACGTTTTTCAGCTGGTCATATTCTCTAAAACTGACTGTATTCTTGTGTAAATCTATCACTGCTTGATAGTCACAAATGAAATTTGCACCAAGAATTATATTGAAATTCATCTTTGCCATGATAATGAATGTTTGCCCAAAAGTGTGTTCCAATATGTTCAGCTCTAAGTATGCCTGACGTTTACAAGTAACGGTGCGTTCAGGAATAACACCCCTCACTTTGAGCTGTGGTACCGGAATTACAGGAATATTCTGAGTCCGTCCCAACTCTCGAACCAAGGCCTCCGATACTAGACTGATCTGTGACCCCGTATCCAATAAACATCTTATATTAATTCCACCAATCCTTGCGTAAATAATGGGTAATTGCCTAATTTCATCGTTCCGTGGTTTCACCGTCTCCTCCAGGCAGTCTTCTGGTAAAGCAATCCATTCTTGTATGTTCGCTACTATCCATCCATCTTCAACATCCGACTGTTGTGTTTTGAGACTGTCTCCTTGATCCAAAATTAACAATTTTTTTTAGCTCCATTTCGACTCCCATCATCCTTCTGTCGCTCATGTCCTTGATATTCCTCTTGTCTCAGTAGACTTCCAGCTTCCTCAGTATGTGTATCTGGGTTCTTTCTATTCCCAATGGCCTTTTCCCATCTTCCTAGTTCTCCACCTTGACTAGCGTGTAACTCCTCTAAGTAATTTTGTGATTGAGCGTGCCTATCATCCCAGTCATCTCGATAGTTACGTTGCTCTCCTTGATTTTGATCTCTCCTTCCTTTCCATCGTTGATTGGCATTGTAATCACCGTATCTTCCATAAGGCCTGTCATTCCTTCGATTATCACGCCATTGTTGATATCCTCTCTGTTGGTATCTATTGTTGCCCTGGTATCTATTGTTGTAGTGATTTTCGTTACGCTGATATGGTCTGTTTTCCCCTTCTTCCTGGTTTCGCCTAGGTGTGGAGGTGCTTGTATTAGTACCCTGCGTTTTAGTATTTCCTTGTTTTGTTTTTACGACCTCTGTAGTGTTGACTAATTCCAGCTGTCTTCCTCCTCTAAAATGACTATGAGATGTGGTCTCATCTATTTGCCGTAATATCTGCTCTGCATGTAGGGCCGTACTAACGTTTGCTGCGACTAGTACTTGCTGTACATTAACTGGCATTTTGTGCCCAACTCTAGGAATGGGTATTCCAAGTTTCAGACACCTAGATATCAAGGGAAAGGCTGTAGCAGCGTTTGAAAGTTCGGATATTTGAATATCGCGCTACATTGCTTCTCGAAGCCTTTCGAAGGAAATTACCGATAGTTGGATGGTAAATGACGTAGCGAGTAACAGCAGAGGTGGAGACTATTTATTGATTAAATAGTTAACTATGGAGCAGAGACTTGAGACTGGGATCAGATTACTGGCACGGCCAAATGAAAGAGAATGCAATTAGTATCAAGTAAATCGGACCAGGGATTCAAGAGATATGAGGATTTTTAGATATCAGGCGATGACGCGTGACCCTGACCGTTTTTGTATAAAAGCAAGCTGGAGCAGGCTTAGTTAGCTCAATTCATCACAAGCACTTGGCGAACAAGTTGCGTCTACGCTGAGCCAAGGCACATGGTTGCCGCCTCTACGAAGAAGTACTTTTCAAATCGTGATAGTCACGAGAAGTGCTGCGCAAACGAGTTGGAACTTAGTAAGTTTCTGGTGAGGAGAATCACTGAGGTGATTGTTTTTCTACAGACATTGGTGGAAATATTTATATTTCTTAAAGGACATATGCTAGACTTGGTCTAGAAAATAGTATATTGTCACAGTCCAATAGTAAATTAATACTTGGATGTTTAAATCCATTTAAAGTCAGTTTTCATATTTTGTAACTATTTAACCACTTCAATCCGTCAGTACATTGAAGAATAGTCTATAACGGTGGCGTTCATTAGTCTACGCAAGGGAAACTGCAAGTTGTCTAGCGCATGGAAGATGGTGATATTAATAAACCATGCCCAGGGAACGATCTCCAGAACAGCCGTTAACTGCTTAGACTGTCAACGTTTTTCTTGTACTGATGAGATTACAGTGAGTTAGGTTACAACTGACACATTTAAGAAGAGATCGCTTAGATCTGACCCTTTTCAAACAAACTGTTATGGCTTTGTTAGAAGCCCATATTAAAATGGAACCACAGTCATTTAAAACGTCGAAAGATACTACCACTATGTCTGACTAGACGATTTGTGGGTCTACAATGGCGGCCGATACAAGGATTATACGTGCTTGTCCGATAGGGCATGTCTACGGATAAATCTGGTATAGACCAGGTTTACTACACTTCAAGAACATCAAGAAATGTAAGCCACATTTGAATATTATTATGCTTAGCTAATTGGAACAAACTATTTTTCTGCAGATGACCAACACATTTTTTTTCGTCGTATTTAAAGCTTGTAATGATTTACGCAAGACTTGTTAGATTTATTCTGAGCATTTTCAGCACTCAGAACAGTTTAGGATCGATGACCGAGTATTTTGAGCATTTATTTGAATTTTTCATATTTTTGGGAAATCACGGTAATCAGCCGATGCAACTGTAAAAGTTAAATTTATTTTTGTTGAGGAATGGATATTTTTTTTCCATATTCGAAGGTTCGAACATGTGGATTCTCACATAATGAGATGATAATTCAACATATTTGAAATAATAATAATAATAATAATCCACTAATAATAATAATAATAATTTTCATAATTTTTCTAAATAATTCTTGGATATTATATTTTATAATAATCATATGTATTGAGAAAGAGCCTATGAAGTAGTTGAAACATTTCTAGTTTGGAACAGGAGATTTTACGAAGGAGAGTGGTTAGCGCAAGCCCGCATTCAACCAACATTTCAGTTCTGGTTGAACAGTTGATATTTGCTATGAGCAAAGTATATGTTTCAGATAACACGGAGAGGCATGAAACGGGAAGCAAATGATATTTGTATCAAATAGGATATTTTTGTATTTATATAAAATCATGACGTAAATACACTCGAAAGTGAAATGAAGCTTTTCATAAGTATGGTAAAATCACGGGTTGAACTGAATGGTAAAATAAAATAAACTTGTAAGTTTATTAATCTTCCAGTGTTGATAACAAGCAGAGGCTTGATTTATTGTATAAATTTTGGGAAGAAAATTTATGTGTGTGGAATAGTTGTAATGCCATTCCCAGGTGCGCATGTTAAGTCGCAGGAATGAAGGTTTTTTCGAGCATCAATCAAATAGCAGGTTCGATGGCTCAGGTTTATAGTAGGAGTATTGGAGCCACACATTTCGTCGTATGAATAACCCGAAGGTTATTTCTTTGAAACCATCAGTTCTTATTTCAACCTTGTTTACGAATTCCATTTAGAATTTGATTTTGCTAGAACCCGGATTTGTCATGATAGTAGTTTATTCTTCTTCAGAGGAAGACCTTTGCCGTTGTTGTTGTTGTTATAATATTGTGTCCTTACACAAATAGTAGAATGGGCCACTGCCAATTTAAAATAATTCTTTAACCACGAATAATTTGAAGGATATTTTCAATCCTAGTGCCATGAACTAAATGAATTCATTATGAAACTACAATTCTAATTTCCGCATTCTGTCGAAGAATTGCAAGTTGTGAAAGTTGCTAGAAATGGCCATAAATATAAATATTTTTTTCATAATAATTCCAAGTGGAAAATCTAATAGTTGAATGGTTCAACCATTTATTGATCAAGTTGATGATTCAGAAATCATATATTTTGTTTGGAACTTAAAGTTCATAATCGAGTCACTTCTCGAATGTTTAATGTCAGAAGAACAATTAATTGTTGTTGTGCTTCGCACAGTTCTTCGATGCTATGCTCAATGGTCAAATACTTTTCAGATGTTGTTAATATGTGTTAATAATTTGTGTTGCTACGATGATAATAATAGTTTCAACGATATATTTTGGAAAACTGGAAAACAAATGAAAGTTTAAGAAATTCTATAAACATTTATTCTACGAGTGTTAATATCATGTAAATAGTCAAACAGTGATCTACGTTATTTCCAGTATGGACAATTCATTTTGCACTGGAGTTAAAATGTTAATAATTTTGGAACACAGTCCACAGGACTAACAATCGGACTTGTGTTTTCAAAAAGATTGTCAAATGTGTTTGGAAGATTTCTGTATATTGTGTGTAAATAAGAGTGTGGATCGCCACACGTGGATGATGCTGCTTTGAGCATTATTCTTGCAGTCAGATTTTAACTTTAAATAAACTGAGATAATTTTACCAGATGTGTTTCACCCAATTAAATCTCCTTCTATCCTTATTGTTGCATTGAGCCAAAAATCAGCAAAGCATTTTTATAAATTTGATGTCGTTTTTGCGATTTGCTTTAACCCATCTGGCGCTCCGGGATATATTGATTCTCGTGCTGACTGATTATTGGTAAAATGCATATGTGGTCGTGCGGACTCCGGTCTAAACGGACACATAAAATAAGATAGAGAGAGAAATGGCGCCCAACGTGGGGACCGATTTAGACATGGTCAATCGCATGCCGATTTGAAATTGTGATAATTTTTTTAGAAATATTTTGGGAGTTGAGAGATGTCTGGTTTGGATGAATAAATTAGTAGGAAACCCAATTAGTGGGGAAACTTAAAAATTTAACTGGGTTAATAATTAGAATGGGTTTGATTATTTTTGATAATGGCTTAACCATTAGGGCGTCAAGTAAATTCAGTAGTAAACGTTCGATGACGGGACATACACATTAGAATCCAGGTGGAGGATATTTGAGAACTTGCATATTTTTCTTGTGATATTGTGGTAAATGTAATTCGTAAAAGTAGAGAATTTTGTTTTTCCATCACGTCGATATTAGGACAAATCTCATTTTATTATAGTGTTCCAATTAGCTATTCATATTTCTTGTTCTAGTTATAAGCTTGTGTTTGCCACTGTTGTATACCCCTAAGTTTTGAATAATAATTGAAATTATGGAAGAAATGATGAGGATGATGAGGAGTTTGGAGGAGAGTTCAAAAGAAGCTGGACTGCGTGTAGCAGCCATTATGAAAGAGAATACTGAGGCTTTAGAAAAGAAACTTAAAGAAAATTCTGATAATTTGAAAGAAAGTTTAGATGATAAACTTAAAGAAAATTCTGATTCTTTAGAAAATAAACTTAAAGAAAATTCTGATTCTTTAGAAAATAAACTTAGAGAAAATTTGAATGATAAACTTAAAGAAAATTCTGATTCTTTAGAAAGCAGGTTAAAAGATAATTTGAAAGAAAGTTTAGATGAAAAACTTAAAGAAAATTCTGATTCTTTGGAAAATAAACTTAAAGAAAGTTCTGATTCTTTAAAGAGTAATTTGAAAGAAAATTTAAATAGTAAATTTAATTCAATGGAAAGTAAATTTAAAGAGAATTCTGAAATTTTGAAAATGACACTTGAAAATAAAATGAATAAATTATGCGATAAAACACATGAGCTCGAAACTTCATTAGCTACTAACGCTAGTTTAATGGACGATAAATTTCGCGATGCCGATCTTCGATCCCAAAGCTTAGCTGATAGGATAGAACATGGTCTTAGGAAAGTTGGTGAAGACATGGTCAACCTGGAAGTCAGAGTGAAGAAGGAGAGTAACGAGATGGGAATTTTAGTTGTTCAGCGTTTAACGGAACAATTCAAGGAACTTGTCATGGGAGAAATAAGAGAAGGAGTGATTCATGAATTGCAAACTGAGATTAAAACCACAGTTGTCAATGAAATTAAAGACACACTCAAGCTGGAGAATCAAGAGGGAATCAAGGAGATTAGGGAATCTTTGTCATCCCACATTGAAGTAATTGCCAAGGATATTCAAGCAACTCAGAAGGACATATCAGATATGACAGGGTCATTGAAAAGTCATGAGGCTGTTATGAACCAGATATCCATTGATGTTAAAGACAATTGTAAGGAGACTGAAGCAATCAAGAAGATGGCAGAAGAAAACCAGAAGGAACTTGAGGCTATGAAAACTCAAATAAAGGATGAGAAACAGTCTGATCATCTTTTGAAAATGCCAAATGTAAGGGGAAAGGAACAGATACAGATAAATCTAGGAGGAGCTAGAGAGACTGATAGACAGGATGAGGTCAGGACAGTATTTCAATCCAACCCCATAACTGTATTTAAGAATATAGAAGACAAGCCTTCTAAATTTTCAGGGCGAGATTCTGTAACACCCGTGGAATTTCTGAGAGAAGCAGGTGATTACCTGAAAGATTCTAAGATCCCTAAAGAAAGACAGATCAGGGTAATAGGGAAGTTCTTGGAAGGTCCCGCACTTTTGTGGTTTAGAGCATTTAGATCCACTCTAAATACTTTTGAGGAGTTTCCTCGTGGGTTATTGAAGAAGTTTTGGTCCCCTGAAACCCAACAGCAAGTTAGAGCAGAGTTGTATTCGAAGAGATTCTCGACGTCACAACCTACTCGATACTCTACATACTTTTCTGGACAGCTGTCTAAACTCCAACATTTAGATCCGCCAATGCCAGATAACGAGTTGATTACTGCTTTGATACGACAATTTCCAGCAGACGTCCAGAGGACTTTGATCGCTGCTGATATCTACAATATGGAACAGTTTGATGAAGTATTACAGAAGCTGGATCATACAAACGCTCAATTCTTCCATCAGAAGGGAGTAAAGAGTAATAACGCTGTGTATGCTGTTATGGCTGACAGTTATTCTCAGACACCTCGAGAGATTCGAGAGGAGCGAGAAGAGAAATCGCCGAGGGAAGATTCCAATACGAGAGGATGGAACCAATACCGTAACAGATACAGTTACAAACCATATGCAAGACCGGATGGTGGTAATCGATACAACGCTCGATGGAGAAGACCACGAGATACTCAAGGAAGGTACCAGGAAAGAAGATCCTATGGTAATAACTATAATAACAGAGGGAATGTAGATACTCGTCAGTCCAATGAAGAGTTTAACAAGGACACGAGGAAAAACTTGGAAGCAAGACACCAAGATAACTTACAATTTGTGGAGCAGAGGCCCAATGATCCAGGTCCATCGGGAACACAACAATCCCGGGGGAATGGTAATGAAAAAAAAACAACTTCGAATTCACAGTAGAAGATAGAATTTTGAATACTTTCACTTCCAGAATAATTAAATGGCAAGCCGAGGATGATGACTTAATTCAACAGAATGACGAACGAAAAGAAATGGGTACCAGAATTAGAATGCCAATCATTTCATGCGAAGTATTTGGTATGCCTGTCGATACTTTGATCGATACTGGGGCTATGCTTTGTCTGGTGAGTGAGAAGCTTTATATTCTGTGGAAGCTCAAAGAGAATTTAGAGGAGATTCCAGTATCAGGAATTAAGATCCAAGGAATAATACCCAATAAAATATCTCTGTGTAAAACACAATTATACTTATGTATTACGATTGGAGGACATGATTTCCGACATGTATTTGTTGTAATGAAGGACATGGCTTTTGACATGATATTGGGAGCAGATTTCATTCAGAAATATCAAGCAGTGATAGATATGAAGACTGAGACGATTAAATTCAAGAATACCGAAGAGATAAACTTCGAGGGAAAAGAAGAGGAAGACATCGAGGGAGATGCTCAATGGTCTCTGATTTTTCATGAAGCTGAAGGAAGAGAAGTCTACACTGAGAAGGAGTCCCCAGAGCTAGGGAAGATTTTGGAAGAGTATCAAGATATTTTTTACATTAAACCTGGTGAAATTGAATATTTTGAATATTGTGGAAGTAAACAATAATGGAAGCTATGAAGTAGCTAATACACGAACTGGTAACATCGTGGGAACTTACAATGCATCGAATCTGAAGATCTATTGTTCAAGAACCAGATAATTTAATGTGTAGATAGGAAAAATAAAATTTTTTCAATTTTTATTTTTTGCTAGGTGTGGGGTGGATGTGCCCAACTCTAGGAATGGGTATTCCAAGTTTCAGACACCTAGATATCAAGGGAAAGGCTGTAGCAGCGTTTGAAAGTTCGGATATTTGAATATCGCGCTACATTGCTTCTCGAAGCCTTTCGAAGGAAATTACCGATAGTTGGATGGTAAATGACGTAGCGAGTAACAGCAGAGGTGGAGACTATTTATTGATTAAATAGTTAACTATGGAGCAGAGACTTGAGACTGGGATCAGATTACTGGCACGGCCAAATGAAAGAGAATGCAATTAGTATCAAGTAAATCGGACCAGGGATTCAAGAGATATGAGGATTTTTAGATATCAGGCGATGACGCGTGACCCTGACCGTTTTTGTATAAAAGCAAGCTGGAGCAGGCTTAGTTAGCTCAATTCATCACAAGCACTTGGCGAACAAGTTGCGTCTACGCTGAGCCAAGGCACATGGTTGCCGCCTCTACGAAGAAGTACTTTTCAAATCGTGATAGTCACGAGAAGTGCTGCGCAAACGAGTTGGAACTTAGTAAGTTTCTGGTGAGGAGAATCACTGAGGTGATTGTTTTTCTACAGACATTGGTGGAAATATGTATATTTCTTAAAGGACATATGCTAGACTTGGTCTAGAAAATAGTATATTGTCACAGTCCAATAGTAAATTAATACTTGGATGTTTAAATCCATTTAAAGTCAGTTTTCATATTTTGTAACTATTTAACCACTTCAATCCGTCAGTACATTGAAGAATAGTCTATAACGGTGGCGTTCATTAGTCTACGCAAGGGAAACTGCAAGTTGTCTAGCGCATGGCAGATGGTGATATTAATAAACCATGCCCAGGGAACGATCTCCAGAACAGCCGTTAACTGCTTAGACTGTCAACGTTTTTCTTGTACTGATGAGATTACAGTGAGTTAGGTTACAACTGACACATTTAAGAAGAGATCGCTTAGATCTGACCCTTTTCAAACAAACTGTTATGGCTTTGTTAGAAGCCCATATTAAAATGGAACCACAGTCATTTAAAACGTCGAAAGATACTACCACTATGTCTGACTAGACGATTTGTGGGTCTACAATGGCGGCCGATACAAGGATTATACGTGCTTGTCCGATAGGGCATGTCTACGGATAAATCTGGTATAGACCAGGTTTACTACACTTCAAGAACATCAAGAAATGTAAGCCACATTTGAATATTATTATGCTTAGCTAATTGGAACAAACTATTTTTCTGCAGATGACCAACACATTTTTTTTCGTCGTATTTAAAGCTTGTAATGATTTACGCAAGACTTGTTAGATTTATTCTGAGCATTTTCAGCACTCAGAACAGTTTAGGATCGATGACCGAGTATTTTGAGCATTTATTTGAATTTTTCATATTTTTGGGAAATCACGGTAATCAGCCGATGCAACTGTAAAAGTTAAATTTATTTTTGTTGAGGAATGGATATTTTTTTTCCATATTCGAAGGTTCGAACATGTGGATTCTCACATAATGAGATGATAATTCAACATATTTGAAATAATAATAATAATAATAATCCACTAATAATAATAATAATAATTTTCATAATTTTTCTAAATAATTCTTGGATATTATATTTTATAATAATCATATGTATTGAGAAAGAGCCTATGAAGTAGTTGAAACATTTCTAGTTTGGAACAGGAGATTTTACGAAGGAGAGTGGTTAGCGCAAGCCCGCATTCAACCAACATTTCAGTTCTGGTTGAACAGTTGATATTTGCTATGAGCAAAGTATATGTTTCAGATAACACGGAGAGGCATGAAACGGGAAGCAAATGATATTTGTATCAAATAGGATATTTTTGTATTTATATAAAATCATGACGTAAATACACTCGAAAGTGAAATGAAGCTTTTCATAAGTATGGTAAAATCACGGGTTGAACTGAATGGTAAAATAAAATAAACTTGTAAGTTTATTAATCTTCCAGTGTTGATAACAAGCAGAGGCTTGATTTATTGTATAAATTTTGGGAAGAAAATTTATGTGTGTGGAATAGTTGTAATGCCATTCCCAGGTGCGCATGTTAAGTCGCAGGAATGAAGGTTTTTTCGAGCATCAATCAAATAGCAGGTTCGATGGCTCAGGTTTATAGTAGGAGTATTGGAGCCACACATTTCGTCGTATGAATAACCCGAAGGTTATTTCTTTGAAACCATCAGTTCTTATTTCAACCTTGTTTACGAATTCCATTTAGAATTTGATTTTGCTAGAACCCGGATTTGTCATGATAGTAGTTTATTCTTCTTCAGAGGAAGACCTTTGCCGTTGTTGTTGTTGTTATAATATTGTGTCCTTACACAAATAGTAGAATGGGCCACTGCCAATTTAAAATAATTCTTTAACCACGAATAATTTGAAGGATATTTTCAATCCTAGTGCCATGAACTAAATGAATTCATTATGAAACTACAATTCTAATTTCCGCATTCTGTCGAAGAATTGCAAGTTGTGAAAGTTGCTAGAAATGGCCATAAATATAAATATTTTTTTCATAATAATTCCAAGTGGAAAATCTAATAGTTGAATGGTTCAACCATTTATTGATCAAGTTGATGATTCAGAAATCATATATTTTGTTTGGAACTTAAAGTTCATAATCGAGTCACTTCTCGAATGTTTAATGTCAGAAGAACAATTAATTGTTGTTGTGCTTCGCACAGTTCTTCGATGCTATGCTCAATGGTCAAATACTTTTCAGATGTTGTTAATATGTGTTAATAATTTGTGTTGCTACGATGATAATAATAGTTTCAACGATATATTTTGGAAAACTGGAAAACAAATGAAAGTTTAAGAAATTCTATAAACATTTATTCTACGAGTGTTAATATCATGTAAATAGTCAAACAGTGATCTACGTTATTTCCAGTATGGACAATTCATTTTGCACTGGAGTTAAAATGTTAATAATTTTGGAACACAGTCCACAGGACTAACAATCGGACTTGTGTTTTCAAAAAGATTGTCAAATGTGTTTGGAAGATTTCTGTATATTGTGTGTAAATAAGAGTGTGGATCGCCACACGTGGATGATGCTGCTTTGAGCATTATTCTTGCAGTCAGATTTTAACTTTAAATAAACTGAGATAATTTTACCAGATGTGTTTCACCCAATTAAATCTCCTTCTATCCTTATTGTTGCATTGAGCCAAAAATCAGCAAAGCATTTTTATAAATTTGATGTCGTTTTTGCGATTTGCTTTAACCCATCTGGCGCTCCGGGATATATTGATTCTCGTGCTGACTGATTATTGGTAAAATGCATATGTGGTCGTGCGGACTCCGGTCTAAACGGGCACAATTTGCCTTGCTATTGTCATCACCAAATCTGCTTCGTTTAATGGGTAATCTAGGTCGCGAAATTTTAGCATTTGCATGTTAAAGAAATCTGAGTATTTCGTCTGCTGGGTAGTTTGGTATTTTCTAGAGTAAAGCTCCATTCTTAAACTCTGTTGTATGGCGGGAGACCAGTATTTGCGCAGAAACGCTAAATTAAAGTCTGACATGGTTCCAAATGTATATTTGAAACTTAAAAACCAGGTGAGAACATTTCCTGATAAAAATCTCTCCATCATTCTCAATCTACGTGCTTCAGGTACCCCAGTGTCATTGAAATGGTTTTCAATCTCTTTGATAAAGGCCTTAGGTGTTACCCCTGAATTTTCGGTGTATTTCTGCGGCTTGTAGTCATTTGAGCGAATTACTTGAATAAGTTGTGTGGGCTGATGACCGTCCTGTGGTGTTGAGCTCCTATCTACGTTCTTGCGAAATCCTTCCGTGTTTGTTGTTAATGGTCTCTCTGCTTGAGTCTGACTTCCTGCTATGCTGGGTTGGGAACTATGTGAGTCATCCTGCTTGTCTTTCAATGCTCCCGTTTTAAATATAGATGATTGTTCTAATGAGCGGAGTTTGGCTTTAATGATCCTGTCTGTCTGCTCTTTAAGTTTATTTTTTACCTCTTGCTCCAAAGCTTGAATACGCGTGTGGTTTTCGCCTACTGTTTTAAGAATGGTGGATCTTTCCTCTTTAGAATCAATATTCATTTTCTTCCAATCTTTCCTGATCTGTTCTTTAATCGTGCTTATTTTTTCTTCAATCTGGCTCTTATTTTCATCTTGATTATTTTCTATCTGGCTTAGCCTTTCGTCTAATGTACTCTTAAATTATTCTTGTTCCGTTTCTAGGCTTTTCCACTGTTCCGCTGATTTTATCTCGAGACGGTCCATATCTTTAATTATGCCTGATATGTTCTCATCTACTGCTGATATTTGTTGTTGAATGACCCTGCCACTTTTCTCCATCTCCTTAAATCGACCTTCCAACTTATCCTGAGCTATTTTGACCTCGCTTGTATTCATTGTGCATGCTATTTCAATCTGCTCTAATTTAGCTAACACCGTTTCATCGAGAATGCTAAGTTTTTTATCAAAAATACTCTCCATTTTTTCAATCTGCTCTAATTGTTTCTCATTATTTTTGCTTACATCAAGGGCCAGTAATACCATCTGTTGGTTTGTGTGCTCTTTCATCTCTGCGGTTAACGAAGCTAATTGGTTCGTGTTTTTATTATTTTGCGCCTCTAACTGTGAATTTATAGTGTCATTAATTTCATTCTTTAATAACCTAGCTTGTTCCGCCTGATATTCATTTTGCTCAATTCTACTGTTATTTAACTGTGTCCGCAATGATTCACTTTGTTCTAACAGTTTAGTATTTAGCGATTCACTTTGTTCTGACAGTTTAGTATTTAGCGATTCACTTTGTTCTGACATTTTCGTATTTAGCGATTCACTTTGCTCTAACAGTTTAGTATTTAGCGATTCACTTTGTTCTGACATTTTCGTATTTAGCGATTCACTTTGCTCTAACATACTAGTGTTTATTTGTTCAGATAATTTTGTATTCAACGCTTCACTTTGCTCTAACATACTAGTGTTTATAGATTGACTCTGTTCTGCTAGTTTAGTATCCAACAATTCCTGAGTTCTCCTTGCTGCATTCTCAATGATCTCCTGGATCTGCGCCACCGTTGCCATGTTTTATAATATATATGATACATATGGGAAATGGCATACGCCAATGCCCTTTGACACGCACATAAATCCAATGCACATTTAATTTCTTTATCCTACTCAGTTCATTTATTTTTACCTTTAATCCCATTAGTCGATTGCATCTCTGAGTAGTTCTAGTTTTACTCGATTTAATTTTAACCCCAAGCACATATTTAGTCATTAAACAGTTATCCTGATCTGATATTAACACTGACTAATTAACAAAGTATTAATTGTCATTTTAGGCTACAGCCTCCTAATATTTCCATGAGTTTGACTTTCTAAACAAATCTAGTTTTAACTTTATCATTGGGCGCCCGGTATCACATCTTAATTTTACTTTAATTTAAAAGACAACAACGTGAACCGTATTTTACTTTGCAAACTCCTGATTTTAATTTATCTTTCACACATTTGGCGGTATCCACTTCGCCTCAACTACTTTTAATAAAATATCACTTCCCGGTGATTAAATACTGACATATCTGCCTGCACTTGCGGCATGCCAGTTTTACTCAAATGCGCCACTATTGACATGTGTAATCTCCCCGTTACACCACAGTGAATAGCCCCACCGTTGGCCGCCAGTTTTCACCTATGAACCCTTCAGAATAGCAGTGTTTTATGCAAGAATCTTAGATCAAGGGATCGCGTTCAGTTCATAGTGTGGTGTTTACGTCCGCCAAACAACGTGCTTTCCTGAGGCAAGGGTTATAGGATAAAAACTATAATTAAGAAAGAAAGGAGACAAAACGTAAGATAATAACAAGATTTAATAACTAATTTGTGCATAAAAGAATAAAACAAACAAAAATAAACAAAATCCTCCCTGAATTTTTCCCTGACAGGAAAATCTATCACTTTGAGGAGTCAGATGGCTCTCCCCTTTTCTAATAAAATGTGGATCCAAGTTCCACTACCTTGCATGTGAATTTATGTTCGCGTGATGACTATCTACGAGAAATGAGTACTTGGATGATCGTTCGTTCACAACGGGTTAACAGCCACGGTGCTCACGAATAATCATCTCTTAAATCAACGTTTATGGATATGGGCATAACATTAATAAAAATCCTTAAATCTAACTCTGACACACATATTACAACTCTACTATTTACAGGCATCTCACTGAGACCCTTATTAGTGTGGTGACACACTTAACCAAATGAGCTGCCACAATGGCCAGATACTCAACAACAAGGAAACACAGCGCCGCACGTGACTCATGGGTCACTGACATGGAAAATAAACATAGAATAAACCAACAACAACAAACAACCTGAGTGGTTAAGATTACTTTATATTAACAAAATTGCATGTTAAGGAAACGCTTCGAAGATTATCGTGTTTCGTAGGCAACTCCCATTTATTTCAACAATTTTACCATTGATAAGTTTCTCACATTTATATTTATTTTCAAGTAATTGGGAGCCATACGTGCACTCCACTTTAATGATGAGCTTGCTTGCGAAACTCAGCCAGCCCTTGTGACCACAACTCACCCTTTCCTCAATATCTGTCATGTCCCCCTTCCAGTGTATATAAATAGCCGACCAGCTGGACTGTTATCTCAAGGAATCAACAGCAACTAACATCTCCTCCAACTCAACATATGGTCAGACAATAATCACATATCCATAATTGTCCTCGCAAGGAAACAATATGAATCTGGTACCAAGCTGACAGAAATCAGTCTCTGCTGAAATTCCCGCTTGTAATACCACAAAAAAATATACTCACATTACACACATCTGGAACTGACATACCGCCTTTCACACGGGTCTGCTGAATTAGAGCTCGCAAACATTTAACACAATATTTAAAACTTACGATAGAGCAGAATACTCTTCGTCACAAATTACATTGCTCCAAAAGGCAATAATCACACTGAATCTGATCAATAATAAATCTCAACAAAATTTTAATTACCCTCCAATCTACTATATAATTATATTAATTCAGTCCTACTTCTGAAACACGACATATCTCCGAGAGACGTTTTTAACCGCACTTCGTAACATAGGCGAACACGGCCGTTCACATAGATACGTTAGTTAACACAACACAAAGAAAAGAACCTTCCAAAAACTACAATTGTGCGAGCTGCTTGCAAACAAAAATGTGTCAGATCAAACTAAATATACTACATTAATCACACAAGCAAAGCATTTACAAAAAATATGTCCCATAAACCATAAGTTAATTTAACAAATAATAAAATATTATTATGTACTCATCTCTTTTTGTAGTCACCCGTCAAAGAACATCAGACGCCATTCCCCAACTGGATGGTTCTTTATCTCATATCAGCCATCTGGACGGAGTGTTGAGAATTCCAAACTTCCTCTGCATTCATCGATGTCATCCTTGCGCTGATACAAAAATTAGTTTATTATACACTTATGTCTGACTACTAAATTCGCTTGTTCAGGTACTAAATTCCCTGTCACTGTTCGTTGGCGAATTATCGACGATACTGCCCCTATAATTATAGTACTATGACTATCTATCACTGAATTTAACACTTTACAATGAATATCTTGTGTCCTCGACACACAGAATAAAAGTCTATCTCCTCAGACGAACAGAATAATAATCTTGTGTCCTCGACACACGGAATAAAAGTCTACGTCCTCAGACGAACAGAATAATAGTCTTGTGTCCTCCACACACGGAATAAAAGTCTACGTCCTCAGACGAACAGAATAATAGTAAAAGTCTTGGCTCTTCGACACACTTATAAATGAACTGGCCCTTGGGTCTAGATGGAGGGGGATTTTATGTAAAAATTTATCGAAATAATTGTGATACAGGAATGAAATAAATATCACTGAACTCGTAATATTGCACAGGTCAAGAATATGCCCATTAATCCTAGAATCGATCGTAGAGATTTTGTCTAGGCGATTTCCCGCGTGAATGCTAGCCACCGCGTACCCCAGCCAGAGTTGGCGCGCAAGTAGGCATTCTCTTCTCATTGGTTCTCCATTTTCTGTAATTTGGCGGTTTCTAGTAGGTCTTGGCGTCTTGGGAGTGTCTATTTTCTTCGTCAGCCATTCACGTTACTGCATCATATTTCTTCTAGGCGCGAATATCACAATGAACATACCAGAACCATGTCTCACCGCGCGTCGCTTCTAAAATTGAGGTAGCCACACCTGTCCCTGTGATACATAGCTATGCTATTTCTTTTCTTAGCTAAAGTATTTAGCCTTTTGTTAAACAGTCGCAGGTATGTCCCTACTGTCTCCAACAAATGCTTGAAATTTCCTCATCACTGTCTGGCTACTTTCATGATGCTGGTTGAAATATTTATTAATTGAAGAAATAAAAAAGTAGAATCATTTAACCAACATAGGGTAAAGGGTTCAGTACATCTCAATAACACAGGACACCAAACCCCACGCATATGACCCTACTTGGGAATGATGACCAAACATGGACTAGTGCTATAAATAAAATAAGAAGAATAAGAAATAAAATAAGAACAAGAATAATAAGAACAACGAAAAAGAGAAAGAGAAACGTCAAGAAAAAGAACGAGAAGAAGACGAAGCAGAAGAAGAAGACCATCATGAACAGGAACAAGAAGAACAACAAGAATGGAAAAGAGAAAGAGAAAGGACAAGAATAGGAACAAGGACGATAACAACAACAACAGCAACAACAATGAAAATCACTTCCAAGATCTGAATGTGGCCTGCGGGTCACTTTTGAGCTCATTCACTGCGGCGTAGCCATGTGCTAGTGGCGCACCGCGACTTTGACGGGCAGGTGGACAAGATCGATGATTGCTGGTTCGAAACTCGACGCTGACCCCATGAAAAATTCTCTGTAGACATCGGTTTTCTAAAACCAAAGAAAAGGAAGATTGTAGTTTAATGTGACCTAATCTCGCGATCATGAGCCACGGGATCTCCTTTTTACGGGGAATCCGAACCACAGGACATGACATTTCACTTCGAAAATCTTACATGCATTGACTGGGAATCGAACCCAGTCCGCCTTAGTGAGAGGTAGACACCTTGACCGCTGAGCCACCACGCCCTTGAAACCAAGTTAAGGAATATGACCCTAACAAATTTTACAGCACCATCCCTGGTTCTATTTCAAATTCTTCCCAGGCAAATGCTGGTAGACCTACCTTTTTCAAAGTCCGGGCCACCTGCCTCATTCCCCGACCCTCTTCATTTACTACTACAGTCACCAGAGGAACACAGCTTATCGGATGAATCCAACGCACATCCAAATACATAGGCATGTATGTAAAAAACTATTAAAATGAATGAACTACAGTAACGCTTCAGAGGATCTAATCCAGGCCGTCAATACCATTATTATCATACCAACTTGCAAAATCATAGTTGGAATGGAATTCATCTTTCGGGTCTTGGAATGATACGGAATAGAATATCTGATGAGATGCTTGCTGAATAAGGGATAACGTTCAATTGACTTTAGATAAGCACCAAGTGCAGCAACATGGCCTAAGTCGCGCTCCTTTCTACGGGAAATGAGTTCGTTCCTTGCCACTGAAGTTGATTATACAGGGAGAACTAACACTCAAAGGCTGAAAATGGAATTGTGCGAACAGCTGCTGCTCAGGAACGGAACTTCACATAGTGGAATTCATCACTCCGTTATTTTTTCACCCACTTTATTTGAATTACAAATGCTTTTCAGTATGCTACTGTTGAATACTAGAAAAACAATGCGCCTTCATTGCAAGTAGTCTGCTAGACTGTTAATGGTTCTTGAAGACAAAAATGTTTAACAGAATTGGCAATACGAGTGTTTTATGGTCCTACTCTGCACATCATAAATGAGATATAGTCATATATATTCTACAAATAATGTCTCATTTTAAAATGGTAGGTCTATTACTGCAATAAAACGAAGAAACCTCATTTAAGGAGAGATACTTTCAAAATATTATTTTTCCAGTTTCATTGATAATGCTACCTTTACCGAACTTTCCATGTATTGTGTTATTTGTTCAGTTTTTGTTTTGAAGGCTAAGATGTTCAGTAAACGGTGTTTAAATAGTTTAACTCTGTTTAGCAAATATATTTTCAGAATAAGAATTAAAAATATTTGTTTCTTTTCCCACTACAGTATGCATATTTAACAAGAAGTTCCGTGACGAACTAAAGAGCCTACTTTTCATGCCAATGATTATTCTACAGTGTATGAACCTATCTAGAATAATGACGAAATTAAGTTGGTAATATCGAAATGTCTAATTAGTTAGAAATATTCCTGGTATAATGTAGCCTAATAGAGCTCTACAGTTGGCAGCCCTGGTGACTGAATATATTCTTAGTTCCATCTCTTAAGCTACAGAATACAAAATTTGGTTGAAGTCCAATGGACGTTACATGCAGTTAGACATTGGATCTATCAGCACGCGTAAAAGTATGTTGGCAACAATGTCATGCGTGTGCTGGTTAGAAATAATCGGAAATATTATATCTTGTTGTGCCAATTTTGGATGAAATCCATTTGTTAGTATAGAAGTTACATGTATTTTAAAATTGGACCTATCAGCAAGCATAGAATCATGTTGGCAGCACTGACTTATATTAATTACTCCAAATTAATCTAGAGTGTCAGGTGCTATACGTGTGCAAAGTATAGAGCTGTTGGCTTGCATACTTTCTGATATATTGATATTAGGGTAAAAAATATAGACAGCATTTATTAACAGTTGGCAGCCCCGATTGCTCTTAAGAATACTTATAGTCATATCTGTTATGTTACACATAGCACATACGAAATTTGGTTGAAATCCAATTGATAGTATAGAAGTTACATGTATTTAAAAATTGGTCCTATCAGCAGGCTTAGAATCATGTTGGTAGAACTGAAGTATATATGTTACTCCAAATTAATCTAAAATGTCAGGTACTATACGTGTGCATAGTTTAAAGCTGTCGGCTTGCATACTTTCAGATATATTGGTATTTGGATGAAGAAAATAGAGAGAGCAATTATTAACGGTTGGCAGCCCTGGTGGCTCTTACGAATACGCTCAGTCATATCTGTTTATGCATACATATTACATACAAAATTTGGTTGAAATCCAATTAATAGCGTAGAAGTTATATGCATTTTAAAATTGGAATTAACAGAAGGCTTAAAATTATTTGCACAAAACTGTCATGTATGGCCTCCTGGAAATTAAACTGAAATAGTATTATCTACATGTATGCCAATTTTGGAATAGCTCCCATGCATAACTTCCAAGATATCCGACATGGAGCTCAAATTTCTAGTGCGTTTTTTCAGCAGTTGGTAGCACTGACAACGTTTTCAAATGTGGACGTGAGATATTCCGGTATACATCTTTACTCATACTAAATTTGGTTGCGATTGCTGTAGCCGTTTAGGAGTTGATAGGGGGACACACACACACAGCCAGACAGACAGACAGACAGAAGGACAGACAGACAGACAGACAT
This sequence comes from Meconema thalassinum, assembly GCA_946902985.2. Lineage (NCBI taxonomy): Eukaryota > Metazoa > Arthropoda > Insecta > Orthoptera > Tettigoniidae > Meconema > Meconema thalassinum. The sequence continues at coordinate 654,988,687 of OX336390.1, forward strand.
AAGTCTCATAAGTCTACTTTTTCCTCATTTTTGAAAAATGTGAAAAGTAGGCTAAAAATTATATAATCGATAAGATGAAATTTGATTTTTTTACTACATCCTGGCTAGAAGAACAGTCCCTCGGGTACCTCATTTAGAGTTGTGCAAATCATTTACACACCAGTTGTAACTCTTCAGTCGGTCAACGGGAATTTTCCCAATGACTGGGTGGGGTACAATGTATACAATATACGAGTATATTAGTTAAGATCACTATTATAATGGCCACACAAAAGTACATTTCTCCAAAATTTGTTAGAGATCGAATGGTTTGTTTAGTCGTTATTTGATTTATGCATTAGACATTTGAATGGCCACCATTTGGTTTTGGTTAAGATGGTGGATATATACAACACGACACTGAGGTGTCCTTTGCTTGTGCTCCCTCCAATCTAAATTGAATTCGGTTACGTCATGTTGGAATTGATAGGTGGGAACAGGCATACACACATACATACAGACACACACACTTTTGGTCAGATTAGATCTCATGTCTACTTTCATTTTTTTCGAAATTCGAAGGTAAGCTGAAAATGGACCTATTCTTACCCTTCAGACCTCGAATGGATGCCGTAAGTCAGCTAAAGTTTTGTGACCTTCCAGCAAAATTGAATACCACTCTAGTATGTATGTTTTAAAATCAGTTTGTAACGGAGATTTCTTTGAAGGGATTTGGGAGGCATGGTTCATACTTGATTTCTCTGTGTGAATATAGATAGCATTGAAGTCAATTTTCAGCGTTGCAAATTTTCAGTCGGTCAACACAATGTAATCAAAACTATGGGGACATATGAAACAAGTAGTTCCGTGAAGACCTAAAGCCTAATTTCATATATCCTACTTATGTTAATTGCCTCTATCAACATACAAAATTTCAGTTTGAATGCTGTAATAGATTCGTAGATATTGAGTACCGACTAAATATTTCGGATGGTCGCCATGATGGATTTTATATATGTAGGCCTTAAGAGTTATGTACTGTTACATGAAGATTATTGTGTACGTGTAGTATTCAAACTTCAATCGCTTGATTAGGATACAAGAAGTAAAAACAAGATTTTAAAATTACGCACAGCTGCCATCTTGTGGTTGTGGAAACAATTGAAATAAATTGGATGCCAGCGGATTAACATTAAGGATTTACTGTACCATGTTTTACTGCACTCGGATGGTTAAGATTGCGAGAAACGTCCATATGAATATTTATACTTCGCATTGCCGCCATGTAGGATTTGTGATCACCTGGTTATTGAAAGTCCTATAGGTAAACTTATGTTTATAGCCCCTATGAACATTAAAACATCAGTTTGATTGCTGTAATAGATTTGTAGATATTGAGAACCGTCTAAATATTTCGTATGATCGCCTTGTTGTATTGTTATATGTATAGGCCATAGAGTCATGTACCATTAAAGGAAAATTATTGCGTAGGTTCATTATTCAAACTTTCGATTGCATGATTACGACACAAGAAATAAAACCTAATTTTAAAATTCGTACAGCCTCTATCTTGAGGTTATGTAAACAATTGAACTAAATTAGATACCAGTGCATTACAATGTGTATTAACATTTGCTGTGCCAATTTTCATTGCGTTTGGATCATTAAATCGCGAGAAAGATCTATTTAAAACTTTCAACTTCGCTTGGCCGCCATGTTCGTTTTGTAGTTAACCGGTTTTTGAAAGTCTCATAGATGATCTTCCAGTACTGCCTTTTTATCTCCGTACAAAATTTCAGGGTGATACTGGTTATAGTTTCAGAGATATAGAATGCCGATGAAATATTTCGCACAGCTGCCATCTTGACGATATGTAAACAATTGAACGAAGTTAGGTGTCGGTGCATTACAATGTGTATAAACATATGCTGTACCAAGTTTCATTGCGTTTGGTTGGTTAAATCGCGAGAAACTTCTACTTAAAAATCGCAACTTCTCTTGGCCACCGTGTTGGTTTTGTAATTACCAGGTTTTCAAAAGTCACATAATATGAACTTCTAGTAGTTCCCTTTATCACCGTACAAAATTCCAGGCTAATATCTGTAATAGTTTCGGAGATATTGAATGCTGGTGAAATATTTCGCACAGCCAGCATGTTGGATTGGTGAGACGTAACAAAATGTGAAGGGCACGGTCGGGGTCGTCCGGAGTAATGCTATAAACTTACCGAGTTTCATCGAAATTGCTGCAGCCTTTTGGATTGTATTAGGGACACACACACACACACGAATTACACTCGCACACACAGACACACGGACAAAGGGTGATCTCATAAGCTTATTTTTTCATAAATGAAATTAGGCAAAAAATAACCTCCAATATATTACATATGATTAAAAATATATATTACTTGACAATTCCAGCATAGGGATTATTGCTTAAGTGTATCACAGCATTAGCTACACCTCTATAGATTAGTTGGTAAAGGGAGACTGTTTGTGGATGGGATCGTCATTTCTCAGTCTTGAAACATTGTAGATATTAAAATAACATTCTTCGTTACAGGTGCTTAATGCTTTAGAATTTAACAGAAATAGTTGCCACACTTTCTAAGATTTTGGCGTGATTCTCATTTCAGAGGGAAAATACCGTTTGTAGGTGCCATTGTGGGTTTGTACAGCTATTTTCTCTTGTATATTTTGATCTGATGATGCTCGCTTAGCGAGTGAAACATACCATGCTAACTCTTCTGTAGTTCATCACAAATATGTTTCTTTCAATTAAATGGAATTATTTCCAGGTTACTAGTTCCCATGTCCCACTAACTGGGACATATACAGTAGTGTTGACCGACTGAAAAGTTACCATATTGATTAGTCTGTATGAGGTTGTGAGATAAATCCCGAAACAGACCGTCACCTATGGATTTCCTGAAAAGCCATTGGTTATCTCAGGAACATTGCCATCACCATACATTAACTATATCTTTTGAAATGAATGTAGTCCTTACTACCATTCATGTACACCTGACATGATAGTGTTTCGAGTGCTTGGCTGCCACCTTGGGACACGGTTTTCATTCCTGATTCGGTCAAAACTTTCAATTCTGTTTCGAGGTGCTGCAACGTTACCGTTGATATTATGCAAGTAACCTTAGAAGAAAGGTTTATTAGCCCGTAGGCGGGATTGCACCGCCGAACAGGTAGTTCTCAGCCAGAGTTTACTTGTGGTTGGGTGTCCCGTTTCTTCTCTTCCCCCACCAACAGCACGTGGTTCCCCAGATCTATATCGGGAGTAGATACGCGAAAGCGTAACACCTGTGAAACCAACGTCAGCGCTCAGATATGCAACCACGTACATAATCGAATTGAGGTGCATGCTCTAATTTTATTTTATTTATTATATTGGGTTGTTCTAACTGTACACACGTGCATATTACTCATACGTAATTCAGAAACCCATATAAAACACACTAACCTTATATAACGAGATTCAAACTGCGAACTAAACGCACAACACATATTGTAGTTAGATAATCTTTATATAGGCGTACATTTAAACCCCAACCCAGTGATCAGCATCTGATGATGTCGCATTGATGGTTGAAACGTGTAACCTTAAAGTGACCCCATTAAAATAATTATCATAACTAATACATATAATTTCTTCCAGGAGTGTTATTTACTCATAATTCATATACATTGCACCCCGCCCAGTCATTGGGCAAACTCGTGTTGACCGACTAATGAGTTACAACTGACAGTATGATCATACTACCCTCTATTCCGTCCTTAATAATGTAATTTTACCTCAGACACGTATAGTTCCCTCACTTTCCTCGTTAACGAGTGGCGTCTCAAACGTAAGGCAGTAGCACGCACCGACAATAACCATTATTCGCTATTGACCAATAGCTGACGGTTGTTGACCAATAGAATGCTTCCTCTATCACTCCACGTGGACTCTTGAGTCCCGCCCTGGTGGCTAGCTTATGTCTCCGACAGGTATCAGTGTCCAATGTTGCACATTTGCACTTAGTTCTGTCCGGTCTCGCTGCTTGCCCTCAGTGGCTACGGTGGAAAATTGACAACGCTGTGCCTCACGCTGGGAAAGCCATGACCCCAGGTGCCATGGAATGTAGACATATCCGCCCAGCTAGATTTCAAGGCGAGCCGCACGTTAACCAGGAAAGTGAGGCAACTATAACTCTATCATGAAACTATTGTACAGTAGTTTAGAATGGTGGAAAATTATTTATATCACTTGAACATTTATCAGCTTAACACCCTGTGTATTTTCATAGTCAGAGTAGCTGTTTGAATAGCAGGCTTGATTCTTCAAGTCTGCAAATTATGCTTGTAAGGAGTATGTTCAGTCTATAATCCGCGTGCAAAATGGTTGGAGTAATCAACTATGTTACATAAAATATACGATGGCATTCATGTAGGTACATTGTGCTCCCCTTGCACGTGCGAAGAAGTTACTACATACAGCTAATAATCATAATCATAATTTGAATGCTTGATGACATGAATAACCAAGGAAATCGATCACAATTTGTTTTATGGGACACATGTGTGACTGCATTAGCCAAGCTTATTGTTTCACGTGGTAATGCATGTATTGGAAGCCTGCATATATACGGCGTAATGTCCCGTAACGTCTGCTTTTCCTCGGATCTTGATGTCCATTTAGAAGTGTAAACTACAATACAATTATGAAAACCCTTCACTCAGGTAATTTTTACCAAAATTAAGTCAAATGATGTCGTAATCACAATACAGTTTTATACATTTCAGTATTCAGGAAAGAAGGAAAGGAAGCTTGTAGTTTAACGTGAACGTTAATCTCGCGATCATAATCCAAGGGTCCTCCATTTTACGTGGAATCCAAACCACAAGCCGTGGAATGTCACTTCGAAAATCTAAAATGCTTTGACCGGGAATCGGACCCGGTTCGCCTTGGTGAGAGACATATAGCTTGACCGCTGCGCCACCACGTCCCATTTCAGTGTTCATTACCAGCAATCGGCAAATATTAATCGCTTTGTTGCTGCTTATCTAATTACAGGCCTGGAACACTTTGGTCATCATGCTCACTTCGCGATGTTTTCAAAATATGTAACATACGAGACGCATCCCGAAAGTAGGCTGCAGTTTTCCTATAAAAAAAAGAAACAAGAAGTTCCGTAACGAATTAAAGAGCCTACTTTTCTTAAGATTTAAAATTCATGCCAATGATTAATCTATATGGATCTATCTATAATAATGACGAAATTAAGTTGGTAATATCGAAATTTCTAATTAGTTAGAAATATACCTGGCATAATGTAGCCTAATAAAGCACTACAGTTGGCAGCCCTGGTGACTGAATATATTCTTAGTTCCATCTTATTAAGCTACAGAATACAAAATTTGGTTGAAATCCAATGGATAGCATGGACGTTACATGCAGTTAGACATTGGATCTATCAGAGTGCGTAAAATCATGTTGGCAACAATGTCATTCATGTGTTGGTCAGAAATAATCTGAAATCTCTTGTTGTGCCAATTTTGGATGAAATCCATTAGCTAGTATAGAAGTTACTGGTATTTTAAAATTGAACCTATCAGCTGGCTTAAAATCATCTTGGCAGCACTGGCATATGTTGGTTACTCCAAATTAATCTAGAATGTCAGGCACTATACGTGTGCAAAGTTTAGAGCTGTTGGCTTGCATACTTTCTGATATATTGATATTAGGGTAAAAAATATAAACAGCATTTATTGACAGTTGGCAGCCCTGATTGCTCTTAAGAATACGCATAGTCATATCTGTTATGGTACACAGAGCACATACGAAATTTGGTTGAAATCCAATTGATAGTATAGAAGTTACATGTATTTAAAAATTGGTTCTGTCAGCAGGCTTAGAATCATGTTGGTAGCACTGGCATACATTAGTTGCTCCAAATTATTGTAGAACGTCAGGCACTATACGTGTGCAAAGTTTAAAGCTGTTGGCTTGCATAATTTCTGATATATTGGTATTTGGATGAAAAATAGAGAAAGCATTTATTGACTGTTGGAAGCCCTGGTGGCTCTTAAGAATACGCTCAGTCATATCTGTTTATTTACACACTGTACATATGAAATTTGGTTGAAATCCAATTGATACCGTATGAGTTATATGCATTTAAAAATTGGACCTATCATTCATTCATTCGTGTCAGAAATACTTACAGTGTGAAATTGAATATACAATAAGTAGACTACATAATACTGTATTATACACAAAATTTTACATTTCAATTTGTTCAAACTATAGCCACCCAGAAGTTGGTGACTTCAATGGCATTAGGTGTTGCATGTAACAGGTCCTCTAGCGTACATGTTGTTGGGCACTGACTGCACCGAAGCAGATGGTAGGACGTCTGCGTTGTTCCACATTCACAAGACGGTGACTCCACATGGAAACCCCATCTCATTAAGTTGCTTTTGCATCTTGTGACACCCGAATGAAGTCTATTGAGTGATCTCCATGTACTCCATTTCTCGGTGAAACAGGCTGATAGTTTTTCAGAGGGTGGAAACCATTGTCTAGGACTGTAGAACCTTGCACGCCACAAATTGGTTCGGGATTGTTGTGAAGTCCCGACAAGAGCTTCTGTTGTTCTGAGGAAGCTTATCCTAGATTTTAGTCGGGGTTTTGCAGGTCGATGTCCAAACAGAGGATGGGCTTCAGAAGTTTCTGCCCTTTTTTCCCTAATTTTTCGCCACTACCTCTCGGCGGATGTCAGGGTGTGCGATACCAGCAAGGGTGTACAGCTTGTCCAGCGAAGTGGGCTTAAGGCACCAAGTAATAATACGACAAGTATCGTTTAGTGCAACATCTACCAGTTAGAGAAGAGGTTCTCACAGTACTAGGATGTGCTCCCCATGTTGTGCCTGTTAACTTCCTGATTATGGTATTTCTGGCTGCCACGTGTTGCTTGGTGTTCAAATAGTGCTTCATGTAAGTTAGAGCGCGGTCAAGGGTAATTCCTAGATATTTTGGAAACGCACAATGCCCCAGCGTGGATCTTTCCTGGTTAATTTTGAGGTTTCTAGCTGCCTGTCTGTACTTGACCAGCACTGAACTGAACGTCAGCACTCCAGAAGCACTTACGATATAAACTGTGTTTAAATAAACGGTTCTTTTCAGAACCTACTCTGACATTTATATCCCGGAACATTGGACCTATCAGTAGACTTAGAATCATTTTGGCAACACTGTCATGTATGGACTCCTGAAAATTAAACTGAAGTATTATCTATATGTTTGCCAATTTTGCACTTACAGTTTCCATGTATACATTCCAAGATGTCCAACATGGAGCTCAAATTTCAATTGCGATTTTTCAGCAGTTGGTAGCACTGACATCATATTCATGTATGACATTGAGATGTCCCGGTATAGATCTTTACTCATACCAAATTTGGTTTCGATTGCTGCAGTCGTTTAGGAGTTGATAGGGGGGGGGGCACACACACAGACAGACAGACAGAAGGACAGACAGACAGACAGACAGACAGAAGGACAGATAGACAGACAGACAGACAGACAGACATTTTCCCGGATCGATCTCATAAGTCTACTTTTCCCTCATTTTTGCAAAATGTGAAAAGTAGGCTAAAAATAGTTAATTGCAAATCTTTATTGGTAACAGGTACAGCATTGTGTCAGATATTTTTCGACATAGACTCCAAACAAATTAAGACACTTGTCATGGCATGGTATCTGCTTTTGTAGTTCTGTGCCATAGAAGTCTACCGCCTGCTAATGGAACCAGCGTTGATATCTATCTATCTTCGTCAGTGTGAAAATGCTGACCGGAGAACAGGACATTCTTGAGGTGCAAGGATAGGTGTAAATCGCTGGGAGCAAGATGAGGACTGTACGGAGAATGATCCAACAGCTCCCAGCCAAACGTCTGCAGAACATGTAGATTAAGGCTTTAACGGCCCGGATTACTATTCAAATGATTCATGGTGTTTGGGCTAATGCCGTGTAAAAATAAAATTAAATACCACCAGACGTTTCGAAGGAACCTTGCCTCCTTTTTCAATGGAATTAAACAATTTGGCCAAAGAAAGTATATCAATGAGATCACAAAACCTAGATAAATTCCTCTGCTCATCACCGGAGAGCAGCTGCCAGAAATTACTGTATGGACCATGGTAGAAAAAACGCGCCATATTAATAAGAAGGGCGGACAGTGTAGTAAGGAAGGAGAAGGTAAAGGGGGCGGTGGAAAATATAGAGACTCCTCGAAGAATGAGGATGTCACAAATAAGGAGAAAGGGAGGGGGGGGGGGGTTGATGGATATAAGGAAACAGAAACAAAGGGAAGTGTATCTGTACGATACCTAACGTCATACAGGCGACGGCAAAAAACAGATGGAAAAACTCCCCCAGTGACGAACAAAGGAGCTCAAATCCCGGCTCTGTAGCCAAGAGCAGAACAGTTGCTGTCCTGATCTTGCTCCCAGGGATTTCCACCTTCCCTTGCACCTTAAAATATTCCTGGCATCCGATCAGCATTTTCATACTGACAAAATTAATTAGTTATTTATTGTTGTTTTAAGGGGCGGAACTACGAGGTCATCTGCCCCTAATACTGACGAAGAGCTGTAGACGAATGTCACCCTCTAGTTCCATTCGCAGGCGGCAGACTTCCATGACACAGTACTACAAAAGATACCACGCTATGGGAAGTGTCTCAATTCGTTTAGTGCCTATGTCGAAATATAGCTGACACATTGCTGTACCTGTTGCCAATAAACTTTTGCATATAACTATATTCTCTCTTTTCTTATAATTAGGGAAACTTACTTTCTGGATGAGCCTCATATTTCCCTTAGGTATCACTACGGATACCTTTATCTCCAGGGAATTCAATGAAAGGCCATGGCTTCGTCAGTGTGTCAGTGGTAGAGATTAGACATCCCGTTCCCAGCTCGATTACCGGCCGAGGAAGTCAGGCTTTATAAGGGTGGCAAAAATCCACGGTACCCGAATTGGTGCGATGTGGGCTGGTAAAAAGTCTCTCGTATCGCATTAGGTGATTACAAGGAAAAAAAAACAAGATGTTCAGTAAAGAACATATAGCCTACTTTCTCCTAAATGCATGGGTATTGTTATAACTCTTTGTCCTTTTCAAGGAGTATAATTGAATGTTGGTTGTAGTAGCTTGTTGAAATACAACGTGCTATAGGGATATCAAACATGAATATGAGGTGCCCTTTTCTAGTGCTACCTCTGTAAAAAAAATCATTCAATTCGGTTTCACCGTGTTTGAATTGATCTGGGGAATGGATTTGCACACATACATGGCTGATATTTGCAAACTATTGGGCTGATGACCTTGTAGTCAGTCATAAGATGCTTTCCACAAAAAGGCATGTTGTTGCAAAATCCGGTAGAGATCGAATTATTAGGATGGTCGAAATTTGATTTAAGCTTTTAACATTAAGGGTGGCCGTCATTCCGTTTCCGTCAAGATGGCGGCGATATAAAACATGACACTGAGGTGCCTTTTGCTAGTGCTACCTCTGTACCAAATTTCATTCTATTCGGTTTCACCGTGTTTGAATTGATAGGGGGAATAGATTTGCACACATACTTGGCCACCATCTGCAAACTATTGGGCTGATGATCTAGCAGTTTGGTCAGAATATGCTTCTCACATAAAGATTTGTTGTTGCAAAATTTGGTAGAGATTAGATTATTAGGTTGGTCGTAATTAAATTTTAGCCTTTAACATTTGGGTGGCCGCGAATACGTTTCCGTCAAGATGGCGGTGATATAAAACATGACACTGAGGTGGCCTTTTCTAGTGCTACCTCTGTACCAAACTTCGTTCCATTCGCTTTCACCGTGTTCGAATTAATAGGGGGAATCGATTTTCACACAAAGATGGCCGCCATCCGCAAAATATTAGGCTAATGACCTATTAGTTTGGTCAAAGGATGCTCCCTCCATAATGGTATGTTGATGCAAAATTTGGTAGAGATCGGATGATTAGGTTAATCGTAATTTGATTTAAGCTTTGAATATTTGTGTGGCCGTCATTCCGTTTCCGTCAAGATGGCGGCGATATAAAACATGACACTGAGGTGCCCTTTGCTAGTGCTACCTCTGTACCTAATTCCATTCCATTCGGTTTCACCGTGTTCGAATTAATAGGGGTAATCGATTTTGACACAAAGATGGCCGCCATCCGCAAACTATTAGGCTAATGACCTATTAGATTTGTCAAAGGATGCTTCCTGCATAAAGGCATGTTGTTGCAAAATTAGGTAGAGATCGGATGATTAGGCTAGTCGTAATTTGATTTAAGCTTTGAACATTTGTGTGGCCGCCATTACGTTTTCGTCAAGATGGCGGTGATATAAAACATGACACTGAGGTGCCCTTTGCTAGTGCTACCTCTGTACCAAATTTCATTCCATTCGGTTTCACCGTGTTCGAATTAATAGGGGTAATCGATTTTGACACAAAGATGGCCGCCATCCGCAAACTATGAGGCTAATGACCTATTAGATTTGTCAAAGGATGCTCCCTTCATAAAGGTATGTTGTTGAAAAATTTGGTAGAGATCGGATGATTAGGTTAGTCGTAATTTGATTTAAGCTTTGAACATTTGTGTGGCCGCCATTACGTTTCCGTCAAGATGGCGGCGATATAAAACATGACACTGAGGTGTCCTTTGCTAGTGCTACCTTTGTACCAAATTTCGTTCAATTTGCGCTCACCGTTTTCGAATTGATAGGGGGGGGGGGGACACACATTCAGAGTACACACACTCACACACAAACACACACACACAGACAGACACACTTTCTTCGCCCTGTAGTGATCTCATAAGTCTACTTTCATTTTTTGCAAAAATTGAAAGTAGGCTAACAAGTAGTTCCTCGAAGAAATATACAGCCTATTTACATATATCCTACTTATGTTAATTGCCTCTATAAACATACAAAATTTCAGTTTGATTGCTGTAATAGATTCGTAGATATCGTGAACCGATTAAATGTTGCGGGTGCTTTCTATGTTGGATTTTTATATATGGAGGTCTTAGAGTTATATACTGTTACATGAAGATTATTGTGTACGTGTAGTATTCAAACTTCAATCGCATGATTAGGACACAAGAAGTAAAAACGAGATTTTAAAATTTCGCACAGCTGCCATCTTGTGGTTATGGAAAAGATTGAAAAACAAGATGTTCAGTAAAGAACATATAGCCTACTTTCTCCTAAATGCATAGGTATTGTTATAACTATTTGTCCTTTTCAAGGAGTATGATTGAATGTTGGTTGTAGTAGCTTGTTGAAATACAACGTGCTATAGGGATATTAAACATGAATATGAAGTGCCCTTTGCTAGTGCTACCTATGTACCAAATTTCGTTCAATTCGGTTTCACCGTGTTTGAATTGATAGGGGGAATCGATTTGCACACATACTTGGCCACCATCTGCAAACTATTGGGCTCATGTTCTTGCAGTTTGGTCTGAATATGTTTCCCACATAAAGATATGGTGTTGCAAAATTTGGTAGAGACAAGATTATTAGGTTGGTCGTAATTACATTTTAGCATTTAACATTTGGGTGGCCGCGATTACGTTTCCGTCAAGATAGCGGTGACATAAAACATGACACTGAGGTGCCCTTTGCTAGTGCTACCCCTGTACCAAATTTCGTTCCATTGGGTTTCACCGTGTTCGAATTGATAAGGGGAATCGATTTTCACACAAAGATGGCCGCCATCCGCAAAATATTAGGCTGATGACCTATTAGCTTGGTCAAAGGGTGCTCCATCCATAAAGGTATGTTGTTGCTAAATTTGCTAGAGATCGGATGATTAGGCTAATCGTAATTTGATTTAAGCTTTGAACATTTGTGTGGCCGCCATTACGTTTCCGTCAAGATGGCGGCGATATAAAACATGACACTGAGGTGCCCTTTGCTAGTGCTACCTCTGTACCAAATTTCGTTCATTCGGTTCCACCGTGTTCGAATTAATAGGGGGAATCAATTTTGACATAAAGATGGCCGCCATCCGCAAACTATTCGGCTAAAGGCCTATTAGATTGGTCAAAGGATGCTCCCTCCATAAAGGTATGTTGTTGCAATGTTTGCTAGAGATCGGATGGTTATGTTAGTCGTAATTTGATTTAAGCTTTGAACATTTGTGTGGCCGCCATTACGTTTCTGTCAATATGGCGGCGATATAAAACATGACACTGAGATGCCCTTTGCTAGTGCTACCTCTGTACCAAATTTCATTCCATTCGGTTTCACCGTGTTTGAATTAATAGGGGGAATTCATTTTCACACAAAGATGGCCGCCATCCGCAAACTATTAGGCTAATGACCCAGTCATTTGGTCAAAGGATGCTTCCTCTATGAAGGTGTGTTGTTGCAAAATTTGGTAGAGTTCGGATGATAGGTTAATCGTAATTTGATTTGAGCTTTGAACATTTGTGTGGCCGCCATTACGTTTCCGTCAAGATGGCGGCGATATAAAACATGACACTGAGGTGCCTTTTGCTAGTACTACCTCTGTACCAAATTTCGTTCCATTCGGTTGCACCGTGTTCGAATTAATAGGGGGAATCGATTTTCACACAAAGATGGCCGCCATCCGCAAACTATTGCGCTGATGACCTATTAGTTTGGTCAAAGGATGCTCCCCCCATAAAGGTATGTTGTTGCAAAATTTGGTAGAGATCGGATGATTAGGTTAGTCGTAATTTGTTTTAAGCTTTGAACATTTGTGTGGCCGCCATTACTTTTCCATCAAGATGGCGGCGATATAAAACATGACACTGAGGTGCCTTATGTTAGTACTACCTCTGTACCAAATTTCGTTCCATTCGGTTGCACCGTGTTCGAATTAATAGGGGGAATCGATTTTCACACAAAGATGGCCGCCATCCGCAAACTATTACGCTGATGACCTATTGGTTTGGTCAAAGGATGCTCCCCCCATAAAGGTATGTTGTTGCAAAATGTGGTAGAGATCGGATGATTAGGTTAGTCGTAATTTGATTTAAGCTTTGAACATTTGTGTGGGCGCCATTACGTTTCCGTCAGGATGGCGGCGATATAAAACATGACACTGAGGTGTCCTTTGCTAGTGCTACCTTTGTACCAAATTTCGTTCAATTCGCATTCACCTTGTTCGAATTGATAGGGGGGGACAGACATTCAGAGTACACACACTCACACACACAGACACACACACACAAACTCACACACACACATACACACACACACACAGACTCACACACACACATACACACACACAGACAGACACACCTTTTTCTCCCTGTGTTGATCTCATAAGTCTACTTTCATTTTTTGCAAAAATCGAAAGTAGGCTAAAAATTCGATGCCAGTGGATTAACATTTGTATAGGGATTTACTGTACCAAGTGTCACTGCACTCGGATGGTTCAATTGCGAGGAACGACCGTGTGAATACTTATATTTTGTGTCGCCGCCATGTTGGATTTGTGATCACCCGGTTATTGAAAGTCCTATAGGTCAACTTATGTCCATAGCCCCTATGAACATTAAAAAATTCAGTTTGACTGCTGTAATAGATTCGTAGATATTGAGATCCATCTAAATATTTCGGATGGTCGCCATGATGGATTGTTATATGTATAGGTCATAGAGTCATGTACCATTGAAGGAAAATTAGTGCGTAGGTTCATTATTCGAACTTTCACTTCGATCGCATGATTACGACAAAAGAAATAAAAACTTAATTTTAAAATTCGCACATCCGCCAACTTAAGGTTATGTAAAAATGAACTAAATTAGAAACCAGTGCGTTACAATGTGTATAAACATTTGCTGTCCCAAGTTTGATTGCGTTTGGATCATTAAATCGCGAGAAAGATCTATTTAATATTTTCAAATTCACTTGGCCGCCATATTCATTTTGTAGTTAACCGGTTTTTGAAAGCCTTATAGATGAACTTCCAGTAGTGCCCTTTATCTCCGTACAAAATTTCAGGGTGATACCACTGATAGTTTCAGAGATATAGAATGCCGGTGAAATATTTTGTACAGCCGCCATCTTGAGGTTATGTAAACAATTGAACGAAGTTAGATGTCGGTGCATTACAATGTGTATAAACATATACTGTACCAAGTTTTATTGCGTTTGGTTGGTTAAATCGCGAGAAATGTCTATTAATATTTGCATCTCCGCTTGGCCGCCATGTTGGTTTTGTAGTTACCAGTTTTTCGAACGTCATATAGGTGAACTTCTAGTAATTCCCTTTATCGCCGTAAAATATTCCACGGTGATATCGGTAATAGTTTCGGAGATATTGAATGCTGGTGAAATATTTCGCCCAGCTGCCTAGTTGGATTGGTAGATGTAACAAAATTTGAAAGGGCACGGTCGGGGTCTTCCGGAATAGTGCTATGAACCTACTGAATTTGATTGAAATCGGTCCAGCCGTATGGAAGTTATTAGGGGACGACCCATACCATCACACACACCATCACACACACACACACACGCGCGCGCACACACAGACAGACACACGGACAAAAGATGATCTCATAAGCCTATTTTTTTCATAAATGAAAATAGGCTAATAAAGATATATCAGGCACCCGGTACGGTTCTGACTCTTACTGACAGATGGCAGTGTAAAACAGATAGTCAAAATTGGACAGTAGATCGCCTCAATGGCTCCAACTCAACATATATGCTCCACGGTAACTGCGGCCATACGATTATTATTATCATTATTACTATTATAATTGTTATTATTATTCGTTATGCCCCCTAAGTAGCACGTTTGAACTTATTTAGTACAATGATTCCTCTTTAATTCCTAATATCTCTTCATCCATCCACTGTTCTCTCTTTTGTGTTTTTCTGTCCAAACAGTATTCTTACGTGTAGGTGTCTTGAAACATTTATGTAATTTTATTGGGGTTCTAAATTTCTTGCATTGTTAATACAAATTTCTTGTTGGTCTTGTGTTATTTCTACCAGTCTCTTGTATTTTCTCAGATATAGGGCTAGGTTTTAAATTTTCTTTCTTAGCGTATACTTATCATTCATGTGCCCATACATTTCGAGTCTCCATTTTCTGTTATAATCTGTTATTATTTCAATGCTTTGGTAGATTTCTTGAAGCTTCTATTTCATTCAAACCACTTTTTCATATATTGGACACAGTATTATAACTATTGTCGCCTCCGTAGCGTAGCGGTCAGCATGGTTAGCTGCCGCCCCGGAGGTCCTGGGTTCGATTCCCGGCTCTGCCACGAAATTTGAAAAGTGGTACTGTGCCCAACTCTAGGAATGGGTATTCCAAGATTCAGACACCTAGATATCAAGGGAAAGGCTACAGCCGCTTTTGAAAGTTGAGATATTTGAATATCGCGCTACATTGCTTCGAGAAGGAATTGGAAAGAATATACCGCTAACAGCATGTCAAGTGACGTAGCGAGTAATAGCAGAGGTCGAGGCTATTTATTGATTAAATAGTTAACCATGGAGTAGCGACTTGAGACTGGGATCAGATTACTGTCACAGCCAAATGAAAGAGAATGCAATTAGTATCAAGTAAATCGGACCAGGGATACCAGAGATATGAGGATTTCCAGATATCAGCTGAAGCAGCGTGACCCTGACAGTTTTGAATAAAAGCCGGCCGGCCGAGGCATCAGGAGCTCACTTCGACACAAGCACTTGCCAAGCAAGGTGCTACTACGCTGAGCCAAGGCACATGGTTGCCGGATCTACGCAGAAGTTATTTTCAAAGTTGTGATAGTCACAAAAGTGCTGCGCTACGAGTGGAACTTAGTAAGTTTCCGGCAGGGAGGATCACTAAGGTGATAGTTATTTTCTACAGACACTGGTGAAATATTTTTATTTCCACATGGACATATGCTAGACTTTGTCTAGAATTAGTACTTTTTCACAGTCCAGTAATAACCTAATACTTGGATATTTTAATCCATTTCAGTGAGTTTTCATATTTGTAACTTAATAACCACTTCGATCTATCAGTACATTGAAGACCAGTCTATCACGGTGTTGTTCATTAGTCTACGCAGGGAAACTACATGTTGCTTCGCGCATGGTAGATGGTGTGAAGCCATGCCCAGGGAACGATCTTCAGAACAGCCGTTGATTGGTTAGACTGTCAGTGTTTTCTTGTATTGAAAAGATTACCGTGAGTTATGTTACAACTGACATATCTGAGAATAGATCACTTAGATCTGACCCCATTTAATCAAACTGTTATGGCTTTAACAGAAGCCAATATTAAAATGGATCAGCAGTTACTTCAAACGTCAAGAGATACTACCACTATGTCTTGTTAGACGGATTGTGGGTATATAATGGCGGCCGATACAAGGATTATACGTGCTTGTCCGATAGGGCATGTCTATGGATAAATCTGGTACAGACCAGGTTTGCTACGCTTCAAGACCATCAAGAAATGTAAGCCACATTTGAATTATATTATGCCTAGCTAATTGGAACAAACTATTTTTCGGCAGATGACCAACACATTTATTTTTCTTCGTATTTAAATCTTGCAATGATTTACGCAAGACTTGTTAGAGTTATTCTGAGCATTTTCAGCACTCAGAACAGTTTAGGATCGATGACCGAGCATTTCGAGCATTTATTTGAATATTTCATATTTTAAGGATATCACGGAAAACCGTCGATGTAATGGTTGAGTTAAATTATTTTTGTTGAGGAATGGATATTTTTTTCCATATTCGAAGGTTCGAACATGTGGATTCTCACATAATGAGATGATAATTAAACATATTTAAAATAATATAACTAATAATAATAATAATCCACTAATAATAATAATAATAATTTTTAAAATTTTTCTAAATAATTCTTGGATATTATATTTTCTAATAATCATATGTATTGAGAGAGAGCCTATGAAGTAGTTTAATCATTTCTAGTTTGGAACAGGAGATTTTCCGAAGGAGAGTGGTTAGCGCAAGCCCGCATTCAACCAACATTTCAGTTCTGGTTGAACAGTTGATATTTGCAATGAGCAAAGTATATTTTTCAGATAACACGGAGAGGCATGAAACGGGAAGCAATTGATAATTGTATCAAATAGGATATTTTTGTATTTATATAAAATCATGACGTAAATACACTCGAAAGTGAAATAAAGATTTTCATAAGTATGGTAAATTCACGGGTTGAACTGAATGGTAAAATAAAATAAACTTGTAAGTTTATTAATCTTCCAGTGTTGATAACAAGCAGAGGCTTGATTTATTGTATAAATTTGGGGAAGAAAATTTATATGTGTGGAGTAGTTGAAATGCCATTCCCAGGTGCGCATGTTTAAGTCGCAGGAATGAAGAGGTTTTTTCGACAATCAATCAAATAGCAGGTTCGATGGCTCAGGTTTATAGAAGGAGTATTGGAACTACACATTTCGTCGTATGAATGACCCTAAGGTTATTTCTTAAAACCATCAGTTCTTATTTCAACCTTGTTTACGAATTCCATTTAGACTTTGATTTTGCTAGAACCCGGATTTGTCATGATAGTAGTTTATTCTTCTTCAGAGGAAGACCTTTGCCGTTGTTGTTGTAATATTGTGTTCTTACACAAATAATAGAATGGGCCACTGCCAATTAAAAATAATTCTTTAACCACGAATAATTTGAAGGATATTTTCAATCCTAGTGCCATGAACTAAATGAATTCATTATGAAACTACAATTCATATTTCCGCATTCTGTCGAAGAATTGCAAGTTGTGAAAGTTGCTAAAAATGGCCATGAATATAAATATTTTTTTATAATAATGATTCCAAGTGGAGAATCGAATAGTTGGATGGTTCAACAATTTATTGATCAAGTTGATGATTCAGAAATCATGTATTTTGTTAGGAACTTGGAAGTTCATAATCGAGTCACTTCTCGAATGTTTAATGTCAGAAGAACGATTAATTTTTGTTGTGCTTCGCACAGTTCTTCGATGCTATGCTCAAGGTCAAATACTTTTCAGATGTTATTAATATGTGTAAATAATTTGTGTTGATTCAGAAATAATAATATTTTTTGACAATATTTTTTGAAACTGGAAAAATAAGTGAAAGTTAAAAATTCTATGAACATTTATTCTACGAGTGTTAATATTATGTAAAAATTTCAAACAGTGAACTACGATATTTCCAGTAGAGACAATTAAATTTGAACTGGATTTAATCATTAATTATAAATAATTTTGGAACACAGTCTACAGGACTAACAATCAGACTTGTGTTTCCAAAAAAATAATTGTCAAATGTGTTTGGAAAATTTCTGTATATTGTGTAAATAGGAGTGTGGGTCGCCACACGTGAGTGATGCTGCTTTGAGCATTTTTGCAGTCTATTTTAAATTCAAAATAAAATGAGATAATTTTACTTGATGTGTTACGCCCAATTGAATCTCCTTCTATCCTTATTGTTGCGTTGAGCCAAAAATCAGTAAAGCATTTTTTTTATTTGATGTCGTTTTTGCGATTAGCTTTAACCCATCTGGCGCTCCGGGATATTTTGACTCTCGTGCTGACTGATTATTGGTAAAATGCATATGTGGTCGTGCGGACTCCGGTCTAAACCGGCACAGTACGAGGACTGGAACGAGGTCTACTCAGCCTCGGGTGGCCCAAATGAGTAGAGGGGGTTCGATTCCCCCTCAGCTATCCTCGAAGTGGTTTTCCGTGGTTTCCCACTTCGTCTTCGGGAAAATGCCGGGATGGTCCCTACCGTAAGGCCACGGCCGCCTCCTTCCCTCTTCCTTGCCTATCCATCCCAATCTTCCCCTCCCTTCCCTCATGAGGCCCCTGTTCGCTTTGCAGGTGAGGCCGCCTGGGCGAGGTGCTAATCCCACCTCACCAGTTGTATCCCTTCCGATTAGATGTTCCCAGCTCTAGGACACTGCCTGAATAGGCGGTAGGGGTGATTTCCCTCGCTGAGTCCCTGGGAGCCACCACCCTGGAGGGTAAACACGATTTAAAAAAAATAATTATAACTTATTATTATTATTATTATTATTATTATTAATATCATTATTATCATTATTATTATAAGCATAATTCTTTATCATGAATGAATGTACTAGAATTATTGTTTTCATCTTTCAGTAAATTCCCAAATGGTGGGACGTGAGTGGAGACTAAACGCCCCCTGCCCAGACGGAAATTGTCTCTACCACGACCGGTCTCAAACGAGCGTTTAAATGTGGCAAAACAGACGGAAGGGAAACACACCACACAGGTAGAAACGTATTATCGTCTGGCCAAGCTTTCACCAGGGACTAGACCATAATCTCGTGGCACTATACCACAGACTGTTGTAAAAGCAATACTGCTCGTTCCATGTTTCATAAACATCGTATTGTTTGAAATACGTGCATTTGCTTCTGTTTACTACTAGGCACGCCGTTACTGGAGATAATAAGGTTCTTGTGGTTAGCAAAGGTGTATAAATATCCAAGTGTTTGGTTGATCAAATAATATACTTCTTTCAATAAATTGAAATAGACATGAATAGACTTTCTTTTTCAGATATTGAAGTTAGTTGAAGTGCAATCTAATGTTTAATATCAAACCTTCAGAAAGTGTTGAAAGTAATTTTCAAGATTGGTGGCAAAAGTCATGAAAATGGCGGTATATACCTAGGTAATGAAGGCAGGCATTAATAAAGCTCTTGTCACCACCCTCGGTTTCGGAGAAGCAAATGTGGCAAAATAGGGGTGTGGAAACCTTTCAGATACGGAGGTGTGTTCGCTAGACATTACATGTTGCACTACTGGTAGAAACAGTGCACCCTTGAGTTCGGGTAGCTCCACCACCAGAGGGCACCTTCGTTGATCACAGGATAGGATAGTTCCAGCAGGGT
Source organism: Meconema thalassinum (assembly GCA_946902985.2). Lineage (NCBI taxonomy): Eukaryota > Metazoa > Arthropoda > Insecta > Orthoptera > Tettigoniidae > Meconema > Meconema thalassinum. Next base: position 655,008,613 of record OX336390.1, read on the forward strand.
TTGTCAGACACCATTATCTATTCCATAAAAAGTAAAGTGGACGATGCATCTGATTCATTTTGCCTCCGCGGAGGAGGAGAGATGGGTTTGAATCCCACCTTCGCCACCCTGGAAGTGGTTTACCGTAATTCCTCACTTCTACTCCAGGCCAATGCCAGGATGGTTTCTAACATACAGCCACGGCCGCCGTCTTTCCAAACCTTACCGGAATAATACATACTCAGACTACTAAAGACAGCACACCATTCAAGAAACATCCAAGTACACGGGGCTTAATAACCACGATGTGCAAGCTCTTCAAAATGCAATAACAACAACCTCAATTACAGATATAGGCTACATTTGGACGTTAAAATGAAATACATAACTGAGGAATTATTTTAGCTTTGGAACGAAAGTTGAGGGTAAGTTAGTGCACAAGAGACGTCAGTTTTCAAAGTCTCAAAAGATGAATCGAAATTTCATATTCCTTTAGTCATCATTTTATTTCTTATGTTTCCTCGACTGCTAATATACAAAGCTTAACAATCATAACGAGGTGAAAGAAGAAAAATTAGAAGTTTAACAAAATACGACTAATGAACTATGAAATGTATGACACACATATAAATTAGAATAAAGACCTGAAGAGTGGGCAAGCCGCAACTAAAATTAAATAATTGAAATAGCTATTCAGCCTTAAAATACACATAATTTACGAATATAGGCGATTTCTCAAAATACTAATGGACCCATTAATGGTGGTAATTGTGATACGAATTTTTCTACACGTTACAGAAAAAGAGAAGGTATTGTTCCCCGTACCCCCAATAATAACTCAATAACTTCTATTTTCTGTACTGTAAAATTAAATTTAGTATGCCATTGGGTATCGCTGTATAAGTTGAAGTTGTGAGGCAAAGTTCTCTTGTTTCTTCTTCAATGATATGGACTTAAATTACGTATTACGGTTCTCAGGATACTGCCATCAAATGACGTTAAATATTTACCATGAAAGTCCCATTGATTTTAACTGCATAGCAATGTCAACGCATAGGCTAATAATGGGGCATTCAATGTCAAAATAAAAGTAAGTGATTTGTTCTTTACGGATACCTGGTTTTCTTTGTGCATTGTCAAGAAGAGACAAAGCTGAATATCGATATTCAACGCGAGAAACTAAACTCGTAGACCAATCAAGCCCGAGAACCAGGTTTTTAAGGAAATAAATATCCTGGGGCTTAGGAGTTGTTGTTGATTCGTTCTTGGGCTTTGCGACCGTAGTCATGTACGCCCGTGTACTTGAGTGTGTGGTATCTGACTGTTAACTTGTGTCATTGTGATGGTTCTAGTTGTGCATGTATTTGTAAATGCTGCTTGGATTTGGAAGAAGGTGGATGTAGCCTTCAATTAGGAACTCATCTATTCTCAGTTGTACCTCACGAGATTGAGACAACACTAACATTTCTTAGTAAAGCTTCGAATCGAACTCACGATCTGGAGTCTAAATGCGGATCCCGAGACCACAGAGTGCATCACACAGCTGAGAGAACAATACCCGTTAGAGACTTTGACTCAGAGCCATGTGGTATTCCCAGTCATTCACTATGAACCAACACCACTGTGTGCTTATTATCTAGCAGTAGATGATTCCAATTAGTATCGGTGGGTCCAACTCCAGGTGTAGCAGCTCAGTTAAAACAAAAAATATTATGGAGGATCGGAACGGGGTCCACTTAGCCTTGTGAGGCAAAACTGAAAAGCAATGGGTTCGATTCCTACCTCAGCCATCCTAGAAGTAGTTTATGGTGGTTTCTCCACTTTCATTCCAAGCAATCTCCGGGATGGTTCCTAACTTACAACCACTGTCACCTCCTTCCTAATATTCACCTGAATTATCAAATACAAACACTATTACAGCCATCCAAATAATTTAAGTCATCAGACAAAATTCCACACTCACCCAAGTACACAGGGCTAAATGACCATGATGTTCAAGCCCTTGAAATGAAGCAACAATAACATTATCGGTGGTAAACGACTCACCTTGTAAAAAAGAAACGGTATGTCGGTCTGTAACTGTGACAACAAATACATAGGGGATTGTTTCTCACGTGCCATTTGTATGTAGAATACCTTTTGGATTTCTTTACTTCCTAAGGCATGGTGTAACAGACTGATGTGTCCATGGTTATAATCTGGAAGGGGCCCTGAGAGATTCTTAACCTGGCTAAACCTAGTCCTAATATAACCAAAATTATTAATTACCACCAAATAGATATTTAAAGTGTCCACCTCGTGGTGTAGCGGCTGGCATTCATGGATGTCACCTGGATATTTGGGTTCGATTCCCAGCTCTCGTAAATACATGTAATTCTGATCTAAGGTCTGCAATGGGGTACACTCAGCCTCGTTAGGCAAAAGTGAGAATAGATGGGTCACATTCCCACCTCAGTTATCCTTGAAATGGTTTTCTGTGGTTTACCACTTCTACTCCAGGCAACAACAACATGGTTCCTAAGGCCACGGCAGCCTCCTATCCAATCCTTACCTGAATTACAATGACGCACATTACATTAATAACACAGGTTGAATAAAAACCCAAGTAGGCTACACGAGGCTAAATGATCATGATGACCAAGCCCCTCAAATGAAACAACAACAACTAGAAATTTAAAGGGGATTGGATTTTATTCCTACTATCTAATAATACAAAATACCCCATCCTATGAGTAAAGATGTTGTCTGTCATAGTTGAAGATCAAAGTCCAGTTCTGTCAGTTGGTAATTGAGTGTGATAAAACTAAGGTGGTTCATGTCAGTAGATTTTCTGGGACACTAAAGATCCCTTTAAGGGGAAAATTCCGTCACACTTGTGTCTCCTAAGCCGCAGTAATTAAAAGAGACGTAATGCCATTGACCATTTATAGGAGGGCTCAACACAAGTCAAAATCAAGACGTGTCGCCATTATGCGTTAATATTTGCACTGTCTCTAGACTTTACTATAATCTCTTTCTGCTGTAATACGCCACTCTGTTTCCCCTGGTACGTCACGCAAGCCCTTGACAACACACCAGCCTTCCTCCCTCCTCCTAGTCCCATAAGTGTTTATTTGCATGTTAACCCCTCCGCTCTTTCTTGCAAGCCTGCTCGCAAAACTCCCCACAACCCCTTGAAACAAAACTTTTCCTTGTCACTCCACCTGAGACCTGCATAACATTATTCATAAGAACCACTTACACCAAATTACATGGCAATTAGAAGGCTTTATTCCAGGAAAACAGGTGTACATGTTAAAAAGTACATAATATGCTTTGTTGACGTTATTGCTGCTGTGTTCTGTATTTCTACTGAACCTTTCCCTTATTGATGGAGATGAAAATGGCGAGCTTGTAAGATTCCGTAATACTTGACTGTTGTGAACTTCAAGTTGCTTTACCGATGGAGCAATATTAATCGTAGATTTGGCAATATTATTCAAATATTTTCCATAAAGTTCGGTACAAAAAAATCTATTTTTTCTACATTTATTATTTTGTAAAAGTGTTCTTTTAGAAGTAGACGTTTGATATTTTCTGGTGTGATATGAGTATGTTTGTCTATCTGTCCGTGTGTGTGTGTCTGCGACTGTCAGCTTCTCAACGGCTTGTAGTTCACGCCACAGTATTTGGCCGGTCAGTCCCGACTGCGCAGTCGTACAGAGCACAGTCGGCGAGCCCTAGGCGTGTTTAATTGACACGTGAGTTCTTCGTTTTGCCGAAAGCAACTTGCCTATCAAATGCAAATACCTAACGCTCGCCGACTGTCCTCTGCGCTACTGCGCATCCGTGACTGACCGGCCAAAATCTTTGGCGTAAACTATAACTATATCAACATTTGGAATGATTTAAATTCTATGTCAGGACATTTCAATCACTAACATTTAATGTAGTCATGACTGCAAGTTACTGAATGAATAACATTGACATTTTGTGGCAGTTAGGCTCGATAACGCGCAGAGTTAGACCATCTCGAGTCATCTGTGGGCTCAGTAGACGTGGTTTCTAATTTCACCGTTGACCATTCTTGTATTGGTTTTCGAATGCCAGTACGGTACGTTCTAATAGGCCAAGCGTGCTTCCTTCGAATTCCTCATCTAGTTGCATTCTTATTTATTCATTGTATATCTCCTTAACGCCTATCATGAGCGTGGAGTCAGTGAATGCTTCCATAAAAATCACCCTCAGTCACAGCTCAGTCTCGTCCCCACTGGAATGGGAATAATAAAGGTCAGATATACACTATTTCATAACCTAGAGTGAAAATCTAATTGATAGCAACCCCAACCCAGAGCGCTAAACGAGTTGGCGTCTTATACAGTTCAAAGAATAATTCTTAATACAAAATGTAGATTGTATTTCTAACAATCAGACCGGGTTGGGGGACGGTTATGAACCGAATCAATTTATATCCAACAAGTTACTTTATAATAATAATAATTATAAATACAGCCCTTTAATCCCCTAAGGGCATCGGCCTGCTGCCTAGGCAGGGATTTTGCTCCATTACACTCATTAGGTGAGCAGTCCTAAAGAGTAGTGAGGCACTTAGTAGTGCACTTTTCTGGCATGTTAGTCTCTGTTCTTGAATTGTTCTTATAGCTATTGATATATATATTCCTAACCTTGATACAGTATTCTCTATGTTATGTATTCTTGTTCTTATATCTAATATTTGCAAAATTGTTCATGTTTCCAGCACGTTCACTTTATTTTAGTAGAGTTTTAACTGTCCTCAATACAATATCGCTATTGCATTTAAGCAGGGGAGGGCAAGGAGGGCGGCCGCCCAGGGCCCCACGGTCCAGGGGGACCCGCGTCTAGGATTATTTTAAATTTAATTAATTAATTAATTATACTTTTCAAACTAATTTATAATTTATATTCCATTTTTCAGTGCAGATATGACCTCCCGTGACCGTTTAGCAAGTTTAGATTTCAATGAAATAATAGAAGACTTCAGCCGGGAAAAAAGTCGCAAAGTAATATTTTAATACTGTATTTCTTAGTTTACATAATGTTCTTCAAGGGGACTTAAAGGTTTCTTTCATATTGTTAAAAACATGTGCTGTGGTGTATTCACAATATTGTAACTATTCTTTATTTTATTATTATTACCAAAATATTTTCCTTTTGATTTGATATTTTTCTATTTCCTATTGTTGTGGGCCCCACCTTATCATACCGCCCAGGGCCCCGCAAGGCCTGGATCCGCCACTGTATTGAAGGGATCACTAGGTTGCACTGAGTTGCACCTTTCCTTTATAGGGAGGTGGTTATTAATTGTACACAGTGATGACTTCCGGACAGAAACGTCCTTTCAGGAACGTGCATTCATAGTAGAAACTATAGAGTCTCTCGAAGTATTGCCCCTTTGCATCGAATATAACACCTATGACTTCTCACTGTCTAACTCAAGTTTCTGCAATATGGCTGTGGAATTGCTTGTTTTTCCTTACATGGTTCATTAACTTCAAGTTGCACTGAAGGGTCAAGAATCTATTTTACGGTATATAACAATAATGTTATTGTGGAGTTTGAAGCCATTTTCAGGGTTGCCTTAGTATCGAAATTTGATGTTCTCTAGTTGGTCAACATGATTGTTCCCAATTGTGATGGGTAATTCCCCAATCCTGATTTTTTTTAGATACAATTAATTATTTATTTTATGTAAATTTATTTCAGGATTTGCCGATGACATAGTCATCTTGGCCGACACGCCTGAGGATTTGAATGAGTTTTTGAATGGTATGGACTCCGTCTTGAGTAAAGAATTCATGATGAAAATTAATAAATGTAAAACAAAAATACTGGAATGCTGCCGAAATAAATCAGAAACCTCTATGGACATCAAATTGGCAGGTGAAAAACTTAAGGAAGTAGGAGACTTCTGTTACTTAGGAAGCAAAATAACCAGTGATGGACGAAGCAAAGAGGATATAAAAAGTAGATTAGCTCAGGGAAGGAAAGCATTTCTACAGAGAAGGAATCTGTTGACATCGAATATAGATTTTGGTACAAGGAAGTCATTTTTGAAAGCCTTTGTCTAGAGCGTGGCACAATAAGAAAGTGAAACTTGGACTATTGGTGCAGCAGAATAGATGAGAATTGAAGCATTTAAAATGTGGTGTTACAGGAGAATGATGGAAATCAGATGGATAGATAGGGTTACAAACGAAGAGGTATTAAGACTAATGGGAGAGGAGAGATGTTTCCGGCGACTGCTAATGAAGAGAAGAGATAGGTTGGTAGGACACTTACAAAACACCCAGGAATAACACGTTTAGTTATGGAAGGAAGGGTCGAAGGCAAGAACTGTAGTGGTAGACCAAGGTTAGAATATGTTAAAAAGATTGCCTCAGATGTAGGGTGTGGTAGCTATGTAGAGATGAAACGATTAGCTCAGGACAGGGAGGCAAGAAGAGCTGCATCAAACCAGTCAAAAGACTCACAACTCAAACAACAACGGCGGCTTCGGTGGCGTAGTTGGTAGCATGCTTAGCTTCTATGCCCAAGATAGCGGGTTCAAACCCGGCCGAAGCCATCGGATTTTTTAAGAGCGTTAAAAATCCCTCAGTATGCCTTCCTTCGGAGGGGAAGTAAAGCCGGCGGTCCCATGTCATAGATTTATGGCATGTTAAAGATCTTTCCACTAATTACACCTGTGTGAAACTAAATTGGATAGGTTAAGAATGTAAACAACGCTCTTAGGTTGCTACGTTCGTTGCCAAGAGCCGACTGCGGAGGCGTCTAGTAGCTAGTTCTGAACTAGGCCTAGTAGTCGTTGACGGTGGCGTTTGGCGGCAAAAGTAGGAACTATTTGAAAATTCAAAGTTGCAGTCCCTACTTGAATTAAAAAACAGATACACACACTAATACAGTCATCACAATTAACACCGGTTATCAGACAGATTCTACACACACCCAAAGTACACGGGGCTACATGACCGCGTTGTCGCAGCCCCTAAACTAAGGAACCAACATCAAACAACAACAGGGAATAACCTATCACAATTGGGTACAAACATGTTGACCGACTGAAGATCATCAAATTTCGACAATAATGCTAGCTCACCTTGTTGAACCTTCGGTATATGTGCTCCGCTGTACCCAAGACAACGCTACTCACAGCACGGCGGACAAGAACTATCTGAGATCGCTGTTGCCTGACCAGATAGAGTGGCTGGAAACCTGGCTAGCCAGTTCTGACAGCTTGATCTTGATGCTTCACCACCAGCCGGTTAGTGCTATCTATCAACTTCTATGCTCACTTGTAACTTCTTTGTTTAGGTTGCTCTACCAGGGTTTTCCCAATTGTGGGATTCATTCTTCAAATCTATGAAGAAAATGCTGTGTCCAGATCTTCGTATCTTTGGCAATTGTATTTTGTTACTGTTGCTTTAGAGTACTACAAAGGTGGAATGTTTGCAAGATAGCAAAGATGGGAGGTAATATGGTAAAGTAAGTGACCGAGAGAATTATTGATAGAAGAATATAATAGAAGGCCAACCTGGGCCCAATGTTTGGGAAGCCAGGCTCTGCCTGTCACAAGCCAGGACAAAGCGGTGAGTGATAGATGAGTAACACCTCTTAACAAAAAACAAGGTCCAGCTGGCCCGGCTGGTAGCACCTTGTCAGGGTCCAACAGTATGAATGGCGGATGGGGTGGCCCTGTATCTGGGATTAATAGGATAAAAGGCATCTACTCTATGATTTAGTTAGATGTCAGCTTTACATGAAGCCATTTAGCGTCTGTCTTGTAACAAGCGGCTAGATGGTCAGCGTCTGTTCACCATAGGTGCGGCTGAAAACCCATCCTCGGAGCTAACAACCTCGATTAGAATTTTTAGGTGACTTGTTCCCTTAACCAGCAAACAATCAACAATGGATATGCACATTGTAAGGAATTTTACCACAAGGAGTAACCAATCTCCATCTTCCAAGGAAATGAAAAGTAGGCACTCGGATTCTGGGGGCCGACATCATTGTGCAAAGGATGAAAAGGATGAGTCGGAGCATCTCAAAAACAGCATTAAGCAAATCACCAGTAAAATTAAGCACAAGAACACAAACTTTTTGGCTACCTTTAATGTCAATTCACTCTTAAAAAGAGAAAAATTTTAATCTCTAATAAATGCCATCAAAGAGAAAAGGATTATGATAACATCTCTTCAAGAAACTAGATATAATGATGAACATCCATTTGATTCAGAAGGATATAGAATATTCAAGGGAAAACCTGGAAAGAGAGTTATGAAAAATGTACCTCAATTTGGAACTGGGTTCATTGTAAATCAGAACATATTAAATTCAATACTAGAGTATAAATCCATTAATGAAAGATTATCCCTGCTATAATTTAAATCTGTAAACAAAGTTTACACTATTGTTAATACACATGCACCAACTAATGAGAAAAATAGGACTCTGAAAGAACAAACGGAGATTTTCGGCAAGAACTATCAAACACCCTAGATCAAATTCCATCAAAAATTCAATACTACTAATTGGAGACTTTAACGCTCAAATCGACAAAGAACGTCAACATTGGTCCACAGTAGGCAATTTCCCCGCACATAAAAGAACCAACGCAAATAGAGAAAGACTCATTAGTTTATGCAGAGAGCATAACATAGTCCTGAAGTCTACATTCTTCAAAAAACTTCCTAGGAAACAAACTACTTGGGTTTCCCCAAATCCAGTTTGTGGGGAGAAACAACTTGACCATGTTGCTATTAGCAGACAGTCTACAACGGAGATACTCAATGTGAAAGTTGCTAAGAATGCAGGTTTAGATTCAGACCACTATCTGTCTCTCATTAAATTCAAAATTGGACCAATATATAAAAAGAAAAATCATTATCAATCCAAAAAGTTTGATACACAAAAATTAGCTTTAGAAAATAATTTCAAAACACTTTTGGAATGCAGAGCACCTAGAACATGGGAACAACTTCAAAGAGACTCGGTACAGACAGCAGAGGAAACCATTCTCCTTAAAAAAAACATGCCTGGTGGACAGCTGAGTGTGATGAACTAATCTTCAAAGGACAACGAGCTTGGAACATCTGGAATGCAAATGTAGTAGTTTAAGGAAGTATACTCCACCAAGCTTAATTTTCACAGATACAAAGACACAGAAAACTGCATATAATAACGCTGAAAATTTCAGAATACCTGCGGAATATTTTGAAGGACTCTTTAACTGCGATCCACCAAAGGAGACATTTAATTTTGATAGTCTACCCCCCATTCCTCCATACTCGAAACCACCAACAACAAATGAAATTGAAGTAATTATAAACGAAATTAAAAATAAAAAGCATCTGTAGAAGATAGTACAGTTGCTGAATTATGGAAATACTCGAGTGACAACATGATCCTGTGTTTAACGGAAATCATAAATGACATATGGAAAACACACAGTTTACCATCAGAATGGACATCTGCCTTGATACATCTCTATATATATATAAAAATGAAAGTTTGTCTGTTTTTTCTGAATTTCCACGGAAATTTGCGATATTTGCACGTTTCAGGCTGTTTTATGACGGATGCGCGCAAAAATATTTTTTTTGTCTGTCTGTCTGTCTGTCTGTCTGTCTGTCTGTCTGTTGACAACTTCTACGAGTCCTTATAACTTGAGAACGGCTGGGTGGATCAACGTAAAATTTGATACAGATATCCATCAGAGGCACCACACTAATCATTGATGTAACTCTTCTCCGTACCTCTCATAAAAGGGGCCCTACCCCCTTAAAATACATGCTGAAATAGACGTAGAAGGGTGAAACGAAGCTCATTTTCGGCCCCTCAATGTGAGAAACGAAACTCGGGGGCCCCAAAGGGACCCCGAAAACCACATTTTAAGGCCCTAAAACCAACAGTTTTTGAGATATTCCCAGAAAACTAATTTCACTTAATAAATTAATGAAAGAATGCATGGCGGTAACCATGGCAACTGAATCTCAGAGGTCCATCTATTTCTGTAAGACGCAATGCAATTCCATTTATTAAATTACTGTGAAGGTTTGCAAACGGCTATAAGGTTATAATGGATCCAAATTAAGCTGAAATATTCATTAATACATACAATGCGCTTAAGGGGTCAAGGGGTACTCTAGATTTTTTTCACGCGATTTACACGTGCGGGTGTGGTACGGAAGGTCTATTATATCCATTCTCTATTATATAAAAATGAATGTTTGTCTGATTTTTCGGCTTTCTACGAAAATTTGACATATTTGCCCGTTTCAGACTGTTTTGTGACGGATGCACGCAAAAATATATCTTTGTCTGTCTTTCTGTGGACAATTTTTTGTGTCCTTATAACTCGAGAACGGCTGGGTGGATTAACGTAAAAATTGATACAGATATCCATCAGAGGCACGACACTAATCATTGATGTAACTCTTCTCCGTACCTCTCATAACAGGGGGTCTACCCCCTTAAAATACATGCTGAAATAAGCGTGAGACAAAGCTCACTTTCAGCCCCTCAATGTGAGAAACGAAACTCGGGGACCCTAAAAGGACCCCGAAAACCTCATTTTTAGGCCCTAAAACCAACAGGTTTTGAGATATTCCCAAAAAACTAATTTCACTTAATATATTAATGAAGGAATGCAAGCCGGTAACAATGGCAACAGAATCTCAGAGGTCCATCTATTTCTGTAAGACGCAATACAATTCCATTTATTACATTACTGTGAAGGTTTGCAAACGGCAATAAGGTTATAACGGATCCAAATTAAGCTGAAATATTCATCAATACATATAATGGGCTTAAGAGGTCAAGGGGTAATTAGAATTTTTTAACGCGATTTACACGTGCGGGTATGGTCCGGAAGGTCTATTATATCCCTATCCCTATTTTGTTATATTTTTATTAATATTATTAGTATTATTCTTTTAATTATTATCATTATTATAGCGTACAACGAAGAGACAAAGCTCATTTTCAAACCCTTGGGGTCAGAAACAAAACTCGGGGCCCCTCAAGGGCCGTAAAGGGTCCCCGAAAACTATATTTTAAGGCTCTAAACCCAACAGTTTCTTAGATATTCCCAGAAAACTAATTTCATTTAATAAACTAAAGAAGGAATGCAAGCCACTAACCATGACAACAGTATCTCAAGAGGTGGCATCCAACTTTCCATCTATTTCTGGAATAACTAATACCACTCCATTTATTACATTTCTGTGAAAGGTTGCAAATGGAGTACCCTAGATTTTTTTCACACGACTTACACGTGCGATATGTCGTACAGAAGGTCTATTATATCTCCAAACATCAACATTATTTTCAAAAATTCCTGAATAGAAATAGTAGACTGTTTTTTGCTGATTTTAGGAAATTGAGCCATTGGAGGCTAAAATCACTGAATTTTCATGCACCACAAGCCTTTATAATTTATAATAGGGGTCTTCCTGTAGTTGGGCAATTGAAACAACGGTTAGGGTCAGTTCGTATGTGACGTGTATTGCGATTCTTCTATGAAGTTTTCAATTTTATTTTCACGCCAGGAAGAACACGTTAGGTAAATTTCGTTTGAGAGCACACTTTAACTAATAATTTTTCTTTGCCAACAAACAGGTTCCAAGCCCCTAAACATTGCAACAGTAGCTCAATTGATAACATCTGGTTATTAATACCGAAGACCGTTCGAAGAATGTGTACTTCTGCTAGTCTCTATATATATAAAAATGAAAGTTTGTCTGTTTTTTCTGAATTTCCACGGAAATTTGCGATATTTGCGCGTTTCAAGCTGTTTTATGACGGATGCGCGCAAAATTTTTTTTTTGTCTGTCTGTCTGTCTGTCTGTCTGTCTGTCTGTGGACAACTTCTACGAGTCCTTATAACTTGAGAACGGCTGGGTGGATCAACGTAAAATTTGATACAGATATCCATCAGAGGCACCACACTAATCATTGATGTAACTCTTCTCCGTACCTCTCATAAAAGGGGCCCTACCCCCTTAAAATACATGCTGAAAAAGGCGTAGAAGGGTGAAACAAAGCTCATTTTCGGCCCCTCAATGTGAGAAACGAAACTCGGGCGCCCCAATAGGACCCCAAAAACCACATTTTAAGGCCCTAAAACCAACAGTTTTTGAGATATTCCCAGAAAACTAATTTCACTTAATAAATTAATGAAAGAATGCATGGCGGTAACCATGGCAACTGAATCTCAGAGGTCCATCTATTTCTGTAAGACGTAATGCAATTCCATTTATTACATTACTGTGAAGGTTTGCAAACGGCTATAAGGTTATAATGGATCAAAATTAAGCTGAAATATTCATTAATACATACAACGCGCTTAAGGGGTCAAGGGGTACTCTAGAATTTTTTCGCGCGATTTACACGTGCGGGTGTGGTACGGAAGGTCTATTATATCCATTCTCTATTATATAAAAATGAATGTTTGTCTGATTTTTCGGCTTTCTACGAAAATTTGACATATTTGCCCGTTTCAGACTGTTTTGTGACGGATGCACGAAAAAATTTATTTTTGTCTGCCTGTCTGTGGACAATTATTTGTGTCCTTATAACTCGAGAACGGCTGGGTGGATTAACGTAAAATTTGATACAGATATCCATCAGAGGCACGACACTAATCATTGATGTAACTCTTCTCCGTACCTCTCAGAACAGGGGGTCTACTCCCTTAAAATACATGCTGAAATAAGCGTGAAACAAAGCTCATTTTCAGCCCCTCAATGTGAGAAACGAAACTCGGGGGCCCTAAAAGGACCCCGAAAACCACATTTTAAGGCCCTAAAACCAACAGTTTTTGAGATATTCCCAAAAAACTAATTTCACTTAATAAATTAATGAAGGAATGCATGCCGGTAACAATGGCAACAGAATCTCAGAGGTCCATCTATTTCTGTAAGACGCAATACAATTCCATTTATTACATTACTGTGAAGGTTTGCAAACGGCAATAAGGTTATAATGGATCCAAATTAAGCTGAAATATTCATCAATACATATAATGCGCTTAAGGGGTCAAGGGGTAATTAGAATTTTTTAACGCGATTTACACGTGCGGGTATGGTCCGGAAGGTCTATTATATCCCTATCCCAATTTTGTTATATTATTATTATTATTATTAGTATTATTCTTTTAATTATTATCATTATTATGGCGTACAACGAAGAGACAAAGCTCATTTTCAAACCCTTGGGGTCAGAAACAAAACTCGGGGCCCCTCAAGAGCCGTAAAGGGTCCCCGAAAACTATATTTTAAGGCTCTAAACCCAACAGTTTCTTAGATATTCCCAGAAAACTAATTTCATTTAATAAACTAAAGAAGGAATGCAAGCCACTAACCATGACAACAGTATCTCAAGATGTGGCATCCAACTTTCCATCAATTTCTGGAATAACTAATGCCACTCCATTTATTACATTTCTGTGAAAGGTTGCAAATGGAGTACCCTAGATTTTTTTCACACGACTTACACGTGCGATATGTCGTACAGAAGGTCTATTATATCTCCAAACATCAACATTATTTTCAAAAATTCCTGAATAGAAATAGTAGACTGTTTTTTGCTGATTTTAGGAATTTGGGCCATTGGAGGCTAAAAACACTGAATTTTCATGCACCACAAGCCTTTATAATTTATAAAAGGGGTCTTCCTGTAGTTGGGCAATTGAAACAACGGTTAGAGTCAGTTCGTATGTGACGTGTATTGCGATTCTTCTATGAAGTTTTCAATTTTATTTTCACGCCAGGAAGAACACGTTAGGTAAATTTAGTTTGAGAGCACACTTTAACTAATAATTTTTCTTTGCCAACAAACAGGTTCCAAGCCCCTAAACATTGCAACAGTAGCTCAATTGATAACATCTGGTTATTAATACCGAAGACCGTTCGAAGAATGTGTACTTCTGCTAGTCTCTATATATATAAAAATGAAAGTTTGTCTGTTTTTTCTGAATTTCCACGGAAATTTGCGATATTTGCGCGTTTCAGGCTGTTTTATGACGGATGCGCGCAAAAATTTTTTTTTGTCTGTCTGTCTGTCTATCTGTGTGTTTGTGGACAACTTCTACGAGTCCTTATAACTTGAAGGAAGGAAAGGAAGCTTGTAGTTTAACGTGACCGTTAATCTTGAGATCATGAGCCACGGGACCTCCTTTTTACGTGGAATCCGAACCACAGGACATGGCATTTCACTTCGAAAATCTCACATGCATTGACCGGGAAACGAACCTTATAACTTGAGAACGGCTGGGTGGATCAACGTAAAATTTGATACAGATATCCATCAGAGGCACCACACTAATCATTGACGTAACTCTTCTCCGTACCTCTCATAAAAGGGGCCCTACCCCCTTAAAATACAAGCTGAAATAGGCGTAGAAGGGTGAAACGAAGCTCATTTTCGGCCCCTCAATGTGAGAAACGAAACTCGGGGGCCCCAACGGGACCCCAAAAACCACATTTTAAGGCCCTAAAACCAACAGTTTTTGAGATATTCCCAGAAAACTAATTTCACTTAATAAATTAATGAAAGAACTAGATGAAACCCGTCAAAACATGACGGACAATGGAAAACAAATTTACTGAAGAAGCTTCTTATATAAGTTACATTCTTGGTACGATTACTTTTTAGCACTATTGCAACTTTAAGGGCGTCAAAAGATAGCACTCTCAGCATTGCAACATATTGCTGGTCATGACTGAAAACGTGATGAGGTCATCATCATCTTGCACAGTTTCCAGCCTCTGGCCGGGTCTGTTTGGAACACAAGCCTCTCCAACGCCTTCTGTCTTCCCACAATCTCTCAGCCTCCACCCTTGTCAAGTCTTCTCTCTTCTTCACGCTTTCTTCCACCCCCTTCAGTCACCTGTCTCTCGGTCTCCCTCTTGGTCTCTTTCCTTCCCACTTCGTCTCGTGTATCCTCCTGGCTATCCTCTTCTCCTCCATTCGTTTTACATGTCCATACCATTTAAGTCTAGATTTCTCTATACCATCCTGTAATGGTTCCTCCTTCATTAATTCTCTGGTCCTCTCATTTCTAATTTTGTCCCTCTTTGTAGCTTCAGTACTGCTTCTCAAGAACCTCATCTCACTGGCCTGTAATTTGCTCTTCTCCCTTCCTTTCATAACCCAGGTCTCCGAGGCATACGTCAGGATAGGGACATAGTACGTCCGATATATGATCTTTTTGCTGTTCTGAGGGACATCCTTGCTCCATAAGATGCTTCTCACACTCCTCCGGAATGCTTCTGCCTGTCTCCCCCGCTCATTTATTTCTCTATCGTTTCTTTCATTCTCTTGTATCAGGCTTCCCAGATACTTGAAACTCTCCACTTTCTTCAACTGTTCCCCACCAATTGTTATTCCTGTTGTGGTTCTTTCCTTCTTCCTTGTTGTGATCACCATCTCACTCTTACTTATGCTAAATTTCATCCATAACCTTGTATTATTCCTTCCCACACGTCCAACTGTTCCTGTACCTCCTCCTCCTTGTTTCCCCAAATCATCAAATCATCTGCAAGCACCATTGCTTTCATATTTCCTTCCCCAATTACTTGTCATTATGTCATCCATCACCACAATGAAAAGTATCGGGGACAGTGCACTTCCTTGTTTCAGGCCGTTTCTCTGTTCCAACCAGTCCGATCTCTCTCCTCCCACTTTCACACAGCTCACGCTGCCCTTGTACATTTCCTTTATCCTCCTTATAGTCCATTTTCTATTCCTCTATCCTCCAGGGACTTCCATACTTTGTTTCTGCATACACTGTCATATGTTTTCTCAATGTCCAGGAAGGCCATCGGTAGATCTGTTCCATACTCATAGTGCTGTTCTTGTAACTGCCTTACAGCAAAAATCAAATCCACTGTGGACCTTCCTGCTCTGAAGCCATGTTGTTCTTCCCTCATCCCTCCTTCTATCCTTGTCCTAATTCTCCTTTCCAAAACTTTCTCAAACATCTTTGCACAATGACTCATCAGTGTTATTCCCCGATAGTTTCTGCATTCTGTTCTACTACCTTTCTTGCAGATCGGGACAATTATTCCCTTTTTCCTGTCCTCTGGGGTCTTCCTTTCCTTCCATGCTGTCTTCATCACTCGGTACAACCATTGTATCCCCACCTCTCCTGCTGCTCTCACCATCTCCACACTCAACTCATCCACACCCGGTGCCTTCCCTCCTTTCATCTTCCTCACTGCATCTTCCACTTCTTACCATGTTAAGTCCTTTTCTGTTTGCAGTTCATCTACTGTACCTCTTCCCCGATTTCTTCCTCCTCGCCGTGGTTTCCATTTGGGTTCAGGAGTTCTTCAAAATATTCTTTCCACATTTTCTTCAGTTCTTCCCTATTTTCTATCTTTTGTGCCCTTTTGTTCACCATTCTAACATAATCCATAGGATCCTTCCTCCTCTTATTCTTTACCATCCCATTCAGGACCTTTTTTGTACCTTCACTATCCTGCTGGTCTTGACTTAAAACGTGATGAGGTAAATAGCCCAATACGTTCAAGAGTTTCTCCTTGAGCTTGATTGATTGTGATAAAGTAGGCCGAGCGAATAGGACATTGTTGCCTATTAAAAGAAAATGTACTGTACCTGCAAGTGTTTTATCGGAAGGTGTTAATTCTAGTCGTAGGATTTGAGCTCTCTGCCTAATATTAGTGCACCTATTATATCCGAATCCAAGCAATTTCTTACATATTTCTTACAATTAATATATTACCAAATATGAGTCCTTGGGAAACGTTCAGATTTCTAAGGAGCATAACTATGGCTCAAACGTTCGGAGTATGTGGAGGCGAATCACTTAATTCCAAGGAATTGAAAAATTCAATAATAGGGAAATGAAGTAGCTGGCTTTCATCTTCAGCATCCAAACTGTTAACGCTGATGTATGTGTTTGAACTACTGGATATAAGTTCAATGACTTTTAAATTAATATCATTACATTGTTGCAGCTTGGCAAATATGTTATATTCCAGCAGATCAATTTTACCTTCACAACAGTAAAGACCAAAGTAACCACGCATAGATTTTACGCAAGAGAAATACAATGTAGAACAATGTTTACATTTGATCGTCAAAGACCTTACAGTACACTGTACTGCATAATATCCGGAATTGTTTCTGAAATGGCCTATTTATATTGGATTTTAAATGTGGCTTCGTATTATTCGATAACACTATAGTGTCCTGCAATAACGGAGCCGCTAAATATTAAATGGCAAATAATACTTCCATTGCCGAAATCAACTGCGTAGTTAGACTCAGTACTCTAAACAAATAATCATTAAACAATTGTCTTATACAATGAAGTTCAACATGACCGTCCAGAGACTTTCATACTCAAGTTGGTTGGTGAGGAGAATGCGATGAGACTGATCGCTTAAAATAAATTCCTTATAATTGTTCCTTCCAGAGAAATTTTTTGCAATAGCTTGAAAACGCAGCTCAGAATGACGTCCTTCATTTTGTTATAAACAGTATGAAACTGCTCTAAATAAGCAATTTCCATCACCTGTTCTAGGGCATGGCAGTACATTTTGCAGGGGAACATAGAATCACTTCGCCAACTACTGGAACGACCATAGGCCTATACTCAATACTCACTTCGGCAGTCACCCTAATGGAGGCAGATTTTGAATTCTATGTCCCGTGCATGTCAAAAATCGTATTAACACATGGAGGCCCACCTATTCTTGTCAATCGCCCCGGAGACCCGGGTTACATTTCCTGCTCTGCCAAGAAATTTAATTCTGGTCTGGGGCAAAAACGGGGCACATTCAGTCTCTTGAGGTATAACTAAGAAGAGGAAGGTTTAATTCCCACCTCGACAATCTTGGATGTGGTTTTCCGTGGTTTCCCACTTCCACTTAAGGCAAATACCGGGATGGTTCCTAACTTAAGGCCTTGGCCGTCTCCTTGCCATTTCCCACCTTAATTACAAATACACACAGTAATGCAGCCATCACAATAACACAGGTTATGAGAGAAAATTTCACACATACACACCCAAGTACACGGGGCTGAGTGACCACGATGTCAGAGCCCTTCAAACGAATTATGTTTGCCAAGTGTCTCTCATGGCGAAAGCAATTGTGGACACGCGCGAGTGCCTGGAAAACTACTTTTTTCTTTAAATTTAAGCGTATATCGACGATGCATAATTATAACTTTTAGTCTAGGACGCTAATAACTTGACCACCGAAGCATTGGGAAGAAATTGCAATATTAAGGTACATAAACAACATAGCCTACACATTCAACTCTCGGTTAATGTTCCTCAAAATTTCCCTTCTTAAATATTCCCCTCCTTTATAATTCTCCATCACGTGAAAACGTGCCATGTCTTGTGTTTTAAATATATCGATGCAATGGTGCTGCCATCTGCTGTCAGTTACTGGAACTATATGGGCGATGTACTGCCATCTGTTGTCAGTTATAGGAACTGATTGCAGATATTTAAACGTCGTACTCAGGGGGTGTCAACCAGATAGGGATTATTTGGTACCATCGGTGTAGTAGCGCGGCCAGACGTAAGGAGCGGATTAAGCGCTGTATATCGTCTTGCCAACGTATGCATGATACACGTTTTAATTGAATTGCAAACATATCCCTATATTTAGTCAATAAATATACACATAATTCCTAATTGACATTTCCTTGCAATTATCTTGCTCACCGACGATAATTACGTCACTTATCATTAAATAAACATTATTTCTACTGGGTTGGCGGCATTGACCAACATGGACGCTCTGTTTATGTCGTGTTTGGTGTAAACAATATTGGCCGTATATTAATATTTTATAATAAGCTAATGTTGTGTTCTTTCTCATCTTTCTTTCATCAAATCGTCTTCTTGGTAATGAGAAGTGAACAGTTCTTCTTCTGCTACGCCAAGTAAGTACGCTTATTTTAAGAGTTTAAGTGAAAACTTGTTTCTGTAGTGCCTGTGAAAAGTATATCGTACCGGTAGCCTAGTTTTGAATTGATATTAGACGCAGTGTACAGGTGATATTCTACTTGACATATTAATTAACTTTCACTATTATTTATTCCACAGGTAGGCCTACCAAATTCTGTGAACAAACAAATCGTAAATTGCTGTTCTCGAAATAGCAGATGAATGTGGCAATTTGGCCTACTCTCCTGAGAAATGCCAGGTAAGAGTCTATGTTACCGTAATGTTTTCAACTTGATACATCTTGCAGAGATACATACAGTATCATGAGCCTATTGCATATGTGTACTCAAGTTCTTGAGGAGATCAGTTCTTGCACATGTTAGTTACTGGTGCAGTGGCAGTGGCAAGTATTCAGTTGGTCGAATGTGTAGTAATGCCATTACTGATGTAGAACTGTAATTACAGGTTCTAAAATCTTAACTCACACTGGTCCTATGGGTGGCTGTGTGCTCTTGTTCTGTGGAGCAAAGTCCAACATTAAAATTTATTTCAGAGGTCTACATTTTGGTCCAAATATACAAATGAACTAAGCACCAAATGGTGAATGCATTTGTACTCTGAATTTGAAGCATATTAAGTTCTTCAGAATGGTTTCATTTTATGCGTATGTTATTTTAGAATAGGCTATGTTTATTTTTCTTCACATCATTCCATAATTATTTTTAGAAAATTCAGCAGCTACAGCACTGTATTCATGCGTTGCAAAACTATTTCTCCTCTGGCAGAGGATTAAGAATAGAGTTAGAAACGATGAGACATCTTTCAGAAGGGTGATACCTGCAGAAGCAGTAACAAAACCACTCACCAGACACATCAAAAATCTAGAAGATATGCTGGAGTTACCCTTAATTGTTGTGTAATAGAAACACACGTGGATTAGTTACATTAATCGCAGAATTAAAATTTTAGTTATTTTCTGAAAGGTGAGAGAGGCAATCTTCATCAATCATAGATGTCTATTACATTAATAAATAAGCTTCTGTGTCCAACTAAAATAAATCCTCATCAGTTTTGATGTGGTGTTAACTCATAAAACAGTGTAAAGAAGATTGGTTAATATGTTTATGTTCGACACTGGCGAAATGTAAATATTATGTCAGAAAACTGTATAATGAGGCTCATTATAGTACAAGTTTTCATTATGATACAGTTTCTCCCACCAATCAGAGCTCAAGAAACAGTTGTGTGACCAACTAGGTGAGGATAGCATCGTACCTGCGCTCACTTCCATGGCCCCCTATTTTAAATTTCACTGCGTGGCGAGTGTCATAGTGAGGTATTCCAGGAGGCCATGGTCAAATACAAGGTATTCTCTGCATCCCATGCGCTCTGTTCAGTATATAAAACTGGTGAAATCTCGACAGAAATTTATGAATATTTATGTTCGAACATAAAATAGTTATAATTATCGTCGAACATAAACAGTCGTATGCAACTCGTCTATAATTGTAATTAAGACACTCGTATGGAAATTATAAAACTTATGTCTTAATTATTGTCATTATAGGCTCGTTGCATAATGTACTATTAAGTTACAAGGTGCACATATAATAAGCCACTACAACAGAGATCTGAGTGAAATCACATGAAATTTTATTAACAAATAGGTGCAGGCTAGAACTATTACCACTGTGTTGTATTGTTTCTTCCAGTATCACAGTAAACAATTTGTTTTAAAGGACTCTTCACCTTGTATTATGTTATAACGTGGGATAGATAGATACAAGATAAATATAATTCATTTATTATATGCAAATGTAATGTTTGACATACCTATAGGTAGTATTTTATTCCTACACGTTACTTACAATATTTTTCAACACGTAGGATGCTAATGTCTAAGCCAGTCACAGCTCGTGCTCAGTAGCGGCTGGTGTAGAAAATTAGTTGTGTGTAGAGATGGGCAGCAGTCGACTGAAAACAGTCGAATTAGTCGATAGTTAAAACAACTGCTTTTAAAAAACAGTCCAATGAATTCAACGACTACTCACCGTATCATAAACAAGTCGTTTGCAAACGACTGATCTCAAAACAATCGTTGGAAATCATTGGAATGAAACAAGTCGTTGGCAAACGACTAATTCCAAGCGAATGGAATCATTCGAATTGAAGTAGTCGTTGTAAACGACTGATCCCAAAGCAATCGTTGGAAATCATTGGAATGAAACAAGTCGTTGGCAAACGACTAATTCCAAGCGAATGGAATCATTCGAATTTAAGTAGTCGTTCTAATCAAACGACTTCTTCAGGATAACTTCATGCTACAATTCATTGTGCTGTATGTTTATTGTAGAGCTTTAATTAATAAGTTAAATATACCTGTAGGTGCCTATAGTTTTATACAGTTCGTTGATTCTTTCAATGAAATAGCCTAAATCCAGTTGTCCAAGTTATTGGAAATGTTAAGCATTCAATATTTAGGTTATGCTTGAACTCCCGGTTTTCTGGCCCATCATCCCAGGCAAGCCTCCCAGTCAGATGGATCATTTGGCTGTAATTTTGAATTAGAGTAAGGTTGTAGTATGCGTGGTCAGATTTAGACAATAGCCTACTCCATGAAGGGGTCATGGCTACGCCTTCTATGTTTGTTTAATGAATAGAGTAACTGAAATGAGGGATGTATACTGATTTTAAGATTTGTGGAATGAGTTTATGAATTTTTAATAGAATGTAATGAAGTCTTCAGTAAAGTTGAAGGAGACATGATCGTGTTTAGACAATAGCCTACTCCATGAAGGGGTCATGACTATGCTTTCTATGTCTGTTTAAGGTGTAGTGTGGCTGAAATGAGGGAGGTTTACTGATTTTGGTGTTTGTGGAGTAGTCTTTTCGTTTATAATTTAGGTTTTGTGAAGCTCGTTGCGGAGTTGTTTTATGGATTTTATTGCTCTGCAAATGAAGTGTATTAGGGGGTTCTGGGTTTGGTTTAGCTGTAGTTTACAGGGTTATGGCTGAGAGTTGTTGTAGCAGGCCTAACAACTGTGTCAGAGCAGTGGCGTGCTGTGTGGGAGGGGGGGTTAGTGGCAAAGACATGAGGGCAGGGATGGAAGAGTTTATGTGTTTCCTCACAGTTGGCGCATTTGGGCTTATCTCGAGGTACCGTACAGATTGAGTGGTGATGTAAATCTCCAGCGGGTACTGTGAGGACAGCTTGACGGCTGTAGGTGCCTATAGTTTTATACAGTTTCTTGTTCGTAGATTCTTTCAATGAAATAGCCTACGTCCAGTTGTCCAAATATATATGTATGTCATTTCATTGGGACTCCTTAACACAGTCTATACACTTTTAATGAGAATTGGGTGCATTCTTGAATTATTACACAACTTGAACATGGGCTTACCAATTATGGCTTAGAGTTCTATTTATTTTATGATTGAATTTCATTCATTTATTCTACCGTGTGATAAATGAATTACAAGAAAATTATTATGAAATTCTCCCCATAGCGTGATGGTAATGATCGATGCAAACATAGAATAGATTTTCCTGGAAAATTAAATCAGAAAATATTTTATATTGGGATCCAATATTAATAGCATTTTAGCAAGTCGGAGGGTGTGTACGCTCAAATTGATTCTGGTTGTCAATTGGTTTGTAGAGATGGGCATCAGCAGTCGACTGACAAAAGTTTAAACCATCGACTTGTTTGACTGCTTTTAGAAAACAGTCGAATGAATTCAACGACTACTCACCGTAACATAAACAAGTCGTTTGCAAACGACTGAACTGATCCCAATTGTTTTAACATGCTCTGAGCGCTGGCATAGTTTTACGTTCTGGTCATAAATTGTTTGTATTCACATGGTTGCCAACATCTCCACTGAAAGTTCGCTCTCGTTACTGTTCTAAAGTGCTCTATTGTCGTGTCTCGTGTGTATTTATTCTAGGCTGTCGTGAAACAAGTAGGGTAGTCGTATTCATTCATTCCCAATCATGAGCTTAAATGGCACTCTGTCAAACGCATACATGTGCCAGAATCCAACACAACACAAAATAACATAATGACTTGATTTTGCCTGCTGTTAATTCATTTTATGGGCTTGGGACATCTTGGTCATCAGCCCCATGCAGTTGGGTGTGGGTAGAATTGCTCCGATAATGTGATGACTGTAGTAGTGTGTGTAGCTTTATAAGGGACAGGCTTGGGGAGGTGCCCCAGGAGTTGAAATAAGGTACTACCGGATTTCCATCAGGAAAGGAATAAAATAAAATAATGTTGAGGCCCACAGGAGAGATCTGCAGAATATCTTGGCTGAGTGGACAGGGAATTTGTAACTGTTCCTCTTGGTATTTCAATTTCATTTTAGTACATATTATTAAAAATTCTTAAAAATAAATGTCCCTAACTATGGCTGCCACCTTTCCAGTCCTCATCTGAATTACAGAAAGTATAGCCTACACACTACTACAGATACCACAATAACAGAGATTATCATATAAATCCTATACACTTCCAAATATATGGGGCTAAATGAATATGTTATCAAAAGCCCTAAAATTAATATCAAAAACACAATGATTCTACAATAAGAGATTCTTTTAAAATATAGTTATAGTAGGTGCAAACATACACATAACAGCAAATTCAAGTTCTCCATTTCAAGCATTACACATTTATTAAGTTAACTGTTTCAACATACAA
The DNA here is from genome assembly GCA_946902985.2 of Meconema thalassinum. Taxonomy (NCBI): domain Eukaryota; kingdom Metazoa; phylum Arthropoda; class Insecta; order Orthoptera; family Tettigoniidae; genus Meconema; species Meconema thalassinum. The sequence continues at coordinate 655,032,241 of OX336390.1, forward strand.
ACTTGCATGTGTTGTAGGAATTTGCGGTTCATCGGTGTCAGCCATGGCGTCAAGGAGGTAATAGGTCCATTATCATGTGCTGTAGCCTACCGTTATACCTTGGCAAGAAAGAAGAACATGCCTCAACACATACTTTTAAAAGGACCAGATTTGATTACTGTATTTTTGCCAAGTTTGATTTTGTCTCTCTCTCTGTTATTTTTTCTTCGTTGACAAACTTTTTAAATAAAACGATGATTTCTAGCAGTATTGAGTGTGTTTCTTGTTTTTCATTGAAAGTCCTATTTCTCCTTTCCCCTTCACAGCATGTCATAGAATTTACTGTATTAGTGTGCCATGAAATTTGTTTATGTACATGTACTTACTGTATTTCACCCTTCAAAATTGGTGGACTGGATATATTTTAAAGGGAATATCAAATGAACTACTGTATATACATTTTGTGATATCCAATTATTTTTCTGAAACTAATGAATTTGGCATTAATTACACTAACAATTTTAGTGTGATGAGGGTCAGGTTACACCACCTATTTCCTTAGTATTCTCTCTTAAAATTTTCCTGTTATTGCGAACAGCATCAAGCATTTTAAGATATGAATATTCTCCCTTCCCAGTACTTTTACTTTCTAGTTTAATCTCGGAACTAATCGGTTATAATTGGGCCTACAGTGGTTAATTGGAAGGGACCATTTTTTTTAAATTGAGTAATAATATGCTGCAGACCTTATACTGTAGTAGCCTAATTCTTGTCAATGCAATATGCTCCAATTGCAACTGAAAGAAATGTAAACATGTAAATTATTGATGAGGTCATGTCCTAAATGCTGTGATTGCTCATTTCAGAGTTCCGGAATTCACAATTTCCCACTTTGGTATTAATAAAAAAAACTGTTATTGCTATTTTGAATGTGATTTATCTCGTGTAGATCATATTATTATCTCCACACTTAAAAACGTGTGCTATAAGTATTGGGAAGATTGTGATTTTAGGAACATTGAAGTGGGCAGAGCAGTTAGGACGAGAATATTTAGCGGAACGAGGGGAAGGGGTGGGGTAGGCTACCCGCACGGCCGTGCTCAACTAGTACCGCGGTCATACACCAGACAGCGCTGAAGTCTTAGGTGCCAAGAATTAGCATGGCTGTCGGCTATCTGTAGTAGCAGGTAATCTGTGGTCGTACTGAGGACAACAGTTTTCTCTTTTGATCACATGCTGTAATGCAATGGTAAAACGGAATTAAAACGTATTGAGAAGGAATGTAGAAATATGTATCTTTAACAGACATAAAACCTAACTAATACTCCATGATTAAACAATATTTCAGTGGAAAAAAAAAATGATGGCAAGGGCTGGGATCGAACCGGCGAACCTTGGAACCACAGTCAGTCGCTTTAACCACATAGCTACTCACGCACTCTTGTGCAATAGCAGACGCAGCCATTCATTATCTTTAAAAGCCGCTGACTAAAGGAAATAATCCATTTCATTATCCAAATAAATCAATGTTGCACATTCGTATACGTTCATACTGTTATTATATTTTATTGTCAGAACTTGGTTAATGAATGTTTTCAATTACATGGAAGCTTGTTAAGTAACTTACATTTTAATGGACTCTCACCGCCATTTTGTCATGACCCCAGGCGAATTGTGCGCATGCGTGAGGGACCAGAATTCTGCTATTTTCTATATTAATTCAAAAATATACCGTAATATATTTGTTTATTTTAGAGACACTCTGCAAATCTAGAGGCCAAGAGCTTTCGTTAGAGTGCTCTACGAAGTAAATCGGTTCTGTCGTTCTCCCAATCTCGTGGTAACAAAAATCACCTTACTGTTTTAAATATATAGATGCATGGCGGTAACCATGGCAACTGAATCTCAGAGGTCCATCTATTTCTGTAAGACGTAATGCAATTCCATTTATTACATTACTGTGAAGGTTTGCAAACGGCTATAAGGTTATAATGGATCAAAATTAAGCTGAAATATTCATTAATACATACAACGCGCTTAAGGGGTCAAGGGGTACTCTAGAATTTTTTCGCGCGATTTACACGTGCGGGTGTGGTACGGAAGGTCTATTATATCCATTCTCTATTATATAAAAATGAATGTTTGTCTGATTTTTCGGCTTTCTACGAAAATTTGACATATTTGCCCGTATCAGACTGTTTTGTGACGGATGCACGAAAAAATTTATTTTTGTCTGCCTGTCGGTGGACAATTATTTGTGTCCTTATAACTCGAGAACGGCTGGGTGGATTAACGTAAAATTTGATACAGATATCCATCAGAGGCACGACACTAATCATTGATGTAACTCTTCTCCGTACCTCTCAGAACAGGGGGTCTACTCCCTTAAAATACATGCTGAAATAAGCGTGAAACAAAGCTCATTTTCAGCCCCTCAATGTGAGAAACGAAACTCGGGGGCCCTAAAAGGACCCCGAAAACCACATTTTAAGGCCCTAAAACCAACAGTTTTTGAGATATTCCCAAAAAACTAATTTCACTTAATAAATTAATGAAGGAATGCATGCCGGTAACAATGGCAACAGAATCTCAGAGGTCCATCTATTTCTGTAAGACGCAATACAATTCCATTTATTACATTACTGTGAAGGTTTGCAAACGGCAATAAGGTTATAATGGATCCAAATTAAGCTGAAATATTCATCAATACATATAATGCGCTTAAGGGGTCAAGGGGTAATTAGAATTTTTTAACGCGATTTACACGTGCGGGTATGGTCCGGAAGGTCTATTATATCCCTATCCCTATTTTGTTATATTATTATTATTATTATTAGTAATATTCTTTTAATTATTATCATTATTATGGCGTACAACGAAGAGACAAAGCTCATTTTCAAACCCTTGGGGTCAGAAACAAAACTCGGGGCCCCTCAAGAGCCGTAAAGGGTCCCCGAAAACTATATTTTAAGTCTCTAAACCCAACAGTTTCTTAGATATTTCCAGAAAACTAATTTCATTTAATAAACTAAAGAAGGAATGCAAGCCACTAACCATGACAACAGTATCTCAAGATGTGGCATCCAACTTTCCATCAATTTCTGGAATAACTAATGCCACTCCATTTATTACATTTCTGTGAAAGGTTGCAAATGGAGTACCCTAGATTTTTTTCACACGACTTACACGTGCGATATGTCGTACAGAAGGTCTATTATATCTCCAAACATCAACATTATTTTCAAAAATTCCTGAATAGAAATAGTAGACTGTTTTTTGCTGATTTTAGGAATTTGGGCCATTGGAGGCTAAAAACACTGAATTTTCATGCACCACAAGCCTTTATAATTTATAATAGGGGTGTTCCTGTAGTTGGGCAATTGACACAATGGTTAGGGTCAGTTCGTATGTGACGTGTATTGCGATTCTTCTATGAAGTTTTCAATTTTATTTTCACGCCAGGAAGAACACGTTAGGTAAATTTAGTTTGAGAGCACACTTTAACTAATATTTTTTCTTTGCCAACAAACAGGTTCCAAGCCCCTAAACATTGCAACAGTAGCTCAATTGATAACATCTGGTTATTAATACCGAAGACCGTTCGAAGAATGTGTACTTCTGCTAGTCTCTATATATATATAAAAATGAAAGTTTGTCTGTTTTTTCTGAATTTCCACGGAAATTTGCGATATTTGCGCGTTTCAGGCTGTTTTATGACGGATGCGCGCAAAAATATTTTTGTCTGTCTGTCTGTCTGTCTGTCTGTCTGTGTGTCTGTGGACAACTTCTACGAGTCCTTATAACTTGAGAACGGCTGGGTGGATCAACGTAAAATTTGATACAGATATCCATCAGAGGCACCACACTAATCATTGATGTAACTCTTCTCCGTACCTCTCATAAAAGGGGCCCTACCCCCTTAAAATACATGCTGAAATAGGCGTAGAAGGGTGAAACGAAGCTCATTTTCGGCCCCTCAATGTGAGAAACGAAACTCGGGGGCCCCAAAGGGACTCCGAAAACCACATTTTAAGGCCCTAAAACCAACAGTTTTTGAGATATTACCAGAAAACTAATTTCACTTAATAAATTAATGAAAGAATGCATGGCGGTAACCATGGCAACTGAATCTCAGAGGTCCATCTATTTCTGTAAGACGTAATGCAATTCCATTTACTACATTACTGTGAAGGTTTGCAAACGGCTATAAGGTTATAATGGATCAAAATTAAGCTGAAATATTCATTAATACATACAAAGCGCTTAAGGGGTCAAGGGGTACTCTAGAATTTTTTCACGCGATTTACACGTGCGGGTGTGGTACGGTAGGTCTATTATATCCATTCTCTATTATATAAAAATGAATGTTTGTCTGATTTTTCGGCTTTCTACGAAAATTTGACATATTTGCCCGTTTCAGACTGTATTGTGACGGATGCACGCAAAAATATATTTTTGTCTCTCTGTCTGTGGACAATTATTTGTGTCCTTATAACTCGAGAACGGCTGGGTGGATTAACGTAAAATTTGATACAGATATCCATCAGAGGCACGACACTAATCATTGATGTAATTCTTCTCCGTACCTCTCATAACAGGGGGTCTACCCCCTTAAAATACATGCTGAAATAAGCGTGAGACAAAGCTCATTTTCAGCCCCTCAATGTGAGAAACGAAACTCGGGGGCCCTAAAAGGACCCCGAAAACCACATTTTAAGGCCCTAAAACCAACAGTTTTTGAGATATTCCCAAAAAACTAATTTCACTTAATAAATTAATGAAGGAATGCATGCCGGTAACAATGGCAACAGAATCTCAGAGGTCCATCTATTTCTGTAAGACGCAATACAATTCCATTTATTACATTACTGTGAAGGTTTGCAAACGGCAATAAGGTTATAACGGATCCAAATTAAGCTGAAATATTCATCAATACATACAATGCGCTTAAGGGGTCAAGGGGTAATTAGAATTTCTTAACGAGATTTACACGTGCGGGTATGGTCCGGAAGGTCTATTATATCCCTATCCCTATTTTTTTATATTATTATTATTATTATTATTAGTATTATTCTTTTAATTATTATCATTATTATGGCGTACAACGAAGAGACAAAGCTCATTTATAAACCCTTGGGGTCAGAAACAAAACTCGGGGCCCCTCAAGAGCCGTAAAGGGTCCCCGAAAATTATATTTTAAGGCTCTAAACCCAAAGGTTTCTTAGATATTCCCATAAAACTAATTTCATTTAATAAACTAAAGAAGGAATGCAAGCCACTAACCATGACAGCAGTATCTCAAGAGGTGGCATCCAACTTTCCATCTATTTCTGGGATAAGTAATGCCACTCCATTTATTACATTTCTGTGAAAGGTTGCAAATGGAGTACCCTAGATTTTTTTCACACGACTTAGACGTGCGATATGTCGTACAGAAGGTCTATTATATCTCCAAACATCAACATTATTTTCAAAAATTCCTGAATAGAAATAGTAGACTGTTTTTTGCTGATTTTAGGAATTTGGGCCATTGGAGGCTAAAAACACTGAATTTTCATGCACCACAAGCCTTTATAATTTATAATAGGGGTCTTCCTGTAGTTGGGCAATTGAAACAACGGTTAGGGTCAGTTCGTATGTGACGTGTATTGCGATTCTTCTACGAAGTTTTCAATTTTATTTTCACGCCAGGAAGAACACGTTAGGTAAATTTAGTTTGAGAGCACATTTTAACTAATAATTTTTCTTTGCCAACAAACAGGTTCAAAGCCCCTAAACATTGCAACAGTAGCTCAATTGATAACATCTGGTTATTAATACCGAAGACCGTTCGAAGAATGGGTACTTCTGCTAGTCTCTATATAGATAAACAAGATGTTCAGTAAAGACCATATAGCCTACTTTCTCCTAAATGTATGAGTATAGTTATAACTCGTTATTATCAAAGAGTATAATAGAACTATTCTTTGTTGAAGACCTTAGAAACGATTTACCTCTACCAAACGCCACAACCTAGATAAAAACTGCTACCATCATTGAAGAAAGAAAGAAAGAAAGAAAGAAAGAAAGAAAGAAAGAAAGAAAGAAAGATAAGAAGTATATCAAGAATGTTATGGATCTGGAGACATAATCGACCGGACTGGCTGCGTGGCTCAGCGGTAACGTTCTCGCTTGCTGGGCCCTAGGTTGCAGGTTCGTATCCTGGCGCAGTCAGCTGGCATTTGGAGGGTGCACAAATGCGAGGGAGCCGTGTCAGTACATTTACTGGCACGTTAAAAATCCCCTTCTGGCCAAAATTCCGGCACCCCGGTGTCTCTAAAAGCAGCAGTAGTTAAAAGGGATGTAAAACCAATAACATTATTATTATTATTATTATTATTATTACATATACGACCTGCCGTGGGCAACATCCAACTTTGAGTTGAGGCATGTCTTTACACGTCTGGTTGTGCATGGCTTTCACAACCCTAATTGAAAAAAAGGAAGGAAGATTGTAGTTTTACGTGACCGTGAATCTTGTGATTATGAGCCACGGGACCTCCTTTTTACGTGGAATCCGAACCACAGGACATGGCATTTCACTTCGAAAATCTCACATGCTTTGACCGGGAATCGAAAACCCTAATTGAATTAACAAATCTTTCCATGACCCTACAGAGACGTGTGTATACAAACTACTATGTGAAATCGTTTTGTTCTTTACTTCAAATAACATTTTCAAGTAACGCAATATAGGCTGTTGCAAACCCTTTAAAATAAAAAGTAAAAATGTATCGTAGTATCATCATGTCATTCTTCAAATTCGATGCGCATAGAATGCCAATGGTATAGTAATCAATGGAGCCCCACGTAGGCTAGTCATGACATCTAGTGGTGAAATATCGAACAATATAATCCTAACAGAGCGAGTGCATTCTAGCGGCTAGAAGAAGAAACTTTTCAATAAAATCTGGAAGTTAATAAGTAGGTCGACGTGCAGTTACCTTTTTGGCAGCTCGATGTCTCGAGTAAATCTGCTGGCGAATTATGTTTTAATTAAATATATATTTTACACCATAATATGCACAATATAACGCTTAATTTTAAAACATCTGAGTCATTACAAAACAATAAACATATAATATTTCAAGCAAAAAACCTAGCTCTGATCGGGTTTGAACCATAGGCATTTGAGCGATAGGCTGACGCTCTACCACTGAGCTAATTGTGTCAACGAATATCGTTCTATATAAAATGACTTACATAGAACTTGTTAGCAAATAATGATTTATACTAAACGATTTCATCACTGGAGTATATTATTTATATATAAAGCATTGCATACAAAGTTTATTTATTTTGTATCAGTACGCTATATTGCATGCAATACTCAAATTAGTGAAATATAAGTCAGGCACAAGATATCCGCTGCCATCTTGTCTTATTACTGAATCAGCTCAGCTTTTTAAAATCACGTCTGCACTATAGTATTACAAAATAAACTTTTAATTTCGAACGTGCCTCTTCCTTTAGAACAGTTAAAACGATTCTCGGCTCGTTAATCGGAACTGGTGGGTCCCATGATATGGATTATAAAGTTTGCATAATTCGCACGGCCGCCATCCTGAAATGGTATGGCGGACGACCTTGTAGTTTGGTCACAAGACGCATCCTATACGAAGGTATGTTGTTACCAAATTTGGTAGAGATCGGATGATTTGGTTAGTCGTTATTTGATTTTACGTTTTGAACGTTTGAGTGGCCGCCATTCAGTTTTAGTAAAGATGGCGGCGATATAAAACATGACACTGAGGTGTCCTTTGCTAGTGCTACCTTTGTACCACATTTCGTTCAATTCGCATTCACCGTGTTCGAATTGATAGGGGGGGGACAGACATTCAGAGTACACACACTCTCACACACACACACACAGACTCACACACACACATACACACACACACACACACACACACACAGATTCACACACACACACACATACACACACACAGCCAGACACACTTTTTTCGCCCTGTGTTGATCTCATAAGTCTATTTTCATTTTTTGCAAACATCGAAAGTAGGCTAATAAAAATGAAAGTTTGTCTGTTCTTTTCTGAATTTCTACGGAAATTTGCGATATTTGCGCGTTTCAGGCTGTTTTATGACGGATGCGCGCAAAAATATTTTTTTTGTCTGTCTGTCTGTCTGTGTGTCTGTGGACAACTTCTACGAGTCCTTATAACTTGAGAACGGCTGGGTGGATCCACGTAAAATTTGATACAGATATCCATCAGAGGCACTACACTAATCATTGATGTAACTCTTCTCCGTACCTCTCATAAAAGGGGACCTACCCCCTTAAAATACATGCTGAAATAGGCGTAGAAGGGTGAAACGAAGCTCATTTTCAGCCCCTCAATGTGAGAAACGAAACTCGGGGGCCCCAAAGGGACCCCGAAAACCACACTTTAAGGCCCTAAAACCAACAGTTTTTGAGATATTCCCAGAAAACTAATTTCACTTAATAAATTAATGAAAGAATGCATGGCGGTAACCATGGCAACTGAATCTCAGAGGTCCATCTATTTCTGTAAGACGCAATGCAATTCCATTTATTACATTACTGTGAAGGTTTGCAAACGGCTATAAGGTTATAATGGATCCAATTTAAGCTGAAATATTCATTAATACATACAACGCGCTTAAGGGGTCAAGGGGTACTCTAGAATTTTTTCACGCGATTTACACGTGCGGGTGTGGTACGGAAGGTCTATTATATCCATTCTCTATTATATAAAAAAGAATGTTTGTCTGATTTTTCGGCTTTCTACGAAAATTTGACATATTTGCCCGTTTCAGACTGTTTTGTGACGGATGCACGGAAAAATATATTTTTGTCTGTCTGTCTCTGGACAATTTTTTGTGTCCTTATAACTCGAGAACGGCTGGGTGGATTAACGTAAAATTTGATACAGATATCCATCAGAGGCACGACACTAATCATTGATGTAACTCTTCTCAGTACCTCTCATAACAGGGGGGTCTACCCCCTTAAAATACATGCTGAAATAAGCGTGAGACAAAGCTCATTTTCAGCCCCTCAATGTGAGAAACGAAACTCGGGGGCCCTAAAAGGACCCCGAAAACCACATTTTAAGGCCCTAAAACCAACAGTTTTTGAGATATTCCCAAAAAACTAATTTCACTTAATAAATTAATGAAGGAATGCATGCCGGTAACAATGGCAACAGAATCTCAGAGGTCCATCTATTTCTGTAAGACGCAATACAATTCCATTTATTACATTACTGTGAAGGTTTGCAAACGGCAATAAGGTTATAACGGATCCAAATTAAGCTGAAATATTCATCAATACATATAATGCGCTTAAGGGGTCAAGGGGTAATCTAGAATTTTTTAACGCGATTTACACGTGCGGGTATGGTCCGGAAGGTCTATTATATCCCTATCCCTATTTTGTTATATTATTATTATTATTATTATTATTATTATTATTATTAGTATTATTATTCTTTTATTATGGCGTACAACGAAGAGACAAAGCTCATTTTCAAACCCTTGGGGTCAGAAACAAAACTCGGGGCCTCTCAAGAACCGTAAAGGGTCCCCGAAAACTATATTTTAAGGCTTTAAACCCAACAGTTTCTTAGATATTCCCAGAAAACTAATTTCATTTAATAAACTAAAGAAGGAATGCAAGCCACTAACCATGACAACAGTATCTCAAGAGGTGGCATCCAACTTTCCATCTATTTCTGGAATAGGTAATGCCACTCCATTTATTACATTTCTGTGAAAGGTTGCAAATGGAGTACCCTAGATTTTTTTCACACGACTTACACCTGCGATATGTCGTACAGAAGGTCTGTTATATCTCCAAACATCAACATTATTTTCAAAAATTCCTGAATAGAAATAGTAGACTGTTTTTTTGCTGATTTTAGGAATTTGGGCCATTGGAGGCTAGAAACACTGAATTTTCATGCACCACAAGCCTTTATAATTTATAAAAGGGGTCTTCCTGTAGTTGGGCACTTGACACAACGGTTAAGGTCAGTTCGTATGTGACGTGTATTGCGATTCTTCTACGAAGTTTTCAATTTTATTTTCACGCCAGGAAGAACACGTTAGGTAAATTTAGTTTGAGAGCACATTTTAACTAATAATTTTTCTTTGCCAACAAACAGGTTCAAAGCCCCTAAACATTGCAACAGTAGCTCAATTGATAACATCTGGTTATTAATACCGAAGACCGTTCGAAGAATGGGTACTTCTGCTAGTTTACTACATAAGAAAGGGAAGAAAACAGATCCTAAAAATTACAGGGAAATCTCCCCCATGCTAGTGATTTATAAGATCCTAAGCACTTTTAAAAAGAGAATTAAAAATACTTGACCCACAATTGGGAGAGTATCAGGCAGGATTTAGGAAGGGACGATCGTGTATGGAGCAAATAATAATTTTAAAGAACATATTAGGCATGAGGAAAATCAGGAACTTGAAATATGTAGTTACCTTTGTGGATAAAAAAAAAAGTCCTCTCGGCTCGCCAGAAGGCGGAGGTAGATTTCACCGGACAAACTTGGGGATAGGCGAAAATAGGCAGAATATGCAGGTTTTCGTAGAAGGATCAGACCTCATTTATTGCGAGAAAAATATTTTATAATTGGAGATTAATTAACATTGTTTTTCGTCATTTTATGCATATTTTAAACATTTTATTGTCTTATGATGACGGTAACATTCTTGCCATTTGGAGTCCATTTTTATACTTGTAGTCACACTGTCCTTAAGCAAGGTTTCAACACTGATGTGTAACTATGTAACGGTCTGTTACTTCTTCACGCAAAATTGTATCTCCCGCAGAGATTTTGGTTGGTTCCTCAGTTTAGTGGCTGCGACAACCCGGTCATGTAACCCCGTGTACTTTGGGTGAGTGTAGAATCTGTCTGATAAACGGTGTGAATTGTGATGGTTCTATTAGTCTGTAATTCAGGTAAGGACTGAGGACGGTAAATTTCAAGCAGTTGTTCCTAATGTTGCTACCAGATACTACCATCAACGACACCTAGCTGTGAACTTGGCTACTAGATGCCACCGCAACCAGCAACTCGCAACAAACGTTGGAAATACCCTTCCAAAGGAAAGCATACTGAGGGATTTTTAGCGCTCTTAGAAAATCCGACGACTTTGACCGGCTTTGAACCCGCGACCTTGGGCATAGAAGTTCAGCATGCTACCAGTTCCGTCACCGAAGCCGCTTCACACTTAGTCAGATGGAAATCCGAATCTAATCTCGTGCAAGTGCGTTGTCATGGCGACGTCTGATGGCTCATCCCTCATCAATTTAGTAGTGTTGCCATGGCAACCACTGATAGCTCTTGGCATTTTCTTATAATTACGAAATCATTTTTCTCATCCCTTTCTCTTTCAGACAAAAGTTTTAGGTAATTATTAGGGGAATATTGTCCATTTTGTACGGTTTTGATATTGTGCCTATTAAGAGAGATATGATTAATGTTTCCCGAAAAACCCACTTTTTCCCACCCCTTTGGTCAATGGTTGGTGCTATAAAAAACTCTTCAAACATAAATTTTTGGTCTTTATCCGACACATAGTATGAACTTTGAACGGATTCGATATTTCACATATTAAGAGAGTTATAGCAATATTTCGCTTTTTCGAAAAAAGCCCCCCATTTTCACCTACTTCGACCTATTTAGCCCAGTAACGAACTCGACCGAGATTTTATAGGTATACTGAACCCATGTTTCATTGGCTCAAGGGGGTCGAATCCATGTATTTTTGTAAAAGGAAGGAAGGAAATATACAGTCTTCAGAGGAACATAGAAAGATTTCATGCAAGGATGCTAGCATAACGTTGTGTAAGAAGCTGGACCCAGGTGGCCAGGAAATGAGATCATGCCTGACTCATTGATAAGGAGCCGGTCACGAATATAAATAGAAGGAGTGGAAAGTTCCAGGCGTATGAGAGAGAGCACGTTTCGGAAATCGCCCTTACCTTGCATTAAAACTGCAACAGCGCAACTGTGCCAGAAGAAGAATAATTAAATTTAACCCATTTGCAAGAATAAAAGTAATTAAATAAATATAGCATTGTAAATCATTTCGGATTAGAGATTTTTGTGTGGAGAAAAAGCTTTTAATAATTGCCCAGGAGAGAAGTGCAAACGTAGCATACGTCATCGGTGGTTTACTGAGACCTGAGGAGTGGGGAATTAAAAAATCAACTGCAACACCCACACAGCTGAAGACTAAAAATTATTTAATATCTCAGAAATGCACGATCGATTTTCATGTGCAGTGAGGTCATTTTACGTTTAGAAAACGAGCTTTCTGGAGATATAATTTTTATAAATGTGCGACAATTATTTCAAAAGTTGGTCACGAAAAAGACAAGGATTTTATCTTTTTTTGACTAAATAGTATAAAAGTCCAGGCCAAGCCAGACCAATCATGCAGTTCACGACAGACTCCTTGAGGGGAGATGCTACATCACATCATATAGCCAGTAGCCGACCGCCAGAGGGCGTCGCTGTATCGACAACCAACGTGCATCCGTAAGGAGTGGCCTATAAGTATTATTATCAAAGTATCGCCGTGTGGAAAATTAGGAAAATCCTAATTACAGGATCTAGTTCCGCCAGTATAAATTTTACAGTGAAAAGTTCAGTAATTACAGTCAGAATAGGCTGCGAACTTAGAAAACAGGCGATAGGTCTTCAAAAATACAGTCCAATTAAACGACCGAAAATATCGTAACATTTTGAAGTACCATAACAGCGAGATAGACATTCTATCAGCGTATAAAAACCCGATTAGGGTCGGACAAAATAAGGTTCGCAGAGGGTTCTGAAAAATAGGAATTCGAGGACAGAATAAGCAGAAAGGTGAAGTAAATTCTAGACATTGTTTCAAGGAAACAAACGAACTATAGAAAGCACTAAGTTACGAGGAGTATTAGTTGCCAGAAATTAATAGGTCACCGATAGATTATCTGGGGGACCGTGGACAAGACAGACTTTTCACTAGACAACAAATAGGGTCTAGAAAGAAGCAGTTCGAGCTAATAATAATAATAGCTGATCGTCAGGAAGTCGAAATTGAAGGAGTACTATTCCAGGGAAGAAGTAGATGGTTCGAGACTTTCATATTGGTTAGAGAGGAAGCCGACATTTACGAATTTCACCCTTGGAGACGGGAGGTCAAGTAAATCACGTGTGAAAGGTTTAATAAAGCCTTAGTGATTAGAATCTGTGAAGTGTACATATATAAAAATTGTGTTAAAGAGTAATATTTTTCAGTGATTTTATTGTGTATTATAGAAGAATACACCAGTGTATTTTAAAATGTCACCAGAGTCTAATATATCTGAGTTATATGTGTGTCAAGATATGTCAATATATGAAATGAATTTGTGCAAAATGGAGTAATCACAAATAGTGGGCAAAAATGAAACGTCGTTGGGAGGTACGGCATTGGACCGTCTGAACATGTGAGTAATCATTTTCATTATGTTTTGGTGTTGGGAAAGTGTTTGTGTACAATCCACCGGAGTTTGAGAAATAGGGATGTTTTTGAGTAACAGATAACAGAATAAGAGCGCGGTCTGAACAAATAAGAATTGAGAAATTATAAAATAATTATGTGAAATGAATAAATCCTTTAGAGGAAAAGTATGAAGTAAAATATCAGTATATTTGATAAATATTGTCAAAGCAAGCGTAATAATAATAATAATAATGAAAAGTATATAAATGAAGATAAATTTGAATTATATGAAAGAAATAGCTTTTGAGCTTTTGTAAGGAATGAAGACATGATATGAATACATGTTCTTAAAGTATAGTGTTTATCGTCACGGGAGAGGATAAATATAAAAAATGGAGATGTAGATCAAATGTTGATTTTTGAATTTACCAGTTCTTTGGAAGACGCTAGGCTTTAAAGTAATGTGTAGCGCATTGTCGCGTATTAAAGTAATTTATCACGCTAGGAAGGCGTTGAATCTAAATATACTTGGCAAATTAATTTTGAGGGACAGTTGATTGCGGTAATTGAGCTATGTTGTAAATCCTCCAGTATGGGATTAGTTCCCGAGGCCATGTGTGTTATATTGTATTAAATAATAGGGAGCGTATTTGTTGTATTGAAGAGCGCAGGTTAGACTGAGGTCTCCTTAAACGCTGAATTGTTGTAAGTCCTCCAGTATGGGAGTGGTTCCCGAGGCAGTTAAGAGAGTCGAACCCAGACTCTTATAGTTGTGGAAGCCCCTAAATATCGTCGTTGTATTGAATTATTCTTACCCATCAACGATGACACTTCATAATTAATAAATGCCAAGGTTACGAAAGTGGTCAATGAACTTATATAATATTGTTAAAGATTGAATGAGAGAAACGCCAGGTCTGTTCAAAGAACTGTGGAAAGGGAATAGCTGTTTAAAAGCATGAATATTGCGGTCTCAAGACGAGACATAGAGCCGTCCCTCCCTGGCCATAAATCAAGTCAAGTGTACGGTCAGACCCCTTGTTGTGGTAGGGTCGGAGAGAACCGTCTGGAAGAAGTAATAATACACCGTGAGTGTTTAGGAGTTGTTAATGACCCGGGATTTGAACCGAGGTCCTGGTAGATGAAGGTACCGCTTGCCAGTTCAGATCGTAGCATTCTTATGTGAAAATGGTCTTTTAAGACAAATAAATAAAAATCCCTAAGGTAATGTTGTATTGATGTAGGATTTCACGAGTTCACTGAGGACAATTAGGTTCCGGGAGTAATCATAATTTTGACTTTGTTCAAGTAGTCTTCGGTAACTCTGGAGTACACAGGTATTTTCCCGATCACTGTAGTGAATTGGTTTTCTTGAGAGAGATGGTAACGTGGAGAACATTGTTGAATGCCCAGAATTTTAAATAAAGGAATAACATATACTGTAAAGACGATTATATATTGTTTTAATTATAAGAATCTCATAGAATAAATATTGAGGTGTGTAAAAGAATGACACCATTCATATTGGAATGTATCGAGCCATTGGAGCTCGTAATTATATTGAACTTTTAAAAGGGATACTTTATGGAAGTGAAAAGAATTATAAGTTGGATGGTTTGAAAGAAACCATTTATTTGAATATAATGTTTGTTTAATTTTTATATCTTCCTTGTTCACTTTGAACAAGTTTAAAAGGATTTGGTCAATAGTTTATTTGTTTTATTTGTTTGTAGCGCCATAATTTTGGTTAATTAAATGTGTTAAAATAGGAGTTGAATTTGTTTTTATTTTGGAAGTGTTTCCTCTATTTGATCCAAAATGTGTGGGTCACAGAGTTGGAGAACAAACCATAACCCCGAAAATCCCGATTTGAGCATTGCTGGCATACTGTGATTTGCATATTTCTTGCTGGAAGGGCACAGGGGGGGCATAGAAGTACTGTGCTTGGATTAATAATTAGAGGAACACTTAAGACGGTCATTTCATGTAAAAATAAATTAATGATAGGAATAGCTACAACATATATTGTTAACTGACCGCATGGGTCCCTAGAAACTCACACCGACCAGCCCTCAATTAAACACCCCCAAACCAAATTTCATGGCGCCCAATACGCAGGGATGAGTTTTCCTAGGGAAACCCCGAGTTTTCTCGAAAAATCAAAATTTTCATTTTTTTGAAAAAAAAATGGTTCTTCGAAATTTTGAATTTTTACATACTTCCATAAAGGTTTCTGAGATTGAATAAAGATATCAAAAGGGTACGTTTTAGTAAACACCCGTACTAAGGTATTTTTTTTTTTTGAAAATTGTGACACAATGGTTCAGATTACCATCTCTCAAGCATGTACCAGCGATGTGGCATGAGTAGCCCACTGTATTCCAATAAGATGGCATTGAGTGAGGAATTGCAGGGGCTTTTGGAGGCTATAAAAGCCGATAGTAAGGAAAAGTTGGAGGTTATAAACAATAAATTTGAAACGATAGACAATACATTGGGCCTCCAACAGGATGAAAATAAAAAAGAGTTAAAATCCATAAATCAAAAGTTAGGATCTATCGAGGCCGACTGTATAAGAATGAACAATGAACTGAAGGCTGAGATGGATAAAATAAAAACAGAAAATGGGGATAACATTGCAGAACAGTTGAAAGTTTTAAAAGATGAGACATTAGCGTCTATACAAGCCGACAGTAAAGCAAATAATGAAGCACTGAAGGCTGAAATAGAAGAAACAATGAATAACAGATTCCAAGGTTTTAACACTGAGTTTGGGAATAAGTTAAATGATTTAAAAGGGGAAATCACAAGTAAAATTGAAAAGGAAAATGGGGCACTTCAGTCAGGATTGCAAGACCAAATAAATATCTTGAAGGAAAGTACGGTAAAATCCCAAGCTAAATGTCAAGAAAATTTTAAAAATTTAGAAGATAATTTTGATTCTATAAAAACTAAATTAAATAACATGGAAAAAACCTGTAAAGAGAATGTAGACGGATGTAAAAATGAACTTGTAACCCAGATCCAAGGTGTGCAGAAAAAATTAGAAGATCAGATAAAGTCTAACATGAATCTTTGTGAAAATTCCCGGAAGGAGATAAAAGATAGTCTTGATAGGCTAGAAGGTAGATTTACAGGGGTTGAGAAACAAGTAGGAAACCTCGAGGGAAAAGTCGAGAAAGTCCAGGCAGAAATAACTGATGTTAAGGAGCAAGGTAAGGCCGATGCAAGTAAAAGGGAATTGCAATTTAACGTATTCACGGAACAGGTGGATGAATGGTTGAGGAAGCATGAGGGGGATATTACTACGAAGTTAGGTGAATACGAAGGGAATCTTAAGGATGAAAGCACGCAACGAAAAAGGGATCGTGATGAACAACTCGTAAAAATAGAGAGGATAGATAAAGGGGTTACTGGAATTCAGGAAACCGTAATAGGATTAACAAAACAAATGGGAGACACAAAGGGTGATATAAATAAGGTTATGACTGACATAACAATTATATACGATGAACAAGGAAAGACCCGGGAGGATATGAACAAGATCCAGGATAAAGTCTACAAAGGACAAAAAGAGATGGAGAAAAAGATAAAGGAAATGCGAGAAGACCTAGATACTAAAGGTGACGTTAAGCCAGAAATTATAAAAGAACAGGTCATGGTCATCAAGAAAGTGGTAGAAGAATACTTAAATGAAATCAGGGATAGCTTCAGGGACGAGAAATTCCAACTCAAACGAGAACTGGAAACCAGGAAGAAAAATCAGGAAAGAATTCAAAATGAATTAGGATCCCGGTTGGAGAGGACTGAACATAAGAACAGTCAAATGGAAATTCAACTCATGGCTAATGAAGAAAGTGCCCGAAGAGAAAGGAAGTTAGAATTTGAGAGTCAGGATGAGTTTCCAAAGACAGGATGGGTAGATCCCCGTGAACAAGGCACAGATCCAGATAGGGACTTAGGAGGGGAGAGCCCTTATAAGAACCCAGGGTATCCAATGGCGATGTCAACCCCGTACATGAATCAGACAAATGGTCAGATAATAAATATCATCAAGTCAAATGAGGACAGACCGGTGAAGTTTACGGGTAATAATATTTCTATTACTCCTAAATACTGGTTAAAGGAAGTCGCAGAGTACTTGAATGAAATGAAAGTTCCTCAGGATCGGAGACTGAGAGCAATTGAGAAGCTGTTGGCAGGTGATTGTCTCACCTGGTTCAGGAGTTTCAGGTACACATTCGACACGGTGGAGGGTTTTAGAGAAGCGTTTCTGAAACGATATTGGGCAGCAGATGTCCAAGAGAATTTGAGGCTAGATCTGTACTCTAGGAAGTACAGCACAAATGCCCCAACTACGTACTCAGAATTTTTCACCTCTCAGCTGTGTAAATTCCGGGAACTTGACATTGCTCCTGCTGAGAACGACATGTGTGCCGCCATTGGAAGACAACTTCCATATGAGATCCAGAGGTTGTTAATCTCATCTAAAGCCAGAAGTGCTGTGGAAGTGGAGAGCGGCTTACGTCAATTAGATATGACGACTTCACACGTTACTCCCAGGCATCAATGACAGACTGAACAGGTACATATGGCCAGCAGTCAAGAAAATAGAGAGAAACCACCGACCAGAAATCAGTCCACTAGTACTGATACTCAGGGACTGGGTCGAGAATATGGACATGAAGAGCCTAGGGGAATACAGCCATACTATAGAGGAGGATATCGAGGAAGAAATCCTACGGGTTATAGGCAACAAGAGAACCGACCCTATAACAATAACAATCAGAGGCAAGATAACCGAAAGAGATGGGAAAATTATCCCAGAAGGAACGTAAGGCCAGAGGATAGGGACGACGAATATCGGGCCGAAATAGAAGAGAGATATCAGGAAAGTCTTCGTTACATGAATGAACGACCAGACGAACCTGAAAGGCAAAAAGTCCGTTGGAGTGAGGCAATAAAAAACCGAAAATCACCCGACCGACTAGACGGAGCTCAAAGCTTGGAGCTACAAGCTCAATTGAAGAATGAGGAAGCCCTCAGGATAAAAAAAACTTCAAATTTAAATCACCAAAAGTGGAAACATACCAGAAGCTGGGAGGAGGTAGAAATTGTAAATTGGATAGCAAGACCAGATGAGCTGATTAACGGGGATGTGGAAGGAATCCCACCTATTAGAAGAGAACTACCTATTATTATGCTAAGGATAGAAGGATTACTGGTCAGGGCATTAATTGATACTGGATCAACTATAAGTTTAATTACGCAAACCCTTCTAAATGAATTGGAAACAAGAGGCCGCGTATTGAAAATTCCCACATCAAGTGTGAAGATTAAGGGAATTATTCCTGAAAAATCTTTAACATGTAAATTTCAGGTATACATTGATCTGATCATGGGTAACGCTGAAATTTCGCAATGCTTTTTGCTGGTAAATCAATTGCCATATAATGTCATATTAGGTATTGATTTTATCCGTGAGAACAAGGTCATTATAGACCTAGCGCAAAACTGCATTAGGATTCAAAGAGAGGATGTGGATGAACAAAATATAAATTTACAGGAACAGGATATGAAAATAGGAGAACAGGTATGGCATGTGGAAGAAGTAACGGAAGAAGGTTGTAAGGACATAGAAAAGATATTTGAAGTCCTAAATATAGAACTTGAAGATAGTTCGGAAACTGAGTTCGAAACCAACCTGTCAGAAAAAATAGAGGAAGCTAAAGTTAACCTCGAAAATAAGGAACAATTAAAGGAATTACTATTAAACTTCAGGGACGTATTTGATTCCAAGCCAGGGAAGATTGAAAATTTTAAATACGCGTTCCAAGTCAATGATTGGGCACCGATCAGACAAAAACCATACCCGGTTGCGGAAAAACATTACCCACAAACGAAGAAAACACTGCAGGAGATGATGAATGCTGGTGTTATAGAAAAGATGGCGACACCATATGTAAGTCCATTAGTAATTGTGAGTAAATCGGATGGCTCAGTAAGGGTGTGTTTAGATGCCAGGAATTTGAATGCAAAAATCATACCAGAAAATGATTCGGCACCACCCATAAAAGAAATACTGAGGAAATTCAAAGGCAAGAAGATTTTCACCAATATTGACATGACTCCTTCGTATCATCATCTTGAACTGGAAGAGAAAACCAGTATTTTAACTGGATTTCAGTTCGACCAACAAACATACTGCTTCAGGAGATGTCCGTTTGGCTTGAAGACCGCGGGATCGGCCTTGATAAGAGCGCTTGATCGAAACCTGTCAGAGGAAGTGAAAAATTGCACTATCCGGTATGTGGATGACATTTTGCTTACCTCGGAAAACATTGAGGAACATTTGGAAAAGTAAAAAAAAATATTGAAAGATTTAAGAAAGGCTAACTTTAATATTAATTTGAAGAAATCAAACTTTTGTCAGAGACAAGTAACATTTTTGGGGCAAGTGATTGATAAGGATGGTGTTAAACCAAATTCATGCAAATTAGAATCGATAAGAGATTTTCCAAGGCCTTTGAAGGTGAAAAACGTTCGCCAGTTTTTGGGATTGATTGGATTTTTCTCAGGACATTGTCCATCATACACCAAAACTGTTGCACCACTACAGGACCTTCTGAAGAAGGGGGGCAAGTGGAAATGGACGGAGGAAACAGAAAAAGCATTTATAGAGGCCAAGGAAATGCTCTTAAACTATGTGAAGCTAGGATATCCTGATTTTAATCAGAGATTTATTATACAAACAGATGCATCCCAGATTGGAATAGGGGCAATGCTATTTCAGGAAAACCCGGATAATCCTGATAAGAAAAATTATCTAGCTTTCACAAATCGGAGACTGAAACCACACGAGAAAAATTATACAATCAGCGAGATCGAGCTGTTAGCGATATTGCACGCGTTGCAATATTGGCGAAAGATCGTATATGGGTTTCAAGTCACATTAAGGACGGATCATAAAGCCTTAACCTTTTTGATGAAGACTGATTTATCCAGTCAAAGGTTGATGCGTTGGGCTTTATACATTCAACAGTTTGACGTACATATAGAGTATTGCCCAGGGAAAGAAAATGTAGTTCCAGATTATTTAAGTAGACAGCCAGAGTCCACAGAAGAGGAAGTAATGGCTATTGATTTGGAAGACAGGGATCAGCGTACTCTGAATGAGTTAAGAAGCATTGGTCAACGACAACGTGAGGATCCATGGATGAACATGCTCATATCTTTCCTTGAAGGGAGTTTGATAAGGGGAACACCCGCGTACACGGAATCTAATAAGATAGCTCAAGATTACACATTCTATAATGGATTGTTATATAAGTTTGTAGACTCTGACCATACACGATTAAGGATCGTTGTACCTGCGATTTTGCAGAGAAAAATCGTATGGTTAGCCCATAGATCGTTCGGACATATGGGAGTCGACAAAACATTCTCGATGCTGAAAGAAGCATTTGTATGGCCGAGACTGAGAGAAACTGTAAGGGATACGCTAAAGACATGTGATCTATGTCAAAGGATTAAACCAAATGCATTTTTGATGAGACAAAAGCCAATACCATTGTTGCCCGAGAGGCCAGGTCAAATCATTTCTATTGATAATTTCGGACCTTTGCCTAAGGCTAGGCGAGGAAATCGACACATAATGGTGGCTATGGATGTCTTCACAAAAATGGTTGTCCTTGCTCCCATACAGAAGACTAGTACCAAACAGGTGTTAAAACGACTCAAAGAAAAAGTGATACCGATTCTGGGAAAACCCGAGAATTTGTTGTCGGATCACGGTAGTTGTTTTACAAGTGTAGAGTTCAGACAGGAATTAGAAAGACTTGGAATACGTCAGATTTTGTCAAGTATTCGCCATCCTGAGGCAAATCCTGTGGAAAGAGTGATGAGGGAGACGGCCAAGTATTGTAGAATATACTGTGCCGAAGAAAATTGGAAATGGATAGATATCCTGGATATTATCGAATTTTGTATAAACAATACAATCCATGAATCTACGGGAGAGATACCAATAACGTTACATCGGAATGAACAACCAGAGAGACCTTGGAGTCTCGTAATTCCTAGGCCAGAAGACGGTCAGCTTGGAAGAGATGTACGTATTAGAAGAGCCTTTGAGCATCTAAAAGCTCAAGCTGATAGAAGGCAAAGTAGAAACAGGCACAAGAGGTATCATCGACCACTATTAGCAGGGGAAATGGTGTTAGTAAAAAGACCAGCCATTTCGGATCCAGGGAACCGCGTGTACAAAAAGTTCCAGAAAATGTACCACGGACCGTATCAAATAATAAGTCATTTGAGAAATAATGCCTATAGAATTCGGCACTGTGAAACAAATCACGAAGTGACCATGAACTCAGCGAATTTAAAAGTATATTACCCTCCCGAAGACTTCGATGAAGCAAATGAACAAGCCCTGGTAATGGAACAATTTAGAGATGATGAATCCACTTTTGATAGGAACGAGAGTAAGGTAAAAAAGGAAACAGAGCTCAACCATTCGAGTGCGAATGCGAATTGGAGAGACTGTATTGGGAAATAAGAGAAATAATTGATTTGGTTGAAGAAGAAAATTTCAATTTAAGAAAAAGAATGATGAAATAAAGAAACGGGTAGGGATAGACTACACCCGTGATGAAGAATTATGTTCTGGAAACTTGTAGTCCAGACAAATAAGAAAGGAAGAAAGGGTAGGGACAGAACGTACCCAACCTACAATATTACCGGATATGACTTAAAAGGTGGAAAACCCCAAATTGTCGTGGGATTTTAAAGGATTAAAGATCAGAAGGTACGGATAAACGTTATGATGGCTTCGACAATTAAAAGAAAAATAAGATTTTATGAATAATTGAAATAAATTTCCTCAAAATTTTTCGAAAATTTATTTACCTAAGGAGGGGAGAGATGAACCCATGTACCATTGGCTCAAGGGGGTCGAATCCATGTATTTTTGTAAAAGGAAGGAAGGAAATATACAGTCTTCAGAGGAACATAGAAAGATTTCATGCAAGGTTGCTAGCATAACGTTGTGTAAGAAGCTGGACCCAGGTGGCCAGGAAATGAGATCATGCCTGACTCATTGATAAGGAGCCGGTCACGAATATAAATAGAAGGAGTGGAAAGTTCCAGGCGTATGAGAGAGAGCACGTTTCGGAAATCGCCCTTACCTTGCATTAAAACGGCAACAGCGCAACTGTGCCAGAAGAAGAATAATTAAATTTAACCCATTTGCAAGAATAAAAGTAATTAAATAAATATAGCATTGTGAATCATTTCGGATTAGAGATTTTTGTGTGGAGAAAAAGCTTTTAATAATTGCCCAGGAGAGAAGTGCAAACGTAGCATACGTCATCGGTGGTTTACTGAGACCTGAGGAGTGGGGAATTAAAAAATCAACTGCAACACCCACACAGCTGAAGACTAAAAATTATTTAATATCTCAGAAATGCACGATTGATTTTCATGTGCAGTGAGGTCATTTTACGTTTAGAAAACGAGCTTTCTGGAGATATAATTTTTATAAATGTGCGACAATTATTTCAAAAGTTGGTCACGAAAAAGACAAGGATTTTATCTTTTTTTGACTAAATAGTATAAAAGTCCAGGCCAAGCCAGACCAATCATGCAGTTCACGACAGACTCCTTGAGGGGAGATGCTACATCACATCATATAGCCAGTAGCCGACCGCCAGAGGGCGTCGCTGTATCGACAACCAACGTGCATCCGTAAGGAGTGGCCGATAAGTATTATTATCAAAGTATCGCCGTGTGGAAAATTAGGAAAATCCTAATTACAGGATCTAGTTCCGCCAGTATAAATTTTACAGTGAAAAGTTCAGTAATTACAGTCAGAATAGGCTGCGAACTTAGAAAACAGGCGATAGGTCTTCAAAAATACAGTCCAATTAAACGACCGAAAATATCGTAACATTTTGAAGTACCATAACAGCGAGATATACATTCTATCAACTTATAAAAACCCGATTAGGGTCGGACAAAATAAGGTTCGCAGAGTGTTCTGAAAAATAGGAATTCGAGGACAGAATAAGCAGAAAGGTGAAGTAAATTCTAGACATTGTTTCAAGGAAACAAACGAACTATAGAAAGCACTAAGTTACGAGGAGTATTAGTTGCCAGAAATTAATAGGTCCCCGATAGATTATCTGGGGGACCGTGGACAAGACAGACTTTTCACTAGACAACAAATAGGGTCTAGAAAGAAGCAGTTCGAGCTAATAATAATAATAGCTGATCGTCAGGAAGTCGAAATTGAAGGAGTACTATTCCAGGGAAGAAGTAGATGGTTCGAGACTTTCATATTGGTTAGAGAGGAAGCCGACATTTACGAATTTCACCCTTGGAGACGGGAGGTCAAGTAAATCACGTGTGAAAGGTTTAATAAAGCCTTAGTGATTAGAATCTGTGAAGTGTAAATATATAAAAATTGTGTTAAAGAGTAATATTTTTCAGTGATTTTATTGTGTATTATAGAAGAATACACCAGTGTATTTTAAAATGTCACCAGTGTCTAATATATCTGATTTATATGTGTGTCTAGATATATCAATATATGAAATGAATTTGTGCAAAATGGAGTAATCACAAATAGTGGGCAAAAATGAAACGTCGTTGGGAGGTACGGCATTGGACCGTCTGAACATGTGAGTAATCATTTTCATTATGTTTTGGTGTTGGGAAAGTGTTTGTGTACAATCCACCGGAGTTTGAGAAATAGGGATGTTTTTGAGTAACAGATAACAGAATAAGAGCGCGGTCTGAACAAATAAGAATTGAGAAATTATAAAATAATTATGTGAAATGAATAAATCCTTTAGAGGAAAAGTATGAAGTAAAATATCAGTATATTTGATAAATATTGTCAAAGCAAGCGTAATAATAATAATAATAATGAAAAGTATATAAATGAAGATAAATTTGAATTATATGAAAGAAATAGCTTTTGAGCTTTTGTAAGGAATGAAGACATGATATGAATACATGTTCTTAAAGTATAGTGTTTATCGTCACGGGAGAGGATAAATATAAAAAATGGAGATGTAGATCAAATGTTGATTTTTGAATTTACCAGTTCTTTGGAAGACGCTAGGCTTTAAAGTAATGTGTAGCGCATTGTCGCGTATTAAAGTAATTTATCACGCTAGGAAGGCGTTGAATCTAAATATACTTGGCAAATTAATTTTGAGGGACAGTTGATTGCGGTAATTGAGCTATGTTGTAAGTCCTCCAGTATGGGATTAGTTCCCGAGGCCATGTGTGTTATATTGTATTAAATAATAGGGAGCGTATTTGTTGTATTGAAGAGCGCAGGTTAGACTGAGGTCGCCTTAAACGCTGAATTGTTGTAAGTCCTCCAGTATGGGAGTGGTTCCCGAGGCAGTTAAGAGAGTCGAACCCAGACTCTTATAGTTGTGGAAGCCCCTAAATATCGTCGTTGTATTGAATTATTCTTACCCATCAACGATGACACTTCATAATTAATAAATGCCAAGGTTACGAAAGTGGTCAATGAACTTATATGATATTGTTAAAGATTGAATGAGAGAAACGCCAGGTCTGTTCAAAGAACTGTGGAAAGGGAATAGCTGTTTAAAAGCATGAATATAGCGGTCTCAAGACGAGACATAGAGCCGTCCCTCCCTGGCCATAAATCAAGTCAAGTGTACGGTCAGACCCCTTGTTGTGGTAGGGTCGGAGAGAACCGTCTGGAAGAAGTAATAATACACCGTGAGTGTTTAGGAGTTGTTAATGACCCGGGATTTGAACCGAGGTCCTGGTAGATGAAGGTACCGCTTGCCAGTTCAGATCGTAGCTTTCTGATGTGAAAATGGTATTTTAAGACAAATAAATAAAAATCCCTAAGGTAATGTTATATTGATGTAGGATTTCACGAGTTCACTGAGGACAATTAGGTTCCGGGAGTAATCATAATTTTGACTTTGTTCAAGTAGTCTTCGGTAACTCTGGAGTACACAGGTATTTTCCCGATCACTGTAGTGAATTTGTTATCTTGAGAGAGATGGTAACGTGGAGAATATTGTTGAATGCCCAGAATTTTGAGTAAAGGAATAACATATACTTTAAAGACGATTATATATTATTTTAATTATAAGAAACTCATAGAATAAATATTGAGGTGTGTAAAAGAATGACACAATTCATATTGGAATGTATCGAGCCATTGGAGCTCGTAATTATATTGAACTTTTAAAAGGGATACTTTATGGAAGTGAATAGAATTATAAGTTGGTTGGTTTGAAAGAAACCATTTATTTGAATATAATGTTTGTTTAATTTTTATATCTTCCTTGTTCACTTTGAACAAGTTTAGAAGGAATTGGTCAATAGTTTAATTGTTTTATTTGTTTGTAGCGCCATAATTTTGGTTAATTAAATGTGTTAAAATAGGAGTTGAATTTGTTTTTATTTTGGAAGTGTATCCTCTATTTGATCCAAAATGTGTAGGTCACAGAGTGGGAGAACAAACCATAACCCCGAAAATCCCGATTTGAGCATTGCTGGCATACTGTGATTTGCATATTTCTTGCTGGAAGGGCACAATACATATTCGGTAAAAAATTCAAAATGATTGGTGCAAAATTACGGCAGTTGTCGTGTCCACAAGAAACTGATGTATATAAATTATATATAAACTTTTGAACTGACGGTGGTTTTGGGGTCTGGGGAATGTGAAACGCGAAGATATGTCAAAATTTTCCGGAAGTCGAAACGTGGTACCCATTGCAATAGTTAGCTTTCTAATGAAATCTACCTAAAAGCCTATTACTTCATTGACAGAAAGGCACTTATTAACATTCTGAAGGAATTTGGACTTGATAACAAGACAACTGAAATAATTCAAGCAACATTAACGAACAAAACTTCCAAAGTTAAATTTAGAGGGGAACTTTCAAAATCTTTCAAAATAAAGTCAGGTGTGAGACAAGGAGATGGTCTGTCACCTCTACTTTTCAATTGTGTATTGGAAAAGGTAATTCGAGAGTGGAGTAAATCCGTCAATACTAAAGGCGTTCAACTAGGTAAACATCCAAATAAAATCACTGTAAATTGTTTAGCTTTTGCGGATGACATTGTATTACTTACTGACTCACTGGATACTGCCCAAGAACAATTTAGAGAGTTGCAAAAACAGCCAGCCAAAGTCGGACTACAAAAATCTCATTTGAAAAAAGTATGTTCATGACAAACATCACCGATGCCCCAAAAAGTATCACAATTCATGACAGTTCAGTATGTAAAACAAATTCCTTTAAATACCTAGGAGAGTGGATAATGAATGACTCACAGGAAAAGACAGCAATAGAAACGCGTATGCGTAAATTACAAAGGTGTTTTCATACGACAAAAGATATATGTAACAAAAGAACCTTATCCTGCAACACTAAATTAAGGCACTAACAAACGGTGGTCAGACCTTAAACTCTGTACGCGGCAGAAACACTTAAATTAACAAGATTTGGCGATTTAGACAAATTAGAGAAATCTGAAAGACGAATTCTGAGGAAAATACTGGGAGCTAAACGAAATAATAACGCAGAATATAGGTTACGACCAAATAGCGGGTTATATTTGAAACTAGCAGTAGTACCCGGCTTCGCCCGGTGGAATGATGATAATGTTTTAATGTCTCCTTAGAAATATAATGGACTTAAAATCTAAGTCATTTGCCCCCAAAGACAATGAGGGAGTAATATCTAGGTCATTTGCCCTTTTGATAAGGATGATAATAAAAACTACTGTTGAATTGACACGTCAAACTTACAAACTACCGTAATAGAAATACATATTTCAAAATTCACAGGCGAGGAAGACTTATTGTGTGTGGTGATTAATGGTGTAATGGGCGTAACATCTACTGTAGGTCATTTGCTCTTATGATGAGGATGATAAGGGAAACTACTACCGGTATTGAATTGACACTTCAACGTATAATGTACACAATGTACTGCAATAAAAATAACTATATGGCGGCTTCGGTGGCGTATTTGGTAGCATGCTGAGCTTCTATGCCCAAGATAGCGGGTTCAAACCCGGCCGAAGCCATCGGATATTTTAAGAGCGTTAAAAATCCGTCAGTATGCCTTTCTTCGGAGGGGAAGTAAAGCCGGCGGTCCCATGTCAGATTTATGGCATGTTATTGAACCTTCCACTAATTACACCTGTGTGAAGCTAAATTGGATAGGTAAACAACGCTCATAGATGTCTACGTCCGTTGCCAAGAGCCTACTGCAGTGGCGTCTAGTAGCTAAGTTCCGAACTTGGCCTAGTAGTCGTTGACGGTGGCGCTTGGCGGCAAAAGTACGAACTATTTGAAGAATTCTAAGTTGCAGTTTGTACTTAAATTAAAAAACAGATAACACACACTAATACAGTCATCACCATTAACGCCGGTTATCAGACAGATTCTACACACACCCAAAGTACACGGGGCTACATGACCGCGTTGTCGCAGCCCCTAAACTTAAGAACCAACCAACCAACCAAAAATAAATATTTTAAAAATCACAGTCGAGAAAGACTTTATGCAGCGGTGATTATTGGTATGATGCGCGTAACATCTAGGTCATTTGCACTTATGATGATAGTAATAAGGTAATGAAAAAATGACTACTAAACGAACATGGTGTTATTTTAAAACTGATATAGGTAATTCAGGTGTCTAGCTTCGATGTCTTCCAAAGTCTCAACCTTATTTTCTGGCTTAGGCCTGTACTGGATGCGTCTAGTGAAAGAGCGTACTGCTCGGCAAAGACAAAGAATATAGGTCCATTATATAAATAATTCATGCTTTTGGGCTAATGCCGTGTGTATTTTTAAATTAAAAATACACACGGCATTAGCCCAAAAGCATGAATTATTTATATAATATTCCGGGCCGTGAAAGCCTTAATATGCAAAATATAGGTCCAAGCGGCACGAACCTGAGATGATCGCAGAAGATGACGAAATATGATGACACACGTTCGGGGTTCCCAGTCCTATACAGATTGACCGGGAATCACTCACTGTTTCGCAACGGCCCTGTGCTGGCATCAGCATAGACAGCAGGAGATAACACGGCGGGCTCTGGAAAGTACTCTCAAGTCACCTCACGATGAATCAGCAAGCTATTCTCACAACTGACCCCCCCCCCAGGTTCTCACAACTTGTGGGACGTTGGTTGGCGACCACGGAACCCCAGCTGAGTCTGGCATCGCTTCTACTTCCTGGTGCCGGGCTCATTTCAGTTCTCTTTCCTGTCGGCCTCCCTTGGTCAACTCTTGTTCTCTTCCGACCCAGACTGTATTAGGGTATCCGAGGGCTAGGGAGTCTTTCAATTTCCTGCCTTAATTGGCTTTGTCTCATCTTTCCTGGTACCCTCATTCTTCGAGGGGTCTGCCTTCTTTTCCTTTTCATAATATCTCCTGTCTTCTGCTCAAGGCCCTCAAAGAGGCAGGGTGTGTGTAGACCCACCACTTCTGGTACACCCTCAAGGGCTCATGACTGGTGAGTTAGGAAGCTGGCAACCCCGACGAATTCCTGAGCTACATGCAGGGAATGGAGTGGTATGTCAGAAATTTCAAGTGGACAGTGTTACGCATCGGGTTCCAAAGGGTAAGTATACACACTTTGTTTTCGATCGGTGAACGATGTAGATTTGTACCAAAGGGCCTTAATGCGGGAAATGGAGTGGTCTGTCCGAAATTTCGAGTGGTCAGTGTTACTCGTCGAGTTCCAAACGGTAATTATGTAAAATCTGGTTGAGATCGGTGAAACGGTGTAGTTTTGTGCCAAGGGCCAAAATGCAGGGAATGGAGTGGCCTGTCCAAATTTTAAAGTGGACAGTGTTACTCATCGGGTTCCAAAGGGTAAGTATACACATTTTGTTTTCGATCGGTGAACGATGTAGATTTGTGCCAAAGGGCCTAAATGCGTGGAATGGAGTGGTCTGTCCGAAATTTCGAGTGGACAGTGTTACTCGTCGAGTTCCAAAGGGTAATTATGTAAAATCTGATTGAGATCGGTGAAACGGTGTAGTTTTCTGCCTAAGGGCCAAAAAGCAGGGAATAGTGTGGTCTGTCCGAAATTTAAAGTGAACAGTGTTACTTGTCGGGTTCTACGGGTAAGTATATAAAATTGGGGTCAGATCGGTGAAACGGTGCAGATTTGTGCCAAAGGACCTAAATGCACGGGATGGAGTAGCCTCTCCGCAATTTCAAGCAGACAGTTTAGTCGCAGTGTTCCAAAGGGTAAATATACAAATTTTGGTTGAGATCGGTGGAACGGTGTAGATTTGGGCCAAAGGGCCTAAATGCAGGGAATGGAGTGGTCTGTCCGCAATTTCAAGCAGACAGTGTTACTCGCAGGGTTCCAAAGGGTAAGTATACACATTTTGGTTCAGATCGGTGAAACGGTGTAGATTTGTGCAAAAAGGGCCTAAATGCAGGGAATGGCGTGGTCTGTCCGAAATTTCAAGCAGACAGTGTTAGTCGCAGTGTTCCATAGGGTAAATATACAAATTTTGGTTGAGATCGGTGAAACGGTATAGATTTGGGCCAAAGGGCCTAAATGCAGGGAATGGAGTGGTCTGTCCACAATTTCAAGCAGACAGTGTTACTCGCAGGGCACCAAAGGGTAAGAATACGAATTTTGGTTCTGATCGGTGAAAAGGTGTAGATTTGGACCAAAGGGCCTAAATGCAGGGAATGGGGTGGTCTGTCCGAAATTTTAAGTGGTCAGTGGTACTCGCAGGGTTCCAAAGGGTAAATATACCAATTTTGGTTGAGATCGGTGAAACGGTGTGGATTTGGACCAAAGGGCCTAAATGCAGGGAATGGGTTGGTCTGTCCGAAATTTCAAGTGGACAGTGTTACTCGCAGGGTTCCAAAGGTTAAATATACAACTTTTGGTTCAGATCGGTGAAACGGTGTAGATTTGTGCAAAAGGGCCTAAATGCAGGGCATGGGGTGGTCTGTCCGAAATTTAATGTTGACGGGGTTACCCGCAGGGTTCCAAAGGGTAAGTATACAAATTTTGGTTCAGATCGGTGAAACGGTGTAGATTTGTATACATAACAGACAGACAGACAGACAGACAGACAGACAAACTTTGTGCTTTATATATATAGATGTGAAAAATTAACTGATGTAGTGAAAAAGAGAAGATCACAGTTTTTTGGGCACATTTATAGAGTGGAAAATACTAGACTAACTAAACAGATATTCAACTTACTGAATAGTTACAAATCCAAACCCAAATGGTTCATTGAAATTGACAAAGATTTGACAAACGCAAGAATTCAGACAGAAGCAATAACAAACAGATCACTCTTCGCAGAAGCTATTCGAAAGGCAGAATTTCAAGAGAGACAGAAAGAAACAACTCGCAGAAAGTGGACTCAAGAGGAGAAAGATCGACACTCTAGAACAGGGTCACCCAGCCATTGCGCTCTGAGAGCGCGACCGCGCACGGGGAGCACTGGGCAGTCAGGCTAGCGCTCCTTCCCCTGCCACCACTACACTGTGGCAGCGAGGAGACCTGAGACAGACGGACGATGTTCGGACCACGCTGACTAGATACGTACGTACAGTCGTGTGGTCGACGGCTTTTGGGGGATTGTTGACATCATATTGATACGGCTGTTTTGCCATTAAAAATATACCGCATATAAAAATCGAATGGCACTCCGAAATATGGAATGTGCAGGAAACGAACGCTAGTGTTAAGTAAAGAATATTGTGATTTATTTCAAACTGAAATGTGAACATAGCCTATTAGAGAAGAAAATTCAACAACAGTCTACCAATTTGAACAGACAGTACAGACCTTGAGAGACATTTGCTCCGTCATTTTTACGAGCTTTTAGTTTTGGAGGAAACAAACTTCTCCAACTTGTGCACAGTATTTCTGGACACAGCTATTCGTATACAATTGCGAAAGTTTCTATCGCTGTTTACACGATGTTTACTTTTGGTAAGCTTAAGAACCGAAAAGAAACGCTCACAAATGAACGTTGAGCCAAACATTGCTCACTTCGGCGCGGCGGGCAGACCGCGCGCTCAACTAGCCAAGCTCCTCCCACCACTATTGAAACTACAGTACCTTCCACCAAGGTGTTCGGAGCACTGGCTTGGAGCACGGCTGGAGCGCTATGTGGATGGGCCTGCTCTGGAAGGATGAAGGAAATTTGAAAACAGAGGAAATGGAATAAAATGGACAATAGCCAAAGTTGCTTCATCGTACCCTCCAAATGGGTTATACGAAAGTACAAGAAGAAGAGGAAGAAGAAGAAGAACTCAATGAACATCTAGATTCTGAGCAACAAAGTTATAAACGTTAAAAGCGGTTAACAACAAACGCTGATGAAAAAAAACCTCTATTAGCTGATATTATTTTAAACAAGAAGTTCCGTGACGTACTAAAGTGCCTACTGTTCATAAATTTTAAGATTCATGCCAATTATTAATCTAAATGGATCTATCTAGAATAATGACGAAATTAAATTGGTAATATTGAAATTTCTAATTAGTTCGAAATACGGTATACCTGGCATAATGTAGCCTAATATGGAACTACAGTTGGTAGCCCTGGTGACTGAATATATTCTTAATTCCATCTCTTAAGGTACAGAATACAAAATGTGGTTGAAGTCCAATGGATAGCATGGACGTTACATGCAGTTAGACATTGGATCTAACAGCGCGCGTAAAATCATGTTGGCAAAAATGTCATTCATGTGTTGGTTAGAAATGATCTAAAATAATATGCACTACTGTTGTGCCAATTTTGAATGAAATCTATTAGTTAGTATAGAAGTTACATGTATTTTAAAATTGGACCTACCAGCAGGATTAGAATCATGTTGGCAGCACTGACGGATATTAGTTACTCCAAATTAATCTAGAATGCCAGGTTCTATACGTGTGCAAAGTTTAGAGCTATTGGCTTGCATACTTCTTGATATATTGATATTTGGGTAACAAAAATAGAGACAGCATTTATTAACAGTTGGCAGTCCTGGTTGCTCTTAAGAATACGCATAGTCATATCTGTTATGGTACACATAGTCAAAAAATAAAATAAAATAATAACAACCCCTGGCACTATACAGCCCATGACGCACTAAGGCCGACCAAGCGACCGCTGCCCACCATTAGGCCTGCAGATATTGGGGTGACGCGTGATCAGCGCGTCGGGTCCCCTTGGCCGTTAATCTTGGTATTCGTGATCGGGGTGCTGTCTGACTGTCAGACAGCTACTCAATTGTCCTCACGAGGCTGAGTGCACCCCGTTCCAACCCTCACGTCACTTTTAAAATCCCTGACGGAGCCGGATATCGAACCCGGGGCTTCAGGGTGAGAGGCAGGCGTGCTACCCCAACACCACGGGGCCGGCTATGGTACACATAGCACATACGAAATTTGTTTGAAATCCAAATGATAGTAGCCTATATAAGTTATATGTATTTGAAATTGGACGTATCAGCAGGCTTAGAAACATGTTGGTAGCACTGTCGTATATTAGTTACTCCAAATTAATATAGAATGTCAGGTACTATACGTGTGCTTAGTTTAAAGCTGTCGGCTTGCATACTTTCCGATATATTAGTATTTTGATCAAAGAAATTGAGAGCATTAATTAATAGATGGCAGCCCTGGTGGCTCTAAAGAATACGCTCAGTCATATCTGTTTATGTACACATGGTACAAACGAAGTTTGGTTGAATTCCAATTGATAGTGTAGAAGTTATATGTATTTAAAAATTGCACCTATCAGCAGACTAGAATCATTTTGGCAACACTGTCATATATGGCCTCCTGGAAATTAAACCGAAATATTATCTATACGTGTGCCAATTTTGAAATAGCTCCCATGCGTACCTTCCAAGATATCCAACATGGAGCTCAAATATTTCAATTGCGATTTTTCAGCAGTTGGTAGTACTGACATCATTTTCAAATACGGCATTGAGATATTCAGGTATAGATCTTTACTCATACCAAATTTTGTTTCGATAGCTGCAGCCGTTTAGGAGTTGATACGGGGGGGGGGGGGCACACAGACAGACAGAGAGACAGACAGACAGACAGACAGACAGGCAGCCAGACAGACAGACACACATTTGCCCATATCGATCTCACTAGTCTACTTTTTCCTCATTTTTGCAAAATGTGAAAAGTAGGCTAAAAATACAAAATTAGATGAAAGGCACATTGTTAGGGGTTTTACAAACCCTGAATTAAATCGTTACACACAATTACGAGAAATTGAATTTACAGATTTGTTCGGCCTGTCAAGCAGGATCAGAAAGAAAATATAATACTGTCGATTTGAAGTGAGCATCGTAGAAGTACGAGTTCCCTGGATTATGAAATATAGACGTGAGCAAACTTCCTGAGTGATGACAACTCGCTAAATAGTTTAAAAATGTACTTAACCTCCTGTTTGATTTACGATGAAGCGCCCAGATTATACAGTTCTTTCAAACAATTAATTCTATGTTAAAACTTTCGGAGGAAAATGTCACGTTTAGTGACCAGTGGAGGAGGATGTCACAGGTGAAGGAGAGCTTGCCTGCAACTATTCCAGCAACGCTCCCGGAGAATGTTGAATGGTAAGAATAGAGAGCTGCCAAGCGGGAGCTCTGCCGTAGAGTGTTTAAGAAAGAAAGTGTAAATGTAGTAGCACAGAGCTGGTCTTATATACTGTCCAGAGCAAAGACTGGAAAGATCTGGGAGTTGAAGTAGCAAGTGACGTGGAAGGCTCACATCACAGCAGGCCAGGAAAGGACTAGCACCAACGAGAATCTGACAATGAATACGCAGCATTCACGCGAAGCTAGCTTGAGGATCCAAGCCCATTGGGGACGTAAAGCATCTGACGTTGTCGGTCACCAGATGCAGCTGACGTAACAACAAAGTGGTCAGTATACAAGCATGCGTAAGAGGCTGTAACATAGTTATAGTTAGTTGTTAGTTGTTTTAATGGCAAGAACAGTGAGGTCATCTGCTCCAAACGGGGTTAAAAACTGGCCTAAATAATGCGCCAAAATTTACATTTCAATACAACTCAGAAAGTAGGAATGTATATATAACTCGTATGTCAGCAGCATTACAAAAACAACGTGAGGGATTAATATTAATTAAATCATTTCAAACTGATACGGAACAAATAGTTCCGTGAAGAACTAAAGTCTATTTTCATATATCCTACTTATGTTAATTTCCACTGTCAACATACATATATTTTCAGTGTGATTGCTGTAATAGACGTATATATTGAGAACAGACTAAATAATTCGGATGGTCGTCATGTTGGATTTGTATATGTATAGGCCAGAGAGTCATGCACCATTAAAGGAAAATTATTGCGTAGGTTCATTATTCACACTTTCACTTCGATCGCATGATTACGACACAAGAAATTAAAACTTAATTATAAAATTCGCACAGCCTCCATCTTAATTTTATGTTAACAATTGAACTAAATTAGATACCAGTGCATTACAATGTGTATAAACATTTGCTGTACCAAGTTTCATTGCGTGTGGATCATTAAATCGCGAGAAAAGTCTATTTAAAACATTCAACTTCGCTTGGCCGCCACGTTCGTTTTGTAGTTCACCGGTTTTTGAAAGTCTCATAGATGAACTTCTAGTAGTGCCCTTTATCTCCGTACAAAATTGCAGGGTGATACCGGTGATAGTTTCAGAGATATAGAATGCCGGTGAAATATTTCGCACAGCCGCCATCTTGAGGTTATGTAAACAATTGAACGAAGTTAGATGTCGGTGCATTACAATGTGTATACACATATACTGTACCAAGTTTTATTGCGTTTGGTTGGTTAAATCGCGAGAAACGTCTATTTAAAAGTCGCAACTTCGCTTGGCCGCCATGTTGGTTTTGTAGTTACCAGGTTTCCAAAGTCACATAGGTGAACTTCTAGTAGTTCCTTTTATCACCGTACCAAATTCCAGGGTGATATCGGTAATAGTTCTGGAGATATTGAATGCTGGTGAATTATTTCGCAAAGCCGCCATGTTGGATTGGTGAGACGTAACAAAATTTGAATGGCACGGTCGGAATAGTGCTATGAATCTACCGAGTTTCATTGAAATCGCTCCAGCCGTTTACATTTTATTGGGGGGAGGGGGGGGGGGGTGCGCCCACACACTCACACGAATCGCACACGCACACACAGATACAAGGACAAAAGGTGATCTCATAAGCCTATTTTGTCATAAATGGAAATAGGCTACTTATAACGCTGTTTACCTTCACGAAAGCACATCACGTCTTCAACGGTGAAGTTTTTGACATTGCATCTATTTGTTTTATGCGACGCTCGCAGAACATTGCCAACGCTATCTCGATTTGCTATTGTGAATAGGAGCAACTCCATCTGCTGTCTGGTCATAACAATGCATACGTGATCCTCTGGTAGGTGCCGTTTGGTTCTTGGGGTTTAAACGAGGTACACTCAGCCTCCTGAGATGAGGTGGGTGGGTTCAAGTCCCACTTCAGCCATCCTATTAGTGGCTTTCCGTGGTTTCCCACTTCTAATCCAAGCAACAATTCGGGACCATTTTTAATTTAAGGCCATTACATCTTCTTCCAAATAATACCATGGCCTTGATGGCATTTATTATGGTATCAGTAAGTTATGAATTCGATTGATAAGCAGGTAAGAATGAGTAACTAACTTACAAAGTTGGCCGGTTTATGTCAAAAGCCGTTCGAAAACGGATATTTAGGCTAGTATTAGCACAAATAAGTAATTTCACTCTATTAATCAGGGGCTTTGGTGGCGTAGTTGGTAGCATTCTGAGCATCTATTCCCAAGATCGCGGGTTCAAACCCGGCCGAAGTCGTCGGATTTTTTAAGAACGTTAAAAATCCCTCAGTATGCCTTCCTTCGGAGGGGAAGTAAAGCCGGCGGACCCATGTCATAGATTTATGGCATGTTAAAGAACCTTCCACTACAGTAATTACACCAGTGTGAAGCTAAATTATATAAAAGTTAAACATTTGACTAATGTTCTTAGGTTCCTACGTTCGTCGTCAGGAGCCGACGGCGGTGGCATCTGGAAACTAAGTTCTGAACTAGTCGGTCGTTGACGGTGATGTTTGGCGGCAAAAGTAGGAACTACTTGGAAAAATTGAATGTCGGCAGTCCTTACTTGAATCATGACGAATAGAAATAAACAGTGTCATCCCTCCGCTACTTAAGCATTGTAGTTCATGGTCCAGCCAGTGTGTGGCGCGGAAGTCGCGACGAACCATAAGCACGTATGACAGTAACCCACGAGGTTAGTACTGTAATATCCTGTGCGCGAGAAGTCATATTATTCGAGGGAATTTGTTTCTTTGTAATAATTTACGAATGTCTGTGCAGTGCTTTGTGTGTGCAAACAACTAAGTTTTCTGTTGTTTCGGGAAAATGTCGTAATGTTTTGTTCCGGGAAGTAAATCGGGTTACGAAGAAAATCTGATGGTCGACATTTTTTCACACCGCCAAAAGAAACAAATCTGTTTTCGAAATGGGCGAGAGTTTTTCCGTGGAAGGATAAGCAATTGTCGATCAAAAATAGAATCTGTGACGAGCGTTTTTCGGAAGATTTAATTATTATAAAGGCGGACTGTTTCGTAGTGAACTATGAGAACGTGAAACTTCCTCGCGTGAAGTGGAAATTAAAACCAGGATCAGTACCTCAAATTTTTCAAAATTTACCAAAATATCTATCCACTGATGTAAAATCACGAAAGCCGCCCAGTAGGATACGGAATGAAGGCAGCCTTCCATGGTTACTTGTTCTATTTCGTGCCATCCTTACCTAAAGCGAAAAAAAAAATCCGTCTCAATAATAATAGGCCTAAAATAATAATAGTTGTTGATTCTTTAGGCACTTAACGACATCGTGGTCACGTATCCCGGTGTGTTTGGGTTTGTTTAGAATTCGTCTGATAACCTGTGTCATTATGATGTCTGTAGTAGTGTGTGTATTTGGAATTGAGGTCGGATTTGGGTAGGAAGCGGCCGTGTCCTTCAGTTAGGTACCATCCTGTCATTTGCCTGGAGGAGAAGAGGGAAACCACGGAAATCCACTTCCAGGATAGCTGAGGTAGGAATCGAACGCGCCTCTTAACATTTTTGCCTCACGAGGCTGAGTGAACATCGTTTCAGCCCTCAGACCAGTATAAAATTTATTGGCAGAGCTGGGAATCGAACCCGGACTTCCGTGGTGATAGCCAAGTGGCCAAGAATGAGTCGGACATATAATAATAATAATAGCCAACCTGCCAATAAAATAAACGGTCATCCAATTCTTCGCTTCCGTTACCGTCCTCCTGATCTTCGGATATTGTTTCAACTTTGTCTTCAGTATCAGAGTCACAAATTCCTTTGAAATTACTGAATCATGAACTAGCTATTCGTTATCTTTCAGCAGAAGGTGACACGCTTCATCTGCATCCTTAGGTTTTCGTAAGGCGCAGTCTCCTTATTGATATTAACTAAGGCAACATACTAAGCCAAATAATCGTTATAACAGCACACCTGCCACTCACTAACAGAATGTATCATTGGGAGAGCTGGTACTATCAATCTCACGCTGACAAAATGTTACACGTGCTAAAGTTATTTTTAGGCACGCTATTTCACAACTCCAGAAAAATGCTTACTATGGTTTGGTGTAAGATGTCACGAGACGATAAGATCATAACTTGAACTGTTGGCTTGATATTAAAACTAATATAACGAACCATAGAGCTGTCAGACCAATGCGCGACTAACGGAGGGTTTTAAACGATAGTTCTACATGGGGACTGAGAATATTAATGCTAACTTTTTGACAGTATTATTCATAAGTATAAACACACAATTTGTTGTAATCAGCGTAACCGCAGGCTTCGTAAAGAGGTTTACGTAGCCCAGCGCGTATCCCACTATTGAACAGCTGACTGTGTAGCGTTGGGGATCAGCGCCGCTAGCGCTAGCAGAGCGGGGCGCGGTTGAACTCGGTGAGTGATAACACTATTTATTTCTATTCGTCATGCTTGAATTAAAACAGATACACACACTTATACAGTCATCACAATTAACACCGGTTATCAGACAGTTTCTACACACACCCAAAGTACACGGGGCTACATGACCGCGTTGTCGCAGCCCCTAAACTAAGGAACCAACCAACCAACCAACCAACTCTATTGATCAATGAGAATATTAAATTGAACACAACGTACAGTTGCCTTCTCGAACATATGAAACACTAAATTGGAATACTCAGCATCTATTATAGCTTCAAGTATAAAAATTGCCACGGTTCTTATAACGGATTTGGTAGGAAGAGATTCTCATGCACCGTTATGACTTATACGTGCATGCTACTTCTTCCAGCATCATGTGAGTATATTACGCATTAATGTACCACCCAAAATTGTATTGAATACCACTGCACAATAAGAAGAGCTAATACAAATTAATTCGAGCATTTCAAAACAATATACAGACTATTTGTTCATTTGTTCTTTACCAAACAACTTGTTAAATTTAGGAACTGTAGAAATCATATGACTTTAGATTATATTCTTTCTCTGTAAAGTTTTGAAGCCATATTTTCCAGTGTTGCCTGTACAAACTGTTAGTTGTAACTCTTCAGTCTGTCAACACAAATTTGTCCAATGACAACTTAATAACAAGAGTTTGGTGCTTTTTAGTCGGTCAACACGAATTTACCCAAAAAGAGCTGGGTTATGCCCTAATCCTGAAATAAATTACATGAGATTTATAAATACACTAGGATGACCAGTTTCGATTGTCCAGCGATCATCGTCAGATCCTTTACACTTAGGCTATAAAATCTATGTTTGAAAATACAGGTGAAAATATTTACAATACGTACAATTATTTAGTTGCAGTATTGGTACTGCAACTAACGGTGTATGCTAAATGCAGTATATATGATGTTGTGGGAAATGCTAAATGGTGACCACACCTGGAGCAACAGTGAACACGAAACTGCGCGTAGCTCCAGTAGGAAGACATCCAGATAAGTAGTAGCCTGTAATATTACAGTTTAAGCATAGTTGATTTTTTACAGCCATATAATCACTCCTAATATACAAACTCCGGATATCTATCACCATTTAGCATTTCACTTAACATCATATATACTGCAATTAGCATACACCGACAGTTGCAATACCAATACTGCAAATAAATAATTGTACATATTGTAAATATTTTCACCTGTATTTTCAAACATAGATTTTATAGCCTAAGTGTAATGGATCTGATGATGATCGCTTGACGATCGAAACTGGTCATCCTAGTGTATTTATTAATCTCATGTACTTTATTTCAGGACAAGCTGTACCCGGCATGCGTTGCAATGCCAATCAAAGAAAGTGTTGGCGTTGAAATTCTGTTTCTTGAAGTTCTTTTGGATACACAACATGTTAACTGCCTCCAAGCTATCGTAAAATGGATTGTCTAATTTAGAACCATTCGTGGAAGCGTGCACAACAACTTTCAAAAGTTTCATCACTGTCATTCATTTGTTGAAACTACTCGTACGCTACCTGTTGTGAAATGGATTTACTAAGTCGAAACCCTTCCCTGGCGTGTACGCAATAACTCATCAATGATTCATCGCAATCGGATGAATTGTATATGCACGTATACGGGGTTTTGTTTAAACGATTCGTGCGCTGTCACTCATTTGTTGAATCTACTCGTGCGCTACCTATTGAGAAATGTATTACTAAGTCGAAGCCCTTCCCTGGCGTGTACACAATAACTCATCAAGGTTTCATCGCAATCGAAGAATGTTATATGAACGCAATAGGGGATTTTGTTGAAACGCTTCGCGCGTCGTCACCCATTTGTTGCATCTACTCTTGCGCTACTTATTGTGAAATGGATTTACTAAGTCCCCTTCCCTGGCGAGTATACAATAACTGATCAATGTTTCATCGCAATCGGATGAATAGTAGGCCTATATGAACGCATACCTGATTTTGTTTTAACGATTCGCGCTCCGTCACTCATTTGTTGAATCTACTCGTGCGCTACCTACTGTAAAATGTATTTACTAAGTTACAAACCGTCACGTAAGTGTCCACAACATCTCACCCAAGTTTCATCGCTATCGGACTAATGGGATATGAAGACATAGGGGACTCTATTGAAACGCTCCGCATGTCGTCGTTCATTTGTCGAATCTACTCGTGTGCTACCTACTGTGAAATGTATTTACTAAGCCAGAAACCTTCCTTGGAGTGTCCACCATATTTCACCCAAGTTTCACAGCTAACGGCAGAATGGTATATGACCTTATACGAGACTTTGTTGAAACGCTTCGCGCGTCGTCCCTCATTTGTTGAATCAACTTGTGCGCTGCATATTGTATAGTGGATTTACTTAGCCAGAAATTTTCCATGACGTGTACACAACATCTCACCCAAGTTTCATAGCTACGGACGAATGGTACATGAATGCATACGGGACTTGGTTGAAACGCTTCGCGTGTCGTTGCTCATTTGTTGATTCTACTCTTGCGCTACATATTGTAATATGGATGTACTCAGCCAGAAACCTTCCCTGGAGTGTACACAACATCTCACCCAAGTTTCATCGCAATCGGATGAATGGTATGTGAACGTATGCGGGACGTTGTCGAAACGCTTCGCGCGTAGTCACTCATTTGTTGAATATAAACGTGCGCTTCGTATTGTAAAATGGATTTACTTAGCCAGAAACCTTTCCTGGAGTGTACACAACAATTCACCAAACATTTATCACTATCAGACGACTGGTATATGACTTTATACGGGACTTTGTTGAAACGCTTCGCGTGTCATCGCTCATTTGTTGAATCTACTGGTGCGATACCTATTGTAAAATGTATGTACTAAGCCAGAAACCTTGCCTGGAGTGTACACAACATCTCACACAAGTTTCATCGCTATCGGATGAATGGTATATGAAATTATATGGGACTTTGTTGAAACGCTTCGCACGCCGTTGCACATTTGTTGATTTTACTCGTGCTCTACCTATTTTTAAAGGGATTTACTGAGCTAGAAACCTTCCCTGGAGTGCACACAAAATCTCAGCCTAGTTTCATCGCTATCGGACGAATGGTATATGAACGCAAACGTGACTTTGTTGAAATGCTTCGCGCGTCGTAGCTCATTTGTTGAATCTACTCGTGCGCTGCCTATTGTAAAGTGGATGTACTAAGCCAGAAAATTTCCCTGCAGTGTACACAACATCTCACCCAAGTTTCATCGCTATCGGATGAATGGTATATGAAATTATATGGGACTTTGTTGAAACGCTTCGCGCGCCGTTGCTCATTTGTTGATTCTACTCGTGCTCTACCTATTTTTAAAGGGATTTACTAAGCTAGAAACCTTCCCTGGAGTGCACACAAAATCTCACCCAAGTTTCATCGCTATCGGACGAATGGTATATGAACACATACGGGACTTTGTTCGCTCATTTGTTGAATCTACGCGTGCACTACCTATTGTAAAATGGATTTACTAAGTCAGAAACCTTCCTTGGAGTGTACTCAACATCTCACCCAAGTTTCATCGCAATCGGACGAATGGTATATGAACGTATAGGAGACATATCCACAGACATACCCACAGACATACCCACAGACAAACTATCACGTTACATTGATTTTTATATACACACATCAAAAAAAGTTTTGCATCACCTCGGTTCCAAGAGTTCCGGAACCGTTAAATACAAAGGGAATAGAGATCAACACAAACAACATTTCAGCTCGTTTTATTGCTCATGAGACCCACACATTGCATGTTGTACCATCATACAGCTAGACTTTCAGCATTTGTGGTCCAGATTGCAGTACACACCACTACCTCTAATACCCAGTAGCACGTCCTCTTGCATTGATGCATGCCTGTATTCGCCGTGGCATACTATCCACAAGTTCATCAAGACACTGTTGGTCCAAATTGTCCCACTCCTCAACGACAATTCGGCGTAAATCTCTCAGAGTGGTTGGTGGGTCAAGACGTCCATAAACAGCCCTTTTCAACATATCCCAGGCATGTTCGATAGGGTTCATGTCTGGCGAACATGCTGGCCACTGTAGTCGAGCGATGTCGTTATCTTGAAGGAACGCATTCACAAGATGTGCACGATGAGGTCGAGAATTGTCGTCCATGAAGACAAATGCCTCTCCAATATTCTGCCGATATGGTTGCACTATGGGTCGGAGGATGTCATTCAGGTATCGTAAAGCCGTTTCGGAGCCTTCCATGACCACCAGTGGCGTACGTCGGCCCCACATAATGCCACCCCAAAACATCAGGGAACCACCACCTTGCTGCACTCGCTGGACAGTGTGTCTAAGACGTTCAGCCTGACCAGGGTGCCTCCAAACACGTCTCCGACGATTGTCTGGTTGAAGGCATATGCGACACTCATCGGTGAAGAGAACGTGATGCCAATTCCGTGGGGTCCATTCAGCATGTTGTTGGGCCCATCTGTACCGCGCTGCATGGTGTCGGGGTTGCAAAGCTGGACCTCGCCATGGACGTCGGGAGTGAAGTTGCGCATCATGCAGCCTATTGCGCACAGTTTGAGTTGAAACACGACGTCCTGTGGCTGAACGAAACGCATTATTCAACATGGTGGCATTGCTGTCAGGGTTCCTCCGAGCGGCAATCCGTAAGTAACGGTCATCCACTACAGTAGTAGCCCTTGGGCGGCCTGAGCGAGGCCTGTCATCGACAGTTCCTGTATCTCTGTACCTCCTCCATGTCCGAACAACATCGCTTTGGTTCACTCTGAGACGCCTGGAAACTTCCCTTGTTGAGAGCCCTTCTTGACACAAAGTAACAATGCGGACGCGATCGAACTGCGGTATTGACCTTCTAGGCATGGTAGAACTACAGACAACATGAGCAGCGTACCTTCGTCCTGGTGGAATGACTGGAACTGATCGGCTGTCGTACCCCCTCCGTCTAATAGGCCCTGCTCATGCATGGTTGTTTACATCTTTGAGCAGTTTTAGTGACATCTATGAACAGTCAAAGGGACTGTATCTTGGATACAATATACACAGTCAACGTCTATATGCCGGAGATCTGGGAACCGAGGTGATGCAAAACTTGTTTTGATGTGTGTATATAGATTAGGGCATAACCCAGCACTTTTGGGTACATTCGTGCTGACCCACTGAAAAGCACTAAACTCTTGTTTACTAAGGCAACACTGAAAAAATGGCTTCAAACCCCACAATAACTTAATAAGTAAACTTAATATGTAAATATACACTCTTGAATTCTTTTACGTATATTACTTATGCTCACTATTAACAATAGGGCAATTTAAGATTCCGCATTTCGACCGTCAAGCGGTCATTATCCAATCTTGATCACTGGGGTTGAGGTTTAAATTTATATGCAGACGGTCCTCGGCATTAATACCCAGATGTTATAAATTGAGCTACTGTTGCAATGGTTAGGGGCTTGTCATTCTTTCATCAGTTTACCACAGATAATTTAGTTTCCTTGGAATGTCACAGTGTCACTGACACTGCTAAATTTAGGGGCTTAAAATGTGGAGACGGGAAGTGAAGGGACAGCCAACAGCCCGCCGTGTAATGTGTAATTCGTGTATATTCCAATCCTGCTAACATAGGGCCGTTGCCTAAACCAGTGTGCTGTAAGGTGTAGCGAATGAGTGAGTGGGTGACCGACCAATGTACTTGGTTCTGTTACTAGGCATGGATTGGGAACCCCCAACATATCTCCTCATC
Source organism: Meconema thalassinum (assembly GCA_946902985.2). Classification (NCBI taxonomy): domain Eukaryota; kingdom Metazoa; phylum Arthropoda; class Insecta; order Orthoptera; family Tettigoniidae; genus Meconema; species Meconema thalassinum. The sequence goes on from OX336390.1 coordinate 655,076,575, forward strand.
GTCCGCGATCCACATTCTCTCAGGTTCATAGAGCTTGGACTCGAGCAGTACTTAGCCTAAGAGTGGAGTCTTTCACTCATTTTATCGTTCTTCCCGTGTACCCTTCTTACAAGTATTTTGTGGAGGCTAGATTATTATATTGTCACTAGTGGAGTCTATCTGTCTGACAATAAAGAATACATACTGTGCTGTAGATTGCTTGTGCTGCCTGTCAGTGTCTAATGTCGCGTTGCCCATTTGGTGTTTTTAGCACCAGATCTGGTGTTTCTGAAGTTTGTCTGATGCCAGAAATTTTCATATAGCGCCATAGCGAAATACTGGTGTTATTTCATTAAAACCAGTGCCAATTCTGGTGCTTAACGGATTTTTCTATGAAATTGTCTCCTGTGACCAATAAGTAAATCCTGAAAGCCATGCAATAATTTGAATCAAGTTAATCAATTAAGATAGGCAAAGTTCAGCCTTGCACGTGTCAAGGTCAACACTCCAGCAAGGTGAAGTCCATGAAATTCTCATTCTCGTGCGTAAGTGCTAAGAAAACGCAGTGCAAGTGCACTTGTACAAAGAATCTGCCAATCCTCTATTTTCTTCCCAGCTCCCAGGGGATTTCCCAGTTTCATGCGAAGGCAGTTTCTTATCTAACTGCAGTCGGCATTGTAAATATATCTCAAATTCACGGTCGCTGTTTGTTCGTTGCTGTAGGCTATAATGTGATATACTATAGTACACAGTAAAAAACCTGTGGTTCTTATATTAGTTTAATTAGTGTTTATTGAGTTGAGTAAAGTGTATATTGAAAGTATTACAGTATTATTTTTAGTGTAATTACTGTTGTGTGTATTTCTGAGTGTAATATTAACTATAATGGGGTAACCACAGTATACCCAGCGCTTCAGAACTGGTGTTTTTCTAGTGTTTTGAATCATAGAGTTCAGCTGGTGCTTTTCTGGCGTTTTAAAACGTAGGGTTTAGTTCTTTACCATTTCAAGATTTGGCAACACTGCCTCTAATGTCTACTCATTACGCAACGAATCAAGTTAGACTGAAAAATGGTGAAATACCTTTTACTATCTCGCAGCTCCCTTGTGCGTGTGATTCACTCGTCTATCACCGAGTCCCGTTATGAAGTATAAACGAATGATTGCAATGAGAGCTGATGAGGGCTTGTATTCCGTCATTAGTTAAAAATGAAATTAGTTTTCTGGGAATATATCCGAAACTGTTGATTTTAGGACCTTAATACGTTGTTTTCGGGGCACTTCCGAGTTTTGTTTCTCACTTTGAAGGACTGAAAATGAGCTTTGTCTCATCCTTTCACTCCTATTTCAGCATGCATTTTAAAGGGGTAGTTCCTATTTTATGAGAGGTACGGAGAATAGTTACATCATTGATTAGTGTCGTTCTTCTGATGGGTAACTGTACCAAATTTTACGTCGATCCACGCAGCCGTTCTCGAATGGAAATTCAGAAAAAAACAGACGAACTACAATTTTTATATATAGAGATATCATGTTTGTGATCTTATTATAATTCGTATAATGAGTCAAGCTGATATTCTCGTTATAAAAAGTTATTTTGTTTTAATGGGTTTGTGAACAACGTATGAGTATTTTGCGCGTGTATATAGTTTAAGAATCGCAATACAATAAGATGAAATTAGAACATGCAGTTGAATACTGTTATGCATGAGGTTACTTATCCAAGCACCGCTATTGGTTGTACACGTGCATGCTGTAAGCGAGCCTACGACCCTGAAATACTGCCTGCGTAGAGACATCGTTTTGTTGAGAATTCGCACAATGTGCATTTTCCTGCTAGAACATATTTACCAAAATATTATTTACCGTATGCATTCGTTGCCGAATTTTCATTACGAATGTGAATCTTCATTACTTAGCAGGACGAAATTGGGGACCTGCTTGAAAACATGTGTTTGCTCAGATTCGCTGAATTGCCTTTTCTTGGTTAGATATTTTTCTATGGGTTCTTTATTGTTGAAAGCTCTGCCCTTTGCTTCGTGGTGTAGAATTTGTAGGTCTGCTTCCATGCTAGTGAATCGATGGTAGTTTTCATACATATTTTTGCATATAGCTGAGTATTTGCTGTGTCTAAATGCATTTCAGCGTTCTTTCACTTTGTACAACTTTGTTATTCTTACATCCATCGTTTTGGCACGTGAACAAATATATACCTGATTATGAATGATTTTATGTAGATGGTTACTGAGTGAGTTAATTGTTCTGAAAGCTATATTGAGTACTTGTTGTTTGACTATATTTGTTATAAGCCTACTTTCGATTTTTGCAAAAAATGAAAGTAGACTTATGAGATCTACACAGGGCGAAAAATTGTGTGTCTGTCTGTGTGTGTGTGTGAGTGTGTGTACTCTGAATGTCTGTCTCCCCCCCCCACCCTCCCCCTATCAATTCAAACACGGTGAAACCGAATTGAACGAAATTTGGTACAGAGGTATAACTAGTAAAGGGCACCTCATTGTCATATTTTATATCGCCGCCATCTTTACCAAAACTGAATGGCGGCCACTCAAACGTTCAAAACGTAAAATCAAATAACGACTAACTGAATCATTCGATCTCTACCAAATTTGGTAACAACAAACCTTCATATAGGACGCGTCTTGTGACCAAACTACAAGGTCATCCGCCGTACCATTTCAGGATGGTGGCCGTGCGAATTATGCAAAATTATAATCCATATCATGGGACCCACCAGTTCCGATTATCGAGCCGAGAATCGTTTTAACTGTTCTAAAGGAAGAGGCACGTTCGAAATTAAAAGTTTATTTTGTAATACTATAGTGCAGAAGTGATTTTAAAAAACTGAGCCGTCTCAGTACAAGTCAAGATGGCAGCGGATATCTTGTTCCTGACTTATATTTCAATAACTTGAGTATTGCATGAAATATAGCGTACTGATACAAAATAAATAAACTTTGTATGAAATGCTTCATATATAAATAATATACTCCACTGATGAAATCGTTTAGTGTAAATCATTAATTGCTAACACGTTCTATCTAACTTATTTGATATCGGTCAATGTCCGTTCGCCCGTTTGGCACCGTGGTAAAGCGTTAGCCTGTCAATCTTATGGCTATGGTTCAAACCCCATCAGAGTTAGTTTTTTTGCTTGAATTTCTTTATACTTATTGTTTTGTAATGACTCAGACCTTTTAAAATTAATCGTTATATTGTGCTTAGTACGATGGAAAATATATAATTAAAACAAAATTCGCCAGCAGATTTACACGATACATCTAGGAACACAAAAGTGAATTATCATGGCGAACTGCACGCCGGCCAACAGATTAACTTACAGAATTTATTGAAAAGTTTATGCTTATGGCCGCTAGAATGCACTCCCCCTGTTAGGATTACCTTGTTCGATACTTCTCCATTAGATGTCACGACTGGTCTACATGGGACTCCATTTATTAGTATACAATTGGCATTCTATGCGCATCGAATTTGAAGAATGACAAGATGATACTACGATACGTTTTATTTAAAAGGGTTTGAAACAGCCTATTGTGCGTTATTTGAAAATGTTAATTGAAGTAAAGAACAAAACGATTTCACATGGTATCTGAACTCTAGTCTTAGGTGCTAGTTCAGGATATTAATTAATACTTTTATTGCAACCAAATAGCAATCGAAAATATACACATAGTTGGTATACACACGTCTCTGTAGGGTCATGGAAATATTTGTTAATTCAATTAGGGTTGTGAAAGCCATGCACAGCCAGACGTGTAAAGACATGGCTCAACACAAAGTAGGATGTTGCCCGCATCAGGCCGATTATGTAATAATAATAATAATAATAATAATAATAATAATAATAATAATAATAATGATACTACGATACTTTTATTTAAAAGGGTTTGAAACAGCCTATTGTGCGTTATTTGAAAATGTTAATTGAAGTAAAGAACAAAACGATTTCACATAGTATCTGAACTCTAGTCTTAGGTGCTAGTTCAGGATATTAATTAATACTTTTATTGCAACCAAATAGCAATCGAAAATATACACATAGTTGGTATACACACGTCTCTGTAGGGTCATGGAAAGATTTGTTAATTCAATTAGGGTTGTGAAAGCCATGCACAGCCAGACGTGTAAAGACATGGCTCAACACAAAGTAGGATGTTGCCCGCGTCAGGCCGATTATGTAATAATAATAATAATAATAATAATAATAATAATAATGATACTACGATAATTTTTATTTAAAAGGGTTTGAAACAGCCTATTCTGCGTTATTTGAAAATGTTAATTGAAGTAAAGAACAAAACGATTTCACATAGTATAATTACTTCATCGGGACCATTAACGTCAACTCACTCCTGCGAGTCGGAAAACAGAAAGAATTGGAAAAGCTCCTGGACGTCCAACAAATCCAGATTTTGGCTGTACAAGAGACTAGATTCCTAGATGACCACATCATGGATATAAAGCACTACAGAGTATTCAAAGGAAAGCCAGCAATAAAGATAATGGCTAACACCCCTCTCATTGGGACTGCCTTCTACATAAACAAAACCATAGTGGATTGTGTCACAGACTTTTCATCTAAATCTGAGAGATTATCCCTATTGACAATCAAGTGCAAAAACAGGAATTATACTCTCATAAATTGCCATGCTCCTATCAACGAAGACAACAAGAAGAACCCACAGAAAGTCGATGACTTCTGGGACCTCTTAGAAACAGAAATCGCTCGGATACCTGTGAACCACGTAAAAATCCTTCTGGGAGACTTCAACGCGCAAATAGGGACAGAAAGAAAATGCAGAGATATAGTAGGAGACTATCCAGCACACAGGAGGACAAACAAGAATGGCGAACGGCTCATTGGACTCTGCAAAATCTTCCAGTTGAATCTCATGTCGACTCATTTTCGGAAACTTCCAAGAAAAGCAAAGACATGGGTATCTCCAAATCCCAACCTAGGAGAATTCCAATTAGACCATGTAGCAATATCAAGGACAAATACTAGGGAGGTGATGAATGTTAAAGTGATTAGAAATGGTAAATTTGACTCTGATCACTATCTCTCCAAAGTTAAAATACGTTTTCTTCCACCAAAACAAAAGAAGGATCCACCTAAGTTGAAAAAATACAACACCAATCGAATGAACATCAATGGAGATATTATAAATAACTTCAGAGAAGAAATCCGCTCTTCTAGAACAAAGACCTGGCAACATCTTTGTACAAAGATCAATGAAGCCGCTAAGAAAACATTCGGACTGGCAAAGAGGAAACGTACAATCTGGTGGAATGAAGAATGTGAGAAAGCACTTGAAAAGAGATCCGACACATGGAGAAAATGGAAATGTTCAAGAGATACGAAAGATTTGGAACAATTCAAAACCCAAAGGAAAGAAACATCAGGGGTATTCCGCAGGACCAAACGATCGTTTGAGAAAGCAAAGTTACAAAACCTCCAGGACGACTTCACTAAGAATAACACCAGAGATTTTTTCCAAACCTTCAAGGACAAGCTTAGAGGATACCAAATTCCAAGTATAAGTTTCAAAAACGAAGAAGGAAAAATTGGACTGAACAATCAAGAAAACTGCAATATATTAGCCCGATACTTTGTGAAACTCCTCAACTGCCCGCCTCCAACAAACAAACTAGAATTTCAGACTCATCCTATAAACTCAGAAGATGATATGCCACCAACAAAAGAAGAAATAAAGGAAGCCCTGAAAAGTCTCAAGAACAACAAGGCAAGCGGGGAAGACTCCATATCAGCAGAAATGTTGAAGTGGGCAGAACCGGAAATCCTAGACGACCTGCACCATATCTTCCAACAAATATGGGAGACGGAAAAGCTACCAGACGAATGGAAAACAGCGCTGATCCACCCACTCCATAAGAAAGGGAACAAACAAGATGTTAACAACTACAGAGGCGTGTCGCTACTCCCAGTCACTTACAAAATCCTCTCAAGGATACTTCTGAATAGAATAGAAGGAATCCTAGATAAGCAACTTGGAGAATACCAAGGTGGGTTCCGGAAAGGCCGCTCCTGTGCCGAACAAATCCTAAATTTGAAATCAATAATTCGCCACAGAGCGCTGAACGGCAAAAGTATAGTGGTTTCATTCATTGACTTCAAAAAAGCCTTCGACTCGGTGGACAGAGGGACCCTAGATAAGATCATTAGAGAATTTGGAGTCAAAACCAAACTGGCCAATATTATCAGAGAAACCTTAACAGCCACAACTTCTAAGGTGAAGTTCATGGGAGAATTGTCTCAGTCATTTGAAATCAAGACAGGTGTGCGACAGGGTGATGGATTATCACCATTACTATTCAACTGTGTCCTCGAGAGGATTGTGAGAATTTGGAATTCCGAACTTGAAAATCAAGAGATAGCCCCGATCTGCCTAGGACAAAAAACGGGAGGAATCAAAGTCAATTGCTTGGCTTTCGCTGATGATTTTGCGATACTTTCAGAAAACCTAGAAGAAGCGGCCATACAGATCAACCTCTTAGAAAAGATCGCTAGCAAGACAGGACTTAGGATCTCGAAAGAGAAGACCAAGTTCATGATGAATGACAAACATGGACCACAATTCCTTGAAACAGAGATTGGACGGATTCAAAGGGTGAAAAAGTTCAAATACCTCGGTGAAACCATACAAGAGAACGGCCTAGAGAAAGCTGCTGTAGAAGATCGTATCTCAAAAATGGAAAGAGCTTATGGGCTAACTAAAAACATCTACAACAAGAAATGCATCTCATGGAATGCCAAACTAAAACATTACAACACGGTAGTAAAAACAGAATGCCTGTATGCAGGCGAATGCCTCTAGATGAATTACAAGTTGGAGAAGCTAGAGATCCTAGAAAGAAGAATACTACGGAAAATCATGGGCCCAGTCCAGACTGAAACCGGCTGGAAACTTCGGAGCAACAATGAAGTCTATAAAAATGTGGAGAGAATCTCAGAGACCATGAAGAAGAGGAGGTTATCGTTTCTCGGACATTTGTACAGAATGGACAAAACTAGACTAACCAAACAGTTATTCGACTACCTGTGGAACAAGAAGAAAACAACGACATGGATTAAGGAAGTTCGAAAAGATCTCGAAAATTCCAACATCCAGGAAGTTCAGATGTCAAACAGGGAAACATTTCGGTACATAATTCAAAATTTGGAAGGGTTTCACGTCACAAGAACCACAAAGAAGGGAAGAGCCTGGACGGATGAGCAGAAGAAACAGCATAGCGCCCATATGAAGGAGTACTGGAGGAAGAGGAAACTTCAGGCAAAGAAAAAATGAAATTGTAGCGTGATCCGAAGTGGTCAATTCGCAAAAAAAAAATAATAATAATAATAATAATAATAATGTTATTGGTTTTACGTCCCTTTTAACTACTGTTGCCTTTAGAGACGCCGGGGTGGCGGATTTTGCCCCAAAGGGGATCTTTAACGTGCCAGTAAATCTACTAACACGGGTCCCTCACATTTGTGCACCCTCAAATGCGCCAGGATACGAACCTGCAACATTGGGCCCAGCAAGCGAGAACGTTACCGCTGAGCCACGCAGCCAGTCCGGTCGATTATGTCTCCAGATCCATAACATTCTTTAGATACTTCTTATCTTTCTTTCTTCAATGATGGTAGCAGTTGTTTTCGAGGTTGTGGTGTTTGGTAGAGGTAAATAGTTTTAAGGTCTAAGACCAAGAAATGATTCTATTATACTCTTTGATAAAAACAACGAGTTATAACTATACTCATACATTTAGGAGAAATTAGGCTATATGTTCTTTACTGAACATCTTGTTTTGTATGTGTCATTATTCAAACACATAAAATATATTTAATACATGTTATCTTTTCAGGAGTGTGTAGGTTTATTTACTTATTATGTTGTACCCCCTCCCAGTCATTGGACAAAAACCTGTTGACCAACTGAAGAGTTACAACTAACAGATACAAATTGTTGTCATTTTCTGCAACAGCCGTCTCTGGATACTATCTTGTCATACATAATTAAATTTTAAATGTTAAGAATAATGAACAGAAAATGTGATGATCAGATGTCGAATAATTTGACGCAAAGTTAGACCCAACGTTGTGTCCTGGTTGACAGCCATCCACTCGTTGACAGGGATCTCGAGGTAGGTGTAGTAACCACTATCATCTACTCGTGTTAATGGTTTCATATCCAGCACAATGGAGGCTGCAGAAAATGTGATGAAGGGCTCAGTTTATTTTTGCCACATTATATTTTAACTACCGGAAAGACTGTTATCCTTAGACTTTTTGAGCCCCAACGTAGGCTACAGAAGATTCCAATTATTCCCGAGAAAGGGATGACAAGACAAGACTTCATTACTGCTTGTCGTCGTGAGGAGCTCCAGATTAGAATTGGAGCGAGTCCTTTGTGCGCGCTGACAAATGTCTTATGCAACGATAAGCACACAGGGAGCTAGCCTAGGTGTTGGGAGAGAATACAACCCTTTAAATTAAAGCAATAGATAAATCTTTAGTTGCCGTTTAATAGTATACTGGGTGAGTCGCCTAATTTATCGACGTGAAAATTGTCATTCGTTGAATGTATGCATAATATAATAAAAATAAATAGGATTTAGAAGGATTTAGAAAGTAGAAATTTAGTGAACACTTACGCCTTAAAAACCAAATTTGTCCTAAAAAGGCAAAGAATGCCTTATGTATTTTAGGGATTTTTAGGGAATTATTAGCATTAAACGTTTAAACAATGAAGGCTTTAGGCTATTACTGTAGGCCTTGCTATGCCCAAATAGCGCAAGTCATGTAGATAGAATTTATATAATTAAATTATCCCACGAAGAGTAAGTTCTCCCTCGGATTTCTTATAAAAGAATCTAAAAGCGAAGTATTAGCATGCCTTTAAGTCGTGACAATCTAATTCCTGGAATCTGTTAAACATTTTAGTACCAAATATGATTTGCGATAATATAACGAACACATGCAAACTGACAGCGCTACAGTAGTTTACGTTAAATCTTTCAATATTCGTTCCATATCATATTGAGTTCTTGAAGTGCAGTTATTACTAACTTATCCTAAAAGAAAAAAAGCGAAGTATTAGTATGCCTTCTGCTATCTGGTGGCACAAGTTACTTGGCAGTTTGTGCGTAACAAGAAGTTTGAGTTCAATATCGTACGTAAGGCATTATCTTCTCCTCTGCTAGAATTGCACATCATGACGGTGTATTCTCAGGATGCAGATAACAAATCTCCTTGTAAAGTCACTCGGTATTTTCAGCCTACTTTCAACATTAGAAATTAAGCTTATGAGACCGACTTTCGACCGTGTGTGTGTCCATCTCCCAAAATATTATTTGATCGACTGCACTGATGTTCAACGAAATTTTGCTGTAAGTTGGCTCCACTTTCAGAAATTTCAAATTTTCATTGCCGTCACCAATCCAACATGGTGGCCACGCGAAATATTTCAACAGTTCTCAATATCTCCGAAACTATACATCAGCAATCTTTAGATGCATTTATTACTTAGTTTTCCTAAAACAGGAAGCAACAAGCAAAGTATTAGTACGCCTTCAGATATCTGGTGACAGCAGTCACTGCAATATAAACTGCTATCACGATTCCCGTTTTATGAGTGCCCGGAGGAGAATTCTAACGTACTCTAAGATGTTTTGATACGTCTACTTTAATGATAGCTACTTTTGCATCAAGTACATATTTGAATTGCAAATTAAAATTCTTCCTAGAATGTAGATGCTACTTACACGCTAACTATACAGACTTCGTCTTTAGGGACGATAAACATGCTCATTTATAACAGACGTACTTCGCTTTAAAGTTACAAACAAATTCAGATCTTCTGACGCGAGAATAAATATTTATCGACTCTGAAAACTGGACAAGAAAGTTTGCCCGATTTATTAATTTGAAGATACTGTGAATTTTTTATCTTCTCATTAATATATAATGAGCATTGTTATTTTGAATACGCTAATTGCATAGGCCTACTACTGTACGATGATGCATTATTTACAACGGCTTAATAAGTTTCATCTATTATACCAGGTGAATGAGCTGCCCCTAATAATATTGTTTTATGCATCCCAACTAGCGTTGTTATCAGGAAGGTCGATATTTCTCTGCTTGTATCCCGTACGGTGCTAATGCACTGCAAGTATATCCTGCAAACGATACTGAACACTATTATATTTCCCTCGATGTGACTACAAACTAATTAGAACCGGGCAAATTTGCTCTAGTTCCGATCGGGATCGTAAGTTTCCGCATGGCTAGTATCGCCCCCCACCAAGCGCACTCAAGGCCAGGTCTCTCCGCTGAACGAGAATCTTAAGTCTCGATAATACCGGTACTGAGTGGGAGTCTCGATAATACCGGAACTCCTTTTTTCTCGGCGTTATCGACAGTATTTATTTAAAGGAAAAAGCAGACTCGCTCACGCCGCTGCACGTGTCACTCAAGCCGCTGCACGTATAAAGACAAAGCCTTCTGTAATAACTCCGGAATGTAAACCATTCCTCGTTCTTACATTTGACAAATTTAAAGCAGTATGAAGTTATCCACCCCAGGAAGAACACATTGAATTGAGTTCGCATCTGCCACCTCCTTACCACTCCTACCCTCAGTTACAAATACTGTATACACACACTACTACGGACACCATAATAACACAGGTTATTAGACAAAGTTGACACACACACAAGAACACAAAAATGATCACGATGTTGTAGCCCCTAAAGTAAAATAAAACTCAAATAATTGGCGTAGCAGAGACGAGCTACAAGAAAATCTCACGTGTATGACTCAAGAATTTTTAGCCCTACTGACTAGGAATTTGCTTTAAAGAATACTTTCAACCTTCTTCTCCACCTTGTAACTGGTTGTAATTAGAGGCAACTATAGTGAAAGAATTGGCTGCGATGGTGAAAATACATTTGGAAAATTTTACGCAGAAAAGTTTCAACTAATTTCATCTACTAAAAACTCAATATTGTGCTTGAAAACAATACCAGTTTGTGGCATGCGGTATATTAACGTGTGCTATAAGTATTGGGAAGATTGTGATTTTAGGAACATTGAAGTGGGCAGAGCAGTTAGGACGAGAATATTTAGCGGAACGAGGGGAAGGGGTGGGGTAGGCTACCCGCACGGCCGTGCTCAACTAGTACCGCGGTCATACACCAGACAGCGCTGAAGTCTTAGGTGCCAAGAATTAGCATGGCTGTCGGCTATCTGTAGTAGCAGGTAATCTGTGGTCGTACTGAGGACAACAGTTTTCTCTTTTGATCACATGCTGTAATGCAATGGTAAAACGGAATTAAACCGTATTGAGAAGGAATGTAGAAATATGTATCTTTAACAGACATAAAACCTAACTAATACTCCATGATTAAACAATATTTCAGTGGAAAAAAAAAATGTTGGCAAGGGCTGGGATCGAACCGGCGAACCTTGGAACCACAGTCAGTCGCTTTAACCACATAGCTACTCACGCACTCTTGTGCAATAGCAGACGCAGCCATTCATTATCTTTAAAAGCCGCTGACTAAAGGAAATAATCCATTTCATTATCCAAATAAATCAATGTTGCACATTCGTATACGTTCATACTGTTATTATATTTTATTGTCAGAACTTGGTTAATGAATGTTTTCAATTACATGGAAGCTTGTTAAGTAACTTACATTTTAATGGACTCTCACCGCCATTTTGTCATGACCCCAGGCGAATTGTGCGCATGCGTGAGGGACCAGAATTCTGCTATTTTCTATATTAATTCAAAAATATACCGTAATATATTTGTTTATTTTAGAGACACTCTGCAAATCTAGAGGCCAAGAGCTTTCGTTAGAGTGCTCTACGAAGTAAATCGGTTCTGTCGTTCTCCCAATCTCGTGGTAACAAAAATCACCTTACTGTTTTAAATATATAGATGCATGGCGGTAACCATGGCAACTGAATCTCAGAGGTCCATCTATTTCTGTAAGACGTAATGCAATTCCATTTATTACATTACTGTGAAGGTTTGCAAACGGCTATAAGGTTATAATGGATCAAAATTAAGCTGAAATATTCATTAATACATACAACGCGCTTAAGGGGTCAAGGGGTACTCTAGAATTTTTTCGCGCGATTTACACGTGCGGGTGTGGTACGGAAGGTCTATTATATCCATTCTCTATTATATAAAAATGAATGTTTGTCTGATTTTTCGGCTTTCTACGAAAATTTGACATATTTGCCCGTATCAGACTGTTTTGTGACGGATGCACGAAAAAATTTATTTTTGTCTGCCTGTCGGTGGACAATTATTTGTGTCCTTATAACTCGAGAACGGCTGGGTGGATTAACGTAAAATTTGATACAGATATCCATCAGAGGCACGACACTAATCATTGATGTAACTCTTCTCCGTACCTCTCAGAACAGGGGGTCTACTCCCTTAAAATACATGCTGAAATAAGCGTGAAACAAAGCTCATTTTCAGCCCCTCAATGTGAGAAACGAAACTCGGGGGCCCTAAAAGGACCCCGAAAACCACATTTTAAGGCCCTAAAACCAACAGTTTTTGAGATATTCCCAAAAAACTAATTTCACTTAATAAATTAATGAAGGAATGCATGCCGGTAACAATGGCAACAGAATCTCAGAGGTCCATCTATTTCTGTAAGACGCAATACAATTCCATTTATTACATTACTGTGAAGGTTTGCAAACGGCAATAAGGTTATAATGGATCCAAATTAAGCTGAAATATTCATCAATACATATAATGCGCTTAAGGGGTCAAGGGGTAATTAGAATTTTTTAACGCGATTTACACGTGCGGGTATGGTCCGGAAGGTCTATTATATCCCTATCCCTATTTTGTTATATTATTATTATTATTATTAGTAATATTCTTTTAATTATTATCATTATTATGGCGTACAACGAAGAGACAAAGCTCATTTTCAAACCCTTGGGGTCAGAAACAAAACTCGGGGCCCCTCAAGAGCCGTAAAGGGTCCCCGAAAACTATATTTTAAGTCTCTAAACCCAACAGTTTCTTAGATATTTCCAGAAAACTAATTTCATTTAATAAACTAAAGAAGGAATGCAAGCCACTAACCATGACAACAGTATCTCAAGATGTGGCATCCAACTTTCCATCAATTTCTGGAATAACTAATGCCACTCCATTTATTACATTTCTGTGAAAGGTTGCAAATGGAGTACCCTAGATTTTTTTCACACGACTTACACGTGCGATATGTCGTACAGAAGGTCTATTATATCTCCAAACATCAACATTATTTTCAAAAATTCCTGAATAGAAATAGTAGACTGTTTTTTGCTGATTTTAGGAATTTGGGCCATTGGAGGCTAAAAACACTGAATTTTCATGCACCACAAGCCTTTATAATTTATAATAGGGGTGTTCCTGTAGTTGGGCAATTGACACAATGGTTAGGGTCAGTTCGTATGTGACGTGTATTGCGATTCTTCTATGAAGTTTTCAATTTTATTTTCACGCCAGGAAGAACACGTTAGGTAAATTTAGTTTGAGAGCACACTTTAACTAATATTTTTTCTTTGCCAACAAACAGGTTCCAAGCCCCTAAACATTGCAACAGTAGCTCAATTGATAACATCTGGTTATTAATACCGAAGACCGTTCGAAGAATGTGTACTTCTGCTAGTCTCTATATATATATAAAAATGAAAGTTTGTCTGTTTTTTCTGAATTTCCACGGAAATTTGCGATATTTGCGCGTTTCAGGCTGTTTTATGACGGATGCGCGCAAAAATATTTTTTTGTCTGTCTGTCTGTCTGTCTGTCTGTCTGTGTGTCTGTGGACAACTTCTACGAGTCCTTATAACTTGAGAACGGCTGGGTGGATCAACGTAAAATTTGATACAGATATCCATCAGAGGCACCACACTAATCATTGATGTAACTCTTCTCCGTACCTCTCATAAAAGGGGCCCTACCCCCTTAAAATACATGCTGAAATAGGCGTAGAAGGGTGAAACGAAGCTCATTTTCGGCTCCTCAATGTGAGAAACAAAACTCGGGGGCCCCAAAGGGACTCCGAAAACCACATTTTAAGGCCCTAAAACCAACAGTTTTTGAGATATTACCAGAAAACTAATTTCACTTAATAAATTAATGAAAGAATGCATGGCGGTAACCATGGCAACTGAATCTCAGAGGTCCATCTATTTCTGTAAGACGTAATGCAATTCCATTTACTACATTACTGTGAAGGTTTGCAAACGGCTATAAGGTTATAATGGATCAAAATTAAGCTGAAATATTCATTAATACATACAAAGCGCTTAAGGGGTCAAGGGGTACTCTAGAATTTTTTCACGCGATTTACACGTGCGGGTGTGGTACGGTAGGTCTATTATATCCATTCTCTATTATATAAAAATGAATGTTTGTCTGATTTTTCGGCTTTCTACGAAAATTTGACATATTTGCCCGTTTCAGACTGTATTGTGACGGATGCACGCAAAAATATATTTTTGTCTCTCTGTCTGTGGACAATTATTTGTGTCCTTATAACTCGAGAACGGCTGGGTGGATTAACGTAAAATTTGATACAGATATCCATCAGAGGCACGACACTAATCATTGATGTAATTCTTCTCCGTACCTCTCATAACAGGGGGTCTACCCCCTTAAAATACATGCTGAAATAAGCGTGAGACAAAGCTCATTTTCAGCCCCTCAATGTGAGAAACGAAACTCGGGGGCCCTAAAAGGACCCCGAAAACCACATTTTAAGGCCCTAAAACCAACAGTTTTTGAGATATTCCCAAAAAACTAATTTCACTTAATAAATTAATGAAGGAATGCATGCCGGTAACAATGGCAACAGAATCTCAGAGGTCCATCTATTTCTGTAAGACGCAATACAATTCCATTTATTACATTACTGTGAAGGTTTGCAAACGGCAATAAGGTTATAACGGATCCAAATTAAGCTGAAATATTCATCAATACATACAATGCGCTTAAGGGGTCAAGGGGTAATTAGAATTTCTTAACGAGATTTACACGTGCGGGTATGGTCCGGAAGGTCTATTATATCCCTATCCCTATTTTTTTATATTATTATTATTATTATTATTAGTATTATTCTTTTAATTATTATCATTATTATGGCGTACAACGAAGAGACAAAGCTCATTTATAAACCCTTGGGGTCAGAAACAAAACTCGGGGCCCCTCAAGAGCCATAAAGGGTCCCCGAAAATTATATTTTAAGGCTCTAAACCCAAAAGTTTCTTAGATATTCCCATAAAACTAATTTCATTTAATAAACTAAAGAAGGAATGCAAGCCACTAACCATGACAGCAGTATCTCAAGAGGTGGCATCCAACTTTCCATCTATTTCTGGGATAAGTAATGCCACTCCATTTATTACATTTCTGTGAAAGGTTGCAAATGGAGTACCCTAGATTTTTTTCACACGACTTAGACGTGCGATATGTCGTACAGAAGGTCTATTATATCTCCAAACATCAACATTATTTTCAAAAATTCCTGAATAGAAATAGTAGACTGTTTTTTGCTGATTTTAGGAATTTGGGCCATTGGAGGCTAAAAACACTGAATTTTCATGCACCACAAGCCTTTATAATTTATAATAGGGGTGTTCCTGTAGTTGGGCAATTGAAACAACGGTTAGGGTCAGTTCGTATGTGACGTGTATTGCGATTCTTCTACGAAGTTTTCAATTTTATTTTCACGCCAGGAAGAACACGTTAGGTAAATTTAGTTTGAGAGCACATTTTAACTAATAATTTTTCTTTGCCAACAAACAGGTTCAAAGCCCCTAAACATTGCAACAGTAGCTCAATTGATAACATCTGGTTATTAATACCGAAGACCGTTCGAAGAATGGGTACTTCTGCTAGTCTCTATATAGATAAACAAGATGTTCAGTAAAGACCATATAGCCTACTTTCTCCTAAATGTATGAGTATAGTTATAACTCGTTATTATCAAAGAGTATAATAGAACTATTCTTTGTTGAAGACCTTAGAAACGATTTACCTCTACCAAACGCCACAACCTAGATAAAAACTGCTACCATCATTGAAGAAAGAAAGAAAGAAAGAAAGAAAGAAAGAAAGAAAGAAAGATAAGAAGTATATCAAGAATGTTATGGATCTGGAGACATAATCGACCGGACTGGCTGCGTGGCTCAGCGGTAACGTTCTCGCTTGCTGGGCCCTAGGTTGCAGGTTCGTATCCTGGCGCAGTCAGCTGGCATTTGGAGGGTGCACAAATGCGAGGGAGCCGTGTCAGTACATTTACTGGCACGTTAAAAATCCCCTTCTGGCCAAAATTCCGGCACCCCGGTGTCTCTAAAAGCAGCAGTAGTTAAAAGGGATGTAAAACCAATAACATTATTATTATTATTATTATTATTATTATTACATATACGACCTGCCGTGGGCAACATCCAACTTTGAGTTGAGGCATGTCTTTACACGTCTGGTTGTGCATGGCTTTCACAACCCTAATTGAAAAAAAGGAAGGAAGATTGTAGTTTTACGTGACCGTGAATCTTGTGATTATGAGCCACGGGACCTCCTTTTTACGTGGAATCCGAACCACAGGACATGGCATTTCACTTCGAAAATCTCACATGCTTTGACCGGGAATCGAAAACCCTAATTGAATTAACAAATCTTTCCATGACCCTACAGAGACGTGTGTATACAAACTACTATGTGAAATCGTTTTGTTCTTTACTTCAAATAACATTTTCAAGTAACGCAATATAGGCTGTTGCAAACCCTTTAAAATAAAAAGTAAAAATGTATCGTAGTATCATCATGTCATTCTTCAAATTCGATGCGCATAGAATGCCAATGGTATAGTAATCAATGGAGCCCCACGTAGGCTAGTCATGACATCTAGTGGTGAAATATCGAACAATATAATCCTAACAGAGCGAGTGCATTCTAGCGGCTAGAAGAAGAAACTTTTCAATAAAATCTGGAAGTTAATAAGTAGGTCGACGTGCAGTTACCTTTTTGGCAGCTCGATGTCTCGAGTAAATCTGCTGGCGAATTATGTTTTAATTAAATATATATTTTACACCATAATATGCACAATATAACGCTTAATTTTAAAACATCTGAGTCATTACAAAACAATAAACATATAATATTTCAAGCAAAAAACCTAGCTCTGATCGGGTTTGAACCATAGGCATTTGAGCGATAGGCTGACGCTCTACCACTGAGCTAATTGTGTCAACGAATATCGTTCTATATAAAATGACTTACATAGAACTTGTTAGCAAATAATGATTTATACTAAACGATTTCATCACTGGAGTATATTATTTATATATAAAGCATTGCATACAAAGTTTATTTATTTTGTATCAGTACGCTATATTGCATGCAATACTCAAATTAGTGAAATATAAGTCAGGCACAAGATATCCGCTGCCATCTTGTCTTATTACTGAATCAGCTCAGCTTTTTAAAATCACGTCTGCACTATAGTATTACAAAATAAACTTTTAATTTCGAACGTGCCTCTTCCTTTAGAACAGTTAAAACGATTCTCGGCTCGTTAATCGGAACTGGTGGGTCCCATGATATGGATTATAAAGTTTGCATAATTCGCACGGCCGCCATCCTGAAATGGTATGGCGGACGACCTTGTAGTTTGGTCACAAGACGCATCCTATACGAAGGTATGTTGTTACCAAATTTGGTAGAGATCGGATGATTTGGTTAGTCGTTATTTGATTTTACGTTTTGAACGTTTGAGTGGCCGCCATTCAGTTTTAGTAAAGATGGCGGCGATATAAAACATGACACTGAGGTGTCCTTTGCTAGTGCTACCTTTGTACCACATTTCGTTCAATTCGCATTCACCGTGTTCGAATTGATAGGGGGGGGACAGACATTCAGAGTACACACACTCTCACACACACACACACAGACTCACACACACACATACACACACACACACACACACACACACAGATTCACACACACACACACATACACACACACAGACAGACACACTTTTTTCGCCCTGTGTTGATCTCATAAGTCTATTTTCATTTTTTGCAAACATCGAAAGTAGGCTAATAAAAATGAAAGTTTGTCTGTTCTTTTCTGAATTTCTACGGAAATTTGCGATATTTGCGCGTTTCAGGCTGTTTTATGACGGATGCGCGCAAAAATATTTTTTTTGTCTGTCTGTCTGTCTGTGTGTCTGTGGACAACTTCTACGAGTCCTTATAACTTGAGAACGGCTGGGTGGATCCACGTAAAATTTGATACAGATATCCATCAGAGGCACTACACTAATCATTGATGTAACTCTTCTCCGTACCTCTCATAAAAGGGGACCTACCCCCTTAAAATACATGCTGAAATAGGCGTAGAAGGGTGAAACGAAGCTCATTTTCAGCCCCTCAATGTGAGAAACGAAACTCGGGGGCCCCAAAGGGACCCCGAAAACCACACTTTAAGGCCCTAAAACCAACAGTTTTTGAGATATTCCCAGAAAACTAATTTCACTTAATAAATTAATGAAAGAATGCATGGCGGTAACCATGGCAACTGAATCTCAGAGGTCCATCTATTTCTGTAAGACGCAATGCAATTCCATTTATTACATTACTGTGAAGGTTTGCAAACGGCTATAAGGTTATAATGGATCCAATTTAAGCTGAAATATTCATTAATACATACAACGCGCTTAAGGGGTCAAGGGGTACTCTAGAATTTTTTCACGCGATTTACACGTGCGGGTGTGGTACGGAAGGTCTATTATATCCATTCTCTATTATATAAAAAAGAATGTTTGTCTGATTTTTCGGCTTTCTACGAAAATTTGACATATTTGCCCGTTTCAGACTGTTTTGTGACGGATGCACGGAAAAATATATTTTTGTCTGTCTGTCTCTGGACAATTTTTTGTGTCCTTATAACTCGAGAACGGCTGGGTGGATTAACGTAAAATTTGATACAGATATCCATCAGAGGCACGACACTAATCATTGATGTAACTCTTCTCAGTACCTCTCATAACAGGGGGGTCTACCCCCTTAAAATACATGCTGAAATAAGCGTGAGACAAAGCTCATTTTCAGCCCCTCAATGTGAGAAACGAAACTCGGGGGCCCTAAAAGGACCCCGAAAACCACATTTTAAGGCCCTAAAACCAACAGTTTTTGAGATATTCCCAAAAAACTAATTTCACTTAATAAATTAATGAAGGAATGCATGCCGGTAACAATGGCAACAGAATCTCAGAGGTCCATCTATTTCTGTAAGACGCAATACAATTCCATTTATTACATTACTGTGAAGGTTTGCAAACGGCAATAAGGTTATAACGGATCCAAATTAAGCTGAAATATTCATCAATACATATAATGCGCTTAAGGGGTCAAGGGGTAATCTAGAATTTTTTAACGCGATTTACACGTGCGGGTATGGTCCGGAAGGTCTATTATATCCCTATCCCTATTTTGTTATATTATTATTATTATTATTATTATTATTATTATTATTATTATTATTAGTATTATTATTCTTTTATTATGGCGTACAACGAAGAGACAAAGCTCATTTTCAAACCCTTGGGGTCAGAAACAAAACTCGGGGCCTCTCAAGAACCGTAAAGGGTCCCCGAAAACTATATTTTAAGGCTTTAAACCCAACAGTTTCTTAGATATTCCCAGAAAACTAATTTCATTTAATAAACTAAAGAAGGAATGCAAGCCACTAACCATGACAACAGTATCTCAAGAGGTGGCATCCAACTTTCCATCTATTTCTGGAATAGGTAATGCCACTCCATTTATTACATTTCTGTGAAAGGTTGCAAATGGAGTACCCTAGATTTTTTTCACACGACTTACACCTGCGATATGTCGTACAGAAGGTCTGTTATATCTCCAAACATCAACATTATTTTCAAAAATTCCTGAATAGAAATAGTAGACTGTTTTTTTGCTGATTTTAGGAATTTGGGCCATTGGAGGCTAGAAACACTGAATTTTCATGCACCACAAGCCTTTATAATTTATAAAAGGGGTCTTCCTGTAGTTGGGCACTTGACACAACGGTTAAGGTCAGTTCGTATGTGACGTGTATTGCGATTCTTCTACGAAGTTTTCAATTTTATTTTCACGCCAGGAAGAACACGTTAGGTAAATTTAGTTTGAGAGCACATTTTAACTAATAATTTTTCTTTGCCAACAAACAGGTTCAAAGCCCCTAAACATTGCAACAGTAGCTCAATTGATAACATCTGGTTATTAATACCGAAGACCGTTCGAAGAATGGGTACTTCTGCTAGTTTACTACATAAGAAAGGGAAGAAAACAGATCCTAAAAATTACAGGGAAATCTCCCCCATGCTAGTGATTTATAAGATCCTAAGCACTTTTAAAAAGAGAATTAAAAATACTTGACCCACAATTGGGAGAGTATCAGGCAGGATTTAGGAAGGGACGATCGTGTATGGAGCAAATAATAATTTTAAAGAACATATTAGGCATGAGGAAAATCAGGAACTTGAAATATGTAGTTACCTTTGTGGATAAAAAAAAAAGTCCTCTCGGCTCGCCAGAAGGCGGAGGTAGATTTCACCGGACAAACTTGGGGATAGGCGAAAATAGGCAGAATATGCAGGTTTTCGTAGAAGGATCAGACCTCATTTATTGCGAGAAAAATATTTTATAATTGGAGATTAATTAACATTGTTTTTCGTCATTTTATGCATATTTTAAACATTTTATTGTCTTATGATGACGGTAACATTCTTGCCATTTGGAGTCCATTTTTATACTTGTAGTCACACTGTCCTTAAGCAAGGTTTCAACACTGATGTGTAACTATGTAACGGTCTGTTACTTCTTCACGCAAAATTGTATCTCCCGCAGAGATTTTGGTTGGTTCCTCAGTTTAGTGGCTGCGACAACCCGGTCATGTAACCCCGTGTACTTTGGGTGAGTGTAGAATCTGTCTGATAAACGGTGTGAATTGTGATGGTTCTATTAGTCTGTAATTCAGGTAAGGACTGAGGACGGTAAATTTCAAGCAGTTGTTCCTAATGTTGCTACCAGATACTACCATCAACGACACCTAGCTGTGAACTTGGCTACTAGATGCCACCGCAACCAGCAACTCGCAACAAACGTTGGAAATACCCTTCCAAAGGAAAGCATACTGAGGGATTTTTAGCGCTCTTAGAAAATCCGACGACTTTGACCGGCTTTGAACCCGCGACCTTGGGCATAGAAGTTCAGCATGCTACCAGTTCCGTCACCGAAGCCGCTTCACACTTAGTCAGATGGAAATCCGAATCTAATCTCGTGCAAGTGCGTTGTCATGGCGACGTCTGATGGCTCATCCCTCATCAATTTAGTAGTGTTGCCATGGCAACCACTGATAGCTCTTGGCATTTTCTTATAATTACGAAATCATTTTTCTCATCCCTTTCTCTTTCAGACAAAAGTTTTAGGTAATTATTAGGGGAATATTGTCCATTTTGTACGGTTTTGATATTGTGCCTATTAAGAGAGATATGATTAATGTTTCCCGAAAAACCCACTTTTTCCCACCCCTTTGGTCAATGGTTGGTGCTATAAAAAACTCTTCAAACATAAATTTTTGGTCTTTATCCGACACATAGTATGAACTTTGAACGGATTCGATATTTCACATATTAAGAGAGTTATAGCAATATTTCGCTTTTTCGAAAAAAGCCCCCCATTTTCACCTACTTCGACCTATTTAGCCCAGTAACGAACTCGACCGAGATTTTATAGGTATACTGAACCCATGTTTCATTGGCTCAAGGGGGTCGAATCCATGTATTTTTGTAAAAGGAAGGAAGGAAATATACAGTCTTCAGAGGAACATAGAAAGATTTCATGCAAGGATGCTAGCATAACGTTGTGTAAGAAGCTGGACCCAGGTGGCCAGGAAATGAGATCATGCCTGACTCATTGATAAGGAGCCGGTCACGAATATAAATAGAAGGAGTGGAAAGTTCCAGGCGTATGAGAGAGAGCACGTTTCGGAAATCGCCCTTACCTTGCATTAAAACTGCAACAGCGCAACTGTGCCAGAAGAAGAATAATTAAATTTAACCCATTTGCAAGAATAAAAGTAATTAAATAAATATAGCATTGTAAATCATTTCGGATTAGAGATTTTTGTGTGGAGAAAAAGCTTTTAATAATTGCCCAGGAGAGAAGTGCAAACGTAGCATACGTCATCGGTGGTTTACTGAGACCTGAGGAGTGGGGAATTAAAAAATCAACTGCAACACCCACACAGCTGAAGACTAAAAATTATTTAATATCTCAGAAATGCACGATCGATTTTCATGTGCAGTGAGGTCATTTTACGTTTAGAAAACGAGCTTTCTGGAGATATAATTTTTATAAATGTGCGACAATTATTTCAAAAGTTGGTCACGAAAAAGACAAGGATTTTATCTTTTTTTGACTAAATAGTATAAAAGTCCAGGCCAAGCCAGACCAATCATGCAGTTCACGACAGACTCCTTGAGGGGAGATGCTACATCACATCATATAGCCAGTAGCCGACCGCCAGAGGGCGTCGCTGTATCGACAACCAACGTGCATCCGTAAGGAGTGGCCTATAAGTATTATTATCAAAGTATCGCCGTGTGGAAAATTAGGAAAATCCTAATTACAGGATCTAGTTCCGCCAGTATAAATTTTACAGTGAAAAGTTCAGTAATTACAGTCAGAATAGGCTGCGAACTTAGAAAACAGGCGATAGGTCTTCAAAAATACAGTCCAATTAAACGACCGAAAATATCGTAACATTTTGAAGTACCATAACAGCGAGATAGACATTCTATCAGCGTATAAAAACCCGATTAGGGTCGGACAAAATAAGGTTCGCAGAGGGTTCTGAAAAATAGGAATTCGAGGACAGAATAAGCAGAAAGGTGAAGTAAATTCTAGACATTGTTTCAAGGAAACAAACGAACTATAGAAAGCACTAAGTTACGAGGAGTATTAGTTGCCAGAAATTAATAGGTCACCGATAGATTATCTGGGGGACCGTGGACAAGACAGACTTTTCACTAGACAACAAATAGGGTCTAGAAAGAAGCAGTTCGAGCTAATAATAATAATAGCTGATCGTCAGGAAGTCGAAATTGAAGGAGTACTATTCCAGGGAAGAAGTAGATGGTTCGAGACTTTCATATTGGTTAGAGAGGAAGCCGACATTTACGAATTTCACCCTTGGAGACGGGAGGTCAAGTAAATCACGTGTGAAAGGTTTAATAAAGCCTTAGTGATTAGAATCTGTGAAGTGTACATATATAAAAATTGTGTTAAAGAGTAATATTTTTCAGTGATTTTATTGTGTATTATAGAAGAATACACCAGTGTATTTTAAAATGTCACCAGAGTCTAATATATCTGAGTTATATGTGTGTCAAGATATGTCAATATATGAAATGAATTTGTGCAAAATGGAGTAATCACAAATAGTGGGCAAAAATGAAACGTCGTTGGGAGGTACGGCATTGGACCGTCTGAACATGTGAGTAATCATTTTCATTATGTTTTGGTGTTGGGAAAGTGTTTGTGTACAATCCACCGGAGTTTGAGAAATAGGGATGTTTTTGAGTAACAGATAACAGAATAAGAGCGCGGTCTGAACAAATAAGAATTGAGAAATTATAAAATAATTATGTGAAATGAATAAATCCTTTAGAGGAAAAGTATGAAGTAAAATATCAGTATATTTGATAAATATTGTCAAAGCAAGCGTAATAATAATAATAATAATGAAAAGTATATAAATGAAGATAAATTTGAATTATATGAAAGAAATAGCTTTTGAGCTTTTGTAAGGAATGAAGACATGATATGAATACATGTTCTTAAAGTATAGTGTTTATCGTCACGGGAGAGGATAAATATAAAAAATGGAGATGTAGATCAAATGTTGATTTTTGAATTTACCAGTTCTTTGGAAGACGCTAGGCTTTAAAGTAATGTGTAGCGCATTGTCGCGTATTAAAGTAATTTATCACGCTAGGAAGGCGTTGAATCTAAATATACTTGGCAAATTAATTTTGAGGGACAGTTGATTGCGGTAATTGAGCTATGTTGTAAATCCTCCAGTATGGGATTAGTTCCCGAGGCCATGTGTGTTATATTGTATTAAATAATAGGGAGCGTATTTGTTGTATTGAAGAGCGCAGGTTAGACTGAGGTCTCCTTAAACGCTGAATTGTTGTAAGTCCTCCAGTATGGGAGTGGTTCCCGAGGCAGTTAAGAGAGTCGAACCCAGACTCTTATAGTTGTGGAAGCCCCTAAATATCGTCGTTGTATTGAATTATTCTTACCCATCAACGATGACACTTCATAATTAATAAATGCCAAGGTTACGAAAGTGGTCAATGAACTTATATAATATTGTTAAAGATTGAATGAGAGAAACGCCAGGTCTGTTCAAAGAACTGTGGAAAGGGAATAGCTGTTTAAAAGCATGAATATTGCGGTCTCAAGACGAGACATAGAGCCGTCCCTCCCTGGCCATAAATCAAGTCAAGTGTACGGTCAGACCCCTTGTTGTGGTAGGGTCGGAGAGAACCGTCTGGAAGAAGTAATAATACACCGTGAGTGTTTAGGAGTTGTTAATGACCCGGGATTTGAACCGAGGTCCTGGTAGATGAAGGTACCGCTTGCCAGTTCAGATCGTAGCATTCTTATGTGAAAATGGTCTTTTAAGACAAATAAATAAAAATCCCTAAGGTAATGTTGTATTGATGTAGGATTTCACGAGTTCACTGAGGACAATTAGGTTCCGGGAGTAATCATAATTTTGACTTTGTTCAAGTAGTCTTCGGTAACTCTGGAGTACACAGGTATTTTCCCGATCACTGTAGTGAATTGGTTTTCTTGAGAGAGATGGTAACGTGGAGAACATTGTTGAATGCCCAGAATTTTAAATAAAGGAATAACATATACTGTAAAGACGATTATATATTGTTTTAATTATAAGAATCTCATAGAATAAATATTGAGGTGTGTAAAAGAATGACACCATTCATATTGGAATGTATCGAGCCATTGGAGCTCGTAATTATATTGAACTTTTAAAAGGGATACTTTATGGAAGTGAAAAGAATTATAAGTTGGATGGTTTGAAAGAAACCATTTATTTGAATATAATGTTTGTTTAATTTTTATATCTTCCTTGTTCACTTTGAACAAGTTTAAAAGGATTTGGTCAATAGTTTATTTGTTTTATTTGTTTGTAGCGCCATAATTTTGGTTAATTAAATGTGTTAAAATAGGAGTTGAATTTGTTTTTATTTTGGAAGTGTTTCCTCTATTTGATCCAAAATGTGTGGGTCACAGAGTTGGAGAACAAACCATAACCCCGAAAATCCCGATTTGAGCATTGCTGGCATACTGTGATTTGCATATTTCTTGCTGGAAGGGCACAGGGGGGGCATAGAAGTACTGTGCTTGGATTAATAATTAGAGGAACACTTAAGACGGTCATTTCATGTAAAAATAAATTAATGATAGGAATAGCTACAACATATATTGTTAACTGACCGCATGGGTCCCTAGAAACTCACACCGACCAGCCCTCAATTAAACACCCCCAAACCAAATTTCATGGCGCCCAATACGCAGGGATGAGTTTTCCTAGGGAAACCCCGAGTTTTCTCGAAAAATCAAAATTTTCATTTTTTTGAAAAAAAAATGGTTCTTCGAAATTTTGAATTTTTACATACTTCCATAAAGGTTTCTGAGATTGAATAAAGATATCAAAAGGGTACGTTTTAGTAAACACCCGTACTAAGGTATTTTTTTTTTTTGAAAATTGTGACACAATGGTTCAGATTACCATCTCTCAAGCATGTACCAGCGATGTGGCATGAGTAGCCCACTGTATTCCAATAAGATGGCATTGAGTGAGGAATTGCAGGGGCTTTTGGAGGCTATAAAAGCCGATAGTAAGGAAAAGTTGGAGGTTATAAACAATAAATTTGAAACGATAGACAATACATTGGGCCTCCAACAGGATGAAAATAAAAAAGAGTTAAAATCCATAAATCAAAAGTTAGGATCTATCGAGGCCGACTGTATAAGAATGAACAATGAACTGAAGGCTGAGATGGATAAAATAAAAACAGAAAATGGGGATAACATTGCAGAACAGTTGAAAGTTTTAAAAGATGAGACATTAGCGTCTATACAAGCCGACAGTAAAGCAAATAATGAAGCACTGAAGGCTGAAATAGAAGAAACAATGAATAACAGATTCCAAGGTTTTAACACTGAGTTTGGGAATAAGTTAAATGATTTAAAAGGGGAAATCACAAGTAAAATTGAAAAGGAAAATGGGGCACTTCAGTCAGGATTGCAAGACCAAATAAATATCTTGAAGGAAAGTACGGTAAAATCCCAAGCTAAATGTCAAGAAAATTTTAAAAATTTAGAAGATAATTTTGATTCTATAAAAACTAAATTAAATAACATGGAAAAAACCTGTAAAGAGAATGTAGACGGATGTAAAAATGAACTTGTAACCCAGATCCAAGGTGTGCAGAAAAAATTAGAAGATCAGATAAAGTCTAACATGAATCTTTGTGAAAATTCCCGGAAGGAGATAAAAGATAGTCTTGATAGGCTAGAAGGTAGATTTACAGGGGTTGAGAAACAAGTAGGAAACCTCGAGGGAAAAGTCGAGAAAGTCCAGGCAGAAATAACTGATGTTAAGGAGCAAGGTAAGGCCGATGCAAGTAAAAGGGAATTGCAATTTAACGTATTCACGGAACAGGTGGATGAATGGTTGAGGAAGCATGAGGGGGATATTACTACGAAGTTAGGTGAATACGAAGGGAATCTTAAGGATGAAAGCACGCAACGAAAAAGGGATCGTGATGAACAACTCGTAAAAATAGAGAGGATAGATAAAGGGGTTACTGGAATTCAGGAAACCGTAATAGGATTAACAAAACAAATGGGAGACACAAAGGGTGATATAAATAAGGTTATGACTGACATAACAATTATATACGATGAACAAGGAAAGACCCGGGAGGATATGAACAAGATCCAGGATAAAGTCTACAAAGGACAAAAAGAGATGGAGAAAAAGATAAAGGAAATGCGAGAAGACCTAGATACTAAAGGTGACGTTAAGCCAGAAATTATAAAAGAACAGGTCATGGTCATCAAGAAAGTGGTAGAAGAATACTTAAATGAAATCAGGGATAGCTTCAGGGACGAGAAATTCCAACTCAAACGAGAACTGGAAACCAGGAAGAAAAATCAGGAAAGAATTCAAAATGAATTAGGATCCCGGTTGGAGAGGACTGAACATAAGAACAGTCAAATGGAAATTCAACTCATGGCTAATGAAGAAAGTGCCCGAAGAGAAAGGAAGTTAGAATTTGAGAGTCAGGATGAGTTTCCAAAGACAGGATGGGTAGATCCCCGTGAACAAGGCACAGATCCAGATAGGGACTTAGGAGGGGAGAGCCCTTATAAGAACCCAGGGTATCCAATGGCGATGTCAACCCCGTACATGAATCAGACAAATGGTCAGATAATAAATATCATCAAGTCAAATGAGGACAGACCGGTGAAGTTTACGGGTAATAATATTTCTATTACTCCTAAATACTGGTTAAAGGAAGTCGCAGAGTACTTGAATGAAATGAAAGTTCCTCAGGATCGGAGACTGAGAGCAATTGAGAAGCTGTTGGCAGGTGATTGTCTCACCTGGTTCAGGAGTTTCAGGTACACATTCGACACGGTGGAGGGTTTTAGAGAAGCGTTTCTGAAACGATATTGGGCAGCAGATGTCCAAGAGAATTTGAGGCTAGATCTGTACTCTAGGAAGTACAGCACAAATGCCCCAACTACGTACTCAGAATTTTTCACCTCTCAGCTGTGTAAATTCCGGGAACTTGACATTGCTCCTGCTGAGAACGACATGTGTGCCGCCATTGGAAGACAACTTCCATATGAGATCCAGAGGTTGTTAATCTCATCTAAAGCCAGAAGTGCTGTGGAAGTGGAGAGCGGCTTACGTCAATTAGATATGACGACTTCACACGTTACTCCCAGGCATCAATGACAGACTGAACAGGTACATATGGCCAGCAGTCAAGAAAATAGAGAGAAACCACCGACCAGAAATCAGTCCACTAGTACTGATACTCAGGGACTGGGTCGAGAATATGGACATGAAGAGCCTAGGGGAATACAGCCATACTATAGAGGAGGATATCGAGGAAGAAATCCTACGGGTTATAGGCAACAAGAGAACCGACCCTATAACAATAACAATCAGAGGCAAGATAACCGAAAGAGATGGGAAAATTATCCCAGAAGGAACGTAAGGCCAGAGGATAGGGACGACGAATATCGGGCCGAAATAGAAGAGAGATATCAGGAAAGTCTTCGTTACATGAATGAACGACCAGACGAACCTGAAAGGCAAAAAGTCCGTTGGAGTGAGGCAATAAAAAACCGAAAATCACCCGACCGACTAGACGGAGCTCAAAGCTTGGAGCTACAAGCTCAATTGAAGAATGAGGAAGCCCTCAGGATAAAAAAAACTTCAAATTTAAATCACCAAAAGTGGAAACATACCAGAAGCTGGGAGGAGGTAGAAATTGTAAATTGGATAGCAAGACCAGATGAGCTGATTAACGGGGATGTGGAAGGAATCCCACCTATTAGAAGAGAACTACCTATTATTATGCTAAGGATAGAAGGATTACTGGTCAGGGCATTAATTGATACTGGATCAACTATAAGTTTAATTACGCAAACCCTTCTAAATGAATTGGAAACAAGAGGCCGCGTATTGAAAATTCCCACATCAAGTGTGAAGATTAAGGGAATTATTCCTGAAAAATCTTTAACATGTAAATTTCAGGTATACATTGATCTGATCATGGGTAACGCTGAAATTTCGCAATGCTTTTTGCTGGTAAATCAATTGCCATATAATGTCATATTAGGTATTGATTTTATCCGTGAGAACAAGGTCATTATAGACCTAGCGCAAAACTGCATTAGGATTCAAAGAGAGGATGTGGATGAACAAAATATAAATTTACAGGAACAGGATATGAAAATAGGAGAACAGGTATGGCATGTGGAAGAAGTAACGGAAGAAGGTTGTAAGGACATAGAAAAGATATTTGAAGTCCTAAATATAGAACTTGAAGATAGTTCGGAAACTGAGTTCGAAACCAACCTGTCAGAAAAAATAGAGGAAGCTAAAGTTAACCTCGAAAATAAGGAACAATTAAAGGAATTACTATTAAACTTCAGGGACGTATTTGATTCCAAGCCAGGGAAGATTGAAAATTTTAAATACGCGTTCCAAGTCAATGATTGGGCACCGATCAGACAAAAACCATACCCGGTTGCGGAAAAACATTACCCACAAACGAAGAAAACACTGCAGGAGATGATGAATGCTGGTGTTATAGAAAAGATGGCGACACCATATGTAAGTCCATTAGTAATTGTGAGTAAATCGGATGGCTCAGTAAGGGTGTGTTTAGATGCCAGGAATTTGAATGCAAAAATCATACCAGAAAATGATTCGGCACCACCCATAAAAGAAATACTGAGGAAATTCAAAGGCAAGAAGATTTTCACCAATATTGACATGACTCCTTCGTATCATCATCTTGAACTGGAAGAGAAAACCAGTATTTTAACTGGATTTCAGTTCGACCAACAAACATACTGCTTCAGGAGATGTCCGTTTGGCTTGAAGACCGCGGGATCGGCCTTGATAAGAGCGCTTGATCGAAACCTGTCAGAGGAAGTGAAAAATTGCACTATCCGGTATGTGGATGACATTTTGCTTACCTCGGAAAACATTGAGGAACATTTGGAAAAGTAAAAAAAAATATTGAAAGATTTAAGAAAGGCTAACTTTAATATTAATTTGAAGAAATCAAACTTTTGTCAGAGACAAGTAACATTTTTGGGGCAAGTGATTGATAAGGATGGTGTTAAACCAAATTCATGCAAATTAGAATCGATAAGAGATTTTCCAAGGCCTTTGAAGGTGAAAAACGTTCGCCAGTTTTTGGGATTGATTGGATTTTTCTCAGGACATTGTCCATCATACACCAAAACTGTTGCACCACTACAGGACCTTCTGAAGAAGGGGGGCAAGTGGAAATGGACGGAGGAAACAGAAAAAGCATTTATAGAGGCCAAGGAAATGCTCTTAAACTATGTGAAGCTAGGATATCCTGATTTTAATCAGAGATTTATTATACAAACAGATGCATCCCAGATTGGAATAGGGGCAATGCTATTTCAGGAAAACCCGGATAATCCTGATAAGAAAAATTATCTAGCTTTCACAAATCGGAGACTGAAACCACACGAGAAAAATTATACAATCAGCGAGATCGAGCTGTTAGCGATATTGCACGCGTTGCAATATTGGCGAAAGATCGTATATGGGTTTCAAGTCACATTAAGGACGGATCATAAAGCCTTAACCTTTTTGATGAAGACTGATTTATCCAGTCAAAGGTTGATGCGTTGGGCTTTATACATTCAACAGTTTGACGTACATATAGAGTATTGCCCAGGGAAAGAAAATGTAGTTCCAGATTATTTAAGTAGACAGCCAGAGTCCACAGAAGAGGAAGTAATGGCTATTGATTTGGAAGACAGGGATCAGCGTACTCTGAATGAGTTAAGAAGCATTGGTCAACGACAACGTGAGGATCCATGGATGAACATGCTCATATCTTTCCTTGAAGGGAGTTTGATAAGGGGAACACCCGCGTACACGGAATCTAATAAGATAGCTCAAGATTACACATTCTATAATGGATTGTTATATAAGTTTGTAGACTCTGACCATACACGATTAAGGATCGTTGTACCTGCGATTTTGCAGAGAAAAATCGTATGGTTAGCCCATAGATCGTTCGGACATATGGGAGTCGACAAAACATTCTCGATGCTGAAAGAAGCATTTGTATGGCCGAGACTGAGAGAAACTGTAAGGGATACGCTAAAGACATGTGATCTATGTCAAAGGATTAAACCAAATGCATTTTTGATGAGACAAAAGCCAATACCATTGTTGCCCGAGAGGCCAGGTCAAATCATTTCTATTGATAATTTCGGACCTTTGCCTAAGGCTAGGCGAGGAAATCGACACATAATGGTGGCTATGGATGTCTTCACAAAAATGGTTGTCCTTGCTCCCATACAGAAGACTAGTACCAAACAGGTGTTAAAACGACTCAAAGAAAAAGTGATACCGATTCTGGGAAAACCCGAGAATTTGTTGTCGGATCACGGTAGTTGTTTTACAAGTGTAGAGTTCAGACAGGAATTAGAAAGACTTGGAATACGTCAGATTTTGTCAAGTATTCGCCATCCTGAGGCAAATCCTGTGGAAAGAGTGATGAGGGAGACGGCCAAGTATTGTAGAATATACTGTGCCGAAGAAAATTGGAAATGGATAGATATCCTGGATATTATCGAATTTTGTATAAACAATACAATCCATGAATCTACGGGAGAGATACCAATAACGTTACATCGGAATGAACAACCAGAGAGACCTTGGAGTCTCGTAATTCCTAGGCCAGAAGACGGTCAGCTTGGAAGAGATGTACGTATTAGAAGAGCCTTTGAGCATCTAAAAGCTCAAGCTGATAGAAGGCAAAGTAGAAACAGGCACAAGAGGTATCATCGACCACTATTAGCAGGGGAAATGGTGTTAGTAAAAAGACCAGCCATTTCGGATCCAGGGAACCGCGTGTACAAAAAGTTCCAGAAAATGTACCACGGACCGTATCAAATAATAAGTCATTTGAGAAATAATGCCTATAGAATTCGGCACTGTGAAACGAATCACGAAGTGACCATGAACTCAGCGAATTTAAAAGTATATTACCCTCCCGAAGACTTCGATGAAGCAAATGAACAAGCCCTGGTAATGGAACAATTTAGAGATGATGAATCCACTTTTGATAGGAACGAGAGTAAGGTAAAAAAGGAAACAGAGCTCAACCATTCGAGTGCGAATGCGAATTGGAGAGACTGTATTGGGAAATAAGAGAAATAATTGATTTGGTTGAAGAAGAAAATTTCAATTTAAGAAAAAGAATGATGAAATAAAGAAACGGGTAGGGATAGACTACACCCGTGATGAAGAATTGTGTTCTGGAAACTTGTAGTCCAGACAAATAAGAAAGGAAGAAAGGGTAGGGACAGAACGTACCCAACCTACAATATTACCGGATATGACTTAAAAGGTGGAAAACCCCAAATTGTCGTGGGATTTTAAAGGATTAAAGATCAGAAGGTACGGATAAACGTTATGATGGCTTCGACAATTAAAAGAAAAATAAGATTTTATGAATAATTGAAATAAATTTCCTCAAAATTTTTCGAAAATTTATTTACCTAAGGAGGGGAGAGATGAACCCATGTACCATTGGCTCAAGGGGGTCGAATCCATGTATTTTTGTAAAAGGAAGGAAGGAAATATACAGTCTTCAGAGGAACATAGAAAGATTTCATGCAAGGTTGCTAGCATAACGTTGTGTAAGAAGCTGGACCCAGGTGGCCAGGAAATGAGATCATGCCTGACTCATTGATAAGGAGCCGGTCACGAATATAAATAGAAGGAGTGGAAAGTTCCAGGCGTATGAGAGAGAGCACGTTTCGGAAATCGCCCTTACCTTGCATTAAAACGGCAACAGCGCAACTGTGCCAGAAGAAGAATAATTAAATTTAACCCATTTGCAAGAATAAAAGTAATTAAATAAATATAGCATTGTGAATCATTTCGGATTAGAGATTTTTGTGTGGAGAAAAAGCTTTTAATAATTGCCCAGGAGAGAAGTGCAAACGTAGCATACGTCATCGGTGGTTTACTGAGACCTGAGGAGTGGGGAATTAAAAAATCAACTGCAACACCCACACAGCTGAAGACTAAAAATTATTTAATATCTCAGAAATGCACGATTGATTTTCATGTGCAGTGAGGTCATTTTACGTTTAGAAAACGAGCTTTCTGGAGATATAATTTTTATAAATGTGCGACAATTATTTCAAAAGTTGGTCACGAAAAAGACAAGGATTTTATCTTTTTTTGACTAAATAGTATAAAAGTCCAGGCCAAGCCAGACCAATCATGCAGTTCACGACAGACTCCTTGAGGGGAGATGCTACATCACATCATATAGCCAGTAGCCGACCGCCAGAGGGCGTCGCTGTATCGACAACCAACGTGCATCCGTAAGGAGTGGCCGATAAGTATTATTATCAAAGTATCGCCGTGTGGAAAATTAGGAAAATCCTAATTACAGGATCTAGTTCCGCCAGTATAAATTTTACAGTGAAAAGTTGAGTAATTACAGTCAGAATAGGCTGCGAACTTAGAAAACAGGCGATAGGTCTTCAAAAATACAGTCCAATTAAACGACCGAAAATATCGTAACATTTTGAAGTACCATAACAGCGAGATATACATTCTATCAACTTATAAAAACCCGATTAGGGTCGGACAAAATAAGGTTCGCAGAGTGTTCTGAAAAATAGGAATTCGAGGACAGAATAAGCAGAAAGGTGAAGTAAATTCTAGACATTGTTTCAAGGAAACAAACGAACTATAGAAAGCACTAAGTTACGAGGAGTATTAGTTGCCAGAAATTAATAGGTCCCCGATAGATTATCTGGGGGACCGTGGACAAGACAGACTTTTCACTAGACAACAAATAGGGTCTAGAAAGAAGCAGTTCGAGCTAATAATAATAATAGCTGATCGTCAGGAAGTCGAAATTGAAGGAGTACTATTCCAGGGAAGAAGTAGATGGTTCGAGACTTTCATATTGGTTAGAGAGGAAGCCGACATTTACGAATTTCACCCTTGGAGACGGGAGGTCAAGTAAATCACGTGTGAAAGGTTTAATAAAGCCTTAGTGATTAGAATCTGTGAAGTGTAAATATATAAAAATTGTGTTAAAGAGTAATATTTTTCAGTGATTTTATTGTGTATTATAGAAGAATACACCAGTGTATTTTAAAATGTCACCAGTGTCTAATATATCTGATTTATATGTGTGTCTAGATATATCAATATATGAAATGAATTTGTGCAAAATGGAGTAATCACAAATAGTGGGCAAAAATGAAACGTCGTTGGGAGGTACGGCATTGGACCGTCTGAACATGTGAGTAATCATTTTCATTATGTTTTGGTGTTGGGAAAGTGTTTGTGTACAATCCACCGGAGTTTGAGAAATAGGGATGTTTTTGAGTAACAGATAACAGAATAAGAGCGCGGTCTGAACAAATAAGAATTGAGAAATTATAAAATAATTATGTGAAATGAATAAATCCTTTAGAGGAAAAGTATGAAGTAAAATATCAGTATATTTGATAAATATTGTCAAAGCAAGCGTAATAATAATAATAATAATGAAAAGTATATAAATGAAGATAAATTTGAATTATATGAAAGAAATAGCTTTTGAGCTTTTGTAAGGAATGAAGACATGATATGAATACATGTTCTTAAAGTATAGTGTTTATCGTCACGGGAGAGGATAAATATAAAAAATGGAGATGTAGATCAAATGTTGATTTTTGAATTTACCAGTTCTTTGGAAGACGCTAGGCTTTAAAGTAATGTGTAGCGCATTGTCGCGTATTAAAGTAATTTATCACGCTAGGAAGGCGTTGAATCTAAATATACTTGGCAAATTAATTTTGAGGGACAGTTGATTGCGGTAATTGAGCTATGTTGTAAGTCCTCCAGTATGGGATTAGTTCCCGAGGCCATGTGTGTTATATTGTATTAAATAATAGGGAGCGTATTTGTTGTATTGAAGAGCGCAGGTTAGACTGAGGTCGCCTTAAACGCTGAATTGTTGTAAGTCCTCCAGTATGGGAGTGGTTCCCGAGGCAGTTAAGAGAGTCGAACCCAGACTCTTATAGTTGTGGAAGCCCCTAAATATCGTCGTTGTATTGAATTATTCTTACCCATCAACGATGACACTTCATAATTAATAAATGCCAAGGTTACGAAAGTGGTCAATGAACTTATATGATATTGTTAAAGATTGAATGAGAGAAACGCCAGGTCTGTTCAAAGAACTGTGGAAAGGGAATAGCTGTTTAAAAGCATGAATATAGCGGTCTCAAGACGAGACATAGAGCCGTCCCTCCCTGGCCATAAATCAAGTCAAGTGTACGGTCAGACCCCTTGTTGTGGTAGGGTCGGAGAGAACCGTCTGGAAGAAGTAATAATACACCGTGAGTGTTTAGGAGTTGTTAATGACCCGGGATTTGAACCGAGGTCCTGGTAGATGAAGGTACCGCTTGCCAGTTCAGATCGTAGCTTTCTTATGTGAAAATGGTATTTTAAGACAAATAAATAAAAATCCCTAAGGTAATGTTATATTGATGTAGGATTTCACGAGTTCACTGAGGACAATTAGGTTCCGGGAGTAATCATAATTTTGACTTTGTTCAAGTAGTCTTCGGTAACTCTGGAGTACACAGGTATTTTCCCGATCACTGTAGTGAATTTGTTATCTTGAGAGAGATGGTAACGTGGAGAATATTGTTGAATGCCCAGAATTTTGAGTAAAGGAATAACATATACTTTAAAGACGATTATATATTATTTTAATTATAAGAAACTCATAGAATAAATATTGAGGTGTGTAAAAGAATGACACAATTCATATTGGAATGTATCGAGCCATTGGAGCTCGTAATTATATTGAACTTTTATAAGGGATACTTTATGGAAGTGAATAGAATTATAAGTTGGTTGGTTTGAAAGAAACCATTTATTTGAATATAATGTTTGTTTAATTTTTATATCTTCCTTGTTCACTTTGAACAAGTTTAGAAGGAATTGGTCAATAGTTTAATTGTTTTATTTGTTTGTAGCGCCATAATTTTGGTTAATTAAATGTGTTAAAATAGGAGTTGAATTTGTTTTTATTTTGGAAGTGTATCCTCTATTTGATCCAAAATGTGTAGGTCACAGAGTGGGAGAACAAACCATAACCCCGAAAATCCCGATTTGAGCATTGCTGGCATACTGTGATTTGCATATTTCTTGCTGGAAGGGCACAATACATATTCGGTAAAAAATTCAAAATGATTGGTGCAAAATTACGGCAGTTGTCGTGTCCACAAGAAACTGATGTATATAAATTATATATAAACTTTTGAACTGACGGTGGTTTTGGGGTCTGGGGAATGTGAAACGCGAAGATATGTCAAAATTTTCCGGAAGTCGAAACGTGGTACCCATTGCAATAGTTAGCTTTCTAATGAAATCTACCTAAAAGCCTATTACTTCATTGACAGAAAGGCACTTATTAACATTCTGAAGGAATTTGGACTTGATAACAAGACAACTGAAATAATTCAAGCAACATTAACGAACAAAACTTCCAAAGTTAAATTTAGAGGGGAACTTTCAAAATCTTTCAAAATAAAGTCAGGTGTGAGACAAGGAGATGGTCTGTCACCTCTACTTTTCAATTGTGTATTGGAAAAGGTAATTCGAGAGTGGAGTAAATCCGTCAATACTAAAGGCGTTCAACTAGGTAAACATCCAAATAAAATCACTGTAAATTGTTTAGCTTTTGCGGATGACATTGTATTACTTACTGACTCACTGGATACTGCCCAAGAACAATTTAGAGAGTTGCAAAAACAGCCAGCCAAAGTCGGACTACAAAAATCTCATTTGAAAAAAGTATGTTCATGACAAACATCACCGATGCCCCAAAAAGTATCACAATTCATGACAGTTCAGTATGTAAAACAAATTCCTTTAAATACCTAGGAGAGTGGATAATGAATGACTCACAGGAAAAGACAGCAATAGAAACGCGTATGCGTAAATTACAAAGGTGTTTTCATACGACAAAAGATATATGTAACAAAAGAACCTTATCCTGCAACACTAAATTAAGGCACTAACAAACGGTGGTCAGACCTTAAACTCTGTACGCGGCAGAAACACTTAAATTAACAAGATTTGGCGATTTAGACAAATTAGAGAAATCTGAAAGACGAATTCTGAGGAAAATACTGGGAGCTAAACGAAATAATAACGCAGAATATAGGTTACGACCAAATAGCGGGTTATATTTGAAACTAGCAGTAGTACCCGGCTTCGCCCGGTGGAATGATGATAATGTTTTAATGTCTCCTTAGAAATATAATGGACTTAAAATCTAAGTCATTTGCCCCCAAAGACAATGAGGGAGTAATATCTAGGTCATTTGCCCTTTTGATAAGGATGATAATAAAAACTACTGTTGAATTGACACGTCAAACTTACAAACTACCGTAATAGAAATACATATTTCAAAATTCACAGGCGAGGAAGACTTATTGTGTGTGGTGATTAATGGTGTAATGGGCGTAACATCTACTGTAGGTCATTTGCTCTTATGATGAGGATGATAAGGGAAACTACTACCGGTATTGAATTGACACTTCAACGTATAATGTACACAATGTACTGCAATAAAAATAACTATATGGCGGCTTCGGTGGCGTATTTGGTAGCATGCTGAGCTTCTATGCCCAAGATAGCGGGTTCAAATCCGGCCGAAGCCATCGGATATTTTAAGAGCGTTAAAAATCCGTCAGTATGCCTTTCTTCGGAGGGGAAGTAAAGCCGGCGGTCCCATGTCAGATTTATGGCATGTTATTGAACCTTCCACTAATTACACCTGTGTGAAGCTAAATTGGATAGGTAAACAACGCTCATAGATGTCTACGTCCGTTGCCAAGAGCCTACTGCAGTGGCGTCTAGTAGCTAAGTTCCGAACTTGGCCTAGTAGTCGTTGACGGTGGCGCTTGGCGGCAAAAGTACGAACTATTTGAAGAATTCTAAGTTGCAGTTTGTACTTAAATTAAAAAACAGATAACACACACTAATACAGTCATCACCATTAACGCCGGTTATCAGACAGATTCTACACACACCCAAAGTACACGGGGCTACATGACCGCGTTGTCGCAGCCCCTAAACTTAAGAACCAACCAACCAACCAAAAATAAATATTTTAAAAATCACAGTCGAGAAAGACTTTATGCAGCGGTGATTATTGGTATGATGCGCGTAACATCTAGGTCATTTGCACTTATGATGATAGTAATAAGGTAATGAAAAAATGACTACTAAACGAACATGGTGTTATTTTAAAACTGATATAGGTAATTCAGGTGTCTAGCTTCGATGTCTTCCAAAGTCTCAACCTTATTTTCTGGCTTAGGCCTGTACTGGATGCGTCTAGTGAAAGAGCGTACTGCTCGGCAAAGACAAAGAATATAGGTCCATTATATAAATAATTCATGCTTTTGGGCTAATGCCGTGTATATTTTTAAATTAAAAATACACACGGCATTAGCCCAAAAGCATGAATTATTTATATAATATTCCGGGCCGTGAAAGCCTTAATATGCAAAATATAGGTCCAAGCTGCACGAACCTGAGATGATCGCAGAAGATGACGAAATATGATGACACACGTTCGGGGTTCCCAGTCCTATACAGATTGACCGGGAATCACTCACTGTTTCGCAACGGCCCTGTGCTGGCATCAGCATAGACAGCAGGAGATAACACGGCGGGCTCTGGAAAGTACTCTCAAGTCACCTCACGATGAATCAGCAAGCTATTCTCACAACTGACCCCCCCCCAGGTTCTCACAACTTGTGGGACGTTGGTTGGCGACCACGGAACCCCAGCTGAGTCTGGCATCGCTTCTACTTCCTGGTGCCGGGCTCATTTCAGTTCTCTTTCCTGTCGGCCTCCCTTGGTCAACTCTTGTTCTCTTCCGACCCAGACTGTATTAGGGTATCCGAGGGCTAGGGAGTCTTTCAATTTCCTGCCTTAATTGGCTTTGTCTCATCTTTCCTGGTACCCTCATTCTTCGAGGGGTCTGCCTTCTTTTCCTTTTCATAATATCTCCTGTCTTCTGCTCAAGGCCCTCAAAGAGGCAGGGTGTGTGTAGACCCACCACTTCTGGTACACCCTCAAGGGCTCATGACTGGTGAGTTAGGAAGCTGGCAACCCCGACGAATTCCTGAGCTACATGCAGGGAATGGAGTGGTATGTCAGAAATTTCAAGTGGACAGTGTTACGCATCGGGTTCCAAAGGGTAAGTATACACACTTTGTTTTCGATCGGTGAACGATGTAGATTTGTACCAAAGGGCCTTAATGCGGGAAATGGAGTGGTCTGTCCGAAATTTCGAGTGGTCAGTGTTACTCGTCGAGTTCCAAACGGTAATTATGTAAAATCTGGTTGAGATCGGTGAAACGGTGTAGTTTTGTGCCAAGGGCCAAAATGCAGGGAATGGAGTGGCCTGTCCAAATTTTAAAGTGGACAGTGTTACTCATCGGGTTCCAAAGGGTAAGTATACACATTTTGTTTTCGATCGGTGAACGATGTAGATTTGTGCCAAAGGGCCTAAATGCGTGGAATGGAGTGGTCTGTCCGAAATTTCGAGTGGACAGTGTTACTCGTCGAGTTCCAAAGGGTAATTATGTAAAATCTGATTGAGATCGGTGAAACGGTGTAGTTTTCTGCCTAAGGGCCAAAAAGCAGGGAATAGTGTGGTCTGTCCGAAATTTAAAGTGAACAGTGTTACTTGTCGGGTTCTACGGGTAAGTATATAAAATTGGGGTCAGATCGGTGAAACGGTGCAGATTTGTGCCAAAGGACCTAAATGCACGGGATGGAGTAGCCTCTCCGCAATTTCAAGCAGACAGTTTAGTCGCAGTGTTCCAAAGGGTAAATATACAAATTTTGGTTGAGATCGGTGGAACGGTGTAGATTTGGGCCAAAGGGCCTAAATGCAGGGAATGGAGTGGTCTGTCCGCAATTTCAAGCAGACAGTGTTACTCGCAGGGTTCCAAAGGGTAAGTATACACATTTTGGTTCAGATCGGTGAAACGGTGTAGATTTGTGCAAAAAGGGCCTAAATGCAGGGAATGGCGTGGTCTGTCCGAAATTTCAAGCAGACAGTGTTAGTCGCAGTGTTCCATAGGGTAAATATACAAATTTTGGTTGAGATCGGTGAAACGGTATAGATTTGGGCCAAAGGGCCTAAATGCAGGGAATGGAGTGGTCTGTCCACAATTTCAAGCAGACAGTGTTACTCGCAGGGCACCAAAGGGTAAGAATACGAATTTTGGTTCTGATCGGTGAAAAGGTGTAGATTTGGACCAAAGGGCCTAAATGCAGGGAATGGGGTGGTCTGTCCGAAATTTTAAGTGGTCAGTGGTACTCGCAGGGTTCCAAAGGGTAAATATACCAATTTTGGTTGAGATCGGTGAAACGGTGTGGATTTGGACCAAAGGGCCTAAATGCAGGGAATGGGTTGGTCTGTCCGAAATTTCAAGTGGACAGTGTTACTCGCAGGGTTCCAAAGGTTAAATATACAACTTTTGGTTCAGATCGGTGAAACGGTGTAGATTTGTGCAAAAGGGCCTAAATGCAGGGCATGGGGTGGTCTGTCCGAAATTTAATGTTGACGGGGTTACCCGCAGGGTTCCAAAGGGTAAGTATACAAATTTTGGTTCAGATCGGTGAAACGGTGTAGATTTGTATACATAACAGACAGACAGACAGACAGACAGACAAACTTTGTGCTTTATATATATAGATGTGAAAAATTAACTGATGTAGTGAAAAAGAGAAGATCACAGTTTTTTGGGCACATTTATAGAGTGGAAAATACTAGACTAACTAAACAGATATTCAACTTACTGAATAGTTACAAATCCAAACCCAAATGGTTCATTGAAATTGACAAAGATTTGACAAACGCAAGAATTCAGACAGAAGCAATAACAAACAGATCACTCTTCGCAGAAGCTATTCGAAAGGCAGAATTTCAAGAGAGACAGAAAGAAACAACTCGCAGAAAGTGGACTCAAGAGGAGAAAGATCGACACTCTAGAACAGGGTCACCCAGCCATTGCGCTCTGAGAGCGCGACCGCGCACGGGGAGCACTGGGCAGTCAGGCTAGCGCTCCTTCCCCTGCCACCACTACACTGTGGCAGCGAGGAGACCTGAGACAGACGGACGATGTTCGGACCACGCTGACTAGATACGTACGTACAGTCGTGTGGTCGACGGCTTTTGGGGGATTGTTGACATCATATTGATACGGCTGTTTTGCCATTAAAAATATACCGCATATAAAAATCGAATGGCACTCCGAAATATGGAATGTGCAGGAAACGAACGCTAGTGTTAAGTAAAGAATATTGTGATTTATTTCAAACTGAAATGTGAACATAGCCTATTAGAGAAGAAAATTCAACAACAGTCTACCAATTTGAACAGACAGTACAGACCTTGAGAGACATTTGCTCCGTCATTTTTACGAGCTTTTAGTTTTGGAGGAAACAAACTTCTCCAACTTGTGCACAGTATTTCTGGACACAGCTATTCGTATACAATTGCGAAAGTTTCTATCGCTGTTTACACGATGTTTACTTTTGGTAAGCTTAAGAACCGAAAAGAAACGCTCACAAATGAACGTTGAGCCAAACATTGCTCACTTCGGCGCGGCGGGCAGACCGCGCGCTCAACTAGCCAAGCTCCTCCCACCACTATTGAAACTACAGTACCTTCCACCAAGGTGTTCGGAGCACTGGCTTGGAGCACGGCTGGAGCGCTATGTGGATGGGCCTGCTCTGGAAGGATGAAGGAAATTTGAAAACAGAGGAAATGGAATAAAATGGACAATAGCCAAAGTTGCTTCATCGTACCCTCCAAATGGGTTATACGAAAGTACAAGAAGAAGAGGAAGAAGAAGAAGAACTCAATGAACATCTAGATTCTGAGCAACAAAGTTATAAACGTTAAAAGCGGTTAACAACAAACGCTGATGAAAAAAAACCTCTATTAGCTGATATTATTTTAAACAAGAAGTTCCGTGACGTACTAAAGTGCCTACTGTTCATAAATTTTAAGATTCATGCCAATTATTAATCTAAATGGATCTATCTAGAATAATGACGAAATTAAATTGGTAATATTGAAATTTCTAATTAGTTCGAAATACGGTATACCTGGCATAATGTAGCCTAATATGGAACTACAGTTGGTAGCCCTGGTGACTGAATATATTCTTAATTCCATCTCTTAAGGTACAGAATACAAAATGTGGTTGAAGTCCAATGGATAGCATGGACGTTACATGCAGTTAGACATTGGATCTAACAGCGCGCGTAAAATCATGTTGGCAAAAATGTCATTCATGTGTTGGTTAGAAATGATCTAAAATAATATGCACTACTGTTGTGCCAATTTTGAATGAAATCTATTAGTTAGTATAGAAGTTACATGTATTTTAAAATTGGACCTACCAGCAGGATTAGAATCATGTTGGCAGCACTGACGGATATTAGTTACTCCAAATTAATCTAGAATGCCAGGTTCTATACGTGTGCAAAGTTTAGAGCTATTGGCTTGCATACTTCTTGATATATTGATATTTGGGTAACAAAAATAGAGACAGCATTTATTAACAGTTGGCAGTCCTGGTTGCTCTTAAGAATACGCATAGTCATATCTGTTATGGTACACATAGTCAAAAAATAAAATAAAATAATAACAACCCCTGGCACTATACAGCCCATGACGCACTAAGGCCGACCAAGCGACCGCTGCCCACCATTAGGCCTGCAGATA
Source organism: Meconema thalassinum (assembly GCA_946902985.2). Lineage (NCBI taxonomy): Eukaryota > Metazoa > Arthropoda > Insecta > Orthoptera > Tettigoniidae > Meconema > Meconema thalassinum. The sequence goes on from OX336390.1 coordinate 655,119,387, forward strand.
TTGGGGTGACGCGTGATCAGCGCGTCGGGTCCCCTTGGCCGTTAATCTTGGTATTCGTGATCGGGGTGCTGTCTGACTGTCAGACAGCTACTCAATTGTCCTCACGAGGCTGAGTGCACCCCGTTCCAACCCTCACGTCACTTTTAAAATCCCTGACGGAGCCGGATATCGAACCCGGGGCTTCAGGGTGAGAGGCAGGCGTGCTACCCCAACACCACGGGGCCGGCTATGGTACACATAGCACATACGAAATTTGTTTGAAATCCAAATGATAGTAGCCTATATAAGTTATATGTATTTGAAATTGGACGTATCAGCAGGCTTAGAAACATGTTGGTAGCACTGTCGTATATTAGTTACTCCAAATTAATATAGAATGTCAGGTACTATACGTGTGCTTAGTTTAAAGCTGTCGGCTTGCATACTTTCCGATATATTAGTATTTTGATCAAAGAAATTGAGAGCATTAATTAATAGATGGCAGCCCTGGTGGCTCTAAAGAATACGCTCAGTCATATCTGTTTATGTACACATGGTACAAACGAAGTTTGGTTGAATTCCAATTGATAGTGTAGAAGTTATATGTATTTAAAAATTGCACCTATCAGCAGACTAGAATCATTTTGGCAACACTGTCATATATGGCCTCCTGGAAATTAAACCGAAATATTATCTATACGTGTGCCAATTTTGAAATAGCTCCCATGCGTACCTTCCAAGATATCCAACATGGAGCTCAAATATTTCAATTGCGATTTTTCAGCAGTTGGTAGTACTGACATCATTTTCAAATACGGCATTGAGATATTCAGGTATAGATCTTTACTCATACCAAATTTTGTTTCGATAGCTGCAGCCGTTTAGGAGTTGATACGGGGGGGGGGGGGGCACACAGACAGACAGAGAGACAGACAGACAGACAGACAGACAGGCAGCCAGACAGACAGACACACATTTGCCCATATCGATCTCACTAGTCTACTTTTTCCTCATTTTTGCAAAATGTGAAAAGTAGGCTAAAAATACAAAATTAGATGAAAGGCACATTGTTAGGGGTTTTACAAACCCTGAATTAAATCGTTACACACAATTACGAGAAATTGAATTTACAGATTTGTTCGGCCTGTCAAGCAGGATCAGAAAGAAAATATAATACTGTCGATTTGAAGTGAGCATCGTAGAAGTACGAGTTCCCTGGATTATGAAATATAGACGTGAGCAAACTTCCTGAGTGATGACAACTCGCTAAATAGTTTAAAAATGTACTTAACCTCCTGTTTGATTTACGATGAAGCGCCCAGATTATACAGTTCTTTCAAACAATTAATTCTATGTTAAAACTTTCGGAGGAAAATGTCACGTTTAGTGACCAGTGGAGGAGGATGTCACAGGTGAAGGAGAGCTTGCCTGCAACTATTCCAGCAACGCTCCCGGAGAATGTTGAATGGTAAGAATAGAGAGCTGCCAAGCGGGAGCTCTGCCGTAGAGTGTTTAAGAAAGAAAGTGTAAATGTAGTAGCACAGAGCTGGTCTTATATACTGTCCAGAGCAAAGACTGGAAAGATCTGGGAGTTGAAGTAGCAAGTGACGTGGAAGGCTCACATCACAGCAGGCCAGGAAAGGACTAGCACCAACGAGAATCTGACAATGAATACGCAGCATTCACGCGAAGCTAGCTTGAGGATCCAAGCCCATTGGGGACGTAAAGCATCTGACGTTGTCGGTCACCAGATGCAGCTGACGTAACAACAAAGTGGTCAGTATACAAGCATGCGTAAGAGGCTGTAACATAGTTATAGTTAGTTGTTAGTTGTTTTAATGGCAAGAACAGTGAGGTCATCTGCTCCAAACGGGGTTAAAAACTGGCCTAAATAATGCGCCAAATTTACATTTCAATACAACTCAGAAAGTAGGAATGTATATATAACTCGTATGTCAGCAGCATTACAAAAACAACGTGAGGGATTAATATTAATTAAATCATTTCAAACTGATACGGAACAAATAGTTCCGTGAAGAACTAAAGTCTATTTTCATATATCCTACTTATGTTAATTTCCACTGTCAACATACATATATTTTCAGTGTGATTGCTGTAATAGACGTATATATTGAGAACAGACTAAATAATTCGGATGGTCGTCATGTTGGATTTGTATATGTATAGGCCAGAGAGTCATGCACCATTAAAGGAAAATTATTGCGTAGGTTCATTATTCACACTTTCACTTCGATCGCATGATTACGACACAAGAAATTAAAACTTAATTATAAAATTCGCACAGCCTCCATCTTAATTTTATGTTAACAATTGAACTAAATTAGATACCAGTGCATTACAATGTGTATAAACATTTGCTGTACCAAGTTTCATTGCGTGTGGATCATTAAATCGCGAGAAAAGTCTATTTAAAACATTCAACTTCGCTTGGCCGCCACGTTCGTTTTGTAGTTCACCGGTTTTTGAAAGTCTCATAGATGAACTTCTAGTAGTGCCCTTTATCTCCGTACAAAATTGCAGGGTGATACCGGTGATAGTTTCAGAGATATAGAATGCCGGTGAAATATTTCGCACAGCCGCCATCTTGAGGTTATGTAAACAATTGAACGAAGTTAGATGTCGGTGCATTACAATGTGTATACACATATACTGTACCAAGTTTTATTGCGTTTGGTTGGTTAAATCGCGAGAAACGTCTATTTAAAAGTCGCAACTTCGCTTGGCCGCCATGTTGGTTTTGTAGTTACCAGGTTTCCAAAGTCACATAGGTGAACTTCTAGTAGTTCCTTTTATCACCGTACCAAATTCCAGGGTGATATCGGTAATAGTTCTGGAGATATTGAATGCTGGTGAATTATTTCGCAAAGCCGCCATGTTGGATTGGTGAGACGTAACAAAATTTGAATGGCACGGTCGGAATAGTGCTATGAATCTACCGAGTTTCATTGAAATCGCTCCAGCCGTTTACATTTTATTGGGGGGAGGGGGGGGGGTGCGCCCACACACTCACACGAATCGCACACGCACACACAGATACAAGGACAAAAGGTGATCTCATAAGCCTATTTTGTCATAAATGGAAATAGGCTACTTATAACGCTGTTTACCTTCACGAAAGCACATCACGTCTTCAACGGTGAAGTTGTTGACATTGCATCTATTTGTTTTATGCGACGCTCGCAGAACATTGCCAACGCTATCTCGATTTGCTATTGTGAATAGGAGCAACTCCATCTGCTGTCTGGTCATAACAATGCATACGTGATCCTCTGGTGGGTGCCGTTTGGTTCTTGGGGTTTAAACGAGGTACACTCAGCCTCCTGAGATGAGGTGGGTGGGTTCAAGTCCCACTTCAGCCATCCTATTAGTGGCTTTCCGTGGTTTCCCACTTCTAATCCAAGCAACAATTCGGGACCATTTTTAATTTAAGGCCATTACATCTTCTTCCAAATAATACCATGGCCTTGATGGCATTTATTATGGTATCAGTAAGTTATGAATTCGATTGATAAGCAGGTAAGAATGAGTAACTAACTTACAAAGTTGGCCGGTTTATGTCAAAAGCCGTTCGAAAACGGATATTTAGGCTAGTATTAGCACAAATAAGTAATTTCACTCTATTAATCAGGGGCTTTGGTGGCGTAGTTGGTAGCATTCTGAGCATCTATTCCCAAGATCGCGGGTTCAAACCCGGCCGAAGTCGTCGGATTTTTTAAGAACGTTAAAAATCCCTCAGTATGCCTTCCTTCGGAGGGGAAGTAAAGCCGGCGGACCCATGTCATAGATTTATGGCATGTTAAAGAACCTTCCACTACAGTAATTACACCAGTGTGAAGCTAAATTATATAAAAGTTAAACATTTGACTAATGTTCTTAGGTTCCTACGTTCGTCGTCAGGAGCCGACGGCGGTGGCATCTGGAAACTAAGTTCTGAACTAGTCGGTCGTTGACGGTGATGTTTGGCGGCAAAAGTAGGAACTACTTGGAAAAATTGAATGTCGGCAGTCCTTACTTGAATCATGACGAATAGAAATAAACAGTGTCATCCCTCCGCTACTTAAGCATTGTAGTTCATGGTCCAGCCAGTGTGTGGCGCGGAAGTCGCGACGAACCATAAGCACGTATGACAGTAACCCACGAGGTTAGTACTGTAATATCCTGTGCGCGAGAAGTCATATTATTCGAGGGAATTTGTTTCTTTGTAATAATTTACGAATGTCTGTGCAGTGCTTTGTGTGTGCAAACAACTAAGTTTTCTGTTGTTTCGGGAAAATGTCGTAATGTTTTGTTCCGGGAAGTAAATCGGGTTACGAAGAAAATCTGATGGTCGACATTTTTTCACACCGCCAAAAGAAACAAATCTGTTTTCGAAATGGGCGAGAGTTTTTCCGTGGAAGGATAAGCAATTGTCGATCAAAAATAGAATCTGTGACGAGCGTTTTTCGGAAGATTTAATTATTATAAAGGCGGACTGTTTCGTAGTGAACTATGAGAACGTGAAACTTCCTCGCGTGAAGTGGAAATTAAAACCAGGATCAGTACCTCAAATTTTTCAAAATTTACCAAAATATCTATCCACTGATGTAAAATCACGAAAGCCGCCCAGTAGGATACGGAATGAAGGCAGCCTTCCATGGTTACTTGTTCTATTTCGTGCCATCCTTACCTAAAGCGAAAAAAAAAATCCGTCTCAATAATAATAGGCCTAAAATAATAATAGTTGTTGATTCTTTAGGCACTTAACGACATCGTGGTCACGTATCCCGGTGTGTTTGGGTTTGTTTAGAATTCGTCTGATAACCTGTGTCATTATGATGTCTGTAGTAGTGTGTGTATTTGGAATTGAGGTCGGATTTGGGTAGGAAGCGGCCGTGTCCTTCAGTTAGGTACCATCCTGTCATTTGCCTGGAGGAGAAGAGGGAAACCACGGAAATCCACTTCCAGGATAGCTGAGGTAGGAATCGAACGCGCCTCTTAACATTTTTGCCTCACGAGGCTGAGTGAACATCGTTTCAGCCCTCAGACCAGTATAAAATTTATTGGCAGAGCTGGGAATCGAACCCGGACTTCCGTGGTGATAGCCAAGTGGCCAAGAATGAGTCGGACATATAATAATAATAATAGCCAACCTGCCAATAAAATAAACGGTCATCCAATTCTTCGCTTCCGTTACCGTCCTCCTGATCTTCGGATATTGTTTCAACTTTGTCTTCAGTATCAGAGTCACAAATTCCTTTGAAATTACTGAATCATGAACTAGCTATTCGTTATCTTTCAGCAGAAGGTGACACGCTTCATCTGCATCCTTAGGTTTTCGTAAGGCGCAGTCTCCTTATTGATATTAACTAAGGCAACATACTAAGCCAAATAATCGTTATAACAGCACACCTGCCACTCACTAACAGAATGTATCATTGGGAGAGCTGGTACTATCAATCTCACGCTGACAAAATGTTACACGTGCTAAAGTTATTTTTAGGCACGCTATTTCACAACTCCAGAAAAATGCTTACTATGGTTTGGTGTAAGATGTCACGAGACGATAAGATCATAACTTGAACTGTTGGCTTGATATTAAAACTAATATAACGAACCATAGAGCTGTCAGACCAATGCGCGACTAACGGAGGGTTTTAAACGATAGTTCTACATGGGGACTGAGAATATTAATGCTAACTTTTTGACAGTATTATTCATAAGTCTAAACACACAATTTGTTGTAATCAGCGTAACCGCAGGCTTCGTAAAGAGGTTTACGTAGCCCAGCGCGTATCCCACTATTGAACAGCTGACTGTGTAGCGTTGGGGATCAGCGCCGCTAGCGCTAGCAGAGCGGGGCGCGGTTGAACTCGGTGAGTGATAACACTATTTATTTCTATTCGTCATGCTTGAATTAAAACAGATACACACACTTATACAGTCATCACAATTAACACCGGTTATCAGACAGTTTCTACACACACCCAAAGTACACGGGGCTACATGACCGCGTTGTCGCAGCCCCTAAACTAAGGAACCAACCAACCAACCAACCAACTCTATTGATCAATGAGAATATTAAATTGAACACAACGTACAGTTGCCTTCTCGAACATATGAAACACTAAATTGGAATACTCAGCATCTATTATAGCTTCAAGTATAAAAATTGCCACGGTTCTTATAACGGATTTGGTAGGAAGAGATTCTCATGCACCGTTATGACTTATACGTGCATGCTACTTCTTCCAGCATCATGTGAGTATATTACGCATTAATGTACCACCCAAAATTGTATTGAATACCACTGCACAATAAGAAGAGCTAATACAAATTAATTCGAGCATTTCAAAACAATATACAGACTATTTGTTCATTTGTTCTTTACCAAACAACTTGTTAAATTTAGGAACTGTAGAAATCATATGACTTTAGATTATATTCTTTCTCTGTAAAGTTTTGAAGCCATATTTTCCAGTGTTGCCTGTACAAACTGTTAGTTGTAACTCTTCAGTCTGTCAACACAAATTTGTCCAATGACAACTTAATAACAAGAGTTTGGTGCTTTTTAGTCGGTCAACACGAATTTACCCAAAAAGAGCTGGGTTATGCCCTAATCCTGAAATAAATTACATGAGATTTATAAATACACTAGGATGACCAGTTTCGATTGTCCAGCGATCATCGTCAGATCCTTTACACTTAGGCTATAAAATCTATGTTTGAAAATACAGGTGAAAATATTTACAATACGTACAATTATTTAGTTGCAGTATTGGTACTGCAACTAACGGTGTATGCTAAATGCAGTATATATGATGTTGTGGGAAATGCTAAATGGTGACCACACCTGGAGCAACAGTGAACACGAAACTGCGTGTAGCTCCAGTAGGAAGACATCCAGATAAGTAGTAGCCTGTAATATTACAGTTTAAGCATAGTTGATTTTTTACAGCCATATAATCACTCCTAATATACAAACTCCGGATATCTATCACCATTTAGCATTTCACTTAACATCATATATACTGCAATTAGCATACACCGACAGTTGCAATACCAATACTGCAAATAAATAATTGTACATATTGTAAATATTTTCACCTGTATTTTCAAACATAGATTTTATAGCCTAAGTGTAATGGATCTGATGATGATCGCTTGACGATCGAAACTGGTCATCCTAGTGTATTTATTAATCTCATGTACTTTATTTCAGGACAAGCTGTACCCGGCATGCGTTGCAATGCCAATCAAAGAAAGTGTTGGCGTTGAAATTCTGTTTCTTGAAGTTCTTTTGGATACACAACATGTTAACTGCCTCCAAGCTATCGTAAAATGGATTGTCTAATTTAGAACCATTCGTGGAAGCGTGCACAACAACTTTCAAAAGTTTCATCACTGTCATTCATTTGTTGAAACTACTCGTACGCTACCTGTTGTGAAATGGATTTACTAAGTCGAAACCCTTCCCTGGCGTGTACGCAATAACTCATCAATGATTCATCGCAATCGGATGAATTGTATATGCACGTATACGGGGTTTTGTTTAAACGATTCGTGCGCTGTCACTCATTTGTTGAATCTACTCGTGCGCTACCTATTGAGAAATGTATTACTAAGTCGAAGCCCTTCCCTGGCGTGTACACAATAACTCATCAAGGTTTCATCGCAATCGAAGAATGTTATATGAACGCAATAGGGGATTTTGTTGAAACGCTTCGCGCGTCGTCACCCATTTGTTGCATCTACTCTTGCGCTACTTATTGTGAAATGGATTTACTAAGTCCCCTTCCCTGGCGAGTATACAATAACTGATCAATGTTTCATCGCAATCGGATGAATAGTAGGCCTATATGAACGCATACCTGATTTTGTTTTAACGATTCGCGCTCCGTCACTCATTTGTTGAATCTACTCGTGCGCTACCTACTGTAAAATGTATTTACTAAGTTACAAACCGTCACGTAAGTGTCCACAACATCTCACCCAAGTTTCATCGCTATCGGACTAATGGGATATGAAGACATAGGGGACTCTATTGAAACGCTCCGCATGTCGTCGTTCATTTGTCGAATCTACTCGTGTGCTACCTACTGTGAAATGTATTTACTAAGCCAGAAACCTTCCTTGGAGTGTCCACCATATTTCACCCAAGTTTCACAGCTAACGGCAGAATGGTATATGACCTTATACGAGACTTTGTTGAAACGCTTCGCGCGTCGTCCCTCATTTGTTGAATCAACTTGTGCGCTGCATATTGTATAGTGGATTTACTTAGCCAGAAATTTTCCATGACGTGTACACAACATCTCACCCAAGTTTCATAGCTACGGACGAATGGTACATGAATGCATACGGGACTTGGTTGAAACGCTTCGCGTGTCGTTGCTCATTTGTTGATTCTACTCTTGCGCTACATATTGTAATATGGATGTACTCAGCCAGAAACCTTCCCTGGAGTGTACACAACATCTCACCCAAGTTTCATCGCAATCGGATGAATGGTATGTGAACGTATGCGGGACGTTGTCGAAACGCTTCGCGCGTAGTCACTCATTTGTTGAATATAAACGTGCGCTTCGTATTGTAAAATGGATTTACTTAGCCAGAAACCTTTCCTGGAGTGTACACAACAATTCACCAAACATTTATCACTATCAGACGACTGGTATATGACTTTATACGGGACTTTGTTGAAACGCTTCGCGTGTCATCGCTCATTTGTTGAATCTACTGGTGCGATACCTATTGTAAAATGTATGTACTAAGCCAGAAACCTTGCCTGGAGTGTACACAACATCTCACACAAGTTTCATCGCTATCGGATGAATGGTATATGAAATTATATGGGACTTTGTTGAAACGCTTCGCACGCCGTTGCACATTTGTTGATTTTACTCGTGCTCTACCTATTTTTAAAGGGATTTACTGAGCTAGAAACCTTCCCTGGAGTGCACACAAAATCTCAGCCTAGTTTCATCGCTATCGGACGAATGGTATATGAACGCAAACGTGACTTTGTTGAAATGCTTCGCGCGTCGTAGCTCATTTGTTGAATCTACTCGTGCGCTGCCTATTGTAAAGTGGATGTACTAAGCCAGAAAATTTCCCTGCAGTGTACACAACATCTCACCCAAGTTTCATCGCTATCGGATGAATGGTATATGAAATTATATGGGACTTTGTTGAAACGCTTCGCGCGCCGTTGCTCATTTGTTGATTCTACTCGTGCTCTACCTATTTTTAAAGGGATTTACTAAGCTAGAAACCTTCCCTGGAGTGCACACAAAATCTCACCCAAGTTTCATCGCTATCGGACGAATGGTATATGAACACATACGGGACTTTGTTCGCTCATTTGTTGAATCTACGCGTGCACTACCTATTGTAAAATGGATTTACTAAGTCAGAAACCTTCCTTGGAGTGTACTCAACATCTCACCCAAGTTTCATCGCAATCGGACGAATGGTATATGAACGTATAGGAGACATATCCACAGACATACCCACAGACATACCCACAGACAAACTATCACGTTACATTGATTTTTATATACACACATCAAAAAAAGTTTTGCATCACCTCGGTTCCAAGAGTTCCGGAACCGTTAAATACAAAGGGAATAGAGATCAACACAAACAACATTTCAGCTCGTTTTATTGCTCATGAGACCCACACATTGCATGTTGTACCATCATACAGCTAGACTTTCAGCATTTGTGGTCCAGATTGCAGTACACACCACTACCTCTAATACCCAGTAGCACGTCCTCTTGCATTGATGCATGCCTGTATTCGCCGTGGCATACTATCCACAAGTTCATCAAGACACTGTTGGTCCAAATTGTCCCACTCCTCAACGACAATTCGGCGTAAATCTCTCAGAGTGGTTGGTGGGTCAAGACGTCCATAAACAGCCCTTTTCAACATATCCCAGGCATGTTCGATAGGGTTCATGTCTGGCGAACATGCTGGCCACTGTAGTCGAGCGATGTCGTTATCTTGAAGGAACGCATTCACAAGATGTGCACGATGAGGTCGAGAATTGTCGTCCATGAAGACAAATGCCTCTCCAATATTCTGCCGATATGGTTGCACTATGGGTCGGAGGATGTCATTCAGGTATCGTAAAGCCGTTTCGGAGCCTTCCATGACCACCAGTGGCGTACGTCGGCCCCACATAATGCCACCCCAAAACATCAGGGAACCACCACCTTGCTGCACTCGCTGGACAGTGTGTCTAAGACGTTCAGCCTGACCAGGGTGCCTCCAAACACGTCTCCGACGATTGTCTGGTTGAAGGCATATGCGACACTCATCGGTGAAGAGAACGTGATGCCAATTCCGTGGGGTCCATTCAGCATGTTGTTGGGCCCATCTGTACCGCGCTGCATGGTGTCGGGGTTGCAAAGCTGGACCTCGCCATGGACGTCGGGAGTGAAGTTGCGCATCATGCAGCCTATTGCGCACAGTTTGAGTTGAAACACGACGTCCTGTGGCTGAACGAAACGCATTATTCAACATGGTGGCATTGCTGTCAGGGTTCCTCCGAGCGGCAATCCGTAAGTAACGGTCATCCACTACAGTAGTAGCCCTTGGGCGGCCTGAGCGAGGCCTGTCATCGACAGTTCCTGTATCTCTGTACCTCCTCCATGTCCGAACAACATCGCTTTGGTTCACTCTGAGACGCCTGGAAACTTCCCTTGTTGAGAGCCCTTCTTGACACAAAGTAACAATGCGGACGCGATCGAACTGCGGTATTGACCTTCTAGGCATGGTAGAACTACAGACAACATGAGCAGCGTACCTTCGTCCTGGTGGAATGACTGGAACTGATCGGCTGTCGTACCCCCTCCGTCTAATAGGCCCTGCTCATGCATGGTTGTTTACATCTTTGAGCAGTTTTAGTGACATCTATGAACAGTCAAAGGGACTGTATCTTGGATACAATATACACAGTCAACGTCTATATGCCGGAGATCTGGGAACCGAGGTGATGCAAAACTTGTTTTGATGTGTGTATATAGATTAGGGCATAACCCAGCACTTTTGGGTACATTCGTGCTGACCCACTGAAAAGCACTAAACTCTTGTTTACTAAGGCAACACTGAAAAAATGGCTTCAAACCCCACAATAACTTAATAAGTAAACTTAATATGTAAATATACACTCTTGAATTCTTTTACGTATATTACTTATGCTCACTATTAACAATAGGGCAATTTAAGATTCCGCATTTCGACCGTCAAGCGGTCATTATCCAATCTTGATCACTGGGGTTGAGGTTTAAATTTATATGCAGACGGTCCTCGGCATTAATACCCAGATGTTATAAATTGAGCTACTGTTGCAATGGTTAGGGGCTTGTCATTCTTTCATCAGTTTACCACAGATAATTTAGTTTCCTTGGAATGTCACAGTGTCACTGACACTGCTAAATTTAGGGGCTTAAAATGTGGAGACGGGAAGTGAAGGGACAGCCAACAGCCCGCCGTGTAATGTGTAATTCGTGTATATTCCAATCCTGCTAACATAGGGCCGTTGCCTAAACCAGTGTGCTGTAAGGTGTAGCGAATGAGTGAGTGGGTGACCGACCAATGTACTTGGTTCTGTTACTAGGCATGGATTGGGAACCCCCAACATATCTCCTCATCGTCCGCGATCCACATTCTCTCAGGTTCATAGAGCTTGGACTCGAGCAGTACTTAGCCTAAGAGTGGAGTCTTTCACTCATTTTATCGTTCTTCCCGTGTACCCTTCTTACAAGTATTTTGTGGAGGCTAGATTATTATATTGTCACTAGTGGAGTCTATCTGTCTGACAATAAAGAATACATACTGTGCTGTAGATTGCTTGTGCTGCCTGTCAGTGTCTAATGTCGCGTTGCCCATTTGGTGTTTTTAGCACCAGATCTGGTGTTTCTGAAGTTTGTCTGATGCCAGAAATTTTCATATAGCGCCATAGCGAAATACTGGTGTTATTTCATTAAAACCAGTGCCAATTCTGGTGCTTAACGGATTTTTCTATGAAATTGTCTCCTGTGACCAATAAGTAAATCCTGAAAGCCATGCAATAATTTGAATCAAGTTAATCAATTAAGATAGGCAAAGTTCAGCCTTGCACGTGTCAAGGTCAACACTCCAGCAAGGTGAAGTCCATGAAATTCTCATTCTCGTGCGTAAGTGCTAAGAAAACGCAGTGCAAGTGCACTTGTACAAAGAATCTGCCAATCCTCTATTTTCTTCCCAGCTCCCAGGGGATTTCCCAGTTTCATGCGAAGGCAGTTTCTTATCTAACTGCAGTCGGCATTGTAAATATATCTCAAATTCACGGTCGCTGTTTGTTCGTTGCTGTAGGCTATAATGTGATATACTATAGTACACAGTAAAAAACCTGTGGTTCTTATATTAGTTTAATTAGTGTTTATTGAGTTGAGTAAAGTGTATATTGAAAGTATTACAGTATTATTTTTAGTGTAATTACTGTTGTGTGTATTTCTGAGTGTAATATTAACTATAATGGGGTAACCACAGTATACCCAGCGCTTCAGAACTGGTGTTTTTCTAGTGTTTTGAATCATAGAGTTCAGCTGGTGCTTTTCTGGCGTTTTAAAACGTAGGGTTTAGTTCTTTACCATTTCAAGATTTGGCAACACTGCCTCTAATGTCTACTCATTACGCAACGAATCAAGTTAGACTGAAAAATGGTGAAATACCTTTTACTATCTCGCAGCTCCCTTGTGCGTGTGATTCACTCGTCTATCACCGAGTCCCGTTATGAAGTATAAACGAATGATTGCAATGAGAGCTGATGAGGGCTTGTATTCCGTCATTAGTTAAAAATGAAATTAGTTTTCTGGGAATATATCCGAAACTGTTGATTTTAGGACCTTAATACGTTGTTTTCGGGGCACTTCCGAGTTTTGTTTCTCACTTTGAAGGACTGAAAATGAGCTTTGTCTCATCCTTTCACTCCTATTTCAGCATGCATTTTAAAGGGGTAGTTCCTATTTTATGAGAGGTACGGAGAATAGTTACATCATTGATTAGTGTCGTTCTTCTGATGGGTAACTGTACCAAATTTTACGTCGATCCACGCAGCCGTTCTCGAATGGAAATTCAGAAAAAAACAGACGAACTACAATTTTTATATATAGAGATATCATGTTTGTGATCTTATTATAATTCGTATAATGAGTCAAGCTGATATTCTCGTTATAAAAAGTTATTTTGTTTTAATGGGTTTGTGAACAACGTATGAGTATTTTGCGCGTGTATATAGTTTAAGAATCGCAATACAATAAGATGAAATTAGAACATGCAGTTGAATACTGTTATGCATGAGGTTACTTATCCAAGCACCGCTATTGGTTGTACACGTGCATGCTGTAAGCGAGCCTACGACCCTGAAATACTGCCTGCGTAGAGACATCGTTTTGTTGAGAATTCGCACAATGTGCATTTTCCTGCTAGAACATATTTACCAAAATATTATTTACCGTATGCATTCGTTGCCGAATTTTCATTACGAATGTGAATCTTCATTACTTAGCAGGACGAAATTGGGGACCTGCTTGAAAACATGTGTTTGCTCAGATTCGCTGAATTGCCTTTTCTTGGTTAGATATTTTTCTATGGGTTCTTTATTGTTGAAAGCTCTGCCCTTTGCTTCGTGGTGTAGAATTTGTAGGTCTGCTTCCATGCTAGTGAATCGATGGTAGTTTTCATACATATTTTTGCATATAGCTGAGTATTTGCTGTGTCTAAATGCATTTCAGCGTTCTTTCACTTTGTACAACTTTGTTATTCTTACATCCATCGTTTTGGCACGTGAACAAATATATACCTGATTATGAATGATTTTATGTAGATGGTTACTGAGTGAGTTAATTGTTCTGAAAGCTATATTGAGTACTTGTTGTTTGACTATATTTGTTATAAGCCTACTTTCGATTTTTGCAAAAAATGAAAGTAGACTTATGAGATCTACACAGGGCGAAAAATTGTGTGTCTGTCTGTGTGTGTGTGTGAGTGTGTGTACTCTGAATGTCTGTCTCCCCCCCCCCCCTCCCCCTATCAATTCAAACACGGTGAAACCGAATTGAACGAAATTTGGTACAGAGGTATAACTAGTAAAGGGCACCTCATTGTCATATTTTATATCGCCGCCATCTTTACCAAAACTGAATGGCGGCCACTCAAACGTTCAAAACGTAAAATCAAATAACGACTAACTGAATCATTCGATCTCTACCAAATTTGGTAACAACAAACCTTCATATAGGACGCGTCTTGTGACCAAACTACAAGGTCATCCGCCGTACCATTTCAGGATGGTGGCCGTGCGAATTATGCAAAATTATAATCCATATCATGGGACCCACCAGTTCCGATTATCGAGCCGAGAATCGTTTTAACTGTTCTAAAGGAAGAGGCACGTTCGAAATTAAAAGTTTATTTTGTAATACTATAGTGCAGAAGTGATTTTAAAAAACTGAGCCGTCTCAGTACAAGTCAAGATGGCAGCGGATATCTTGTTCCTGACTTATATTTCAATAACTTGAGTATTGCATGAAATATAGCGTACTGATACAAAATAAATAAACTTTGTATGAAATGCTTCATATATAAATAATATACTCCACTGATGAAATCGTTTAGTGTAAATCATTAATTGCTAACACGTTCTATCTAACTTATTTGATATCGGTCAATGTCCGTTCGCCCGTTTGGCACCGTGGTAAAGCGTTAGCCTGTCAATCTTATGGCTATGGTTCAAACCCCATCAGAGTTAGTTTTTTTGCTTGAATTTCTTTATACTTATTGTTTTGTAATGACTCAGACCTTTTAAAATTAATCGTTATATTGTGCTTAGTACGATGGAAAATATATAATTAAAACAAAATTCGCCAGCAGATTTACACGATACATCTAGGAACACAAAAGTGAATTATCATGGCGAACTGCACGCCGGCCAACAGATTAACTTACAGAATTTATTGAAAAGTTTATGCTTATGGCCGCTAGACTGCACTCCCCCTGTTAGGATTACCTTGTTCGATACTTCTCCATTAGATGTCACGACTGGTCTACATGGGACTCCATTTATTAGTATACAATTGGCATTCTATGCGCATCGAATTTGAAGAATGACAAGATGATACTACGATACGTTTTATTTAAAAGGGTTTGAAACAGCCTATTGTGCGTTATTTGAAAATGTTAATTGAAGTAAAGAACAAAACGATTTCACATGGTATCTGAACTCTAGTCTTAGGTGCTAGTTCAGGATATTAATTAATACTTTTATTGCAACCAAATAGCAATCGAAAATATACACATAGTTGGTATACACACGTCTCTGTAGGGTCATGGAAATATTTGTTAATTCAATTAGGGTTGTGAAAGCCATGCACAGCCAGACGTGTAAAGACATGGCTCAACACAAAGTAGGATGTTGCCCGCATCAGGCCGATTATGTAATAATAATAATAATAATAATAATAATAATAATAATAATAATAATAATAATAATAATGATACTACGATACTTTTATTTAAAAGGGTTTGAAACAGCCTATTGTGCGTTATTTGAAAATGTTAATTGAAGTAAAGAACAAAACGATTTCACATAGTATCTGAACTCTAGTCTTAGGTGCTAGTTCAGGATATTAATTAATACTTTTATTGCAACCAAATAGCAATCGAAAATATACACATAGTTGGTATACACACGTCTCTGTAGGGTCATGGAAAGATTTGTTAATTCAATTAGGGTTGTGAAAGCCATGCACAGCCAGACGTGTAAAGACATGGCTCAACACAAAGTAGGATGTTGCCCGCGTCAGGCCGATTATGTAATAATAATAATAATAATAATAATAATAATAATAATGATACTACGATAATTTTTATTTAAAAGGGTTTGAAACAGCCTATTCTGCGTTATTTGAAAATGTTAATTGAAGTAAAGAACAAAACGATTTCACATAGTATAATTACTTCATCGGGACCATTAACGTCAACTCACTCCTGCGAGTCGGAAAACAGAAAGAATTGGAAAAGCTCCTGGACGTCCAACAAATCCAGATTTTGGCTGTACAAGAGACTAGATTCCTAGATGACCACATCATGGATATAAAGCACTACAGAGTATTCAAAGGAAAGCCAGCAATAAAGATAATGGCTAACACCCCTCTCATTGGGACTGCCTTCTACATAAACAAAACCATAGTGGATTGTGTCACAGACTTTTCATCTAAATCTGAGAGATTATCCCTATTGACAATCAAGTGCAAAAACAGGAATTATACTCTCATAAATTGCCATGCTCCTATCAACGAAGACAACAAGAAGAACCCACAGAAAGTCGATGACTTCTGGGACCTCTTAGAAACAGAAATCGCTCGGATACCTGTGAACCACGTAAAAATCCTTCTGGGAGACTTCAACGCGCAAATAGGGACAGAAAGAAAATGCAGAGATATAGTAGGAGACTATCCAGCACACAGGAGGACAAACAAGAATGGCGAACGGCTCATTGGACTCTGCAAAATCTTCCAGTTGAATCTCATGTCGACTCATTTTCGGAAACTTCCAAGAAAAGCAAAGACATGGGTATCTCCAAATCCCAACCTAGGAGAATTCCAATTAGACCATGTAGCAATATCAAGGACAAATACTAGGGAGGTGATGAATGTTAAAGTGATTAGAAATGGTAAATTTGACTCTGATCACTATCTCTCCAAAGTTAAAATACGTTTTCTTCCACCAAAACAAAAGAAGGATCCACCTAAGTTGAAAAAATACAACACCAATCGAATGAACATCAATGGAGATATTATAAATAACTTCAGAGAAGAAATCCGCTCTTCTAGAACAAAGACCTGGCAACATCTTTGTACAAAGATCAATGAAGCCGCTAAGAAAACATTCGGACTGGCAAAGAGGAAACGTACAATCTGGTGGAATGAAGAATGTGAGAAAGCACTTGAAAAGAGATCCGACACATGGAGAAAATGGAAATGTTCAAGAGATACGAAAGATTTGGAACAATTCAAAACCCAAAGGAAAGAAACATCAGGGGTATTCCGCAGGACCAAACGATCGTTTGAGAAAGCAAAGTTACAAAACCTCCAGGACGACTTCACTAAGAATAACACCAGAGATTTTTTCCAAACCTTCAAGGACAAGCTTAGAGGATACCAAATTCCAAGTATAAGTTTCAAAAACGAAGAAGGAAAAATTGGACTGAACAATCAAGAAAACTGCAATATATTAGCCCGATACTTTGTGAAACTCCTCAACTGCCCGCCTCCAACAAACAAACTAGAATTTCAGACTCATCCTATAAACTCAGAAGATGATATGCCACCAACAAAAGAAGAAATAAAGGAAGCCCTGAAAAGTCTCAAGAACAACAAGGCAAGCGGGGAAGACTCCATATCAGCAGAAATGTTGAAGTGGGCAGAACCGGAAATCCTAGACGACCTGCACCATATCTTCCAACAAATATGGGAGACGGAAAAGCTACCAGACGAATGGAAAACAGCGCTGATCCACCCACTCCATAAGAAAGGGAACAAACAAGATGTTAACAACTACAGAGGCGTGTCGCTACTCCCAGTCACTTACAAAATCCTCTCAAGGATACTTCTGAATAGAATAGAAGGAATCCTAGATAAGCAACTTGGAGAATACCAAGGTGGGTTCCGGAAAGGCCGCTCCTGTGCCGAACAAATCCTAAATTTGAAATCAATAATTCGCCACAGAGCGCTGAACGGCAAAAGTATAGTGGTTTCATTCATTGACTTCAAAAAAGCCTTCGACTCGGTGGACAGAGGGACCCTAGATAAGATCATTAGAGAATTTGGAGTCAAAACCAAACTGGCCAATATTATCAGAGAAACCTTAACAGCCACAACTTCTAAGGTGAAGTTCATGGGAGAATTGTCTCAGTCATTTGAAATCAAGACAGGTGTGCGACAGGGTGATGGATTATCACCATTACTATTCAACTGTGTCCTCGAGAGGATTGTGAGAATTTGGAATTCCGAACTTGAAAATCAAGAGATAGCCCCGATCTGCCTAGGACAAAAAACGGGAGGAATCAAAGTCAATTGCTTGGCTTTCGCTGATGATTTTGCGATACTTTCAGAAAACCTAGAAGAAGCGGCCATACAGATCAACCTCTTAGAAAAGATCGCTAGCAAGACAGGACTTAGGATCTCGAAAGAGAAGACCAAGTTCATGATGAATGACAAACATGGACCACAATTCCTTGAAACAGAGATTGGACGGATTCAAAGGGTGAAAAAGTTCAAATACCTCGGTGAAACCATACAAGAGAACGGCCTAGAGAAAGCTGCTGTAGAAGATCGTATCTCAAAAATGGAAAGAGCTTATGGGCTAACTAAAAACATCTACAACAAGAAATGCATCTCATGGAATGCCAAACTAAAACATTACAACACGGTAGTAAAAACAGAATGCCTGTATGCAGGCGAATGCCTCTAGATGAATTACAAGTTGGAGAAGCTAGAGATCCTAGAAAGAAGAATACTACGGAAAATCATGGGCCCAGTCCAGACTGAAACCGGCTGGAAACTTCGGAGCAACAATGAAGTCTATAAAAATGTGGAGAGAATCTCAGAGACCATGAAGAAGAGGAGGTTATCGTTTCTCGGACATTTGTACAGAATGGACAAAACTAGACTAACCAAACAGTTATTCGACTACCTGTGGAACAAGAAGAAAACAACGACATGGATTAAGGAAGTTCGAAAAGATCTCGAAAATTCCAACATCCAGGAAGTTCAGATGTCAAACAGGGAAACATTTCGGTACATAATTCAAAATTTGGAAGGGTTTCACGTCACAAGAACCACAAAGAAGGGAAGAGCCTGGACGGATGAGCAGAAGAAACAGCATAGCGCCCATATGAAGGAGTACTGGAGGAAGAGGAAACTTCAGGCAAAGAAAAAATGAAATTGTAGCGTGATCCGAAGTGGTCAATTCGCAAAAAAAAAAAAAAAATAATAATAATAATAATAATGTTATTGGTTTTACGTCCCTTTTAACTACTGTTGCCTTTAGAGACGCCGGGGTGGCGGATTTTGCCCCAAAGGGGATCTTTAACGTGCCAGTAAATCTACTAACACGGGTCCCTCACATTTGTGCACCCTCAAATGCGCCAGGATACGAACCTGCAACATTGGGCCCAGCAAGCGAGAACGTTACCGCTGAGCCACGCAGCCAGTCCGGTCGATTATGTCTCCAGATCCATAACATTCTTTAGATACTTCTTATCTTTCTTTCTTCAATGATGGTAGCAGTTGTTTTCGAGGTTGTGGTGTTTGGTAGAGGTAAATAGTTTTAAGGTCTAAGACCAAGAAATGATTCTATTATACTCTTTGATAAAAACAACGAGTTATAACTATACTCATACATTTAGGAGAAATTAGGCTATATGTTCTTTACTGAACATCTTGTTTTGTATGTGTCATTATTCAAACACATAAAATATATTTAATACATGTTATCTTTTCAGGAGTGTGTAGGTTTATTTACTTATTATGTTGTACCCCCTCCCAGTCATTGGACAAAAACCTGTTGACCAACTGAAGAGTTACAACTAACAGATACAAATTGTTGTCATTTTCTGCAACAGCCGTCTCTGGATACTATCTTGTCATACATAATTAAATTTTAAATGTTAAGAATAATGAACAGAAAATGTGATGATCAGATGTCGAATAATTTGACGCAAAGTTAGACCCAACGTTGTGTCCTGGTTGACAGCCATCCACTCGTTGACAGGGATCTCGAGGTAGGTGTAGTAACCACTATCATCTACTCGTGTTAATGGTTTCATATCCAGCACAATGGAGGCTGCAGAAAATGTGATGAAGGGCTCAGTTTATTTTTGCCACATTATATTTTAACTACCGGAAAGACTGTTATCCTTAGACTTTTTGAGCCCCAACGTAGGCTACAGAAGATTCCAATTATTCCCGAGAAAGGGATGACAAGACAAGACTTCATTACTGCTTGTCGTCGTGAGGAGCTCCAGATTAGAATTGGAGCGAGTCCTTTGTGCGCGCTGACAAATGTCTTATGCAACGATAAGCACACAGGGAGCTAGCCTAGGTGTTGGGAGAGAATACAACCCTTTAAATTAAAGCAATAGATAAATCTTTAGTTGCCGTTTAATAGTATACTGGGTGAGTCGCCTAATTTATCGACGTGAAAATTGTCATTCGTTGAATGTATGCATAATATAATAAAAATAAATAGGATTTAGAAGGATTTAGAAAGTAGAAATTTAGTGAACACTTACGCCTTAAAAACCAAATTTGTCCTAAAAAGGCAAAGAATGCCTTATGTATTTTAGGGATTTTTAGGGAATTATTAGCATTAAACGTTTAAACAATGAAGGCTTTAGGCTATTACTGTAGGCCTTGCTATGCCCAAATAGCGCAAGTCATGTAGATAGAATTTATATAATTAAATTATCCCACGAAGAGTAAGTTCTCCCTCGGATTTCTTATAAAAGAATCTAAAAGCGAAGTATTAGCATGCCTTTAAGTCGTGACAATCTAATTCCTGGAATCTGTTAAACATTTTAGTACCAAATATGATTTGCGATAATATAACGAACACATGCAAACTGACAGCGCTACAGTAGTTTACGTTAAATCTTTCAATATTCGTTCCATATCATATTGAGTTCTTGAAGTGCAGTTATTACTAACTTATCCTAAAAGAAAAAAAGCGAAGTATTAGTATGCCTTCTGCTATCTGGTGGCACAAGTTACTTGGCAGTTTGTGCGTAACAAGAAGTTTGAGTTCAATATCGTACGTAAGGCATTATCTTCTCCTCTGCTAGAATTGCACATCATGACGGTGTATTCTCAGGATGCAGATAACAAATCTCCTTGTAAAGTCACTCGGTATTTTCAGCCTACTTTCAACATTAGAAATTAAGCTTATGAGACCGACTTTCGACCGTGTGTGTGTCCATCTCCCAAAATATTATTTGATCGACTGCACTGATGTTCAACGAAATTTTGCTGTAAGTTGGCTCCACTTTCAGAAATTTCAAATTTTCATTGCCGTCACCAATCCAACATGGTGGCCACGCGAAATATTTCAACAGTTCTCAATATCTCCGAAACTATACATCAGCAATCTTTAGATGCATTTATTACTTAGTTTTCCTAAAACAGGAAGCAACAAGCAAAGTATTAGTACGCCTTCAGATATCTGGTGACAGCAGTCACTGCAATATAAGCTGCTATCACGATTCCCGTTTTATGAGTGCCCGGAGGAGAATTCTAACGTACTCTAAGATGTTTTGATACGTCTACTTTAATGATAGCTACTTTTGCATCAAGTACATATTTGAATTGCAAATTAAAATTCTTCCTAGAATGTAGATGCTACTTACACGCTAACTATACAGACTTCGTCTTTAGGGACGATAAACATGCTCATTTATAACAGACGTACTTCGCTTTAAAGTTACAAACAAATTCAGATCTTCTGACGCGAGAATAAATATTTATCGACTCTGAAAACTGGACAAGAAAGTTTGCCCGATTTATTAATTTGAAGATACTGTGAATTTTTTATCTTCTCATTAATATATAATGAGCATTGTTATTTTGAATACGCTAATTGCATAGGCCTACTACTGTACGATGATGCATTATTTACAACGGCTTAATAAGTTTCATCTATTATACCAGGTGAATGAGCTGCCCCTAATAATATTGTTTTATGCATCCCAACTAGCGTTGTTATCAGGAAGGTCGATATTTCTCTGCTTGTATCCCGTACGGTGCTAATGCACTGCAAGTATATCCTGCAAACGATACTGAACACTATTATATTTCCCTCGATGTGACTACAAACTAATTAGAGCCGGGCAAATTTGCTCTAGTTCCGATCGGGATCGTAAGTTTCCGCATGGCTAGTATCGCCCCCCACCAAGCGCACTCAAGGCCAGGTCTCTCCGCTGAACGAGAATCTTAAGTCTCGATAATACCGGTACTGAGTGGGAGTCTCGATAATACCGGAACTCCTTTTTTCTCGGCGTTATCGACAGTATTTATTTAAAGGAAAAAGCAGACTCGCTCACGCCGCTGCACGTGTCACTCAAGCCGCTGCACGTATAAAGACAAAGCCTTCTGTAATAACTCCGGAATGTAAACCATTCCTCGTTCTTACATTTGACAAATTTAAAGCAGTATGAAGTTATCCACCCCAGGAAGAACACATTGAATTGAGTTCGCATCTGCCACCTCCTTACCACTCCTACCCTCAGTTACAAATACTGTATACACACACTACTACGGACACCATAATAACACAGGTTATTAGACAAAGTTGACACACACACAAGAACACAAAAATGATCACGATGTTGTAGCCCCTAAAGTAAAATAAAACTCAAATAATTGGCGTAGCAGAGACGAGCTACAAGAAAATCTCACGTGTATGACTCAAGAATTTTTAGCCCTACTGACTAGGAATTTGCTTTAAAGAATACTTTCAACCTTCTTCTCCACCTTGTAACTGGTTGTAATTAGAGGCAACTATAGTGAAAGAATTGGCTGCGATGGTGAAAATACATTTGGAAAATTTTACGCAGAAAAGTTTCAACTAATTTCATCTACTAAAAACTCAATATTGTGCTTGAAAACAATACCAGTTTGTGGCATGCGGTATATTAATCATGTCAGTGCAAACACCTCACTGATTTGTCCATAAATAACAATGATATGACAGTTTGAGTGAGAATAGCGCGACGGGAGTTGCACTGAGAACAACTCATTACCGCGGGAATGTCACTTCGTCCGATACTCCAAAGTCTCGTTCGATCACAAGGTAATATCGTTGCTCTCTCTACCCATGATGCAACGTGTGAGCACGTGCGTAGGGACGCGATTGTAATGGCGGTGGCTTAAGCATATGACAAAGCCATTATGACGAAAGATAAAATCAATCTTATTCTTGAAGGTAAACATTATTTTTTCGTATGCTCGACGACTAGAGAATATTATTCAAACTGGTAGGAGCATTTGAGATAAAGAGTGTCAGGTATCCAACGCAAAAGTTTTCACTGTGTATGTTTCTAACATTTTCCCTCGTTGTATAAGAGTCTCAGTGGGTGAATTGGTTACGCGCTGGACTTATGAATTAAAGGGCCGGGGCTCGATCCTCGTTAGGGGAAGTGATTTTAATTTTTGTTTTGTTACGTTTTATTGTTTATGTCGACCACTTTACCAATATCTTACTACAAAAATTATACGACAGAACACAGTTGCATCACAGGGGCTTTAGTAATATAGCGAGTGCGTGAATTTTCAGGTTTTATTACGAGAAAGTTACATACGGTAGTGCTTGAATGTGGCACTACATGAAAAATCTTAATATGTAGCCTACACGTCAAATAGAATTTTGTTTTGCTGAAATTTAATGAACAAAAAAATACCGACTGACGATCAAAATCTCCTTCCATACCGTATGTTATTAGGATGATATGCTCAATATACCTTAGGTAGTCTGTTAATATGATATCGTTGAAGTTGAGTGGAGTCTTCCAATTCGCAGACTCCAGTCAACGGAATGAACAATTTCCATTGAATCCTTACACAACAAGCCTCAGTGCCTTCAGGCAGCGCCATATTGCCCAAGCGAGAACGAGCGATAATGTCGAGAATTATCGTTATCGAGCCCACATTATCGGTAATACCAGTTTCGGAACCAGCATTTCCGTTTTTTATTCTCGTCCAACGAGACCGATCGGAACTCAAGAGCTTTTTGCCCGGCTCTAATACTAATATGAGGGGAAAATAATAGTGTTCAGTATCGTTTGCAGGATGTGCTTGCGGTGTATTAGCCCCTTACGGGATACAATCAGAGACATTTCTACCTCCCTGGCAACACGCGTTAATATTAATATTATTATTATTATTAATAATAATAATAATAATAATAATAGTTCATGTGCTGAACAGATATGGAATCTGAAGATGATTTTGAAGATCCGTAGATCCAACCCCACAATTGTCACCTTTGTGGACCTAAAGAAAGCATATGATTCTGTGGACAGGAAGACCCTGTTTGAGACGCTAGAAGAACTTCAAGTGGACAGGAAGACCAGAGAATGATTAGTCAGATTCTCACCAATACAACATCGAAGGTGAAGTTTCTTGGGGAAATTTCTGACTCTTTTGAAGTACGAACAGGTGTTCGCCAAGGAGATGGACTTTCACCCCTTCTATTTAACCTGGTTCTAGATAAAGTCATCAGAGAGTGGGAAAAGAACATCAAAGGCGTTAGCATAGGAACTGCTGGAAACAAAATCAATGTGAAATGCTTGGCTTTCGCAGATGACCTAGCGATTATCACTAGGAACAAAGAAGAAACTAAGCATGCTATTGAGACATTATACAGAATAGCATCACAAGCAGGCCTTCAAATATCATTTGAAAAAACCAAGTACATGAAGAATTTTCAGCAAAAGAAGAAGAAAGAAAAAATAGAAACAGCGTATGGAGCAATATCACAAGTAGAATTTTTTAAATACCTTGGAGAAATAATTCTTCCTTCAGGATTGGACAGTTTGGCTAACACAGAAAGAGCCTCAAAACTTCATAGAGCATTCAGACTAACATGGGATCACTATAATAAAAGAGTAATGTCACATAATGCAAAACTGAAACACTACAAAACAGTTGTACTACCGGAAGCTCTATATGCTTCAGAAACCATAGCTTTAGGAGCTCATTCTAAAATTGCAAATATAGAAAAACAAGAACGTAAAATTCTTAGAAAAATATTCGGCCCCACACAAGAAAACGGAATTTGGATTAAAAGACGAAATTCAGACCTATACCGTCACACAGATAGTTTCAGCAACACGGTACGAAAAAGACGTTTAACATTTTATGGACACCTCTTCAGGATGGACGATTATAGACTTACAAAAAGGTTATTCAATGTAATAAATTCTCAGAAATCAAGGATAGCCTGGCTGGATGAATCAAGAGAGGACCTGCAAGAGTTGAACATCGGAGAAAATATTCTGAGAAACCGCAAAGTCTTCAGGACTGCAGTAACAAAGCACAAGTTTAGGGTGAAAACTAGTGGCAGGACTGGAACCAAGTGGACAGAAGAACGGAAGAAGCAACACAGTGACTTCATGAAGAGATTTTGGGAAGATAGGAAGGCGAATATCATCAAGCCGAAATACAAGTTCAAGCGCGCTCTATAATGGGCAAAACGCAAAAAGGAGAAGAAGAAGAAGAGGAATAGTAATAATACCGCATGGCCTCGGGTGCCGGGTGCAAGCTTTGTAATTTGACACCCAAAGGGTAGCTTGCATGTCGAATTTCGTTGTTCCTTGAAGCACTATGAAAGTCAAGGTGGTTAGATATCTAAGCTCCTTGAACACTATATCACCTTCTAGTAGAGAAATGAGGAACTTTGTGTTGGCGGAAACTCCCGAGAATAATTTTGCCATTATGAACAGGGCCTACTGAATTCAAATGGGTTCTTTGACATGCCAGCATCGTATGCCATACGTGTCGTAATTTTTGCCGCCTTTCAATAAATCACTTACCACGGCCAGGAGCGAACCTGCAAGCTTGGGGTTAGTAGACCGACACGTTAACCACTCATGTACCGTGGTAAGCAACACGTGATATTTGGGGTGCATAAAAGAATATTATTAGGGGCAGCTGATTCACCTGGTATATGTTTTAGAAGCCATGTCTTCAGTGTTAACTTTGTATTCACATAACTAATTACTTTTGAGTCGGTCATTAATGTGTCCAATGAAATTGGACGGGGAATAACGACTATCACACTTACCTTGAAGAAGAATAGCTTCATTATACACGTTCATACACTTCTCTAAACTAAACCTCTTAATTAGAAAAGTGTACCAACGTGTAAATTGTATATAGTAAACCCTTTGGAAAATAGCATGTAGACAAGATTCAAAATTTCGGGGTCGTAATGGATTCTTGTGAATGTGATTTAGAGGTTTTGCTATCAACATGACTTCCAGGGTTCATAAGGTTAACTTATTATTATTATAAAGCCAAGAAAAACAACAGGATCTACTAACAAATGAAATTTATTAACTGAATCAAACAAAAAAAAAAGAAAACTATAACCACCCTTTTATTGTTCACTCGCGTGAACAGATCTAACACTGACCAGCCTGACGTACCATGACGACATGGCATGACAGCTGTCAACAA
The DNA here is from genome assembly GCA_946902985.2 of Meconema thalassinum. Classification (NCBI taxonomy): domain Eukaryota; kingdom Metazoa; phylum Arthropoda; class Insecta; order Orthoptera; family Tettigoniidae; genus Meconema; species Meconema thalassinum. Next base: position 655,145,646 of record OX336390.1, read on the forward strand.
GCATTGTGACTGCAATGTCACTTAAATCAAGGTAACAAAAGAAAACGGATCACAAGATCCAAATATAACAAACAAATAAAATAGTACAAAAATTTAATATTTATGAGCGACACGGGTTTTAAGACTAGTTCAAGTAATGAGCATTTTGACGGGCGCTCGTTTCCGACCAAAACAGTTGGTTCGGGAACGGACTCCGTACTGCGAAGGACGAATTACGGAAATGTGGGAACAACAATTACATATTTATATACACTACTGACATGCTCTAACCTTAGATTACCACAACCAAATACACGTGTGTATTATTTAAACTAAGGGCTGCGGAATTACCGACTTATACCTTAAACACTAGGATAGCATAACGTGACATGAACAAGTTTGGCCGGTTGCCAAATTATATTTATATGAATACAATGGCCTTGAAAATAAGAGCCAACAACAACAAAATATAACTTTTAATTTTCACGCCGGAAAGTTTGGCGTTTTAAAACAATGAACAAATAAGTCATAGTAATGATAAAAGAAACTTGGATCGACAACATGGCAACTTCCCAAATTAAACCAAATAAAATAACCTTAACTCATTAGGCTTTAAAGCAAACATAACGTGTCATAACGAGCTGGAGACAACCGGGCCTGTTATCGCATCACCGAGAGAGTGGCTGATTTCTTCCCCCAAGTAGTAATTAGTGCCATGCTAAATATAGATTCTGGCCCATAGCCAGCGTACAGCACCTTTGCTAATCGCCACCTGTTAAACGCGTACAAATAAATAACACATTATCTCAAAACATCCTCTCAGGGATTTTTAAGAATACATTTCCAGGTCAAACTTATCCCCACGGATAACTAGTTTGCCGGAATGATATCGCAGTCATGGACAGGCTTTACCTCTCCTCATCATCATCACTTACACCCAAAAATACGTGGCACATTTCTCGAAGATCTCGTCGTAGCATTAATCAGCACACCTCTCAGATAATGACACACAACATGTCCAAATGACAATAAAGAATAAATAACAGGATCAGTCCTAGCCCGAGTTATCAAAGCAACAAAATGCAAATATTCCCCCCACGTAGTAATTAGTTTAACATATCATTAAATCAGTCCATTTATCATTGTCGTTCCTAGGTTCTCATTCATGGCTACACTTTTTATAGATACGTTAATCGATGCGGCCATTTCGCAATAAGAATTACGTATACATAAGGAAAACATTTAAATTACAAAATTTACTGTACAACATAATTGTCACGCAATGCCAAAATTTACTACACGCATGTCAGTTAAGAAATCAAACCCTGAAATTTAAATTAAACCACACAAATAAAATCTATACAAAGTTCCACACATCTCTCGCGATTCCCCTCGTCCAAAATCAATAAATCAATTTTTTAATACTCATCACTTAAACTGCTTTCCAGAGGCCTCCCGCCTCGTCAATTCCCATCATTAGGCCGTTAGCCCATAACACTGATGGTAATGGAGGATGAAGCTTGCTGTCTTCTCTCCATGGTCGACATTTTGCTGCTGTTAAAACACAATTAAATCAAAGTTTTTAAACTGTTCTATCTGCGTTCTAAGTATTTTATTTCCTCAGATCGTCCTATGCAGAATCGTCGACTTTCCCTATTCTATGGCTAATTGCCATCTCACAATTTATGAAAATTTCCAACTTCGTTGCCGACACACAACTATAATTTTAAAACCATATCGTCTTAAGGACGTCTTAAATGACTGTCGAAGAATAATTAGGAGTGTCTCGATTCATCTCAGACATTTGTATATATACAGAAAGCCTAAAGTTTCAATGGTGGGAGTAAAACAGCTCCTCAATATTTTAAGTAATGGGCCTATAATTATGTGTGACCTCTCAAAATTCTTGTATTTTCTCACAGGTCGCGAATCTGCCGTCGAACAAGCAAACCGATCGCTAGATCTTTTTATATCCGATTGCCGCGCAAAACACACTGACGCTATGTTCTGGCGTCATGTTTTCTTATTGGTCAGATAAGTTGGCTTCGGAGTTCTGACCTTACAAATCCCGCCCTTATATTGACGTCACGACTATTCTCCTCTCTCTCACTCCTTGCCTTGTACGCAGCATTGTGGCCTTTTATGGTCACGTACGCCACAGCGTCATATCTGATTTTCTCAGAAATCCAAGAATAACATTGGTTGTGAAACTATTGGTCATTTCCAGCCAGCACGTAGCATGTCTTACCAAGTCCAGATTTCTTGCTACATCAATATTACTCAAATATCCAGCATATCATGTATTTAGTATTTCCATCGTTTTTATTAATATGAAACATTATTATTGGACACAATGATAAGGGTTCATCCGACCCCTAGTTGATGAAATTCGAACTCAAATGAAGTCGAATTTCACATCCCCTACTTTTCTGGCTCAAATTTGAAGTTGCTGGTCACCCTCAAATATAATGACTGTCCGCCTCTGTCTGTTTCAGTAGCCGTCTCGTTCCAAACTCATTAGGAAATTCCTGTATACTTATGCCCTCCGGCCTCTTTCCTTGCTACTCGTCTCCCCTCTCACTCTTTCAAAACATCAACATATTCATTAACGACTTCCGCCTGAACTTGTAAACACGTCAGAGCTGTCTTTTGAGCGCTTTCACCACTAGTGTACCCCCGTATCTTTTGTTGTATGTTATCACGCGAATGTTTAATTTGCTGCAGTAACATTATTTCTCGGTTCGTATGGCTCTCTCTGATGATACAATTTTAAATTTGAGATATTATACACTGCCATGTTTCCTGTGCTCACCTCTCGGACTCTGTAGGCGTTGTTACCTAAATTCCTCACGATGCTGAACGGTCCCACATACCTTTCACAAAATTTGTTTAGTATCTTGTTCGCTGGATCAGATATCGGTGGCTTCTTAATCAAGACCAATTCCCCTTCGATCAACTCCCGATGAAACTTCTTTCCGCGTACTCTTCTTAATCTACGGTCCGCCTGCCTTCTCATATGCACAATGGTGTTCTGGATCCGTAGATCGTGTGTTGGTACTGGGTCGTTAGGACATGTTACTATAGTGTTCCAAGATCTCACTGGAAACTGGTTGTGGTGTAAAACCATGGGAATTTGCCCTGTAGATTCATGACGAGTGGAATTCATACATATCTCAATGTCACTCACTCGGTCTACCCATTTGTAATGTTCCTTGGGAATAAATACCCGGAAGAACTTAGAAATATCACGGATTACGCGTTCGCTAGAATTTCCTTGGGGATGTCTTATTGATGAGAGAACGTGTTTTATATTCAAATCTGCCATTCCTTTCTTAAACTGGGCACTAGTGAAATATGCGCCATGATCCGATAATATAAACTCAGGCTTACCAAGAGTCGGTATCACCTTGTGTATTATTCTACTTAGAATCTGTTTAGTGGTGGTTTTCTGGATAGGGCATAGAACCACGAATTTGGAAAATACGTCCAGACACACAAGTAGATGCCTGCACCCTCTCCTTCCCTTCGGAATTGGACCAAATGTGTCGATCGCCACTATTTCCAATGGTTTCTGGGGTAATATTGGTTTCGGGTATTGCTTCATTAAATAGTTGTTAGGCTTAGTGCGTTGGCAAGCGTCACAAGTCTTAACCACTTCGCATATGGTAGTTCGCATGCGTGGCCATGTGAAAGTTTCAGCCATGGTCGCTTCTGCCTTGTCTATTCCGATATGGCCTAGGCTTTCATGGACATGCCAGGTCAAACCACGTTGTAATGAAGCAGGTAACAAGATGCGCATTTTGGTATGCTCCTCATTAATGAATTTGTGTAACAGATTGTTCACATATTGATATTTTCCTTCTTTGCTCCGGGCCTCACGATGAGCTGCAGATCCAGGCTGAAGTTCTCCCTTAAAATACATGATCATTTGCCGCATCCAGGGCTCATCTTCTTGCTCTTTCTTTAATTCCTTTAATTCATTCAAGAACTCGTGATCCTTAGGTGTCAGTTCTATGTGTTGAACCAAGGCCTCTTCTTCCACGTCTTCTTCCGGGTTTCTGCTGAGAGCGTCTGGGATGATGTTTAGTTTTCCAGGGCAGTGTTCAATTTCTATATCGAACTGTTGAATGTAGATCGACCATCTGGTGATACGTTCACTAACCATGTTAGTTTTAAAAAGAAATGTGAGGGCTTTATGATCTGTCCTGATAATAATTTGATACCCAAATACTAGTTTTCTCCATTTTTGAAGGGCGTGAAGAATAGCTAGGAGCTCCAACTCTGTAACAGTGTAATTCCGTTCGTGTTTCCGTAACTTACGGCTTACAAAGGCAAGATAAGATCTTTTCTGTAGGTTGCTTGGATCTTCCTGATACAACATTGCTCCGACCCCAATAATCGAAGCGTCTGCCTGAATTACAAACTTTAGGCCGAAATCTGGGTATCCCAGTTTGATACAATTTTGTAACAATAATTTAGTAGCTTGGAAAGATTGGTTGCATTCGTCATTCCAAGACCATTTATTATTTTTCTTTAGTAGTTCTTGCATAGGGGCTACAGTTTCCGTGTACCCGGGACAGTTTTCTTTGAAAAACCCCGTTACACCAAGGAAGGCACGGACATGTTTTATTCTTGTAGGAGTGGGGAAATGTTTGATTGCATCAATTTTGGCAGGGTTTGGTCTGACGCCGTCCTGATCGATAATGTGGCCTAGATATAAAATTTCATCCCTAAAGAAGTGGGATTTCTTTAGGTTTATTTTGAAATTTGTGGTGCGTAAATTTTCTAACAGTTTATCTAAGTTTTCCATGTGTTCATTGATGTTGTCGGAAGCCAATAAAATATCATCTATGTACCTAGTCGTCATCTCCTTAACCTCCTCAGTAAGGTTTCGGTCTAATGCTCGAATTAGGGCACAGCCAGCTGTTTTCACGCCGAACGGCATTCTTCCAAATGTATACGTCTGATTGTCGAACAAGAAGCCTGTTAACAATTGCGACTTCTCGTCCAATTCGATATGGTGAAAGGAGCTCGTTAAGTCCACACTTGAATAGATGCTCTTTCCTTTAAATCCCTTGAGGACGTCTCTAATTATGGGTGCCTTATCGTATTCCGGCAACAATCGAAGGTTGAGCATTCTTGCGTCGAGACATAGCCGTATAGATCCATTTGGTTTGATAACGGCCAAAATTGCATTTAAAAAAGGTGTGGGCATCTTTTTTATTACGCCTGCATGTAACATTCCGTCAATAATTTCTTTAACTTGTGAATGATGTTTTTCCGGAATCGGATACAACCTACTTCTGAATGGTGACCAATCATCTACCTGCATGGAATATTTAAAGTTGAGAATCTTGCCCGGTACTGTATCAAAAACCTGTTGGTGTTTTCTTAAAATATCTTCAAGTTGCTTCTTTTCCGTAACCCCTAGTTTGACTTCCTTAAGCCGCTCCTGTAGTAGCTCTTCAAACTCATTATTGCTGTCGTCCTCTTCAGCCAACAATGCCCAGATATCTCGCGTTTCTTCCTCTTCATTAAGTTCAATTACAGCTGTAGTGGTGTCCTTGCTATATGCCTCAATTATTTCCTTGTCCGTCTTGTTTAAAATAGCCTGCTGCGTGATCTCGGCCCCTTCTTCACTAATTGCCTGTAACATCCAAGTATGCGCCTCCTTGCCAGATGTTATCTCGTCCATATGCAGTCCTATGTTCGTCATCCCTTCGATGTTTTTGAAGCTTATGGTGTTTTTGTGTAGATCTATGACGGCCTGATATTCGCAGATGAAGTTTGCCCCTAGAATGATATTGAAGTTCATTTTCGTCATAACTATGAAAGTTTGAGCGAAGGTGTGTTCCAGAATTTCTAATTCGAGATATGCCTGCTGCTTACAAGTAACCGATCGTTCAGGAATTATACCCCGTACTTTAATTTGCGGGACCGGTATCATTGGAACTTTATGATTCCGTCCTATTTCTTTGATCAAGGCCTCAGATACCAGGCTGACCTGACTTCCTGTATCAACTAAGCATTTGACCTTCAATCCATCAATCCTAGCATATATTATTGGTAATTGCTTTAATTGTTCGTTTTGTGGCCTCACGATTTCTTCCAAGCAATCTTCAGGCATCGCAATCCACTCTGTAATGTGCGCTGTCACCCAACCATCACGACCATCACACCATTCGCTTCTGAGGCTGTCTCCTTTCCCTTCAATTAAACTTTTTTTTTCGCGCCTTGACCCTCGCCCTGGTCTTGGTGCCACCCGTCCTGTCTTTCCTGCTGCATTAGCATACCTTCCGCCCCGTTAGTGTGGGTGTCCGGATTTGCTCTGTGTTCCATCGCTCGTTCCCATTTCTTATTGTTTCCCTGTATGTTATGTAGTTCTTCTAGGTACTGTTGTGACTCAGCGTGTCTCTCGTTCCAATTTCTCTGATCATCCCTTGGATCCGATTGCTCGTTAAACCGCTGGTTATCTTGTGCGTTATGTTGCTGGTTGAAACGCCTATTGTCTCTGGGCCTATATTGTTGATTATAGTGTCCTCCACGCCATCCCCGATTGTAAGGTGCGTTATTATTATTATTCCTATTGTATGACGTTTGGTATCTCCTATTATCTCGCCACTGCTGATTGTTTGTGTTCCGGTAGCGGTTAGTTCCTTCCTGATTGTTATGGTTTCTGTCCCTATTTTCGTATCTCGGTTGAGATCTCGGCTCATATTCTTCGGTGCTCTGCCGTCTTTGGTTATCCCCAGTGTTTGTAGCTTGCGACCTCGTGTTTTTGTTCGGTGTCTTGACTACTTCGACTGCATTAACTAACTCTATCTGTCTCTTCTCTCTCGGGTTGATGTAATTAGTGGTTTCATCTATCTTCCTTAATACCTCTTCTGCCTGGACCACGGTCGTAATATTTGCCGCCACCAAGAATTGCTGAACGCTAATAGGCATCTGCTTTCCTATAGTAGTTATTAGCTCCATTTCGCTTGGGGGATTATCAAGATCCTGCAATTTGACAAGTTGCATGGCGAAAAAATCTGCATATTTCGTCTGATGCGTGGAATGGTATTTGCGCGAGTATAAGTCCATTCGCAAGCTTTGTTGATACGACCCACTCCAGTATTTGCTCAGGAAGGCCTTGTGGAAACCTTCCATTGATTTAAATGTGTTCTTAAATCCAAGATACCAGGTAAGTGCTGAGCCCGCCAAAAATTTTTCAACCATTCTTAATTGTCGCGTTGAGCTAACATTTTGGTCCGAAAAATATTCTGTCAGTTCCCTTAAGAAAGCTTTAGGTGTCCCTCCGCTCTCTGGTAAAAACTTATTCGGTTTAAATTCGTTTCCACGGATGACTTGTATAACTTGCGTGGGAAGTTGTGTGTTTTGAGGTGTCGAGCTACGACCCTCATAATTCTGGAATGCTTGCGTGTCTACCGTTCTTGGACTTTGCCCAAGATCGTGGCTGTCTATTGTGTGCTCTCTTTCCGCATTCTCCCCTTTCCCCTTTTCCATTAGTGTCGCAAACATCGTATTATGTCCAAGTGACTGCAACTCCGATTTTATCATGCGGTCCTCTTGAATTTGAAATCTTAACTTCATATTTTCTTCTAACGCCTGTATTTTCGCGTTATTTTCCCCTAGCTTCTTGCTTACTGCGAGCCGTTCATCTTTCGAATCAGCGCTCATCTTGGTCCAATCTTTCCTAATAGTATCCTTCAATTTAACAAAGCGTTTTTCGACTTCCTGTTGATTAGCCTCCTGATTATCTTCAAGTTTATCTATCCTTTCTCCCAGAGAAATGTTGTTCTGTTCTAATGTTTGTTTAATTTCTTCCTGGTCAATTTCTAACTTTTTCCATTTCTTAATTGATTGTATTTCTAATTTGTTGAGTTCCGTCACTAAGCCCGTGATATTGTTATCTACTGTAATTATCTGATCTTGCATACCCTGTGTCCCTCGTTCGATATTCTCAAACCTTTTTTCTAAGTTTGTGTGTGCTTCTTTGATTTCAGATGAGCTGGTCAAACACGCTTGCTCGATTTGTGCTAGTTTTGCCATAACAGTCTCATCCATTCCTTTTATTTCCTTTTTAAACGAATCTTCGATACCTTTTATTATTCCTAATTGTTTGGTATTGTTAGTGCTAACGTCCTTTGCTAATTGGATTAGCTGTTCTTTTGTGTGCTCTTTGATTTCTACCGTTAGCGCAGCTAGATTTTGAGTGTTCCTTTCGTCTTGTGCGTTTAACATTTCATTGTTTTTCTCAGACTGCCTATGTAATTGTTCACTAACCAGAATGTTTTGTGTAGCGATTTTCTGATTTATATTCTCGTTAACTTCAGATAGTTTTGTGTTTAACTGTGTCTGTATTTCTACATTATTTGCCGCTAACTGTGTCTGCATTTCTACACTATTTGCCGCTAACTGTTTCTGCATTTCTACATTATTTGCCGCTAACTGTGTCTGCGTTTCTGCCGATTGTTTATTTATAGCCGCTAACTGTGTCTGCGTTTCTTCACTATTCGCCGCTAACTGTGTCTGCATTTCTACACTATTTGCCGCTAACTGTGTCTGCGTTTCTTCACTATTTGCCGCTAACTGTGTCTGTATTTCATTGGTTATGTCCTTTCTCATCTCACTAAGTTGTTCTCGCGTACGAGCGGATGCTAATTCAATCACTTCGCGGATTTCTCCCAGAGTTGCCATCACAACAATAATATATTTGAGACATAGGGAAATGACATAAGGGCGGAGCCCTGGATACGCGCGCTCACATATATTAAATATACACACATTAACCCTTTACATATTCAGTTCATTTACTTTAAATTACTCCCACAAACTATAGCATCACTGAGTATAATTTACTTATTATTCCATTTAATTTTAACCCTTTGATTCAGTTATAATCTTCCTGACCTTACTTTACTTACAAATTTTAACCAATTAATAGAGTATTAATTAGTTTTTAAGGTCTAACCTTCCTGTCAAATAATTCTTTGAGTTTGGCTTTTCTACACAAAGCTAATTTAATTTTATTGGGCGCCTGGAACAGTTTGTTCTAATTTTAATCAAAGTTCAAACACTTAACTTGTTCCATATTTACTTTATTGCAAACTCCATGACTTTATATTTTCAAACATTTGGCGGTACTATCTTCGCCTAACTTACGTTAATAAACTTATCACATGCCGGTGATCTATTTTTTTACTCTAAAACACAAATGCCACACGTTCGGAAGCCAAAGTAACTCTTATAAACCCTTTGGAAAATAGCATGTAGACAAGATTCAAAATTTCGGGGTCGTAATGGATTCTTGTGAATGTGATTTAGAGGTTTTGCTATCAACATGACTTCCAGGGTTCATAAGGTTAACTTATTATTATTATAAAGCCAAGAAAAACAACAGGATCTACTAACAAATGAAATTTATTAACTGAATCAAACAAAAAAAAAAAGAAAACTATAACCACCCTTTTATTGTTCACTCGCGTGAACAGATCTAACACTGACCAGCCTGACGTACCATGACGACATGGCATGACAGCTGTCAACAAGCATTGTGACTGCAATGTCACTTAAATCAAGGTAACAAAAGAAAACGGATCACAAGATCCAAATATAACAAACAAATAAAATAGTACAAAAATTTAATATTTATGAGCGACACGGGTTTTAAGACTAGTTCAAGTAATGAGCATTTTGACGGGCGCTCGTTTCCGACCAAAACAGTTGGTTCGGGAACGGACTCCGTACTGCGAAGGACGAATTACGGAAATGTGGGAACAACAATTACATATTTATATACACTACTGACATGCTCTAACCTTAGATTACCACAACCAAATACACGTGTGTATTATTTAAACTAAGGGCTGCGGAATTACCGACTTATACCTTAAACACTAGGATAGCATAACGTGACATGAACAAGTTTGGCCGGTTGCCAAATTATATTTATATGAATACAATGGCCTTGAAAATAAGAGCCAACAACAACAAAATATAACTTTTAATTTTCACGCCGGAAAGTTTGGCGTTTTAAAACAATGAACAAATAAGTCATAGTAATGATAAAAGAAACTTGGATCGACAACATGGCAACTTCCCAAATTAAACCAAATAAAATAACCTTAACTCATTAGGCTTTAAAGCAAACATAACGTGTCATAACGAGCTGGAGACAACCGGGCCTGTTATCGCATCACCGAGAGAGTGGCTGATTTCTTCCCCCAAGTAGTAATTAGTGCCATGCTAAATATAGATTCTGGCCCATAGCCAGCGTACAGCACCTTTGCTAATCGCCACCTGTTAAACGCGTACAAATAAATAACACATTATCTCAAAACATCCTCTCAGGGATTTTTAAGAATACATTTCCAGGTCAAACTTATCCCCACGGATAACTAGTTTGCCGGAATGATATCGCAGTCATGGACAGGCTTTACCTCTCCTCATCATCATCACTTACACCCAAAAATACGTGGCACATTTCTCGAAGATCTCGTCGTAGCATTAATCAGCACACCTCTCAGATAATGACACACAACATGTCCAAATGACAATAAAGAATAAATAACAGGATCAGTCCTAGCCCGAGTTATCAAAGCAACAAAATGCAAATATTCCCCCCACGTAGTAATTAGTTTAACATATCATTAAATCAGTCCATTTATCATTGTCGTTCCTAGGTTCTCATTCATGGCTACACTTTTTATAGATACGTTAATCGATGCGGCCATTTCGCAATAAGAATTACGTATACATAAGGAAAACATTTAAATTACAAAATTTACTGTACAACATAATTGTCACGCAATGCCAAAATTTACTACACGCATGTCAGTTAAGAAATCAAACCCTGAAATTTAAATTAAACCACACAAATAAAATCTATACAAAGTTCCACACATCTCTCGCGATTCCCCTCGTCCAAAATCAATAAATCAATTTTTTAATACTCATCACTTAAACTGCTTTCCAGAGGCCTCCCGCCTCGTCAATTCCCATCATTAGGCCGTTAGCCCATAACACTGATGGTAATGGAGGATGAAGCTTGCTGTCTTCTCTCCATGGTCGACATTTTGCTGCTGTTAAAACACAATTAAATCAAAGTTTTTAAACTGTTCTATCTGCGTTCTAAGTATTTTATTTCCTCAGATCGTCCTATGCAGAATCGTCGACTTTCCCTATTCTATGGCTAATTGCCATCTCACAATTTATGAAAATTTCCAACTTCGTTGCCGACACACAACTATAATTTTAAAACCATATCGTCTTAAGGACGTCTTAAATGACTGTCGAAGAATAATTAGGAGTGTCTCGATTCATCTCAGACATTTGTATATATACAGAAAGCCTAAAGTTTCAATGGTGGGAGTAAAACAGCTCCTCAATATTTTAAGTAATGGGCCTATAATTATGTGTGACCTCTCAAAATTCTTGTATTTTCTCACAGGTCGCGAATCTGCCGTCGAACAAGCAAACCGATCGCTAGATCTTTTTATATCCGATTGCCGCGCAAAACACACTGACGCTATGTTCTGGCGTCATGTTTTCTTATTGGTCAGATAAGTTGGCTTCGGAGTTCTGACCTTACAAATCCCGCCCTTATATTGACGTCACGACTATTCTCCTCTCTCTCACTCCTTGCCTTGTACGCAGCATTGTGGCCTTTTATGGTCACGTACGCCACAGCGTCATATCTGATTTTCTCAGAAATCCAAGAATAACATTGGTTGTGAAACTATTGGTCATTTCCAGCCAGCACGTAGCATGTCTTACCAAGTCCAGATTTCTTGCTACATCAATATTACTCAAATATCCAGCATATCATGTATTTAGTATTTCCATCGTTTTTATTAATATGAAACATTATTATTGGACACAATGATAAGGGTTCAATAGTTTACTCATATCTCAGAGTGTTATTATTGCTGCAGTATGGTAGCTAGTTTGACACCAAAGTGCAGTCCATTCATTAGTTGTTTTCTCTCCACGATCATTTATCCACGTTACCTCAGATCAAATGAACTACAATACAATTTATAGTCCAACTGACAGCACCAGCTACGCTCGCTACCGTGCAGCGCTAGGGCAAGCTATCTAGGGACTTGGTGGACGTAGGTTCTAACTCCACCGTCAGCCGCCCTTGAAATAGTATTCCGTTGTTTCCCCATTTTCAACTCCAGGCAAATGCCAGGATGGTACCTTCCAATAGGCTATGACCGCTTCGCTCCTTGCAATTTTCATTAATTTCATATCTCATTAACTCGTCTCATGAGGTTGGCGTCAAGAAGAGCATCCTGCCGTAAAGTACTCGTGACATAGACTTTCATCGCAGCTCATCCCCGACCTCGGTGAAAAAGCGGATATTAAGGTGTAGACATACGTAATATTTATTGCTAATATAGATGTAGCTGGTGTAGCGGCTAGCGTTCTTGACTGTCGACATGGAGGCCCGGGTTCAATTCCCGGCTCTGCCAATAAATTCAATTTATTGTGGTTTGAGGGCTGGAACGGGGTACACTTGGGTAGGTTTTTGCTAAGAATTAACCTTACCCACAAGGGAAGATGAATAAAGAAGTAAAGAGAAGTGGGTTTCGGACAGAGGTAATAGGAACTTTGTAGAGAAAGTTCTTGGCCTATTTTTTTTCGGACGAGCGCGACGCGGATGATAAATCGAACGAGCACTGTTTCTCTATAGTCTATTGACGTGGTTGAATAGTTCACTATTGTAGCACGGAAAGTTTATAGCAAGGAAAGTTATTACGATGGTGAAAAATAACTAGTTGCACTAGATTTGCGAGAGTCTATTGCGTTGAAAAACTTGTAAGTTATAGTTGAATGCAGCAGAAAAATTCCATCGGAGGAAGAAAAATGATGTGTTGATTAGCTGTTCGTAAGGAAGATTCCTTGGTTAGAAAAAGTATTCCCATATGTGAGTAGAAAATACTAGAAGGTTTAACTTATAGATGAATTGTTTGGCATGGACCATTCCAGAACAATCATAACTTGTTGAAATTGGCAGAAAAAGACCAGCGGTGGAACGAGCTAAGTTTTCTACAGACAGTGGGTAATTTAAAGATGTCCCACGTTGTGAGAAATTATCTCAGTTAATAAGCATAAGAAATGCTGCTTCATGTTAAGATTAGCTTAGATAGACAGGGCCCAACCTCGAAAATCCCACGAAAATGGTTATTGCCCCACATTTAGCAATTTCACACTGTCTGTAAAATGATTAAAAAGCATGTACCTATTTAAAAGCAATTAAAATGAGTTCAAGAACGTTGAAGTAGTACTTAGCTCACTTCTGATGAACGGCGACTCTAGTTGACCGTTAGTTACGATCTGGACATGGCGTCCAATTTGAAAGTTTGTCTCTCGAGGAGAGGAGACGAGCTCTAGGTAAGCTCCGACTGGAAGTCTTGACGACTGTAGCACAAGTGAGGCCAGCTCAACGAAGCGCGGAGAGACCAGGGAAGGGAAAAGAGTGGGGGTAGGAGACAAAGGAATATACATAAGAATAACCAACATTGTAAAAATTAATTCTCATGATGAAATGGTCTTCAAAGAGTTGATAGCAGGCGTCACTAGCGAAGCCTGGTGGATGAAAAAGTAGACGAATCACAGAGAAGATAGCTGGCGATAGCAACGAGATCTGGCGGCCAGATTGGTAAGGAAATCCTCTTGTACTGTGCCCGTTTAGACCGGAGTCCGCACGACCACATATGCATTTTACCAATAATCAGTCAGCACGAGAGTCAAAATATCCCGGAGCGCCAGATGGGTTAAAGCTAATCGCAAAAACGACATCAAATGAAAAAAATGCTTTACTGATTTTTGGGCTCAATGCAACAATAAGGATAGAAGGAGATTCAACTGGGCATAACACATCATGTAAAATTATCTCATTTTATTTTGAATTTAAAATTGACTGCAAAAATGCTCAAAGCAGCATCATTCACGTGTGGCGACCCACACTCTATTTACACAAATGTACAGAAATTTTCCAAACACATTTAACAATTATCTTTTTTGGAAACACAAGTCTGATTATTAGTCCTGTAGACTGTGTTCCAAAATTATATTCATTCATTTGTGATTAAATCCAGTTCAAATTTAATTGTCTTTACTGGAAATATCGTAGTTCACTGTTTGAATTTTTACATAATATTAACACTCGTAGAATAAATGTTCATAGAATTTTAACTTTCACTTATTTTTCCAGTTTCAAAAAATATATTGTCAAAAAATATTATTATCTTTGAATCAACACAAATTATTTACACATATTAATAACATCTGAAAAGTATTTGACCATGAGCATAGCATTGAAGAACTGTGCGAAGCACAACAAAAATTAATTGTTCTTCTGACATTAAACGTTTCGAGAAGTGACTCGATTATGAACTTCAAGTTCCTAACAAAATATATGATTTCTGAATCATCAACTTGATCAATAAATTGTTGAACCATTCAACTATTTAATTTTCCACTTGGAATCATTATTATGAAAAAATATTTATATTCATAGCCATTTTTAGTAATTTTCACAACTTGCAATTCTTCGACAGAATGCGGAAATAAGAATTATAGCTTTATAATAAATTCATTTAGTTCATGGCACTAGGATTGAAAACATCCTTCAAATTATTCGTGGTTATAGAATTATTTTTAATTGGCAGTGGCCCATTCTATTATTTGTGTAAGAACACAATATTACAACAACAACGGCAAAGGTCTTCCTCTGAAGAAGAATAAACTACTATCATGACAAATCCGGGTTCTAGCAAAATCAAAGTCTAAATGGAATCCGTAAACAAGGTTGAAATAAGAACTGATGGTTTCTAAGAAATAACCTTCGGGTCATTCATACGACGAAATGTGTAGTTCCAATACTCCTATAAACCTGAGCCATCGAACCTGCTATTTGATTGATGCTCGAAAAAATCTCCTCATTCCTGCGACTTAAACATGCGCACCTGAGAATGGCATTTCAACTACTCCACACATAAATTTTCTTCCCAAAATTTATACAATAAATCAAGCCTCTGCTTGTTATCAACACTGGAAGATTAATAAACTCACAAGTTTATTTTATTTTACCATTCAGTTCAACCCGTGAAGTTACCATACTTATGAAAATCTTTATTTCACTTTCGAGTGTATTTACGTCATGATTTTATATAAATACAAAAATATCCTATTTGATACAATTATCAATTGCTTCCCGTTTCATGCCTCTCCGTGTTATCTGAAAAATATACTTTGCTCATTGCAAATATTAACTGTTCAACCAGAACTGAAATGTTGTTTGAATGCGGGCTTGCGCTAACCACTCTCCTTCGGAAAATCTCCTGTTCCAAACTAGAAATGATTAAACTACTTCATAGGCTCTCTTTGAATACATATGATTATTAGAAAATATAATATCCAAGAATTATTTAGAAAAATTATAAAATTATTATTATTATTATCAGTGGATTATTATTATTATTATTAGTTATATTATTTTAAATATATTTAATTATCATCTCATTATGTGAGAATCCACATGTTCGAACCTTCGAATATGGAAAAAATATCCATTCCTCAACAAATAATAATTATTAACTTTTACAGTTACATCGGCTGATTACCGTGATTTCCCAAAAATATGAAATATTCAAATAAATGCTCGATATGCTCGGTCATCGATCCTAAACTGTTCTGAGTGCTGAAAATACTCAGAATAACTCTAATATGTCTTGCGTAAATCATTGCAAGATTCAAATACGAAGAAAAATAAATGTGTTGGTCATCTGCCGAAAAAATAGTTTGTTCCAATTAGCTAGGCAAAATATAAAGTCAAAATGTGTCTTACATTTCTTGATGGTCTTGAAGCGTAGTGAACCTGGTCTGTACCAGATTTATCCATAGACATGCCCTATCGGACAAGCACGTATAATCCTTGTATCGGCCGCCATTATATACCCACAATCCGTCTAACAAGACATAGTGGTAATATCTCTTGACGTTTGAAGTAACTGTTGATCCATTTTAATATTGGCTTCTGTTAACTCCATATTAGTTTGCTTAAATGGGGTCAGATCTAAGTGATCTATTCTCAGATATGTCAGTTGTAACATAACTCACGGTAATCTTTTCAGTACAAGAAAACACTGACAGTCTAACCAATCAACGGCTGTTCTGAAGATAGTTCCCTGGGCATGGCTTCACACCATCTACCATGCGCGAAGCAACATGTAGTTTCCCTGCGTTGGCTAATGAACACCACCGTGATAGACTGGTCTTCAATGTACTGATAGATCGGCGTGGTTATCAAGTTACAAATATGAAACTGACTGAAATTGGACTAAAATATCCATTAGATTATTACTGGACTGTGAAAAAGTACTAATTCTAGACAAAGTCTAGCATATGTCCATGTGAAAATAAAAATATTTCACCAGTGTCCGTCGAAAAATATCAATCACCTTAGTGATCCTCCCTGCCGGAAACTTACTAAGTTCCACTCGTAGCGCAGCACTTTTGTGACTATCACAACTTTGAAAATAACTTCTGCGTAGATCCAGCAACCATGTGCCTTGGCTCAGCGTAGTGGCACCTTGCTAGGCAAGTGCTTGTGTCGAAGTGAGCTATTGATGCTTGAGCCAGCCGGCTTTTATTCAAAACTGTCAGGGTCACGCGTCATCACGCTGAAATCTAGAAATCCTCATATCTCTGGTATCTCTGGTCCGATTTACTTGATACTAATTGCATTCTCTTTTATTTGTCCGTGCCAGTAATCTGATCCAAGTCTCAAGTCTCTACTCCATGGCTAACTATTTAATCAATAAATAGCCTCGACCTCTGCTATTACTCGCTACGTCACTTGACATGCTCTTAGCGGTATATTATTTCCAATTGCTTCGAGAAGCAATGTAGCGCGATATTCAAATATCTCAACTTTCAAAAGCGGCTGTAGCCTTTCCCTTGATATCTAGGTGTCTGAATCTTGGAATACCCATTCCTAGATTTGGGCACAGTACAGAGAAAATTTGAGGAACTTCAGAGATTCGCTGCTAGATGACGCTAGGTGGTTCATGGAAGATATATATCTTGAACAGACTCACAGATAGTATAAGCAAAGTATACCAACAAAGAGAAACCAGGAGATCACTGTTGGTGTTTGCGAAAAAAGGAAGTAATTAAATAAAGCAAATAGAAGCAAAAGGTTACTCTGTCTTACCGTGTATTCCAAAGAATACACCAACACTCAACTTTGTTAAGGAAAACTGAGTAGGGATAGGTTTGATTTTCACCTCTGTCATCGTGGAAGTAGGCTTCTGTGGATTTTCACTTCAACTCTAGGCTAACGCCGGGATGGTTCCTAACTAAGTTCCACGGTCGCCTCCTTCCCAATCCTCACCTGAATTGCAAACACACAGGGGCATAAAAACTCGGTGTTCTATCCCTTAAAACAACAATAACTAATTATATAACAAATACACACAATTAAAATAACACAGGTTATCAGACAAATTTTGCACACAGCGAAATACACGGGGCTTCATGACCAAGGTGTTGCGAAACCCCTAGAAGAAACATCAAAAAAGTAAATCTACTTAGCTTGTTTAGATGGAAACTGTTATGCAATGCTTTGAAGGTGGAGTAGAGTGATCTTATTGTGTAGAAAAATCAAATGGCTCTTTTTGATATTCTGGATATTGCTCTTGTTATTGTTGTTGTCATTGCAAACCACTGAAAATTATTTAATCACTGATAATAAAGCCGGTTTTTTGTTCCCTACTAGTTGGAAGTAATTGAGTTAGATCTGATCTCTAGGTTTGAGTTTCATGGAATTCACTGTACAGAAAGGCCCTTCTTACTGACAGTGAATAGGGGCGTACGGTCAAACGTCCAAGGTACACTCAGGCTATGTCAGGTTGTTCAAATGCACTGTATTAACATATTTAATAGCGGTAAGCCATACACTGCTATGTCTTTGCATTCTCGACTCTGAAGTTATCAACCACACGATGAGTAATTGTGCGGGAACGTGCGAAATTACCTACCTTTCTGCTTACATAAGAAACGTGTGGCACCCTATTGCAATTGCTTTATATGATCGCGTGGCATGTTCAAGCGACAGAATAGCCAACTATATCCGACAGCTTATGTTAATTCCCTGCTGTTCTTCTTGTGTCACACTTACCGGCTCGTGCCAGTTTTTCTCACCTTTTATGTTATTGGCCTTCCTTACACAAACCGCATGACAGGAGCTAATGATGATGAATGCAACTGTGCAAGGAGTTAAAAGGAAATGACCTATTAGGATGTATAGTTTGAAAACTATCTTAAGGATGGCTGTTGGTGGGGTTCGAACCGTCTAGTCTATCGAGTTCACAAATAGTTCACCTTCTGTCCTAGCGCTGCACCTTAGGGAGTGTAGCTACTGTTGCCAGTTTTGTAATAATGCGTGGATTTCTAAAATAGGTACGACTTTTCTGATCGATGTTACATTCTTCCTAGTCAGTAATTAATAACGGATTGTCAATATTTATCATAATACTAGCAGTAGTGCCTGGCTTCGCCCAGTGGATTTATTAGTTTTATGGATTATAATGAATAGCCTACTACTACAGAACTGGCACATGATACTTCAACTAACAGAAAAAGATCTTTTAAAAATATAACATTTGTGGAGGTCGTGGTTGTAGTGGGGGTGATAAGTAGTAGAGTATAATGGACGCAACATTCAGGTCATTTTCCCGTAATGATAATAATGATAATTATGAATAGGTTAACAGCTATTTACTGACTACAGCACTGACAGATGTAATTTTCAAACACATTTAAAAAAATGATTAGAAAGAGGGTAAGCCTCCGTGGCTTAGGCGGCAGCACGCTGGCCTCTCACCGCTGGGTCCGTGGTTCAAATCCCGGTCACACCATGTGAGCTTTGTGCTGGACAAAGCAGAGGCAGACAGGTTTCTCTCCGGGTACTCCGGTTTTCCCTGTCACAATTTCATTCCAGCAGCGCTCTCCACTATCACTTCATTTCGTATGTCATTCATTTCATCATTGCCCCAGGGGAGTGCGACAGGCTTCGGCAGCCGGCACAGTTCATATCCTCGCCGCTAGATAGGGGCTTCATTCATTCCTTTTCCTGACCCGGTCGATCGACGGGAATCAGGCTGTGGATTTTCATTTCATTAGAAAGAGGAGTAAGTGAAATAAAAGACACGGCCTAGGGCCAATATCTCATTGCCTGTTAGAAATGTAGAGACCAATAGTGTCGTCTTTTGTCGCATAGCGCCGTAGGAATATAATCAGAACACTTTGGAAACCTTCGGCTGTCCCGAGCTACTGAGGTAGCAATAGTATCATTTATCGACACATAGCGCTCAACGATAAGGTACGGAATAATTGAGGGTAAATTGGAAAGCACCAACGCTTATTGCAGCTGGTAACCTCAATGTATTGCACCAACACCATTGCACTTATACAGATGCATACTATGTTCATGATGATACTGTTTTAAGGGGCCTAAGAAATCTTTTTGCACTAATTACTCCCCGTGACAAGATGCGCCTATTTTCGCAATTTTGCACCAGAACACTGGTAGGGGCGACGTGATGCAGCCCGAACTGCCCGTCACTTACAGTTACAGTTATAGTTATAGTTGCACTACTTTGGACATAAATGGTTCTAAGGCCTTGATACGTGTTTTTCAAGTTATTCTAAATGTACTGAATGGAGAGCGTTGTCCAAAATATCAACTGGACAGTATTATCAGCAGGGTTTCAAAGTGTATGTAAAATTTGGTGCAATTAGGGTAAACGGTGTAGATTTTTGATAAAGTACCTAAATGCAGGGAATGGAGTGGTCTGTCCGAAATTTCATGTAAACAGTGTTACTCGCAGGGTTCCAAAGGGTAAGTATACAAATTTTGGTTCAGATCGGTGAAACGGTGTACGTATCACTAACCATAACGCCAGCGCATGCGGATAGAGCTGTTTGGGAGTGCTTGTTATACCGACTTACTGAACAAAAATCGATCTTTAAGGGTACCTGAGAGGTGTAGCCTAATGCTACATAGCCTAAACTATTCTTCTTGAATCTGGCTATCATATTAAAAAAAAATTGAATCGGACTGGTAGTTCCAGAGATTAGCGCGTTTAAACACACAAACACACAAACTCTTCAGCTTTATTATATTAGTATAGATACGTTCAATATTTGTTGTTGTTTGAGTCTTCAGTCTTTTGAATGGTTTGATGCAGCTCTCCATGCCTCCCTGTCCTGAGCTAATCGTTTCATCTCTATATAGCTACCACACCCTACATCCGAGGCAATATTCTAACCTTGGTCTACCCTACAGTTCTTGTCCTCGACCCTTCCTTCCATAACTAAGCTTACTATTCCTGGGTGTCTTAGTATGTGTCCAACCAACCTATCTCTTGTCTTCATTAGCAGTCGCCAGAAACATCTCTCCTCTCCCACTAGTCTTAATACTTCTTCGTTTGTAACCCTATCCACCCATCTGATCATCATTCTCCTGTAACACCACATTTCAAACGCTTCAATTCTCCTCTTTTCTGCTGAACCAATAGTCCAAGTTTCACTTCCATAGAGTGCCACGCTCCAGACAAAGGCCTTCAAAAATGACTTCCTAATACCTAAATCTATATTCGATGTCAACAGATTCCTTTTCTGTTGAAATGCTTTCATTGCCTGAGCTAACCTACTTTTTATATCCTCTTTGCTCCGTCCATCACTGGTTGTTTTGCTTCCTGTGTAACAGACGTCTCCTACTTCCTTTAGTTTTTCACCTGCCAATTTGATGTCCATAGATGTTTCTGATTTATTTCGGCTGCATTCCGATATTTTAGTTTATGAACAATCAATACGGTGTGACCGATATCGCATGGTTTTGAGAGCTCTGGCAACGTCGCATAGCAGGAGGAAGGATGCAAGCGGAAGTAACCTGAGGTTGATGTTTTTACGTCATGGACATAGTCGACAGCATGACTAGGCGAAGTTTCCAGAAGTGTAGAGGGGTGTACCCATCATTGTAAGGACCCCGGGATTGCTTGAATCTCGTTCCCGACACAGTTTTTTCTTTGGCCAAAATTGATTCGGACATTCAAGATTTTTTTTTTCCTTTCGCGTTGTACCGAATTCTGGGTGAGGGTTGAAGTGTATGTCGGGCCACCCAATCCAAAGCCAGATTATCGGGCACAACAAGATGGCGCCCACCGTGTAATGGCCTCGAACTGGGAATATCGTACCACGCAGTGGTATAGCCGACATCTTGAACTCGAAAAAATTGGAACACCAGAGGAGAGTGACAAGATGGTGGATGGCCATGTGGCGCAAATGGAATGGAGAGAAAACCAATTGAGTGCTGGTACCCCATTTTATTGTGCGATATGTCTGTCAGTCTGTTAAAGTTCACTTTGTAGGATTTTTGTGTGTGTTTGAATGACATAGAACGAAGCGATTCAGTAACGTTAGATCGCTGTGTTTAAGCGATACCATCCACATTTATTATTTCCACATGATATTAGATTTCGATTCCACTGCCAAATTGAAGTAACCACTAGTCCTTAGTCTAAGTTAGTCACTAGTTGTAACAGCTTCCATGTTTATTTGTTGTGAAATATGGGAGAATTTGATGAAATTAAGGGATTGATGGGACAGCTAGGAGAGAAGCTAAAGGAGTTAGCTAAAAGTCAAAAGAATATGGAGGAAGGTTTGAAGACTCAATGGAAAGACTATGAAGGTGGTATGAACACTAATCTAGATGGGTTGGATAGACAGTTGATTAAGATGCATGAAGGAATAAATACTAAATTTGAAGGTTTAGACACTAGATTTGAAGGTTTAGACACTAAATTTGAAGGTTTAGACACTAAATTTGAAGGTTTAGACACTCAATTCAAAGGTTTAGACACTCAATTTAAAGGTTTCGACACCAAATTCAAAGATTTAGATACTAAATTCGAAGGTTTTGAAAAAAATCTTGGAATTCAGTCAGGGGACTTGCAAGGAGGATTGGAATTATTTAAGGAGCACCAATTCGATATGAAACAGTACATGGAGAAGGCTCAAGCCGAAATGACGGATTTAAAGGAACAAATTAAGAGGGATAAGGTGGAAATTGAAAGTAATATGGGGACACAGTTGAAATCATTGGAGAAAACCGTTCAAGAGAAAATGGATCGAAGCGTGGAGGCATTGACCGCCAAGATGGAAGAAAGGGATAAAGCAATCAACGCAGAGGTCTTGGTGTTGAAGGAAGAGGCGAAAGCAATACAGCAGAGATTAGCGAAAGATACCAGGAGCATGACCGATAAAATGTCTGAATTCACCATGGAGCAGGAATGCAAGATGGAAAGTCTTAGGAGTCAGATGGGGGAAATGAAATTAGAGTTAAACGACGAAATTAAAACACAGATTGCAACAGCGGTTTCGACAGTACAAGATAAAGTGAGTATTGCTCACGGAGAACAGTTAAAGAGAATTGTTGAATTAGAAGGAAAGATGGTAGAAGCAAATTCGATAGATGTAAACAAGGAACCAAGTCCGACAGGAACAACATTCACACCAATCAGTTACAGCTCAACTCAACCGATTACCATCATTAGGAATCAGGAGGACCGCCCAAAAAAAATTTCAAATTTGACTGGCATCACACCCATAGAATTCCTGCGGGACCTGAAGGAATACATGGATGAACATAGGGTTCCTAAAGAGAGAGAAATTAGGGTGATAGAAAGAGCTCTTGAAGGCCAACCGCTAAACTGGATGCGAGCTTTTAGGAATCAGTTTAGAGGGTACGATGACTTTGCGAACGCTTTCCTGAAGAGATTTTGGTCCTCAGAAGATCAACAAAGTATAAGGGCTGAATTATACTCAAAGAAATACGCGACTACCAGGCCAACACAATACGCTGGGTACTTCACGAATCAGGTAGCCAGGCTACAATTTTTGGATCCACCGTTGGAGGAGCAGGATTTGGTGCATGCCATCATACAGCAATATCCGGTAGAAGTCCAGCGTGTATTAATTGCATCGGGTGCAAATAGACTCGAGGTGTGTGACGAGATTTTGAGGAAACTAGACCACACGAGCAAGATGACGGAACCTCGTAGTCCAAGGACAGAACAGAGAGAAGCAAATATGGTGGTAATGGATCGTATGGCGCAGACGGAACCTCAGCGAAGTTATGGAAGGAACGATAGAGATGGAAGGGATGAAGGAAATGGCTTAAACAGATACAGGAATCAAGGAAAGCCATATGACCGGAGGCCATATTATCAGGATAGAAGTGGACGATTTAATCAGAGGGACTACGGAAGGTCAGGATATAGAGGGAGAGAATCGTGGCCACGTGATCGGAGACCATACAATAACTGCCCAAGGTACGGGAATCAAGAAAGGCAAAATTATAGGCCATCATTAGAAGAACGTCACCAAGAAAGCCGAAGATACATTGAACAATTAAGGGAAAAGGAACAAGAAGAAGAAGAATCTCAGGCAAAACAGCATGAGGAATCGAAACCAGGCACCAGTGGAGTCAAATCAGGAAAGAGAAGCTGACAGGAAGGAAATACTGAGTTTGGACAGGGACTCACAGGCAGTAATAACGATTTTTTGACCATTAATAATGATTTACGCCCTAGTGCTAGGACAGTCCAAATTCAAGCTATACACCACATAACTGATGAAGATATTATTTATGGAGACGAAGAAGGAAATAGAAAGGTGAGGTGTGTGGATCTGCCAATAATCAATGTAAATATAGGGAAGTGTGAGATTGAAACGCTGCTCGACACGGGTGCGAGTGTGAGCATAATATCGGAAGCTTGTCTGGAAGGAATAAAAGATTTAGTTGAGATGGCTATAATGCCAGTATCGAGTATGAAGATACAGGGTGTTATTCCAAACAGATCAGTAAAATGTAGAAAACAAGTTTTGTTTGAATTCCGAATCTCTGAAAGAGTATTCGAGCATGTATTTATTGTGCTCAAGGACAGTAAATACAGCATGATATTAGGAGCGGAATTCATTTCTGAGCACGGCATAGTCATAGACCTGCGCGGAAAAGTGGTTCAATTCAGAGATGATATAGATGAACGAGTTGAAAGTGAAAGGGAAGAATTTCCAATTAGGGACACTGGAAATAAGTGGGAAGGAATGTTGCCGGATAGCAAGGAGGAAATGAGGATAAATACCATCAAAGAAGAACCATTGGAGCCAAAGTTACAGGAGAATTTGGAAAATCTGATAGAAGAGTTTAAACACATCTTCGACAGCAAACCAGGGTTGATCAAAAATTTCCAGTATGAAATGAAATTAACTGATGACACGCCGTATAAAGGGAAAATTTATCCTGTCCCGGAATACCTTCATGGGAAGGTAGAAGAGATGATAAAGACAATGGAGAAGGACGGCATCATAGAGAAGAGGGCAACGTCATACTTGAACCCTCTCGCTATAGTAAAGAAACCCGATGGATCTGTGAGGATATGCTTAGACGCGAGAAAAATTAACAGCGTGAGCCTTCCAGAATACGACAGACCACCCAAGATCAGGGAGATACTGAGAAGGTTCAAAGGGAAGTCGATATTTACAACTCTGGATTTGACGGCGTCATATTACCATATTGAGCTAGCGGAAAATAGTCGTCAGTACACGGGGTTCCTATTCGACGAGAAGACATATGTCTTTTCTAGGCTCCCATTTGGCCTGAAAAATAGTGGACCCGTGATGGTGAGAGCACTGGACCAAAATCTAACGGAAGAAGTCAAGAAGCACGTGATCTGTTACGTAGATGACTTGATCATAGCATCGGAGACACCAGAAGAGCATATAGAACACATTAGAATGGTTTTTCAAAATTTAGATGAGGCGAACTTCAAAGTGAATTATAAGAAGTGTCATTTTTGTAAGGAGGAGATCATGTTTCTTGGACACGTGATAGATGGGCAAGGATACAGGCCAAACCCCCAAAAGATAGATGCTATCAAAAACTTCCCTAGGCCGCGAAAAATTAAGCAAATTAGAGGATTTTTGGGCATGTGCCAATTTTTTGCCCTGCATTGCCCTAAGTACTCTGAAGTGATGGCTCCGCTTCACGAGTTACTAAAGAAAAACAACAAATGGAAATGGGGAAACGAATGCGAAGAAGCTTTCAACAGAGCAAAGAGTATGCTAGTTGAAAACATAAAATTGGAGTATCCAGATTTTCAAAGAACGTTTTACTTGGAAACGGACGCTTCTTATGTGGGAATAAGCGCGGTACTATATCAACTAGATGACAAACAGCAGAGGCACTACTTAGCATTTGCTAGTAGAAAATTGAAAGCGCATGAGAGGAACTACACTGTCACTGAAGTTGAAGCCTTGGCGACGATTTTCGCACTACAAAACTGGAAGAAAATGCTATTAGGACACCGAATAATAATAATAACTGACCATAAGGCCCTCCAGTTTATGTTAAAAACGGATCTAGCCAATGAGAGAGTTGCACGATGGACCTTGTTTCTGCAAAGATTTGATGTTTCGATTGTTCACCAACCGGGAAGGAATAACCTGTTGGCGGACATACTGAGCCGAAATCCCTGTGAAGAAGCAAGCGTGCAAGTGGTAGAAATTCAGCGGGAAGACCGTGAGACGATTGAAAGACTCAAGAAGATCCCACAGTCACAAAAAAGATACGAGCCGTTGAGAAGAATTTATAGGTTTTTGAAAGGCAGGATGGACCGAGATGACCCTGAATACGAAGCTACTTCGAAACAAGCGGCTGTACATTTGATTTTAGGGGACTCAGTCTACAAGTTCATAGATCGAGATCGCACTATGCTCAGGATCGTAATACCACCCAGTTTAGTCCAGCCGGTGACATGGCTAGCACATCATGCCATAGGTCATGGCGGCACGGACAAGACGATTGCGGTGTTGCAGGAACAATTTACGTGGGAAGGAATGAGAATATCTGTGAAAAACACACTGAGAACCTGTGACGTATGTCAGAAGAGCAAGTACTCATCACACCTACTACGGGAGAAGCCAAGGGCTATAATACCATCCAAACCCTGTGAGTTGTATTCGGCGGACCTGTATGGCCCCCTCCCTAGATCAACCAGAGGAAATCGGTACATATTGGTGACTATGGATGTTTTTTCGAAATTCATAATGCTGCACCCCATTCAAAAGGCAAAGGCGAGATACGTCATCAATAGGATAGAGAAAGGAGTGATTCCTAAGGCAGGTAAGCCCGAATATATTTTAACAGATCACGGGACTCAATTCACTGCAGCAGACTTCCAACAAGCGATTACGAGGCTGGGTATTAAACATATTTTAAGTTCAATTCGAAATCCCGAATCGAACCCTGTTGAAAGGACGATGGCTGAACTGGGAAAGTTTTTCAGAATTTATACACATGAAAGGCATGATAGATGGATGGAATTTGTACCGCTAATTGAAGCGTGTATAAACACCACACTCCATGAAAGTACGCGGCAAATTCCTCAGGCTCTCCATTTTAATACGGCACCCCGAAGACCATGGGACCATCTGTTCAACAGACCTCCAGACGCCGTCCCCAGTCATAATGTAAGGATACAGAGGGCACGCGAGCGACTTCAACTCCAAGCGGACAAGAGAGCTAGAAGGGTGCAGCACAAGCGATTCGATCAGCCCCTGAACGAAGGACAGGAAGTGCTCCTCAGGAGACCTGTGTCATCTAATTTGCCAGCGAAGATCTACAGTAAATTTGTAAGAGTTTTCGCTGGGCCGTTCAAGATTGGACGCAATTATGGAAATAATTGTTACCAAGTCGTGGATATCGCAACTGAGAGAGTTATAGGCAAATTCAATGCAGCTAGCCTTAAAAGGTACCACAAGAGAGAGTAAGCATGCGATATGGAGAACTTATTGAAGAAATAGATTGTTAACCCAACAGAATAATAATAATCGAGATGTTTCACGCTTATTATTATTCCTGGTTGAGGGGGATTTGTGACCGATATCGCATGGTTTTGAGAGCTCTGGCAACGTCGCATAGCAGGAGGAAGGATGCAAGCGGAAGTAACCTGAGGTTGATGTTTTTACGTCATGGACATAGTCGACAGCATGACTAGGCGAAGTTTCCAGAAGTGTAGAGGGCGCTGATGAGCTCCAGGAAAAGTTGAGGTGGAAAGGTCACACCGGAGAAGCGGGTCACTTTATTTTGCATCGCCGTCCAGCGAAGTTCACTTTCTTTTGTGTCGCCGTACGCCGAAGTTCATCTTTTTTTTTGTGTCGCCGCACGCTGAAGTTCCTAACAAGTGTGTAGTAGCAGTCGTATCGTGGCCGCTTGGAACCAGTGTGGTATTCCGACAGTTTTTTGGGACATAGCTGAAAGGATCAGTATTATTTCTTGCGTGGACAGCTCTGTGTTAACGAATACTAAAGCTGAATGTGGCGAGGTGATATTATAACGCAGATCATAATGCATTATGTTGTGGGACACTAGTCATTTTGTACAATAAAGTGCGAGCAGACACACGTGGTATCTCAAGCTTTTACCAGGTACGGGACTGTATGGGCCTTGCGCTATATAACTGACGCCCAGAACATATGAACGAAGCGATGCGCTTTTGTTTGACGACCAGACAAATGAGTGTCCAGGGTCAGTGAACTATGAGAGATAAGCTGAGTGCAGTCCAAATATAGAGCGACATTCTAGGTCAAGGACGGACGTAATACCTTATGAGTACATGCTTGTGTAGACGCATACGATATAACCTGTGCCGTTAGAGTTATTTTCACGGCCATGAGTTGATATTACTTGGCATAGTCGACATGAAGATTGCAGCGATGTATTGGACGGACATAAAGGCTATCAGTACAGACCAGTGCGAGTTTTGTGTCAAGAACTTTACGAGCGAAGAGATGGCAAGCTAAGTTTAGTATGTGGAAGCTGTTACGATGACGTGGAAACGAAGGCGAGCCAGGACCATGGACACCCCGAGGGTCGCGAGCTGGATCCAGGACGAGAGGGGAGGATGTTCAATGGGAAGAACGTGGACCCAAACCCCCAGGAAACGTGTCAGCGGAACCAAAACTGA
This sequence comes from Meconema thalassinum, assembly GCA_946902985.2. NCBI lineage: Eukaryota > Metazoa > Arthropoda > Insecta > Orthoptera > Tettigoniidae > Meconema > Meconema thalassinum. Next base: position 655,173,728 of record OX336390.1, read on the forward strand.
GGTGGCCGAAAGGTACTGAAAACCATGTTAATTCTTAAGTAGTGGTTAATGGGTAGTGGTTACTAAGATTTGGACAGTTGGGCAAAAATCGAAATAGAAGTTAATCAATAAGGATAAAATGCGATATAATGACATGATTAATAGGATAGTAAATTTTAAGTTTTCTTTTGAGAGATTAATGCAGTCATATTTAGGGTTTAAAAATAAATGTATGGATGCTTCAAAATATAATTTGAGTATAGGGATCTTTCAGCGTGTTAAGTCGCTGTGTTCTTTGAATTGGTGCAACCTGGATGACAAATTATGGTTTGAGCAGGCTTAAATTACAGGGGATTCATTTACACTTAATGGGCCACTTTTTGTGCGCACATCACATTAATGCTAAACACTCACACGTCACTGAGGTTTCCCTTTACATGCTAACATGAGGAGATGCGTTTGGTAGGTGACTGATACAAGGTTATGTAAATAATGATACTGCATTGATAAAATAGCAGGGTTGCATAATACGAAGTTATGATGAAACTAAAGGTTCTCGCTATAGCGAGGTGCATAAAATAAATGATTATAATTAATGTTACGTGATAGGTTCAAGTAGATGAAATTTTGAGGTAATTGTCAGTTGAAAAATAATACAGATAGGCGGAGGCCATCTACTTAAAAGTTTATGGTGTAGTTATAAATATGTGAAGAGCATGCAGTGATTAATAAATAAATAAAAATATATCTGGGATCATAAAGATGTTAAAATGTAAAGTGATGAATGTAAAAGCCAACAGCCAGTCATTTTTCTGAGTGAGGCACAGCTGAACGAAAACCAGTGAAATAATAATGAAAGTATTTAATACATGAATAAAAGGTCTGAAAATAAATTCTTTAACGCCAGTGACATCCATACATAAAAAATATTCTTTTTCCTATTTTGGTGATTACATTTAGTTAGAAGGAGATCGAATGAGGCAACAATTTTTTTTCTTTGAATATCTTTTCAGATTTATGCACCTGCTCATTTATGGACTATTAGCGGAGAGGTGACATAGCATTTTGAAGTAATGGTTGTAATACTAGAATGATATAGCTCTGATCTCCGTAAGTTATGTTGTATCCAAAGATTAGGACGCCCGGAGATTTTTGTCCTCATTAATTTGAATTTTGCTTCTGCGTCATATTTTAAATTTGCACATCAAGAGTAATTTTGAGAAGTCTCCGAGCGGAGGTAGGCTTCTGTGTGTGATTCTATGTATTTAGTGGTGTGGTTCTGTAATAAATGGTGGATGAGTTTTATCTTAACAGCGGAGTTTTTGTCATTCTTGTTCGTTGTCATACTTGGGTGTCCACCGGATCAATTTTGAGATTTTACCCCAGTTGTACCCATCATTGTAAGGACCCCGGGATTGCTTGAATCTCGTTCCCGACACAGTTTTTTCTTTGGCCAAAATTGATTCGGACATTCAAGATTTTTTTTTTCCATTCGCGTTGTACCGAATTCTGGGTGAGGGTTGAAGTGTATGTCGGGCCACCCAATCCAAAGCCAGATTATCGGGCACAACGGTAGCAATCATGCACAGTATTTGGACATTTTTTATATGCTTGTAGATAGCCATTACCATGTCTCCGCAGATAGCGGTGGTATATAATGGAAGTGGTGAACCTATTAATTTAATGGCTTACTTAATTACACTTTTGTGAGTGTAAAAATACTTGTGATAGTGTAGCGAGGTTTCGACGCCAGCACAAAGATTAATTGCAGAGATTGCTGAATTGCTCAACAATACACATGAAAACATTAGTAACCTCCAAAAGCTCATGCATAGCAATTATATTACATTCCTTCACTTATCTTCACGTGACCACCTCGTGATGCAGCGACTAGAATTCTTTGATGTCACCCCAGATTCAGTTCCCGGCTCTGCCAAGAGATTTGATTCCTGTCTGGATCAGGATACATTCAGTCTCGTGAAGGGGTGGGTTCGGTTCCCTCCTCAACCATTCTGGATGTGGTTTCCGTGTTTCCCACTTCTGCTCTCCAGGCAAAATTTCGGGTTGGATCCAAACTTAAATCCACAGCCGCCTCCTTCCCCAATCGCCACCTGCATTACAAATACACTACTACTACCACCATTACTGCAGACATTACAACAACATTGGTTATCAGACAAATTATACACACTCCCAAGTACACGGGACTAAATGCCTATGATATCGTCACCCCATAAATGAAACAACAACAATTAACTTATCTTCACCTGTTCTAAGATGGCATACGCTATGAAAAATGCCAAATAAGAACATGCACATTGGAGATTACTTTGTTAAAATGAAAATCCCCAGCCTGCTTCCAGTCTTCGACCGGGTCAGGAATGGAATTAATAAAGCCCCCATATAGCGGCGAGGATATGAACTGTGCCGTCTGCCGAGGCCTGACGCACTACTCTGGGGCAATGATTAAATGAATGACAGATGAAATGAAATGATAGTGGAGAGTGTTGCTAGAATGAAATTTTGACAAGGAAAACCGGAGTACCCGGAGGAAAACCTGTCTGCCTCCGTTTTGTCCAGCACAGATCTTACATGGAGTGACCGGGATTTGTTCCACGGATCCAGCGGTGAGAGGCCGGCGTGCTGCCGCCTAAGCCACGGAGGCTTCAGATTACTTTGTAATATATTTAAATTGAATAATGCAACAAACTACCCGAATTTTAATATTACGAACTCAGAAATAAATAACAGTACGAGGACTTCTAAAAGAGCTCAAAACGAAGAGGATGCAAATATAGAGTGACTTTTATTTAACAGCCGCAGTGACGTCCGATGAGAGGAAGGATCCATGTTACGACCTGAGACATGCAATCACTCGTTTCGCAACACATGGATTCCGTTTCAAACTCTGCAAAATGGAAGGGTATTGGCAACTCCAGCTATCTGATATGAAATCTAGCGGTAAAAATGAGAAACTTACCAAGTAGGGTACATTTGTCACGTGGTGACTGTTTGTATATGGTTTCTTGTATTGGTAAACAGATCGTGGTAAATTGTTCGTGTCTTTATACATCTTCTATCTTCTATATATATAAAGCACAAAGTTTGTCTGTCTGTCTGTCTGTCTGTCTGTTATGTATACAAATCTACACCGATTCACCGATCTGAACCAAAATTTGTATACTTACCCTTTGGAACCCTGCGGGTAACCGCGTCAACATTAAATTTCGGACAGACCACCCCATGCACTGCATTTAGGCCCTTTTGCACAAATCTACACCGTTTCACCGATCTGAACCAAAAGTTGTATATTTAACCTTTGGAACCCTGCGAGTAACACTGTCCACTTGAAATTTCGGACAGACCACCCCATTCCCTGCATTTAGGCCCTTTGGTCCAAATCCACACCGTTTCACCGATCTCAACCAAAATTTGTATATTTACCCTTTGGAACCCTGCGAGTACCACTGACCAATTAAAATTTCGGACAGACCACCCCATTCCCTGCATTTAGGCCCTTTGGTCCAAATCTACACCGTTTCACCGATCAGAACCAAAATTCGTATTCTTACCCTTAGGTGCCCTGCGAGTAACACTGTCTGCTTGAAATTGCGGACAGACCACTCCATTCCCTGCATTTAAGCCCTTTGTCCCAAATCTATACCGTTTCACCGATCTCAACCAAAATTTGTATATTTACCCTATGGAACACTGCGACTAACACTGTCTGCTTGAAATTTCGGACAGACCACGCCATTCCCTGCATTTAGGCCCTTTTTTCACAAATCTACACCGTTTCACCGATCTGAACCAAAATGTGTATACTTACCCTTTGGAACCCTGCGAGTAACACTGTCTGCTTGAAATTTCGGACAGACCACTCCATTCCCTGCATTTAGGCCCTTTGGCCCAAATCTACACCGTTCCACCGATCTCAACCAAAATGTGTATATTTACCCTTTGGAACACTGCGACTAACACTGTCTGCTTGAAATTGCGGAGAGGCTACTCCATCCCATGCATTTAGGCCCTTTGGCACAAATCTACACCGTTTCACTGATCTGAACCAAACTTTGTATACTTACCCTTTGGAACCCGTAACACTGTCCACTTAAAATTTCGGACAGACCACCCCATTCCCTGCATTTAGGCACTTTGGCACAAATCTACACCGTTTCACCGATCAGAACCAATATTCGTAAACTGACCCTTTGGTACCCTGCGAGTAACACTGTCTGCTTGAAATTGCGGACAGACCACTCCATTCCCTGCATTTAGGCCCTTTGTCCCAAATCTACACCGTTTCAACGATCTCAACCAAAATTTGTATATTTACCCTTTGGAACACTGCGACTAACACTGTCTGCTTGAAATTGCGGAGAGGCTACCCCATCCCATGCTTTTATGCTGTTTGGCACAAATCTACACCGTTTCACCGATCTGACTCCAATTTTATATACTTACCCGTAGAACCCGACAAGTAACACTGTTCACTTTAAATTTCGGACAGACCACACTATTCCCTGCTTTTTGGCCCTTTGGCAGAAAACTACACCGTTTCACCGATCTCAACCAGATTTTACATAATTACCCTTTGGAACTCGACGAGTAACACTGTTCACTCGAAATTTCGGACAGACCACTCCATTCCACGCATTTAGGCCCTTTGGCACAATTCTACATCGTTCACCGATCGAAAACAAAATGTGTATACTTACCCTTTGGACCCCGATGAGTAACACTGTCCACTTTAAAATTTGGACAGGCCACTCCATTCCCTGCATTTTGGCCCTTGGCACAAAACTACACCGTTTCACCGATCTCAACCAGATTTTACATAATTACCGTTTGGAACTCGACGAGTAACACTGTCCACTCGAAATTTCGGACAGACCACTCCATTTCCCGCATTAAGGCCCTTTGGTACAAATCTACATCGTTCACCGATCGAAAACAAAGTGTGTATACTTACCCTTTGGAACCCGATGCGTAACACTGTCCACTTGAAATTGCTGACATACCACTCCATTCCCTGCATGTAGCTCAGGAATTCCTCGGGGTTGCCAGCTTCCTAACTCACCAGTCATGAGCCCTTGAGGGTGTACCAGAAGTGGTGGGTCTACACACACCCTGCCTCTTTGAGGGCCTTGAGCAGAAGACAGGAGATATTATGAAAAGGAAAAGAAGGCAGACCCCTCGAAGAATGAGGGTATCAGGAAAGATGAGACAAAGCCAATTAAGGCGGGAAATTGAAAGACTCCCTAGCCCTCGGATACCCTAATACAGTCTGGGTCGGATGAGAACAAGAGTTGACCAAGGGAGGCCGACAGGAAAGAGAACTGAAATGAGCCCGGCACCAGGAAGTAGAAGCGATGCCAGACTCAGCTGGGGTTCCGTGGTCGCCAACCCACGTCCCACAAGTTGTGAGACCCTGGGGGGGGGTCAGTTGTGATAATAGCTTGCTGATTCATCGTGAGGTGACTTGAAAGTACTTTCCAGAGCCCGCCGTGTTATCTCCTGCTGTCTATGCTGATGCCAGCACAGGGCCGTTGCGAAACAGTGAGTGATTCCCGGTCAATCTGTATAGGACGGGGAACCCCGAACGTGTGTCATCATATTTCGTCATCATCTGCGATCATCTCAGGTTCGTGCAGCTTGGACCTTTATTCTTTGTCTTTGCCGAGCAGTACGCTCTTTCACTAGACGCATCCAGTACAGGCCTAAGCCAGAAAATAAGGTTGAGACTTTGGATGACATCGAAGCTAGACACCTGAATTACCTATATCAGTTTAAAATAACACCATGTTCGTTTAGTAGTCATTTTTTCATTACCTTATTATTATCATCATAAGTGCAAATGACCTAGATGTTACGCGCATCATACCAATAATCACCGCCGCATAAAGTCTTTCTCGACTGTGATTTTTAAAATATTAATTTTTGGTTGGTTGGTTCTTAAGTTTAGGGGCTGCGACAACGCGGTCATGTAGCCCCGTGTACTTTGCGTGTGTGTAGAATCTGTCTGATAACCGGTGTTAATTGTGATGACTGTATTAGTGTGTGTTATCTGTTTTTTAATTTAAGTACAAACTGCAACTAAGAATTCTTCAAATAGTTCGTACTTTTGCCGCCAAGCGCCACCGTCAACGACTACTAGGCCAAGTTTGGAACTTAGCTACTAAACGCCACTGCAGTCGGCTCTTGGCAACGGACGTAGACATCTATGAGCGTTGTTTACCCATCCAATTTAGCTTCACACAGGTGTAATTAGTGGAAGGTTCAATAACATGCCATAAATCTGACATGGGACCGCCGGCTTTACTTCCCCTCCGAAGAAAGGCATACTGACTGATTTTTAACGCTCTTAAAATATCCGAAGGCTTCGGACGGGTTTGAACCCGCTATCTTGGGCATAGAAGCTCAGCATGCTACCAAATACGCCACCGAAGCCACCATATAGTTATTTTTATTACAGTACATTGTGTACATTATACGTTGAAGTGTCAATTCAATACCGGTAGTAGTTTCCCTTATCATCCTCATCATAAGAGCAAATGACCTACAGTAGATGTTACGCCCATTACACCATTAATCACCACACACAATAAGTCTTCCTCGCCTGTGAATTTTGAAATATGTATTTCTATTACGGTAGTTTGTAAGTTTGACGTGTCAATTCAACAGTAGTTTTTATTATCATACTTATCAAAAGGGCAAATGACCTAGATATTACTCCCTCATTGTCTTTGGGGGCAAATGACTTAGATTTTAAGTCCATTATATTTCTAAGGAGACCTTAAAACATTATCATCATTCCACCGGGCGAAGCCGGGTACTACTGCTAGTAAGTAATAAGTTTTACTCGTTGATAGAGTGAAAAATGAGTAAAAGCAAAGTGTATTGCTCAGTTTACGGCTGTAAGTCGATGTATAAGAGGGCTGCGGATATACGTTTGCATCACTTTCCAAAAGATGCAAATAGCAATAGCCGAAATGTGATGATACCTAATAATACCTAATACCTAATAATAATACCTTTCCACCCCGGGAATGATCTAACACTTGTCGAGGTACACAGACAGAAGACCTGCGACGTAAAGCCAGCGAAGGTTATTCAGTTTAAAAACTGCTGTTACGATGGGCGCGATGGTAAGATTGAAGTTACTTGAATAATTAATTAAATAATTAATTATTGGCTGCTTGGTAGGGAGAAGGGATGAGTTTAACTTGTATTAAAACTCGGGGGGCGACAGGAATTGCTTGATTTGGATGGTTAAAAGGTGGGTTTGGTGTTGAATATTTGAATGGTAGCGGAATCACTCATTCTACAGTGCCCACGGGGAGGCAAATTAGGCCTATATGACACGTAGTGGAATAGCTCGAATATCGAAGAACTTAGCGATTACGAGGTGTAGGCTTGGCGGATCATCAGTTTGACATCAATTCACGTTATAAGTCGGAGCTTGGAACAGTGGCGTCTGGTTTGCGTGGATGCTAGTCTCGGAATGATAAAAGTAGCACAGCTTCGGTGTGTTATTTATTTGTTTATGTACCGTATTTCTCAATTTGAATGTCCTCGGCGTTGACTCAGGATTGACATTTACATTATATTGCGCATAATAGTACCGAAATAATGTCCGAAGTGTAGCCCTGTGTAAATTTGAATCAGCTGATCTACATCAACCATAAAAACTGATGCTTGATAATATGCAAATGACACCAAAAATCCAGTGGAACACACAAATTAGATCACGTGTATCGCACAGTTATACATATATACAATTAAAAATAACACTGTCATTACTTTAGAGACCACATTTACTGATTATAACCGAAAAATAAAAAGTGTTCCATATCAAACGCGTGTTATTGAGTATTTTAAACCCTACTTATCCAGATCGACCGCAGCGCCCCAAGTGTTAGTTTGAGTTGCCCAGTATAGAATGCATTTGCAAATTGTGTGGAAGTGTCTGAGAAAGGTATCATGCCATGACATGCAGACAAAAAGTTGAGTCACTTACTAACTTTTGTTGCCGATGAGAATTGATTGTAATCTTAGATATTTTGGGTTTTTATTATTTTTATATTGCCTCATGGCCACTGGCCGCAATAAATACCTCATTAAATAACAGAGATTTGAAGAAATGTTGACTCCATGGTATGTCTTTTACTCTGGATACTTGCTCAATGTGACAAACTCGAGTTAATCTTTGCATAAATCACTTAAAACACGAGTTCATGTTTGATAGGCTAGTGCATTCACTATGTGCCCACGACTTATGTTTCTCTTTGCTTGGAACGACAAATAAGTGTTTGCAATGGATGCAGACAAGATTACGCAGTATTCATCTTCATCTGCTTGGGACACGGGAACATGTTCTACGTCTAGGTAATTGGAGCTGTATTTAGTCGTCTTTGCTGCACAAGTTTCCTCGACAACCATATCCGTATTCAGCTTCCTCTGTCTACAAATTATTAATAAACGGACTGAAAAATGGCGGATATCATAGAAAGCAGATTGGAAAGTGCTCTTACATACATAGTGAATATCACGGAAGTAGGAGGCTACTTGAAGAAGGAAATGAAGGATGGCATGCTGAAAGCGGTAAGTGAGATAAGAAACTGCTGCAAAATGTTGAAATCAAATGTATTAGAAATAAATCCAGAAAAGGAAGGATCGCAACATGAGGTTACGGTTGACAACCAGAGAGATGTAAACAAGGGAGAAGATAGTCAAATCATTGAACAACTAACGACATCTACTGATGCAGAGAATGAAGCTACGAGTGGCAATGACAAACGGCGCTGCCAGAGGACGACATCTAACGGAGAGGAAGAAAGTTTAAATAACAACCAGCAGATAGTGTCGCCTATCAGAGAGGAAGCGAACAAGACACCCACTGAGGTAGGGCAGGATGTCACCAATAATAGTCATAGACAGCGCCAGAAGTTGGTGGGATATAAAGGAATAGAAGCAGTGGAAGAAACAGACACCAGCAAGGAGCGCCTTCTACTAGCGGTGTACATGAACCAAATAGTAATAAGCAAAGAGTTTTAAGCAGTACCATACCACTACAGACACGTACTGGAGGAAAGTATAACGAACAAAGCGCAGAGATAGGTCGAGCGCTAGAAGACAAATTTTCAGAAACAATAGCACATCAAATGCAGACAATGATGGAGAACATCACTAGTAATATCAAAAAAATGATAAGAGATGAAATTGAAATTAAAGATAAACATGAAATAGGATGCCATCTAGGAAATAAAAAAATCGAAACAGTCAATTCCGTATCGCTTCGATAGGAACATAAGAACTCAATCAGAATTGACTCCCACAGAAAATAATGTGGAAAACAATGTAAAAACAATTAGTTTCCCACCAATAACTGGCAACCCTTTACAAGTTCATAATCAAGAAACCCCAAAGAACATTACAGCTAAAGAGAAATGGACGGAAGTCATAGGCAGGAAACAAAGACAACTACCACGACATCAAGCATCTATAACAGGCGCTGGAACGGAAGACGTAAACCTACAAGCAGTAGAAAAGATGGCCTGGATATTTATAGGAAGAGTGCAACAGGAAACCACAGCCGAGTCCATAAAGAAATTCCTCATCAAAAAGGAAATTATAGGAGAAATTATATGCGAAGAATTCTTAACGAAATTTGATACAAAGTATTTCAAAGTGGGGATTCCCTTTAAGACTTTTGGCCAGCAAACATCACCGTAAGACGTTTTCGGCTTTTTCGGAGGAATGCAAGGATACAACCAGAATAAAACAGATGAGTGGTGTATGAGTAACTCAAAAAATGGAGAATATGTGAGAAAAGACAACTTACAAATAATGATATGGAACATTGAAGGTTTGAAGAACGCACTAAGCTCAGCACCCAAAGATTGCCTGAGTGGATACGACGCAGTATTTTTAACAGAAACATTTCTCACAGATCATTGGCAACACGCAGAATATTACTGTATACATCTTCAAGCGCAACAAGGAGAAAGGGGAAGAACTGCAGGAGGAATTACTATCCTATTAAAGCCATGGTTGACGCCGATAATCTCAGAAATTAAATTAGATCACTCTCAGCTAATTGAAACACAATACATCACCATTATTACCTGTTACTTTCAACCGTATACAACGGCCATGGAGATAATAGATGAAGTAGGGCAACTAATATCATTGAGTAGGCACGACATCCCTCTATTCCTAGCCGGAGACTTAAATTGTAGGCTGGATGTACTGAGACCGTTTAGTTGATGTCAACAACCACGATGACTCAACTAACGACACATAAATCGAATAAAAAGAAAAGTACCGTGAGGATCAGGTGACCTTCCAAAAAGGCTAAAGCGGCACGAGAGTCCGTAGTCCACAGGGATCGTGGTACATGGTGACGATGGTCATAGACCGCCTAAGGAAAGGTTCACCTTAAAACTAGACTGAGAAAATAAACATCCAGACTCATGTAAAACACCGTGAAAATTTATTAAAATTCACAAGCCCCTAGCCTAGTTCGGAGGGTTATAATCGGCTAGTCCGCAAATTAATAAATAAACTAAGATAAAGAACAGGTCCCCTACCTGAGAAGTTACTGAAAACCCTCGCGAAAGATCTAACTCACAATGATAAAGCAACAACAGCAACGCTAGGAATATGGCACGACGCAAGTCCCTAGTTCAAGTTACAAGACCAAGCTAATATCTGAATTTACATTTAACAGGGTAGCAAAACAAATCTAGGTTAGGATGGTACCATTTCGACATTTAAATTTAACATTAATTCAACTAGCTAAGTCCTATCAATTAACAAAATTTACGGCGATGACGTAAAAGAAAACAATTACATCCAAAAGCTAAGTGTACAGCCATGAAAAACAAACAATTTAATTATGCTTAATAACTATGTGCTAACAGCACACAATAAAGTAACATGTAGGGTTTAATACACTTGACATCATAAATTAATAACGAAATAGACACAGTAGTTTTATTAAAAATTCCTGCCTACACCTTGGTTTACTCTTTGTAAACCATAGTCATCTAATGTGTATAGTTACGGTGACGAATGCGCAGTTGAGACCACGTCTGACATCGCATGGCCTGAGCTCCACAAGCTACGAACTCTAGGTTCGCACATGCTTCAGGTCGCTACAAAAATGTCAACTGTCCTAGTCATTTCCTCACAAGGAAATTATCTTCAACTGCACGGCTATGTCAACAGTTCCAGAATGCAAAGAACAAAGTTAGATAGAAAGAATCGTTAGTTAGGCTTGTTTTACAACAATTATGCATTTTATTATTAGAATGTCGGTTTATAGGTTTATCGTAGGTTTATGGCGAATAACATTGACAATAGCCTGGGCACGGAGTGTCTCCAACTGAGATCATTCTCCACCAAAAAGCCTCGACTCAACAGTCGGAATATAATCAACGAGTATAACAACTCGGACACACAATAACACGGGTTACCAGCGGCGCTAAGCTCGCGTTCAATAACTCTGGGATAGGCCTGTACAACAGTTACCTTCCAATAACATCTGGTCAACGGGATCATCCCCGGACAAAGCATACAATAACTTCCTGCTAAAACAGGGTAGACTTCACCATCCTATAGAAAACCTTACATAACTGTACCTGTCATACGACAATACACGCAAAAGAGCGCTGAACTAACAAAAACCGATCCATAAAACAAGTGATCAAATACAAGAGTGGAAACTGGTTTCCATAAGCAAAATAGCAATGAAAGGAAAAGCGAATACAAATTGTACTCTGTCCTCGTCTATAGTAGTTTTGTCTCACAATGAAGCAGGCGTGCTCTAGGTCACTGGGTTACATAACCAGTTTATTCAAGGCCGGCGATTTAATCAATACAAAACCTGCACTTGGCCGGTTCATAAAAAACATTACCATGTGTTACGGATCTCTACAGAGTCCGTGTATCAAACGCACGCTATAAATCTGAGTATAGTAATACACTTCCGTCTTTCTACCAAAGACGTCTAAATGAAAGTAAACTTACAATAACTGAAGCTCTTTGCTTTAAAAATGCAACTCAGTAGTTGCTAGAACATCAAATAAAAACGTGTCTCACACGACACAAGAAAAATATGATAAATGTGGCACAGATTCACACACTAGATCTGCTTAATGATACGTTGGGAACCGCGTTCGATGCTAGGCAACGAAACATTCCTTCTAGTTGTTAGGTTCAAACATGACCAAGAATAGCTTCTGAGCTTATTCAAAATGAAATATAATGCATTTACAAACTGGTAGTTACTGTCGACTACCTAAATGATACCGTTCTAACGACAGTCAGGGGTGTAGCAAAGGATGGCTGCGAAGAATGCAGTCAGTTAATAACCAAGACATCTGATTGCCATAACTACAGTCAGCAAAGACTTGAAAATTACCCCAAGTAGGGTTGAACAAAATAGCCTCAAAATGACTACGATCAGGTTCAGCAAAAGGGTAGGCATTGACGTTCCACGACGTTCACCAAGCTGCACCAGGGCTGACCAAAATGTCTGACCCCAAAGGTGTCTCACTCTAAACTGAAATAAATGACATCTAACTAATCTAGTTACATCCCTACCTAGAAAAATGGCTGACACTGAGTGTGGTTGATTCACAAACTACATTAAAACTACTATACCACCAGAAACTAGAACAAAGAAGGGGTGTGACAAAAACTCACGAAATGGAGGAGCTCTCACTCAGCTCTCTATTCCACAACAAGGGTTGTACATAAACCTCTCTGGCTCTCTGGATCGGTATCCTCCTCATCAGGATTCCCATCCGGACTCCCCCAAAGACCAGGGTTCGATTTGTCCCTGTCGACATCTTCGTGGATATGCCTGGAAATGGCATTTTGGCTCCTTCCCTCTCGTTCATCGTTCTGGAAGTTCCACCATCATGCTGGTTCCTGTAGAAACGTCACCCCCCCATACTGGGATGGTATTAGCCCATGGTGACTGCTTCAACCATGGTGAATAAAAGTCCAATCACGTGGGTAGCGAAATAAGTTGCGTGATTATTCATCCTCTCACTTCCAAAATTATAATGTCCGTCGTGACTATTATGGGCTTCAATTATAAGATACGACACAGCCTTAATCTTGCAGATGTGGATTAGCATGTGAGCTAATACTATTTTATAATGCTGCACGTGCTAGTGACGCTACTTTTGTATCACGCAGCATCCGTGAATTATACGACGTTTCAAAGATGAAATTTCCACTTTGGCAATTTAAATATCTCATACTATTATAATCACACTTATTCAGGATAATTGTAACACTATTACCTGTATATTTCCACTAGGCATCTGCCCTCCACATACGCGTGGGTAATATGTGATGTCACAGCAATGTTGTGCAATACACTATACTTGCCAATAATTATTTCCCAAGCTTCTTATTTAATTCACTGGACTTCATCGACAGTGAATATTAGTATTTGCTTGCTCGATGGCACTTTATAATCACTTTGAACGCTAACCAGCGGATATTCTTCTACGTCTCGTAGGACAAATGTAATTCCACGCCTACACAAGGCGGATTCTCAAGACGCAGTGCTCCGGTACTGGGTGTCTCTAGAAAGTAGGTCGTCAAAACGAAAACGTTGAGCGACTACTTACGTTCCTTTTTTGCGTATCTGCAAGGGTATTACCTTACCTAAAGTAAAAATAAACATTCTCCAAAATGTTTTAATAATGCAGCATGACGAAATGGAATATTCTGAGTCTCGTAGGAAAGATAAAAATAATTAATAAGACCTCAGATAATAATGAGCAGTTTACACCAAAGTCAAAAGTGCGATTCACCGCTACTTCAAAATATCGCGTGATCTCTCAGCTTCACGTGGCTTCCTGGGTGTGTTCAAAAGTACAACATCCCCTCATAAATGCTCTGTCATAAAAAAAATATCACATGAACCATAGCTCAGCGGGTTCATCTGCCTCTCTGTCGTTTCAAATAAAATGTTGGGATAACATTTTTATTTGCTTTGAAATTCATTCAAGAGTGATATTTTTTTAGATTGGCTGCATTAAAGGTTCCAATGCGTTCTCCTGTCCTAATGTCTTCTATCACATAACTTCCATTGTTTAAAGGCTGTCGGATACGACTAGGGCCATAATACAAGGATAGAAATTTCCCATATATGCGGTCTATAGGACTAGAAATTCCGGGTCTCCTTATAAGGATAAGGTCTCCTTCTACTAGTGGTTCTCTAAACCTCTGGCGTCTAGTTCTTCTCAAGCGCTTGGCAGCTTGTCTGTCCATAGTCTCTCTTGCAGCTAAAAGTCTGCTGGCATGTGATGGTTGTAAACAAGGTGGATTTACAATCACACGATCCCATATTCTCAGCGGCATCTGGTTCAAATGCAAGACCATAGGTATTTGACCAGTGCTTTCATGTACTGTTGAATTAATACATTTTGCCATAATGACAAGGACTTCAGTCCATCGCCAGTGTTCTTCTTGACAATATAATCGACAGAATTTTGCGATAATAGACATCACGCATTCTGCTGGGTTGCTCTCTGGATGTCGAATAGATGATAAAATATGACCTATTTCAAGCTCATTCATGGCATTGGCAAATTCTGCTGAGGTGTACTGTGATCCGTGATCAGTCAACAAGAATTGTGGCTTTCCTGCCTCCGGTATCACTTGACGTCTAATCCTCTGAATAATCTGATGTGCAGTAGCTTTTTGAATCGGATGAAGCATCGTATATTTCGTGAACACATCCACCGTTACAACGATGTATCGATTCCCACGACGAGCCTTAGGTATTGGGCCATACAGGTCCTGTGCATACAACTCTCTGGGTTGAGTTGGTAGTATTGGTCTAGGTTGTTCCTTCAGCAAGTGTGACGTGTATTTGTTCCGCTGGCATGCGTCGCAAGCACGTAAACACTGTCTAACGGTGGCTCCTAACCCTTTCCACGTGAAAGACTCCTTGATAGTTGCAATGGTTTTGTCTGTTCCACCATGTCCAATGGATAAATGTACCATAAGAATAACAGATTCTTGGTATCTCCTAGGAATAACTGCACGCAGTTGAGTGTGGTCCTCGTCTACAAACTTGTATAAGACACGATGATAAATCAAATAATCATCTGCAACAGCAGCAATCCTTGCATAATGATCATCCTTTGGATCCATTCTTCGTTCTAGGAAACGGATAATATGTCTGAGTTCCTCCTCACGTCGCTGTCCTTCAGGTAAATGACGAAATCGGCGAAGGTGTTCCTCGCATTCTCCCTCGATGTCTATGGCATTAACAGTAGCTTCAGGATTCCGGCTGAGGATGTCGGCCAACACATTCTCTCTGCCTGGTCGATAAACTATTTCCAAATCGAACAGCGTCCAACGTGTGATCCTGTCGCTTGCCAGTCTTGTTCTCAAGATGAAGGTCAACGCATGATGATCGGTTCTCACAATAATCCTCTGACCTAACAGAAGTTTCTGCCAGTATTCAAGTGCGTAAACAATTGCAAGTGCTTCTATCTCGGTCGTGAAGTAGTGAGATTCATGTGCTCTTAAACGTCGGCTTAAGAAAGCGATGTAATGACGTTTCTTCTCATCATCTTCCTGCAGTAAAATGGCTCCTATACCAATGGCAGATGCATCAGTTTCTAGAATAAAGTTCCGAGAGTAATCTGGATATTCTAACTGAATTGAGTCCACAAGCATCTGCTTAGCTCTCCTGAAAGCTATCTCGCATTCATCATTCCAGTTCCACCTGCAGTTCTTTTTCAATAATCCTTGCAGTGGTGCAACAGTTTCGGAATACTTCTCACAATGAGCAGCAAAGAATTGGAGAATTCCTAAGAATTGTCTCACGTGTTTCACACGGGTTGGTGTTGGAAATGCAGCAACAGTTCTAATCTTTGCCGGATTCGGTCTATATCCTTCTCCATTGATTATGTGTCCTACGAATTTCACTTCTTCCTGAAAAAATCGACACTTGTCAAACTTGACCTTAAAATTTGCCTGTCGGAGATTCTCAAAAACAAGGCGCAATGTCTTTAAATGCTCTTCTTCTGTTCCCGAAGCTATGATTATGTCATCCACATAACATATTACTTTCTGCTTCACTTCATGAGTCAGCTTGGCATCAAGTGCTCTGATTAATGCAGCTCCGGCATTTTTCAATCCAAATGGTAGTTTTTGGAATACATAAGTAGTCTGATCAAACAAGAATCCAGTATATTTCTGAGTATGCTCAGATAATCTGATATGGTAATAAGACTGAACCAAGTCTAATGATGAAAATATCCTTTTTCCTTTGAACTTCCTGAGAATGTCCCTAATCTTGGGCGGTCTGTCGTGCTCAGGAGCTAGGCATTCATTCAAGGCTCTGGCATCAAGACAAAGTCTCAAGCTTCCATCTACCTTAACCACAGGTATTATGGGATTCAAGAAAGGAGTCGGTGATTTCTTGATTGTACCTGCTGCTTCCATCTCATGGATCTTCTTAGCAGCTTCTTCGAGATGTTTCTCGGCAATCGGATAGATCCTTTTCTGGAATGGGGAATCGTCAAGTAATACAAGATCATACTCGTAGTCTAATATCTCACCAGGTGTGGTGTCGAATATATCTCTGTATTCGTTCAGTATTGCCTCAAGATCCTCATGTGTGGGTGCTGATAACGATTCTGCCTCTTCGTCGGCATCTAGTGTCGCCTCAATTTCCTTGCCCTTTAATGCTTCGACTACGTCTACTTCGGATAGGAATTCCGGTTCTTCTTCAATTAGGCTCATCTGAATGGGTTCGTTCGGCTTGAACTCTACCGTATTCCGTCCCATGTTAATGATTCCATCATATTTTCTAATGAAGTCTGCGCCTAAAATGGCATCATGATGCAGGCCCTTCATTACGAGAAATTCGTGCAAGTACACGTGGCTCGAAATCTTCACAGTACACAAAATCTGGATTTTGCACGTTACAACGCGGTCAGGTATGACACCTCTGACTCTTATAGCTGAAATGGGCAACTCCGTCACCTCAGAGTTTGCTCTAAGTCTGGCATGGCAATCGGCGGAAATTACACTAATCATCGCCCCAGTATCGATGAGTATGACTACACTGACTTCATTCAAGGTGGCTACAATCTTGGGTAGACGTGTTAATTCATAATTGTGGTTCGTCGTTCGTCGTTCGTCCAACAAGTCTTCTTGGATTGGCTCCCAGAGTAATATAGAGGCAGTTACTCGGTGCTCAACCAAACAAGAATCTATTGATTTTTCGGAGTTTTTTTTTCTGTCATGGCGAGAAGTACTGGGTTGGTTCTGCTCCGTCTCCTGCGCCGAATGTCTATTTTCCCTCGAAGTAGGGTTCCGTTCTCCCTCTTCTTGGATCTGCAATTCTCTCAATTGTTGGAGGTACTCACGGCTCTCCCGCGCTCTTCCTTTCCAATCCCTGTCTGGCTGGTATCTAGGGTCTCGATTTCTGTCGTAACCCCCACTATATCGATAGTCTCTACGGATACGTCCGTGTTGCTGATTTCTTCCTTCATTCCCTCGGCGGTTGTTTTCATGACGTCGGTTGTCGTCCGTCCTTCGGTCGAATCGCCGGTCCCAATGACTTCGCCGGTCATCATGTTGATTTCGAGTATACGGAGTGTTGTTCCATTCTCTCCTGTTATAACTGTAATTGTTATCACGTCGCCCAGAATCCTCTGTGGTTTGTGTTTGTTGTGGCGTCTGGCTTACTTTATCAACAGTCGTCAGATTCATATGTCTATCCTCGCGCCTATCAGCCTTCTGCTGACGGTGTGTAGGAAACTGTTCTGTGTTAGCGTCCAACCTTCGCAGTATCTGGTCACACTGCTGGAAAGTGGATGCCCCTGCAGCGATTAACACACGTTGTACATCCGCAGGGTACTGCCAAACAATTGTGTTCACCAAATCTTGTTCGGACAATGGAGGCTGAAGACAACGGAGCTTCGCGAGCTGTATTGCGAAGTAATTCGCATAACGAGTAGGTGTATTGGAACTGTACCTTCGAGTATACATCTCAGCTCGGATACTCTGCTGGATGTCGCTCGACCAATATGTTCTTAATAACGCTTCCTTAAAGTCTTGGTAGCCTGTGAATGAGTATCGGAATGCTCTGAACCAGGTACCGGCTTGTCCCTCAAGCAGTCGCTCTATAACTCTTAGTTCCCTCTCTGGAGTTACCATAGTATCACGTAAGTAGCTTTCGACATTTGCTAGGAATTCCACTGGAGTAACACCGCTCCCAGTTCCCGAGAAGCGAGCTGGTTGCTCCTCTCTTGAACGAATTATGGTGACATTTCCCTGCGTATTCGCGGGTCTGAAAGTATTTTGCATGTAACTCTGCGTAGGAGTGTTAGTCTCATGACTAATTCGATTAGATGCTGGTTGAAACGGGTGAGCGTTAAAGTTCAAGGTCTGACCTTGCGCTAAATTAGTGAATTGTGACGGTTGCGATTCCATAGGCGCGCTGGGTTGGAAATGGGTAGGCATCATTCCTCCTGATTGAGATATAGGCGTTTCCTGAGATTCTCCCATCTGTGGGTGTACGTGTCTCTCTCTTGGAGTCGTCTCGAGTCTGTCCAGGCGTCTTTCTATTACTTCAAGACCTGGGATGGTTCTGGCTGCGACTTTGTTGCCTAAGTCGTTCAATTGCAGCTCGATCCTGTCAACCTTTCCCTTGAGGTTTGTGTCTACCTCGCGTATGGCCGTCCTGAGGTTATAACTGAGGTCTAACCTCTCGGTCACCGCGACTTCCTCAAATCTCTTTTGTAAGGAATCGATATCTCCTTCAACTCTGGACATATTTTCTTGGATTTTACGACATCGTCTCTAACCTCGGCTACCTTAGCCTCGACTGTAGCTTCGTGTTCGTTGAGGTCACCTCTCAATAACATGAGGTCAATTTTGTGTTCCTCATGATGAACATCAACTGTCTCACGTAGAATGTCTACGGTTTCCGTCAATTCAGAAATGTTTCTCCTGTTGGTGTTAAGTTCCTCTTTAATCTCCATCATGCCATCAACGATAGTCTTCACGTTGTTATTAACGGCATTGGCAGCTCCTCTCATCAAGATTAAACCAACGTTCATGGTTGCCATGTCCTTCTTCACATTTCCGATAAATCCCTCGACGTGATCTAGTCGAGTCCCGAATTCTTCCCTGGTATGTTCCAGATCTGCTCTCATGTCTATCTGGACTTTATTCAAGGTTGTCTGAATTTGAGCTGTGTGCTCCTCCAATCGGTTTTGCACCTCCTCCCTAGCTCTATTCATCTGGTCGGTTAAGCAATCTACGCGCTGGTTAGCCTCCTGATGGTGTCGTATGACATCAACCCTGACAGCTGCTAAACCTGTCGTCAGATCATTTCTCGCTTCGATCCTATATGTGTCCATGTCTGCCCTGACTTGAGTTAAATCAGCCCTAACATTATTTACAGAGTGAGTGTTAATCTCTAAGTCCTGTCTTACATTGTTCATAGACTGAGTGTTAATCTCTAAGTCCTGTCTTACATTGTTGACTTCCTGTCTAACCTGGTCCACATGACCACTTACAGTATTTACAGCCTGAGTATTCTGACCTAAGTCAGCAGTAATCTGTTGAAGATTGGCATTCACACCTGCCATCATCTCTCCAAACACACGACGAATAGTTTCCTCATCCATAGATAAGAAATATATGAGAAAGTGAGGGATCAATTTCTACTGGAACTTACAGCTATGATTAGTTACTTGGTGGTATAAAGCTTGCTTCATTTATATAAATATCACGAGTACAGCTGGAGTATGCAAACTAAGTGCTTCTACATTTACAAAGACAACGGTGAGCAAAGCAAAGTATTACATTTACTTAGGATGAGGCATCATCAAAGAAAATCCTATCCTTCATTTATTCAACACTAAAGCCTCACCCCATGGACTTCTATCAAACATGAATGCCATGCGGTCAATTGATCTGCAGTACGACTTTCTAAGTTCGTCCCAGTCCTGTCAATTTACCATTAATCAACATTAGGATCCTCAAAAAAGAATAACATGGTACTGAGGGTCACCACGTTAACGTCGGCACATGAGTTGGGCGCCATTTTATGTGACCGTTTAGTTGATGTCAACAACCACGATGACTCAACTAACGACACATAAATCGAATAAAAAGAAAAGTACCGTGAGGATCAGGTGACCTTCCAAAAAGGCTAAAGTGGCACGAGAGTCCGTAGTCCACAGGGATCGTGGTACATGGTGACGATGGTCATAGACCGCCTAAGGAAAGGTTCACCTTAAAACTAGACTGAGAAAATAAACATCCAGACTCATGTAAAACACCGTGAAAATTTATTAAAATTCACAAGCCCCTAGCCTAGTTCGGAGGGTTATAATCGGCTAGTCCGCAAATTAATAAATAAACTAAGATAAAGAACAGGTCCCCTACCTGAGAAGTTACTGAAAACCCTCGCGAAAGATCTAACTCACAATGATAAAGCAACAACAGCAACGCTAGGAATATGGCACGACGCAAGTCCCTAGTTCAAGTTACAAGACCAAGCTAATATCTGAATTTACATTTAACAGGGTAGCAAAACAAATCTAGGTTAGGATGGTACCATTTCGACATTTAAATTTAACATTAATTCAACTAGCTAAGTCCTATCAATTAACAAAATTTACGGCGATGACGTCCGTAAAAGAAAACAATTACATCCAAAAGCTAAGTGTACAGCCATGAAAAACAAACAATTTAATTATGCTTAATAACTATGTGCTAACAGCACACAATAAAGTAACATGTAGGGTTTAATACACTTGACATCATAAATTAATAACGAAATAGACACAGTAGTTTTATTAAAAATTCCTGCCTACACCTTGGTTTACTCTTTGTAAACCATAGTCATCTAATGTGTATAGTTACGGTGACGAATGCGCAGTTGAGACCACGTCTGACATCGCATGGCCTGAGCTCCACAAGCTACGAACTCTAGGTTCGCACATGCTTCAGGTCGCTACAAAAATGTCAACTGTCCTAGTCATTTCCTCACAAGGAAATTATCTTCAACTGCACGGCTATGTCAACAGTTCCAGAATGCAAAGAACAAAGTTAGATAGAAAGAATCGTTAGTTAGGCTTGTTTTACAACAATTATGCATTTTATTATTAGAATGTCGGTTTATAGGTTTATCGTAGGTTTATGGCGAATAACATTGACAATAGCCTGGGCACGGAGTGTCTCCAACTGAGATCATTCTCCACCAAAAAGCCTCGACTCAACAGTCGGAATATAATCAACGAGTATAACAACTCGGACACACAATAACACGGGTTACCAGCGGCGCTAAGCTCGCGTTCAATAACTCTGGGATAGGCCTGTACAACAGTTACCTTCCAATAACATCTGGTCAACGGGATCATCCCCGGACAAAGCATACAATAACTTCCTGCTAAAACAGGGTAGACTTCACCATCCTATAGAAAACCTTACATAACTGTACCTGTCATACGACAATACACGCAACAGAGCGCTGAACTAACAAAAACCGATCCATAAAACAAGTGATCAAATACAAGAGTGGAAACTGGTTTCCATAAGCAAAATAGCAATGAAAGGAAAAGCGAATACAAATTGTACTCTGTCCTCGTCTATAGTAGTTTTGTCTCACAATGAAGCAGGCGTGCTCTAGGTCACTGGGTTACATAACCAGTTTATTCAAGGCCGGCGATTTAATCAATACAAAACCTGCACTTGGCCGGTTCATAAAAAACATTACCATGTGTTACGGATCTCTACAGAGTCCGTGTATCAAACGCACGCTATAAATCTGAGTATAGTAATACACTTCCGTCTTTCTACCAAAGACGTCTAAATGAAAGTAAACTTACAATAACTGAAGCTCTTTGCTTTAAAAATGCAACTCAGTAGTTGCTAGAACATCAAATAAAAACGTGTCTCACACGACACAAGAAAAATATGATAAATGTGGCACAGATTCACACACTAGATCTGCTTAATGATACGTTGGGAACCGCGTTCGATGCTAGGCAACGAAACATTCCTTCTAGTTGTTACGTTCAAACATGACCAAGAATAGCTTCTGAGCTATCCTTTCTGAGCAGCAAAGGATGGCTGCGAAGAATGCAGTCAATTAATAACCAAGACATCTGATTGCCATAACTACAGTCAGCAAAGACTTGAAAATTACCCCAAGTAGGGTTGAACAAAATAGCCTCAAAATGACTACGATCAGGTTCAGCAAAAGGGTAGGCATTGACGTTCCACGACGTTCACCAAGCTGCACCAGGGCTGACCAAAATGTCTGACCCCAAAGGTGTCTCACTCTAAACTGAAATAAATGACATTTAACTAATCTAGTTGTGAATACATAAAAGACACGGCACACCTTCTATTACCAATATGGTCGAAATTATATAATAAATGCATCGAGACGGCATCAATACCAGAGAGATGGAGACAGTCTACCATAAAATTTCTCTATAAAGGCAAAGGTGACCCATATGATACAAATATGTACAGAGGCATCGCACTGGAGAACATTCCATTCAAGATATTCTCTAAATTAATAACAGAAAGAATCACAGAAGAAATAGATGTACAACTACCAGAAACACAATTTGGATTCAGAAAAGGAAGGTCAACTCTTACTGCAATAAAACTATTATTAAATAACATTTGGCAAGTCATGAAAAGAAAAGAAAAATTTTACGCAGTATTTATAGACTTCACAAAAGCATTTGATCGCATAAACCGTGATCTTGTGAAACTGAAGTTGGAAAAAGCTCTAGATAGAGATAATGTATGGACAAGAATTATACATACGGTACTACATTGGAACAACATAAGAATCTCGGATAATATATCACTCTCTGATCCGATAATTCAAACGAATGGAGTACTACAGGGTGACCCAATCAGCCCTTTGCTCTTCATCCTAGCAGCGGAAGACATAATGAGAATAACTCAAAAGACAGATATTGTATCATATGCGTACGCTGATGACATTGTGATCGGATCACATAACATCATATAACTACAAAACATTCTAAAAGACATGGAGGAATGGTGCACTGAATATAATTTTGACATCAACACATCTAAGACACAAATGATGGTGTTTCGACAAGGAAGAAAGGTACCGACCGGAACAGAAATTTTCATACAGGAAAAAAGAATAAATATAGTAAAAGAATTCAAATACCTAGGCATCACTCTACAAACAAGTGAAAAATGCTTTACAAAACATGTGACAGAAAAAATTACACAAGCGTTTCGGGCGATGCACGATATAAGATATATAAGAACACTCAACCTCGAGACAGCAATGGCATTATTTAAAAATAAAATAATGCCAATATTGACATACGGAATAGAAATCAAATGGCCTTTCCTCACTGAAAAGAATCTATCATCACTTGAAAGTGTTAAAGCATTGTACATTAAAAAAGCTATTGGAGTTTCCAAGACGACCAAATCTCGGCTAGTCTACCTACTCGCGCGAGAAACATTCCTAATTGAAGACTTTAGAACGCTTCTAGTATTACCTAGCACAATAGGTGCGGAAAACCTATTAACGACTCTCAGAAGGAAGAGAGAAGAAATCCCACTGGAATTTTATGGAACGGGGGCCATGGTTGACCGGGCGTGGACATCTGCTAGCTTTGAGATGAGGCACATGTTCACACGCCTGGCAGTTCATGGTTTTCACCATTTGATTTGTACAAACAAAGCATACCATGATCCGGATGACACATGTGTATGTCAACTATGCGGACACACATGTGAACGCTACCATATTGAAAAATGCAGCAAAAGAATAAAGTCCATAAAAGACTATGCTACCCAAGGCGCAGGTGCGCAAACATAGTATATTTAAATGTATTTAATGGCTGTTTAGCTGCAATAAAAGTATTATTATTAATAAACGGACTGCATGTTAATTATTGCGATCATTTGAGTTTTTTCTTCTCGCGTCAGATTGAGACCCAGAGTAGATCGTGAAATCTCCCTTGGTCTCCCTTAGTTTCACATGAAATGCTTTCACTACTGAACCCATGTGGACTGGTTCAACTATCGAATCCAAATCCTTATATGCAAGAAAAGGGAGAAATAATGTAGACTTTAGAATGGATTTTTAAAGGTTTTTGAAGGGTTAATAAGAAGTTGGACTGTTGTAAGGTGACACAAGAGCGAGATACCGCGAGTCACCGGAGCATGAGATCACCGGTGACGCTGCAGTATAGGGCTAGCGCATGATTATATATAGAACTGGTATTTTTCCGTTCTGAAAGACAGAGAAGGAGTTTCGGATAAAACCCTTACTCCACAGTAAATTGACAACGTCGCAATTGCGCAGGAAGAGAAATAATTAAAATTAAGCCATTTGCAAGCATTTAACTAAAGAAATGACTCCGTCACTGTTGATAATCCTGGGAAAGAGATTTTTGTGTGTGGAAAAAGTTCATAATAATTGCACAGGAAAGAAGTGCACATGCAGCATTACGTCAATAGTTATTCCCCGAGTCCGAAGCTGGCAGAGAGGTAAAACAAAACTCCACTCCCCACGCATCTCAGGAGCCCATTTATTTAATATCATGGGATTGTATGATCGATTTTCGTAATTAAAGAAACCCTTTTTACATTTAAAATGAGAGCTTTTTGGATACATATTTTTCAAAAGTATACGAAGATTATTTTAGAAGTTAGGAGTGGAGAAGAAACAAATCTGATCTTTTTGTGGCAGATATGAATATAAACCCTGGACGAGCCAGGAAGAGTATGCAGTTTTCGTCAGCCCAGTGGGGCGAGAGGCTGTATCAAATTCAGTCTCTAGCGGACCTCAGGGAGAGGCCGTGCTGGATCAACCAATATTTATTCAGTTTACCAGAGACGCCGAAGAACGTAGTACTGTTTCAAAGTACATGCAGTCTACGAGCACTCCAGGAACGGAGGTGCCGCATCACGTCGTATGAACCTCAGGGGAGGTCATACTGGACAATAAGTATTCTACAGTACATGCAGTATTCATCAGACCGTGATAGGTCGTGTTACTCTGTGTCGCAGACGAGCACCCCTTATGGGAGTCGCCGTCTAAGTATCGTCAATAGTGTCGCCGTGCGAAGAAGCATCGGAATCCTTGTTATAGGAAACGTATTATCAAACTTCGGACTTTATAATTTTTACAAGTACAGTCAATGTTTTAGATTGTGGACTTAAGCAATTACCGGCGATAGGTACTCGAACCTAAATAATTTTGGCTAAAGTATCAGCATCATAGGAGTTCGAACTACCCAAGAACAGTGAACTATAAAATTCTATCTCTACGTTAAATAACCAGATCAGGGTAAAACGTGATAGTAACGCCTAGTGTTCCTGAACTGAGGAGACTAGAGCGGGGTTCGATAGAATTTAGGAATCGAGATTCCTGGCATTGTCTATGTTTAGACAAACGAAGAGTAAGACATTGGAATTATTCCAATAGTTAAAGAACCACAGCATCAGAAAGTAAAATCCACTTGTGGATTACTAGAGAAATAATCACTTGGTCGCCGTTATCATAGTTCGAGCGATCCTAGAAGTAAAACGTCAGTGAAAGACTTATGTTAAACAAACAATTTAGCAACAAGCAAGATACGATATCGTGCAAGCCGATAGTCGAATTCAACGGAATAGGAGGAGTAACCGTACCTGTGAGGGTTGTTCGATCGAGACTTTCAATCATCCCGATAGGGTTAAGAAGCCGACGCAAACAAAGTGCAACCCTTGGATACGGGAAAGGAGAAGATAATCACGTGTGTTAAGGCAAATATAACACATGCCAGAAGTGATAAATTTATATGTAATTCAATTTTAGTGAAAATTTTTGAGTGTAAAATATACCTTTTTAATGAATTTGTGTTTTAGTGAAAATGAATCCCAGAAGAGTATTCTGTATATTAAATATGATCAGTGTATATGTTTTATGTGATTTAAAAAAAAGTGTTACCAAGTGTAATTATGATCATAAGTATGGCTTAAGAATCAGTGTGTGGGTGAAATGTTTCATCGTTGGAAAACCCGGTCTCTGACTGGAAGGATCATGTGAGTACTAATTTCAGTATTATGTGTTTTGGGAAGATTTGCATAAAATCCTCAGAAGTTGGAATAGGGATGTCTGAAAACATGTGAAATATAGGTTGCGCGATCTGAACGATTAATTTGATTGAAATATAAGTAATTTGAAGTATTAATTAATCCCTCGTGGAAAATATTCAGTGGAATATCAGTATAATGGCAAAATAATATAATTATTGCAACGCAAGAGGGATAATAATAATAATAACAATAATTAAATAAATTTATTATGTGATGAATTTTATGTTGAGATAGGTTGTAGCTGCAGAAGCTCCTTATATGAATTGTTAATATGTTGAGGAACCAGTAATGTTCTTAATGTTAAATCTCATTATTGTTGATGGAGGCTAAGGCTGATTATATTCTTTTTGAGACGAAGATCAAATTTTGATTTGAATTTTATTTATTTCTTTTTTTGAAAAGCAACTTGGCTATTTGATGTAATGAGCGGCATGTCGCACATTTGCAGTAATTTGTCACGCTAGGAACGCGTTGAAATGCTCGGTAATGTAATTGTGAGGGACAATTAGTCGCGGTAATAAGTTATGTTGAATTGTGAGCTCTGGTTGAGTGCGAATACCTTCCCTAAGTCGCTAATATGATGTGGTTGTATGGCATACAGGAAAAGGGTGCAAATTATGTTGAGTTGTGAGCGCTGGT
Organism: Meconema thalassinum; assembly: GCA_946902985.2. Taxonomy (NCBI): domain Eukaryota; kingdom Metazoa; phylum Arthropoda; class Insecta; order Orthoptera; family Tettigoniidae; genus Meconema; species Meconema thalassinum. Next base: position 655,200,509 of record OX336390.1, read on the forward strand.
TGAGTGCGAATACCTTCCCTAAGTCGCTAATGTTGTAAGTCCTCAAAAGTGGGATGTGGTTCCCGAGGCATTTTATAAGGAACGAACTCAGATTCCTTCACGTCGTAGCCCCTTTTATATTTGTTGTTTCATTGATCCTCTTACCCACTAATGATGACACTTCATAATTATACTTTACCGAAAGTAGGATATAAAGTCCGAAGCTGGTGCAGGGGCTAATGGGCAAGATGGCCGCCGCGCGCAACCAGCCCTATGTTATTCTTATGGAAGGGTCAGTCAGAGCTGGCGCAGTGGCTAATGGGTAATATGGCCGCCACGCCATGAGACCGTGCATGACGTCACAGAGAGAGGTCGGCCGTGTAGTTGCTAAATGGAATATTTATTATTATTATTAATATTATTATTATTATTATTATTATTATTATTATTATTATTAGGTAAATATTGATTGATCGTGTACACTCAAGACCAGCCTTATATTGTCCACCTCTTGGTGTAGTGGCTAGCATTCTTGACGGTCATTCCTGAGGTTCGAATCCCGGCTCTAACAAGAAATGTAATTTCTAGTCTCAGGAGTGGAACGGGGTACACTCAGCCTTGTGAGGCAAAACTGACAGGAGCTGGGTTTTGATTCATACCTCAACCATTCTGCCTAACGCAACTTCATCTAACCTAACCTAACCTAACCTAACCTAACTTCAAAGTCAGAGCAAATATGAGAGCAAATGTGAGAGCACACATAATAAACTAAGTTATAACCTAACCTAACCTAACCTAACTTACCCTAACCTAACCTAACTTAAAAGTGCGAGCAAAATAAAGTGAGAGCAAAAAGTGTGAGCAAAAAAGTGAGAGCAAATGTGAGAGCACAATTAATAAACTTAGTTATAACCTAACCTAACCTAACCTAACCAAACCTAACTTAACCAAACCTAACCCAACTTAAAAGTGCGAGCAAAAAAAAGTGAGAGCAAAACGTGTGAGCAAAAAAGTGAGAGCAAATGTGAGAGCACAAATAATAAACTTAGTTATAACCTAACCACACCTCACCTAACCTAACCTAACTTCACCTAACCTAACCTAACATAACCTAACATCAATGTGAGAGCAAATATGGGAGGAAAAAGTAAGAGCAAAAAGTGTGAGCAAAAATGTGGGAGCAAAAAGTGAGAGCAAAAAGGTGGGAGAAAAAGTGGGAGCAAAAAAGTGGGAGCAAAAATTGGGAGCAAGAAATTGGGAGCAAGAAAGTGGGAGCAAACGTGGCAGCAAAAAGTGGGAGCAAAAAAGTGGGAGCAAAAAGGTGGGGAGCAAAAAAGTGGGGAGCAAAAAAGTAAGAGCAAATGGGAGATCGCAAATAATAAACTTAGTTATAACCTAACCTAACCTAACCTAACCTAACCCACATAAACCTCATTTAAGCATTTTAGATTTTACATTTTATCATTTTACATTTTAAAATTTTAATTTTTTGATTTTTCATTTTAAATTTTTCAGATATTACATTTTACATATTCGATTTTTTTTTTGTATTTTAGATTTTAGATTTTTTAAGATAAATTGATTTTAGATTTTACATTTTACATTTTCCGAAAAGAGTAAACTACAAGGTCACATACCTAACCTCACCAAACCTAACTTTACCAAACCTAACTTATGCTAATCCGAAGTCAAATACACATACACAAAGTATATAAGGGCACATGCAACTATACTTATGCTAGTCTTATAGGCTACTGTACAACATGATCACTACCCCAACCGTTTTTTTTGTTTACACATTTGTCAATTTTCCAATTTCCCATTTTCATTTTTTTAAAATGTCAGTTTTAAGTTTTTTCAATTTCATAATATGGAAACATGGATTTTGCATTTTGTTGTTTACACATTTGTCAATTTTCCAATTTCCCATTTTCAGTTTTTAGCCTACTTTCGATTTTTGCAAAAAATGAAAGTAGACTTATGAGATCAACACAGGGCGAAAAAAGTGTGTCTGTCTGTGTGTGTGTATGTGTGTGTGTGAGTCTGTGTGTGTGTATGTGTGTGTGTGAGTCTGTGTGTGTGTGTGTGAGTGTGTGTACTCTGAATGGCTGTCCCCCCCTATCAATTCGAACACGGTGAATGCGAATTGAACGAAATTTGGTACAAAGGTAGCACTAGCAAAGGACACCTCAGTGTCATGTTTTATATCGCCGCCATCTTTACTAAAACTGAATGGCGGCCACTCAAACGTTCAAAACGTAAAATCAAATAACGACTAACCAAATCATCCAATCTCTACCAAATTTGGTAACAACATACCTTCGTATAGGATGCGTCTTGTGACCAAACTACAAGGTCGTCCGCCATACGATTTCAGGATGGCGGCCGTGCGAATTATGCAAACTTTATAATCCATATCATGGGACCCACCAGTTCCGATTATCGAGCCGAGAATCGTTTTAACTGTTCTAAAGGAAGAGGCACGTACGAAATTAAAAGTTTATTTTGTAATACTACAGTGCAGACGTGATTTTAAAAAGCTCAGCTGATTCATTAATAAGACAAGATGGCAGCGGATATCTTGTGCCTGACTTATATTTCACTAATTTGAGTATTGCATGCAATATAGCGTACGGAAACAAAATAAATAAACTTTGTATGAAATGCTTTATATATAAATAATATACTTCAGTGATGAAATCGTTTAGTATAAATCATTATTTGCTAACAAGTTCTATGTAAGTCATTTTATATAGGACGATATTCGTTGACACAATTAGCTCAGTGGTAGAGCGTTAGTCTGTCATTCATATGCCTATGGTTCAAACCCCATCAGAGATACGTTTTTTGCTTGACATTTTACATATTTGTTGCTTTGTAATGACTCAGACGTTTTAAAATTAAGCGTTATATTGTGCATATTACGGTGCAAAACATATACTTAATTAAAACATAATTCGCCAGCAGATTTAATCGAGACATCTAGCTGACAAAAAGGTAACAGATTTTATTGAAAAGTTTCTTCTTCTGGCCGCTAGAATGCACTCGCTCTGTTAGGATTATATTGTTCGATATTTCACAACTAGATATCACGACTAGTTTTTATATTTATTGTTTCTTGAGTACTGAGACGTTATAAAATAAAGCTGTATATGGTGCTTTTTGCAATGGAAATTATATATTTAAAAAAACGACATTCTCCACTGGAGTGACATCTTCCAGCCTTCAGTTGTACTATGCAGAAACTATAGATTCGAGCAGCGCTCTATACCGGTCAGTTAGTGAACCCAGTCTTAACGACTGCTAGGAGTAATAATACAGTAACATTCGTTTATTCCTTGTGCACAGAGGCGTTGTTGATAATCTCAAAACTTGCAATATGGATGATTTGGAGATGGATTATTTTGTTATACCGTGTATTTAAGATTAGCCTATAAATTAACGGGTTGCGAAGTTACTTCACTTAGTTCTATATCATTCGTACTGCCCCCGTAATTGAATTATGTAGAGACCATGGTGGCTATATTTGAAATTATAAGGAAAGTTATGGCTGTCATAGTTATGACGTGGGTAGTCATGACGTAAGCACGGATGACGTAAATGTTATGCCAGCAAGCTACTTGAGCTGAGATTCTCAGTGACGTCAGCATTTAGTCGAGAATGTTCCAAGATGTACGACGCAGTCGCAGGAAACGAGGAATTCTGCTGAGGAAGAAACTATGCTATTGGAGGAGAGGCATGAACCAATGAACGATAGTTTAAAGGAAGACGGAGATTGCTGAAACTATGGTATTTTTATTACTTTTGGAATGCAGAATTGTGGAAATCCATTTGCAGTAAAAGCATTGATTTGGAATTTTGGTGAAATTTATTTTCAGTTTTTGAATTTTGAAAATCCGTCTTGTATTAAGGAAGTTGTAACTTTTAGCGATGACGTAGTATCACGCTTTGGAAGGGATGGTAACGCCCCTCGTGAAGTTAATAAAAGGGCTTGCGCAGAAGAGAGGAGCCTCCTTCGTTCTCTGATCATTCTGAGATCTCATTCTCAGAGCATCGAAGTATAATTGTGAAAGTTCTTTTCTTATACATTCATTATAGTGAGACGTCGAAGTGAACAGCAGTGAAAAGAATCGTCTTTATAACGTGTGGCGAGGCCACTATATTAACGAGATCCAAGTCAAACTAGGTGAAGTTGAAACGGACCTTAGAAAGCTTCTACAAGTTTAGCTTCGAACAATTAGCGGTCTACGATAAGCTAATTGTATTGTGCAGTGCTTCATAAAGTTATAGAGAAAAGCTGAACAATTTCGACCGATTAGTTCGAAAGATATTAGCAGTTTTATACGACTGAGAAAAGTGATTATCTCGCCACAAGAGAAGCACTTTTGTGAAGCCAGAATCAACGCAACGGCTGACGCTGCGAGTGGAATAGAAAGACTTCAGATTGCTTGGTTACAGAACAATACAGTATAATGGAGCAATTGAATACGGCAGTTTGTTCTTCTAACACTACAACCGAAGAGCAGATGGAAGGCTAAGGGCTTATTGCAATTGGGACATACTTCAACGGAGTAAGATAGCGACATGGAACTTCGCTAATTGCTATTCCACACAAACGAACATGCGGTGAATACCATCTACACCCATGTTTCGTAATTAAAGGCTGAATACCATCGAACAGCCATAGAAACAATTTCATACTCTGAATATGAATAATTTCTTCGGAAATTTCTACAAAACTTCATGGCGATTGTCTACTGGAACTTCAGGGAATTTTTCAAGAGAGGTCAGGGTGGACCCGACTCACAAAGAAGATTATTGCCGGAAGGATGTCTATTCGTCTTCGAGGAGCAGAGCGATTCACGGAGAAGGAAGCAGTTCGATTCTCTGAGGGTGCTATTTCCTATTTCGAGGATGGAGCTCAACTTTAACGTGGTGAAATGGATCCATCAGCAGTCTTCTTTGGGGAATTTTCCTCTGGAACGTCAATCGGCAGATAAGGTAGTCGTGAACGTTTATTGTATTTGAGTATATTAATGATGTTTGAGCAACCATTTTTCCCATATTTTTATCCTCATGTATTTTTGCCCTATTTTCTTGTTGAGATTCTTATTCTCAGTACACCTTGATGAGTTTTGCATTTTTCGACGATTTATTAAGACATTGTTATGTCATGGGCATAGTTAATGATTTTGAATCAGTTGAGACTGATATTTGGATTTTTCAGTAATTAATATTTTTGTAGTCACGATTGGACTGTAAGTTAATGATTTTTATGGCAGATTTAAATTCAGACAGCGTGTCACTTTATTAAAGTAATTCTACCCCAGTTTAATTACTTTGACCAATTTTCTGTCATCATCAAGAAGGAAGAACATTTAAATGATTTTAGAGCGTTAAAATCTCTTACGTTGTCGACGATCTTGGAAATACTAGTCGTTATTTGAATTGATTGCAACACAGACATTTATCGTCAGTTATGAATGAACATTGCATTATAGACACTTTTGTGAAAGAGTAACTTTAATAATGAATCATTGAATGCATTAAAGTCAAGTACTTTTGTTAGGAGTTTTTCTCAATTAGAGATTTATAGAACGATGTTTGCATTCCCCAGTCTAATTGGATTCTATTCGACTACTTTGCATTTTTGTCGCACTTTATTTGAAGATAGTATTTTTATACTACAATTTCTTTTAAGATGTTAATCTTAAATTTGGATAGACCAGACAGGCGTATATAAGCGTATTCACTATTAAATTTGTTTGTGATTGGCAAGTTTTGACTTCATTTCGGTTCATGAATGAAATCCACGAAGGTTAAATAGAAAAACAGTTTTGAAACAATTAATGATTATAAAAATTTTTAAGTGGAACTATGAATGTATAATCGCTAGTGCAGCGCGTGTTGAAAGTCGCTGAGGTATAATGCCCTTGAATATGAAGGAAGTTCCCACAGGAATAAATGTTAAAGAATTATTTGTGGAAGTTTTGTAAGTTATGTGGAAGTTTAATACCATATAGATTAATATATGATGATTTTGGGCATATTTTTAATGCAGTTTGTGCATTAACTTGTTAGCGAAGGATTTTCCGCTGGAGTAAGATTGTAATAGTTCGTTGAAAATAAATCATGTGAATTACTGTTATAATTAACACGAGTTTTGAAAGAATTTGAGATAAGATTTTGAATGAAGGTTGCCGTCACAAATCATTATTAAAACCTTTATTAAACCAGATTGTGACATTAATATGTATAACTAACCTTCATTGGTCGATTATATTAAACACGATTATGAAAATTACCAACCGAATGAACATGTGGTCAATGTATTTATTAAATTAATAATTTAAACAATTTAAATGTTAATATTGTAAATAATTGCTGTAAATATTTTGAAAATAATATGGAACGAGAGTGATGTTAAAGGCGTGCTTATAATATTTTTATTGTCTTTGACAAATATTATAAATAATTTCTAATTGTTATAAATAATTTATGTGATTTTGTTATAAACATTTAAGAGCTAATTAAACAATTGGATGAGAAGTTAACAAGTTTAAGGAATTAACATAATGATTCAATAGGATGTGAGCAAAGTACTTGAAAGATTTGCGTAAATATAATGTGATCTGTCTTGTAGACAGATAAAAGTTTGAGAGAGCAAGCTGTATGTTACGTAACACAGCATTTGAGAAGGGAGTGCATTTGACCAGGATGCAACAGGTTCGAGGTTAGCTCGCAGCTGGGCCAACATCTGGTTAACAGAGTGAGGTCGTACACACTCCGGCCTTGCGACTATAAATACCATTCTCATGTTTATTAAAAGGAAACCAAATGCTCTATATATGTCACACCCTGATGTCCCTTTCCAATCCAATAGTGTTATGAATATTACGTTATTTGGAGCTCTTGGGAGCTAAAATCTTTTATATCATGTTGTATGATAATTTTTGCAAGTCCTACTGGAGGACGTAGTCAGATTGACTTGGGCTACTGATAGCCACGTTGATTTTGTTGTGTTAGTAAAATCATACCCTTTATTAGAAATAAAGCATTTTGTACAGTTCAAAGTTCTCGTCTTCGTTCTTGGCTCATTTTTAAATGTCATGGTGGAGGTTATTGTGTGAACAGACTTTAGTGATCCTGTTGTCAACTCAAACCCCGAGATAATTAAGAGGTAAGTAACGGTAAGTATGAACCCCCGTCTATTTTGGTGTGTTCCACAATGATTTCCTGTGAACTTCTGTGCTCTTATCTCGATAGTATCTGTCAGTGCCATTTTCATTGATGTAACTGTGCCGGTGCAATTGATAATTGGCAATCCGATTGAGGGGGCGGATATCTGACAGCCTACTATCCAGGTAAACGGGGACAGAAAGATTGGCGCACCTAAAACGTTGGGGCTCGATTCAACATAACTGGATTACCAGGTTGAACGCCAAAAAGAGTGGCAAACCTAAAACGTGAGGTTCGATTAGACTCAAATAAAGAGGTTGATTCTTTGTTAGATGTCTAGGCCAATTGTAGTATTTAAGAGTGTGATTATATAGGAATTAAATGTTGTATTGTGTTAGGAAAATTACACTCAGAAAAGATCAGATCTTATACAACTTGAGAAAGGTTAAATGGGCAGGAAACTTAGAAAAATCGCCTATAATCTGGAATCTTATTTTATTTGACCGGCTTATGACATTTCAGTCATATTAAAGATAAAATTAAATTATTTGGATTGTAAATGTAAATTATTTGTGTTAGGATATTTTAAAATGAGCCAGGGAAATTTGAACATGTGCTTGAGTTTGTTTCAACATGAAGTATCTTCGAAAGTTAATTATATGGTAGTTATAAGTTAGATTTAAGACAGAAAATTGATCAAAATTATATATGGTGAAAAGTGTTGCTCAAATGTTGTTATTTTGCTCTTTTGATGTATGTCCCTACAGCAATCCATTTTGAATAATATTGTAATGGCAGATGAAAGTTTGAGGTTGATGCTAGAGGAGATGTCTGCTAACTTGAAAGCTAGCATGAACAATAGTATGAAGCAGATGCTGAATGAAAGCATGAAGGAGAATAATACTCGAATGGAGGAGAATTTGAAGGGTATCCAAACTAGTGCTGCTAATTTGGAGGATAATATGTCGCGTTTACAGATTAATACCCTAGGAATTGAGAATACTGTAACGGACATGCGCACAGACGTGTCTAATGTCCATAAAAGTGTTGATGATGTTAAAAATGATGTGTCTAAGGTACAGAGAGACCTTACAATGTTAAATCTAGATGTAGCTAATGTCCGAGGGGATATTTCTTGTGCTAGAGCCGAAGTAGTTGTTGTCAAAAACGATGTAGCGACTGTCCAAGACAAGGTCGAGGAAGTCCAAAAAGAAATTCAAAAAGCTAGAACTGATGTATCTAATGTTCAGGTAGACATTAATAACATTCATGCGGATATAACTGAGGTGCAAAGTGACATAACTAAGATTCAGGTAGAGGTCAACACAGTTTTCGTAGATATTACTAAAGTCCAAACTGATGTAAATAAAGTCAGGGAAGAAATCGAAAACTCAAAAACTCTTTGTACGCGTAATATAACTGCATTAGCGACTAGGTTAGTCGATGAATCAGTTAGAACAACAACGTCTTTAGCAGAGTTGAAGTATGATGTAGAGGTCATGAGAACACAGGTATTAGACCACAATAGAGTATTAAAAGAGGATATCGAAGTAGACATAGCCGAAATGTTAACAGCAAACGTAGCGGTATGGAAAGACGAGTGGAATAAGTCAAGTGGGGAACATGTAACCCAAATTCAGGAAAGGATTGAAAGAAAACTTGCCAGTACGCAGATAGAAATTAACAATGAAGTAGTACAGATTAGGAAAGATTTAAGCGTCAGGATAAATTCGTTATCCGAAAAACAAGTTGACGATAGAACACAACTAGATCAGGATATGCAAACTTTAAAATCTACATTAGAGGATCAAATTCATAAAGTTGTCTCGGATGTAAATGAAACGACGAGTAAACTGAAAAATTTGAAGTTAGGAGAGGCTAGTTTAATGGAGAACTACAAAGAAGAGATTATCAAGAAAGTCTTAACAGAAATCACCGACAAGGATACAGAAGGCTTAGCTTGCGAATTGAATAGGAATTATGCTAGAAGACATAACCTAGAGCCAGAAGAAAGAGACGTGACTCCTGAAGAACGTGTATCCAGATTCAGAGAGGAGGATGACGAGAGGAATATGGAACCTGAGTGGAATTATCGAGATAGTGGGAAAAACTATCCGGATTCATATCCGAGGAACGTGACGGTCATTAGGAATTTCGAAGACAAACCACAAAAATTCAGTAACACTGATAGTTTGACACCTATAGAGTATGTAAGGAATCTCAAAGATTATTTCATCGAAGCTCACATTCCCAGAGAGAGAGAGATGAAGATAGTAGAGAGATATCTGATTGGAGGACCCCTTGAATGGTTTTTGCGCATTTAGATACACATTCAGTAACTTTGACGAGTTTGCAGAGGCATTAATCAAGCGATTTTGGTCTATAGAAGCGCAGAATTCGTTAAGAGCGGAGGTGTATTCAAGAAAATACTCAGGTACTCTTCCAACGAGGTACGCGGATTTCTTTACGAGTCAGTTGTCCCGCTTGAGATTTTTGCAACCCCCATTGTCCACGGAGCAACTAATAGATGCGATTTCTCGTATGCTGCCAGTTGAGGTGAGGAGACTTATAATTTCGTCCAACATCAGGGATTTATCCAGCATGGATGAATTACTGAGAAGGTTAGACTACACAAGTCCAATGCCTAACGTAGTCCAGAAAGGTCAAAGGCAGGAGTTTAAAGAAATCAATACGGTATACATGGACCAAGTCCAACAAACTGACAAGCCAGAGCAGGAGAAAAATGACAATGTAGGTCCTCACAGGAATAATCAGTTTAGAAATTACAGATCACAAGGTTACCGACCGTATCAACAGAGAAGAGGTTGGAACTACAACCGAGGAAACTACAATGGAAGAGGCAGATATTACAACAATAATGGGTATAACCGTAACTATAATAGGAATAACCAAAACCAAAATAGAAACCAGAATACTCAAAGTCAGGTTATGACACCTGATCAATATCAGCAAAGAGAGAAGGAAAGCCAGCAATACTTAAAAGAATTAAGGGATAAAGAAGCTGACAATCAAAAGAAAAGGCAGGATGTTGTAATCGATCCTGGGCCTTCTACGAGCCAACAGAATTTTGAGGTCGGTAACACAAAAAAAAAAAACGCCGATTTCTCAACGTCAGTGAGAACCTGTAAATACATTGCCACACCACACCTGATCACGATTAATGAGATATACGAAGTTACCGATGAAGATTTACTAGAAGAGAGGGGTATTGTTAAAGAGGAAAGACCATGCGCATTACCTATTATTGCTGTACGGATAGATGGACAGCAGTACAAAGCCCTGATGGATACTGGTGCTATTATTTCCATCATTTCAGAGGAATGTTATCAAAGTCTGCTAAGAGGAGAGCACATGACAGTTCTACCTGTTTCTACCGTCAAAGTGAGAGGGATATTCCAAGATAAGGCAGTGAAATGCAAGATTCAAGTGTTATTGAACTTTGAGATCAATGGAAGGAATTATGAACAGATCTTCATTGTGGTGAGCAAGATCAATTTTGATATGGTGCTTGGAATCGATTTTATATCGAAGGTCGGAGCTATTATTGACATGAAGAACAGAAGTATTAGCTTTAATGATGGGTACATAATCACAGAAGAGATAGAAGAACAGGACGTGAAAAACAGTCTGGAAATAGACCTTAGGGAAGAAATTTTGAATACAATAATTAATGAAGTGGAAAATTTAGAAGAAATACCCAGTAGAAAAACTGAAGGATTTGAAGAAATTCAGGGGGAATTTGGGGATCTGATAAAGGAATTCCAAGATATTTTCGATGAAAAGCCTGGATTGATTAAGGATTATAAGTACAAGATAAGGCTGACAGATGAAACCCCTTACCAGAAAAGAATATACCCCATTCCTGAGAAATACTATCAAGAAGTACGAGGGTTAATCAGAAAAATGGAGGTAGACGGGATTATTAGAAAACAGGCGTCGTCTTATATAAACCCCATCACAGTAGTAAAGAAAAGTAATGGTCAGATACGTCTTTGTCTCGATGCCAGGACCATCAACTTGAAGATTCTTCCAGAAAATGACAGACCACCCAAGATTAGAGATCTGCTTCGGAAATTCAAAGGAAGAGCTTGTTTCAGCGTTCTTGACTTGACGTCTTCTTTTTATCAAGTTCAATTAGAAGAGGATAGTATGCAGTACACTGGATTCCTATTTGACCAGACGTCATGGGTCTTTGCCAGAATGCCTTTTGGAATGGTTAACAGTGGACCAGCACTTATTCGAGCACTTGATAGTAAGCTCACTGACGAAGTGAAAGAAAATGTAATCTGCTACATTGACGATTTAATCGTATCTTCACCCAGCGCTGCAGAACATTTAGTGCACTTGAGAAAGTTGTTCGAGAATTTAAGGGAGGCCAACATAAAGGTAAACTATGGAAAATGTCAATTCCTGAAGAAAGAGATAAATTATTTGGGGCATACTATTGATAAAGATGGATATCATCCAAACATGAAAAAAGTAGATGCGATCACGAGATTTCCAAAGCCAACTAAGGTAAAACAAGTTAGAGAATTTGTAGGTGCATGCCAATTTATTAGCAGCCATTGTCCAAGATACTCGGAAATTATGGCTCCTCTGTATGACTTACTCAAGAAGAACAACAGATGGAAATGGAGTACCGCTGCAGACGAGGCTTTTGAGAAAGCAAAAGAAATGCTCAGAAATAATGTGAAACTGGAGTACCCAGACTTTGAGAAGGTGTTCTATATTGAGTCTGATGCATCAAGAATAGGCATTAGTGCAGTCTTATACCAGAAAGACGAGGCAGGCAACAAGCACTACATTGCGTTCACTAGTCGGAAGTTGAAAAAGCACGAGGAAAACTACTTCACGACAGAGCTTGAAGCGTTAGCTTTTGTGACAGCTTTACAAGCCTGGAAGAAAATCCTGCTGGGACATAAGGTCATCATAATTACTGACCATAAAGCACTACAGTTTATGTTGCAAACTGACATGTCAAGTGATAGATTGACACGTTGGGCTTTGTTCACCCAACAGTTTAACGCTACTATCGTCCACCAGCCTGGGAAAGATAACTTACTGGCTGATGCTCTATCACGTAACCCTATTAAAAATGTGCAGATACACCATGTACAATTGGAGCAAGAAGATGAAGAAACCGTTAGGAGGTTAGCCCGAATCGGTGTGTCACAGAAGAGACACGCTCCAATAAGGAAAATGTACAGGTTCCTCAAGGGTTACATGGACAATACAGATGTTGACTATGAAGCTACACGGAGAAATTCACGACACTTTGTCTTGAGTGGAGACATCGTATGCAAGTATGCTGACCCTGCGCATACAAAACTCCGAATAGTCGTGCCACCTAAACTTATTGTCAATTTAGTGTGGGTAGCTCATCACGCAACTGGACATGCCGGTTTAGATAAAACTCTTAATACACTTAAAGAGAGATTTATCTGGACTAACATGCGTTCCAGCATTGCCAAGGTCATTAGATCCTGTGACAAATGTCAAAGAGCAAAGTATGCTTCTGCTTTACTAAAGGGAAAACCGAAGGCGATGATTCCTTCTAAGCCAAACGAACTTATGGCGACGGATATATTTGGCCCCTGTCCGAAGGGATACCAGGGTAACCAATACCTGTTGGTGACCGTGGATGTTTTCTCAAAATTTGTTACAATGAGTCCCATGCAGAAAGCTAACACGAGGAACGTAGTAAGCAGACTGGAAAATGCTGTATTTCCTAAAGCTGGTATACCGGAATATCTACTGTCAGATCATGGAACGCAGTTTACGTCCGTGGAATTTGCAGCGGATATGGAAAGGCTTGGCATTAAGCACTTATTTTCAAGCGTGCGTTACCCTGAATCGAATTCCTCAGATAGATATATGGCTGAATTTTCGAAATTCTGTCGAATTTTCTGTCCAAATGATCATTCTGGTTGGGTGAGATTTGTACCCCTTATTGAGGAATGTCTGAACTCTACAGTGCAGGAGAGCACAGGAGAAGTGCCAATGCGACTTCATCTAGGAAGAAACCCAGAAAGGCCGTGGGATAATCTTTTCAACCACATACCGAGAGATCCCGACATAGGAAGACAGCAGAGGATTGACAAGGCAAAGGAACAACTCCAGAAAGCAGCAGAGAAACGATTGAAGAGAGTAGCTGGAAAACGTTTTGGTACACCCTTTCAAGTTGGAAATCTTGTATTATTACGCAGACCTGTCAAAGCTGATATGTCCAAGAAAATCTACCCCAAATTTGGATTAGTGTTCCTGGGGCCATTTAGGATTACAAACGCTTATGGAAACAACTGTTATGAACTCTACGATGATGAGAATAATGTCGTTTACGGCAAGTTCAATGCTGGAAATTTAAAAAGATACTATCCTAGAGTAAGCCAGTAATAATTCAATTTCGTGTTCAAGAGAGTTGAGATACTTGTAACACTGAGTTTAAAAACAATTTGCAACTGTTTTTAAAACGTGGTGGGAGGAGAATGCCCCCGTAATTGAATTATGTAGAGACCATGGTGGCTATATTTGAAATTATAAGGAAAGTTATGGCTGTCATAGTTATGACGTGGGTAGTCATGACGTAAGCACGGATGACGTAAATGTTATGCCAGCAAGCTACTTGAGCTGAGATTCTCAGTGACGTCAGCATTTAGTCGAGAATGTTCCAAGATGTACGACGCAGTCGCAGGAAACGAGGAATTCTGCTGAGGAAGAAACTATGCTATTGGAGGAGAGGCATGAACCAATGAACGATAGTTTAAAGGAAGACGGAGATTGCTGAAACTATGGTATTTTTATTACTTTTGGAATGCAGAATTGTGGAAATCCATTTGCAGTAAAAGCATTGATTTGGAATTTTGGTGAAATTTATTTTCAGTTTTTGAATTTTGAAAATCCGTCTTGTATTAACGAAGTTGGAACTTTTAGCGATGACGTAGTATCACGCTTTGGAAGGGATGGTAACGCCCCTCGTGAAGTTAATAAAAGGGCTTGCGCAGAAGAGAGGAGCCTCCTTCGTTCTCTGATCATTCTGAGATCTCATTCTCAGAGCATCGAAGTATAATTGTGAAAGTTCTTTTCTTATACATTCATTATAGTGAGACGTCGAAGTGAACAGCAGTGAAAAGAATCGTCTTTATAACGTGTGGCGAGGCCACTATATTAACGAGATCCAAGTCAAACTAGGTGAAGTTGAAACGGACCTTAGAAAGCTTCTACAAGTTTAGCTTCGAACAATTAGCGGTCTACGATAAGCTAATTGTATTGTGCAGTGCTTCATAAAGTTATAGAGAAAAGCTGAACAATTTCGACCGATTAGTTCGAAAGATATTAGCAGTTTTATACGACTGAGAAAAGTGATTATCTCGCCACAAGAGAAGCACTTTTGTGAAGCCAGAATCAACGCAACGGCTGACGCTGCGAGTGGAATAGAAAGACTTCAGATTGCTTGGTTACAGAACAATACAGTATAATGGAGCAATTGAATACGGCAGTTTGTTCTTCTAACACTACAACCGAAGAGCAGATGGAAGGCTAAGGGCTTATTGCAATTGGGACATACTTCAACGGAGTAAGATAGCGACATGGAACTTCGCTAATTGCTATTCCACACAAACGAACATGCGGTGAATACCATCTACACCCATGTTTCGTAATTAAAGGCTGAATACCATCGAACAGCCATAGAAACAATTTCATACTCTGAATATGAATAATTTCTTCGGAAATTTCTACAAAACTTCATGGCGATTGTCTACTGGAACTTCAGGGAATTTTTCAAGAGAGGTCAGGGTGGACCCGACTCACAAAGAAGATTATTGCCGGAAGGATGTCTATTCGTCTTCGAGGAGCAGAGCGATTCACGGAGAAGGAAGCAGTTCGATTCTCTGAGGGTGCTATTTCCTATTTCGAGGATGGAGCTCAACTTTAACGTGGTGAAATGGATCCATCAGCAGTCTTCTTTGGGGAATTTTCCTCTGGAACGTCAATCGGCAGATAAGGTAGTCGTGAACGTTTATTGTATTTGAGTATATTAATGATGTTTGAGCAACCATTTTTCCCATATTTTTATCCTCATGTATTTTTGCCCTATTTTCTTGTTGAGATTCTTATTCTCAGTACACCTTGATGAGTTTTGCATTTTTCGACGATTTATTAAGACATTGTTATGTCATGGGCATAGTTAATGATTTTGAATCAGTTGAGACTGATATTTGGATTTTTCAGTAATTAATATTTTTGTAGTCACGATTGGACTGTAAGTTAATGATTTTTATGGCAGATTTAAATTCAGACAGCGTGTCACTTTATTAAAGTAATTCTACCCCAGTTTAATTACTTTGACCAATTTTCTGTCATCATCAAGAAGGAAGAACATTTAAATGATTTTAGAGCGTTAAAATCTCTTACGTTGTCGACGATCTTGGAAATACTAGTCGTTATTTGAATTGATTGCAACACAGACATTTATCGTCAGTTATGAATGAACATTGCATTATAGACACTTTTGTGAAAGAGTAACTTTAATAATGAATCATTGAATGCATTAAAGTCAAGTACTTTTGTTAGGAGTTTTTCTCAATTAGAGATTTATAGAACGATGTTTGCATTCCCCAGTCTAATTGGATTCTATTCGACTACTTTGCATTTTTGTCGCACTTTATTTGAAGATAGTATTTTTATACTACAATTTCTTTTAAGATGTTAATCTTAAATTTGGATAGACCAGACAGGCGTATATAAGCGTATTCACTATTAAATTTGTTTGTGATTGGCAAGTTTTGACTTCATTTCGGTTCATGAATGAAATCCAAGAAGGTTAAATAGAAAAACAGTTTTGAAACAATTAATGATTATAAAAATTTTTAAGTGGAACTATGAATGTATAATCGCTAGTGCAGCGCGTGTTGAAAGTCGCTGAGGTATAATGCCCTTGAATATGAAGGAAGTTCCCACAGGAATAAATGTTAAAGAATTATTTGTGGAAGTTTTGTAAGTTATGTGGAAGTTTAATACCATATAGATTAATATATGATGATTTTGGGCATATTTTTAATGCAGTTTGTGCATTAACTTGTTAGCGAAGGATTTTCCGCTGGAGTAAGATTGTAATAGTTCGTTGAAAATAAATCATGTGAATTACTGTTATAATTAACACGAGTTTTGAAAGAATTTGAGATAAGATTTTGAATGAAGGTTGCCGTCACAAATCATTATTAAAACCTTTATTAAACCAGATTGTGACATTAATATGTATAACTAACCTTCATTGGTCGATTATATTAAACACGATTATGAAAATTACCAACCGAATGAACATGTGGTCAATGTATTTATTAAATTAATAATTTAAACAATTTAAATGTTAATATTGTAAATAATTGCTGTAAATATTTTGAAAATAATATGGAACGAGAGTGATGTTAAAGGCGTGCTTATAATATTTTTATTGTCTTTGACAAATATTATAAATAATTTCTAATTGTTATAAATAATTTATGTGATTTTGTTATAAACATTTAAGAGCTAATTAAACAATTGGATGAGAAGTTAACAAGTTTAAGGAATTAACATAATGATTCAATAGGATGTGAGCAAAGTACTTGAAAGATTTGCGTAAATATAATGTGATCTGTCTTGTAGACAGATAAAAGTTTGAGAGAGCAAGCTGTATGTTACGTAACACAGCATTTGAGAAGGGAGTGCATTTGACCAGGATGCAACAGGTTCGAGGTTAGCTCGCAGCTGGGCCAACATCTGGTTAACAGAGTGAGGTCGTACACACTCCGGCCTTGCGACTATAAATACCATTCTCATGTTTATTAAAAGGAAACCAAATGCTCTATATATGTCACACCCTGATGTCCCTTTCCAATCCAATAGTGTTATGAATATTTCGTTATTTGGAGCTCTTGGGAGCTAAAATCTTTTATATCATGTTGTATGATAATTTTTGCAAGTCCTACTGGAGGACGTAGTCAGATTGACTTGGGCTACTGATAGCCACGTTGATTTTGTTGTGTTAGTAAAATCATACCCTTTATTAGAAATAAAGCATTTTGTACAGTTCAAAGTTCTCGTCTTCGTTCTTGGCTCATTTTTAAATGTCATGGTGGAGGTTATTGTGTGAACAGACTTTAGTGATCCTGTTGTCAACTCAAACCCCGAGATAATTAAGAGGTAAGTAACGGTAAGTATGAACCCCCGTCTATTTTGGTGTGTTCCACAATGATTTCCTGTGAACTTCTGTGCTCTTATCTCGATAGTATCTGTCAGTGCCATTTTCATTGATGTAACTGTGCCGGTGCAATTGATAATTGGCAATCCGATTGAGGGGGCGGATATCTGACAGCCTACTATCCAGGTAAACGGGGACAGTACACGACACAGAACAACAACGTGACGTCAGTTTCTGATCTGCTCTGATTGGCTATTACATTGCTGCAGTCGGGTAGTTGGCAGTCAAGGATAAAATTCTCGACTGCCAACTGCCAGCTACCAACTGCAACTTCATGTTGTGTATGGTGCCTATAGTATACACGGAGTCGATCGCGACTGCCGACCGAGGACTACCAACTACGGACTGCCGACTGCGCATTGTAGATGGGCCTTATTAGAGCAACGAAGTTTCAATTATTGTAAGTAGTCGGTGTTTGGAGTGTTTGCTGATGAAATTGCAAAATGCTGGGGTAAATTATAAACTATGGTTTGAACGCCACTGTTCAAATCCTGTGTGCCAATTTGCACTTCAAATAGGAAGAAATTAGGAGATGATAAGGACAGAGAGTTATAACTATACCCATACATTTCGGAGAAAGTAGGCTATATGTTCTTTCCCGAACATCTTGTTTAAAAATGTAAGTTTTAAGTTTTCAATTTCATAATATGGAAACATGGATTTTGCATTTTGTTGTTTACACATTTGTCAATTTACCAAATTCCCATTTACAGTTTTTAAAATTTCAGTTTAATGTTTTTTCTATTTTGTCAATATGGAAACATAGATTTTCCAATTTGTGTTTTACATGTTCATTTGCATTAGGAGTGGAGAGAGGTGGGTAGTAATTAAAAATGTACAAGCAGTGTCCATACAATATTTTTTATTTGAAATACATGTACACTATTTGCACATAATACATTTTTATAAGTCTATTCTTTTTTGTTGTTGTTATAAATTGTACAGTTTGTTAGCCTACTTTCGATTTTTGCAAAAAATGAATGTAGACTAATGAGATCAACACAGGGCGAAAAAAGTGTGTCTGTCTGTGTGTGTATATGTGTGTGTGTGAGTCTGTGTGTGTGTGTGTGTGTGTATGTGTGTGTGAGTCTGTGTGTGTGTGTGTGTGTCTGTGTGTGTGTGAGTGTGTGTACTCTGAATGTCTGTCCCCCCCTATCAATTCGAACACGGTGAATGCGAATCGAACGAAATTTGGTACAAAGGTAGCACTAGCAAAGGACACCTCAGTGTCATGTTTTAAATCGCCGCCATCTTGACGGAAACGTAATTGCGGCCACACAAATGTTCAAAGCTTAAATCAAATTACGACTAACCAATTTATCCGATCTCTACCAAATTTTGCAACAACATACCTTTATGGGGGGAGCATCCCTTGACCAAACCAATAGGTCATCAGCGTTATAGTTTGCGAATGGGGGCCATCTTTGTGTGAAAATCGATTCCCCCTATTAATTCAAACACGGTGAAACCGAATGGAACGGAATTTGGTACAGAGATAGCACTAGCAATGGGCATCTCAGTGTCATGATTAATATCGCCGCCATATTGACAGAAACGTAATGGCGGCCACACGAATGTTCAAAGCTTAAATCAAATTACGATTAACCTAATCATCCGATCTCTACCATATATTGCAACTACATACCTTTATGGAGGTAGCATCCTTTGACCAATCTAATAGGTCATTCGCCTAATAGTTTGCGGATGGCGGCCATCTTTATGTCAAAATTGATTCCCCCTAATAATTCGAACACGGTGGAACCGAATGGAACGAAATTTGGTACTTAGGTAGTACTAACAAAAGGCACCTCGGTGTCATGTTTTATATCGCCGCCGTATTGATAGAAATGTAATGGCGGCCACACAAATGTTCAAAGCTTACGTTAAATTACGACTAACATAACCATCCGATCTCTACCAAACTTTGCAACAACATACCTTTATGGAGGGAGCATCCTTTGACCAATCTAATGGGTTATTAGCCTAATAGTTTGCGGATGGCGGCCATCATTATGACAAAATTGATTCCCCCTATTAATTCGAATACGGTGGAACCGAATGGAACGAAATTTCGTACAGAGGTAGCACTAGCAAAGGGCACCATAGGGTCATGTTTTATATCGCCGCCATCTCGACTGAAACGTAATGGCGGCCACACGAATGTTCAAAGCTTAAATCAAATTACGATTAACCTAATCATCCGATCTCTACCAAATTTTGCAACTACATACCTTTATGGAGGTAGCATCCGTTGACCGATCTAATAGGTCATTCGCCTAATAGTTTGCGGATGGCGGCCATCTTTATGTCAAAATTGATTCCCCCTATTAATTCGAACACGGTGGAACCGAATGGAACGAAATTTGGTACAGAGGTAGCACTGGCAAAGGGCACCTCAGTGTCATGTTTTATATCGCCGCCATTTTGACTGGAACGTAATGGCGGCCACACGAATATTCAAAGCTTAAATCAAATTACGATTAACCTAATCATCCGATCTCTACCTAATTTTGCAACTACATACCTTTGTGGAGGGAGCATCCTTTGACCAATCTAATAGGTCATTCGCCTAAAAGTTCGCGGATGGCGGCCATCTTTGTGTCAGAATCGATTCCCCCTATTAATTCAAACACGGTGAAACCGAATGGAACGAAATTTGGTACAGAGATAGCACTACCAAAGAGCATCTCATTGTCATGATTAATATCGCTGCCATATTGACAGAAACGTAATGGCGGCCAAACAAATGTTTAAAGCTTAAATCAAATTACGACTAACATAACCATCCGATCTCTACCAAACTTTGCAACAACATACCTTTATGGAGGGAGCATCCTTTGACCAATCTAATAGGTCATTAGCCTAATAGTTTGCGGATGGCGGCCATCATTATGTCAAAATTGATTCCCCCTATTAATTCGAACACGGTGGAACCGAATGAACGAAATTTGGTACAGAGGTAGCACTAGCAAAGGGCACCTCAGTGTCATGTTTTATATCACTGATATCTCGACGGAAACGTAATCGCGGCCACCCAAATGTTAAAAGCTAAAATGTAATTACGACCAACCTAATAATCTAGTCTCCACCAAATTTTGCAACACCATATCTTTATGTGGGAAACATATTCTGACCAAACTGCAAGAACATCAGCCCAATAGTTTGCAGATGGTGGCCAAGTATGTGTGCAAATGGATTCCCCCTATCAATTCAAATACGGTGAAACCGAATTGAACGAAATTTGGTACAGAGGTAGCACTAGCAAAGGACACCTAATATTCATGTTTAATATCCCTATAGCACGTTGTATTTCAACAAGCTACTACAACCAACATTCAATCATACTCGTTGAAAAGTACAAAGAGTTATAACAATACCCATGCATTTAGGAGAAAGTAGGCTATATGTTCTTTACTGAACATCTTGTTTTTGATTATGAATATCATTTTTTATTTTTTTAGTGCTATTGTTTTATTTCCTAAATTGTTTTGTTTTATGTATTTGCTAGTTGCAGGCAGAAGATTTTGATATTCATAACTTAACTCTTTAAGCATGGTCAATGATTGAGTAATGACCATAGGCATGTGTACCTATACCATCAGCATCAATCACTCTTTTATCAACACTAGGACACAAAGCAATTTTGTTTAGTCTTATTGATGATATGTCATGTTCTTTAGAAGCAATAATGTTCATTGGTATTCTTTTTACATTGTTTTTCATGGCACAATCCTTATAATCTTGAAAGCTTATACAATTTTTGACAACACCTCTGTTAATACCTTTAATCTTTTTGATTTCTTTACCATTTATATCTAAAGCGTACATTTTAGCTCTAAGTCCAACAAATGCTTTTATAATTTGTCCACAAGCCTCGTCTTTAAATTTCCCCAACGTTTTAAACTTTAACACACGATGAATTTTTATCAATTTTATTCCATGATCTAAAGCCTTCGATTTCCAAGATGAGGAATTAGTTTTTTCAGAGACGAACCCTTAGGTTGTGTACACTCTGGTAGGAAAGGTAAATCGTTGTGTAGATCATGAAGGTCAGATGGGTAATCAACATCAACGTCTAGAATGTATCCCACAGGATCGTCTTCCTTTAGTTTTTCTAGATCAACAGTATCTGGAGAAACCCACTGAAATCCATCATAAGGAAGGGAGTGGCACATAGCCCAACTGTATTGGTAGTTGGCATCACCATAGGTAATAAACTGCGATGGTTTCTCAGAATCATAGGTTTCCATGTATTTATTGTTAGCTTCAGCATACCGATGAGACACCTGGCATATGCCTCCACGTATTCCAGACTCTATTAGAAGAATCTGATCGTAATCCTGTAACAATTCCAGTTCAATTCCTGTCTAAAGGAGCATTGCCTCGAAACTTAAACCAGGCGAGGTAAAAAAGTGTGCAGCATCCACTCGGTGTGTTTCTAATGTTTTCTTTCGAAACGTTTCAAAGCTGTCTGCAAGATGAGGTACATCTGAAGTTAGGTGAAGGTCACTATATTCCCCTAGAGTTTTAATGTTGAACTGATTCCAGACATTTTTGGCGTGTTCATAGTGTTTTTGACTAACATCTTCTTGTCTTAATTTGTTAAAGAATGCCTCTTTTGGAGGTAAACACGTTTCACTTAACTTTTCCCATGAGTCAATGTAGTCATAACAAAATACCCCTTTACGAGTCATGAGCATTGCATTTTCTTTTCCAAAGTACTTGTCTGTATGATGTTAAGTTGGAAACTAAGTTTTCCAAACTACTCGGCATTAACCGAAACGTGTCCACAAATCTAAGCTTAACATTTCCTACATATTTGGTAAAGGAAATGTACTTTTCATTGGAGTTAGCGATAACATCCACTCTCTCAGTAGTACATCCCAATTGCTTTACAATGAAATTTGCGTCGTAGCCACTCATATTATGTAGAAACACAGGAACGTGGTTTCGTGTTTTACACCTCAAATTACAGTTATTGTGAGCCCTGTAATCTGGCAATGTTCTCTAACTTTCCAGTCCTCTTTGGTAAATGGTTTATGACACAAATAACAGGTTTCAGAACATTGGAAGTCTGCTTCTTGATCCTGAGTTAAGGCCTTTGGAACATTTAAGCTATAAAGGTGATCAATTTCATTAGCTATTGAGATCAAACAGTCCATAAACTTTCCTTCAGCGTCAGGTCCACGATAAATAACAGGTTGGCTTAGAAGTTTTGTCTTTATGTGTTCCACAGCAGGTGAGGGTTTAACGTATATACCAAAGCTCATAGGATCATGACTCTGGTATGGCACTGTATAACTTGCTTCAGGATTGGGTAAACATGTTTGATATGGTAAGAGTATACTTTCCAAATCTGCATGGATAACGTAAGGTATTCTCAGCATTTTTTCAACATTTAAGAATTTCACAATTAAGTTTTTAATAGGCATTTCAACCCTAGCAATGTCATGCTGGACACACAAAGCTCTATGCTCTTTCAATTTTTCCATTCTTTGTTGACCATATCGATTATCGAAGTGAGTAGAACACTGTTTACACGTATATATCTTATGTCCATGGTGAGTAATCTGATGTCCTACTAGTTTATCAAAATCTTTGATAAAGACGTAGTGGTTCTGAACAGATGAAGAACTTAGCAGAAGGAGGTCGCGATGGTCTGGCAGCTCTTGATTCACAACCTTTAGAGGGAACAATTTGTTGTCTTGTTCCAATACAAATACATTAATGGATATATCGTTGGCTTTTCCAAATTTAGGAATGTCAGCTAGCGATGTAGGAAACGATATTACTGAAAAATCGTACTTGTTTTCCAGGTCCTTGTATTTACTAATGCGTTGAGCATCCTTTTTAACCAGTTTTGCTAAAATGGCATACATAAAACACTTTTCATCTTTCAAATTTTCATGATTAAAGCAGGCTTTTCTTGCTTTTATAGCCGCTGGTAATGGAATATATGTGCTACCACGCAAGGGATTGTACTTATTTCTTTTCAATCGTACTCCTTCCACTGATAACAAAGCCCAATTACTACCTTTTAGCTCAGATTCCTCCATTTCCGTAGTTTACTTTTTAAATTGTGTTTCCAAGAAACTACGTAAGTCTGTTTCCAAAAATAAGGCCTGATTTCGTGTTTTAAAAGCACTATCTCTAATTTCATTGGTAGATGTACGAATGAATCTACATTCAGCCACAAGATTAACTTTTATCGACTTGTGCATTGCTAGTTCTTTCTGCATAGCTTGTATTATTTGCTGTTTAGACTCTTTAAGGTATGAATTTAAATCCTTACACGTATCACAACGAATGAAATAGGATTTAAGTCGACCTTCAAAAGATGTCTCATATTCAATAAGTCCATTTTTGTCAGGGACCAATGACAGTAAGTAATGTTTTGTAGGCTCAGATCTTTGTCTTTTAGCTGCCGACACAACATTACATCATTCTTCATGACGACGTCTATTGTAGGCATTGTTGAATTTACTGCCACACGTTTTATACTCATGAAATTCCCCACACGAATCTTCATGACGCTTCCTATGATAGTCCCGAAGAAAAGTTTTTCCACACTCTTTGCACATATAGCTAGGAATGGGTTCTTCCATCACGAATGTTGATTTCTACAAACAGCAGCTTACTGCGTATCACAGGGATAGATGTAGGTCGGTGAGACGGTCTTTCACGATGTGAACACCGTGAGAGGTAGTAGTCAACTGGTGATATGCTTGTTAAGGTTCCTCTAATATACCCTAGTCAAGACCAACAGCTCTTTACAGCGTATGACAAGGCTGTAGACTGGAGAGTGAGATGGTCTTTCACGATGTGAACACTGTAACAAGTAGTAGTAAACTGATTGTATTCTTGCTAACTGTTCTCTAATATATCATAGTCAAGACCAACAGCTACTAACTGTGTAGTACAAGGCTGTGCAATGGTAGTTTTAACAGTCTTTCACGATGTGAACACCGTGAGAGGTAATAGTCAACTGGTGATATTCTTGCACAGGGTCCTCTATTTTACCCCTAATTAAGGGTAACAGCTGCTTACTGCTTATGACAAGTCTAAAGACTGGTTGTTTCAACGGTCTTTCACAATGTAAACACTGCGAAAGGTAGTAGTCAACTGAAAATATTCTTACATCATACTCAAGGTTATCAGGTACTTACTGCATATCAAAAGGCTGTACACTCATGTGTTAGACAGTCTTTTTTGCTAAAGACCCTCTATATTCCCTACACAAGGCTATACATGTTAGTTCTAAACACTTAGTGGTTAATTGTATAATAAATTTAAAAACACAGCATATATGAGCACGTTTTCACAAGGTAAAACTTTACCAATTAGTCAAATGCGGCACGCAAAGTATGTTGCCGCTATCTAGCGGTGACAATGAGAACTACTAGAACGACCAGCATGCTACCTAGCGCTCTATTTCAACACTCACTCACTGAACGACCAGCATGCTATCTAGCGGTCGATATCATTACTCCTCAACTACCAGCCTGCTACCTATCGGTCATTATGACAACTCACTCAACTACCAGGATGCTACATGGCTTTTTTGTAAGATTTTTGTTGGCTTTTGTTGGCTTTTGTTGGCTTGTGTTGGCTTTTTTGTTGGCTTTTGTTGGCTTTTGTATTAGCTCTCTCATATTTGGTCTAGCTTGTTGGGGCTTATTTGGTCTTGGAAAGTATGTCAGTCTTTTTATGGCTGCATAATTCTTACAGCCATGTTTGTAAGCAGCAACAACAACAACAACAACACACAAAAAGCCAAAAAAATCCAAAGTACTCTTAAGGTTTATCAATGACTCCCAACTCTTACACTTACTTCTATACCATGCATAGTCAAAAAATAGTGTATTTTTCAAATTTTTCAAAAAATATTTGGAAAGTAGGCTATATCATTAAACTAAAAATCCTGAAAAGACATATGTTAACTCCAACACCTACCTCTATACCACTCTCAGTCGAAAAATAATGTATTTTTCAAATTTTCCAAAATATACGGTATTTCCAAAATGGGTTATATTTCCAAAATTAAAAAGTTTACAAAAAGGTTTGTTTATCATAAATGAATGGCCTTTGCCCCCTCTACCCCCACACTAAGTCTCAGGTCATTAGGACAATAAAAATAAAATTTTGAAAATGGGCCCGGCGTTGGTCGGGCGGCGTAAAACTCTCCTTACTATCCTACTGTTATTTTTTTCCCTAGCGACTTGCAATTTATTTTGGGGCTAGAGGGGGTCAAGGCCTTTCATTTATGTCAACTAAAGTTTTCTGTAAACTCTTTAGTTTCCAAAATATGAAAATTTCAAAATTGAACTTTTTCAAATAAATGTAAAAAATAAAAAAGTTTTATTATAAAAATAAAAGACATAGAGACCATTGTTTTAAGCCCATATAACAGAATTTAAAATGTTTGGTTGTATGAAAAATCGCCTCCTATCCCAATTGAACTTTTTTCATTTTTGTTCTACAGATCTGGGACTTGGTTTACAGGTAGAGGGGATAGCGACCTTTTATTTATGTTAAACAAACCTTTTTGTTGAATTCCTAGTTTCCAAAATAGTGACCATTTTTTCAAAATTATTTTTCTTTTGTCCTAGAAACTTGAAAGTTGCTATGGTGTTAGAGGAGGTAAAGACCATTGATTTATGTAAAAAAAACGGTTTTGTAGAATCCTTAATTTGGGAAATATAGCCCATTTTCAAAAAAAAATTTTGTTGTCCTAGAGACCTGAGACTTTGTTTGGTGGTAGAGGGGGTAAAGACCATTGATTTACGTCAGACAAACGTTTTTGTAAAATTCCTAATTTTGGAAATATAACCCATTTTCAAAATTTTATTTTTGTTGTCCTAGAGACCTGGGACTTGGTACGGCGGTAGAGGGGCAAAGGCCAATCATTTATGACAAACAAACATTTTTGTAAACTTTTTAATTTGGGAAATATAACCCTTTTGGAAATATGTTTTGGAAAATTTGAAAAATACACTATTTTTGGACTGAGAGTGGTATAGAGGTAGGTGTTGGAGTCAACATATGTCTTTTCAGGATTTTTAGTTTAATGATATAGCCTACTTTCCAAATATTTTTTGAAAAATTTGAAAAATACACTATTTTTGACTAGACATGGGATAGAGGTAAGTGTAAGAGTTGAGAGTCATTGAAAAACCTTAGAGTACTTTGGATTATTTTGCCTCTATGTGTGTTGTTGTTGTTGTTGTTGCTGCTGCTTACAAGCATGGCTGTAAGCATTATTGCAGCCATAACAAGGACTGACATGCTATCCAATACCAAATAAGCCCCAACAAGCAAGAGCAAATATGAGAGAGCTAATACAAAAGCCAACAAAAGCCAACAAAAAAGCCAACACAAGCCAACAAAAGCCAACAAAAGCCAACAAAAAAAGCCATGTAGCATCCTGGTAGTTGAGTGAGTTGTCATATTGACCGATAGGTAGCAGGCTGGTAGTTGAGGAGTAATGATATCGACCGCTAGATAGCATGCTGGTCGTTCAGTGAGTGAGTGTTGAAATAGAGCGCTAGGTAGCATGGTGGTCGTTCAAGTAGTTCTCATAGTCACCGCTAGATAGCGGCAATATACTTTGCGTGTCACATTTGATTCACTGGTAAAGTTTTACTGTGTGAAAACGTGCTCGTATATGCTGTGTATTTAAATTTGTTATACAATTAACCACTAAGTGTTTAGAACTAATATGTATAGCCTTGTGTAGGGAATATAGAGGGTCTTTAGCAAAAAAGACTGTCTAACACATCAGTGTACAGCCTTTTAATATGCAGTAAGTACCTGATAACCTTGAGTATGGTGTAAGTCATGAAGAATGATGTAATATTGTGTCGGCAGCTAAAAGACAAAAATCTGAGCCTTCAAAACATTACTTACTGTCATTTATCCCAGACAAAAATGGACTTATTGAATATGAGACATCTTTTGAAGGTCGACTTAAATCCTATTTCATTCGTTGTGATACGTGTAAGGATTTAAATTCATTTCTTAAAGAGTCCAAACAGCAAATAATACAAGCTATGCAGAAAGAACTAGCAATGCACAAGTCGATAAAAGTTAATCTTGTGGCTGAATGTAGATTCATTCGTACATCTACCAATGAAATTACAGATAGTGCTTTTAAAACACGAAATCAGGCCTTATTTTTGGAAACAGACTTAAGTAGTTTCTTGGAAACACGATTTAAAAAGTTAACTACGGAAATGGAGGAATCTGAGCTAAAAGGCAGTAATAGGGCTTTGTTATCAGTGGAAGGAGTACGATTGAAAAGAAATAAGTACAATCCTTTGCGTGGTAGCACATATATTCCATTACCAGCAGCTATAAAAGCAAGAAAAGCCTGCTTTAATCATGAGAATTTGAAAGATGAAAAGTGTTTTATGTATGCCATTTTAGCAAAACTGGTTAAAAAGGATGCTCAACGCATTAGTAAATACAAGGATCTGGAAAACAAGTATGATTTTTCAGTAATATCGTTTCCTACATCGCTAGCTGACATTCTTAAATTTGAAAAAGCCAACGATATATCGATTAATGTATTTGTATTGGAACAAGACAACAAATTGTTCCCTCTAAAGGTTGTAAATCAAGAGCTGCAAGACCATCGCGACCGCCTTCGGCTTAGTTCTTCATCAGGTCAGAACCACTACGTCTTTATCAAAGATCTCGATAAACTAGTAGGAGATCAGATTACTCACCATGGACATAAGATATATACGTGTAAACAGTGTTCTACTCACTTCGATAATCGATATGGTCAACAAAGAATGGAAAAATTGAAAGAGCATAGAGCTTTGTGTGTCCAGCATGACATTGCTAGGGTTGAAATGCCTATTAAAAACTTAATTGTGAAATTCTTAAATGTTGAAAAAATGCTGAGAATACCTTACGTTATCCATGCAGATTTGGAAAGTATACTCTTACCATATCAAACATGTTTACCCAATCCTGAAGCAAGTTATACAGTGCCATACCAGAGTCATGATCCTATGAGCTTTGGTATATACGTTAAACCCTCACCTGCTGTGGAACACATAAAGACAAAACTTCTAAGCCAACCTGTTATTTATCGTGGACCTGACGCTGAAGGAAAGTTTATGGACTGTTTGATCTCAATAGCTAATGAAATTGATCACCTTTATAGCTTAAATGTTCCAAAGGCCTTAACTCAGGATCAAGAAGCAGACTTCCAATGTTCTGAAACCTGTTATTTGTGTCATAAACCATTTACCAACGAGGACTGGAAAGTTAGAGAACATTGCCAGATTACAGGGCTCACAATAACTGTAATTTGATGTGTAAAACACGAAACCACGTTCCTGTGTTTCTACATAATATGAGTGGCTACGACGCAAATTTCATTGTAAAGCAATTGGGATGTACTACTGAGAGAGTGGATGTTATCGCTAACTCCAATGAAAAGTACATTTCCTTTACCAAATATGTAGGAAATGTTAAGCTTAGATTTGTGGACACGTTTCGGTTAATGCCGAGTAGTTTGGAAAACTTAGTTTCCAACTTAACATCATACAGACAAGTACTTTGGAAAAGAAAATGCAATGCTCATGACTCGTAAAGGGGTATTTTGTTATGACTACATTGACTCATGGGAAAAGTTAAGTGAAACGTGTTTACCTCCAAAAGAGGCATTCTTTAACAAATTAAGACAAGAAGATGTTAGTCAAAAACACTATGAACACGCCAAAAATGTCTGGAATCAGTTCAACATTAAAACTCTAGGGGAATATAGTGACCTTAACCTAACTTCAGATGTACCTCATCTTGCAGACAGCTTTGAAACGTTTCGAAAGAAAACATTAGAAACACACCGAGTGGATGCTGCACACTTTTTTACCTCGCCTGGTTTAAGTTTCGAGGCAATGCTCCTTTACACAGGAATTGAACTGGAATTGTTACAGGATTACGATCAGATTCTTCTAATAGAGTCTGGAATACGTGGAGGCATATGCCAGGTGTCTCATCGGTATGCTGAAGCTAACAATAAATACATGGAAACCTATGATTCTGAGAAACCATCGCAGTTTATTACCTATGATGATGCCAACAACCAATACGGGTGGGCTATGTGCCATTCCCTTCCTTAAGGTGGATTTCGGTGGGTTTCTCCAGATACAGTTGATCTAGAAAAACTAAAGGAAGACGATCCTGTGGGATACATTCTAGACGTTGATTTTGATTACCCATATGACCTTCATGATCTACACAACGATTTACCTTTCCTACCAGAGTGTACACAACCTAAGGGTTCGTCTCTGAAAAACCTAATTCCTCATCTTGGAAATCGAAGGCTTTAGATCATGGAATAAAATTGATAAAAATTCATCGTGTGTTAAAGTTTAAACAAAGACCTTGGCTAAAGGCATACGTTGATTTTAATAACAACCTTCGGAAACAAGCCAAAAATGGTTTTGAGAAAAATCTGTACAAATTATTCAACTATGCCATTTTTGGAAAAACAATGGAAAATATCCGTAAAAGAATAGACATACGTCTTGTGACTGACAGGAAAAGGCAGAAAAGCTAATAGCAAAGCCGTCATTTATTTACAGAACAATTTATGGTCCTAACCTAGCTGCTTTCCACATGGCTAAACGTAACATTGTATTCAATAAGCCTATATATATATTGGAATGTGTATACTGGATATTTCAAACACTCAAATGTATTCCCACCACTATGATGTCCTGCTACCCTATTATGGATTGAACAATCTTAAACTCATGTATATGGATACCGACTCGTTAATTTATTTGGTTAACACCCCCAGATGTATATCAAGACAAGTTGGATTTCCTAGAACACCTGGACACATCAGATTATCCTACTAATCACATATGTTACTCTACATCAAACAAGAAAACGTTGGGGGAAATGTAAAGACGTGGCTTGGGGACAAATTATAAAGGCATTTGTTGGACTTAGAGCTAAAATGTACGCTTTAGACATAAATGGTAAAGAAATCAAAAAGATTATAGGTATTAACAGAGGTGTTGTCAAATATTGTATAAGCTTTCAAGATTATAAGGAATGTGTCATGATAGACAATGTAAAAAGAATACCAATGAACACTATCGCTTCCAAACAACATAACATATCATCTATAAGACTAAACAAAATTGCTTTGTGTCCTGGTGATGATAAAAGAGTGATTGATGCTGATGGTATAGGTACACATGCCTATGGTCATTACTCAATCATTGACCATGCGTAAAGAGTTAAGTTATGAATATCAAAATCTTCTGCCTGCAACTAGCAAATACATAAAACAATTTAGGAAATAAAACAATAGCACTACAAAAAAAATGGTATTCTTAATCAAATGTAAATAAAATAGAAAACAAAATAAAAACAAACTGAACAATTTATAACAACAACAAAAAAGAATAGACTATATATAAAAATGTATTATGTGTAAATAGTGTACATGTACTTCAAATAAAAAATATTGTATGGACACTGCTTGTACATTTATAATTACTACCCACCTCTCTCCACTCCTAATGCAAAATGAACATGTAAAACACAAATTGTAAAATCTATGTTTCCATATTGACAAAATAGAAAAAACATTAAACTGAAATTTTAAAAACTGTAAATGGGAATTAAGGTAAATTGACAAATGTGTAAACAACAAAATGCAAAATCCATGTTTCCATATTATGAAATTGAAAAACTTAAAACTGACATTCTTTTAAAAACTGAAAATGGGAAATTGGAAAATTAACAAATGTGTAAACAACAAAATGCAAAATCAATGTTTCCATATTATGAAATTGAAAAAAACTTAAAACTGAAATAAAAAAAAAACTGAAAATGGGAAATTGGAAAATTGACAAATGTGTAAACAACAAAATGAAAAAAAAAAAACCGGTTGGGGTAGTGATCATGTTGTACAGTAGCCTATAAGACTAGCATAAGGATAGTTGCATGTGCCCTTATATACTTTGTGTATGTGTATTTGCCTTGGGATTAGGTTAAGTTAGGTTTGGTAAAGTTAGATTTGGTGAGGTTAGATATGTGACCTTGTAGTTTACTCTTTTCGGAAAATGTAAAATGTAATATCTAAAATCAAAAAATCTTAACAAATCTAAAATCTAAAATACAAAATAAATCAGAAATGTAATACGTAAAAACTGAAAAATGTAAAATGAAAAATCAAAAATCTAAAATGTTAAAATGTAAAATGTTAAAATCTAAAATCTAAAATCTTTAAATGAGGTTTCTGTGGGTTAGGTTAGGTTATAACTAAGTTTATTATTTGTGCTCTCCCATTTGCTCTTACTTTTTTGCTCCCCACTTTTTTGCTCTCCACCTTTTTGCTCCCACTTTTTTGCTCCCACTTGTTGCTCCCACATTTGCTCCCACTTTTTCCTCCCACTTTTTGTTCCCACTTTTTGCTCCCTCCTTTTTGCTCTCACTTTTTGCTCCCACGTTTTGCTCACACTTTTGCTCTTACTTTTGCTCCCTTATTTGATCTCACTTTTAAGTTAGGTTATGTTAGGTTAGGTTAGGTGTGGTTAGGTTATAACTAAGTTTATTATTTGTGCTCTCACACTTGCTCTCACTTTTTTGCTCACACTTTTTGCTCCCAGTTTTTTTTTTCGCACTTTTAAATTAGGTTAGGTTAGGTTAAGTTAGGTTAGGTTAGGTTAGGTTATAACTAAGTTTATTATTTGTGCTCTCACATTTGCTCTCACTTTTTTGCTCACACTTTTTGCTCTCACTTTTTTTTGCTCGCACTTTTAAGTTAGGTTAGGTTAGGTTAAGTTAGGTTAGGTTAGGTTAGGTTATAACTTAGTTTATTATGTGTGCTCTCACATTTTCTCTCATATTTGCTCTGACTTTGAAGTTAGGTTAGGTTAGGTTAGGTTAGGTTAGATGAAGTTGGGTTAGGCAGAATGGTTGAGGTATGAATCAAAAGCCAGCTCCTGTCAGTTTTGCCTCACAAGGCTGAGTGTACCCCGTTCCACTCCTGAGACCTGAAATTAAATTTCTTGGCAGAGCCGGGATTCGAACCTCAGGAATGACCGCCAAGAATGCTTGCCACTACACCAAGAGGTGGATAATATAAGGCTGGTCTTGATTGTACACGATCAATCAATAATTACCTAATAATAATAATAATAATAATAAATTTTCCATTAACAACTACACGGCCGACCTCTCTCTGTGACGTCATGCACTGTCTCAGGGCGTGGCGGCCATATTGCCCATTAGCCACTGCGCCAGCTCTGACTGACCCTTCCATAAGAATAACATAGGGCTGGTTGCACGCGGCGGCCATCTTGCCCATTAGCCCCTGCGCCAGCTTCGGCCTTTATATCCTGCTACCGAAGCTAAGAGAATAGGTCTGTAGAACCTAATAATGTGTTGTTGTTGATTTGTATTTACATGCCTTGTCTTTCAAAAGAAACGTATGGAAGCGGCCGGGTGCTGGCTCTTTGTAGTCCGTCTCTATAGGGTGAGACCATGATCTCCTCCTTTCAAAGCCATAAATTAGCCAAGTTTTGAGACATACTCTTGGAAACTCTCTTATAGAGAAAGGTCAGGAACGAGCTGTATTGGTTCATGTTACACGGATGTGCTTAAGATTGTTTTAACGACCCAGTGTTTGAACTGAGGTCCGTTTACGTTTATGATTATCGCTTGCAGAGTTCAGATCGTTGCTTCCTTAAGATATAATTGTCTTTGAAGACAATATAATAAAATCCCTAACTATATTATTAAATGACCTAATTGATTCACGAGTTATGATGAAAATTTTGAGATATTTGGGTGTTATCTTAAGTTGACTTTGTCAGTAGTTTTCTATAACTCGGGGATACGCAGATTTTTCCAAGCACGGTAGTGAGTTGGTAGCTTGAGAAGAGAGATGGTAACAAACTGAACATTGTGGGAGCCCAAAATAATTAATAAGTAGCCATACTATAATAATGTAATTAAAGCTAGATGGACTCATTTAAAGACTAAACGGTGTGTGTTCATTTGTTAACACGATGCATGTAAGATTCACCGAGCCATTTGGAGCTCGTTTGTAAGAAGTTAGGATTTGTGCTATATGGGAGTGAAACTCAGATGATGCTTTTGATTGGTTCTTGGATAACCATTAATTAATATTTGTGAATCATTAATTTGTATTCCTTGTTCGTTTTTGGAACGAGTGTGAAGTGTAATTTCAGTGTTTTTTTGTTTATTTTTGTAGCGCCAGATTTTTTAATAATTAAATGTTTTGATAGTAGGATTTTGATTTTGTTTATTTTTGGAAGTGTATCCTATGCTTAATCCAGAGTGTGTAAGTCACAGAGTGGGAGAACATACCATGAACCCCGATACTCCCGATTGAGCATTGCTGGCTAACTGTGATTTGCATATTTCATTGTTGAAATGGGCACACTACTATGGCTGATAGTCCAGAAGTTTTCAGACTGCATTTCAAATTTTATAACTAGACTGGTGGAAAAAATATCCCAACGCCATGAAATAAGGAATGTAGAGTACTGAAATGTTGGCAATTTATTTGGTGCGGTGACATATTTAATTGATTAAAGGTACAAGACAACAGGTTAATGTCCGTGCGTGAAAAGTCATTGCAAATGTGCCATGCGGATTCATTAATATCCGGTATAATCGCCAGACTGTTGAATGCAAACATGCAAACGTGCATGCGTTGTGTCGTACAGGTGCTGGATGTCAGCTTGTGGGATGGAGTTCCATGTCTGTTGCACTTGGTCAGTCAATACAGGGAAGGCTAATGTCAGTTTTGGATGACGCTGGAGTTGTCATCCAATGATGTATCATACGTGTTCGATTGGGGACAGATCAGGGGATCGAGCAGGCTAAGGCAGGCTGTCGACACTCTGTAGAGCATGGGGGCGTGCGTTATCCTGTTGGAAAACACCCCTGGAAATGCTATTCATGAATGGCAACATAACAGTTCGAATCGGCAGACGGACGTATACATCTGCAGTCAGGGTGCGTGGGATAACCACGAGATTACTCCTGCTGACATAGGAAATTGCTCCCTAGTCCAGAACGCACGGTGTAGATCCAGTGTGTTGACGCCGCAGACAGGTGGAATGCAGGCGCTCACCTGGCCTCCTTCTAACCAACACACGGCCATCACTGGCACTAAGGCAGAATCGGCTTTCATCGGAAAACCCAACGGACCTCTACTCCATCCTCCAATGAGCTCTCGCTTGACACCACTGAAGTCGCAGACGGCGGTGGTTTGGGGTAAGTGGAATGAATTCCGCAGGGCGTCTGGCTCTGAGCTGTTCATCAAGTAACCGATTTCGAACAGTTCGTTGCTTCACCGTGGTGCCAACTGCCACTCGAATTGCTGCTGCAGACGCCGTCCGATTCGCCAAACCCATACGCTGAATACGGCGGTCCTCGCTCCCGGTGGTGGAATGGGGACGTACGGAGCCCGGTCATCTTGCGACCGTACTTTCTCGTGACCACTGCTGCCAGCACGCATGCACAGTGGACACATTCCTGCCAAGTCATTCTGCAATAGCCCGGAAGGAACATCCAACTTCACGTTGCCCTAATACACAGCCTCGTTCAAATACAGTGAGCTGTTGATACTGGTCTCTTCGTCGTCGTATTGGCATTCTTGACCCACTCACAGTCACTTGGTTCTATCTCACTGGTAACTAACGCTCTCATATACTACAGCCCGTATTTAAAGCAAACCTGATGTGCAAGGTCATGGGACCACTACTAACACCACGCAAATGCAATTTGCGGGAAATTTGAATCAACGTCATCTTTCAGATGCATAAAAATACCTACCAACGTTCGTTAATCTATCACAACCCCTTCTTGGTGTTGGGATATTTACTTCCGCCAGTGTATTTATTAAAACGCAGACTTATGAGATCAATTTGTAGCGACGTGTTTGTGCTACTGTCCATCATCTGTGTGTGATCCCCTATCAACTCATAAAACGCAGCACTTATCGAAACCAAATATGGCATGAAGGGAGTTCCATGTCAGAACATCGCAACGCTATACGCCAACTACGTCATTTTTGTCAACTGCTGAAAAACAGAACTGACTTGAAACCAAGACAGAATATCTCAAAAAGTATGCATGAAAACAGTTTCAAACGTATAACACGAATAACATGTAATCTATTATTATCATTTCAAATGATCTTATCGACTTCGTCATTATGCTTTGGGTCTAACGTTACGCGGGACGGAGACGGTTGCGTTACGGAGACGGAGACTGTGACGTCATGCAGCCGCGCGGGAAGCCTAAGTTAATGGGTAAAAAACGGCGAGTGCGTGACGTCATGCAGCCACGCGGGAAGCCTAAGTTATTGGTTAATGGAGTCTGTTGAAAGAGTTCTGGGGCGTCCAGCGACCTGGGGCTTCGAGCGAAGCGAAAAGAATACAGGGGACTCCTAAAGGGGTGTACAAGATGCCACATAAGAATACAGGGTGACTCCTAAAAAGAAATACAAGACGTCGGATAAGAATACAAGGTGACTCTTAAAGAGGTGTACAAGATGGCAGAGAAGAATACAGGGTGACTCCTAAAGAGGTGCACAAGATGTCAGACAAGAATACAGGGTGACTCCTAAAGAGGTGTACAAGGTGTCACACAAGGAAATACAGGGTGACTTCTAAAGAGATATACAAGATGCCAGATAAGAATACAGGGTGCCTCCTAAAGAGGTGTGCAGGATGTCAAAGCAAAATACAGTACAAAATACCAGATAAGAATACAGGGTGACTCCTAAAGAGATATACAAGGTGCCAGATAAGAATACAAAGTGACTCTTAAAGAGGTGTACAAGATGGCAGAGAAGAATACAGGGTGACTCCTAAAAAGGTGCGCAAGATGTCAGACAAGAATACAGGATGACTCCTAAAGAGGTGTACAAGATGTCACACAAGAATACAGGGTGACTTCTTAAGAGATATACAAGATGCCAGATAAGAATACAAGGTGCCTCCTAAAGAGGTGTGCAGGATGTCTGAGCAAAATACAGGGTGACACTTAACGAGGTGTACAGTATGTTAGATTCAATCAAATACAGGGTGACCCTTAAAGAGGTTTGCAAGATATCAGATTCAAATAATGGGTGACCCTTAAAGAGTTGTAAAAGAAGTCAGAATCAAATACAGAGTGACCCATAAAGAGGTGCCTGCGCGTGAAGCCTAAGTTAATGGAGTCTATTGAATGAGCCCTCCTGAGCCTTTCTAACATGTGTAGCATTTGTAGCATGCATCATTTGAAATGATATAACGTCTAGTCTTTCAGACTGACTGTAATTTTTTTATTTATTTCAGCAACCGATTCGTAACAGAATTGCGAACATAATTGTATGCATGCTTATACATTCGATGTTTAACTGTATGTAACTTCCATGTCAGTTGATTATTTTTTGCCAAATTTGTAGAAATAAGATAAAAGTTGGTGAATTCAGTACAGAAGGCAAGTTTCAAGTTATCGGTTGAAGTCTAGGAAAAGGGTAATTTTGGCATGGACAGGACACCGGAAGCCAGAACAATACTGGACAGGGGACGGGTGAGAATCTTTACACTGCGCCCTCTCTGGAATGCCAAGCGAGTGAACCCCCGTGATACACACCAGCGGGCGATAGTTGACATACTTCAGACCGTGTTAACGAACCTTCGGAGTGAGAGAGACGGAAGACCTAAACAGCAAATCACATAATATCTCACCTACGGTACGTGTGGGAGTGGTGTAAAGTAAAGAATGGTTCTGATGAATTACACGGTGAAATATAAGCAGCCTCCGGTGGATACAAATGGCCTAATATTAAACTAAAACAACGGGTGAAGAACAGTTGATGTTACATATCCCTCCACCAACAGTAGAGACCCATCTTGGTTCCGTACAAGGATATGCCAAGGGGAATTCATTTGCTAGTTTGGAAACATAGGATGCTATGGAGATTATGAGGATCCAGCAATCGATTCGGAGGATAGGCATCGCCATTGAAATGTGCATATTTTATTCTATGGAAGAAGACCAGGCAAGCTTAGGTGCAGTCATTACAGCAAATATTTGAAATGGTGTGCCCACGCACAGTGTTTCGTGTGGCCACCAAATATAAATAGGGACCTTCGGTTTCCTAAGACACAAAGTTTCTATTTGCCACTTGGGCCGTCATCATGACATTCACCGCCGTGAAAATGCGCGCTTGACAAATTAAGACTCAGTTTATTGACAGCGAGCTGGGCTGAATACCACGCTGCTCAGCGCTAGAAAAGAGCGCGATGTTTGTTGTTAAAAGTACAAAACGCAGTTTGTTGTTAAAAGGACACAGCACAATTTTCTCGCCACATTGTTCTTTAGGAACTGCGGTGTGAGGAAACAAGGTAAATAATAAACAGTTATAGTCAAATCCTTATAACAATTAAGTTTGATGTTGTAGATTTGAACATTGGAGAAAAGTTACGAAGTCCGCTTACTTATTGCATGGGTATAGGACGACGCCTTGACAACCAGAACAGTTGAATATTTTTGATGCGTAACATCTTTCCACTCGGTTGCTGGATATTTTTGTGGGAGTGGTTTTGAAAAATGGGACGGAAGTGGATCGGACGGAAGTGTGTAAGACGCACTGCCAGCTGGATCGTATCCCTCCTGGACATTCATCAACACACAAAAATCTTTTTATTTACACAGTAATACTACATAACAATTCAAGGACTCTTATTTTTCTTCACTGCCTACTTGATATTTCCACTCTCGCACTGCCTTCTTGATTGTTCTCGCACTGCCTTCTTGATACTTGGCTGCTAATCATATCAATATGACTCATTTTAACAGAATTCATATTACATTACGTGTTGGTCTGTGAATCAAGAGGTCCGGGAACTGGGCAAGCCTTTCATGATCTACTGCTGTGCACATTGCATTTACTCGCAAGTTGGCTTATTTATAAGGATTTTAAGTTTATGAACCGTGTCGCGTCTATTAATCTAGTTGATCCATATCGTATTCTTTATTTAGGCTACTGCTAGTGCTACGAAATTATCTAATAAAATGAGTTTCGTATTATAAACGACAATATCTGTAAAGCACTCCCTTCTACAATATATTAATATTTGTGCCAATAATATTATAAAATACCGGTATATTAACAATTTCACGTGAGGTTTCTTCTATGTCAGATGTTACACATCATATGCGATTACTGTAAGGTTCGTAAAGTTTTTATTTGTACAGTCGTGCATGATAGGACATGCTAGACGCATTTATATATAGTAGCCAACTCATATGCGCTGATTTCGTTGTAAATATTCACCAAGGTGGGAGTGTAATCCTTGATATGAAGAGTGAATGAAGCTACTTCGCACTAGTTTGTCGTGGGTTTTGAACCAAGGACACAATGCAGTGC
The DNA here is from genome assembly GCA_946902985.2 of Meconema thalassinum. Classification (NCBI taxonomy): domain Eukaryota; kingdom Metazoa; phylum Arthropoda; class Insecta; order Orthoptera; family Tettigoniidae; genus Meconema; species Meconema thalassinum. The sequence goes on from OX336390.1 coordinate 655,239,361, forward strand.
CGTACCGCAAGCTATTAGGGTAGTTATTACATGTATGTGTTTAATTGGCAAAATTATTGCCTGAATAAATGTATCACTAGATGCATCAACTGGGAGAATGAAGCCATCAATTGAAAAAGATGGAATATTGGCTTTCACAGCCAGTGAATAATCTCAGCACTTTTTCTAGGTTTGTACCGTGTCTTGTGTGGGGTTTCGCCTAGGACACCAAGCTGGCTCATCAGCGGGCTCTTGGTGTCTCCATCCGGACCCCCACAGGAGTTTGCTACCTCCTTTTTTTATGAAGCGCACTGCAAGACATTGCACAAACCTAGAAAAGTTGCTGAGTTTTAAATCACTGGCCGTGAATGCCAATATACCATCTTTTTGGAAGCCTTCATAGGGAGGTATGGTTGCTCGAGTTTTAGTTCTCGTAGTGAAGAGGCGCAGGTGCGCTTCATAAAAAGGGAGGTAGCACGCAGTTTGCTACTCCTGTGGGATCCAGGCAGGGACACCAAGAGCCCGCTGATGAGCCAGCTCGGTGTCCTAGGTGAAACTCCACACAAGACACGACACAATCATAGAAAAATTGCTGAGTTTTAATTCACTGGCCGTGAAAGCCAATATACCATCTTCTTAGAAGCCTTCATAGGGAGGTTATGGCTGATTGAGTTATTAGTTCTCGCAGTGAAGACGCACAAGTGCGCTTCATAAAAAGGGAGGTAGCATCAAGTTCGCTACTCTTATGGGGTTTCAAATTCGGGACCTGCAACTTCATGATGTTCGGCTAATATGTCAGTAGGTTAATGTGAGCAATTTTCCACCTTGGAGAACCATGTTCTGATAATCATATATATTATTTCAGTAGTATGCATCCCTCCTGCGGCGCTCACAAGTGTCCGATCGTGAATAATGAGCATGCAAATGAAAGAGAATATACATTACCAGTGTCGCATTGCACTCTAATTTCATATATATCTATAATTTCTTTAAAAATGACTTTAAAAAAAACTATACGAAGTGTGCGATTTGCAGTTACTGTTGCTGCAGGAAGATCATCATCATCTTGTACAGTTTCCAGCCCCAGGCTGGGTCTGTTTGGAACATAAGCCTCGCCACTTAGTTCTTTCTTCCCACCACCTCTCCGCTGTCACTCTGGTCCAGTCCTCGCCTCTCTTCTTGACACGTTCCTCCACTCCTTTCAGCCATCTATCTCTTGGTCTTCCCCTGGGTCGTTTCTTCTGCATCTGCATCTCATGTATCCTCTTGGGAATCTTCTTCTCATCCATTCTTTTTAAGTGTCCATACCACCTCAGTCTTGATGTCTCAATCCTACCTTGCAAGGGCTCCTCTTTCACCATTTCCCTGACCTTTTCATTCCTCACCCTGTCTCTTCTTGTTACTCCGATCCTACTTCGCAGGAACTTCATTTCACCTGCCTGTATTCTGCTTATGTCTCTTTTCTTCATTGTCCACGTTTCTGAAGCATAGGTCAGTATCGGGATATAGTAGCTTCTGTATAACACTTCCTTGCTTTTTTGTGGGACATCTTTATTCCACACTAAGCTCCTAATGCTTCTCAGAAATGCTTCTGCCCGTCTGCCACGTTCCGTAATCTCTTTGTCATGTCTCCCATTTTCCTCCACTATACTTCCCAAGTACTTGAGACTTTCCACCTTCTTCAGCTGTCCATCTCCAAGTGCTATCCCACTCATTGGTCTGTCCTTTTTCCTGGTCGTTAACAGGATCCCACATTTACTGATGTTGAACTTCCATCCGTACTCTCCCACTGTTTCTTCCCAAGCCTTCAGTTGCTCCTGAATTTCCTCCTCCTTGTTTCCCCAGACCATGAGATCATCTGCAAACACCATTGCTTTCATCTTATCTTCTCCTATCTTTCCTGCTATCCGTGTCATTACCTCGTCCATAACCACAATAAAGAGAAGGGGTGACAGCGCACTACCCTGTTTCAGGCCAATCATTTGTCTGAACCAGTCTGTTCTTTCCCCTCCAACTTTCACACAACTCACACTTCCACAATACATCTCCTTCACTCTGCCTACAGTCTCTTTTTCCACTCCCATGTTTTCCATTGCTTTCCAAACCTTCTCCCTACACACACTATCATAGGCCTTTTCGATGTCCAGGAAGGCCATCAACAGATCCTCTCCAAATTCGTAGTGGTGTTCCTGGAGCTGTCTCACTGAAAATATGAGATCCACTGTTGATCTCCCAGGTCTGAATCCATACTGATCCTCTGTCAATTCTCTCTCCACTTTGGCTCGTGTTCTACTTTCTAATATCTTTTCTTATATCTTGGCACAGTGAGGTATGAGTGTGACTCCCCTGTAATTTCTACACTCCTTTCTGCTTCCTTTCTTAAATATTGGGACAATTAATCCTTTCTTCCAATCTTCTGGGGTCTTTTTCTCCTTCCATATCACCCTCATCACATGGTACAGCCACTGTTTCCCAACTACCCCTGCTGCCTTCACCATTTCAACACTCACTTCATCCACACCTGGTGCCCTTCCTCCTTTCATCTTGTCTATAGCCATTTCCAGTTCTCTCCAAGTCAGGTCCTTTTCCATTCCTGTGTTGTCTTCTCCATCTTCCAATACATTGTCTTCCTCCCTATGACCATTTGGATTCAGCAAATCCTCAAAGTAGTCTTTCCACACTGTCTTGAGTGTCTCTTTGTTGTATACCTCATTTCCGTTTTTGTCCATCATTACCACATCCTCTCGCAGACCTCTTCTCTTACTTTTGACCATCCCATAAAGTACTTTCATATTTCCTCTGCTGTCTTCCTCCATCATCTCTGTCCACTTTACCATCCACTTCTTCCTCTCCTCTGCGACAATCTTGTTTGCTTCTTTCTTCTTTATCTTATAATCTTCCCTTGCCAGATCAGTTCTTTCCTGGAACCACACTCTGAAAGCCTTGTTCCTCCTTCCCACAGCTTCTTTTACTCCCTCATTCCACCATGGTGTCTCTTTACACCGCTTTCTGTTGCTTGTTCTTCCACACACTGCCACTGCAGCTTCCACCATTGTGTTTTTGAATTGCTTCCATTCCTCTTCCCCTGTTTTAGGATTGTCTGTTGGCATCCTTTCCCTTATTATCTTCTGGAATTCTTGTTTGACTTCCTTTACCTTGAGTTTCCATACTTTGATTCTCCTTTCCTGGTACTCTGTCCTCTTGCTATCCTTAACAACTCCCAGGTTCATTACAAGTAACCTGTGGTCACTATCTAAGGCCTCTGATGGAATTGCCTTTATATCTCTGACACTTCTCTTCATTTCCCAGTCGTACAGCATGTAATCGACCAAAGATTTCTTTGTTAAATTACTGCTGTACCACGTTACCTTGTGGCTTTCTTTCTTCCGGAACCAGGAGTTGCCTACCACTAAACCGTTTCTCTTGCAAAAATCCAGCAACTTTCTCCCTTCTTCATTCCTGCTACCCCATCCTTCTGCTCCCAATACATTTTTATATCCTTGCCTTTCACTTCCTACATGTGCATTCAAATCTCCCATGACAATGGTGCTCTGACCATTCAACTGCTGTTGTAGCTCCTCCTCAAAGTATTCCTTCTCTTGAGCTGTACATCCAACTTGAGGGGCATATACCTGGGCTATCTCCAGGCTTCTTCCCTTTACAGTTACTCTGATCTTCATGATCCTGTCACTTATTCCCTTTATCTCTTCCTTCATTCCATCTCTCACAACTACTCCTATTCCGCTGCTCCTTCCTTCACTGTTCCCACTCCAGTACAACCGGTACCCTTTCCTCAGTTCTCTGCGACCTTCTCCTTTCCATCTTGTTTCTGCCAAGCCCAGTACATCCAGTTTTCTTCTCTCCATCACATCTACAATCTCCTCCACTTTTCCTGTCAGTGTCTGTATGTTTAATGTCCCAACTCGTAGTCCATTAGCATATCCGGGTTGTCGTCGTTTGCATCCGTCCTTTCCGAGGCCTGTTCCTGGTTTGAAAGCAAATATGATATCCACTACTGGCTTGCTAGGCCTATCGTAGCTTCACCAGAGCCCCGTCAGCCGTCACTTTTCAGGGTTCCCATAGAGCCTTCACAGCTACCGTAGCGGTCCCGGGGCACACAAAGTCCCCACTGTACTTCACCCCTACAGGCAATCCCCTACTTCATGCCGTTGCCCGTCTCCCACCACGTGGAGGAGGGGTTGGACTTGTGGGAGACAGGAAGATACGCCCCATAATTGGTGTCCACTTTACATTTTGGCCGCTGTGACGCCTGTTTCATGGATTTCAGAAACAGTAAATGAAAGGAATATGTACTCAAGTCGTATAATTTCATGAATTGGCAGTGACGAATTGCATTCTAATTTCATAAATATCACTTTTTGTAAGAAGTGCGCGATTTGCAAATACTGATGCTCTAACAAGCTGCAATTATGAGTTGTCGTCTAAGCCCTTAAAACTATTAAACGTTAATTATCTTACAGGTTTTTCTTCTGCATTCTAATTTCATAAATATCGATCATTTCGAATGGTTTTCAGGAGAGTATAACCGGTGAGTGTTACGTCGTCTAAAACCTTAGAACTATTAAACATTGAGTTAATTCTTTTACACGATATCTTCTATCATTTCCCATGGTTTTCAGAATCAGTCGGCTAAATCATTGGATTGGGTACTCAAATCGTATAACCGGCGAGTTTTACTGCTATGCTTTCAATCAATGGACTCGGCACACACATGATTTAAGCTCATCCGTCGAAACAATTGATTTATTAAATTCCAGGTTTGTTAATATGCTGCGATACAGGTTTTTCTTCTGCATTCTAATTCCAATAATATCGATTTTTGTAAGAATTGTGCTTTTTGTTATGTGGTTTTCAGAATCAGTAAATCAATGGATTGGGTACAGGTTTTTCTTCTGCATTCTAATTCCATAAATATTGATTTTTATAAGAAGTGTGATTTTTGCAAATACTGTTGCTGTATCAAGCTATAATAAGAGTTGTCGTCTAAAACCTTAAAACTATCATCATCATCATCATCATATAGGCCTCATAAATTAGCAGTGACGAATTGCATTCTAATTTCATAAATAGGCCTATCAATTTTTGTAAGAAGTGTGCTATTGAACGTTAATTCCCTTACAGTTTTTCTTCTATCATTTCGCATGGATTTCAGAAACAGTAAATCAATGGATTGAGTAGGCCCTACTCTAAATCATAAAACCGGCGAGTGTTACGGCGTCTAAAATCTTAGAACTATTAAACATTAATTCTTTTACAGGTTTTTCTTCTATCTTCTATCATTTCCCATGGTTTTCAGAATTAGTAAATCAATGGAGTGGGTACTCAAATCGTATAATTTCATAAATATCGAATAACCGGTGTTATGATCCAATTTTCAGTGATTGCCTTCTTAAGTTAGGGAGCGTTCAACTTGGAATTCTGACTGAAAGTTAATGTATCGAATAACCGGAGAGTGTTACGGCTAAACTGTCAATCAATGGACTCAGCACACAAATGGCATTAACAGTGACCAATTGCATTCTAATTTCATAAATATCAAAGAATGAAACCAGCCACGCTGATCGTTGGACTTAGGAACAAGGAAGCCTCACTGTAAGGGGGCGTGAGGAAGTTTTACCACGAAGGCTGTCCTGATAAGGGAGAAAGAGACTCCTCAGCCAACAAGATAATGCAGGAAATCTTGACCAAGATGCTTTCTGCCCGGAGTGCACCCAGAAGCAACAAAAAGGAATTCTGCCCGGTATGTCAGAGGCAATGCACTAATGAGGACAGCACAATCGAATGCGATAGGTGCAGAGAAAATACCCACGAGAACTGTACTGGCCTCATTGGTCAGGAAGTCATAGACCTTGAATGAAAGAACAGGAAACTGATATGGCTGTATGAAATGTGTAAACCTGAGGCACTGAACATGAATAAATCATGTAGGGTGGTAATAGCCGCCTCTGCCGAAAAGGTCGAGGACCTAACACAATACATCAAAACCCGACTTCAGGAAAACATGGAAACTAAGATCAAAGAAGCAGTATACAATGCTCACAGAATGAAACCAGCTACAGCACACTCTCATGCTGACGCTCCACTCAAGAAAGCGTAAGTACCCCTGTAGGTAACGTGCAAAGGAGTTAAGCGCAGAGCGCCTCACAGAGGAACGGGAAAGCTGCCCTGCAGGCAGTGTATAAAGGAGTTTAACACTGATCGTTGCACTTAGGAACAAAGGAGCCTCACTGTAAGCGGGGCGTGAAGAAATTTTCCAACGAGGGCTCTCCGGATAAGGGAGAAAGAGGATCCTCAGCCAACAAGATAAAGCAGGAAATCTTGACAAAGATGCTTTCATAAATATCGAGTAACTGGTGAGTGTTATGATGAACCAATTTTCAGTGATTGCCTTCTGAAGTTAGAGAACGTAGAGCTTGGAATCTAACTGAAACGTAAATAGTGTTCTATAATGATTTGGTTGAAATAAAATCATTACAACCTTTCTCCATAAGTCACTCGTTTTAAACCTATTGGGGAAAGTATGACTTATGAACATGCGAGATTTCTCGCACGGGTATTCAAATCGTATAATTTCCTAAATATCGAATAACCGGTGTTATGATGATCCAATGTTCAGTGATTGCCTTCTTAAGTTAGGGAACGTTCAACTTGGAATTCTGACTGAAAGTTCATGTATCGAATAACCGGAGAGTGTTGCGGCTAAACTGTCAATCAATGGACTCAACACACAAATGGCATTAACAGTGACGAATTGCATTCTAATTTCATAAACATCAAAGAAAGAAACCAGCCACGCTGATCGTTGCACTTGGGAACAAGGAAGCCTTACTGTACGCGGGGCGTGAAGAAGTTTTACAACGAGGGCTGTCCTGATAAGGGAGAAAGGGGCTCCTCAGCCGACAAGATAAAGCAGGAAATCTTGACCAAGATGCTTTCTCTCCGGAGTGCACCCAGAAGCAACAAAAAAGAATCCTGCCCGATATGTCAGAGTCAATGCACTAATGAGGACAGCACAATCGAATGCGATAGGTCCAGAGGAAAGACCCACGAGAACTGTACTGGCCTCATTGGTCAGGAAGTCAAAGACCTTGAAAGAAAGAACAGGAAACTGATATGTCTGTGTGAAATATGTAAACCTGGGGCACTGGACATGAATAAATCCTGTAGGGTGGTAATAGCCGCCCTTGCCGAGAAGGTCGTGGACCTAACACAATACATCAAAACCCAACTTCAGGAAAACATGGAAAATCAGATCAAGGAAGCAGTATACAATGCTCACAGAAAGATACCAGCTTCAGCCACGCTCTCATGCTGACGCTCCACTCAAGAAAGCGAAAGTACCCCTGCAGGTAATGTGCAAAGGAGTTTAGCGCGGAGCGCCTCAAACAGGAACGGGAAAGCTGCCCTGCAGGCAGTGTGTGAAGGCGTTTAACGCTGATCGTTGCACTTAGGAACAAGTGAACCTCACTGTAAGCGGGGCGTGAAGAAGTCTTCCAACGAGGGTTATCTTGATAAAGGAGAAAGAGGATCCTCAGCTGACAGGATAAAACAGGAAATCTTGACCAAGATGCTTTCTGTCCGGAGTGCATCCAGAAGCAACAAAAAGGAATTCTGCCCGATATGTCAAAGTCAATGCACTAATGAGGACAGCACAATCGAATGCAATAGGTGCAGAGAAAATACCCACGAGAACTGTACTGGCCTCATTGGTCAGGAAGTCAAAGACCTTGAAAGAAAGAACAGGGAACTGATATGGCTGTGTGAAATGTGTAAACCTGAGGCACTGGACATGAGTAAATCCTGTAGGGTGGTAATAGCCGCCTCTGCCGAAAAGGTCGAGGACCTAACTCAATACATCAAAACCCGACTTCAGGAAAACATGGAAACTAAGACCAAAGAAGCAGTATACATTGCTCACAGAATGAAACCAGCCACAGCACATTCTCATGCTGACGCTCCACTCAAGATAGCGAAAGCACCCCTGTAGGTAACGTGCAAAGGAGTTTAGCGCAGAGTGCCTCACAGAGGAACGGGAAAGTTGCCCTGCGGGCAGTGTATAAAGGAGTTTTACACTGATCGTTGCACTTCGGAACAACGGAGCCTCACTGTAAGCGGGGCGTGAAGAAGTTTTCCAACGAGGGCTCTCCGGATAAGGGAGAAAAGGATCTTCGGCCAACAAGATATAGCAGGAAATCTTGATCAAGAAGCTTTCATAAATATCGAATAACTGGTGAGTGTTATGATGATCTAATTTTCAGTGATTGCCTTCTGAAGTTAGAGAACGTAGAGCTTGGAATTCTAACTGAAATGTAAATAGTGTTCTATAACCATTTGGTTGAAGTAAAATCATTACAACCTTTCTACTTAAGTCACTCATTATACATCTAATGGGAAAAGAATGACTTATGAACATGCGAGATATCTCGCACGGGTCCGCTAGTAACTCTTTACTAATAATTATTAAGCATGTGTTCATTAGCAGTCAGGGATTGAAAATACTCAATTACGTAGGACTAGAGTAGGATTATTGTTCTTTGGTTGTGCATAATAGATTAGGTTAGATAGGCAGTGCCCAAGCATTATTTAGGAATGATCACAGAGTATAACATATAAGTATATAATGCTCTTTCGTACCCTCAGAGTTGTTGAAATCAAGAGAGTCTTGTCTCTTGATCTTAAAATTTATTTGCTCAGATAACCTGGAACGTGTTGGTGGAGTATTTTATTTTATTTTATTTCCTCATGGGTACGCTCATTTGGAGATATCCCTCCCTATAATTCAGCCTGTATCATGATAGATGAGTTGTTTTACTGACCAGTGTAGTGCAGTCGTCTTGTCAAAATAGAAGTTGATTCATCAGCCAGTGTCAGTTAGAGTTTTGACGTAACATTATCTTGGTGGTCGTTATGGATCCGTCACCCGTTCTAGTTCTTCACAGTGAAGTATTGCAATACGGTTAGGCAATCTGATTGGTTTTTGTGGTGATCCTGGTAGTGTGTGATTTGTGACCTATGTGTTTATGGCATGGTTACATTTGCTATGCAGGGTGTAGGAGTCCTATTATTCTATTGAGAGAGGTTTCCCCCCTTAAATGTGTTGACAGTGGCCTGGAAGTCGAACCAGTAGCCCGCTGTGTATTGTGTCACGGAGAGTTTGGAATTCCTCTGTAATGAAGTCTTCGGATGGGTGAGATGTACGTCCTATGTTTGGTAGCAACGACAATGAGGTCACGCACACTGCTGATATGGGTCACATTAAGGTATTTTACATGTTAGTCACGTACCATTTCAGGTAAATGGGATCGCCCAATAGCCAGGTTGTGAAGTAACAGGCTAAGATAGATATCGGAATTCAGGGCCAGTTTTGAAATATTATTTCGGTGATTTTGAGTAGCTGATTTTTATATCTTGATATTTTCGTTCTACAAGTTACAAGTTCCATTACCTACGAGGCTGATTTTTAGCCTACTTTCGATTTTTGCAAAAAATGAAAGTAGACTTATGAGATCTACACAGTGCCAAAAATTGTGTGTATGTCTGTGTGCGTGTCTGTGTGTGAGTGAGTGTGTGTGTGAGTGTGTGTACTCTGAATGTCTGTCCCCCCCCCCATCAATTCGAACACATTGAAACCGAATTGAACGAATTTTAGTACAAAGGTAGAACTAGCAAAGGGCACCTCAGTATCATGTTTTATATCGCCGCCATCTTGACGAAAACGTAATGGCGGCCACCTAAATGTTCAAAGCTTAAATCAAATTGCGACCAACCTAATCAGCTGATCTCTACCAAATTTTGCAATATTATACCTTTATGTATGAAGAATCTTTTGACCAAACTACAAATCATCAGCCCAATACTTTGCAGATGGCGGCCATGTATGTGTGCAAATCGATCCCCCTATCTATTGATACACGGTGAAACCGAATTGGACCACATTTGGTACAGAGGTAGCACTAGCAAAGGGCACCTCAGTGTCATGTTTTATATTGCCGCCGTCTTAACGGAAACGTAATGGCGGCCACCCAAATGTTAAAAGCTTAAATCAAATTACGACCAACCTAATAATCTGATCTCTACCAAATATTTCAACAACATAACTTCATGTAGGAATCATATTTTGACCAAGCTACAAGGTCATCAGTCCAATAGTTTGCATATGGCGGCCATGTATGTGTGCAAATCTGTTCCCCCTATAAAATCAAACACGGCAAAAACGAATTGAACGAAATTTGGTACAGAGGTAGCACTAGCAAAGGGCAACTCAGTGTCATGTTTTAATCGCCGCCATCTTGACGGAAACGGAATGTTGGCCACCCAAATGTAAAAAGCTTAAATCAATTTACGACAACCTAATCATTTGATCTCTACCAAATTTTGCAACAACTTATTTTTTTTGTAAGAAGCATCTTTTGACTGAACTATAAGGTCATCAGCCCAATAGTTTGCAGATAGCAGCCATGTATGTGTGCAAATCGATTCCCTATATCAATTCCAACATGGTGAAACCAAATTGAATGAAATCTTTTACATAGGTAGCACTAGCAAGGAGCACCTCATATTCATGTTTAATATCCGTATAGCACGTAGTATTTCAACAAGCTACTACAACCAACATTCAATTATACTCCTTGAAAAGGACAAAGAAATATAACAATACCCATGCATTTAGGAGAAAGTAGGCTATATGTTCTTTACTGAACATCTTGTTTTGTAATTTATTGGGCAACTGGTCATAGTTATGTTTTTGGAGTATTAGCCTACTTTCGATTTTTGCAAAAAATGGTAGTAGACTTATGAGATCAACACAGGGCGAAAAATTGTGTGTCTGTCTGTGTGTGTGTGAGTGTGTGTGAGTGTGTGTACTCTGAATGTCTGTCCGCCCTAACAATTCGAACACGGTGAAAGCGAATTGAGCGAAATTTGCTACAGAGGTAGCACTAGCAAAGGGCACCTCAGTGTTATGTTTATTATAGCCACCATCTTGACGAAAACGTTATGGTGGCCACCCTAATGTTCAATGATTAAATCAAATTACGACTAACCTAATCATCCATCTCTACCAAATTTTGCAACAACATACCTTTACTTAGGGAGCATCCTTTCACCAAACTACAAGGTCATAAGCCGAATAGTTTGCGGATGACGGCCATGTTTGTGTGCAAATCGATTCCCCTATTAATTCAAGCACGATGAAACCGAATGGAACGAAATTTGGTACAGAAAGCACTAGCAAATGGCACCTCAATGCCATGTTTTATATTGCCACTATCGTGACGAAAACGTAATGGCGGCCACCCAAATATAAAAAGCTTAAATCAAATTACGATCAACCTAAACATCTGATCTCTACCAATCTTTGCAACATTATACCTTTATGTATGTAGAATCGTTTGACCAAACTATAAGGTCATCAGCCTAATAATTTGCGGATGGCGGCCATGTACTGTATGTGTGCAAACCGATTCCCCCTATCTGTTAAAACACGGTGAAATCGAATTGAACAAAATTTGGTACAGAGGTCGCTCTTGCAAAAGGCAACTAAATGCCATGTTTATATCGCCGCCATCTTGACGGAAACGGAATGGTGGCCACCCAAATATTAAAAGCTTAAATCAAATTACGACCAACCTAATCATTTGATCTCTACCAAATTTTGCAACAACATACCTTTTCGTGGGAAGCATCTTTCGACTGAACTACAAGGTCATCAGCCAAATAGTTTGCAGATAGCGACCATGTATGTTTGCAAATCGATTCACCATATCAATTCAAACACGGTGAAACCGAATTGAATGAAATTTCGTACAGAGGTAGCACTAGCAAAGGGCACCTCATATTCATGTTTAATATCCGTATAACAAGTTGTATTTCAACAAGCTACGACAACCAACATTCAATTATACTCCTTGAAAAGGACAATGAGTTTTAACAATACCCATGCATTTAGGAGAAAATATGTTCTTTAGTGAACATCTTGTTTTATGTTTTGGATCTTTTTGGCCAAAATTTTGATTTTGAACTTTTGGATTTACATTATGAAAAGGTTAGTGTTATCCTAATTAGCTAATGAGATCACCTTTTGTCCGTGTGTGTGTGTGCGTGCGTATGTGTGTGTGTGTGCCCTACCTCCTAATAAAATCTAAACGGCTGGAACGATTTCAATGAAACTCGGTAAAGTCGTAGAACTATTTTGTTTGACCCCGACGGCCGATTGGGAAATTTTTAATTAGGTTTTCATTTCTTGCGTCCAAATCATGCGATCAAAGTCATCATTTGAATAATTAACCTACGCAATAATCATCATCGAATAGTACATAACTCTATGGCCTACATGTATAAAATCCAACATGGCGACCATCCGAAATATTTAGGCCGTTGTCAATATCTACTGATCTATGACAGGAATCAAACCGAAATTTTGTATGCTGATAAAGGCTATGAACATAAATTCACCTATGGTACTTTCAATAACCTGGTGAGCACAAATCCAGCACGACGGCGACGTGAAATTTAAATATTTAAATGGACGTTTCTCACGATTTATCCATCCAAACGTAGTGAAACTTGTTACGGTAAATGCTTATGAAAATTTTAATCCACTGACATCTAATTTATTTCAATTTTATTCATAACTACAAGATGGTGCTTAATGTCAAAATCTCATTCTTATTTATTTCTTGTGTTGTAATCATGCGATTGAAATTTGAATAGAATACCTACTCAATAATCTTCATGTAATAGTACATAACTCAATGGCCTACATATATAAAATTCGAACATGGCGACCATCCGAAATATTCAGACGGTTCTCAATATCTACGAACCTATTACAGCAATCAAACTGACATTTAGTATATTGGTAGAGACAATAACAAAAGTAACATAAGTAGGATATATGAAAATGGGATATTTAGTTCTTCACGGAACTACTTGTTTTTCTGAGCTTACGGTCCATACTTTTGGGTTGGCCATTTTTGAGATTGATTTTCGTTGTGCTGGGGTTACGTGAGGTCATGCTAAGAGCTTTCGATGTTTCTTTATATTTGATTTTTGAATTTATACGTGAATATTTTTGATTTTCAGTTTGTTTTTATATGAAATATTAGAAGTCATTTGATTAGCGTTAATGTTTCCACGTGTTGGGGGAAATAGTGATACGCTGTTGCAACATTCACGATGATTCTATTTAGTAGGCCTATGATTTATATAGCTTGGTTTGAGGATATCATAATGGTGACTTGTGTTTTGTTTAGACCGCACCAGGAGTATTTCATACTCACGGGTACTGGGTTCATGTAGTGTTTTGATCCGTTGTAGGCGTGCTTCATGCTCATATTTTTGTTATCATTGTGGGCCTTTTTGACATCCATACCACAATTGACTGTAATATATCACAGTCATATGATTCTAAGTGTTGGTCAGTTGGAGTCATACCTCGAAAAGAGTACTAACCGCATCCTCCCACATTCACGCACCAAATCCACAATGTCAAGTATCAATTTCCACCTGTGATTCAGGTCTTTTTTATTTTTATTACAGCTCTTTGAACTTAATTATTTACGTTGTGTCTTCATAGAACCATTTAGACTTCAGAGTTTTTAGGGAGGAAATTTTTGTTGATATCTTTGAGGGCAATGATTTGCATTTAATAAGCATGTTTAGCAAAAATGAATTTTGTGAAATCGAGTCATTTCGTGTGTGTGGATCTATAGAATAATCCTAGTGAACTATCTCCCTCCGTAAGAATAACATCATAGTTAATAATTAAGTAGGACTGAGCGCGACTCGAAATAAGAGCTACCGCACGGGTATAGTATGAGAGAAATCAATTTTAAACCTACTGAAGTGCTCTCTTAGGTTACAGTATTTTAGGTACCGTATATATTGATCAAATTGTATAAGGCACGTACTAATTCCATTAAAAATGTTAAAATTCTAAATAGGGGATTCCTAGGTATCGAACTTTTATCTTAAAAAATGTAGGCTCTTTATAATTCTCCATAGAACCTTTGTGCAGATTATATTGAATTTTACTCATTATAATTCAATCTGTACCCACATTGGGATTTTCTAGTGTAGGCCTTACTGCTGAATGACTAAGTAAATGGCCAAGGAAAACATCTGAGTTTAGTGGGGAAATTCTTGTTGATGAGACTTAGCTGAGGACATTACTGAATGTATAAACTTCTTCATAGGCTTCTAAAATGACTACTTGAATATGTATGGCCGTCCTCACTTGAAGATTATTTAAGCTCGCTGTCACAACTTAATTATATTACGTATTGAGGCAGTCGAAGAGTGACATCCATTCAATCGCTCAACACGATTGTACCCAATAATAAAGGGTGTTTCTCTAAACCTACAAAAAATATTACGTATATGACGATCGAAAGTGGTCATTCAAGTGAATGTATTCATATAATTCTTTTAGGTTTCGGGAAACACCCATTACAATTTGGTGACCGACTGAAAATAAATAATTTTGATAACTAAAGAAACAATAAAATGGTTTCCAACACGATAATAAAACACTTAAAACGTCTTAATCTTGATTACTAGAGTATCCATGTAACAGGAGATGTTCTCTGCATGAACTATTTTGGATAGAAAGCGTTCCTCAGTCATCAAACCTCATTTAGCAATCTTCGTCGTGTTCATGACGATGCTAAATTAATGAGTTAATTTTCTCCATCACTTTCCTGAATAAATGAGAGGTGGAGGCACAAATGTACCTCTATAATTCATGCAGCGTATAACTTGACCTGTAGTCCTCTTTGATCAGGATTAGATCACCAGATCGTATCCCAACTCTGATGCAAACCAGTGACATATTTATATTCACCCCCTGCTTTTGCTCCCACTTAGTGATCACCAAACATCTTTGAAGCCTTTAACTACCCCACTTCTTATCAAATCAAAACATCGATAGTTCATTGTACCTGCCTTTTTTCCCATGAATGCTCTCGTGACTCCTTCTTATACTGTTTTACTGTAATCTGAAACAATCCGACAGTGTTACTACATTGAATTTGGTGACTTACAATATATAACAAATTGCTTTCGGTAAAATGGCATAATATACCTTTCAGCTATTGTTGTGTGCCCTTTCCTCCTACTCTAATCAACGACGGCTGGCCTATGTTAGTTATTCATAAATTAAGTCTATAATGACACACAATTGCAGTACATACATCATCACAGTGGTAGATTTTCATATACTAGCATTACCCGTCGCGGCTTCGCCCGCGAATATTCCAGTTGTAAAGAGTACACTTAGCAAAATCTCAATCATGAATGCTATGACTGATTTATCCTTGGTATGAATAATCAGACTTTATCAATTCAGCTACTGGTGCAGTGGTTAGGGGTTTGTCATTCCTTCATAGGTATATCAGAGCGAAGTTAGTTTTCTGGCAATATCACAGACACTGTTAATTTAAGGGCCTTTAAATGTGGTTTTAGGAGACCCTTTATAGGCGGGTGGAAAATATCTTTCGTACCACACTCACACGTGAAAATTGCGTGAAAAAATTCTAGAGTGCCCCTTTAACCCCTTAAGCGCATTATACTGTATGTATTGATGAATTTTACAGGTTAATTTGGTTCAGTGATAACTTTATAACCGTCTGGAAACTTTCACAGTAATGTAATAATTGGAATTGCATTGCGTCTTACAGAAATAGATGGACCTGTGAGATTCTGTTACCATGGTTACTGTGTTGCATTCTTTCATTATTTCATTGTAAATATACATGTTTTAAGGTATTTATTTAATTGTGAGCCATTTGAAGAGTAAGTGAGTGCATTTCGCGTACGCATTGGGTTATGCTGAACCTGTAGGTACCCCCTATGTGTAGGTTGGTGTTAATGGGACCTTATTTTCGGTACAAAACTGGAAAGGGACCTTAGCATAATAATATAGGGAGGGATTTGGTCATGTGCATGTAAAACATGTCCTTTGATCTCCAAACATTGAAGTCAGTACCGCTGCCAACTTTCTGACAATATAAAATGTTAAATTGTAACCTACATTTTTTCAATTTCCTTAGAGTGGAGGGTATATAATTTATAGCGAAGTTCTCCTAATAACTGGTGAAATATCCCTTATTCGAACTCGTATTACCCGTGTTCTTGTGTGGTCCAAAGGTAACAACAGTTAAATTTCTTATATTTCAGAAACTATTTCAATTAGGCCTATTGTTTGCTGTTCGTAATTCCTTTTAGGAACTTCGTGTACTTGGGTGTGTTTTGGGCCTTCTTTGGAATGGTTTTCCATGGTTTTCCTACTCCTGGCAAATGCCGATATCGTACATTTAATAAGGCTCGGCTTCTTCCCTACAATTCCATCTAATTGAATTCATTTCTTCTCCCATTAAACTTTCAGGTTATGTTGGCATCAGGATGGGCATCCAACCGTCACATAGAAATGTCATCGTATATAATCGCCCGTGTCATTTAATTGGCAATAATTGGAATAAACACACATTCAATCTACTAATAGCTTGCACGTGGTGGTGAGATGAGAGAGACACGGTCGCTATAGGCAGAGAGAAGCAAGCGGTGGGAGAAACATTGCGTGTAATGAAAACAAATGGTTCCATTTGGCATTTTCATTAAGTGGGTTAGCTGGGCGACAGCTCGACGCATACTGAGTCAAGACTTCCGCCCCTATGACAACATACCCAAGATCCGTCACGTAGGCTGCCTTCTTCGTGGAGCTCAATATTTTTAGCGTATGAAATTAGAATAGGACGTAGGTTTCATGGTGGCTTACTACTCGTAATGAAAGTTACTTTTCTTAAATTAAAGATGTGACACAAAAACACGAACACAAGCAAATGCTCGAATTTATTATTGATCAGTATAATATATTATGTATAGTAGCCTACTTTCAAAGGCATGAAAAAGATGTACGTGACTCCAGTTCTTACCAAAAAGTAAGGCATGAAATGAATTGATGCCGTATGCCCTATGTTTAGTTTGTCAATTAAATACATATTTACGCTTATGGAAAAACTGTTATGTAGTACGAAATGTCCCTGTTAAATCAATTCCTAAAAATAAACATAAAGGTTTTTGATAAGCATTAAGCCACGAAATATGAGCCCTATTGTACAATCAGCCGTTGTTGTTGACCCATTTAGCAGCATTGCGACATCGTGATTTTGAAATGACGCGTTAACGGTCGTGGTCTTATGTTAGGGAGCATCCCGGTATTTGCCTGTAACAGAAGCGGGAAATTTACCAGAACCACTTCTATGACAACTGTGGAGAAATTGAACTAAAGCTCGTTCGAGCAATCGACTTCCTGAAGAAAATTAGACAGTGTTTGTTTTTACATTGTTTTTTGTTATCTTTGAGTGTAATATCTTTGTTGTTGTCTTTGGATGCGATGTTGAGTTGCATTAATAAAATAGTTACTACCGTATATTAAAATGATTTGGTATGGTAAATAACTGACGACCGTGACAGGATTACTGGCAATTTCAACATCAAATAAATCAGAACAAGGATGATGGAACGTCGAGTATTACGCGGCGTATTTACACGTGAAGTATATAAGCTTGAAGAACTGTTGGCGCTTGCTGATTGTGACCACGTGGAGATTCGTAGCAGATATGCTTCACTTGTGGAATGCTACGAGAAGTTAAAGCGTCTGGATGATGAAGTATACAATGAGCTGCTGCAAAAGGAAAACCTTGAAGACATCGTGCTTGAAACAGAGATCAACAATTGCATTGAGTACGACCTGAAATATTTTAAGGTTAGGGAAAAAGTGCATGCTTTACAAGTTGGAGATCAAGACGTTTCTGAAGCTAATACGAGTAGCTGATCACATACATCTAATCAGAGACTACTAAGACTAACAAAACTAGAACTGAATAAAATTGTTGGAAACATGAAGTGCTGGATTGGGTTTTGGACGCAATTTACTAAAATACATGAAGATGAAGACAACTTTGTTTATTTGATTCAGTGTATGGAACCTGATTCATGTGTTCAGAAGTTGGTAGAAAATTTTCCTCCTTCATAGGAAAACTACAAAGAGGCTATAGAATTGTTGAAGTCTAGGTATGGGAAGGATGAGTTACTCATTGAATACTATGTTAGGGAACTTTTATCTTTGGTGTTAAAGAAGGATAGTTTAAGATCCTTAGCCCAACTGTATGACAGTCTGGAAGGACAGTTGAGAGCACTTGATTCCTTGGGAGTAACAAAGGAGAAATACGCTTCAATGTTATTTCCACTAGTAGAGAGTGCCTTACCAGAGGTTATGTTTAGAACTTGGGACAGGTATCGTGTATCAAAAGAAACGTCTACCAAGGAACCTGACTGTTGCATTATTGAATTGTTAGCCTTCTTAAAGACTGAGGTAGAAGGTGAAGAACGGCTTGAGCTAAGGCATAGTTCTTTTGAAGTTAATGAGAGGACGGATCGAGTTAAGCAAGACGATAGGACCAAGACTAAGAATATGGACGTACCTTCAGCGGCTTATTTAATTAGGTAGATTTCATTAGAAAGCTATCTATTGCAATGGGTACCATGTTTCGACTTCCGGAAAATTTCGACATATCTTCGCGTTTCACATCCCCCAGACCCCAAAACCACCGTCAGTTCAAAAGTTTATATATAATTTATGTATATATTGAACCCTTATTGATCTTCGATAAATAAGTATTCATATTTATTATTATTATTACTACGGCCCAGGCAGCACATAAGGAAGTCGACTTGGATATTAGGGAGGACAGTATTTCGTAATGGTTGCAACAGAAGCTGAGTTGGTAGCTATTCCTGGGGACGGCCAGAATTAGTCGAGTTCAAGGCCAAATTGTGCAACTACTGTACCAAAATTGGAGACATAAAGGAAGAATCACGAGGTCCTCTCAACGAACATACGATTGAATCAGCCAATCGCAAGAGACCAAGCCGTGACCACGAGGTGGACGGCGTCAGTAGTAAAAAGCGCGCGGAAGTGTGTATCTAAGGAACCGCCGAACGGATTAATCTCCGCTCGAGTAATTTGAGACGTTGGATTTATTTGGAGAAGAATGACACTAGCCCCATCTTTGTGAGACAAAAACTCTGGAAGTTTTTATCCGACTTTGCCCCACTCCGCCGCCCTTGTCAGTTTCTCATAAATAGTCTGGCCTGACGCCAATCTAAGTACTTATTGTGTGGAGCCTTCAGAGGCATACTCCACGCCAGTTTGAAGTGTGATTTTGACGCTCGAATTTATCTGAGTACTATTCTTGTGGAGCCTTCAGAGGCATACTCCACGCCAGTTTGAAGTGTGATTTTTGACGCCAATCTAAGTACTTATTGTGTGGAGCCTTCAGAGGCATACTCCACGCCAGTTTGAAGTGTGATTTTGACGCTCGAATTTATCGAAGTACTATTCTTGTGGAGCCTTCAGAGGTATACTCCACGCCAGTTTGAAATGTGATTTTTACGCTCTAAAATCAGTGAAGCTAATTTTATTTTCTGAGCTCTGGGGAGCTAAAGTCGCAGCGTTGGCAGTACCGAAATTTATAAGCTATAATACATTTTGTTCTAAAATCAACTAAGTTGTGTGATCTAAATATTTCACGCCAGCGCGTGATAAACTGTAACATTCTTTTAAAGACGACGAGTTCAACTTTAAGGGGGAAGTATCGTGTCACCCTCATTAGCGCTTACCAGAACCGAAGTCCAAGACGGGACGGAAATACCAGACGAGATAGCGACTGCTGGTGCAGCCAGGATTTTGAACTTGTTAACGAGCCAGTGGCGCGGACTCGAGATGTATATTTTATGTATAAATTGTGTGTATTGTATGTGTTTTATAGTGCGTATGTGCGATATAATTAGGGCCAGTCTTCGCTATTAATCGCAGTAGGACAATTGTGGGTGAACTGAGTAGCCTGCAAGCGATTATAGATAGGCAAATATTTAACATTGAACTTTTCTGCCAAGGAGTCGAGACCAAGATGATCAGCACGTGGTTTGAAGTTGGGATGAGCTTCAAGAAATCAACGCAGACGGCTACTATGGAGTGCTAAATTGTCCATAGGGCAATGGGTTGAGGAGGATGTCCTTAGTCCTACATGCAGAAGCGGTGATGTACTAAAAATTGGATTATTTCAATTATGTAGTTAGATTTGGCCGAGGAACTTTGTAAATAGTCATGTTTTTCTTTCTTGTTTTATAGCTGTTTTTCTTGTACCGACACTATATGTTTAAATGTCCGTTGGCGCGTGGCCAAAGTGTTTGTTGATATTTTGATTTTTTTTTGAGTCATGTGTAATGTACGCGGCGTGCGTGCGTGATTTTTATCCTTGCAATTGCGGAACCCGTTACATTCGATAAATGGTGCTTTATTAACGTTAATATTTTGAAATAGGAATGGGAGGAAATGATTGTAAAACATTTTGCTGAACAGGTTATTATTCATGTTAGGGTAGCCGAGTGCACCAACTTAAAAGTAATTGTAGAACGCCTTCGTTCTAATTTTGATAGATTTTTCTTGAGTCCTTTTCAGGTGACTAGTCACGGCATAGAATGATGGCGCCAGCATGTGGATATTATTTGTGTCTTTTATTTCAGGGTCTGTCACAACCCATACGTGTGGTTCAGTGTGTGTTGATGTGTCTAGTGTGTGTTGATTCTACGTGAGGAGGGGGTAGTTGTCCTACCGCCCTTATATATTTTGCTGCTGTTGTATTTTAGATGGAAAGACAGAGTGCTCTTGGGAGACTGCTGATTCTTGTCCATATGTTTTTCTGACACACACGTATTATTGTGCTTTGGGGCACATTTCTTCGAGGTTCGACCCCATGTTCTGGGAGGTCGAGGTTATTGACACGTGGGTTGACAGACATGCAGAGTTCCACAAACAGCCCGTTTTGCCTGTGACTTATTTTGATAGGCAGTCCTTTTGTCCGACTGAACCCTGTAAGCTTTCATATAGCAAACCTGTTCATTGTGATGGCTAATTTTAAGCCATAATTAATTGGGGAGTTCGCCATGTGTGTAACGGATTGTTGTACCTTGTATGGATAAGAATATTGTGATTAACGTAAATGTTTGCTGTTTGCCTATTGCTTTGTTGATGACTCGATTTCATGTAATTTTGTTTGTCACACCCGTTTGGTGTAGTGGTAGAGTATTTGTAAATTTTGACAGCGGTCATTTGAGTATTTTTCTATTGGTCACGTGTTAATGTACTTGTGTTGATTTGTGTGAGAAGTCCTAAGTTTTTAGGCAGTAAATGTTGCTACGGCAATTTAAGTCCAATTTCACACGGAAATTTTGTGTTTGTTTATAGTAGATTTAGGAAGTGTCGGTTTAATTTAAGTATTGTAGTTGTGTTCCCTTGTGTCGGTCTAGCTCTAGGAAATGCGGGTTCGTTGTTTGAAGGGTCATTCTGGATGATAACGAATCACGCATTCAAAGTACACATCGTGGTGCATGTAGAACGGCGTACGCACTTATATGGTCATTTTTTTTGTATCTTTATTTAAGGACACTTGGTCCAGGTAATTAATCTCTCCAGAGATATCGCCTAAGTCTTTTTTTTTGGCATTTTTATTAAGCGGGAGTCAAGTGGGAGTTTTTGTTGTTAATTGTTTATGTAAATATGGTGATTTGTTATTAAATTCAGTTGTTTTAACCCTGGCTTCACTCTTTCCTGCATGTTATTTTGTTATATGTTACCCTGCAAGTTAATGAAGCGCCCTGACAGCAACTTACGAATATGACCTGTTACGCCCCGAATCTGAGTCTCATATGCTTCTTTGCAAGGGTTCATAAAACAAAAATGGCTGCCCAAGTGGGGATTGTTGTTGTTGTTGCTTCGCTGATCTCATATTTATTTCGTTGAGAAATGATGCCAGGTCAAGCGGACATGTAAATTCAGTAAATGGAGGCGATGTTGTACCGCCATGTGCATTAGTAAAATCACTGAGTTCCTAAAGTTAGAAATATTGAACAAGGTTAGAATTTGATTTGGTATTTGTTATAAACTTGTTCTGGCGCCCACATTAAAATTAGAAATTTGCATTATTAATGAACTCAGTCAAAGCAGGAAGATGTTGCCTTATATTTGACATTTAATTGACTTCGGTTAATTGGTGTTTCGTAAATTCTGTTGGTTAGGAATTTAAAAGCAGATCACTAGGGGTTATTTTGTTGTTTGGGAATAAATGTCATTGTATTCAGTAAATTTTGTTACTGAAATTTTCATTAAATTAGAGCCAGTAATATTTAAATGTGTGACATGTATGTGCGTATAGGGCTGAAACCTTAGCCCATAACCCTGTTTTTCTCTGAATATATTTGTGTGTTTGAAATGGCGATTGTTGATGAGATAAAGGTATTGTTAGCACAGATGTCGATCCAAATGTCCGCGAAAACGGAGGAACAATTAGAACAGATGTCCGCGAAAACGGAAGAACAATTAGTGCAGATGTCCGTAAAGACGGAAGAACAATTAAAAGAACAATTAGAAGCTCAGCGTGAGCATAGTGAAAAACAATTAGAACAAATGTCCGCGAAAACGGAAGAACAATTAAAAGAACAATTAGAAGCTCAGCGTGAGCATAGTGAAAAACAATTAGAACAAATGTCCGCGAAAACGGAAGAACAATTAAAAGAACAATTAGAAGCTCAGCGTGAGCATAGTGAAAAACAATTACTTGATATGAGCGGTAACATTTCGGTCCAGTTAGAAGTCCAGAAATTAGACACTGACAAACAATTCAATGAACTAAACCACAAATTGTCACAACAGGCGGTAACACAAACCGAACAGTTAGGAAAAATCACGAATGATATTAATCAGAGCGTTCAAAAAGTAGAGAAACTGGCAGGCGAGGTTGCGGAAAATAACATCAAACAGTTAGGCGAAATGAAGAAATTGGAGGCGAAATTTGATAACAAATTAGTACAATTTGACGAGATGGTGGCAGATAAACTCAAGCAGATAGAGGCAGCATGTGTCAGTAACACCGCGGGAGTGAAGAAAACCCAAGAGAAACTACAGCAGCAGATTAATTCGGTAGATAACAACGTGCTGGAATTAATAAAGGAAATAGATAAAGTCGAAGTTAAGGCTGAAACCGAGCGGATACACTTGCGGGAAAATTTAGAGGAGCAATTAGGCAGAACACAAGAGATCATAAGAAAAGAGATGGAAGGCCAGCTAATAAACACACAGGAGGTCATAAGACAAGAAGTAGGGGAGCAGCTCGTCAAAACTCAGGATAATTTGGAAGAACAACTAGTGAAAACGCAGGAACGGATAAGTGAAGAGCTAGAGAAAAATCAGGAGAGGAACGAGGAGAAAATAAATAGCTTAAAAAGTAGGATCCGGCGAGATTGGGACCAGCAGGCTCATGCGAATAAGGAAGACAGGCTGGCAGTTTTAAAGCGAATGCAGGCACTGGAGGAAAATATGAAGTCGAAATTACAGGAACATTCAGAATTAATCATAAAAAACGAGATTAGATCGTTAGAGAATGCGACATTATTTTCAAACGAAAATATTCCGGAAAAGCAAACAAGTATAGGAAGTCCGGCAGGTTCGAAGTTGGCTGAGGACACGAGTCGGGATCACAGTCCCAGACTAACGACTAATGCATTCCAGCAGTACAGGGGGGAGACTTCAACTCCGCAACCGAACTTGGCACCAGCCCAAGTCATCCAAGTCATTCGGGGTAATGATTTTAAGCCCGATAAGTTTAAAGAACATTCAGGAACTACTCCCAAAGCATTTCTACGGCAATTAACTGACTACTTTAATGACCAACACATCGGCCCGGAGAAACAATTAAGACTGGTGGAGAAATTTTTAGAAGGACCTAGCCTGACCTGGTTTTTAAGTTTCAAGTACACGTTTACAGACATGACTCAATTCCGCGAGGCGTTTTTGAAGAAGTTTTGGAGTCCTTCGTTACAGCAAGGGTTAAGAATGGACCTGTACACGCGCAAATACCATAGTACACATCCAACCCGTTTTTCAGAATTCTTCAGTCAGCAATTGGTAAAATTCAGGGATTTTGATGACCCGCCTAGCGAGCCGAATATGGTTCTAACCATCGGAAAACAACTCCCAATGCATATCCAACAATTATTAGTCGCAGGAAATATTCAGACCGCAGTCCAAGCCGAAGAATTACTCAGACACTTAGATGAGACGAGTATGGTAAGCCCACAGACAGGAAGAAGGAATTTGGAATGTGTCAACACGGCAGAGGTAGTTCAGGGACTCCAAAATAACCACGGCCAGGGGAACCAAAGTAAGACACAGTCCACAGGGACACAGTTCACGCCAAGAAGACAAGATTTTGACGGCCGAAACCAGTTCCATAACAACAATCAGAATTATCAGAATAACCGCGGGAGATATCATCAGAATAACCAAAATCAAAATAATCAGTGGACGTACCAGCGGGAATACACGAATTGGAGGGGAAACCAGAGACAAGGTAGACCTTACCAAAGAAATGGAGATGGTAGATGGAGTAACGGCAGGGACTATCGCCAAGAAAACAGAGGGGATTATAGGAATAACTGGGACGAACGATATATTGAATCCCGTAAATACTTGGATCAATTAAGTAATGAAGAAGCGGAGAAGGAGAAGTGGGGGCGTGCCATGGCGAACAGACAGAGCCCAGACAACCATCAAGGAGAGGGGGCAGAGAGTTTACTGAGGCAACAGTAGCGACAGAATGATAACCGGCGAAACACATCTAATGGGGCCCGGGATAAAAAAAAAACAAATGAACTGAAAGGAGACAGGCTAAAAACGGAGATCGCCAGGGAGCAAGAAGAGATGATAGTGGCCAATATAGAAGAGTGGGTAGCATTCCCAGACGACTGCCTGGAGGAAGTGGTGAAGAACCGTGAAAATGTTATCAGACAGCTACCAATTATTTACGCGCATATTGGAGGTATGAGGGTGAGATGTTTGATTGATACAGGTAGCCAGGTGAGCTTAGTCACTGAAATTTTGATAAAAGAAATAGCAAGAAAACAGACTGTTCCTATTATGCCGGTACCGCTAATGAAAGTCAGAGGTGTCATTCCTGACAAAACTATGAATTGTAAACAGCAAGCATTTCTAGATCTGGAAATATTGAACCATACTTTTTCACAAACATTCATTGTTATTCCAAAGATGAACTACAATATAATTTTAGGAGCCAACTTCATCTGCGATTTTCATGCTGTAATTGATTTACATAACAACACTGTAAGCTTCAAACAAGTAGAAGGATTGGATCATGTGGGTTTAAATATGGAAGAGAATCCGCTGGAGAGAGAGGCAAATACTTGGGTTGTTGAGGAATGCACTAATGAGGCCGGAGATAAGATCTTGAGGGGAGAGCAAGTTAACCAGACAGCAGTGCTAGAAATGGACAGCCGAGATATTTCGCAGGAACTTTGGGTGCATTTGGCGGAAGAAGAAATGGGCGGAACCAAATTCGAAATTCTACTTCAGGAGCGACTTAAGGAAGCCATCGTAGGGGAATCTGATAGAAGAAGATTGGAAGAAATTTTAAGATTACATAAAGGAGCGTTCGACACCGTACCTGGGAAAGTTTTAAATTTTCAATATGCGATGCAGGTAACAGATTGGACCCCATTCAAAAGTAAATTGTACCCGATCCCAGAGAAGCATTTTTCTCAGGTGAAGGATATTATTACTAACTTATTAGATTCTGGCATGATAAGGAAAGCTGCAACTCCTTATCTGAACGCAATATTGGCTGTGACCAAGCCAAACGGATCAATTAGGCTATGCCTAGACGCGCGAGTTTTAAATAGCAAACTGCTAGTTGAGCACGACCAAGCACCGAGGATCAAAGATGTTTTGAAAGGCTTCCGCGGGAAGAAGATATACTCAAGTGTTGATTTGACGAATAGTTTCCACCATCTTGAACTTGAAGAAAAATCCCAACTGTTGACGGGATTTTTATTCGATAATCAAAGTTATATCTGGTGTCGAATGCCCTTTGGCGTGAAAACTGCGGGATGTGCACTCATTAGAGCACTCGATAGAAATCTGACTGAGGAGGTCAAGAACTTCACCACGAGATATGTTGATGACATATTAATCGCTTCTGAGACAATGGAAGAACACTTGATAAATTTAAATAAACTGCTGGACAACCTGAGGACCATGAACTTCAAGATCAACTTAAAAAAGTCACATTTTTGCCAGAGCGAAATTTTATATTTGGGACATATAATTGATGTCGAGGGCGTGCGGCCTAATCCAGCCAAGATTGATGCTATTAAGAAATTTCCCACACCTACCAAAGTCAAACATGTTAGAGCATTTTTGGGAGTGACAGGTTTCTTCAAAGAAAATTGCCCTGGTTACACAGAAACAGTAGCGCCTATGCAGGAGATGTTGAAGAAAGCGAATCGATGGTCGTGGAACGAGGAGTGCGACAGGTCTTTTAAAGCAACGAAGGATTTATTGGAAAACTGTGTGAAACTTGGATATCCGGATTTTGAGAAACAATTTATCATTCAAGCAGATGCTTCGTTAATTGGGATTGGTGCTATGCTGTACCAAGAGGACGCTGAAGAACCCAAGAAGAAATCCTATTTGGCATTCACGAGTCGTAAATTACGGAAACATGAGAGGAACTACACAGTTACGGAACTTGAGCTACTAGCAATTCTATATTCTCTCCAACGGTGGCGCAAGATGATCTACGGTTATTCCATCATTGTTAGAACCGACCACCATGCACTGACATTTTTATTTAAGACAACAATAGCAAGTGAGAGAGTTACGCGCTGGTCCATCTACATACAGCAGTTTGACATCACAATAGAGCATTGTCCTGGGAAATTGAACGTCATACCAGATGCCTTGAGTAGAAACCCTGAGGACGGAAACGAAGTAACAGCGGAAGTTCACAATATTACCTTGACACCTAAGGCTCGTGAGTTTTTGGCAAGATTGAAGGATATTCGGAAGGAGCAAGAAGCTGACCCATGGATGATGATGATGATAAAATTCTATAGGAAGGAGTTACAACCAAATTCACCGGAGTACCGGGAAGCCAGTGCTAAACAAGCGAGATTTCACTACTTGAATAACTTGTTACATAAGTACGTGGATGAGCATCATACTAAACTGCGGATCTTAGTTCCAGCATCACTACAGAGGGGATTAACTTGGCATGTTCACGAGAGCCTAGCACATATCGGCACGGATAATACTGAAGCTACGATAGGGGAGACCTTTACTTGGCCCAAGATGAGATTCACCATTGTTGAAGTAATTAGAACGTGTGACGCTTGTCAGCGCACAAAGCCGAACAACTTTATTCTGAAACAACCTCCAAGACCACTATTACCGCAGAAACCATGCGAGATGCTCGCGATTGATTGCTTTGGTCCTTTAGTAAAAGGAAAGCGTGGATGCCGACACCTCTTGGTATGTGTCGATGTATTTTCGAAGATGGTCGTGCTATGTCCTATTCAGAAGACGACATCAAGACAAGTCCTTAGTCGAATTAAGAACAAAGTCATTCCGATGCTTGGGAAGCCGGAATCCATTCTATCAGATCACGGTACCTATTTCACAAGCAATGTTTTTAGGCAAGGTTTGGAGAGCCTAGGAATCAAACACATATTTTCAAGTATTCGTCATCCTTGTGGAAATCCGAGCGAAAGAACAATTCGCTGTGTCGCTAAATACTACAGAGTAATGATTCCTAACGAACACAATAAATGGGTAGACAAAGTAGGGGAAATTGAGATGTGCATGAACACTACTAAGCACGAGTCGACGGGTCAAGTCCCACTGATTGTACACCACAACAGGTTGCCGGAAAGAACTTGGGACAAGATCATTCCTTGCCCAAGGGATCCATTATTAGCGCATGATTTGCGAATCCAGCGAACGAGAGAGCACATGAGGAACCAAGCGGACCGAAGGCTGAGACGGTACCGAGGAAAGAAGTTTCACCGAGAGTTACAAGAACAAGAATTAGTGCTGGTTCGTAGACCACCAATCTCCGACCCTAAGAACAAAGTCTTCGCCAAGTTCTGTCCGAAATTCATTGGCCCGTTCCGGGTAATTAAGGATCTGGGTAACAATGCCTACAGATTAGAAGAAGTGAGCACTGGTGCAAAATCTGTTTTTAATAGCGCCAATTTGAAACCGTACTACAGAAGGGAACCATTTGATGATTAGGAAAGATGATTATGCAGAATCTGTATTGCCAGAAATTTTTTTTTTTTTTGAAAGCAAACACTCAAATCCACGGGGAGCGCGTGAGTACGCACTTTGTTTGTAAACAACGAGCAGCTGTGACGACGGGAGTGGCAACTACGTGAGGAGAAGGGGGAGACCTAATGAAAATATGAATGACATTCCAGCGAGAAGGGAGCACACTAAGTGAGTCAGAGGGGCATACACTCGAGCAGCTGAGTGAGATTTAAAGAGATGTGTTGTTACTACAGTGGATTTTGTTTTTGAAATCCAAACCAATAAATTGTTTCGAATTTCAAAACCTTGCTGAGGATAAATGAACCCTTATTGATCTTCGATAAATAAGTATTCATATTTATTATTATTATTACTACGGCCCAGGCAGCACATAAGGAAGTCGACTTGGATATTAGGGAGGACAGCATTTCGTAATGGTTGCAACAGAAGCTGAGTTGGTAGCTATTCCTGGGGACGGCCAGAATTAGTCGAGTTCAAGGCCAAATTGTGCAACTACTGTACCAAAATTGGAGACATAAAGGAAGAATCACGAGGTCCTCTCAACGAACATACGATTGAATCAGCCAATCGCAAGAGACCAAGCCGTGACCACGAGGTGGACGGCGTCAGTAGTAAAAAGCGCGCGGAAGTGTGTATCTAAGGAACCGCCGAACGGATTAATCTCCGCTCGAGTAATTTGAGACGTTGGATTTATTTGGAGAAGAATGACACTAGCCCCATCTTTGTGAGACAAAAACTCTGGAAGTTTTTATCCGACTTTGCCCCACTCCGCCGCCCTTGTCAGTTTCTCATAAATAGTCTGGCCTGACGCCAATCTAAGTACTTATTGTGTGGAGCCTTCAGAGGCATACTCCACGCCAGTTTGAAGTGTGATTTTGACGCTCGAATTTATCTGAGTACTATTCTTGTGGAGCCTTCAGAGGCATACTCCACGCCAGTTTGAAGTGTGATTTTTGACGCCAATCTAAGTACTTATTGTGTGGAGCCTTCAGAGGCATACTCCACGCCAGTTTGAAGTGTGATTTTGACGCTCGAATTTATCGAAGTACTATTCTTGTGGAGCCTTCAGAGGTATACTCCACGCCAGTTTGAAATGTGATTTTTACGCTCTAAAATCAGTGAAGCTAATTTTATTTTCTGAGCTCTGGGGAGCTAAAGTCGCAGCGTTGGCAGTACCGAAATTTATAAGCTATAATACATTTTGTTCTAAAATCAACTAAGTTGTGTGATCTAAATATTTCACGCCAGCGCGTGATAAACTGTAACATTCTTTTAAAGACGACGAGTTCAACTTTAAGGGGGAAGTATCGTGTCACCCTCATTAGCGCTTACCAGAACCGAAGTCCAAGACGGGACGGAAATACCAGACGAGATAGCGACTGCTGGTGCAGCCAGGATTTTGAACTTGTTAACGAGCCAGTGGCGCGGACTCGAGATGTATATTTTATGTATAAATTGTGTGTATTGTATGTGTTTTATAGTGCGTATGTGCGATATAATTAGGGCCAGTCTTCGCTATTAATCGCAGTAGGACAATTGTGGGTGAACTGAGTAGCCTGCAAGCGATTATAGATAGGCAAATATTTAACATTGAACTTTTCTGCCAAGGAGTCGAGACCAAGATGATCAGCACGTGGTTTGAAGTTGGGATGAGCTTCAAGAAATCAACGCAGACGGCTACTATGGAGTGCTAAATTGTCCATAGGGCAATGGGTTGAGGAGGATGTCCTTAGTCCTACATGCAGAAGCGGTGATGTACTAAAAATTGGATTATTTCAATTATGTAGTTAGATTTGGCCGGGGAACTTTGTAAATAGTCATGTTTTTCTTTCTTGTTTTATAGCTGTTTTTCTTGTACCGACACTATATGTTTAAATGTCCGTTGGCGCGTGGCCAAAGTGTTTGTTGATATTTTGATTTTTTTTGAGTCATGTGTAATGTACGCG
This sequence comes from Meconema thalassinum, assembly GCA_946902985.2. NCBI lineage: Eukaryota > Metazoa > Arthropoda > Insecta > Orthoptera > Tettigoniidae > Meconema > Meconema thalassinum. The sequence continues at coordinate 655,269,547 of OX336390.1, forward strand.
GCGTGCGTGCGTGATTTTTATCCTTGCAATTGCGGAACCCGTTACATTCGATAAATGGTGCTTTATTAACGTTAATATTTTGAAATAGGAATGGGAGGAAATGATTGTAAAACATTTTGCTGAACAGGTTATTATTCATGTTAGGGTAGCCGAGTGCACCAACTTAAAAGTAATTGTAGAACGCCTTCGTTCTAATTTTGATAGATTTTTCTTGAGTCCTTTTCAGGTGACTAGTCACGGCATAGAATGATGGCGCCAGCATGTGGATATTATTTGTGTCTTTTATTTCAGGGTCTGTCACAACCCATACGTGTGGTTCAGTGTGTGTTGATGTGTCTAGTGTGTGTTGATTCTACGTGAGGAGGGGGTAGTTGTCCTACCGCCCTTATATATTTTGCTGCTGTTGTATTTTAGATGGAAAGACAGAGTGCTCTTGGGAGACTGCTGATTCTTGTCCATATGTTTTTCTGACACACACGTATTATTGTGCTTTGGGGCACATTTCTTCGAGGTTCGACCCCATGTTCTGGGAGGTCGAGGTTATTGACACGTGGGTTGACAGACATGCAGAGTTCCACAAACCGCCCGTTTTGCCTGTGACTTATTTTGATAGGCAGTCCTTTTGTCCGACTGAACCCTGTAAGCTTTCATATAGCAAACCTGTTCATTGTGATGGCTAATTTTAAGCCATAATTAATTGGGGAGTTCGCCATGTGTGTAACGGATTGTTGTACCTTGTATTGATAAGAATATTGTGATTAACGTAAATGTTGGCTGTTTGCCTATTGCTTTGTTGATGACTCGATTTCATGTAATTTTGTTTGTCACACCCGTTTGGTGTAGTGGTAGAGTATTTGTAAATTTTGACAGCGGTCATTTGAGTATTTTTCTATTGGTCACGTGTTAATGTACTTGTGTTGATTTGTGTGAGAAGTCCTAAGTTTTTAGGCAGTAAATGTTGCTACGGCAATTTAAGTCCAATTTCACACGGAAATTTTGTGTTTGTTTATAGTAGATTTAGGAAGTGTCGGTTTAATTTAAGTATTGTAGTTGTGTTCCCTTGTGTCGGTCTAGCTCTAGGAAATGCGGGTTCGTTGTTTGAAGGGTCATTCTGGATGATAACGAATCACGCATTCAAAGTACACATCGTGGTGCATGTAGAACGGCGTACGCACTTATATGGTCATTTTTTTTGTATCTTTATTTAAGGACACTTGGTCCAGGTAATTAATCTCTCCAGAGATATCGCCTAAGTCTTTTTTTTGGCATTTTTATTAAGCGGGAGTCAAGTGGGAGTTTTTGTTGTTAATTGTTTATGTAAATATGGTGATTTGTTATTAAATTCAGTTGTTTTAACCCTGGCTTCACTCTTTCCTGCATGTTATTTTGTTATATGTTACCCTGCAAGTTAATGAAGCGCCCTGACAGCAACTTACGAATATGACCTGTTACGCCCCGAATCTGAGTCTCATATGCTTCTTTGCAAGTGTTCAATATGTATCTATATATATATATATATATATATATATATATATCAGTTTCTTGTGGACACGATAACTGCCGTAATTTTGTACCAATCACTTTGAATTTTTTACATAATATGTATCCTTATAAAATCTCGGTCGAGTTCGTTAATGGGCAAAATCGGTCGAAGGGGGTGAAAATGGGGGGCTTTTTTTTTCGAAAAAGTGAAATTTCGCTATAACTCTCTTAATACGTGAAATATCGAATCCATTCAAAGTACATAATATGTGTCGGATAAGTGCCAAAAATTTATGTCAAATAAGTTTTTTGATAGCACTAACCATTGACCAAAGGGGTGGAATAAAGTGGGTTTTTCGGGAAACATTAATCATATCTCTCTTAATAGGCACAATATCAAAACCTTAAAAAATGGAAAATATTACCCTAATAATTACCTAAAACTTTTGTCTGAAAGAATTTTTGATATGACCCACCATTACGCCAAGGGTTGAGAAAAATTATTTCGGAATTTTAAAAAATGCCAAGTGCCATCAGAGGTTACCATAACAACGCTTTTAAATTGATAAGGGATCATCTATCAGAGGTTGCCAAGGCAACGCCATTGACGAGATCACATTCATTTTTAGCCTACTTTTCACACTTTTCAAAAATTAGGAAAAAGTAGACTTATGAGATCGATCCGGGAAAATGTGTCTGTCCTTCTGTCTGTCTGTCAGTCCTTCTGTCTGCCTGGCTGTGTGTGTGTGTGTGTGTGTCCCCCCCCCCCTATCAACTCCTAAACGGCTACAGCAATCGAAACCAAATTTAGTATGAGTAAAGTTGTATACCGGAATATCTCAGGCCCATATTTGAAAAAGATGCCAGGGCTACAAACTGCTAAAAAAAACGCACTAGAAATTTGAGCTCCATGTTGGATATCTTGGAAGGTATACATGGGAGCTATTCTAAAATTGGCACACATGTAGATAATACTATTTCAGTTTAATTTCCAGGTGGCCTTACATGACAGCGTTGCCAAAATATTTTTAAGCCTTCTGATAAGTCCAATTTTTAAATGCATATAACTTCTACACTATCAATTGGATTTCAACCAAATTTTGAATGTAATATGTGTATATAAACAGATATGACTGAGTGTATTCTTAAGAGCCACCAGGGCTGCCAACTGTTAATAATTGCTTTCTATTTTGTATCCAAATATATCAGAAAGTATGCAAGCCGACAGCTTTAAACTATGCACACGTAAATTACCTGACATTTTACATTAATTTGGAGTAACTTATATACGTCAGTTCTACCAACATGATTCTAAGCCTGATGATAGGACCAATTTTTAAATACATGTAACTTCTATACCAAAGATATAATATTTCAGATTATTTCTGACCAGCACTCGCATGACATTGTTGCCAACATGCTTTTACGTGTACTAATAGATCCAATGTCTAAATCCATGTAACGTCCTTTGAACTTCAACCACATTTTTTATTCTATACCTTAGGAGATGGAAGTAAGAATATATTCAGTCACCTGAGCTGCCAACTGTATTGCTCTATTAGGCTACATTATGCCTAGTATACCTTATTTCGAACTAATTAAGACATTTCGATATTACCCACTTAATTTCGTCATTATTCTAGATAGGTTCATATACTGTAGATTAATCTATGGCATGAATCTTAATTTTAAGAAAAGTAGGCTCTTTAGTTCGTCACGGAACTTCTTGTTCCATCTGACTATGAGGGAAGCGGCTAACTGGTAGCATGCTGAACTTCTATGTCTAAGGTCGCTGGTTCAAAGCCGGCCAAAGTCGCCGGATTTTCTAAGAGCGCTAAAAATGCGTCAGCATGCTTTCCTTCGGAGGGGAAGTTACAACGTTCGTTGCAAGTTGCTGGTTGCGGTGGCATCTAGCAGCCAAGTTCACAGCAAGGTGTCGTTGACGTTAGTATTTGGTACAAAATTAGGTACTACTACTTAAATTTGACCGTCTGCAGGCCTTACCTGAATTACAGACTAATACAGTCATCACAAATAACACCGTTTATCAGGCAGATTCTACACACACCCAATGTACACGGGGTTACATGACCACCTTGTCGCAGCCCCTAAACTGAGGAACTAACCAACATCTCTGCGGGAAAATTTTGCGTGAAGAAGTAACAGACTGTTAGATAGTTACGCATTAGTTCCAAACCTTGCATAAGGACAGTGTGATCACAAGTATAAAAATGAACCCCAAATGACAAGAAGGTTACAATCCCCATAAGACAGTAAAATGTTAAAAATATGCATAGAAAGACGACAAAATGTTAACTAACCTCCAATTGTAAAATACTTTCTCGCAATAAATGAGGTCTGATCCTCCTACGAAAACCTGCATATTTTGCCTATTATAGCCTATCCCCTAGTTTGCCCGGTGAAATCTACCTCCGCCTTCCAGCGTGCCGAGAGGAATTTTTCAATAGAGGATGTTTCAGTTAGTAAGGGAAACAGAAACAACAAAGATACGGCTTGTATATTCTGTGGCAGAACCTCACATCTTTCTCAATACTGTGCTGTGGCTATTGATTATTCTCTAGAAGAACGCCAAGGAACGTTAAGGAAAAAGGGAGCTTGTTTTAGGTGTCTACGACCGAGATATGTCAGTGTTAAATATAAAATGTTTGTGAAGGGCCCATTATGCAAGGGGAAACATTACGCTTTGATGTGTGCGAAGACAGCCTCAGAAGAACCAAAAGGTGATTCGGTTCCAAAAACAGATAGCATGATGGCAGTTAGTAATAAAGGACATGTGACCTATCTGCAGACTTTAGTTGCTAGAGTAGCTGTTGGTGGATCCACGCACAGAGTAAGAGTTCTGTGTGATAGAGGATCGCAGAGAAGCTACATAAAGAAGACTTGTGCTAAGAAATTAGAGTTGGAACAAACTGGAAAGGTAACACTAAGTCAAGAATTATTTGGAGGTAGGAAAACAGCACCTGTTAGTTTCGAGTCCTATCAAATAACTTTGCTGGGTATGAACGAGGGAAACAGATGTGAAGTTGCAGTGTTTGGCTCTGATATTATCTGTGGAGGTGCTCCCCTAGTTGATGCTGACTTGTTTAATTTACTGAGGGACAAGGGAGTTGAACGTAGTGATGTTGGCCAAGATAATGGTGGCAATAGTACTGAAATTTTTTAGTTTTGGCACCTTAGTTATAACTGGATTAATAACTTACTTAGATGGTTCCAAGTTTCACAGGCCCTCGATGTAGTCCCCACCGTTGCGTACAGTGTGTTCCCTGCGATGCGGAAGTCGTTGGATCCCGTTGGCACTGCCCAATCTCTTGATGGTACGAAGAGAGCGCTCGGCAGCCTGCTTAACGTCTTCAATGGTACGGAAGCGCTGTCATACTGTTCCCCGAGGGCAAACCGTTAATGCGGCGTACTATTGTTCGTTTCTGCAAGGCCATCTCCGAGGAGCTCTGAGAAGGAAACGGCGCCACCACATGGTTACACCGCCCATCGTTCTGCACGACAATGCTAGGGCACACACAGCAGGCGTTGTGTCGGCATTGCTGGATCGCTGGGGCTGGGAGGTCCTTATCACCCCCCATATTCTCCCGACATCAGTCCCTGCGACTATGATCTCATCCCGAAGATGAAGATGACAATGACGTTAAGCAGGCTGCCGAGCGCTCTCTTCGTACCATCAATAGATTGGGCAGTGCCAACGGGATACAACGACTTCCGCATCGCTGGAATCACGTTGTACGCAACGGTGGGGACTACATCGAGGGCCTGTGAAACTTGGAACCATCTAAGTGAGTTATTAATCCAGTTATAACTAACGTGCCAAAACTAAAAAAAAAAATAACATATACATTACAAGAGTTTAGTGGCTGTAAGAACTTGTTTAGGGTGGAGACTTACGGGTTCTTCTGAGATCACCTCAACTACTGCCACGTCTTACACTCTACTTACTTTAACTCAATCAACAAGAGTGGCGGATTTGTGGGAAATTGATACCATGGGTATAAACAATCCTGGCGAACAGATTAAAAGGGAAGAAAGGGAAATTCAAGTTCAGATGTTCTTCGATAGGACTGTGAAGAGAGAAGAGGAATCTGGGCGCTATATTGTCAAACTACCCTGGATTGATGGTTGTACTTCTCTGGAAACGAATCGTGAAATTTCTCAGAAACGATTATTGAACACTTCAAGAAAGCCACAAGGGATGCAGAAATTTCAGGATTATGAGGATGTGTTACAGGAATGGACAAACAAAGGAATCAACGAAGGTGTTTAAAACGAGGTTTTGGAGGGACCTTCACATTATTTGCCTCATAGAGTTGTGCTGAAAGATGGTGGCAATACAAAGATAAGGCAGGTGTTCGATACTTCCAACAAAGACACAAATGGTTATTCCTTGAATGATTGCCTCAAGTCCGGAGCCAACCTCATCGACCTTGTTCCATCAGTGCTGACCAATTTTCCAACCTATGCTGTAGGTCAAATAGCTGATGTAGAGAAGGCATTCCTGCAGATTATAATTGATCCTGAAAACAGGGATAAGCTTCGTTTTCTATGGTGGGATAATGATAAGATCACCACTTTTCGACATTGCAGGGTGGTTTTTGGTGTTTGTTCCAGTCCCTTCCTATTGGTTTCCGTACTGAACAACCTTCTGGATGAACCCCCCCCCCCCCCAACTCATTTGAAGGAAGTAGCTGCAAAAATGAAACCTGCATTTTATATAGACAACTGTCTTACTAGAGTCGCTTCGAAGGAAGAAATCGGACCCTTTATTTTAAAGACACATGAATTTATGTTATCCGCAGGTTTCAATTTGAGGGGATGAGTGAATTCCTTTGATTGTGGTGTTGGTAAAACTGAGAATGTCTTGGGACATCGTTGGTATTGCGACTTTGATAAACATGGATGTAACTCCAGCCCGACTACAGGTGTAGTAACCCGAAGAGTGGTACTATCCAGCGTGCAAGAAATATTTGATCCGATTGGAATTTCGGCCCTAGTAACTCTTATTCCCAAGAAGATATGGCAGAAAAGTATAGGATGGGATGAGGTTTTACCAGGAGACATTTGTGCGGAATTCTGTCGATGGACCTAAGAGTTGCAATACCTACATGACTGTCGGATACCTAGAAGAATTCTCCTGAACGACAAGCACTTTGCATGTATTTGTCGACGCTAGCAAAAGAGCGTTTGGTTGTTACATATTTCTGAGAACAGAAGAAGAAAGTAAGATCAAACTGAGTCTTTTGATGGCTAAATCTAGAGTGGCACCCCTCAAAGAACTAACACTACCCCACCTTGAACTGATGGGAGCGCTCCTTGGAATTAGAATGTCTCAGTTGATTCTTCGATGCTTACACCGGAATGACGTACACACAGTGTTTTGGTCCGATTCAACAGTAGTATTGGCTTGGATTGCTAATAAAGGGCTTTGGTCGGTGTTTGTAGAGAATCGGGTAGAGGAAATTCATGAGTATAGTAAGGCTAGTTCATGGAGACACATACCGGACAGCCTCAATCCAGCAGATCTCCTGTCTAGAGGGTGTTCACCAACACAACGTTGGAGATCCAGATGGTGGGAGGGCTCGTCATGGCTTAAATGTAAAGAAGAAGAATGGGTATTTAATCGTCCCGAACCATTATTGGAAGAAGTCGAAAGGGAAAGGAGGAAAACAGTTGTAGCTGCTAAGAACACTGTTGGGAAACGATTTTACTGCAATTAAGTTCACGATTCTCTGGATACAATAAAATCGTTAGGACCATTGCTTGGATTTTGAGATTGAAACAAGGGACTCGTAGAGACCACGTATCTACGAAAATTGATAGCGAAGAGTTTCTCAATGCTGAGAAGAAACTGTACTTCAGAATGAAACGCTTAATGAAGAAGAGAGAAAGGAACAATTGAAGAATCTGGAGGTGTTCACAGACGATGAAGGAATTCTACGCATGAAGTCAAGAGTCTTTGATTCTGACGACACTCCTGAGTATACCAATCCAGTTATACTTCCAACAAAACATGTGATGGTTGAATGAATGATTGAACAATTTCATCGATTTCATAACCATGCTGGGACGCACACACTACTTGTTTTGTAGCGCCAAAGGGTTTGGATAATTAGAGGAAGAAGGACGCTGGCAGCAGTTGTTCGGAAATGCGTGATCTATCGTCGTAACTCTGATAAGGGTTTTAAGGTACGTTTTCCTCCGTTGCCACAGGATCGAATCATGGCATCGAGTGTTTTCCAGATCACGGGCGCAGACTGGGCCGGCCCTGTGTTTCTACGAGGAGGAGAAAGGGGATGGATTGTGATATTCACTTGTGCGGTTTATCGGGCTGTACATCTGGAATTGATCACTTCACTTAGTACGGTAGCATATATCCAAGCACTACGCTGATTTGTGGCAAGAAGAGGAAGAGTGAATACCATGTATTCGGACAATGGGACGAATTTCACAGGACTTCGCAGAACGATGGAGCAATTGGAATGGACTGCAATAGAGAGGACGTGCAGCCATCTAAAGATTAAATGGAAGCTGAACCCTCCCACGGCAGCCTTGTGGGGATGATTCTGGGAAAGGTTGATTAGGATTCTAAAGGATTTGCTTCGCCGTAATTTGGATAAAGCTTGCCTAAATTATGAGGAAATGTGTACTCTTCTGTGCGATTGTGAGAACCTGATGAACAACCGACCTTTGACTTATCTTACTGAAGAAGATGAACTCAAGGCACTCAGACCCTCCATGTTCCTGCAGAGCCTAGAGGGTAATGATGTAACCGACTTAGACCAAATTCAATCCAACAGTTGGGAGAGCCTAAGAAATCGCTTCAAAAAATATTACTTGGGATTTCTCCGATCATGGAGCAAAAAGCAACAAGGATTCATACAAGTAGGAGACATAGTACTGTTGGAGAGCGACAACAAGAAACGGATCAACTGGCCCTTTGGATGAGTCAATGCAAGTGAGATTTTCGAAGTGAAATGCCATGTCCTGTGGTTCGGATTCCACGTAAAAAGGAGGTCCCGTGGCTCATGATCTAGAGATTGACGGTCACGTTAAACTACAAGCTTCCTTTTCCTTTGGATGAGTTGTGGAGCTGTTACTTGGAAGAGGCAATGCGACTCGTCTGGTTAAAATTAAGACAGCAACTGGCATCCTACTTCGTCCAGTACAGCGACTTCGTTTGTTAGAGATAAACTGTCTTAACAAAGGTGATTTTATCAACACTTCACAACACCGACTAAAATAGCCGGTCCTTAATGAAGATAATCCTTGCAGTAACTCTAAGTCAAACCCTTCTCTTCTCAGTTTTGCCTTACAAAGTTGAATGAAACCCGCTCCAACTCTTAGACTACAATGGACTACAATAGACTGAATGGTATGGACAGAGTCTTGAGGAAGGAATTTACAATAAACAAACGTAGAACAAAAACAAGTACTGTAGTTCCATGAAGAATCCTAAATAGCCTATTTTTATATATCCTACTTATGTCGATTGCCTCCATCAACATACAAAATTTCAGTTTGATTGCTGTAATAGATTCGTAGATATTGAGAACCGTCTAAATATTATGGATAGTCGACATGTTGGATTTTTATATATGTAGGCCATAGTTATGTACTAATATATGAAGATTATTGCGTAGGTGTATTATTCAAACTTCAATCGCATGGTTAGGACACAAGAAATAAGAGCGAGATTTTAAAATTTCGCACAGCTGCCATATTTTGGTTATGAAAACAATTGAAATAAATTAGATGTCAGTAGAATAAAATTTTTATAAGCATTTACCGTACCAAGTTTCACTGCGCTCGGATAGTTAAATCGCCAGAAACGTCCATTTATAAATTTAAATTTCGTGTCCCCGCCATGTTCGACTTGGGCTCACCAGGTTATTGAAAGTCCAATTGCTCAACGTATGTTCATTGCCTATATCAACATACAAACTTTCAATTTGATTGCTGTCAAAGATTAGTAGATATTGAGAACCGTCTAGATATTTTGGATGGTCGCCATGTTAGATTTTAATATAATATGTAGGCCATAGAGTTTACGTACTATTAGATAATTATTGCGTAGTTTCAATATTCAAACGTTGACTTCGTTTGAATGATTAGGACACAAGAAATAATATCTTATTTTCATGATTTCACACAGCCGCCATATTGAAATTAAGTAAACAATTGAACTAAATTTGATGTCAGTGTATTGCAATGTGTATAAACATTTGCTGTACCATGATTTATTGCGCCCGGATGGTTAAATCGCAAGAAAAGTTTATTTAAATTTTCAACTTCGCTTGTCTGCCATGTTCGTTTTGTAATAAGCAGGTTTTTGAAAGTCACATAGGTGAACATCTAGTAGTGGCTTTTATCACCGTTCAAAATTTCACGGTTATATCAATAACATTTCTAAGATATAGAATGGCGGTGAAATATTTTGCACAGCTACCATGTTAGATTAGTGTGACGTAATAAAATTTAAAGAGCTCGGTCGGGGTTGGGGAAAATTACTACTATGACCTTACCTAGTTTAATTGAAATATCTCCAGCCGTTTAGATTTTATTATGGCGACACAAACACACACACACACGGACAAATGTTGATCTCATAAGCCTGTTTTCAGCCTACTTTCGATTTTGGCAAAATATGAAAGTAGACATATGAGATCCACACAGGGCCAAAAATTGTGTGTCTGTCTGTGTGTGAGTTTGTGGGTAAGTGTGTGTGTGCATTTGGTATGTTTGTTCTCCCCCTGTCAATTCAAACACGGTGAAACTGAATTGAACGAAATTTGGTACAGAGGTAGCACTAGCAAAGGGCACCACAGTGCCATGCTTTATATTGCCGCCACCATGACGGAAACGTAATGGCGGCCACCCAAATGTTCAAATCTTAAATCAAATTACGACTAACCCAATCATCATCATCTGATTCCTACAAAATTTTGCAACAATACCTTCATGTGGGAAGCGTCTTTTGCCCAAACTACTAAGTCATCAGCCAACTAGTTTCAAGATGGCGGGTGTATGAATCATGCAAGTATTATAGCTTAACAGTAACTTACGATTCAACAAGGCCTGGGTTTACGAAATACGCTCATCATACATAGGGAGGTTTAAACTGTCCTCAAGGAGGTGACCGGTAGGATATTAGCATTTTAAAATATATAAATTGTAACCGCAGTAGTGAGTAACAGTTCTGGCTGACCGTGCCATATCGTGCTTGTCCGTGCCGTCCCGTTGGGTCAAAATGGCGCTATTGTTTGCTCGTAAATCCATATATTTCCGTAACTTCGTAAGTTTATGTGCTTTCAGGAATGTACTGAACAAAAAATACATATTTAGTATCAAATGGTTTATTGAAGGGCTGACTCTGACTAGAAAGAGAAAGGTCGCCTAGCCAGTGCAGCAGCAGTCCAGAACAGTAGTTGTAATTGCTTACCAGGTTGAGCAGCGGTCCCAGTCAGTGGAGGATGCAGACGACCAGCGAGCCAGCTAAGGGCCTCAGCAAGCGTCATCACCGCCGGAGAGGAGGGGGGCCTAACTTAGTAGGCTCCTCGGGGCGGGGGAGACAACCTCCACAGGGCCCTCCCCTCCTGTGAGGCACGCTCGCCAGGCGGCCCAAAGCGAGAAGACGCCAGCGACGGAGAAGACGACAGCCGTAGCCGAGAATGTGGGGCCACAAAGGACGGCTGGCGCACTCACCGCTGAAACAGCACGCGGCCGGGGGAGACTATGTACCTCAGACATCGCGCAGGTTTCCCCGTGCCCCGTGGCCAAGGCCTCGGGCTCTGAGACATCCGACGCCTGCCTCCCCTTGCCCCTCCGAGCTAGCCGTGTCCGAGAAGATTTGGACACCAGGATCGGCTAGCACTTCTCAACCAGGCAGCCCAGGCAGCCCTGAACCCCAAAACAGATGGGCGAGCGACGTGATCTCGGACACCGTGCAAGGGCAACCTTGGGTCTCGTCCTCAGCTGCCACGCCGTCACGATCCTAGCACCTGGGCTCTCCTGGGCTCAGGCCAGACCACGACCCGGATGAAGAGCGGAAACACATCGAGGCCAACCCGGACTACGCCCACTACTGCCTCACGGGAGGCACCGATGAACACAAGGATGGCATCGAAGCCTGCCTCCCGACCGGCGTCCTGATCAGGCTCCGCCTGACCTGAACCGCGAATATGTATGCAGTGTACCTGGCGGAGAAATTGCCGTACGCGGCAATTGCAGGCGCCATCCCTGAGACACCCCCGGGTTACCTGAAATGCGCCGATGGCACCCCCACTGCCATTAAAATCTCCACCCAGACGGACGTCACGATGACTGAGGTCGGGACTCAGGCGGGCCCCTTGACTTTCGCCAAGCGGACGCAAATTCCACACCCAGCACCAGGACCGCAGACGAGGCCATTGGTGGGGCAATCTGCGCCCGCCACCCAGGAGGAGCAACCAGGACCTCAGGCGAGGCCATTAGCGAGGAAACCTGCACCCGCCATCAGGGGGGGGGGGGGGACTACCTGCGACGCAGAAGAAGAGACGCTGCTGCAGACGATGCTACCCACGAGGAGGGAGAGGCAGAGCACCGCGACGCCGCCAAGCAGGGACGCCGACTCCACCCACACTCCCCAAAGGGAGAGGTAGGGCATCGGGACGTCGTCAGCAGCAGCCAGAACCAGCAGCCGTCAGGTAATATGAGGCCCCACTCAGACCAGCTTTTACAGTGTTTCCGCTGTCTGAGATGGGTCACTCACAGGGATCGTGAGCCTCCCCTGTCCGCTGTAACCTGTGTTCAGGTGATCATCACCACACCGGGTGCACGGTGCCGCAAGGGGCACCGGTGTGCGCCAATTGCAGGGGTGACCATCCGACCTCCCACCGCAGTTGCCCAGCTTACCGGTCCATAGTAAGAGCAGAGAGGAAGGTGACTCGTTACCATGGACCGCCCAGTAGGTCCCTGCTTCGGCAGGCGAGGCCCCCTTCCCGCTCTCCGGCCATGGAGACTCGGCACCAGGGACCGCAAGAAGACCATGTTATGGTGCAGGTCCTCGGACTGTTGGCATCCCTGTTTGGTAGCCGGAAAGGCCCGTGCTAGACCCAGAAATGCCGAGTTAAACTGATTCCCGGAGACAAACAGGCGAGAAGTCGGACAAGGATCTGGAGCATGATACCTTCTCCCAATACTAACAATACCACTCATGTCCTTCCACATTCCTTGCATGTGCTATCACCAAACCGCCAGGATTTGCGTGTAGGCAATATTTCCTTTCTGCCTATGGGGTTTTTCCCTGACCCTTCAACTCAACCCTAATATTTCATGTTAATGTCCTGCAACTGCAATGGCACAGGCACGAAGCCTCGCTCGACATTATCCTTCCAAATACCAATTCTCTCTCTTCTACTATCGTAGACTAACAGCATGTCGGAGGCAGCAGTAGTAAGGTCGGCTGCCACGCGGGAGGTGCGGGAAACTTCTCCCCCACCATCCCCGAAAATAAAAAAATATATATAGAAACGGCTGAAAACGCTATTGAAATCGTTGATTGCAAGACAAAATAAAATATCGTGGAGTTATACTAAACCAGTTGTTAACCAAGTATTGCTGTACAGCATTTGTGGCATAGTGGTAGCGACCTGAAGTCATAGTCTGGAGGTTGGTGGATCAAATCTCAGCAGGTTCAAATATTTTTACTTCAATTTATTTGTATTTTTTGATTTATAACTACTCACAGTTTATAATGTTAAGATATATAGTGTGTATTTGCAATTGAAAATATTATATACTAGCTATTGTACCCGGCGTTGTCCGGGAGATGTCTTTATAAGTTATAGAAAGATACGTGCCAATATATTTCGCAGTGTGTATTCATTTTGCCCTTAAGTGAGTTTAGAACATGGTTATCCTCGATTCTGATGTTACTCAAGTTCAATATTAACTCACTGTAAATAGTCGAAAAGTACCAGGCGCGGATTCAAGGGGGGGGGGGGGGTCACGGGGGTCATGACCCCCCCCCCCCCCCAAACGGAGACCAAATTTTTTTGCAAACTCAAAAAACGAAAACACAATTACCAGACAAATAAAACTTAACGAATTTTAACTGAAAAACAGTTTTGTTTCATTTTATTCAATACTGAATTATCTTTATTGGAATTATTATGTTCTGTTACAACTGTACATATTTACAACTTCAAACCTCTTGTATAAAAACTATTAGTTATACAACAAAATCAACTCGTCTATTTTGTTTAGCAAACCTTGTGATTACCGAATCGATGTTTATAGTGATGTCACGATGAATGTGCAGCAATGCACGGATAGGAAACTGGGGCTTTTTTCGCACCAAAAATTTTTGCCGACGTCCAAACTACAAGCTTGGTTGGCAATTTAAGCTGTGACTTTCTCCCTTTGACGGTATCAACTCGACTTGCCGAAACTGAAACGTACCTTGATCCTTTTATCCAAGCTCGATGTAAGAGTCGCAAAACAAGCCGTTGCAATTTGTACGAATATTTTTGGTGCGCTAAACGCATCAAATTTCTATCCATGAAGCTTGCTAAAAATTTGGTCTGGTTTTGTACGTTTGGTTATTTTGTGATTGCGTTTTTAGTGATACCATTTTTCTTAACAATTTCGATTCTCTGACCCCCCCCCCCCCAAAGCCAAACTCTAGATCGAATCTCTGACCCCCCCCCCCCCCAAAACCAAACTCTAGATCCGCGCCTGAAAAGTACAGTACTGTGGAGTACAATAACGTAGCCGTGAATGCGACAATAGTAAAAAAAAAGGGATGTGCACACTCAATTTCTCTAGAACTCAGTCTCACAATTACTTTCCTGATAGTGTTTCTTTTTGATTTAATAGGGTCCGCTATTCTTATGTCAAAGTATCATTACTTACTGTTTGGTTCTTGTAGAAAAGTATCGCATAGTAATATATATTCGTAGTTTAATTACAGTATGTAATTGACAATAATGTTATCAACTAAATTCATAATATAACATCCGGTTCCATTACAAATTAGCATAGTCATAGAGCAGGATAATTACCAATTACAATATAACCCGAATAACAGGAGGAAATATTATTTATAGAACAATCTGCATTATCACGCCAAAGTTACTGTTTTTCTGATTTGTAATACAAAATACAGCTGGTGTAGACACTGTGAATAATAAAAGAATGCAGTATAAGGACATTATGATTAATAAAACATAAACGTCGACATATCAGTAGTAGAACACGCCTTAACGGAGAGTATAAAACTTCGTTTCTAGTAGATATTACATACAATATCTTACACATTATACCTTTCGTCATAAGGTAAAAATTCAAAATCTTCAGTAACCGCAGCGGCATCTCTTCTCTATATATATAAAAATGAAAGTTTGTCTGTTTTTTCTGAATTTCCACGGAAATTTGCGATATTTGCGCGTTTCAGGCTGTTATATGACGGATGCGCGCAATTTTTTTTTGTCTGTCTGTCTGTCTGTCTGTGGACAACTACTTCGAGTCCTTACAACTTGAGAAGGGCTGGGTGGATCAACGTAAAATTTGATACAGATATCCATCAGAGGCACCATACTAATCATTGATGTAACTCTTCTCCGTACCTCTCATAAAAGGGGCCCTACCCCCTTAAAATACATGCTAAAATAGGCGTAGAAGGGTGAAACAAAGCTCATTTTCAGCCTCTCAATGTAAGAAATGAAGGGCCCCCGAAAACCACATTTTAAGGCCCTAAAACCAACAGTTTTTTAGATATTCCCAGAAAACTAATTTCACTTAATAAATTAATGAAAGAGTGCATGCCGCTAACCATGGCAACTGAATCTCAGGGGTCCATCTATTTCTGTAAGTTGTTGTTGTTTGAGTCTTCAGTCTTTTGACTGGTTTGATGCAGCTCTCCATGCCTCCCTGTCCTGAACTAATCGTTTCATCTCTTCATAGCTACCACACCCTACATCTGAGGCAATCTGTTTAACATATTCTAACCTTGGTCTACCCCTACAGTTCTTGTCCTCGACCCTTCCTTCCATAATTAAGCTTGCTATTCCTGGGTGTCTTAGTATGTGTCCTACCAACCGACAGTAGTGGATACGCGGGCTAATGCGCTGCGTTAGGTCAAGGGGCCAAGCTCTCTGCTGACTCGGTAGACGCGTGGATTCGAGCCCCACCGTCGGCTGTCCTTGAAATGGTTTTCCGTGGTTTCCCATTTTCAACACCAGGCAAATGCTGGGACAGTACCTTCTGACAGGCCACGGCCGCTTCCTTCCACATCCTTGCCCTGTTTCATTCATCTCCATCCATTCCATCTCTCATCCCGACGCGCAGGTCGCCCACGGGCATCGACTAGAAAGCCCTGCTCTCGGCCTCTCGGGAGGCTACACGAAAAAAAAAAATCTCTTCTCTTCATTAGTAGTCGCCAGAAACATCTCTCCTCTCCCACTCGTCTTAATACCTCTTTGTTTGTAACCCTATCTACCCATCTGATCTTCATCATTCTCCTGTAACACCATATTTCAAATGCTTCAATTCTCCTCTTTTCTGCTGCACCAATAGTCCAAGTTTCACTTCCATAGAGCGCCATGCTCCAGACAAGGGCTTTCAAAAATGACTTCCTAATACCTAAATCTATATTCGATGTCAGCAGATTCCTTTTTTGTAGAAATGCTTTCTTTGCCTGAGCCAACCTACTTTTTATATCCTCTTTGCTTCGTCCATCACTGGTTATTCTGCTTCCTAAGTAACAGAAGTCTCCTACTTCCTTCAGCTTTTCACCTGTCAATTTGATATCCATAGAGGTTTCTGATTTATTTCGGCTGCATTCCAGTATTTTTGTTTTACATTTATTAATTTTCATCATGAATTCTTTCCGTAAGACGGAGTCCATACCATTCAAAAACTCATTCAAATCCTCAGGCTTGTCGGCCAAGATGACGATGTCATCAGCAAATCTCAGAGTTGAAATTATTTCTCCTTGAATCTTCACTCCCACTTTAAATTTTTCTCTAATTTCCTTCATTGCTTGTTCAATGTAAAGATTGAAAAGTATGGGTGATAAGTTGCAGCCTTCCCTTACACCTTTCTGAATACCAGCTTCTCTCTCATGTCCTTCAACTCGAATGACTGCTGTCTGGTTTCTGTATAGATTGTATATCACCCTCTTATCCCTGTACTTTATTCCAATCGATTTCAAAATGCCAAACAATTTAGTCCAATCAACGTTATCAATAGCCTTTTCTAAGTCTACAAAAGCCATGAACGTTCTCTTATCTTTCCTTATTCTACCTTCCGAAATCAGCCTAAGACTTAGTACAGCTTCCCTTGTTCCTACATTTCTCCTGAAACCAAACTGGTCTTCACCCAACTCCGTTTCTATCTGGCTTTCAATCCTCTTGTAAATTATTCTAGACCTGATCTTTGAAGCATGAGTAATCAAGCTGATTGTACGGTAATCTTCACATCTGTCAGCTCCCACTTTCTTTGGTATAGGGATGATTACATTCTTCTTGAAATCAGGGGGTACCTCACCTGTCTCATAAATCCTACACACCAAGTGAAATAACCTGATCAGACCTTCATCTCCTATGCAGCGTAGCAACTCAATCGGTATATCATCTATGCCTGGTGCTTTGTTCCTGCTTAAGTCTTCCAAAGCTCTATCAAATTCTGATCTCAATATTAAATGATTCTCAATCTCCTTTCCCTTATACAAACTCTCTATGTAAGCTTTCCATCTCTCAACCTTTTCTTCCCTATCTGTTAGAGACTTTCCATTTGTGTCCTTAATATTACAGCACTTAGTCTTCTTTTCCCCAAAAGTATTCTTAATCATTCGATAAGCTGTGTCTACTTTTCCTAATTTCAGACAATTTTCTATACCTGCACATTTCTCTTTCAACCATTCTTCTTTCGCTTCCTTGCACTTCTTGTTAACCTCATATCTCAGACATTACTGTGAAGGTTTGCAAACGGCTATAAAGTTATAACGGATCCAAATTAAGCCTGTGTAATGTGTATTGTGAAATAATATGTATTGTGTTAAAGTGAGAAAAGCCACTGATAAAAATATGATTATCATGTGTGAAGTATGTGATAGCATGTGTCGTGTGAGATATAGCATGTTGGCTTAGACCAAGCATCATGGTAGGATCGTGGCTGGTGTGCTGGAATAATCCAACGAAAATGAAAAGTGAGTACAAATTTAAAATGTTAATGTAATTAGATAGTTCACCATACAACGAAGCATCACTTTAAAGACTAAGATGTAACAGTCACTTATGCACGAGCTTTCACCACTCGTATTTTGGTAGAATATGGCTTGGAGGGTGATTTTTTTAGGGCCATTCAGGCCTAAGATAGTGATGAAAGTAACGGTAACGTTAAATATTAATAATAATAATAATAATACTAATAATAATCTGGGGTCGGTAACTGTAATAAGTAAAGTAATAGGCATTTCAGGCCTAAAGAACGTACAAAGTGTGTCATGTCTAACATAAATATACTGTATTTTTGTAAACAGTAAGTAAGTAACGTAAAAGATATCGTGATATGAGAGTTTTTCAGTGTCAGTGAATTGTTGAATGGATATTTAATATGGTCAATTCTCAGGATTGTATTTGAGAACCATTAAAGTAATGTAAGCCAGTAAATTTATACTTGTTATAGGAGCTACTTAAAGCTTTGGCTTAAGTGGAATTGCAGAGAGGAAGTGAGTGCTTTAATAATTGAGTCATCTATGAGAAATATTGTTTGAGCCGCATACAGCGAGCAAAGTAACGTAGAATCAAGAGATTTACGTCAATAAAGTTGCGGGGACCATTCTAACATAGCTTGCACGTTAGGTGAAAAGTTGGCTAATCTACGAGATAGTATTGCCGTGGAGCATACTTGTATTATTCGCGGCGGAGTGGAATGGAGTCTGTCTGTATCCACCGCTTGCAGGAATATTGCCACGAGGGATACTCTTCGAGACCCTACGTGAGCCCATGTATTAGTTGATCTGCCCTGAGAGGTAAGAATCAAGTTTCGTCGTATAGGAAACGCCGATTTCCTTATTATTATATTAGGCAGCTGCTGATGAGAAATCTTGGATTCTCTATCCATGTGTATTTTGGAAGGGAAAACGTACCACTTTAGCGTTTCATTTTGATGGGAAAAAGGAATACGATTCACGTGACACAACACTTGTTAATTAAGGCATTAGATAATGAATTTATGTTAATGAAAGTAAATACCCCGTGAGAAACGGATTAATGTTTAATTATTACAGAATTAATGTCATTTAAGTGATTTTATGACTATTGTGTTGTGATACTCCAGTTTATGTTAAATTGTGCGACGTGAAGAACACTATGGACACTCGTAGATGTCTGAAAGTATCAATGATAGGACGCTAGAAATAGATTGGAGTGCAGTGAAGCACTAATTGTAAGAAGAGACTCACAAATAACCTTGATTTTCATTGTGGGATGTAAATGTAAAATGTCCTTTGTTTGTATTTTTGTTGTATAGCCATGAAATTTATCATTTAATATTGTATTTAGGAATATGTTGTTTCTTTCATGTAGAGTAGTTACCTGACAGACTCAAATCCTGAGCATGTTGTCGTAGGGTGGGCATGAACGTCCCATACCTCGAAAGACCGTGAGTTAGCTGGGATACGAACACATGTTCCATGTGATGACAATTGGGTACATGGAGGAGGTGTTATTGTACTAGGATTGAGTCACAGGTACTACTAAAAGTCTTCCAAGATATTAATGGTAGAAGCAAGTACAGCAGAAAAATTAGGATATATTAGGAAAAGGCCGCGTCCCATTTGTTAATAAGCCTTCACGACAAAATAAATGTTGATAATCCTCCATAAGACATGCTTAAATGTAACTTGTTAGCGATGAGCACCCACCTACTTATAAACACCATAAAGCATGCGTAAACCCTTGTATCATGGCCCAGGCCATGTGGGGCGGTATTAATTCATTATGGAATCGCCTGCATCAGTGCAATATAAGCTATCTTGGCATTGCGCAACCTGGCCACGGATAAACCCTTTCCATTATCATGTCGCTGATACGTGGGGCCAGTTAAAAATACAGGTCACCATAGGCGCATAATCTACTTACATTATTATGGCATGGCCCAGTGTGGGGCATTCGGCAATAAAAACCACTCCCTGGACAGTTTTACTACAAAATCAGAATATGGCCGATGTCTTACAATGGGGTACACCATGGCACTTTACATTATCATGTCGCCCGTCTGTGGGGAAATGCATGAGATATCCTTCATAACATTATCATGGCGCCCAGAGACGTGGAAGGCTTATGGGATTCAGAAAACCCCATAATAATAGCATGGTTTTCATGGGGAAAACCATAATAGTATTTTTCCCCTCAAACTGTATTTGAGCGATTGTGAGTCTTGTTAGGTGATACTCAGACATTAGACACTGTTGTCAGACGGGTACGAGGGTCTAAACCCATTCCATAGGTGGTTACAGCACTGTGTAATATGATGTTGTTGTTGTCGCGATATCGGAATTCTTTTTCCCAATAGAACGCGCCAGCATGCTCAGCTGCGGCCTGCCTGAATCTCAAAATAAGAAATACAGGATGGCTGGAACTGAAGGGGTACTCAAGTGTTTCGCGGAGTTAAAAGAACATTTTGATACTACTCGTGCTAAGAGTAGGGAAGAGGCTAAAGCATTTCAAGATGAAATAGCAGGTAGATTGGCTACAGTAAACACAGTTAGAGAATAATCAAACCGAGGTAAGCCAGATGCTGGCTAATCAAACTGAAATGAACACTAGATTAGAGACCAATCAAACTGAACTAAACACTAGATTAGAGGCTAATCAAACTGAGGTAAGCCAGATGTTGACTACAGTAAATACTCAGTTAGATTTAAACCTATTAGAGGTCAATAATAAAATTGATGACGTTAAAGATTCTATTAAGCAAGAGGTAACTAAGAATATTGTTAGCGTGGTTTCAGAGATGCAAGCTAATAACGACAAACGCTTTGAGTCAATAGAGCTAAAACTAGAGAATAATCTGCAAGCGTGCAGAGAATCACAGCGTGAGATTAATGATAGCTTAAACAGTATGTCCATAGAGCTTAAAGATATTCAAAATCAGAATGAAGCGAATACTAAGCGTCAGCAAGAGCAATTTAATACGTTCACTCAGACCGTGGATCAAAGGCTCGAAGACAGCGACGGAAAATGGAATAGTCGGATGGCAAGCTACGCAAAGGCGGTAGACGAAGCCTTAAGGAAGCAGGATCAGAATATCCTTGACCAATGCAAGGAGATCAATGAAATAAAAACTTCTGCTCAAGGGAATAAGGAAATCATCTCAAACATGAAAAGGCAGGTTGGAAAGGTTCAAAAGGAGTTAGAACAAACTCAAAACGATTTAGCAGTCATTCTTAAAAGGCAGGATGAGGACCAGGGAGAAATTACAAAAATAAGGACTGAAATTTCTCATATGCATGGTCACATACAGAAAGAAGTTACAGACTTACGAGAAGAATTAGAACTTCGAGAGGGCTTGAAGACTGAAGCCAGCGATAAAACGCTTGCCGAGGTAAGACAGAGTCTAGCGGGGGAAATTTCCCATATGAAAGAAAGCCTTAAGGATGACAAGGAGAAAGTATTTTCTATGGCAGAGAAAACCGGGATCGCTTGGAAAAAAATAGAACGAGACGTATTAGCTCGTTTAGAAAGGGCAGAAAATAGGCACAGCCAAATAGAAACTAGAATGATCGCACAGGAGGAATCCTTATTGCGAAATCCTAGATCTAGTGAAGGAAGCATATATGAAAATAGGAGAAATAAATGGGCAGATATAGAGATACAGCCCACTCCAAAAAATACAGCCATGCCAAGTGACAGCCCGTATACCACGCCTGGTATACCTATTGCTATGTCCACACCGCATGAAAATGCTGTACAAAATCAAATAGTCACTGTTGTGAGGGCTAGTGACGAGAAACCGAAGAAATATTCAGGGAGTAATTCTAACATGACACCCAAATACTGGCTTAAAGAGGTTTCCGAGTACTTGAATGACGCGAAGGTACCGCCAGAGCGAAGGTTAAGAGCTATCGAAAAACTGACTGAAGGCGAGTGCGCCTTATGGTTTAGGAGATTTCCGTACACGTTTGACACCGTTGACGTATTTCGCCAGGCATTTTTAAGCAGGTACTGGAACGCAAATATACAACAGAACCTCAGATTGGCCTTGTACTCCAGACGCTATAGTACAAATAATCCTAGGAAGTACGCTGAGTTTTTCATAGCGCAATTGTGCCGTTTCCGAGAACTTGATGAAGGGCCTAGAGAGTCAGATCTGTGTATAGCGATAGCCAAGCAGTTATTGTATGAGGTACAAGGTCTATTAATCTCAGCAAACGCCAAGACAGCGACTGGCATGGAGGAAGTGCTGAGACAACTCTATCTCACTACAGCGCAGCACACAAGGCAAAGTCGGAACATGGAACAAGTCAACATGACTACTACACCTACTGAATCGACTAAGGTGCAGACTAAAAGTAAGTCTACTAGCACCGAAACGGAGAAATCAGACTGGCAACGCGAAGAAGGGGAAAACCAGAATTGGAGGCCAGCATACAAAGGAAGATCGAACCGCGGATACCGAGGAAGGAAAGCCTGGAATCAGCGCGATACGAGAGACCATCAGCCTGATAACAAAAGAAATTACGGCCGAAATGGGAATGACCGTGAATGGAGACCCCAAGAACAGAGTCGCGGGTTCGATGAAGAAGCGGAAGAACGCTATCACGCATCATTAAGATACATGGAAGAGCGTGGAGACGACAATAGAAAATCGCAAGTGCATTGGGATGAAGCGATTAAGAATAGAAGGTCACCCGACATCTATAAGAATGATGACGGAGCCAAGAGTCTGGAACTTCAGCAGTACGAAGTCAGACAGAAGAACTCCACAAAGAATGGAGCAATAGACAAAAAAACACCAAAATTAAATGACCAAATAGGAGAGATAAATGCAGGATTGAATACAGTGAATGTGGTTAACTGGTTTGCCAAACCCGAGGAACTTATTGAAGACCCAAATGAAGGGACGGCCAATGTGAGAAGGGAACTACCCATTATAATTGTAAACATCGCAGGCATGAAGATAAGAAGTCTTCTAGATACAGGCTCAACGGTATGTCTGATTACCCAGGCGTTATATAATGAAATCCAAAGTAAAATCCACGTATTGAAAATACCTATTTCAAGCGTGAAGATAAAAGGCGTGATACCAGATAAAGTGATGATATGCAGATACCAAGTATTTTTAGATTTACATATAGGGAACTCTACATTCTCACAGAGCTTCTTACTTGTGAATAAGCTGCCTTTTAACATTATTGTTGGCATGGATTTCATAAGAGAATATAAGGTCATAATAGATCTCTCACAAGACATTGTTATGTTTCGCGCAAGTGAGGGAAAGGAAGATTTAGAGCTCTCATTAAAGCACAATGAAACGAGACCAGAAGAGTACTGTGCCCGTTTAGACCGGAGTCCGCACGACCACATATGCATTTTACCAATAATCAGTCAGCACGAGAGTCAAAATATCCCGGAGCGCCAGATGGGTTAAAGCAAATCGCAAAAACGACATCAAATGAAAAAAATGCTTTACTGATTTTTGGCTCAATGCAACAATAAGGATAGAAGGAGATTCAATTGGCCGTAACACATCAAGTAAAATTCTCATTTTATTTTGAATTTAAAATTGACTGCAAAAATGCTCGAAGCAGCATCACTCACGTGTGGCGACCCACACTCCTATCTACACAATATACAGAAATTTTCCAAACACATTTGACAATTATTTTTGGAGACACAAGTCTGATTATTAGTCCTGTAGACTGTGTTCCAAAATTATTTATGATTAAATCCAGTTCAAATTTAATTGTCTCTACTGGAAATATCGTAGTTCACTGTTTGAATTTTTACATAATATTAACACTCGTAGAATAAATGTTCATAGAATTTTTAACTTTCACTTATTTTTCCAGTTCCAAAAAATATTGTCAAAAATATTGTTATCATTGAAGCAACACAAATTATTTACACATATTAATAACCTCTGAAAAGTATTTGATCTTGAGCATAGCATCGAAGAACTGTGCGAAGCACAACAAAAAAATTGTTCTTCTGACATTAAACATTTCGAGAAGTGACTCGATTATGAACTTCAAGTTCCTCACAAAATATATGATTTCTGAATCATCAACTTGATCAATAAATGGTTGAACCATTCAACTATTTGATTTTCCACTTGGAATCATTATTATGAAAAATATTTATATTCATGGCCATTTTAGCAATTTTCACAACTTGCAATTCTTCGACAGAATGCGGAAATAAGAATTGTAGTTTCATAATGAATTCATTTAGTTCATGGCACTAGGATTGAAAATATCCTTCAAATTATTCGTGGTTAAAGAATTATTTTTAATTGGCAGTGGCCCACTCTATTATTTGTGTAAGAACACAATATTACAACAACAACGGCAAAGGTCCTCCTCTGAAGAAGAATAAACTACTATCATGACAAATCCGGGTTCTAGCAAAATCAAAGCCTAAATGGAATTCGTAAACAAGGTTGAAATAAGAACTGATGGTTTCAAAGAAATAACCTTCGGGTCATTCATACGACGAAATGTGTGGCTCCAATACTCCTACTATAAACCTGAGCCATCGATCCTGCTATTTGATTGATGCTCGAAAAAACCTCCTCATTCCTGCGACTTAAACATGCGCACCTGGGAATGGCATTTCAACTACTCCACACACATAAATTTTCTTCCCAAAATTTATACAATAAATCAAGCCTCTGCTTGTTATCAACACTGGAAGATTAATAAACTTACAAGTTTATTTTATTTTACCATTCAGTTCAACCCGTGAATTTACCATACTTATGAAAATTTTTATTTCACTTTCGAGTGTATTTACGTCATGATTTTATATAAATACAAAAATATCCTATTTGATACAAATATCATTTGCTTCCCGTTTCATGCCTCTCCGTGTTATCTGAAAAATATACTTTGCTCATTGCAAATATTAACTGTTCAACCAGAACTGAAATATTGGTTGAATGCGGGCTTGCGCTAACCACTCTCCTTCGGAAAATCTCCTGTTCCAAACTAGAAATGATTAAACTACTTCATAGGCTCTCTCTCAATACATATGATTATTAGAAAATATAATATCCAAGAATTATTTAGAAAAATTATGAAAATTATTATTATTATTATTAGTGGATTATTATTATTATTATTATTATTATTATTAGTGGATTATTATTATTATTATTAGTGGATTATTTTAAATATGTTTAATTATCATATCATTATGTGAGAATCCACATGTTCGAACCTTCGAATATGGAAAAAATATCCATTCCTCAACAAAAATAATTATTAACTTTTACAGTTACATCGGCTGATTACCGTGATTTCCCTAAAATATGAAATATTCAAATAAATGCTCGAAATGCTCGGTCATCGATCCTAAACTGTTCTGAGTGCTGAAAATACTCAGAATAACTCTTAACAAGTCTTGCGTAAATCATTGCAAGATTTAAATACGAAGAAAAATAAATGTGTTGGTCATCTGCAGAAAAATAGTTTGTTCCAATTAGCTAGGCATAATATAATTCAAATGTGGCTTACATTTCTTGATGGTCTTGAAGCGTAGCGAACCTGGTATGTACCAGATTTATCCATAGACATGCCCTAGCGGACAAGCACGTATAATCCTTGTATCGGCCGCCATTATATACCCACAATCCGTCTAGTAAGACATAGTGGTAGTATCCCTTGACGTTTGAATTAACTGTTGTTCCATTTTAACATGGGCTTCTATCAAAGCCATAACAGTTTGTTTAAATGGGGTCAGATCTAAGTGATCTATTCTTAGATATGTCAGTTGTAACATAACTCACGGTAGTCTTATCAATACAAGAAGACACTGACAGTCTAACCAATCAACGGCTGTTCTGAAGATCGTTCCCTGGGCATGGTTTCACACCATCTACCATGCGCTAAGCAACCTGTAGTTTCCCTTGCGTAGACTAATGAACACCACCGTGATAGATTGGTCTTCAGTGTACTGATAGATCGAAGTGGTTAACAAGTTACCAATATGAAAACTGACTGAAATGGACTTAAACATCCAAGTATTAGGTTATTACTGGACTGTGACAAAGTACTAATTCTAGACAAAGTCTAGCATATGTCCATGTAGAAACATAAATATTTCCACTAATGTCTGTAGAAAAAAAAAATCAATCACCTCAGTGATTCTCCTCGCCGGAAACTTACTAAGTTCCACCTCGTAGCGCAGCACTTTTGTGACTATCACAACTTTGAAAATTACTTCTGCGTAGATCCGGCAACCATGTGCCTTGGCTCAGCATAGCAGCAACTTGCTCGGCAAATGCTTGTGTTGGAATGAGCTATCGATGCCTCGGCCGGCCGGCTTTTATTCAAAACTGCCAGGGTCACGCGTCATCAGCTGATATCTGGAAATCCTCATATCTCTGGTATCCCTGGTCCGATTTACTTGATACTAAGTGCATTCTCTTTCATTTGGCCGTGCCAGTAATCTGATCCAAGTCTCAAGTCTCTACTCCATGGTTAACTATTTAATCAATAAATAGCCTCGACCTCTGCTATTACTCGCTACGTCACTTGACATGCAAGTATCGGTAAATTCTTTCCAATTGCTTCGAGAAGCAATGTAGCGCGATATTCAAATATCTCAACTTTCAAAAGCGGTTGTAGCCTTTCCCTTGATATCTATGTGTCTGAATCTTGGAATACCCATTCCTAGAGTTGGGCACATCCACCCCACACCTAGCAAAAAATTAAAATTGAAAAAAAAAAATTTTTTTTCCTATCTACACATTAAATCATCTGGTTCTTGAATAATAAATCTTCAAATTCGATGCATTATAAGTTCCCACGATGTTACCAGTTCGTGTATTCGCGACTTCATAGCTTCCATTGTTGTTTACTTCCACAATACGATATTCAAAATCTTTAATTTCTCCAGGTTTAATATCAAAAATATCGTGATACTCTTCCAAAATTTTCCCTAGCTCTGGGGACTCCTCCTCAGTGTAGACTTCTCTTCCTTCAGCTTCATGAAAAATCAGAGACCATTGAGCATCTCCCTCGATGTCTTCCTCTTCTTTTCCCTCGAAATTAATCTCTTCGGTATTCTTGAATCTAATCGTCTCTGTCTTCATGTCTATCACTGCTTGATATTTCTGAATGAAATCTGCTCCCAATATCATGTCAAAAGCCATGTCCTTCATTACAACAAACACATGTCGGAAACCATGTCCTCCAATCGTAATACATAAGTATAATTGTGTTTTGCACAGAGATATTTTGTTGGGTATTATTCCTTGTATCTTAATTCCTGATACTGGAATTACCTCTAAATTCTCTTTGAGCTTCCACAGAATATAAAGCTTCTCACTCACAAGACAAAGCATAGCCCCAGTATCAATCAAAGTATCGACAGGCATACCGAATACTTCGCATGATATGATTGGCATTCTAATTCTTGTACCCATTTCTTTCCGTTCGTCATTCTGTTGAATTAAATCATCATCCTCTGCTTGCCATTTAATAATTCTGGAAGTGAAAGTGTTTAAAATTCTATCTTCTACTGTGAATTCGAAGTTGTTTTTTTTTTCGTTACCATTCCCCCGGGATTGTTGTGTTCCCGATGGACCTGGTTCATTGGGCCTCTGCTCCAAAAATTGCAAGTTATCTTGGTGTCTTGCTTCCAAGTTTTTCCTCGTCTCCTTGTTGAACTCTTCATTGGACTGACGAGTATCCACATTCCCTCTGTTATTGTAGTTGTTTTTACCATAGTATCTTCTTTCCTGGTACCTTCCTTGATTATCCCGTGGCCTTCTCCATCGAGTATTGTATCGATTTCCACCATCTGGTCTCGCATAAGGCTTGTAACTGTATCTGTTACTGTACTGATTCCATCCTCTCTTATTTGAATCTTCCCTCGGCGTTTTCTTTTCTCGCCCCTCTCGAATCTCTCGAGGTGTTTGAGAATAACTATCGGCCATAACAGCGTACACAGCGTTGTTATTCTTTCCTCCCTTCTGATGGAAGAATTGAGCGTTCGTATGATCCAGCTTCTGTAATACTTCGTCAAATTGCTCCATATTATAGATATCAGCAGCGATCAAAGTCCTTTGGACGTCTGCTGGAAACTGACGTATCAATGCAGTAATTAATTCGTTATCTGGCATCGGCGGATCTAAATGTTGAAGTTTAGAAAGCTGTCCAGAAAAGTACGTAGAGTATCGAGTAGGTTGTGACGTCGAGAATCTCTTAGAATATAATTCTGCTCTGACTTGCTGTTGGGTTTCCGGGGACCAAAACTTTTTCAATAGCCCACGAGAAAACTCCTCAAAAGTGGTTAGAGTGGATCTAAAAGCTCTAAACCAAAGAAGTGCAGGACCTTCCAAAAACTTCCCTATCACTCGGATCTGTCTTTCTTTAGGGATCTTGGAATCTTTCAGGTAATCCCCTGCTTCTCTCAAAAATTCTACGGGTGTTACTGAATCTCGCCCTGAAAATTTAGAAGGCTTATCTTCTACATTCTTAAATACATTTATGGGGTTGGATTGAAATACTGTCCTGACCTCGTCCTGTCTTTGACTATCCGTTTCTCTAGCTGCTCCTAGATTTATATGTATCTGTTCCTTTCCCCTTACATTTGGCATTTTCAACAGATGGTCAGACTGTTTCTCGTCCTTGATTTGAGTTTTCATAGCTTCAAGTTCCTTCTGGTTTTCTTCTGCCATTTTCTTAATTGCTTCAGTTTCTTTACAATTCTCCTTAACATCAGTGGATATCTGGTTCATAACAGCCTCATGACTTTTCAATGACCCTGTCATATCTGATATGTCCTTCTGAGTTGCTTGGATATCTTTGGAAATTACTTGAATATGGCATGACAAAGTTTCCCTAATCTCCTTGATTCCCTCTTGATTCTCCAGCTTGAGTGTGTCTTTAATTTCATTGACAACTGTGATTTAATTTCAGTTTGTAACTCATTAATCACACCTTCTCTTATTTCTCCCATTACAAGTTCTTTGAACTGTTCTGTCAACCGTTGAACAACTAGAATTCCCATCTCATTACTCTCCTTCTTCACTCTGACTTCTAGGTTGATCATGTCTTCACCAACTTTCCTAAGACCATGTTCTATCCTATCAGCTAAGCTTTGGGATCTAAGATCGGCATCGCGAAATTTATCGACCATTAAACTTGCGTTAGTAGCTAATGAAGTTTCGAGCTCATGTGTTTTTTCGCATAATTTAGACATTTTACTCTCAAGTGACATTTTCAAAATTTCGGAATTCTCTTTAAATTTACTCTCCATAGAATTAAATTTACTATTTAAATTTTCTTTCATGTTACCTTTTAAAGAATCAGAACTTTCTTTAAGTTTATATTCCAAAGAATCAGAATTTTCTTTAAGTTTATCATTTAAACGTTCTTTAAGTATATTTTCTAAAGACTCAGAATTTTCTTTAAGTTTATTTTCTAAAGAATCAGAATTTTCATTAAGTTTATTTTCTAAAGAATCAGAATTCTCTTTAAGTTTATCGTTTAAATTTTCTTTAAGTTTATTTTCTAAAGAATCAGAATTTTCTTTAAGTTTCCTTTCCAAAGCCTCAGTATTTTCTTTCATAATGGCTGCTACACGCAGTCCAGCCTCTTTTGAACTCTCCTCCAAACTCCTCATCATCCTCATCATTTCTTCCATAATTTCAATTATTATTCAAAGCTTAGGGGTATACAATATCGGCAAACACAAGCTTATAACTAGAACAACAAATATGAATAGCTAATTGGAACACTCTAATAAAATGAGACTTGTCCTAATGTCGACGTGATGGAAAAACAAAATTCTCTACTTTTACGAATTACATTTACCACAATATCACAAGAAAAATATGCAAGTTCTCAAGTATCCTCCACCTGGATTCTAATAATGCGTATGTCCAGTCATCGAACGTTTACTACTGAATTTACTTGACGCCCTAATGGTTAAGCCATTATCAAAAATAATCAAACCCATTCTAATTATTAACCAAGTTAAATTTTTAATTTTCCCCATTAATTGGGTTTCCTACTAATTTATTCATCCAAACCAGACATCTCTCAACTCCCAAAATATTTCTATAAAAATTATCACAATTTAAATCGGCATGCGATTGACCATGTCTAACTCGAGACCCACGTTCGAAGCCATTTCTCTCTCTATCTTATTTTATGTGCCCGTTTAGACCGGAGTCCGCACGACCACATATGCATTTTACCAATAATCAGTCAGCACGAGAGTCAAAATATCCCGGAGCACCAGATGGGTTAAAGCAAATCTCAAAAACGACATCAAATGAAAAAAATGCTCTACTGATTTTTGGCTCAATGCAACAATAAGGATAGAAGGAGATTCAATTGGGCGTAACACATCAAGTAAAATTCCCATTTTATTTTGAATTTAAAATTGACTGCAAAAATGCTCGAAGCAGCATCACTCACGTGTGGCGACCCACACTCCTATTTACACAATATACAGAAATTTTCCAAACTCATTTGACAATTATTTTTGGAGACACAAGTCTGATTATTAGTCCTGTAGACTGTGTTCCAAAATTATTTATGATTAAATCCAGTTCAAATTTAATTGTCTCTACTGGAAATATCGTAGTTCACTGTTTGAATTTTTACATAATATTAACACTCGTAGAATAAATGTTCATAGAATTTTTAACTTTCACTTATTTTTCCAGTTCCAAAAAATATTGTCAAAAAATATTGTTATCATTGAAGCAACACAAATTATTTACACATATTAATAACCTCTGAAAAGTATTTGATCTTGAGCATAGCATCGAAGAACTGTGCGAAGCACAACAAAAAAAATTGTTCTTCTGACATTGAACATTTCGAGAAGTGACTCGATTATGAACTTCAAGTTCCTCACAAAATATATGATTTCTGAATCATCAACTTGATCAATAAATGGTTGAACCATTCAACTATTTGATTTTCCACTTGGAATCATTATTATGAAAAATATTTATATTCATGGCCATTTTAGCAATTTTCACAACTTGCAATTCTTCGACAGAATGCGGAAATAAGAATTGTAGTTTC
Organism: Meconema thalassinum; assembly: GCA_946902985.2. Taxonomy (NCBI): domain Eukaryota; kingdom Metazoa; phylum Arthropoda; class Insecta; order Orthoptera; family Tettigoniidae; genus Meconema; species Meconema thalassinum. The sequence continues at coordinate 655,300,307 of OX336390.1, forward strand.
ATAATGAATTCATTTAGTTCATGGCACTAGGATTGAAAATATCCTTCAAATTATTCGTGGTTAAAGAATTATTTTTAATTGGCAGTGGCCCACTCTATTATTTGTGTAAGAACACAATATTACAACAACAACGGCAAAGGTCTTCCTCTGAAGAAGAATAAACTACTATCATGACAAATCCGGGTTCTAGCAAAATCAAAGCCTAAATGGAATTCGTAAACAAGGTTGAAATAAGAACTGATGGTTTCAAAGAAATAACCTTCGGGTCATTCATACGACGAAAAGTGTGGCTCCAATACTCCTACTATAAACCTGAGCCATCGATCCTGCTATTTGATTGATGCTCGAAAAAACCTCCTCATTCCTGCGACTTAAACATGCGCACCTGGGAATGGCATTTCAACTACTCCACACACATAAATTTTCTTCCCAAAATTTATACAATAAATCAAGCCTCTGCTTGTTATCAACACTGGAAGATTAATAAACTTACAAGTTTATTTTATTTTACCATTCAGTTCAACCCGTGAATTTACCATACTTATGAAAATTTTTATTTCACTTTCGAGTGTATTTACGTCATGATTTTATATAAATACAAAAATATCCTATTTGATACAAATATCATTTGCTTCCCGTTTCATGCCTCTCCGTGTTATCTGAAAAATATACTTTGCTCATTGCAAATATTAACTGTTCAACCAGAACTGAAATATTGGTTGAATGCGGGCTTGCGCTAACCACTCTCCTTCGGAAAATCTCCTGTTCCAAACTAGAAATGATTAAACTACTTCATAGGCTCTCTCTCAATACATATGATTATTAGAAAATATAATATCCAAGAATTATTTAGAAAAATTATGAAAATTATTATTATTATTATTAGTGGATTATTATTATTATTATTATTAGTGGATTATTATTATTATTATTAGTGGATTATTTTAAATATGTTTAATTATCATCTCATTATGTGAGAATCCACATGTTCGAACCTTCGAATATGGAAAAAATATCCATTCCTCAACAAAAATAATTATTAACTTTTACAGTTACATCGGCTGATTACCGTGATTTCCCTAAAATATGAAATATTCAAATAAATGCTCGAAATGCTCGGTCATCGATCCTAAACTGTTCTGAGTGCTGAAAATACTCAGAATAACTCTTAACAAGTCTTGCGTAAATCATTGCAAGATTTAAATACGAAGAAAAATAAATGTGTTGGTCATCTGCAGAAAAATAGTTTGTTCCAATTAGCTAGGCATAATATAATTCAAATGTGGCTTACATTTCTTGATGGTCTTGAAGCGTAGCGAACCTGGTCTGTACCAGATTTATCCGTAGACATGCCCTAGCGGACAAGCACGTATAATCCTTGTATCGGCCGCCATTATATACCCACAATCCGTCTAGTAAGACATAGTGGTAGTATCTCTTGACGTTTGAATTAACTGTTGTTCCATTTTAATATGGGCTTCTATCAAAGCTATAACAGTTTGTTTAAATGGGGTCAGATCTAAGTGATCTATTCTTAGATATGTCAGTTGTAACATAACTCACGGTAATCTTATCAATACAAGAAGACACTGACAGTCTAACCAATCAACGGCTGTTCTGAAGATCGTTCCCTGGGCATGGTTTCACACCATCTACCATGCGCTAAGCAACCTGTAGTTTCCCTTGCGTAGACTAATGAACGCCACCGTGATAGATTGGTCTTCAGTGTACTGATAGATCGAAGTGGTTAACAAGTTACCAATATGAAAACTGACTGAAATGGACTTAAACATCCAAGTATTAGGTTATTACTGGACTGTGACAAAGTACTAATTCTAGACAAAGTCTAGCATATGTCCATGTAGAAACATAAATATTTCCACTAATGTCTGTAGAAAAAAAAATCAATCACCTCAGTGATTCTCCTCGCCGGAAACTTACTAAGTTCCACCTCGTAGCGCAGCACTTTTGTGACTATCACAACTTTGAAAATTACTTCTGCGTAGATCCGGCAACCATGTGCCTTGGCTCAGCGTAGCAGCAACTTGCTCGGCAAATGCTTGTGTTGGAATGAGCTATCGATGCCTCGGCTGGCCGGCTTTTATTCAAAACTGCCAGGGTCACGCGTCATCAGCTGATATCTGGAAATCCTCATATCTCTGGTATCCCTGGTCCGATTTACTTGATACTAAGTGCATTCTCTTTCATTTGGCCGTGCCAGTAATCTGATCCAAGTCTCAAGTCTCTACTCCATGGTTAACTATTTAATCAATAAATAGCCTCGACCTCTGCTATTACTCGCTACGTCACTTGACATGCAAGTATCGGTAAATTCTTTCCAATTGCTTCGAGAAGCAATGTAGCGCGATATTCAAATATCTCAACTTTCAAAAGCGGCTGTAGCCTTTCCCTTGATATCTAGGTGTCTGAATCTTGGAATACCCATTCCTAGAGTTGGGCACAGTACGTATGGCATACATACGGAGATATGACTGGGGATGCAGTATTGACAACAGAAGACATCGAGGGAGAGTTGGCAACACTGGCCGCAGACATTGAAAAGGACCTCGAAGCACAATTTGAAGAATGCCTGGAAGAAAAGATAGAGGAAGCTAAAATTGGTCCAGAACATAAGCAAATGTTAAGGGAACTGCTATTTAAATACAAAGGAGTCTTCGATTCGTGACCTGGCCGGATCAAGAATTTCCAATATGCGTTCCAAGTTAGTGACTGCACACCATTCAGACAAAAGCCGTATCCGGTAGCCGAAAAACATTATTTAAAGGTCAAGGAAGCAATACAGGAGATGCTAGAGGCGGGCGTCATTGTAAAGACGGCCACACCTTATGTCAGCCCACTGGTAGTTGTACCTAAACAGGACGGAAGTGTAAGGATATGCCTGGACCTGCGGAATTTGAATTCCAAGGTCATACCAGAGTTTGACCAAGTGCCGCCCATCAAGGAGGTCCTCAGGAGGTTCAAAGGAAAGACTGTTTTCTCAAATCTTGACCTGACAGCAAATTTTCACCATCTTGCTCTGGAGGAGAAAACAAGTTTATTAACTGGGTTTTTATTCGATCAGCATACATATTCGTTCGTGTGTCTCCCATTTGGCCTGAAAACAGCGGGTTCAGCGTTGATACGAGCGCTTGATCGGAACCTGTCTGAAGAAGTAAAAGCAACAACCATATGCTATGTAGATGATATACTACTGACATCTGAAACAGTCGAAGAACACATCAGAGACCTACGCAAGCTGTTGGATGACCTAAGTCAGGCTGACTTTAAGGTCAATATAAAGAAATCTAACTTTGGTCAGAGAGAAGTTAAATTCCTAGGCCATGTAATAGATGCGCAAGGAGTTAGGCCTAATCCGGGAAAATTGGAGGTCATTTAACATTTCCCGAGACCAACGAAGGTGAAGAACGTCAGGCAATATCTAGGCGTTATTGGATTCTTTTCAAGCCATTGCCCGAAGTATACCGAGACCGTAGCACCATTCCAAGATTTACTGAAGAAAGGGTGAAGGTGGCGTTGGACGGAAAAATGCGAGGAAGCCTTCGTGAAATCTAAACAGATGCTTTTAGATTACGTTAAATTGGGATATCCAGACTACACCCAGAAAATTATTATCCAGACTGACGCATCACTTATAGGCATTGGGGCGATGCTCTACCAGGAAAATGTGGACAGGCCAGAGGAGAAAACTTATATTGCATTCATAAGTAGAAGGTTGAAACCTAATGAAAAGAATTATACGGTCACGGAGATCGAATTCCTTGCAATACTGTATGCCTTACAGTATTGGCAAAAACTAATTTATGGGTTCAGAATTATATTGATAACGGACCATAAAGCCCTAACATTCCTGTTGAAAACGGACTTGTCAAGTCAAAGACTGACGAGGTGGTCACTGTATATACTGCAATTTCAAGTGGAAATCGAGTATTGCCCGGGGAAGGACAATATCATACCTGATTTGCTAAGCAGATACCCGACAGCTGATGAAGAGGAAGCTCTAGCTATCGACATAGAAGATAGAGACCAGAAGACCTTAGATGATCTCAGGAACATCACCGTTTTTCAACGTGAAGATCCCTGGATACGGTTGATGATTAATTACTTCGAGGGAAAGCTCGCCAGAGGATTATGAAACGAGAGAAGACCAAGCCACTCACACCCAAATTCACAGGGAGTCATTATATATGCACGCAGAGAGTCCTGAGTAAAGCTCGCAGACCCAGGAAAAGAGAAAGCAGGACGACCAGCTCGCAGACCCAGGGGAAAGGAGGGGTGAATGCAGCTGCCGGTTGAAAGAATTTTACGACCAGTTGTGTGAGGCCGCTGCAGAACTCCAAGGAATGAATGAACAACTAAGGAAGCAGAACAAGAGAATACGAGACGGCAGACATATTGGAGTGGGGAAACGAGACATCCTACTGCCGAGAGCACTGACCGCTTAAAGTAAACATTTTATGGAGTCGATGCCATCTGAAGGCCCGAAAAATTCACTTGTAAAATGAATTTTCCGAGCTTAGCGAGGGAAAGATGTACCCAATGGGACACGGCAGACTGACATCGAACTCGGGTCTTATCAGAGAAGACTAGGCCCATGATTCTGCCTAGAACCGAACCATTGATCTCTGAGGGGGAACAGCTACAGGGAACCCGAAGAGCAATGAGTTATATAATGACATATAATAATTTAGCATGATTTCACGGCTTGAATGTGAATATCATAGCTGTTTAAGGTGAATAATTGTAAGAAAATGCAAGCATATGTACGTTTTGGAAGGATAAACGCATGAAGGCAAGCCAGCTTGACATTTGACTAATCGCAGCCAGCAGAGGGGCGTGGATGGCTGACGCCGAAGGAACTCATTTCGTCTGGACCGCCAGGACAGCTCGAAATTAATGACTCTGGGGTTCACCGGTGGACAACGCTTGAGACCGAAGAGGGGATAATCGTCCACGGAAATTAATTGATTACAGGCAATTGGAGCATTGAAATGGAGTAAAACTTACACCCAGGTGAATATATTCTAGGAGAGATAATTTAGGAGTGGTCTCACGCCTAAATTAAAGCCTATATCTCTAAATAGCCTGTGAACACTAGGCCTACGCGCAAGAGGAATGATTTGGAGACCCGCACGAGGGGATTTACCAGCATGGCGTCATGACGCCATGAAAGAAGGCAATTAATTGTAATTAATTGGCCGAAGCGATCGCTTGCACGCGAGTGATTATGGGACCTCCACACCTAGACAAACGAGGTGTATACGTCATTTTGGCTGGAAATGCATTATTTCAAGAAAGGAGTCGGTCCCGAATGTCCAGTGGACTACGTTTTACGAGAAACCTTTATATAGGGGGAGCAGCGAGTTCATCTCTAGTTCCTCTGCAGTTCATCTCTAGTTCGTCTTGACTCAACACGTAACTAATACGCTGCCAGAAAGTGCGCGAAATGTTAAAGTATCAACGCTGAAGTATATTGGGAGAACAATGGAAGCGCATCATACAGCGTCTTAATAATAATCATGAATCGCGTAAGATTTAATCTACAGCAGATATTTATCCATTATCATACGCAAGTATAAAGTCGCTACAGCGTAGGAATAAAGTAGGATGCTTTTGGACAGTGAATATACCAGGAGGTATTGTCATAGTTATAAATTACACATTATCGTCAGGATCACTACAATTATGGGAGCCTGGAAGGCATCACAAAAGAAACGTGACAGTGAACTGAAGAGAATTGAAGGTGACGAGAATCGAACGCACGCACACGCAAGATAGACTTTCACGGAGACCAGCGGTTGTCAGAAGTTAGCTGCATCGCATCTCTGAGGTCAGGCGTTAGTAGGAGTCCAATTAAGGATCCACATGTGAAATAGTGCGAGAAGTGTTTATAAGTTTTATTATAGTGATTTCAAAAGTGTTTATGTGTATTGTGAAATAATATGTATTGTGTTAAAGTGAGAAAAGCCACTGATAAAAATATGATTATCATGTGTGAAGTATGTGATAGCATGTGTCGTGTGAGATATAGCATGTTGGCTTAGACCAAGCATCATGGTAGGCTCGTGGCTGGTGTGCTGGAATAATCCAACGAAAATGAAATGTGAGTACAAACTTAAAATGTTAATGTAATTAGATAGTTCACCATACAACGAAGCATCACTTTAAAGACTAAGATGTAACAGTCACTTATGTACGAGCTTTCACTACTCGTATTTTGGTAGAATATGGCTTGGAGGGTGATTTGTTTAGGGCCATTCAGGCCTAAGATAGTGATGAAAGTAAAGGTAACGTTAAATATTAATAATAATAATAATCTGGGGTCGGTAACTGTAATAAGTAAAGTAATAGGCATTTCAGGCCTAAAGAACGTACAAAGTGTGTCATGTCTAACATAAATATACTGTATTTTTGTAAACAGTAAGTAAGTAACGTAAAAGATATCGAGATATGAGAGTTTTTCAGTGTCAGTGAATTGTTGAATGGATATTTAATATGGTCAATTCTCAGGATTGTATTTGAGAACCATTAAAGTAATGTAAGCCAGTAAATTTATACTTGTTATAGGAGCTACTTAAAGCTTTGGCTTAAGTGGAATTGCAGAGGGGACGTGAGTGCTTTAATAATTGAGTCATCTATGAGAAGTATTGTTTGAGCCGCGTACAGCGAGCAAAGTAACGTAGAATCAAGAGATTTACGTCAATAAAGTTGCGGGGAGCATTCTAACATAGCTTGCACGTTAGGTGAAAAGTTGGCTAATCTACGAGATAGTATTGCCGTGGAGCATACTTGTATTATTCGCGGCGGAGTGGAACGGAGTCTGTCTGTATCCACCGCTTGCAGGAATATTGCCACGAGGGATACTCTTCGAGACCCTACGTGAGCCCATGTATTAGTTGATCTGCCCTGAGAGGTAAGAATCAAGTTTCGTCGTATAGGAAACGCCGATTTCCTTATTATTATATTAGGCAGCTGCTGATGAGAAATCTTGTATTCTCAATCGTGATGCGCGCCCGAATCCACTAGTATCGCCACAGAACGGCAAGGCTATTACAGGATCCATCCTCTGCCGTGAATGTTAATTAGGAGCCGAATTGAGCCCATTACACTAAACGTAGGTGTTAAATAATTAGAATGTCTCAATTACTAGAGACAACACTCAGGGTAACTCCATTGTACTGCAATTGTAAACAAAGTTGACCTTGCTAGCAGCCAGAGGGGGGTGGTAGGTAGACCACGAGGACGGCGGCCATCTTGCTCGGCCAGCTGGAACTAATTTTATTGCCTGCTTGAAAGGGAGGTCTGGTGACCAGGTCCCTTTATTTTAAAAGCATAGTGGGACACTGAAGAATCTCGATATTTCGAAATGTAATTAAGATATGATTGCTGTGATGATGCCAATTGAATTAAATGATGTGTTTCAACACACATACCTTGTTGGATCATTGTGATCGGATAATATTTGGCCCAGTTATTCTCTGAGGGGGAATGCTGAACCAAATAAATATAGGCACCTTTTTAAAGTGCATTTTGCCCAGTTCACACTAATTTATGCAGACGGGTAGGTGATTTCAATGACATGACACGGTTGTAACGATAATATTTCGACCAGACCCAGAAAATCGTTGTATGGTGAAACTATAAACATTTCTATCCATGTGTATTTTGGAAGGGAAAACGTACCACTTTAGCGTTTCATATTGATGGGAAAAAGGAATACGATTCACGCGACACAACACTTGTTAATTAAGGCATTAGATAATGAATTTATGTTAATGAAAGTAAATGCCCCGTGAGAAACGGATTAATGTTTAATTATTACAGAATTAATGTCATTTAAGTGATTTTATGACTATTGTGTTGTGATACTCCAGTTTATGTTAAATTGTGCGACGTGAAGAACACTATGGACACTCGTAGATGTCTGAAAGTATCAATGATAGGATGCTAGAAATGGATTGGAGTGCAGTGAAGCACTAATTGTAAGAAGGGACTCACAAATAACCTTGATTTTCATTGTGGGAAGTAAATGTAAAATGTCCTTTGTTTGTATTTTTGTTGTATAGCCATGATTTTTATCATTAAATGTTGTATTTAGGAATATGTTGTTTCTTTCATGTAGAGTAGTTACCTGACAGACTCAAATCCTGAGCATGTGGTCGTAGGGTGGGCATGAACGTCCCATACCTCGAAAGACCGTGAGTTAGCTGGGATACGAACACATGTTCCATATGATGACAATTGGGTACAGTATATGTGACCTAACGACTGAAGGTTAGATAAAATTATACATAAAATGCAAAAATAATTTAGACCACCACGTATATAAGCGGCTAACATTTTCGGCTTTCGCCTTGGAGGTCTGATTTTGAATCCCGGATCTGTCAAGAAATTTTTGTGCCAGGCTCCCTTCTGTCATCTTTCCTGTCGACCCCCCTTGGTCACCTCTCATTCACTTGCGACATTACGACACTCCCCCTCCTTCAGGGGCTTACAACTTGTGGGACGCTGGTTAGCGAGCAGGGGGCCCCAGCTGAGTTCGCGATTGCTTCCACTAAATTGTTCCGGGGTCGTCTTTGGCATATTAACTGTCGGCCTCCCTTGATCAACTCTTGTTCTCTTCCGACTCGGACGGTATTAGGATATCCGAGGTCTAAGAAGTCTTTCAAATTCCCTCATTCTTCAAAGGGTCAGATCTCTTGTTTTTCTTTTCATCATATATCTTGCCTTATGTACAAGGTCATAAAGGAGGCAGGGTGTGTGTAGCCATCACTGGAGGTGCTACACCCTCAAGGGTTCACTGCTGTTGAGTTTGGGATGATACCTGAGCTGGATCTGTTTATTTTTCTTTTTTCCAGTGATTCTAGGGCGGACTCTCTCCTATTTCTTTTCTTACCTGCCTTTCAGGGCACACCTTTCCAAATCCGTCAATTCTCATTTTTTGAGGGTTGAGAGCATTTCTATTACCTGCATTTTATTTCCCTTATTCCTTCCTTTTTATCCTTTTGTTCTCCTAATCCGTAATTTGGCTCTAATTTGTAGTTATTTTTAGTTCTAGTGTTCATTTTATCATCTTTTTTCATTTCACCCCAAAGAATTAGGGGCCTATAACCTCCATGTTAGGCACTTTAACATCAAGTATCATCATCAAATTACAATTTCAGCAATATATTTTCCAACAATGAATGAATAATGTTTAATGCAGCAAAATAGCCAGAGAAAATACATATTACATCTCAAAAAAAAAATTTGCTTATATCTAATCACTGCACAGCTTCGTTAGTGATATTAGTCTTTATTTGCACATATTCGCATGATATCGGGAACATTGATTATGACATAATTCACTCACACAGTCCTCATTTGGGTAATGGAATCTTTTGTTGGTGCATAGCTTGTGGTGAAATTTGTGCACTGCAAATCGTGTGATGACGTGTCTCATTCTATAGTTGACTTGTCTCCAGTTATGCGTCAGTATGACGTCTGTTGTATAAAACTCTGTCCAAACGATGTTCCCTTTTCCAAGCAATATTTGAAAGGTTTTCTCATATGCCTTTGTGTTTGTAAGATGCAACTGCAACCTCGTATCTTCTATGAAGAAGTTCTCACTAAGCATAATATAAGTCAGTCTTGATGGTGCTGTTATTCCTATTCCCAGCACTCTTTCTATGTAGCGGGCCTTGTTTTTTTCTAGTGTTAAGAGGTCTGTGACAGTAAGAGTATTCTATATAATGTTGAGTACGTAGGTAGCTATTGGCATTATTACAGTTTGGAAGAGAATCATTCCAGCGATACCACCGCAATATTGCACCAATCACTTTTCCAACAATGAAAACGGAAAGTCTGGTTTAAGTTGTATTCACAGAGGAAGGAATTTCTTGTATGAAATGTTTGAATTGCATTTCTCAGAACTCTAATCCTCTCTACTCATTAACATCACCGCAGCAGTGATCTTGCCAGCATCATTGTAGAGAAATTGGTATCACCGATTACGAATATTATTGCGGAAGCCGAAATACTGGTGGCTTCCAAATAACTTTTGTACTAACCACTCAGCAGGAAAGTTCATTAAGTTTTATAAAAATCGAGTGAACCTAATGAAATTCTATATTAATAAGGTGCAAAGAGGCCTGTTGGCCATCTCTTGATAAATGCAGTACATTTGCATTTGTCTGTTGGCACAGGCTATAGTAAAATGTGGCTTTTCACTGCTGTCTCAGTCTTACTCATAGCTGTGATTATATGGAAGCTACTGAGGTATGGGTGGTGCTTAGTAATGACCTTCAGGACACAGTCAGTGCCTGTGGATGCTGTGGAGGGTTCTACCCGTACGGTTAGTACTGCTGTTCTGACTCAGTGAGGATAGCAATGTCAAACTACCTCATTCCTCATCTTGCCTAGTACGCCTCACTATAGTGCTGAATTGGGTTTTTGTGGGTATCTACCCACATAACCTAACGGAGGTACTTTTTCAGGATCCAACCTGCCTTCGGGCTGATTACCTAACAGAAGGTGCAAAGGTATGTTTAATTTCTGTCATTTAATATCACCCTATTGTATTTTGTGATATAATTTGCGTTTTGATATTGCGGAAATTATATTGACAAATAGTGTCAAGTCTTTGTTATGCTATACTGGTGACAGTGCTGTGTGAGTAGGTGAGTAACTAACGGGATTTCATCCACATTTTCTATACCGGTAGTGCAGAGCGCAACCCGCATCCAGTCGGCCGTGTCTCGACTTGAGCTATGTTGCCATGGAGATGGCCGGCCTTGCCATTCCTTCATGAGTTTATTTTATGACTTAATAAGCCTTTGATCGAGTGCAAAAGGGCCGAAATCAGAAGAATGAGGAAGACTATGGAAAATTCATGTCGCCAGCCGTTCCTTCTGGGTCATAACTATGTGTATGCAAAATTTGGTTGAGATTGGTGCAACGGTGAAGATTTGTATACGGAACAAATATACATAACCACATACATACAAACATACGTACATACATACATACCGACTTTCACTTTTTTATATTAGACTAGCAGAAGTACCCGTTCTTCGAACGGTGTTCGTTGTTAACACCAGACATTATCAATTGAGCTACTGTTGCAATGGTTAGCGATTTGTCATTCCTTCAAGTTTATCAGAACGAAGTTAGTTTTCTGGGAATATCACACACACGGTTAATGTAAGGCCCTTAAAATGTAGTTTTCGGAGACCCTTTATAGATTCCCGAATTTTGTGTCTCACATTGAGAAGCGCAACATATGCTTCGGTCGTCCTTCTAGGATAATTTGTATATTTCGCCTATTTTTGCATGTATTGAGAAGTTTTTCTCTATATCCACCCTTCTACTGTATGAAAAGTGCGGTGAAGAGTTTTATAAATGATTGGTGTATTGACTCTCATGGTTACCATAGCTACCTAATTTTACACGAGTTATAGGCGTAGGCTAGTTAAAGATACAAAGAATGACAGACAGACAATTCTATTGTCTACAACATATTACCCAGATATCCAAATATGGGTATATCTACCACACAGTATCAAACAAAATCATCCTTACGATGAACCCGTTTGTCGAAAACAACAAAATAGTTAAAATGTGCTCTCAAACTAAATTCACCTAACGTGTACTTCCTGATGTGAAATAGAATTGAAAGCCTTGTAGACGAAACGCAATACACGTCACATAAAAACTTACCCTCTACGTTGTATTAGGTCCCCGTGCACAGGAAGACCCCTTTCATAAATTATAAAGGCTTGTGGTGCATGAAAATTCAGGTTCTTTAGCCTCAAATTGCCCACATTCCTGAAAGCCGAAAAAAAAATGCTGGTTCATTTCAAGAATTTTTGAAAATAATATTGCTGTTTGGAGATATAATAGACCTTCTGTAGTATATGTCGAACGTGCAATTGCATGAAAAATTCTAGGTTACCCCTTGACCCCCTTAATTGCATTGATGAATTGTACAGTCTACGTTAGTTCCGTGATAACCTTATAGCCATTTGCAAACTTTCACAGAAATGTAATAAATGGAGTGACATTGCTTCTTACAGAAATAGAAGGAAAGTTGTAAGCCACCCCTTGATATAATATTCTCATGGTTACCGATTTGCATTCCTTTATTAGTTTGTTAAGTTAAATTAAATTAGTTTTCTGGGAATATTTCAGAAACTGTTGGATTTAGAGCCTTATAATGTAGTTTTCGAGGACCCTTCAGGGCCCCCGAGTTTTGTTTCTGGCACTGAGGGGATTTGTCTCGTCGTTGTACGCCATAATATAATACTAATAATAATATAATATAGGGAGAAATAATAACACCTATTTTTTAAATTATTAATGCAGCCAATGGCCATGTACTTTTCTTTTCAGGACGGGTCAGGGAAGGGATATTATCAGAGAAAGAAGCATTCAATCACGCATGAGCAAAATGGAAATGGCCTACCATTTAACTAAAGACATCTATAAGAAAAGGTCAATATCTTTCAACGCAAAACTAAAACATTACTGCAGTGTCATCCATCCGGAGGTCTTGCATGCTTCTGAATGCCTCACGATGAACAAAAAAGGCTTGGTCGAGAAACTGGAGGCCAAAGAAAGAAACATTTTGAGAAAGATATTTGTTTCCATCAAAGGCAATGGGGAATACAGAAGACGGCATAACCATGAACTATATACTCATGTGGAGAAGATAAGTAACGTCATCCGGAAGAGAAGGATACCATTTTTTGGGCATGTGAAACGAATGAGCCCAGCGAGACAGACCAACAGCAACATAACTTACTTTCAGGAGAGGAAAACAAAATAGGCCTGGTTCATAGAACTGGATAAAGATCTGAAAGAAGTGGGGATTACACCAATAGACATTCAGGAGCGTGCCCCACTCAAAAGGAAACTTCAAGCTTGCAAAGGTTTCCAAGAAAAACCGAAGCTGAAAACGGGAAAGATTTGGACCCAGGAACGGAAGGAAGTCCACAGAGAACGAATGCGGGCGTACTGGGCAAACATCAAAGCCAGTAGGAGACAGTGGGAATGACGCGGTCCATACATGGCCTATACGAAATGAATGAATGAATAATATGGGGATAGGAATATAATAGACCTGCCGTACCACACCCGCCAGTGTAAATCGCGTGAAAAAATTCTAGAGTAGGCTACCCCTTGATCCCCTTAAGCGCGTTAAACATATTGATGAATTTTACGGCTTAATTTGGTTCCTTGATAACCTTCTAGCCGTTTGCAAACGTTCACACTAATGTAATTAATGGAATTGCATTGCGTCTTACAGCAATAGATGGACCTCTGAGAATCTGTTGCCATGGTTACTGGCTTGCATTTGTTCATTAGTTTATTAAATGAAATTAGTTTTCTGGGAATATCTCAAAAACGGTTGGTCATAGGGCCTTAAAATGTGGTTTTCGGGTACCCGAATTTTGTCTCTCACATTGAGGGGCTGAAAATGAGCTTTGTTTCGTCCTTCTACGCCTATTTCAGCATGCATTTTAAGGGGCTAGGCCCCCTTTTATGAGGGGTACGGAGAAGAGTTATATCAATGATAAGTGTCGTGCCTCTGATGGATATCTGTACCAAATTTTATGTAGATACACCCAGCCGTTCTCGAGTTATAAGGGAACAAAGTTGTCCACAGACGAACGAACAAACAAACAAACAGATAGACAGACAGACAGACGAAAAAAACGCGCGCATCCATCAAAAACAGTCTGAAACGCGTAAACAACTCAATTTTCCGTAGAAATTCAGAGAAAAACAGACAAACTTTCATTTTTGTATGGAGAGATATACTGCACCGGTCGGTGTTGACCGTGTTTTATTGCACAAATTTAGGTTTCACTCGCTAACCGTTGGAGATATACCAAAAGTGATACGGACCTTTCGGATAGAAAATTAAATGTTAAATCTCGTGTATGCCATCAAAAGTTTGCTATTTCTTAGCGTTCTCTTTTTATTTGAAACAGAATTATGAAATTTTGAAACCAAAGGGTGTAGTGACGTCACTAAAATGGTCGCCATTTTTTAATAGTGCAAAATTTCGAAATCAAAAGTATCCTATATGTAAACCTGGTAAATCAGCTGCATCCATGCAAAATTTCATTTAAATCGGACCAGTGGTTCTTGCGTTATTGAGTAACACACAGACAGACAGACAGACAGACAGACAGAAAGACAGACACACCATCTCATTTTTAGCCTACTTTCGATTTTTGCAAAAAATGAAAGTAGACTTATGAGATCAACACAGGGCGAAAAAAGTGTGTCTGTCTGTGTGTGTGTATGTGTGTGTGTGAGTCTGTGTGTGTGTGTGTATGTGTGTGTGTGAGTCTGTGTGTGTGTGTGAGTGTGTGTACTCTGAATGTCTGTCCCCCCCTATCAATTCGAACACGGTGAATGCGAATTGAACGAAATTTGGTACAAAGGTAGCACTAGCAAAGGACATCTCAGTGTCATGTTTTATATCGCCGCCATCTTTACTAAAACTGAATGGCGGCCACTCAAACGTTCAAAACGTAAAATCAAATAACGACTAACCAAATCATCCAATCTCTACCAAATTTGGTAACAACATACCTTCGTATAGGATGCGTCTTGTGACCAAACTACAAGGTCGTCCGCCATACCATTTCAGGATGGCGGCCGTGCGAATTATGCAAACTTTATAATCCATATCATGGGACCCACCAGTTCCGATTATCGAGCCGAGAATCGTTTTAACTGTTCTAAAGGAAGAGGCACGTACGAAATTAAAAGTTTATTTTGTAATACTATAGTGCAGACGTGATTTCAAAAAGCTCAGCTGATTCATTAATAAGACAAGATGGCAGCGGATATCTTGTGCCTGACTTATATTTCACTAATTTGAGTATTGAATGCAATATAGCGTACTGATAAAAAATAAATAAACTTTGTATGAAATGCTTTATATATAAATAATATACTCCAGTGATGAAATCGTTTAGTATAAATCATTATTTGCTAACAAGTTCTATGTAAGTCATTTTAAATAGAACGATATTCGTTGACACAATTAGCTCAGTGGTAGAGCGATAGCCTGTCGCTCAGATTACTATGGTTCAAACCCGATCAGAGCTAGTTTTTTTGCTTGAAATGTTATATGTTTATTGTTTTGTAATGACTCAGATGTTTTAAAATTAAGCGTTATATTGTGCAAATTATGGTGTAAAATATATATTTAATTAAAATATAATTCGCCAGCAGATTTACTCCAGACATCTAGCTGCCAAAAAGGTAACTTCCAGATTTTATTGAAAAGTTTCTTCTTCTGGCCGCTAGAATGCACTCGCTCTGTTAGGATTATATTGTTCAATATTTCACCACTAGATGTCCCGACTAGTCTACGTGGGGATCCATTGATTACTATACCATTATCATTCTATGCGCATCGAATTTGAAGAATGACAAGTTGATACTACGATACATTTTTACTTTTTATTTTAAAGGGTTTGTAACAGCCTATTTTGCGTTACTTGAAAATGTTATTAAGCGTTATATTGTCCACATTATGGTGTAAAATATATATTTAATTAAAACATAATTCGCCAGCAGATTTACTCGAGACATCTAGCTGCCAAAAAGGTAACTTCCAGATTTTATTGAAAAGTTTCTTATTCTGGCCGCTAGAATGCACTCGCTCTGTTAGGATTATATTATCGAAAATATCCACATAGTTTGTATACACACGTCTCTGTAGGGTCATGGAAAGTTTTGTTAATTCAATTAGGGTTGTGAAAGCCATGCACAACCAGACGTGTAAAGACATGCCTCAACTCAAAGTTGGATGTTGCCCACGGCAGGTCGTAATAATAATAATAATAATGTTTTTGGTTTTACATCCCTTTTAACTACTGCTGCTTTTAGAGACACCGGGGTGCCGGAATTTTGGCCCGAAGGGGATCTTTAACGTGCCAGTAAATGTACTGACACGGCTCCCTCGCATTTGTGCACCCTCAAATGCCAGCTGACTGCGCCAGGATACGAACCTGCAACCTAGGGCCCAGCAAGCGAGAACGTTACCGCTGAGCCACGCCGCCAGTCCGGTCGATTATGTCTCCAGATCCATAACATTCTTGATATACTTCTTATCCTTCTTTCTTTCTTCAATGATGGTAGCAGTTTTTATCTAGGTCGTGGCGTTTGGTAGAGGTAAATCGTTTCTAAGGTCTTCAACAAAGAATAGTTCTATTATACTCTTTGATAATAACAACGAGTTATAACTATACTCATACATTTAGGAGAAAGTAGGCTATATGTTCTTTACTGAACATCTTGTTATATATTAGTATGATATACTTATAACACAACATATTTCAACACTCGACTACAGCGATTAAAATTCGATGTCCTTGATCCGCGGTAGAGCCTATTTTTGTTGTTGTTGTTGTTGTTGTTTTGTTTATGTTGTTGATTCTTTACGGGTTTTGCGGCATAATGGTCTTGAGGCTCCATGCATTTGGGTGTGTGTAGAAGTTTTCTGATAACCTGTGTGAATAAGATGCCTGTAGGCTTACTATTCTGTCTACTTTTATACGAGGCAGGATTTGGGTAGAAAGCTATTGTTGTTTTTGTTGTTTCATTTGAGATGCATGGACATCATGGTCATTTATCCCCATGCACTTGGGGGAGTGTTGAATTTTGTCTGTTAACCTCTGTTCTTGTGATGGCTGTATTAGTGTGTGTATATATAATTCAGGCGAGGATTCAATCAATCAACGTATAATACCCGTATAGCACGTTGTATTTCAGCAAGCTACTACAACCAACATTCAATTATACTCCTTGAAGAGGAAAAAGAGTTATAACCAGGCTTCGGATAATTATGCACTTAAAATGCCAAAATATGCATGCAAATATGCACTAAAAAGTGTCTAAATAAGCACTAAAATATGCATTAAAATAAACATATATCAGATATCAATTAGGGGTTTATATTACAAGAAATTAATGTTACATATTAAATATCGCTAAAATAAAGAAAATTAATTACAGTACTACAATAGATTGCTCCAGTTTGTCAATAAAATTTACAAGTCTTGATTACACTTAATCACTGCATGATGTAATAGGTTTTCAAACACAAACTTGCGCCTATTTTCAATTAAAATGACTTTGTATTCAGAGAACACTCTCTCCACATCACATGCCACAATTGGAGCATACTCCAACTTGGCGAAATCAGAGACCTCTAGTATCGATGCACTGTCAATTTTGTCTTTGCCTTGGATAACACCACAAATGCTTTTAAGTTTGAGGAGACTGGAAATTTTCAGCACTACACTCTGCAATTTTTTCGAGAAAACTTTATTAGTTAGGTTCTTTAGGGATCGATCGACTTCTTCAACAATTCCAATGCTAACGTGAAGAGGCAGTCCTTTTTCTTGCAATTTCTTGATGGCTGAAGGTATGCAACGCAAATTGGAACGAATGAATATAAGTTGCTCACGAACACCATCTTTGCTCAAGACTTCTTGAGCTTCTTTAATAGAAAAAGCTTCTTCAGAATCAAGGTCTTCAACTACCTGTTTTACTAACTCGAAATAATTGGCATAATAAACAGCAGTGGTGTATTCTTGGAATACACGGTACGAGAGATTATAATTTTCAATGCTTTTGCATGTTCTTTCCTTCCTCTTTGTCAAACACCAACAGTGATCTTCTGTTTTCTCTTAGGGGTTCAGGTCGCTTATATCTTTTATGAGTCTGTTCCAGATATATATTCTATGACCCACCTAGCGTCATCTCTCAGCCAATCTCTGAAGCTCCTCAATTCTTCCTGGTGCTAGAGGACTTACTTATCCATTTGGCCACCAGATCCTGTTACCATCGCCAGCTATTTTCTCCTTGAGCAAGAGGACTACGTCTACTTCTTTACTCACCATGCTGCGCTGTTATCAACTCTTTGAAGACCAGCTCAGCAAGAGAAGATCATTTTTTGTTGTAACATTGGCAATGTTTATATGTTCTCCTTTTGTCTCCTACCCCCCACTCTTTTCCCCTTCCTTGGACCCTCCGTGCTCCGTTGAGCAGGTCTCACTTCTCAGTCGGCAGTTGACTCGGTCAGTTAAAGCTCCTCTCGAGCTAGTCTCCTCAAACCAAGAGGCTCACACTCTTCTACGCCATGTTGGCAAGGTATTTGTCATCCAGGGAAACTTCGCCTTCAACATGAAATCAAGATAAGCACCATTTTAAAAGTTTTAACCTCATCTTCATGGTTTTAACTTCCACGTGCTTTTAATGATACTTTTATAGACAGTGTGAAATTATTTATTTTGGGGCAAAAATCATTCTTCGTGGGATTTGCCATGTTGAGCTTTCGCTTGTATAAGCCAACCTTACTAAAAAGAGCTTTTCTTAAGCTATTCAAATGAGAAATCCTCTCACTACGTGGGATATTACCTAATACCCGCTGTCTATAATTCATCAAGCTAGTTCCTCCGTTGGATTTTCTCAACCCCATTTTCTACTAAGGTCGTTCTGGAACCTTCGAGATCTTGTACTCTATCTGCGAGTCTTGCCGTCAGGTACTTTTCACTCATCTGTGACAATAATATTTAAAATGAGGAATCTTCCTTACAAATTGTTGCAATAGCTAACTTTCTTCCACCACTGGAACCACTGGAATGTTTTATGGTACATTTAATTGTAAATCACAACTTTTTCAAGAAATAGACTCTCACCTATATAGTGCAATCAGTTATTTCCATAATTGCAATAACTTTCTTTCTCATAAACTTTAGTGTTTCTATAGTGAACTTTGCATCCAATTTTATAGACTACAGTGATAACCAGTGCTTGCTCCAAGTTTCTACCGCGTCGCGATCGTCCGTTTACATTAAATACGGCCATGAACATTGATCCTATATCCCAATGATCTTTCCTCAACCTTCTACTAACAACCAATATTAATAAAATTGTAACTTTTCTATAAGGTGTCACTCACGAAGTGCCCTTCCAACTTTGCTAGTTTAACATTAATTAAATTCTGCATTATTGCTTGTGTGATACAAGTTTCAAATTCACATTGTTCCTTTCATATAATCAGGGAAAACAATTCTTTAAACTCTTGAGCGAGTCATGTTCAGGTTTCACAAAATGGAAACTGTCCCATTTGGCTAGTGATTCCTGCTCAAACTTGGGAAGTCTAGAACCTTCCTTTTAACTTTCTTCAGGTTTCACAGTAAGTGACCTGCCCTTATTTGCATAATAACCAACATTAATTCTGTATAAATATAAGAAGTTTTTGGAACTTCTATCTTATTTTTCATGTTTTTATTATTGTTATTTTCGAAGTTGTCACTTTCTCTAGAACATTCTCTCAAGAATTTCTTAAGGTACACTCTTTGTACTCCAATTCACGTTCAAACTTTAATTGCTTCATTGTTTATTTGTTTAAATCTTATAAAGATTTTAGAAACATGTAAGGTTTGAAACCTTGTAAATTGTCAATTGCCTGGAGCAAACGTTTAATGTTGAGAGGTCTGCGACCCCATTTGTTAAAAAGTTCAAATGAACTATGTTTGTCAAAATTATATTACATAATTGTTAATTTCCTCAAACTTCTTTGAATTGTAAAATAAATGAAGCGTTTCCTTTCGCTTTTTCATTTACGAATACAAAGTTTAGGCAAAATCCTGTCTTCCTTGACTCTCCTCACTCAATGACATTAAAATCATTAATAGGGCTTTCACCATTTGTTGCATTTGAGCAAGAACTCTTAATTTTCACCTCACTAAAGTTCTATTTAGCTTTAATAGCTAATTCTAATTGGCCAGTAAGGCAAGTAAAGCTCGCTAAGCCAGCTACCTGCTTGTGGAGACCCTCTCCGAAAACTTATGGTCAGTTTTCTAAAAGATAAGTGTTTCTTTTTGTCTAAACTTTTAGCCGGCTCCTTGCTGAGTAAAATCTTAGCCATTTTCCAATGCAACCATTGGTTCATTTACCAAGATTACTCCATAAGGCATAATCTTTTACCATTTTCCTTCTTAGAGACACTTGGTCGCCCTTACAGGAACTCCATAATTTTGGAAATTGAAAATACCAAACCTGAGTTAAATCATTGGCATTCTTCGAATTATTTTGTAAAACCTAATTTCTTTGAGAAGACATACAGTAAACTTGTTACTATCAGTCTTGCCAGACCATCACCCTTCCCTATAGTACTTTCATACATGCTTGGGAGGAAATACACTAAAGCCTCTCTCTTGCAAATCGCCCAAGTCCCGACTGCGGTTCCCGTTAGCTTCGACCAAGCTCGTACCTACTTTAGGTATCAAAGAGTTAATTTTCAGTGGCAACTGCATCTAAAGGTATTTAAAGCTAAACTTATTAATTTTGTGGGACTCTCCTCCTATTTTCTATCCTTTTTTTCCAATCCAAAACCTACTTCCTTTTTTTTAATCATCTTCCCTTGGTGGGTGGGTTATTCCTCAGCCAATAAACTACCCAAAATTTGGTACCAGAAACCCGGGAGAGTCCATTTGTCATTTTTCTGTTTGACAATACTTGGCAAATTATTAATATCTGCTTTTGATTTTTCAGCTATAACTACATCATGCAAAGCCTGTGAACGGGAAAGAGGCCGCTCCTGTCTCCTTTGGTGTGTCCTGTTCTTTCTACTCATTTGCTGCTGCAAACTTGACAGCATCTCCAAGGTTCTACAGTTTCGTGAGTTGTATTTCAATTTACTCTCTTTATCATGGCTCCTACTGAAAAAGATGAAACTCTCATTGCTAGACGTTCTTCCTATAAAGGGCAACTCACTAGATTCAGAAATTTTATCAACAAGTTAAATCCCGCCGAGTGTGATTTAGACATCTTGACACATCGCCTTAAGTTGTACGAACGGTCTTATGATTATTATGATCAAATTCAAACCGAGATTGAATCCGCTTGCCCAGAACTTCAATCGGATCGGGACGAGGTCGAACCCTTGTACTTTGAAGGGATTGCAAAGGCCCACCAACTGATCCGCAATATCTCAGAACCGGACACTAGGGTCATCAATCCGGCCCAGTTCGCACCCGCTTCAGTTCATAAGAACAAACCGAAACCGTTACTTCCTAAGATAAGCCTACCGCACTTCTCAGGCAAGGAAGGTGAATGGTATTCTTTTTACGAACTTTACTGCTCCCTAATTCATGAAAATACTGAGATCCCTGACATTCATAAATTTTATTTCCTTCGCACGTCTTTGGAAAGCGAGGCCTTAGCCTTAGTGGAGTCACTGCCTTTAAGCGCAGACAACTACCATATCGCCTTAAATCTCCTTAAAGAGAGATATGGCAATTTACGTTTGAGTGTAGCTCGCCACATACGCTATCTCTTCAACCTACCAGCCGTCAAACCTAATGACGTCACCTCTTTAAGAGACCTCTTAGACTCTATACAGTTGAATTTCAGAGCATTATACCAACTTAAGCAGCCTGTCCAAACATGGGACACTATTCTTATTCATCTGGCTACATCAAGATTCGATTTTTCAACTTTAAAGGCTTGGGAAATTGAACTCGCTCGCAAGGAAGAATTTTCCTTCGAACACTTAATCTCGTTTCTTAACAGCCGATGCCAAGTCCTTACAGCACTCGCATTTCAGTTCGAAAAGGTCGAAACGAATCATCAGTGTCAAATTTTTGAAAAAAAACTTGCTTCTTCAAAGGGACATCAGCCCCCATCTGTCGAGAACAAGCAAACCCGTTCTTCGTTCAATCATTCAAGAGAACATATCAGGCCGCCCAACAAATCGTTAAAATGCACGCTCTGTAAAAAGCTTCACACATTGTATTTGTGCAAATCCTTTAAAGAATTGTCTGTCGAAGATCGAAGGAAGTTTGTCTTCAATAGCAAACATTGTTTCAACTGCTTGTCACCTAAGCATTCTTCTTCAAAATGTACGTCATCCAATCTCTGTTTTCATTGCAAAAAACCGCATCATTCTTTATTGCACGTTCACGATAAATCGAGGTCATCAGTACCTGCCTCTCCAAGCTTCATGCAGAGCAGCTCCGAACAAACTAATGCTTCTTCCTGCATTTCTAACGCCGAAACTCCTCACAGTGCGCAAGCCCTTTTGACCACTGTACAATTCGAAATCCAAGATAAATTTGGAAATTGGTTTAGAACCCGTGGTCTTCTTGTTTCCGCTTCAACTCATAATTTTGTTTCGCGATCGTTGATTGAAAAACTAGGTCTTTCGTCATCGCCTACTTCTATCAATGTGACCGGCATTGACAATTTGAAAACTCAAGTCTTGCAGTCTTCAAAATTGAAAATCAGAGACGTTTGCCAAAGAAACACCAATCTTAATTTAAACTGTCTCATTCTTACCAGTATTGGCAAGGACACTCCAAGTCACTCTATCAATACTTCCGGTTTAAACATTCCCTCGCACTTAAGGTTAGCCGATCCTCAGTTTAATGCTCAAGGTCCCATTGATGTACTTTTCAGTGCCAATGTTTTTTGGAAGTGCATTCGCAAACAAACACGTAAGTTATCTTCAACCGTGGTCGCCAGAGACACCGATTTTGGTTGGGTTATTACTGGTGAAATTCAGCATCCCAGTGTTCAAACCAAAGCGCAATGTCATTTCGTTACAGCTGACATAAATCCCATTTCTGAAAAAG
Organism: Meconema thalassinum; assembly: GCA_946902985.2. Lineage (NCBI taxonomy): Eukaryota > Metazoa > Arthropoda > Insecta > Orthoptera > Tettigoniidae > Meconema > Meconema thalassinum. Next base: position 655,322,974 of record OX336390.1, read on the forward strand.
AGAACGCTCATGTTTCAGATCTCAATATTTTTGAAAAACACTTGCCGAAACGATGTCGTATCGTGAACAACTGCGCTACCTCTGTAAGTTGTTTAAATGGTTTTTCTTTCTTCCCGCATAAGATGGCAATTCAAATTCGCCTTGCTTTGTGTTATTTCGTTTACCTTCTCATGTCATTTTTTATAGCAGGTAATTGCTTAAACTCTTTCTCGAAAACTATCTTCCCCTTGTGTAAAACCATGGCTATCAGTCACCATCACTTTGCTGTAAGCCATGTTTCACTTCTTTCGTTATTTAGAAGGATGGCCACGGCCGGCTCCTCCCCCCTTCTTCACAATTGGAAGCCGCTTTTAAAACCGCTTGAAAATCTGAATTCTATAACATCAAGAATAACTATTTTTATGCATAATCTTCTTCTCAATGTCCCGGCTTCACTTCTTATTTCGGAAGAATCAAGCTTTTTCCTGTCGAAAATTGTCGGATTCCGTGATCCTCTAAATCATGCGAAATTGATTTCCTACTTTATTTCATATGGCTTTAAATTGTTTGTTCACGTCCAAGTTACGATTGACTTAATGCCGTCCAACCTGAATATCTGCTTTAAGTTACAGCTGATTCAACTAGTGTTGTTTGTGTACTTTGAACTGCTTGTTTTTCAAAATTGTCTGTATACAAGCCCGAGTAAGGTCAAGTCACTGTTTATTTCCTGTATGCCTGCCAAAGTTCAAAGCAAGTTTCCCTTATCTCAACTTTGGCTGATTGCCAACCATTGTCTAGTGAGTCGCTCCTGCAAGTACAGAAGCCGTTCACCTACTTCCCAAAATAAACTTGTTCCAGTTAAGGACTCTTTCAGCTATTTATATGCCTTATCTCGCTGTACTATGTGTGTCAAGGCCGTGCTTGCCTGTGTATCTCACTTACTTACGCTCGTATTGTACAATTGCTTCGATTCTTGTCTCGTAACATCGTCGCATATCCTTTACGCGCTTATGTATTGCAATTTGCTTACATATTTTGAAATCTTAATGTTCATTGATGAACAAACTTGTTTTTTCTCGTCGTCACATTCGATGTGTTTTTGCCATTATACTCGTCATGTCACGTTTCTCGCTGACTTAAGTATTTTTCTGAGTAACCCCTTTGATACTCATTATAACTTGAGGTCATTGTTTATGGCTACTAGTTTGTTACCTATGGCGTTCTTGCTTTCTACTCGCATAGTTTCTTTGTTTATTTGGTATATTCTTATCCTTAATAGATGTACTTGGTTCCCGACGCTTTGTTTAAACTTGTCAATTCTTCTTTCTCATCGTATCGCAATCTTTACTAGAGGCATATTTCTCGCAGCTTCTAGCTATTTTGTGATTGAAGATGTCGTTAATTCTCGTTTTTTAACTCCGCTTTCTAATGATCCTGATGACCTGCTTCCACTTACACCTGGTCGCTTCCTTACACGCACTTCTCTTTCTGCCCCTCCTCCTCTTCCCAATTCTTACAGGGATTCTAATCTACCTATCGCTTGGCGTAAACTTGAAGCCCTCCGCAATTCCTTTTGGAAGAGGTGGAACTTGGAATATTTGACTTCCTTGCAACGGAGACAGAAGTGGTTTCTTTCCAGTCCCGACATTAAAGTGGGAGACTTGGTCTTAGTTAGGGAAGTTTCTCCCCCCTTAGTCTGGATCTCGGGTAGAGTGACCGAGTGTTACCCTGGAAGAGATGGGAGAGTCAGGGTGGTCAGAGTTTTGACCACTAATGGTCAGATCATAAGACCACTTCTCTTCAATTACTTTATTACTCTTAAATGTTTAATTGCTTGTTTGTTCCCTGTTGGTGTTTTCCCCTCCCAGTATGGCGTATTCTTGGAATACACGGTACGAGAGATTATAATTTTCAATGCTTTTGCATGTTCTTTCCTTCCTCTTTGTCAAACACCAACAGTGATCTTCTGTTTTCTCTTAGGGGTTCAGGTCGCTTATATCTTTTATGAGTCTGTTCCAGATATATATTCTATGACCCACCTAGCGTCATCTCTCAGCGAATCTCTGAAGCTCCTCAATTCTTCCTGGTGCTAGAGGACTTACTTATCCATTTGGCCACCAGATCCTGTTACCATCGCCAGCTATTTTCTCCTTGAGCAAGAGGACTACGTCTACTTCTTTACTCACCATGCTGCGCTGTTATCAACTCTTTGAAGACCAGCTCAGCAAGAGAAGATCATTTTTTGTTGTTAACATTGGCAATGTTTATATGTTCTCCTTTTGTCTCCTACCCCCCACTCTTTTCCCCTTCCTTGGACCCTCCGTGCTCCGTTGAGCACGTCTCACTTCTCAGTCGGCAGTTGACTCGGTCAGTTAAAGCTCCTCTCGAGCTAGTCTCCTCAAACCAAGAGGCTCACACTCTTCTACGCCATGTTGGCAAGGTAGTTGTCATCCAGGGAAACTTCGCCTTCAACATGAAATCAAGATAAGTACCATTTTAAAAGTGTTAACCTCATCTTCATGGTTTTAACTTCCACGTGCTTTTAATGATACTTTTATAGACAGTGTGAAATTATTTATTTTGGGGCAAAAATCATTCTTCGTGGGATTTGCCATGTTGAGCTTTCGCTTGTATAAGCCAACCTTACTAAAAAAGAGCTTTTCTTAAGCTATTCAAATGAGAAATCCTCTCACTACGTGGGATATTACCTAATACCCGCTGTCTATAATTCATCAAGCTAGTTCCTCCGTTGGATTTTCTCAACCCCATTTTCTACTAAGGTCGTTCTGGAACCTTCGAGATCTTGTACTCTATCTGCGAGTCTTGCCGTCAGGTATTTTTCACTCACCTGTGACAATAATATTTAAAATGAGGAATCTTCCTTACAAATTTTTGCAATAGCTAACTTTCTTCCACCGCTGGAACCACTGGAATGTTTTATGGTACATTTAATTGTAAATCACAACTTTTTCAAGAAATAGACTCTCACCTATATAGTGCAATCAGTTATTTCCATAATTGCAATAACTTTCTTTCTCATAAACTTTAGTGTTTCTATAGTGAACTTTGCATCCAATTTTATAGACTACAGTGATAACCAGTGCTTGCTCCAAGTTTCTACCGCGTCGCGATCGTCCGTTTACATTAAATACGGCCATGAACATTGATCCTATATCCCAATGATCTTTCCTCAACCTTCTACTAACAACCAATATTAATAAAATTGTAACTTTTCTATAAGGTGTCACTCACGAAGTGCCCTTCCAACTTTGCTAGTTTAACATTAATTAAATTCTGCATTATTGCTTGTGTGATACAAGTTTCAAATTCACATTGTTCCTTTCCTATAATCAGGGAAAACAATTCTTTAAACTCTTGAGCGAGTCATGTTCAGGTTTCACGAAATGGAAACTGTCCCATTTGGCTAGTCATTCCTGCTCAAACTTGGGAAGTCTAGAACCTTCCTTTTAACTTTCTTCAGGTTTCACAGTAAGTGACCTGCCCTTATTTGCATAATAACCAACATTAATTCTGTATAAATATAAGAAGTTTTAGGAACTTCTATCTTATTTTTCATGTTTTTATTATTGTTATATTCGAAGTTGTCACTTTCTCTAGAACATTCTCTCAAGAATTTCTTAAGGTACACTCTTTGTACTCCAATTCACGTTCAAACTTTAATTGCTTCATTGTTTATTTGTTTAAATCTTATAAAGATTTTAGAAACATGTAAGGTTTGAAACCTTGTAAATTGTCAATTGCCTGGAGCAAACGTTTAATGTTGAGAGGTCTGCGACCCCATTTGTTAAAAAGTTCAAATGAACTATGTTTGTCAAAATTATATTACATAATTGTTAATTTCCTCAAACTTCTTTGAATTGTAAAATAAATGAAGCGTTTCCTTTCGCTTTTTCATTTACGAATACAAAGTTTAGGCAAAATCCTGTCTTCCTTGACTCTCCTCACTCAATGACATTAAAATCATTAATAGGGCTTTCACCATTTGTTGCATTTGAGCAAGAACTCTTAATTTTCACCTCACTAAAGTTCTTTTTAGCTTTAATAGCTAATTCTAATTGGCCAGTAAGGCAAGTAAAGCTCGCTAAGCCAGCTACCTGCTTGTGGAGACCCTCTCCGAAAACTTATGGTCAGTTTTCTAAAAGATAAGTGTTTCTTTTTGTCTAAACTTTTAGCCGGCTCCTTGCTGAGTAAAATCTTAGCCATTTTCCAATGCAACCATTGGTTCATTTACCAAGATTACTCCATAAGGCATAATCTTTTACCATTTTCCTTCTTAGAGACACTTGGTCGCCCTTACAGGAACTCCATAATTTTGGAAATTGAAAATACCAAACCTGAGTTAAATCATTGGCATTCTTCGAATTATTTTGTAAAACCTAATTTCTTTGAGAAGACATACAGTAAACTTGTTACTATCAGTCTTGCCAGACCATCACCCTTCCCTATAGTACTTTCATACATGCTTGGGAGGAAATACACCAAAGCCTCTCTCTTGCAAATCGCCCAAGTCCCGGCTGCGGTTCCCGTTAGCTTCGACCAAGCTCGTACCTACTTTAGGTATCAAAGAGTTAATTTTCAGTGGCAACTGCATCTAAAGGTATTTAAAGCTAAACTTATTAATTTTGTGGGACTCTCCTCCTATTTTCTATCCTTTTTTTCCAATCCAAAACCTACTTCCTTTTTTTTAATCATCTTCCCTTGGTGGGTGGGTTATTCCTCAGCCAATAAACTACCCAAGCAGCTTCGAGCCACGTTCCCCATCTTGTATGAACTGGTGAAGGCGGGAGCGGCACATCATGAACTATATCAACAAATTTTTATTTGCGACTTGGAGCCTTCAAGAACACTCTTTTCACTGTGGAGGTCAACGTGTTTACTTCAGGAAAGGAAGCCCGGACTGCTTCAGCGACTCGATGAAGTCCATGTGCTACACATGTGACGTGTATCATCTTGGGATATAATATCCCAAGACCTCCCATGGCTTTACACATGTAAGGTGCGGCATCCGTGCAGGCCACGATAACATGATCGTAAAGAATGCCCGATGGCCACAAACAAGAAAGTGCATAATTGAAAAATGCAGCAACTGTTGAGTGATTCACCTTAGGCAACACAGCCATAGTTAGTAGATATGACTTGTCTCTCTCTTCTTCTTCTCCTAAAATTTCAAACACGAAGTTAGCTACACTTCTTTGATCTACGTCCGTTGTTTCGTCTAGTGAGACCCAAATATATTTTCCATGAGCTTTTTCCCTTAGTTTAGCTAACGTTACATTGTAAAGCTCAGGAACGTAATTCTTCCTAATTGTTGATTAGTCTGGGACTGGTTGTTTCGTATACTCCTGCAGAAACTGAACTACGTTCTTATTGTTTTGTTTAGCCAACGGTATATTTGCCGAGAGAAATGCTTTACACAGATCTTCATTAAATTTACTACGTGTTGGTCCAGGTTTAACTAAAGCAGTGGTTACAAGAACCTGGCGTTTTTGTTTCAGGTTAACGTCTTTCAATTTATTGTGTTTCGTTGTTTGAAGATGTTGTTGAATTTGATACTTTTTAGATGCGTTTACGACTGTGCTACATTATTTGCAAAACAATACACTTCCGTCAGTTGAAAATTCTTGAAACTCTCGTACATACCCTTTCATTACCTCATTAACAGTTCTCTTCTCCTTATGCATCTTAAATACAGTAGCTATTTAACGTGCTATGAGCCACAGCCTGTTTAAACTTAACCAAAGTAACATTGACAAGGTAACTATTTAAGGAATGAGGAAAAGATAACCTGTTTTACGGGAAATACCAAGAATCAGTCCCCACCTAATTGCATTGCAAGTAGACAAAGCTATGGCCGGATGGAGGGCTCGTGTTGCTAAATTTAAACACGATGCAAACCCAGCACTACTCAACATTCCTGTTACCTGAAATACATGTCAAATATTCCAAAAGTGTCCTGCAGAATCTGATGTCTACACTCAAGATTAAGAATGTTCTTGAAATATGCACTAACAGGAGGAATCCCCTAAATATGCACTGTTAAGTTAAAACTGTCCCAAATATGCAATTGCATATGCAATATGCAAAATGCATAATTATCAGAAGCCTGGTTATAACTATACCCATGCATTTAGGAGAAAGTAGGCTATATGTTCTTTACTGAATATCTTGTTTTAGTCTGACATTATCAATATTTATGTCTCCTAGGTACACAGCCCCGAATTTGATGGATCTAAAAGAAGTGCCACCAAGATTAAGCTTAAGTATATCCCGGAAACCAAGGCAGTGCTATCATGAGGCATAAAAAGCAAAGTAAGTAGTGAGGTTGTTTCTCATTGCCTTCATCCCTGAGTCGGTGCAACAGCACTGACCCTATGAATAGCATCTTTCCCATTATCCAGGGCGTAAGCCGTTATTGCAAGTCACCCATAACTCAGGAATTTCCATATCATTACAGGAGTTGGTAAGCCTTATTAGGTAATATAAGATAACGGGACGTCCTCCCAGTCAATAAAGAATGTTACATTATTAACACTTATGCATCATAACCTTATCATACAAATGAAAGAATGCAAGTATGTATTAACACGTAAGTCACAGATGACTTCCGACAAATACCCTGGTTTTGGAAATTAAACACTTCTTTGTGGCACTGATACACGCTGTGCTTCATTTGTACTAAAATAGTAACCTTCATAAGTAATGGCATATATTTATCTTTATATATATAATTCTTCGACACGTGTGTATGTCACTGAACTCCTCCTAAACGACTGGACCGATTTTGATGAAATTTGGTATGTACATTAGGATGGGTCCGTGTATGGTTTAGATTCACAATCTGACCCGGTAGGTGGAATGAACACAATTTCAGAACCACAATTTTCACACAATTTTAGAACCACAATATACAGTCAAAAACAGTCGTCATGGAAACCACTAGCCTTGGCCTTGGTGAAAGCTGATGTCTTTGGACGGTTTGTCTCTACACGTTAGAGCCACCTGGTCGCAACCTGTGCAACTACCGCCGTAACATACACTCCGCCCTTGGCGGAAAGGTGTTTTATACCTAAGGTGGCAGTGATGTCGAATTCTACTGTTTGTCTCTGCACGTTGGAGCGTTTCAAAGTCACGTATGCGTTCATATACCGTTCATCCCAATGCGATGAAACTTGGGTGAGATGTTGAGTGTACTCCAGGGAAGGTGTTTGGCTTAGTAAATTATTTTACAATAGATAGCGCACGACTAGATTCAACAAATGAGCGACGACGCACGAAGCGTTTCAAGAAGGTCCCGTATGCGTTCAAATACCATTCGTCCGACAGCGATGAAATTTGGGTGACATGTTGTGTACACTCCAGGAAAGGCTTCTGGCTTAGTAAATTCATTTTATAATAGGTAGCGCACGAGTTGATTCAACAAATGAGCGACGACGCGCGATGCGTTTCAACAAAATCCCGTATATGTGTATATACCATTCATCGATTTGATGAAACTTTGATGAGTTGTTGTGTACACTTACCTGAAGGTTTCTAACTTAGTAAATCCATTTCACAGGAGGTTGCGCACGATTAGATTCAACAAATGAGCGACGACGTGCGAAGCGTTTCAACAAGGTCCCGTATGTGTTCAAATACCATTCGTCCGATCGCGATGAAACCTGGGTGAGATGTTGTGTACACTCCAGGGGAAGGCTTCTGGATTAGTAAATCCATTTTACCATAGGTATCGCACGAGTAGATTCAACAATTGAGCGACGACGCGCGAACGTTTAAACTAAGTCCCGTATGCGTTCATTTACCATTCATCCGATTGCAATGACAGTATGGTGAGATATTGTGTACACTTACGTGAGGGTTTCTAACTTAGTAAATCCATTTCAAAGGAGGTTGCGTACGAGTATATTCAACAAATGAGCGACGACGCGCGAAGCGTTTCAATAAGGTCCCGTATGCGTTCAAATACCATTCGTCCGAATGCGATGAAACTTGGGTGAGATGTTGTGTACACTCCAGGGGGAGGCTTCTGGATTAGTAAATCCATTTTACCATAGGTAGCGTACGAGTAGATTCAACAAATGAGCGACGACACGCGAATCATTTCAACAAAGTACCGTATGCGTCCATATACCATTTATCCGATTGCGATGAAACTTTGGTGAATTGTTGTGTATACTTCAGTAAAGGTTTCTGGCTTAGAAAATTCATTTTACAATAGGTACTGCACGAGTAGATTCAACAAATGTGCGATGGCGCGTGAATCGTTTCTACAAAGTCCTGTAGGTGTTCATATACCATTTATCCGATTGCGAGGAAACTTTGGTGAATTGTTGAGTACACTCCAGGAAAGGTTTCTGGCTTAGTAAATCCAGTTTTTAATAAGTAGCGCACGAGTAGATTCAACAAATGAGTGATGGCATGCGAATCGTTTAAAGAAAATCCGGTATGCGTTCATATGTCATTCATCCGATTCCGTTGAAACATTGATGAGTTGTTGTGTACACGCCAGCGAAGATGTTCAACTTGGTAAATCCATTTTACAATGTTGGTAGCGCACGAGTAGATGTAACAAATGAGTGACGACGCGCGAAGCGTTCCAACAAAATCCTGTATGCGTTCATATACTATTCATCGATTGCGATGAAACTTTGAAGAGTTGTTGTGTATACTTACGTGAAGCTTTCTAACTTAGTAAATCCATTTTACAGTTGGTAGAGCACGAGTAGATTCAACAAATGAGTGACTGCGCACGAATCATTTAAGCAAAATCCCGTATGCGTTATATGCCATTTACCCGATTGTGATGAAACTTTGGAGAGTTGTTGTGCACGCTCCCACGAATGTTTATAGATTAGTTAATTCATTTTACGATAGTTTAGAGGCAGTTAACAGAAATTGAAAAAATACTGCGTATCCAAAAGCCCGTCAAGAAACAAAGTTACAACACTTTCTTTGATTGGCAGGACAACGTCTGCCGGGTCAGCTAGTTTATATATATATATTTACTTATGTATTAATTAATTTATTTATTGTGAACATTACAGGAAGCCCCAATGACAATGCTCACTACCATAATAAGAAGATATACTGCAACAACCAATATAATTAGAAGTCCACGAGATACATAAAAATGCAGGTATTGTACCCATCTGATGGGGACAGGCGTCGAACACATGCTATTTTAGGTCTTGGAAAGAAATAATATTCATAAAACGTTGGGATACATACAGGCCAGTAGTGAGGCAAGATGTTGAAACTCACGCATGACTCAAGGCGATAGAGGTCCACTATCTGAGTTATCGGATGCAAGCCGTGTATGAGTCATGAGCACACGCACGCAGAGGAAAATTTTAGTCGTGTAGGTAGTTCGAGGATCCACCGACGGAGACAGTCAGCATTTAATTGGCAACGCTGTATTGCCACAAGACCCGGTAATGTTGTGAAATAGCCTGTTTTCTCGGAAACCACGAACAATTATTGAAATCTCGGGTCGCCAATAAGAATCATTTTGGAAATTAGGAATTAAGAAAGTATAAAGATATCTAATTCATGAACAGGAGAAAAGGGCTGAATTTGCTCTACGTCATTGTGGGAGGGACAAGCCAGACTCTCGGTGTAGGAGGCAAAAAGAAAGTACACCTACGCACTGCAGGAGCACTTTCAATTTTTATAAATAATTGCCGTGATCGATTTTTGGAAATCAAAGTGGAATTTTAACGTTGAGATCACGAGGAATAAATAGATAATTTTTAGACAAACATACGACGTTTGGTTCAAAAGTTAATTTTCAGAAGGACGGCAAAGTAATCTTTTTTTGTAAGTTTTGAATAAGTATCGAGGCCTAGAGCCAGAAGGTATTCAGTCTTGGTGCTCCTCTGGGGAGGGCACGCTGGATTAGTATTCATTCAGTCTACAAAAGACCTCAGGGAGAGGCCGTACTGTCTAACAAGTACTAGTCGTAATTACGCCAAGATACGCAAAGTTGTCCCCGCCCAAGGGCTAAGGAACATTATTCAGTCTACAGTTCCCTCTGAGGAGTTTACGCTGAATCGCACCGCCAGTCTACAAGTACACGCTGTTCGCCAAAGATATCAGTCTTCTGTCTTGGTCAGTCCAAGTGGGACTTGACGCTACGCAAAAGTACATTCAATCGAACATGGAACCTCATGGGAGGGCCATGTAGTTTCGATCCAGTAAATAGTCTGCGAAATATAACAAATACGTTAGTTCGAGACCACGAAAAGGCACCGAATACAGAAGAACTCTCCGGACATAAAGTCGTGAGTATAGACGAACAACACGCTATAGAAGTTCACAATTAGTTCCAGTGAAGCCGCAACAGAATCTCATGGTCTTTGATGGAAAGCCATGGAGATATATGACCGAGTGGCGCATGTAAAGTGAAATACGCGCTTAAGTATAAAGTATATGTGCCGTCAAAGTGAAATATGCGCTCAAGTATAAAATATACGCGCAGTCAAAGTGAAAAGGTACTGAACAGTGAGAAACGAACGATTCGAACCTTGTTAAAGACAGAAATAGTTCGAAATTTATGAAATTCGCAACCAGACGTTGTCAGAATAGAAAACCACGGGTGAGTTTAAACAGTGGGAGGCCAACTGAACTTTGAATCGAGACCAGGGTCCGAACCAAGAAGTCGTCGCGAGGATAGAACGTGCATCCAGTACTATGAAAGACCGTCGTCAAGGAGCGTATCGGAAGGCCACCATTCGCATCCTGAGATATGGCATAGATTATTACACAATTTGTAATCTACAGTAGATATAGGAATAAATTGGACAAAACCCTGAAGGGTCAAACACGTGTGAAGTGTATTTTAGTGATTATTTTAAAGGGTATTTATTTTGTTGTGTACAAGTGTCCCCAAGTAATGGGAAAAATAATGTGTGTTTTTGTAAATGTAATGAGCAAAGTGATAACCACGTGTGTTGTGGAAAGGTTGATTCCTCATACATGATCCTAAACAAGAAACAGATCCTGCTAATAAACACTATGTGGATTGGTCTGTAGTGCCACGCACTAAACAGGGAGATTATGACTTTAAGGGAAAGCGGTTAACCCATGTGAAACATCCTCAAGTGTCTACAGATGTTACTACAAAAAAGTATGCGGATAACAAGGTGCATGAGTTATATAACAAAGTGCCTCAGCTTACTGTGGATGGCTATACAGCTAATCATCACCGCATTTTTCACGTGGAAGACCCACAAGAAGATGATGATGTCTGCACCAAACTCTACTTCACCTACCAAATGAAAAGCCTTTATAAATTTATTCCATCTATATTTTTAGTGTATCTGAAAAATGAAAAACCTGTGAATTATAGGAACCATTTACCGCTATTCCATGACCAGCGCCTGACCTTTGTGCTTGCTTCGGGTTTAAACCGCTATCGATTACACTATGAGGGAACCATTCACATGAAATACGCGATGCCTGATGAAAACCATTTACATGTAGAGATAAACGGTCATAGGATGTTGGTCCATAAACATGAAATGGTCAAAGCAGGTGACGAATTATCCTTTCACCTCACGTTGACATGGGATGAAAAGCAAGCTGGAAAAACCATAAACGATTTCCCGCTTTATGTGGAATTGGAATATACAGCCATGAAATAACAAGCTGACGTTAGTTGTGACTTAAACTTTCTTGTGAAAGGTTGTTGGTCTTCATCATGGTGAAACAAAGATATGTGGTAAGAAAGAATAAAAAGACTAAAAATAAGACACTCTCATTGGCAAAGCATGGGCTTAAGGCAATCGTGGACAAGTCCTCGCGAAAGAAAAAAAGAAAAAATAATGTGTTGACCATAAGGAAACTCTTCGAGCGCCACAGAGACATGTTATTGCAAAACGTCAGCGACAGGGTTCAAAACAAGGGCGAGTGATTCCCGTCCCCAAACGAGCTGGATTTTTATCTGCATTATTCGCTGGTCTGGCTGCTCTGGGTTCACTTTTGGGCGGTGTCAGTGCGGTGACAAAAACTATTAAAGCCGCAGAGCAGGGCAAGCAACAACTAAAAGAAAGTCACCGACACAATGAAACGATGGAAGCCATTGCTATGGGGGCTAGAAATGCTAATTTGAAGCCAACGTTTTATCATCAAGGATTTGGAATTTCACCATTTCGAAATAAAATAAAAACATCTTTAACCTCAGCCATAGCAAGACATGCCCTGACGCATCAACAAGTGGAAAGCTATGCTAAACAACTAAAGCTTTCTCATTTTCGAGGTGTGTTTATGCGAAACCAATTACCCCCACGACTCAGGAAACAGGAATGTGCTGTTGTCAATTTGGATGATCACCGAGGACCAGGAACACATTATGTAGCTTATGTCAAAGAGGGATCCACTGTATGCTACTTTGACAGTTTTGGGAATTTGCCCCCGCCCATGGAACTAGTGGTCTATTTTGGAAACAGGATCAAGATATATTATAATGTGAAACGTGAGCAAACATTTAACAGCCAACAGTGTGGACGTTTGTGTTTAATTTTTAGCCTATTTTCAATGTTGATAAAATAGGCTTATGCGATCACCTTTTGTCCGTGTGTGTGCGTGTGTGTGTGTGTGTGAGGTGTGTGTGTGTCCTCCCCTAATAATTTCTAAACGGCCCGAGCGATCTCAATGAAACTCGGTAAGTTCATAGCACTATTCCTGGCGACCCCGACCGTGCCCTTCAAATTTTGTTACGTCTCACCAATCCAACATGGCGGCTGTGCGAAATATTTCACCAGCATTCAATATCTCCGAAACTCTTCCCGATATCACCCTGGAATTTATTACGGTGATAAAGGGAACTACTAGAAGTTTACCTATGTGACTTTTGAAAAACTGGTAACTACAAAACCAACATGGCGGCCAAGCGAATTTGCGACTTTTAAATAGACGTTTCTCGCGATTTAACCAACCAAACACAATAGAACTTGGTACAGTATATGTTTATACACATTGTAATGCACGGACATCTAACTTCGTTCAATTGTTTACATAACCACAAGATGGCGGATGTGCGAAATATTTCACCGGCATTCTATATCTCTGAAACTATTAGCGGTATCACCCTGAAATTCTGTACGGAGATAAAGGGCACTACTAGATGTTCATCTATAAGACTTTCAAAAATCGGTTAACTACAAAACGAACATGGCGGCCAAGCGAATTTGAAAAGTTTAAATAGACCTTTCTCGCGATTTAATGCTCCAATCGCAATGAAATCTGGTACAAGAAATAATTATACACACTGTAATGCACTCGTATCTAATTTAGTTCAATTGTTTACATAACTTCAGGATGGCGGCTGTGTGAATTTTAAAATTAAATTTTAATTTCTTGTGTCGCAATCATGCGATCGAAGAGAAAGTTTGAATTATGAACCTACGCAATAATTTCTCTTTAATGGTGCATGACTCTATGGCCTATACATTTAACAATCCAACATGGTGACCATCCGAAATATTTAGATGGCTCTGAATATCTACGAATCTATTATAGCAATCAAACTGAATTTTTTAATGTTCATAGGGGCTATGAACTTAAGTTCACCTATAGGACTTTAAACAACCTGGTGATCACAAATCCAACATGGCGGCGACGCGAAATATAAATATTCGCATGGACGTTTCTCGCAATTTAACCATCCGAGTGCAGTGATACTTGGTACAGTAAATCCTTATACGAATCTTAATCCACTGGCATTTAATTTATTTCAATTGTTTCCATAACCACAAGATAAGCAGCTGTGCGAAATTTTAAAATCTCCTTGTTATTTCTTGTGTCCTAATCATGAGATTGAAGTTTGAATGCTACAAGTACACAATAATCTTCATGTAACAGTACATAACGCTAGGACCTACATATAGAAAATCCAACATGGTGACCATCCGAAATATTTAGTCGGTTCTCAATATCTAAGAATCTATTACAGCAATCAAACTGAAATTTTGTATGTTGATAGTGGCCTATGTAAATAGGTTGTATAGTTCTTCACGGAAGTACTTGTTTTATGTAAGACGCAGCATAAGCAAAAACGTTAACAGTATGCCAGCGGAAAGTAAGACGTTTACACTGCATGGACGCGGACCTGAAGTCAGCCTAGACTTTTACCCGCCTATTGAATTGAATGAAAGACCTTATGGTTTAGGACATGTTTCACTTGAAACGTACAATCGAATTTACAACATAGGTGAAAATGTGAACAACAAGTTTTACTATGATGATTGTGTGCTCACCCTGAGCTCTGGTGGATATAATATAGATGACATTTATGAACAAATGTATGTGGTGTTGATCAATGAATATGGTTTAGTCATTTCGCGATGGAACGCACAAGTTTGGACTTGTAGGAAATACCAACACTTATCGCTGAAGTATCTTTTCTACATTCAAAATTGACTTTAAAACACACCCCGATTCCATTGGTCCATTACTAGGATTTAAACCACGCGTGTTGGAGCCCAACAAAAAACATTAATCAGACCATGAAGTGAAATTCATTGAGGACCATCACGTGTCGGTGACGTGTAATATTATTAGCCAAGTGTACACCAATCAAGAACCATCACATTCGCTTTATGACTTTATTGTAACATCGCCCAATGGCTATAATATTCGTGAAAACCCTCCAGTGGTGCATTTTCATTCTGTGGCTGTCGATGGTATCAGTAATATAACATTAAGACTGTTCAAAAGAGTTCAACAACTCATTGATCTAGATTCCACCACACCAGTGACTTACAAGTTGGTGCTAAAGCCACTATGAAGTTTGTGTATAAAGCAACAATAACCGTCTAGGAATGGTGTCAGTTGTTTGCCACGTGAATACACGTTAACATCTAAGGACAAGCAGAATTAACAGCATTTGGGTTACCACGTCAACCCCCATGATGAATTCTATCCTAGAGGTAGCGAACCACATCGAGGAGCAACCAGGAATGGTAAGAATTGATCTCCATTCCTATCAAGCTCAAACACCTGGACTAAATAACAATGATGAAATTCAATTTGTTATCAACAACCAAGATATTTACACCCTACCGCATGAAAGTGTCATCCAGATTGAAGGTCGGCTCACCAAAGCCGACGGCTCTACACCTACCACATCCAAGTTAGCCAACCATGCTTTTGCCTTTCTGTTTTCTGAGGTGCGGTATGTCATTAACTATATCGTAGTGGATAGCACTCGAAATGTGGGTATTTCCAGTGTCATGAAACTATATCCCTCTTATAGTGAGGAAGGAGGTAAAACACTTTGCATGGCGGGTTGGTGCCCTGACTAGACCAATGACTGGATGGTACACACGGATGGCACCTTTACTGAATTTTTACCTCTTAAACTGATTGTAGGCTTTGCCGAAGATCACCAGCGAATTGTGGTGAATGCAAGGCATGTGCTTTATTTGGTGAGAGACAGGAGTGATAATAATGCACTCAAGGGAGCCGACAATGCCCCCATAGATTCAAAAATTTAACTACAACGCTTGCTATGGGAAGTCCCTCATGTGACCCTTAATGATAGCAAAAAACTGGACATACTCAAAATGGTAAAGAGAGATATGCCTCTACACATGGAATTTAGAAGCTGGGCACTGCATGAGTACCCGCTATTGCCCACCACCAACACACACAGTAGGTCTGTAAAAACAGCCCGCTAAACAGAGAGACCTCTCTACATGATCGTGGGTTTTCAAACAAATCGCAAGTATCAACAAACCAAAGATGCCATGCAATTTGATCACCTGCAATTAAGAAATGCACGTCTTTTCCTCAACGGTGCTGTGTTTCCCTATGATGGACTGGATTTAGATTTTTCAAAAAATAAATTTGGCCCCCTGTACGACTTGTTTTCTAAATTTCGATGGTCGTATTATCAAAAAGAGAATTGTCCCATGTTGTCACCCCAAGCTTTTAAGACAAGGGCGCCGCTGATTGTCTTTGACTGTTCCTACTTGGAAGAGTCTGTCAAGCCATCCAATATTGACATTCGGCTAGATTTTGAAACGCATGATAATGTACCAGGGAATACGACGGCCCACTGTTTGATCATTCATCACAAACAAGTCAACTATTATCCACTGTCCAACCTAGTGACAAGTGTATAAATAACAGGTCAGCCTACGTCAAGCCGCTCAGTCATGTCTTGCTTTAAAGCATCAAGAGACGACACACCCATGAATTTAAAATCTGAGGAACAACGTCTCAAGACCTTTGTGACGTGGCCAGTGCCTTTCATAAACCCTCAAGCCTTGGAGGCCGCTGGATTCTATTATTTAAAAACAAGAGATGAAGTGAAATGTGCCTTTTGTCCCATCATTATAGATCAATGGGAAGAAAGTGATGAATCCATGTAAGAACTTCAGCGCTGGTCACCCGTCTGCCCCTACCTGTGTAGAATGGATGTGGGTAATATACCCTGTCATTCAAGTTACCCCTCACTGGTGCCTCTGAGTGATGAAAAAAATTATGATACTTGTGGACTTTATGGTGTCAACGGTGCTTCGGTGAGCAGCTCACAGTCAAAAACACCTAGTTTAGAGACATTGGGATATCATCGGTGTTATGGACGCTATAAACATAAAATACATTTTGTTGTATGACTTGGTACCGTTCCTATCCTAGAATTACAAAAGAATGTAAAACCAGTTATGCTAATAAAATAATGTAATAAAAAATTGGTTGTTGTTGTTATATTATTATTTATTATGCCCCCTGTCATACCCTAACCTCAATAGTGACTAGTCGGTGTTTTTTTTTAATAGAATGGAATGTAAGTAATTGTCATGGGTACACCTTACTGGACGATAGTCAGTCTGTGGTCAGTTGGACTTGATCCAGACAAGAGTGAACATGTTGCGTACACTGATTGTCGACTGTCAAGGGTTTAAAATTGGAGATAACAAATTTATATTTAAAGAAGTAGCCATCATCGATTGTTCCACTTTTTGGATATCGCAAAATACCCATTTGGTGTTTAAACCCACTTATGTGTTTGATTTGTTGTATGATACAGACCGTAAACAAACCCAGTGGATTGAAACTCATATGCATCTAGACTGGAAGCAAGGAACCATTTCATATAAGCACCTGGACATGGTCATGAAAGTCCACTTGTCTTCTACCCATGTGGTATTTTGAAAGGTAGTGAAAAACGTCAATGGCTACAACCATTTTTGGCGTCTTACTGTCAATGTATCGATTTAATGGACATGAGCTGTCCCTCGCTGCAAACACTCATGGACCGCTGTCCCTGTGACAACATTACCCATAAAGCCTTGGCACAGGTGTGGCAATTGTTTCATTGGCTAACCACCAATGCCTGCTGGGAGTTGTTAAATAAAATTAAAACTATAGGTTTACCTGTGAATGACACCAGTGAGATTTCTACAAGCGACGTGTAAACATCAAAGTGATACCATGGAGAAAGGGCATGCTACTGATAAAGCGATTGGAAAGTTTTTTGTGTGTAAAAAGAAACTAGACAGTTTTACCAAAGAAGAATTATTGGCTCTTCCAAAATCGTTCATTTATTATGTGGCAGCAAATGCAGTGAAAGAAATCTGGCAACATGTACCAAAATCATGGACTCAAGACCCTGTGTTAAGTGAATTGCAACCTTTTACAGATTATGATCACCATAAGCAAGTGGCCATGGCAAAAATACCCTCTATGCGACAGTGTGCTACTTGTCAGCTGGTCAAACTCTATCACGGTCATAAAAGTCAGTGTAAAGACTTTGTTTCCTCATTCCACGGGTGAGATGGCGAGAAAAAAAGCAACAACATCAGCATCGTCTACAGATGAAGAGGAAAATCAAACCTTTTCTCCACCTATGGAAAAGGATATGTCAAACTTGTACTGGTCATGGCGTCATTGACAAAGTCATTCAATACTTACCTCTTGAAATCCATCTTCCTGGTTATCGTTTTTATGGTGCTGGAACGAAGCTGAATCAACGTTTGCAACGTGGTGATGTACCTATTAATCCTTCGGATCAAGCGTGCAAAGAACATGACCTTTCTTATCGCCATAGACATCCTGCATTAAGACGTGTGGCGGATAAAGTATTGTTAAAAAAAGCTAAACAACGTTTGACATCCTGTGATGCCTCAAAGGGAGAAAGGTTGGCAGCCCTCATTGTGATTTGTGCTATAAAAGGAAAGTTAATGATGAGTGGACATGGACATTGAAAAGGATTGAGGAATTGGTATTTTCTTTGTATTATATTTTGTAAAGCCCTATTTGTTGTGAAATAAAAAACAAGGTTTATCAGATCACAATGTCTTTTAATTTTTTAAATGGTGATAGCCATTCCTTTATTTTTTCACACATGGATATTTACAATTTCCACTTTACTTTTTTACATTACCCAAGTTTAGTTTTACATTTTGTACATTAAAAAAAAAATTAACCATTTTTCACACATGGATATTTACAATTTTCACTTTATATTTACACATTGTCTTGTTCAGTTTTTTCACATTTTATACATTTTTAAATCATTTGTTTAACCATAATATAAAAAGCAAAATTTTAAAGTAAAGTGTATTATTTTAAACTAAAACTATAGTAGTCTAACAGTATACATTCTACGTACAGTTTTACAAGTATATCAAAAATAAAACACACTACAAATGATACAATAAGGTGAACATTAGACTTATTTAAAGTAATAGTCGTCAATGCGACGATTCCCCCAAGCATGAGTATCAAATGTGTTGGGTATAATGAATCGTTTGTTGTCTTCTTTACTTAAAGCAACTTTATTCAACAAATTGGTATGTAGCTGATGATTTTTACTTCTAAATACACACATTTTCTTATATAATATAGGTGGGTTACTGACTATGCAGTTCTTATAATCACTTATGTCTAACTCTTTACTAACAACATTCTTTTTCACTCCTTTTAATTTTTTTATTACTACATCATCAATTGTCATATAGCTATATGATTTAGATTTTGTGCCTACAAAGGTGTCTATAATAACACCAGCACATTCATCCTTAAATTTTCCTAGAACCTTTTTGTTTATTAGAGGTAAATTGTAGATATTATCCTTGGGATAGTCACTTGTATCAAACCTATTTAGCTCGGTTTTGATATCCTCATAAAAATCATCAGTTTTAAATTCATAAATAAAAGAATCTGTATCTGTATAAAGTAATTTTGCATTATCATGATAGTTTTTCTTAACATAATCATAGTGAAATTCATACATAAGTGTTTTTGACAATTCCAGAATGGCGTAACCCACATATATGGGTTTGTTGTAGGTTACTTTAAGACGATTCATTCGTATTAAAACTAAATCCTCATGGATAATAGAACAGCTATGGAAGTTAGGCTTGCTTATTAAGTTGTTCGCACCATACCTTTGACCTTCATTCTCTCACTTTGTTATCAGCTTTACATCAACTCGCTTATCAACATTCTCCATAGTCTTTCCAAAAACACTATTATTCATAAGTTTATAAAAATCATTTTCAAAAGCATTTGTTGATAGTGTTCTTAAATTATTGTTCAGATCAATATACGGTTTGAGCCATGCTGACTCGTGAAATTGTAATACACGATGAATATTAGTTAGTTTTAATCCATGCTGTAGACACTGTTTTAAGTTTCGATAATGTATTACATATTTACATTTATCATTTACATCAGAAATTAACATTTTTGTTCGTGATGTTATGTACGGAGATTTCATAGTCTCAGAACAGAATGGTAGATCATTATGTGCATAATATAACTCTTTAGGGTACTCAAGATTTACCTCTAAAATATATCCTTTTTCATCGTTATCATTTAAAGTGTTAACATGGAAAACATCAATTTCAGGTTATGTCAGCCACCGAAAATCTTTTAGTGGTAGATACTGACACATAGCCCAACCATATTGGTTATTTGCATCAAGGTAGATGGTATACTTTGAATCTTCACAAGGGTTATAACTAGGCATGTATTTATTATTTGCTTTAGAACCGTCCACTACATTGGCTTAAACCGCCTCGAATTGATGATTTTATAAAATTAATCATGTCTATATCAGCCATGAATTCTAAATTTACTTTCGTTTTTTTCAACATTGTACTGAAACTTAACCCAGGAGCAGTAAAATACTGACAAGGATCAAGGTCATAAGTTTTCATACAAACATTCCTAAAATTTTCAAACACATCTGCTAATAACATCACATCCGTCTTTAAATAGATGTCTGAATATTCACCTAAAGTTTGAATGACAAAATGTGTCCATACACGTTGTGCATGTAAATATTCATCATCACTGATATGACTTGTGTTTAAAGAACTGTAAAATGCATCTTTTGGTGGCAAAGAACACTCCTCAAGACGTTCCAGATAGCTAATATATTCATAAGGGAATATACCTTTTTGACGAATCAAATTAAAATCATCTTCTTTTGGAAACACACGTTGAGTTTCACAAAACTGATCTGATTATAAATTACTAGCAAGTTTATCGAGACTACTTGGCATAAAGCGGAATGAATCTAAAAATCGTAGTTTGATAGTTTTTTTTATTGTCAGTTTTGACGTATTTTGTAAACGATATGTATTGCTCCTTATTATTTGGAATCACATCGATTTTTACATCTGAAGCTCCAAATTCTTTAACGATAAAGTGGTTATCGTATTTGCTACCGTTATGTAGAATGACTGGAATGATTATACTTACTCTATACTTTAAATTACATTCTTGGTGAGCAGCACTACGATATTTTCCTGTTAAATGGTCATGATTGCGAACCCTCTCTGTATATAAACATTCGCCACATTTAAAACAATTAGTTTCAGTTTCAAAACGCATTTGCTGTGATGATGTTAGTGACTCCATTGGAATTATAGTATTTAAAATAGAGGTTATTCGGATGGCATCTTTTTCAAGTCTTTCCATAAAAACTTGAGGTGCCTCAGGTCCTCTATAGAGCTCAAACTTATTTAAAGAGTCATCATAACTACATTTAATATAATATGCTAAGCTAAAAGGTTCATGAATGTGAGTAGTGTTGGTAAAAGGTTTGGCTGGATTCGATGAACACGTATTAAATGGCTTTAGCAAAGCTTCAAAGTCTGCATATATAACAAATGGTACTCGAAGCTGCTTTTCAAAGTCCTTAAATTTCAGAATGTTATTTCTAGGAGTAGGTAATACTGTACAAACATGATTACAACCCCATTTTTGATGTTGAGTTAGTTGATCCTCTTTTCTGAAATATAGTAAACAACCATCACACAACCACTTTTTACCATTGCGTTTGGATAGCTGACTACCAACAAGTCTACGTAAATCTTTTATCCAACAATAGTGGACATTTTCACCTTCGGTTATGTATAGTAAATTTACATGAGTATCCTTTTTTTCCTGAGTTTAATATAGAGGACCTACTATACTCTTGTTTTCAATTCCATACACATTAATACTTACATTGTTCAGCTCTTCAAAACGTTGAATGTCTTTTATCTCTATAGGAAATTCCATTTCTTCTATATCTAACACTGATGAATAGTGAGGATACAATGATGTTCTATCCATATGCCCCACTGCTGAATGGAGCGCTGAGGTTACAGCCCACGCAAAACATGCTTGATCATTATTCCAAATGTTTACACAAGCTTGCTTACGTTTGATCCATGCTGGTAAATCAATATATGATGATGCTCGAAGGGGATTATATTTATTCATGTTAGTTTCTAAATAAAGTACATCAAACAACGCCCAGCCTGACTCGCTTTCCTGGAACTCTTCACTCTTCACAATGATAGCACTTGAAATATTTTGGTATATATCACTGATATTAGTTGATTCACTAACAATTATGTTTTTTGTATTAAAAGATTTGATATCCGTAATTTCACCTTCACTCCCAGTTTTTACATATAGTCCAAAGAGTTCAAAATTCATTTTGAATGATTTATGCTCTACTAAAACATTTTCTATCAAGCCAAACACATTAGGTTGAACATTTCTTAAAATGATTCAATACATTGAGTTTTTTCTTCACTATGAAGTCTGTAACTAGCAATTCGACTTTTAAACGCACTACCAATTTGTTGAATATTAGCAGAATTTCTTTCATAGCAAGCATTATTTTTATGATGAATACTGCGCAAATGAACTTGAATCAATGAAGAAGTTATATCAATATTGCATACATCACAATGTTTTATTGGAGGTTCGCCATTTTTCTTCCTTTTTGTTGCACAACTATTTTTAGAATCTATAGAACGTTTACGCTTTTGAGCATTACATTCGTTTAAAGGTACTGTGCTAGTTGATGGTTTTACAGTTTTTAATTCCTGTTGTTCACCATGCACTTCAACCATGTGGGATTGATATCGCTTTACAGCAGTAAAACCAAGATCACAAACTGAACTAACATGTATTAAATTTACATGACGTGCAAGATTATCCTGTCTGTTAAATGTGGTAGAACAATAACTGCACACAAACATTTTAAGATTATGTTTCGTATTTGCATGACGTTGAAGGCTGTCAGGTCTTGAAAACTGCTTTTTACAATCACTACACTTGAACATAATTGTTACCCCACCTCAACGGCACTGGCCAGCAGCACGTCGGTAACTCGATAGCCAACGCTTTGCTTACCAGAATGAGACGAGTACGGGGAGCGTGGATGGGCCAACTTACCTGCATTCAGAGGTCCGGGTCACTTCCGCAGCAAAACCACCTCCAGAAGACAAGTCCCGACAGAAGAGCTCCAAAAGGGGTGGAAGGAAGAAGGAGAAGGGGACAACACACACAGGCTATCGTACAAACACCCCCCAAAAACCAACGGAACTTCCGTCGGTGAAATAATGCCACAACAAAAAAATAAAAAAAGGATAGTAAAAGGATTAATATTAAAAATTAAAAAAAAAACCTTCACCATAAACTGAACATGCATCAACCAACACAAATTTCCAAGAAGGCCAGATAGCGCCTAACATGCTTGCTTGCATAGCCAAGAAGAAGAAAGACTTAATTTAAAATAAAATAAAAAAAATATTAAACAGCCCAAAGGTTAAAATAGAAATTACATGTACAACACAATGAGAAAGGGCTTGATAAATTGCAAGGAAATGCAATCACGATCCGACATGCAGATGTTGAGGCCATGCCAAAAAATAAGGAAAGAAAATAAATTAAATTTTAATTTAAAAAATTAAATTGGATAGAAAATAAATAAATAAATGATAAGCACGAAGCCGGAAAAACACAAGGACATTTACCAAAAAACACAAAATTAACACTAACAAGATTACATTAAAAAAAAGATTAAGTTAATTCACAACACGTCTGCTTTTTAGACCCGCGCCAATGGACTGACCACGAGACCATAATGCATCACGGCAAACAGCAGACATGGCGACACAAAAACATGCCAGATCGAAATTACGGCAAACAATTAATAAAATAAATTTTATCATCAGCGTAAGGAAATGTACGGCGGAAAACAATTACATTAAAAAACTATTACAAGTGTAAAGGGCACGGATCATGAATAAATTAATTTGAATACAATATCAATCATAAGATTGGCAAACGAAAATAAATAATAATTTAAACGTGAAATAAACTAATAAATGTGTCTCCAGAAGGTAAACAAAAAATAAGAAACTTAATATATATATGGAACCGTTATTAAAACGTAAAGGAAATTTTAGGCCTACAAGCCAACACACAACAGAAGATCAACATTCGTACACGGCCAAAATTGGAGCTCCCAAAATAAAATAATTAGATAAATTAAATTTGAAAAAAAAAGTACCTTACATCCTTCTCAGTGGAGACACAATGAAAACAAAAAAAAAACTAACATGTTTTAAATAAAATAAAATATGGCACTAGATTGCCCTGAAGAAGCCCGCCCAGCACATGCTTCGTTTAGGTCACAAGCGAAGGTACGCATCGAGATGCAACCACATTTCACACGTCTAAACAATGAAATTCACAACCTGAAGACCACAGGCAATTTCCAAGTAGAATTGGCATTCATATCTTCTCTTGAATATATTTATATTTCGAAGAGGATGGGGGAGGCAACCGCTCCCCCATCAGCGGAGACACCTTTCACGAGCAGTCCTTCTTATTTCTCTTGGCGACCACTAATAGCGACTCCCAAAATGGCGGAGAATTATTTTTGCGTGTCATTTTCGAACTGTATACATGTAAATAAATTGTCCAATCACGGAGTGACACCTCAATACAACAATGTCATAAATAAGTTCATAATTTGGCGGTATCATGAATACACACCGTTCTTTGTTTTATGACGTAGAATCATAATTGTTTTTCACTTATGTCACGAATTGGTAGAGTTTTAAAGGAAACACCAACGCACTCTATTGGTGAATAAGCAGGAACTACTTGGAGGAAGCCGAAGTCCGAGAGCAGGAGCCATCTCGCGTTGACCAACGGAACCACGACAACAGGCGGTCGGTTCAAATGTCATGAAGTATGATGCACCGGAATATACATGATTGAAAACGAAGAGACGTGCACTTGCACGTATCAGTCTCCCTCCCTTAAGCGTGAACACCGTTCACGAATATGCCTAGGCATAGACAGTGCTCCTTATCTAGTCGATTCACCAAGCAAGTTTGCTGAAGAAAATGTTCACCTGTTAACTCCAATTGATGGATGAAACCGCATCGTTTTGGTTAGGAAGAATGCAGGGTTAGATTATCAGTGATGCGATAATTGATCACCTCGCAAACCACTTAGTCAACAGCATCACTGTGTCCAAAAATCCTCAGAAACGCAGTACACCAGCACCAGCAGTGCTTTCAGAGTCCGAGACACGTTAGGTACATTTTCAACAAGTCCAATGTAGGTCGTTTTAGACGCAGTAGGTGGAAGCAATGTGCAAGATAAGATTCGACGCGTGGGCAGCCATTTACAAAAATAAAAGTTAATCTAATTTCAAAAATGTTTACAGAATTTACAATTTCTTACTACATTTTACAAGGAGAAACAAAGTTGAATTTAAATGAAGAAAATATTTCTGACCATGCCCTAGATCCGTGCTTACAAAATTTCATTAACAAGTTTACCTTTTTACAGATTCGAAATACATTTCAAGATTACATGAGTTAGACGACTATACATTTCGAAGGAACTACGGTAGAGGAATGACCACTAAAATTCCCAAAGGGAATAGGAATACAAGGTTACCATGAGTTAGGTCTCCCACCGAGCCCAACTTACATATTAGCAACTCCTATGAAACATCAAAATTAGGTACACCTTTACAATTTACCATTACAATGGGAACTTCCCAACATTTACATTTTGTATCCCATCAGAGTTTGCAAACCCAATTAAATTCAAAATTCCACAAGGAACAGATACCAGAAGGCTTCAATGAATTTTAGGGACACTCTACATTATACAAAATTTGTTTTACAAAATTTACGGTAGCATTTCCTCATTAGACACCTCTCCACCTCGCTTAATGTGTGATAGATGCACTCTAGAAATTTTGTTGGCCTTAGGGTTTCGAACAAGAAGAGTAACAGGAGTCAAGAATGCCTCTACATAACACGGGCCTTTAAAACGAGGGGTTAACTTGCTTGAGACAAGATTACTGACGCCCTTGGGCTCGAAATTGCGGACGTACACAACATCACCAATTTCAAAATCAGCTGGCTTGCGACAGGCATTGTGTCGCCTGGCAAGTTGGTCATGGGATACCTTAATATTCTCTCTAGCCTTGTCGAATTTCGCCCTCATATCCTCGGGCGTGAAACTGTCAGGAAGGAGATCGTGCAGGTTCCACAGGTTGGACAACGGAGAATTAGCCATAAAGGAAAACATTAGCGAAAAAGGGGTAGCTTGCGTGCTCTCTTGCACGGCGGTGTTGAAAGCAAAATTGAGCCAATGTAAATTAGAATCCCACTTGGAATGGTCGTCGTGGTGGAAAGCAATCAGAGCAGAACGGAGATTACGATTGACTCGCTCAGCGAGAGACGGGTTAGGAAAATAGGGAGTGGTGGTTACGTGCGAAATAGCATAATCAAACAAGAATTGACGGAACTGATGAGATACAAAGCACTTGGCATTATCTGACACCAGATACTGACACGGCCCAAAAGACGAGAAGATGGAATTAAGACACTTTATGACGGAACTGGTCGTAGCCTGTCTGTTGGGGAAAATCCAACTAAACCGGGAGAAACCGTCAGTGCAAACAAGCGCAAATTGGTTTCCCCGACCAGAGCGAGGGAACGGTCCAACATGGTCGATAAAAAGCCTCTCCATGGGTCTAGATGCCGGTTCAGATGACAACAGGCCAACCTTAGTAGAAACCGGAGGTTTGCTAATACTGCAAGCAGCACAATTCCTAATGAGCCTCCTGATGTCGCCATCCATACCTTGCCAAATGAAAAACTGTCTGATTTTAGCTCGGGTCTTGAATACTCCTAGGTGACCACCAATAGGGGATTCATGATAGTAACGAAAGATTTCCGGAATGAGGACCGACGGGAGCACAATTTTAGGTAGGCGGTCATGACGAGACGAACAACACAATACACCGTCCTTCAGAGAGTAGGGCTTGATCACTTCACCACAATTGATTCGGTCAATAAGGCTAGATAAGGAGGGGTCTTCCTTCTGGAATCGTCTCACATCCTCAAAAAGCACAGGGGAATTGCTAAGAACGGCACTGACACAATTTACAGCAGATACAAGGTTTACGGGTTCACATTCCTGAACATCCTCTTCAGCTGTTTCCTCGTACATGCGGCTTAAAGAATCAGCTACCGCATTTTCGGACCCACGAATATGTTGGACAGTGAACTGGAACGACAGAATCCTAGTTGCCCACCTAGCAATTCTCCCAGTTTTGCGGGGTTTCCCTAAGACCCAGCTCAAGGCTTCGTTATCGGTCTCAATGAGAAACTTGGTGTGCTCAAGATACATACGGAATTTTTCTAGAGCGAACAACACAGCTAAACCCTCAAGTTCGTAAATGGAATACTTCCTCTCTGCGTCCGTTAAGGTACGAGAAGCGTATGCAATGGGTTGCCTACCCAGATCAGATTCCTGCAGAAGAACACAACCAACACCACGACCAGACGCATCCGCCTGCACAATGAACTGCTTCCCAAAATCCGCAATGGCTAACACAGGGGCGTTAGAGAGCGCAAGCTTAAGATCTTCGAAGGCTGCTTGCTGCGAGGGACCCCACTCGAACTTCACAGCCTTTTTGCGCAATTGATTTAGAGGAGCAGCACGGTCGGCAAAGTTACTGATAAACTTACGGAAGAAGTTGACCATACCAATGTAGCGAGCAACACCCTTGGCGTTCTTGGGTGGTTTAAAATCTCTGATGGCCTGCGTACGAGACTGGTCCACTGAGATACCATATTCAGAAACAATATGTCCCAAGAAGGAAATTTTGGGCTTGGCAAAGGAAACCTTGGACAATTTGACGGTAAGTCCAGCGTCACGCAACCGATCAAGAACAATTTTCAGATGATCAACGTGTTCCTCGAAGGACTCAGAGTAGATCACCACATCGTCAAGGTAGTGGTACACAAACTTGAATTTAATTTCTGAAAATACCTTGTCCAGAAGTCTGCTCAACACAGCGGCTCCGGTGGATAGGCCAAACGGGACACGGGCATACTCAAACAGGTTCCAGTCAGTGGAAAAAGCAGTAACATGCCTGGATTCAGGAGAGAGGGGGATTTGGAAGTAGGAAGAATTTAAATCGAGGATCGTGAACACCTTCGCGTTGCGAAACCAACTAAAACATGTGTGAAGGTCCGGCAAAGGAATGGACTGCAAAACAACCTTTTGATTAAGAGCCCTATAGTCGACCACCGGCCGAAAACCACCGCTAGGCTTTGACACAAGAAATACAGGGGATGAGTAGGCAGAGATAGAGGGTTGGATTACACCTTCTTCTAACATCTTATCGATAATCTTACGAAGTTCAGCCATCTTGGGCGGGGCAAGGCGATACGGGCTGGAACGCACCGGCACAGAATCGGTTAGCTCAATCTTGTACTCCATCAAATGGGTTACACCCAGCTTGTCAGTAAATACATCGCCATACTCCTGACATAACCTCTTAATGGCATCCTTTTGAAGACTCGTTAAATTTTCCAGATCGAGATCCTCAATAGTCATAGGTTCAGTAACAGAATTGACAGCAGGAGAAGATAAAACCGGGTTGAATGATAATTTACTCTGTGGATTAAACTTAAACCATAAGTTGCGAGCACCAAAATCAAGAAGCATACCAACGTGTGACATGAAATTAGCTCCAATGACCACAGCACAAGAAAGATTTCTGGCAACCAAAAATTTAAATTTCCAAGAAAAATTTAGAATACGAATTTTGACTGTCATACTACCCAAAATATTTAAATTTGAACAATTTGCCGAAATAAAAGATTCAATGTTAGGCTCTAACTTAGGAAATTTGCAAACACTCTTCATAGATAAAAACCAGTCCTCGCTTATAAAGGATGCGACACTACCAGAATCAAGCAACGCAGAAACGGGCTCGTCATTAACACAAATTTCAATAAACGGGGATATTCCTTTAGCCACAGGAGAAATTCCAAAATCATTACTCACTCTAACACGATTACAAGTAGGTGACGAGGACACCCGCATCACAGGTTTCACACAACTTTCAGAATTAGGCCGACTTGCCACGCCATTGCTCACCGACAGGTTAGGTAGGCCAGCGACATAAGCAGAATTAGCACATAAAGATTTAGCTTTCAACGAGCTATCAAGACTATCATTGGTAGGGCGACCAGAAACTTCACAGGGTTTTCCCAAATTCGTACACACAGAAATATCCTTGGAAGTAACACCCGAATTGGTCTCCTCAACGTTCCGTCATTGGCGATACACAGCCTGGTTACTCGGACACACCTTCTTGACATGTCCCACTCCACCGCACGAGTGGCACTTAATATTAGGTCGAGGATGAAACATAACCTTAGGTGGGGGACGAGACATCAAGGAAGGAGGAGGACAAGACATCAAGGAAGGAGGAGGAACATTAGCTACACGAAGGGAATCTGCATGCTTCACAGCCATAGCCTCTATAACGACCTGTTTCAGCTCGACGAATGACGAAGGCCTGGTACACATAGTCATGTATGACCTATATTGAGGCGAAAACCCATTCACAATTGATGACACCAACTGTCGCTCAGTTAAAGGGGATGCAAAAACCTGGGCATACACCTTAATGTCGCTGACATAGTCGCTAAGGGACTCGTCCAGCCTTTGGACACGATACAGGAACTTATGCTCGAGAGCACTTAGGGCGCTCGCAGGGACAAAAAACCACAACACTTCCCTAATAAACATGGCTAAGGACATGCGGAGGTGGATAGCTTCAACAAGCTTATCGCGCAGCATACCGGATGCAACTGGATACAAAAGTTGGAAAATCTGAACTTCCGACATCCCAAAAATCGAGGCATGGTTGCCCAACTCGACCACTTGCTTTAAAAATTGTACCACTTGGGTAACGTCATCAAGGTTGAAATGCTTTAATTTAGTTAAGAAACCAGAAATAGGATGAGGAATCGACCCATAATTAACGGTAGACGAGAATGAAGCATTATGAATAGAGACATAGTTACCAGGGTAGCCCGCTCGCACACCCTCTACAGGCGACAAAACATTTATATTACTAGAGAAAGAACTGGGATGCAATGGGTCGGCAGGACCCAGGAAATCATTAGGTGACCTAACATGAGAAGACTGACCACATGGAGGATTAAGTGGTATGGACGAGCCAGTGCCAGGCAATAGAGGGGCAGGCAAACCACTACTGGTAATCGATCCCAAAACCTCAGACCTAGTAACCAGAGATGATTCACGTTCAACCCCAGAAGAACTCTCCAAATTCACAAGGTTATCGCTTAAGTCAATTAAATTGAAAACACTATTGTTGTCGGCCATTTTGGAAAACACAGAATGCAGACAGCCAATATAGAAGGAAACAAAATTTCAGGACTTACAAGGACAGTTTACACTTTCACAACAGTACCACAACCAGTAATTACCATCACCAAAGATTAGGCTGACACTCGAACACAGCCACCCTACTACACAAAATCATGCACCATGCTGTCCAGAACTGCACACGTCACCGCCTGCTTGGCTCGAGAACAGGGAGCTAATTTACAAAAATAGGCACAAAACATCAGGCTACCAGCTTCAGGATTCCTTCACACGCAGCATAAAGGCTATCAGAACATTAAGAAATCCCATTTCCCATGCCAAGAACACATGTCAGACACTCACCGGGCTTCATCTTCAGTGGGGATGTTGCACACAAACAGGATAAAACTACAGCAGGAAACACCTCGTTTATAACAGGACACTTACAGCATTCCACATGTACATTCAGAGGCAACCATGAAACAAAACAAACGACAAGGATTAGCTTTACACAACATTACGTGCACTTTCCTGACAAAATCACACCAACAACTGACCCATCGGCATTAGAGGGGTCCATAAAACAGCCTGTGGGTACTGGGGAGGGGATAGTTACGGAAGTGAACATGAGCAGGATCTGCTACCAAAATGTTACCCCACCTCAACGGCACTGGCCAGCAGCACGTCGGTAACTCGATAGCCAACGCTTTGCTTACCAGAATGAGACGAGTACGGGGAGCGTGGATGGGCCAACTTACCTGTATTCAGAGGTCCGGGTCACTTCCGCAGCAAAACCACCTCCAGAAGACAAGTCCCGACAGAAGAGCTCCAAAAGGGGAGGAAGGAAGAAGGAGAAGGGGACAACACACACAGGCTATCGTAAAAACACCCCCCAAAAACCAACGGAACTTCCGTCGGTGAAATAATGCCACAACAAAAAAATAAAAAAGGATAGTAAAAGGATTAATATTAAAAATTAAAAAAAAACCTTCACCATAAACTGAACATGCATCAACCAACACAAATTTCCAAGAAGGCCAGATAGCGCCTAACATGCTTGCTTGCAAAGCCAAGAAGAAGAAAGACTTAATTTAAAATAAAAAATAAAAAATATTAAACAGCCCAAAGGTTAAAATAGAAATTACATGTACAACACAATGAGAAAGGGCTTGATAAATTGCAAGGAAATGCAATCACGATCCGACATGCAGATGTTGAGGCCATGCCAAAAAATAAGGAAAGAAAATAAATTAAATTTTAATTTAAAAAATTAAATTGGATAGAAAATAAATAAATAAATGATAAGCACGAAGCCGGAAAAACACAAGGACATTTACCAAAAAACACAAAATTAACACTAACAAGATTACATTAAAAAAAAAGATTAAGTTAATTCACAACACGTCTGCTTTTTAGACCCGCGCCAATGGACTGACCACGAGACCATAATGCATCACGGCAAACAGCAGACATGGCGACACAAAAACATGCCAGATCGAAATTACGGCAAACAATTAATAAAATAAATTTTATCATCAGCGTAAGGAAATGTACGGCGGAAAACAATTACATTTAAAAACTATTACAAGTGTAAAGGGCACGGATCATGAATAAATTAATTTGAATACAATATCAATCATAAGATTGGCAAACGAAAATAAATAATAATTTAAACGTGAAATAAACTAATAAATGTGTCTCCAGAAGGTAAACAAAAAATAAGAAACTTAATATATATATGGAACCGTTATTAAAACGTAAAGGAAATTTTAGGCCTACAAGCCAACACACAACAGAAGATCAACATTCGTACACGGCCAAAATTGGAGCTCCCAAAATAAAATAATTAGATAAATTAAATTTAAAAAAAACGTACCTTACATCCTTCTCAGTGGAGACACAATGAAAACCAAAAAAAAACTAACATGTTTTAAATAAAATAAAATATGGCACTAGATTGCCCTGAAGAAGCCCGCCCAGCACATGCTTCGTTTAGGTCACAAGCGAAGGTACGCATCGAGATGCAATCACATTTCACACGTCTAAACAATGAAATTCACAACCTGAAGACCACAGGCAATTTCCAAGTAGAATTGGCATTCATATCTTCTCTTGAATATATTTATATTTCGAAGAGGATGGGGGAGGCAACCGCCCCCCCCATCAGCGGAGACACCTTTCACGAGCAGTCCTTCTTATTTCTCTTGGCGACCACTAATAGCGACTCCCAAAATGGCGGAGAATTATTTTTGCGTGTCATTTTCGAACTGTATACATGTAAATAAATTGTCCAATCACGGAGTGACACCTCAATACAACAATGTCATAAATAAGTTCATAATTTGGCGGTATCATGAATACACACCGTTCTTTGTTTTATGACGTAGAATCATAATTGTTTTTCACTTATGTCACGAATTGGTAGAGTTTTAAAGGAAACACCAACGCACTCTATTGGTGAATAAGCAGGAACTACTTGGAGGAAGCCGAAGTCCGAGAGCAGGAGCCACCTCGCGTTGACCAACGGAACCACGACAACAGGCGGTCGGTTCAAATGTCATGAAGTATGATGCACCGGAATATACATGATTGAAAACGAAGAGACGTGCACTTGCACGTATCAATAATGATTAACAATCACTTTCCAAAACACCTATACAAGAAAGAAATCATAAATATTAATAAAAAATAAAACAAAGTAAAAGAAACATATGATAATTAAATTACAGTCAATGGTCAGAGTAGAGTATTTTAATTATACGTCTGTGGACTCTCAGCAAGTCTAATTTCAAGTAGTTCCAACTTTGGTTAACAGATATCATTGTCACTGACACCTAGTGGTGAACGTTAGAACTTGATAGAGCGTTAATCAAATCTAACCTACAAACCTAGCTTTACACAATTGTCAAGTAGTTCCAAGTTTGATTAACAGATATGTCACTATCACTATCACCTAGCGGTGAACATTCAGAGTTGAGCGTTAATCAAATCTGACCTACAAATTTAGCTTCACACCATTGTCGCATAGTCCAACTTTAGTTACCAGGTACAATTGTCACTGACACCAAGTAGTGAACGTTGGAACTTAATAAAGCGTTAATCAAATCTAACCTACAAATTTAGCTTCACACCATTGTTGAGTAGTTCCAACTTTAGTTACCAGGTACCATTGTCACTGACACCAACTAGTGAACATTGGAACTTAATAAAGCGTTAATCAAATCTAACCTACAAATTTAGCTTCACACCATTGTTGAGTAGTTCCAACTTAAGTTACCAAGTACCATGACACATAGTAGTGAACTTGGAACTTGATAAAGCGTTAATCAAATCTAACCTAAAAATTCAGCTTCACATAATTGTCGAGTAGTTCCAACATTGGTTAACAAATATTATTGTCACTGACACCTAGCAGCGAACGTTGGAACTTAACAGAGTGTTAATCAAATCTAACCTACAAATTTAGCTTCACACATCATAGTCAAGTAATTCCAACTTTAACTATCAAATAAACCGTTGTCATTGACATCTAGCAGTGAACATTGGAAAATATCGCTCTAGCTGTTTAAAAGTTATTAGAGGGGGTACTTACCTTTAAAAAAGTCCTCTCGGCACGCCGGAAGGCGGAGGTAGATTTCACCGGACAAACTTGGAGATAGGCGAAAATAGGCAGAATATGCAGGTTGTCGTAGAAGGATCAGACCTCATTTATCGCGTGAAAGTATTTTATAATTGGAGATTAATTAACTTTGTTTTTCTTCATTTTAAACATATTTTAAACATTTTATTGTCTTACGGGGACGGTAATCTTCTTGTCATTTGGAGTCCATTTTTAGCCTATTTTCAATTTTGAAAAAATAGGCTTATGAGATCACCTTTTGTCCGTGTGTGTGTGTCCCCCTAATAAAATCTAAACGGCTGGAGCGATTTCAGTGAAACTCGGTAAGTTCATAGCACTATTCCCGGCGACGTCGACCGTGCCCATCGTATTTTGTTACGTCTCACCAATCCAACATGGCGGCTGTGCGAAATATTTCACTAGCATTCAGTATCTCCGAAACTATAACGGATATCGCCCTGAAATTGTGTACGGTGATAAAGGGTACTACTAGAAATTCACCTATGAGACTTTCAAAAACCTGGTTACTACATAACCAACATGGCGGCCAAGCGAAGTGGAGACTTTTAAATAGACTTTTCTCGCGATTTAATTATCCAAACGTAATGAAACTTGGTACAGCAAATATTTATACACATTGCAATGCACTGGAGTCTAATTTAGTTCAATTGTTTACATAACCTCAAAATGGCGGCTGTGCGAAATATTTCACTGACATTCTATATCCCCGAAACTATTACAGATATCACCCTGCAATTTTGTACGGTGATAAAGGGTACTGATACAAGTTTACCAATGTATAATTCATAAACCTGTAAAGTACAAAACGAACATGGCGACCAAGCGAATTTGAAATATTTTAATAGACTTTTCTCGTGAGTTAACTCTCTGAGCGCAGTGAAATGTGGTACAGTAAATGATTTTGCAGATTGTAATGTACTGCCATCTAATTTAATTCAATTGTTTACATAACCTCAAGATGGCGGCTGTGCGAAATTTTAAAATTTAGTTTTTATTTCTTGTGTCGTAATCATGCGATCGAAGTGAAAGTTTGAATAATGAACCTAGGCAATAAGTGACCTTGAATGGTACATAACTCTATGGCCTATACATATAACAATCCTAAATGGCAAGCTTCCGTAATATTTAGACGGTTCTCAATATATATGAATCTTTTACAGCAACCAAACTGAAATTTTTATGTTCATAGAGACTATGAACATATGTTCACCTATAGGACTTTCAGTAACCTGGTGAGCACGAATCCAACATGGCGGCGACGCGAAGTATAAATATTTAAATGGACGTTTCTCGCGAATTAACTATCCGAGTGCCGTGAAACGTTGCACGTTTTAAATGCTTACACAAATGTTGATCCACTGGCATCTAATTTATTTCAATTGTTTGCATAATCACAAGATGGCTGCTGTGCGTAATTTTAAAATCTCGTTTTTACTTCTTGTGTTCTAATCATGCGATTGAAGTTTGAATACCACACTTACACAATAATCTTAATATAATAGTACAAAAATAAAAATCCAACCTGGCGACCATCTGAAATATTTAGACGGTTCTCAATATCTACGAATCTGATACAGCAATTAAACTGAAATTTTGTATGTTGATAGAGGCAATTAACATGAGCAGGATATATGAAAATAGGCTGTACAGTTCTTCACGGAACTACTTGTTATACTTGTGGTCACACTGTCCTTATGCAAGGTTTCGACACTGATGTGTAACTATGTAACGGTCTGTTACTTCTTCACGCAAAATTATATCTCCCGCAGAGATGTTGGTTGGTTCCTCAGTTTAGGGGCTGCGACAACGCGGTCATATAACCCCGTGTACTTTGGGTGAGTGTAGAATCTGTCTGATAAACGGTGTGAATTGTGATGGCTGTATTAGTCTGTAATTCAGGTAAGGAATGCAGACGCTAAATTTCAAGCAGTAGTTCCTAATGTTGCTACCAGATACTAACGTCAACGCCACCCAGCTGTGAACTTGGCTACTAGATGCCACCTCAATCAGCAACTCGCAACGAACGTTGGAAGTTCCCCTTCAAAGGAAAGCTTACTGAGGGATTTTTAGCGCTCTTAGAAAATCCGACGACTTTGGCCGGCTTTGAACCCGCGACCTTGGGCATAGAAGTTCAGCATGCTACCAGTTACGTCACCGAAGCCGCTTCACACTTAGTCAGATGGAAATCTGAATCTGATCTCGCACAAGTGCGTTGTCATGGCAACGTCTGATGGCTCATCCCTCATCAATTTAGTAGTGTTGCCATGTCAACCACTGATAGCTCTTGGCATTTTCTTATAATTCCGAAATCATTTTCCTCATCCCTCGGCGCAATGGTGGCTCATATCAAAAATTCTTTCAGACAAACATTTTAGGTAATTATTAGGGGAATATTGTCCATTTTGTACGGTTTTGATATTGTGCCTATTAACAGAGATATGATTAATGTTTCCCGAAAAAAACACTTTTTCCCACCCCTTTGGTCAATGGTTGGTGCTATCTAAAAAACGTTTCAAACATACATTTCTGAGCTTTATCCGACACATAGTATGAACTTTGAACGGATTCGATATTTCTCATATTAAGAGAGTTATAGCAATATTTCATTTTTTCGAAAAAAAAAGTCCCCCATTTTCATCCCCTTCGACCGATTTAGCCCAGTAACGAACTCGTCCGAGATTTTATGGGTATACATATTCGGTAAAAAATTCAAAGTGATTGGTGCAAAATTACGGCAGTTATCGTGTCCACAAGAAACTGATATACATATATATACATATATTACATAAATTACATATAAACTTTTGAACTGACGGTGGTTTTGGGGTCTGGGGGATGTGAAACGCGAAGATATGTCGAAATTTTCCGGAAATCGAAACATGGTACCCATTGCAATAGTTATCTTTCTAATGAAATCTACCTAAAATACTGCCGTCAACGACACCTAGCTGTGAACTTGGCTACTAGATGCCACCTCAATCAGCAACTCGTAACGAACGTTGGAACTTCCCCTCCGAAGGAAAGCAAACTCAGGTTTTTTAGCGCTCTTAGTAAATCCGACGACTTCAGCCGGGTTTGAACCCGCGACCTTGGGCATAGAAGTTCAGCATGCTACCAGTTCCGATACCGAAGTCGCTTCCCACTGACATATGAAAACTGAATGTGATCTCGTGCAGTGGCGTTGTCATAGCAACTGCTGATGGTCATCCCTTATCAATTAAAAGTAAAGTTGTCATGGCAACCTCTCTTGGCACTTGGCATTTTCTTATAATTTAAATCATTTTGTTCACCCCGTGGCGTAATGGTGGGTCATATCAAAAATTCTTTCGGACAAAAGTTTTAGGTAATTATTGGAGGAATATTGTCCATTTTGTGCGGTTTTGATATTGTGCCTATTAACAGAGATATGATTAATGTTTCCCGAAAAACCCACTTTTTCCCACCCCTTTGGTCAATGGTTGGTGCTATCAAAAAACGTATTTGACATAAATTTTTTGCACTTATCCGACACACATTATGAACTTTGAAGGGATTTGATATTTCATGTATTAAGAGAGTTATAGCGATATATCACTTTTTCGAAAAAAGCCCCCCATTTTTACCCCCTTTGACCGATTTTGCCCATTAACGAACTCGGCCGAGATTTTATAGGGATACATATTATGTAAAAAATTCAAAGTGATTGGTGCAAAATTACGGCAGTTATCGTGTCCACAAGAAACTGATATATATATATATATAGATAGATAGATACATATATACATAAATTATATATAAACTTTTGAACTGACGGTGGTTTTGGGGTCTGGGGGATGTGAAACACGAAGATATGTCGAAATTTTCCGGAAGTCGAAACATGGGACCCATTGCAATAGTTAGCTTTCTAAAGAAATCTACCTAAAATTTATCAACTGCTTCCACTGACTGAACTAGTGTGCCCATTTAGCAAGAAATATGCCAATCACAGTATACCAGCGTAGCTCAATTCCGGATTTCGGGGCAGCGGTAAGTTCCCCCACTCTGTGACTCACATATTTTGGATTAATTAGAGGATACACTTGCAAAAATAACAACCAAATCAACTCCTATTTAAACACATTTAATTAATAAAATTAATGGCGCTACAAACATTTTTAACAAATTAATTACTGACCCAAATATCAACTGCTTGTTCCAAATGAACAAGGGATCACAAAATAAAATAAACAAATATTGTATTCAAAACTTGTGGTTTTTACATAAACCAACAATTCTTACTTAGTCTCACTTCCATAAAGCACTAACATTAAGTTTACATAACTCCGAGCTCTTTGGCTCCATGCTTTTACATTATTATGGTGTCATCCTTGTACACCTCAAACACTAGCTTTTATATTTTCTTATTTCTCAAAAACAAATATATAATTATATTTAAAAATCTATGTTAATTATCTAATTCAATATTTTGGGCATGTCCACACATTCAGTTGTTATCATCTCTCTTTATTTCACAAACATATTAAGGTAATCAGAAAATCAATTGTGTACTCCAGAGCGTGAAGGTACTTGACACAGTCAAAAAACTATAGTTACTCCCGAACTCAGTTGCCTTCAATCAACTCGTGGAATCCCACATCCATACATTATTACCATAGGGATTGTTATTTATCTCTTACGTCTTACTAGACCATTATCATATAAGAAACTACGATCTGAACCGGCAAACGAAATATCCATCTTTAAGGACCTCGGTTCAACGCCCGGGTCGTTTACAACTTTAAACACTCCTGGTGTATTCATTTCTCTTTCACAACAGCTTACGAGACGGTCTCTGTTCCTTCTCGCTTTAAGAAAGCTAGACTCTACTCCTTGGGGTGCGATTTATGACACGTTAGGGTGGGGGCGACATCCTGTCTGACCCAACATTAGCAGCTTATTTTCAAGGCTTTCAAAACAAACCTTCCCATTCTATCCAGTTCTGGGGAGACCGGGCTTTATTGTACCGTATACATTCAAACAACTATTCTTTGGTTCAAAGACCATTTTTATATCCTTGGCATTTATTAATTATGAGAGGGTCCTCATTGATTGGGAAGATTAATACACATACGACGACGGAGAATTACAGGGGCTTTTATCATAAGAAGATCCTGCATTCGAATCTCTTCAGGTGCCTCGGGAACTAATCCCGTACAGAGGACTTATTTCAAAATGCGATTTAGAGTCGGCCGTGGCCCATATGACATACGCTCAATAATACCATATATTAGCTCCCTTTTTACATACATACACAATGCCTCGTGATACTAATGTCACAAAATAGAGGACTTACACAATTATCAATTCACTGCAATCAACTACCCTCCATAAGTAATGTACCAAGTATTTAACCACTACGCGTTCCTAGCGTGACACTTTAATATTATATTTGCGCTCATTATGCGCTATGCATTATTTTAAGCCGAAAATGTCTTCCCAAGAACTGATAAAAATCTCTTTAGTAACAATTCATATTATTTTAATTCACATATTAATCTTTCCGTTGTCAATAAATCGCTCCCTGTTTTAAAATAATCCATTGAACCTCACCTCTTACACATACGTTAAGGCTTAACGTTCTTATGTTCATATCAATTTATTTGATTCTTATTTAACATTTCCATATTTAATTATTATTATTATTATCTTTATTCTTTATACAAGCTCAAAAGCTATTTCTTTCATATCTCTACTTTACTTTATTTCAATGTCTTTCATGATAATTAAATGATATTTCGCTTGCCCTTATGACATTTGTTAAATACATTGACCCTTTATTCACATATTTCCTCTACGGGAATTATTCTTTACATAATTATTCATAATTTCTCTATTTATTTTATTACTGTTCAGACCGTGTTCTTGATTATTCAGTATTTATTCATTAAAACACATCCCTTTCACTCCAAACTCCGGTGAGTCTGTACACAATCAATTTCTGACACCAAAATAAAAATGAATTTTGTACTCACATATTTCCAGATCATCCCATGATCTTAAATCTGGTGCGGTGTTTCATTTTTAGGGCCCACTTTGAACTTTTTACACCATATTGAAGGTATTCATCTTACGTAAAAACACTTTTTGACCTATATCTAGAACACTTAATATTGACGACATTTTTATATACTGGTGTGTCCATTTTGAACACATAATAACACTAAAAATATTATCTAACACACAATCTTGATTATTTTACACTTCACAATTACTCGATCACTAGGCCGTACTTCTGAGCCTATCACACGTGATCTTCTTAAATTCCCGTTTCCAAGGGTGACATTTATCCGATGTCGGCTTCCTATTCTGTAGAATGCGAAAGTCCCGAAACATCTACTGTTCCCTGGAGTTCAATTCTGCTATTCCTATCCTGGATAACCGGCTATTGATCTAGCTTGAACGGCTTCTTTGTAGATCTGTCTATCGATCCTAACGAAAGTCTATATGGATCGAGGTCTCCTCTAAGACCTATAGATTCAGTTTATAGCAGCTAGCACTTCTCGATTCTAGTACTATTAGAATTGTTCGCCTGCTTTCTGGAGCTAATATTTATAGTCTCCTATTCTAATTATTTGAACTGTTTTTAACACTCCTACGTTCGAACCTTATTCTGTTCTTCCCTTTTAGATTTCTTCAATTTAAATAACAGTTTATCTGTCTGGTACGATACTTCCGTACGTTATGATCTGTTCGTTCGAACATTTAACGACCTATCGCCTTTAAGTCCGACGTTCGCAGCCTGCTCTGACTATATCTTGCGAATTTTCACTTTAACTTGTATACAGTCGGGCCTAAATCCTATAATTAGGATTTTCCTAATATTTCACTACGGCGATACTTTAAAATTTCGTCTTGACTGCTCCTTATGGAGGCCAGCAAGTCGTTACTACTGTGACGCCTGTGGCTATTGGATCTTACTTCGGCGGTGTAAAACAGCGTTTCTCCCCTCAAGGAGTACTGGTAGCTGTTATCGATGTAACGCAGAGTTACGTCCCCTCACGGACTGTCGGAATGATTACTTCTACGTCGTGGAGCAGCACTTCCCCTCACGGAATGCTCGTAGGACTGCATGCGATGTGACACAGTGACGTGCCCTCTGGCTGTCTGAATACTGCATTCGGTGCTTATACTTGTTGCGCAGTATGACCTCCCCTGAGGTTCATACGTTTGAAGACTTTGATGCAGCACCTCCGGTCACGGAGTGCTCGTTGTAACTGCATGCAATGTGATGTGATACAGCGTTACGCCCCCTCACGGGCTCTCAGAATAACTGCATGATTGGCTTGGAAACGCCCGAAGCTTTATACTGTTTTACTACAAAAAAATAAGACTCAAGCCTTTTCTGTGGTCAACTTCTAAAATAATGGTTCCACAAATATAAAATTTATACCTTCCGAAAGCTCGTCTTCTCAATGTCTAATGTTCTTATTGCACCTAAGAATCGATCGTGCAATTCGGAGATATTAATTAATTTCTCGTCCTCAATTGTGTGGGTGTTGCATTCTTTTTGCTCTCTCCCCTCCACAGAGGCTTAGGTAATTCCCCGATGACGTCGTCTTACGTCGGCAGTTTATTTCTGCACAATTATTACATGGTTTCTCTATACTGAAAAATCTCTCATTCAAAATGATTCACTGTACTGTGCTTGTTTACTCATTATTATGCTAGTAAACGTGTTAATTTTAATTATTCCTCTTCTGGCGCGTATGCGACGTTGTCAATTTCCAGCCACGTCAGCTTGAATTCCGATTCAGGCTTCTCTTTCTAACACGGTGGAAAATTCCACTCAGTTATTAATACTCGTGACCAGCCCTCTCTGAAATGTCGAGTGGGGTGATCTCATCTAAGGAACATCTGTCCCTAGTCGCTTGCACCATGTTAAGCTATATTCCTGGCTTAAAATCTCTCTCCGTTCCTTTAAGAAACTATACTTTTCTTTCATTTCTTCCTTAAGGACATGGATTCGACCGTCATGGACCCTATGGCCCATGGGTTCATCTCTCCCCTCCTTAGGTAAATAAATTTTCGAAAATTTTGAGGAAATTTATTTCAATTTAATTTGTATTACTCTATTCGTCGAATCCATCATAACGTCATCCGTATTTACTGTTGTTTTTACTTCCTTTAAGTCGTATCCGGTAATTGTGTAGGTCGGGTATGCTCTGTCCCTACCCTTTCTTTCTTTCTTTATTTGTCTGGACTTTAAGTTCCCAGAACCTCATTCTCCCTTACGGGTTTGGTCTATCCCTACCCGTTTCCTTATTTCATCATTTTCTTTTCTTAACTTGGAATTTTCTTCTTCAATAAATTCAATTATTTCTTTAATTTCCCAATATACTTTCTCCAATTCGCATTCGCACTCGAATGCTTGAGCACTATTTTCTATTTCTTCCTTATTCTTATTTATGTCAAAAGCGGATTCATCTCTAAATGTTTCCATGACCAGGGCTTGTTCATTTTCTTCATCAAAATCTTCGGGAGGGTAATATAATTTCAAATTTGCTGAATTCATGGTCACTTCGTGATCCGTTTCACAGTGCCGAATTCTATATGCGTTATTCCTCAAATCTCTGATTATCTGATATGGTCCGTGGTACATTTTCTGGAACTTCTTGTACACACGGTTCCCTGGATCCGAAATGGCTGGTCTTTTCACTAACACCATTTCTCCTGCTAATAATGGTCGATGATACCTCTTATGCCTATTTCTTCTCTGCCTCCTGTCGGCTTGAGCTTTTAGATGCTCAAAGGCTCTCCTAATTCGTACATCTCTTCCCGGCTGAGCGTCTGCTGGTCTAGGAATTACCAGATTCCAAGGTCTTTCTGGTTGCTCATTCCGATGTAACGTTATGGGTATCTCTCCTGTGGATTCATGGATTGTATTATTTATACAAAATTCAATAATATCCAAAATATCTATCCACTTCCAATTTTCTTCGGCACAGTATATTCTACAGTACTTGGCCGTTTCTCTCATAACTCTCTCTACAGGGTTTGCCTCAGGATGGCGAATACTTGACAAAATTTGACGTATCCCAAGTCTTTCTAATTCTCGTCTGAACTCTACACTGGTAAAACAACTGCCGTGATCCGACAACAAATTCTCAGGTTTCCCCAGAATCGGTATCACTTTTTCTTTAAGTCGTTTTAACACCTGTTTGGTACTAGTCTTCTGTATGGGAGCAAGGACAACCATTTTAGTGAAGACATCCATAGCCACCATTATGTGTCGATTTCCTCTTCTCGCCTTTGGCAAAGGTCCAAAATTATCGATAGATATGATTTGGCCGGGCCTTTCGGGCAACAATGGTATAGGCTTCTGTCTCATCAGAAATGCATTAGGTTTAATCCTTTGACATAGATCACATGTCTTTAGCGTGTCCCTTACAGTTTCTCTCAGTCTCGGCCATATAAATGCTTCTTTCAGCATCGAGAGTGTTTTGTCGACTCCCATATGTCCGAACGATCTATGGGCTAACCATACTATTTTCCTCTGCAAAATTGCAGGTACAACAATCCTTAATTTCGTATGGTCAGAGTCCACAAACTTATATAATAACCCATTATAAAACGTGTAGTCTTGTGCTATCTTCTCAGCTTCAGTGTACGCTGGTGTTCCTCTTATCA
The DNA here is from genome assembly GCA_946902985.2 of Meconema thalassinum. Classification (NCBI taxonomy): domain Eukaryota; kingdom Metazoa; phylum Arthropoda; class Insecta; order Orthoptera; family Tettigoniidae; genus Meconema; species Meconema thalassinum. The sequence continues at coordinate 655,366,220 of OX336390.1, forward strand.
AGCTTCCCTCAAGGAATGATATGAGCATGTTCATCCATGGATCCTCCCGTTGCCTTTGACTAATGCTTCTTAACTCATTAAGAGTACGCTGATCCCTGTCTTCCAAATCTATAGCCATTACTTCCTCTTCTATGGACTCTGGCTGTCTACTTAAGTAGTCTGGAACTATGTTTTCCTTTCCTGGGCAGTACTCTATCTTGACATCAAATTGTTGAATATATAAAGCCCAACGCATCAACCTTTGACTGGATAAATCAGTCTTCATCACAAAGGTTAAGGCTTTATGATCCGTCCTTAGAATGACCTGAAACCCATATACGATCTTCCGCCAATATTGCAACGCGTGCAATATCGCTAGCAGCTCGATCTCGCTGATCGTATAAATTTTCTCGTGTGGTTTCAGTCTCCGACTTGTGAAAGCTAGATAGTTCTTCTTATCAGGGTTTTCCGGGTTCTCCTGATATAGCATTGCCCCTATTCCAATCTGGGATGCGTCTGTCTGAATGATAAATCTCTGATTAAAATCAGGATATCCTAGCTTCACGTAATTTAAGAGCATTTCCTTGGCCTCCACGAATGCTTTCTCTGCTTCCTCCGTCCATTTCCACTTGCCCCCCTTCTTCAACAGGTCCTGTAGTGGTGCAACGGTTTTGGTGTATGATGGACAATGTCCTGAGAAGAACCCAATCAATCCCAAAAACTGGCGAACGTTCTTCACTTTCAAAGGCCTTGGAAAATCCCTTATCGATTCCAATTTGCATGGATTTGGTTTATCACCATCCTTGTCAATCACATGCCCTAAAAATGTCACTTGCCTTTGACAGAAGTTTGATTTCTTTAAATTTATCTTAAAATTTGCCCTTCTCAGGTCTTCTAATAATTTCTTCAAATTTTCTAAATGTTCCTCAATGTTCTCCGAGGTAAGCAAAATGTCATCTATATTTATTTCATTTAATTTCTCTATTTCTTCTGGAATTATCATTTCCGTTTCTTCAGCTATCAATTCCTTTAATATCTCCTGTTCCGAGATTATATCTTGTTCTTCCAGCTCGACCTTTTCATAAAAATGAGTCTCTTCAATTTGGAGCTCATTTTCATTTTGGCTATCCTCCTGTTCTGGAGTTACGATTTCTTCCTGAATTTCCATTGGTTTCTCTGGAAGGATCTCCAAATTTCCTTCAATTTCCCCTGGAGTCATGATGATTTCTATTTCTTGCTCTTCTTCTTTAATCTCAACTTTGGGCTCCTCTGGCACCGTGATTTCTTTTTCTTCGTTAATTTCAGCTTGTTTTTCAACGTCTGTCTGGACAGCTGTTTCCTTTACGACTGGGATAGCCATTTCTTTTGTTTTGAGGTCCTCTGCTAACCTGTATTCATCATATATCTTCTGCACCGCTTCTACCATTTCTTGATATTCTGGAATTTTGACCTTCCTCAATTCGGCTAGCTCCTGAACAGTTATTATTCCATCTTCATCATACATGCTCATTCTGAAGCAATGCATCTGATCCTGTTTTTCCTGTAAATAATTCCTTTGTTCCTGAATATATTTCTCCCGGTCGTGCTCTTTATAATCGGTCTTCCGCCAAATCTTATCCCATTCTCTTCTCATATCCCATACTTGCTTCATTATCTCACTTATTTCATCACCAAATGTAACTATCTGTTCCCACGGAGCTAATTTTATTTTTCCTTCTTTCTCCATACGTTTCGCAAATTTCTTCTTCGTTTCTCTTAAGGACTCCTTCACATTTGGGATTTCTTTGGACAATTCCTCTAATTCCTGTTTGGATATCTGATAGTTATTTATACTGGCCCTCTTACGAAGTTTGTTTATCTTCTCCCTTTCCTTAGAAATACTTTCTCTCTGTTCCTCAATTCCTTCCTTCTTTCTTGAATTGTAATCTTTTAATACCCAAAGTTCGCCATCCATCTTATGATACTTATTATCCGTTTCCCGAATTATATCCAAGAATTTCTTTATTTCATCCCAAGTCGCCATTTCTACCTTTTCCTGATCCTGAACGTCAGTACTATCGCTCTTTTCCCCTTCGTTTTCGGAGCCTACCTGGACCGACATTACTACATGAGACTTTGTATTATCCTTATTCTTATCATTATCAATTACATTTTCCCTTGGAATTGGTTTACAAATTTCCTTTTCCTTTCCGAGCTCTATAGGCTCAACATTTATTACCCTTTTGTCTGCAGACATGTTACCATCTCTTCGTGTAACTATGTCTCCAGGTGCACGCATGCTTTCTACAGAAACATTTATCATTTCTTTGGTTGGGTACTCTTTCTCACCTGTAGTTTTACTTTTCCCTGGGCTCTCGGCCCTTACATTCTCAGAGAGCCTCCGCCTCTCTTCACTTAACAACATCATATCAAAATAGAGTGGGCCTCTAATGCCACCACACTAGTACATATTTGAGAGATGATACTCTGAATTAGTGTGTCCCAATTTCTTTAAAACTTTACTTTGGTACGGGTATTCACTTACAACGTACCCTTTTGATACTTTTATTCAATTTCATAAACCTTTATGGAAGTATTTAAAATTCAAAATTTCGAAAAACCATTTTTTTCAAAAAATGAAAATTTTGATTTTTCGAGAAAAACTCGGGTTTTCCCTAGGAAAACTCATCCCTACGTACTGGGCGCCAAAAAGATAAGATGTGGTTTGCTATAGGCCCCACGTTGAAGCCACTACACAAATTAAGCATTGCTAAGGGGATGATAATATATAATATATTCAGGGCTGCTCGGTATGAGTTTCCAGGGACCCATGCGGTCAGTTAATATTTTACGTTGTAGCTTTTCCTATCATTACTTTAATTTTACATAATATGACCGACTTTAGTGTTCCTCTAGTTATTAATCCAGCACAGTATTTATATATCCCCCTGTGCCCATTTAGCAAGAAATATGCCAATCACAGTATACCAGCGTAGCTCAATTCGGGATTTTGGGGCAGCGGTAAGTTCCCCCACTCTGTGACTCACATATTTTGGATTAATTAGAGGATACACTTGCAAAAATAACAACCAAATCAACTCCTATTTAAACACATTTAATTAATAAAATTAATGGCGCTACAAACATTTTTAACAAATTAATTACTGACCCAAATATCAACTGCTTGTTCCAAATGAACAAGGGATCACAAAATAAAATAAACAAATATTGTATTCAAAACTTGTGGTTTTTACATAAACCAACAATTCTTACTTAGTCTCACTTCCATAAAGCACTAACATTAAGTTTACATAACTCCGAGCTCTTTGGCTCCATGCTTTTACATTATTATGGTGTCATCCTTGTACACCTCAAACACTAGCTTTTATATTTTCTTATTTCTCAAAAACAAATATATAATTATATTTAAAAATCTATGTTAATTATCTAATTCAATATTTTGGGCATGTCCACACATTCAGTTGTTATCATCTCTCTTTATTTCACAAACATATTAAGGTAATCAGAAAATCAATTGTGTACTCCAGAGCGTGAAGGTACTTGACACAGTCAAAAAACTATAGTTACTCCCGAACTCAGTTGCCTTCAATCAACTCGTGGAATCCCACATCCATACATTATTACCATAGGGATTGTTATTTATCTCTTACGTCTTACTAGACCATTATCATATAAGAAACTACGATCTGAACCGGCAAACGAAATATCCATCTTTAAGGACCTCGGTTCAACGCCCGGGTCGTTTACAACTTTAAACACTCCTGGTGTATTCATTTCTCTTTCACAACAGCTTACGAGACGGTCTCTGTTCCTTCTCGCTTTAAGAAAGCTAGACTCTACTCCTTGGGGTGCGATTTATGACACGTTAGGGTGGGGGCGACATCCTGTCTGACCCAACATTAGCAGCTTATTTTCAAGGCTTTCAAAACAAACCTTCCCATTCTATCCAGTTCTGGGGAGACCGGGCTTTATTGTACCGTATACATTCAAACAACTATTCTTTGGTTCAAAGACCATTTTTATATCCTTGGCATTTATTAATTATGAGAGGGTCCTCATTGATTGGGAAGATTAATACACATACGACGACGGAGAATTACAGGGGCTTTTATCATAAGAAGATCCTGCATTCGAATCTCTTCAGGTGCCTCGGGAACTAATCCCGTACAGAGGACTTATTTCAAAATGCGATTTAGAGTCGGCCGTGGCCCATATGACATACGCTCAATAATACCATATATTAGCTCCCTTTTTACATACATACACAATGCCTCGTGATACTAATGTCACAAAATAGAGGACTTACACAATTATCAATTCACTGCAATCAACTACCCTCCATAAGTAATGTACCAAGTATTTAACCACTACGCGTTCCTAGCGTGACACTTTAATATTATATTTGCGCTCATTATGCGCTATGCATTATTTTAAGCCGAAAATGTCTTCCCAAGAACTGATAAAAATCTCTTTAGTAACAATTCATATTATTTTAATTCACATATTAATCTTTCCGTTGTCAATAAATCGCTCCCTGTTTTAAAATAATCCATTGAACCTCACCTCTTACACATACGTTAAGGCTTAACGTTCTTATGTTCATATCAATTTATTTGATTCTTATTTAACATTTCCATATTTAATTATTATTATTATTATCTTTATTCTTTATACAAGCTCAAAAGCTATTTCTTTCATATCTCTACTTTACTTTATTTCAATGTCTTTCATGATAATTAAATGATATTTCGCTTGCCCTTATGACATTTGTTAAATACATTAACCCTTTATTCACATATTTCCTCTACGGGAATTATTCTTTACATAATTATTCATAATTTCTCTATTTATTTTATTACTGTTCAGACCGTGTTCTTGATTATTCAGTATTTATTCATTAAAACACATCCCTTTCACTCCAAACTCCGGTGAGTCTGTACACAATCAATTTCTGACACCAAAATAAAAATGAATTTTGTACTCACATATTTCCAGATCATCCCATGATCTTAAATCTGGTGCGGTGTTTCATTTTTAGGGCCCACTTTGAACTTTTTACACCATATTGAAGGTATTCATCTTACGTAAAAACACTTTTTGACCTATATCTAGAACACTTAATATTGACGACATTTTTATATACTGGTGTGTCCCTTTTGAACACATAATAACACTAAAAATATTATCTAACACACAATCTTGATTATTTTACACTTCACAATTACTCGATCACTAGGCCGTACTTCTGAGCCTATCACACGTGATCTTCTTAAATTCCCGTTTCCAAGGGTGACATTTATCCGATGTCGGCTTCCTATTCTGTAGAATGCGAAAGTCCCGAAACATCTACTGTTCCCTGGAGTTCAATTCTGCTATTCCTATCCTGGATAACCGGCTATTGATCTAGCTTGAACGGCTTCTTTGTAGATCTGTCTATCGATCCTAACGAAAGTCTATATGGATCGAGGTCTCCTCTAAGACCTATAGATTCAGTTTATAGCAGCTAGCACTTCTCGATTCTAGTACTATTAGAATTGTTCGCCTGCTTTCTGGAGCTAATATTTATAGTCTCCTATTCTAATTATTTGAACTGTTTTTAACACTCCTACGTTCGAACCTTATTCTGTTCTTCCCTTTTAGATTTCTTCAATTTAAATAACAGTTTATCTGTCTGGTACGATACTTCCGTACGTTATGATCTGTTCGTTCGAACATTTAACGACCTATCGCCTTTAAGTCCGACGTTCGCAGCCTGCTCTGACTATATCTTGCGAATTTTCACTTTAACTTGTATACAGTCGGGCCTAAATCCTATAATTAGGATTTTCCTAATATTTCACTACGGCGATACTTTAAAATTTCGTCTTGACTGCTCCTTATGGAGGCCAGCAAGTCGTTACTACTGTGACGCCTGTGGCTATTGGATCTTACTTCGGCGGTGTAAAACAGCGTTTCTCCCCTCAAGGAGTACTGGTAGCTGTTATCGATGTAACGCAGAGTTACGTCCCCTCACGGACTGTCGGAATGATTACTTCTACGTCGTGGAGCAGCACTTCCCCTCACGGAATGCTCGTAGGACTGCATGCGATGTGACACAGTGACGTGCCCTCTGGCTGTCTGAATACTGCATTCGGTGCTTATACTTGTTGCGCAGTATGACCTCCCCTGAGGTTCATACGTTTGAAGACTTTGATGCAGCACCTCCGGTCACGGAGTGCTCGTTGTAACTGCATGCAATGTGATGTGATACAGCGTTACGCCCCCTCACGGGCTCTCAGAATAACTGCATGATTGGCTTGGAAACGCCCGAAGCTTTATACTGTTTTACTACAAAAAAATAAGACTCAAGCCTTTTCTGTGGTCAACTTCTAAAATAATGGTTCCACAAATATAAAATTTATACCTTCCGAAAGCTCGTCTTCTCAATGTCTAATGTTCTTATTGCACCTAAGAATCGATCGTGCAATTCGGAGATATTAATTAATTTCTCGTCCTCAATTGTGTGGGTGTTGCATTCTTTTTGCTCTCTCCCCTCCACAGAGGCTTAGGTAATTCCCCGATGACGTCGTCTTACGTCGGCAGTTTATTTCTGCACAATTATTACATGGTTTCTCTATACTGAAAAATCTCTCATTCAAAATGATTCACTGTACTGTGCTTGTTTACTCATTATTATGCTAGTAAACGTGTTAATTTTAATTATTCCTCTTCTGGCGCGTATGCGACGTTGTCAATTTCCAGCCACGTCAGCTTGAATTCCGATTCAGGCTTCTCTTTCTAACACGGTGGAAAATTCCACTCAGTTATTAATACTCGTGACCAGCCCTCTCTGAAATGTCGAGTGGGGTGATCTCATCTAAGGAACATCTGTCCCTAGTCGCTTGCACCATGTTAAGCTATATTCCTGGCTTAAAATCTCTCTCCGTTCCTTTAAGAAACTATACTTTTCTTTCATTTCTTCCTTAAGGACATGGATTCGACCGTCATGGACCCTATGGCCCATGGGTTCACTAGGTACAGGAATCTGCTAACCGACAGGTACGCCAATTATCTGTAAACAAATAAATCAATCAATCAATACATACATTCCAATCAATAACTTGAACATCGATTAGTAATAAAATACTACAATCCATTAATAATAAGTACTTAACTTTGCAAAATAATTTAATGATTTTCCACCAAAAAGGCTTTTGCAAATGTTTAGCAGTAATAGAGCACTGTTCACTTGTAGCTAGTAATAAAGACAGGCAGTAGGGAAATATATGACACCTCCTTTATATAGGCTTACATCACTCGTGTCAGCAGTTTTTGCTGATCATTGCAATTCCTTTCCTGTACACCTGCCAGTCCAAAGTGCACTAGGAACACCTGTGCAGTATCAGATTACTGCTGACTTTGCATGATCATCACCCATTGTCTTGATGAACACCTGCGGTTTTAAATTACTGCAGCGTTAGTCATAGCAATAGAACTGTACGCTCTCTGCCATGTCAGCAATATGACACAGGAAATGACAAGTTGGCTTAGTGCACGTACAATCTCCTCAGTTTTAACATCTTAAAAACGGGCATTATTCTCTTTCAACTACAAATGACACATCCATCCACCAAGTTAGATCCCTTGACCTGTCCTCAAATTGCATGTGCCCCGTGTAGTAGAGTGTGTTCATTAACCCTAGCTCTAGAACATATTCATCCACCAAGTTTTTGCACTTACCCCTTGACATGTCCTCTATCTACCAAGTTTTATACTTATACGAACCAAAACAGGATGTGACTTGTTTCAGAAGGAGGACAGTAATAATGTCATCTCACACGTGTTCACATGTATTTCGTCACTTTCCTTTCATATCGTTATGAGATTGTAGTAGTGAGGGCTGGCGAACAACGTCAGTTCAACACACTGCTTTACATAAAAATTTAGTTAGGCCCTTTGGTATAATTTGAATAAATTCCATGGGCAAGTCCATAGGGAGCAGGCCAAAGGGGCCGGTCCAAAGGTATCAGTCAAAAGATGATGATGATAATTGTTATTTTAAGGGGCCTAACATCTAGGTTATCGGCCCAGGGATCAGTCAAAAGAGGCCCGTCAACAAGGACCTGTCAACAAGGACCCGTCAACAAGGACCCGTCAACAATGACCCGTCAACAAGGACCCGTCCACAAGGACCTGTCAACAACGACCTGTCAACAGGGACCCGTCCGCAGGGACCAGTCCAAAGGAACAAATCAACAATGACAGGGGCTCTCACCTCAAGGCCTGACATGTCCTCTTCGATTATTGGTTTGCCTATCGACAAGCGCTGTTTGGAATACTTTTTGATCACCCCTCGTGGGTTGGGTTAGGTTAGGTTACACTACAGCCGCCATCTTTAAAAAGCCCGCCCTCTTACAAAAACAATGAGTGGGCATGCATAAAAACAAAAAATAAGCATGATAATTCATATTGGCTTTCCACCGTACACATGTCTCTTGTGTAAAACAACGTTTAATTTCATATTAACATTCAAAATCCCACATGTCGCACTTGGACAGCGAGATTTTCTAAAAAATTAAAATTTCACCCCCTAGGAGGGGTAGGTTTCATTTTGGGGTGGAACTAAGTTGTTCAATGGAAAGGGGGTGTCAGCCCGAGTTCAACGACACTTCATTTGTCAAAATCCGACCATGTGTTGGAGAGATATCGCACCACCGCCATCTTGTGAGATGGGTGAGGTGGAGGTGGTCACCGTAATCTCCAAAAACCACTACTTACGCCATTATTATTGTATCAGAGTGAATGTTCTTCTCACTACTGAAAATGTGTTGATGATTCTCACGCAGCCAGAGAGCGCGTGATGGAATATATGGATTATTTATTTAGCGTATGGCTTATAAGACAATATCGGTAATATATATGTACATATTTACAGACGAGAAACAAAGTCATTTGTGTTTCACAATTGAATGTCTAAGTTTTCAATCCAGCGTACAGCATCTGGAGTTGCCAGCAGGAAGTCCACTTCACCACCGTGATAGGCTCGAATCTTACATTCTTTGACAATGTGATGAATAGACTGGTGTGGAGCTCCGCAGTCGCAGTCTGGATTAGGTACCTTTTTCCACTTGTGGAGGGCGTCTCTGCACCGGCCATGGCCTGTTCTGATTCTGTTCAGGACGGTTCAGGTCTTGCGTGGTAGATGGAATCCACTTGGAAGTCTGGGACCTGAGAAGATAGTATGCAGGCGCACATCTGTTGCTGCTTCCCACCGACCTTTCCACTGTTCAAGAGAATTAAAAACTTTAGCATCCATGTCAGCAGCATCACGCAGAGTTGGATGGCGTGATTTTAGTCTTTTAAGATTCAAAAGTGGCAGGTCACTATGCACGGGTAGACTAGGATTCCTGGAGATCTTGTGAAATTCCCTCATAAGGGCATTAGATCGACGTAAATCAGATGGCATTATACCGGTTAGCAGTGGAAGCCAATGAACTGGAGTAGATATGATTGCGCCAGATATGATGCGCATTGTGGTATTAAGCTGGGTATCGACAAGCCTTGTATGATGACTGTTCAACCAAACAGGTGCACAATACTCAGCACTTGAGTACACCAAACACAAGGCTGAAGATCGCAAGGTGATTGCTGAAGATCCCCAGGTAGTTCCACACAGCTTATGGAGGATGTTGTTTCGAGTCCTCAGCTTTTTTGCCAAGTTCAGTAGGTGTTGCTTGAAGGATAGTGTACGATCCAAGATGACTCCAAGGTATTTTGGGTTCCAATTATGACGAAGAATTCCGCCTCTGAAACTTACATTCAATTTCACGTTCGCCAAACGGTTATTTAAATGGAAGCAAGACACTTCGGTTTTACTCACGCTGGGTTGAAGTCTCCAGATTTTGAAGTAATTTTCCAGTATAGACACGTCTATGGTCAGAATCTCTTCAGTCGTCTCCATTACCTGATGTTGTACGGCTAGAGCCAAGTCGTCGGCATAGCAGAATTTTCTGTATGAAGTGTCGGGAAGGTCAGAGAGATATAAGTTGAACAATAATGGTGAGAGAACTGATCCTTGGGGCAATCCGTTGTTTAGCTTCCTCTCCTTGCTTATCTTGCTTCCAGTGATTACTTGGAACTTCCGATCACTTAACATATTGTTAACCAGTTGAGCCATTGTTCTGCAGGGTATGATTCGAAGAAATTTGTAGATAAGGCCTTCCCTCCACACAGTGTCAAAGGCAGCAGTAAGATCAACAAATGCTACAGATGTAGCCACTGTGGGCTAATAATACGTAAATGTTAAAAATCCCGACAGCAGAAAACATTCCTCCGAAGAACGCACGTTGTAAACTTAAATATGTTAATTGGACTTCAAGCAGTCAGAAATAAAAGAATATGAACTAAAGTACTTGGATTTTCAATGTTGTGGCCGCTTGAGGCAGTTAAAAACATATGGCCTGTGAATGCAGGGGACAAGGACAGACTCTAGACAGCAAGATCGTTGGTTTGTTTCGGTAGGATGAGGCCGCTCGCCACTTCTCCAGACGGGGAGGGGGAGTTGAGTTACTACGGTCATGCGGAGAGCCCGGTTGACTCATAATTCCGTCACTGAATCAGTTAATGAGATAAATACAGCTGGGCTCTTTAAAGCTTATATTGAACGAAACAAATAAGGGCAGAAGTGTAATTCCTCCTAAATGTCGTTATTGTGCGCGGAGAAATCCTCCCACACCATAATGCTAATAATAATAAATGTATTATAGTGAAATGTAAAAATTGGTTCCTAGCCCTAAGTATTGAAACGGGTCAAGAAAAATCATGAGAATTGGACTCCAGGGAATGCAGGTTCCATGAAGTCAAATTCCAAAGGGGCACAATGGTTAAAATAAAAATGTTTACAATGAAATGGTACTCGTAGTAAGTTTGTAAATAGTTATGAATGAGGGATAATTTGTGTTTTTAAAATATGTGGAGAAGAAATAGATCGATTTAAACAAAGTGAAAAGCATAGAAGCCTAACATGTATAGCCAAATGGAGGCATTGTTCATATAACGTAAATGTCCTGAGATCGAAGCCTGACAATGTGGAGACTCAGCGCAGAATGAATTAAAATACCCGATATGACAATGGTTAAATCTAATATATAAAAGTGAAAGTCTGTATGTATGTATGTATGTATGTATGTATGTTGGTTCCGTATACAAATCTACACCGTTCCACCAATCTCAACCATATTTTGCATACACATAGTTTAGGACCCAGAAGGAACCGCTGGCTACATGAATTTTCGATAGTCTTTCTCATTCTTCTGATTTCGGCCCTTTTTCACTCAAAAACAGGCTAATCAAATCATAAAATATACTCATGAAGGAATGGCAAGGCAGATAGTTTCCATGGCAACATAGCTCAAGTCGAGACACGGCCGTCTGGATGCCAATTGCGCTCTGCACTACCGGTATAGAAAATGAGGATCTTTACTTGAAATCCCGTTAGTTACTCAACTGCTCACACAGCACTGTCAACCGAGTATAGCATAACAAAGACTTGACACTATCTACTAGATATTTGTCAAATACCACTCACTCACTCACTCACTCACTCACTCACACATTCATCACGAAATCTCAGAACCCACCCAACGGATTGGAATGAAATTTGGTATGCAGCTTACTCAAGGGCCGCAACGCCCACTAAGAAAGGATTTTTGGATATTCAGGTTCTAAAGGGGTGTTAAGGGGGTAGACCTGCATTTCATCGAATAGCAATATCTCCCGATTGGTTTCACTGGGGGATGTGATACTCGGCATATAAACTCATCATTAAAAATAAGAAGACATGTGTCTGAGGGTTTTTCGATGTGGTGTATATTATGAGGTGAAAGGGGTGAAAAGTGGGGGTTGAAAGATTCCTAACGGAGCCTGTACCAGTATCTCATAAACGACATAGGCGAGGAGTTTGAAACTCAGCGGGAAAAAAATCAGCATAAAAATAAGTAAATAGGTGTTTGACCGTTTTTTTTTTCATAAATCCAATTTAAGGGGCCTATGGCGAGGGGTGAAATTCTGTGTAAAAGAAAAACAGGAAAGAAAGTGTCCTAACCGATTGACTCACTCGCTCTTCAAACTCAGGGGGAAAAACTGCTTAAAAATAAGTATAACTTATATGTGTTCGACAGTTTTTTTGATAAACCAAATTAAGGGGTTCATCGGGAGGGGTGAAATTCTGAAGAAAAAAATTGAAAGAAAATGTCCTGACACTCACCCACTCATCATCGCCCAGCCAAAAATATTGAAGTTGGAAACATGTCATTTTCGGGATATGTTCGTTGTATGTCAAAACCATACACTAAGGGAGGATTTTTGAATATTCAGGCTCTAAAGGGGTCTTAAGGGGGTTAAACCTGCATTTTATTGAATAACAATATCTCACGAGTGGTTTCATTTGTGGATGTGATACTCGGCATATAAACTAATCATTAAAAATAAGCAGACATGTGTCTAAGGGTTTTTCGATGTGGTGTATTATTATGAGGTGAAAGGGGTGAAAATTGGGGGTTGAAGGATTCCTAACGAAGCGTGTAGGCCTATCTCCTAAACGACATAGGCGAGAAATTTGAAACTCGGCGAAAAAAAATCAGCTTAAAAAATAAGTAAGTCGGTGTTCCACCGTTTTTTCATAAATTAATTTAAGGAGCCAATGGGGTGGGGTGAAATTCTAGGGAGAAAAAGGAGAGAAAGTGTCCTAACTGACTGACTAACTCACTCAATCATCAAACTCAGGGGAAAAAGACAGCTTAAAAAATAAGTTAATAGGTGTTCAAGCGTTTTTTCATCAATCCAATTTAAGGGGCCCATGGGGAGGGGTGATATTCTGGTAAAAATAATTGAAAGAAAATGTCCTGTCTGACTCACTCACTCGTCACGCCCAGCGAAAACTATTAAAGTTAGAAACATGAAATTTTGGGAATATGTTTGCTGTATATCGAAAACGTCAACTAATGAATGATTTTTGTTATTCGGCTTTTAAAGAGGTGTTAAGGGGGTAAACGTGCATTTCATTGAATAACGATATCTCATGAGTTGTTTCTTTGGGGATGTGATATTCGGTATATAAGCTAATCATTAAAAGAATCAGACATATGTCTAAGGGTTTATCGATGAGGTGTATATTACGAGGTGAAAGGGGTGAAAATTGGGGGTTGAGGGATTCATAACGGAGCGTGTATCTCTTAAACGACATAGGCGAGAAGTTTGAAATTCGGCGGAAAAAAACAGCTTAAAATATAAGTAAATAGGTGTTCGACCGTTTTTTCATAAATCCAATTTAAGGGGCCCTTGGAGAGAGGTGAAATTCTGGGGGGAAAACAGGAAAGAAAGTGTCCTAACTCACTCACTCATCAAACTCAGGGGGGAAGAACAGCTCAAAATAAGTAAATAGGTGTTCGACCGTTTTTTTTTCATAAATCCAATTTAAGGGGTTCATGAGAGGGGTGAAATTCTGAAAAATAATTGAAAGAAAATGTCCTGACTTACTCACTCATCATCCCCCAGCCAAAATTATTGAAGTTAGAAACATGACATTAAGGGGCTATGTTCGTTGTATGTTGAAAACGTCCACTAAGGAAGGAATTTTGGATATTCAGGTTCTAAAGGGGTTTTAAGGGGGTAGACTTGCATTTAATTGAATAACAATATCTCCCGAATGATTTCCTTTGGGATGGGATACTAGGCATATATACTCATCATTAAGAATAAGAAGACACATGTCTGAGGGGTTTTCGATGTGGTGTATATTATGAGGTGTATGTGTGAAAAGTGAGTGTTGAAGGATTCTTAACGGAGCAAGTATCTCTTAAAAGACAGAGGCAAAAAGTAAGAATCTCAGGGAGAAAATCAGATTGAAAAAGTAGTAGATAGGTGTTCGATCTTTTTTTCATAATCCAATTTAAGGGGCTCATGGAGAGGGATGAAATTCTGGGAAAAGAAGTCCACTAAGGAAGGATTTTTGGATATTCACTCATCATCCCCCAGCAAACCTATTGCAGTTAGAAACTTGAAATTTTGGGGATATGTTCGTTGTTTGTCGAAAAAGTCCAGTAAGGATGGATTTTTGGATATTCATGTTCTGAAGGGGTGGTAAGGGGTTTAAACTTGCATTTCATTGAATAACAATATCTCACGAGTTGTTTCATTTGGGGATGTGATATTCGGCATACAAACTAATCATTTAAAATAAGCAGACATGTGTCTAAGGCTTTATCGATATGGTGTATATTATGAGGTGAAAGGGGAGAAAATTGGGGGTTGAAGGATTCTTAACGGAGCGTGTACTGTATCTCTTATTCAACATAGGCGATAAGTTTGAAATTCAGCGGAAAAAGCAGCTTAAAAATAAGTAAATAGGTGTTCGACCATTTCTTCATAAATCCAATTTAAGGGGCCCATGGGGAGGAGTGAAATTCGGGGGGGGGGGAAACAGGAAAGAAGGTGTCCTAACTGATTGACTTACTTACTCACTTATCAAACTCAGGGGGAAAACAGCTTTAAATAAGTAAATAGGTGTTCGACCGTTTTTTTTTCATAAATCCAATTTAAGGGGTTCTTGGGGAGGGGTGAAATTCTCAAATATTAATGAAAGAAAATGTCCTGACTGACTCACTCACTCATCATCGCCCAGCAAAAATTATTGAAGTTAGAAACATGAAATTTTGGGGATAAGTTCGTGGTATGTCGAAAACGTCCACTAAGGAAAGAGTTTTGGATATTCAGGTTCTAATGAGGTGTTAAGGGGGTAAACGTGCATTTCATTGAATAACAATATCTCACGAGTGGTTTCATTTGGGGATGTGATACTTGGCATATATACTAATCATTTAAAATAAGCTGACACATGTCTAATGGTTTTTCGATGTGGTGTATATTATGAGGTGAAAGGGATGAAAAGTGGGGGTTGAAAGATTCCGAACGGAGCGCGTATCTCTTAAACGACATAGACGAGGTGTTTGATTTTCTCCGAGTTCCAATCACCTTAAAAATTAATAAATGAATAAATAATTAAAATAAGTAGATGTTCGACCGTTTTTTTTTTCATAAATCCAATTTAAGGGGCATATGGGGAGGGGTGAAATTCTGGAATAAAAACGTCCACTAAGGAAGGATTTTTGGATGTTCACTCTCATCGACCAATCAAAACTATTGAAGTTAGAAGAAGGGGATATGTTTGTTGTGTGTCGAAAATGTCTACTAAGGAGGGATATTTGGATATTCAGGTTCTAAAGGGGTGTTAACGGGGTTAAACCTGCATGTCATTGAATAACAATATGACACGACTATGACGCGAGCGAAGCGAGGCTAAAAATGAGATGGCGTGTGTCTGTGTATTACTCAATCACGCAAGAACCACTGGTCCGACTTACATGAATTTTACATGAACGTAGCTGATTTAACTGGTTAACATATAGGCTACTTTTGATTTCAATACTTTGCACTATGGCGACCATTTTAGTGACGTCACTACACCCTTTGGTTCCAAACTTTCATATTTCCATTTCAAATAAACAGTGAACGCTAAGAAATAGCAAACTTTTGATGGCATATACGAGGTTTAAAATTACATTTTCTATCCGAAAGGTTTCTCCAACGGTTAGCGAGTAAAACCTAAATTTGTGCTATAAAACACTGTCAACGCCGAACGGTGTAGTTGGACAAAATGTTCCATCCTTAATCTCCCTCTGCGCAGCACCTCGCCTATCCCCTGTTTTAACTGTCACTTTCACATTTTGATTTATTTATGACGCGTAGCGAAGCACGGGTACTTCAGCTAGTATTTAAATATTGATTAAAGTAATGAAAAGATGTTATGAAATGGATTGTGAATAAATCCTAGGGTCATAAAGCAAGATGTATATGACGAACATTAGGGTCATTGTTTAATGAATTTATGGCATTATTTTAGCCATTGTTTATGTTTTGTTGTATTGTGTGTTTAGAAAGTTCTTTTCATGAATTAAAGCAGTAATTATAGTAGATCGTATTATAGTTTTCTTTATAGCTTGTACATCCTTGTTGTTCACATTCTAACTACAAGGGTCAGACGGTGGGAATGGACGGTACACCCCTGGAACTGAGCTGGTACGGAAGATGACCTTGTATTTCCGCAGATCAGACGGGTACAGTATACATAGGGATACACGTGAACATAATAATAATAACAATAATAATAATTTTATTAATGCAGTCAATGGTCATGTACTTTTCTTTTCAGGACGGGTCAGGGAAGGGATATTTGAAGAAAATTGGCCGTGAACCGATTGAAATGAACCGTCCTGGCATTTGCCTGGTGGTGAAAACGGGAAACCACGAAAACCATTTTTCAGGACGGCCGAGGTGTGATTCAAACCCATGCTCTCCCGATACCAACGAGGCAGCGCGTTAGCGCTCTCGGCCACCGCGGCCGGTAATAATCATAACAATAATCAGAAAATAAGAGTTAGGTACGAGAAGGAAATAATGGGATGAACTTGAATACTGTACAATAATAATACATCTTGCAGATTATCACAGTATGCTGCAAACTGTTTTTTTTTTAATTCTGAAAATATCTAAATCATGATGATGAAATTTATTATCGATGAGTTTTTTTATGGCTGTCCGTACAAATCAGTAATTATAGTAGATCGTATTATAGTCTTCTTTATAGCTTGTACATCCTTGTCGTTCAAAATAAAGAAAATGTTTGGGAATATACTCGGTTTAATAGCTGGACCATATAATGTAACTAGCAGATACCCGCGGCTTCGCTCGCGATCAAGACAATGGGGACGATGCATTATTGCTGATAGTTGGTTTATTCTATTACAGCAATCGCGGCTACAGGTGGGTAGATTCAAATTCTGAGAATTCTGATACATACAGTATATAGATATGAGCAGCAAAGTGGGAATTTTATAGAGTTGTGAACACATTTGAAAATTTTAGTTTTGGTTTTGCCATCTTCTGCTGAGACATAACGATTTTGTTGTCCGGATACTCGCCAGCACGCCACATACAGTTGTCCATGGGAAATAATGGTTTTGTCTAAACGTACACCTGGAATGGCAAATCTATCTGAATATGGGGAATTAAAAGTATTTTTCCTTAAGCTATTCTGGGTATAATTTTGCCACACTTATTGATGATTTGAACGTCAACATGTCGCTATTAATAGACCTATAGTAAAATATCTCTCACCTTGGTCGCTGATGTACATTATGCAGTCACTTCCAGTGTTACATCCCAGGGATTGAAATTCTCCAACAACCCTTTTGCCTCACATGCCTCTCTAAGTAATTAAAATTCCCGATTGTTGTTGTTTGAGTCTTAAGTTTTTTGACTGGTTTGATGCAGCCCTCCATGCCTCGCTCTCCTGAGCTAATCGTTTCATCACTACATAGCTACCACACCCTACATCCGACGCAATCTGTATAACCCTGGTCTACCCCTACAGTTCTTGTCCTTGACCCTCCCATCCATAACTAAGCTTGCTATTCCTGGGTGTCTTAATATGTGTCGTACCAACCTATCTCTTCTCTTCATTAGCAGTCGCCAGAAACATCTCTCCTCTCCCACTCGTCTTAATAGCTCTTCATTTGATACCCTATCTAACCATCTGATCTTCATCATTCTCCCGTAACACCACATTTCAAACGCTTCAATTCTCCTCTTTACTGCAGCACCATTAGTCCAAGTTTCACTTCCTTATAGTGACTCAAAAGCTTTCAAAAATGACATCCTAATACCTAAATGTATATTCAATGTCAAGAGATTCCATTTGTGTAGAAATGCTTCCTTTGCCTGAGCCAACCTGCTTTTTATATCCTCTTTGCTTCGTCCATTACTGGTTATTTTGCTTCCTAAGTACCGGTAACAGAAGTCTCCTACTTCCCGTAGCGTTTCACCTGCCAATTTGATGTCCATAGAGGTTTCTGATTTATTTCGGCTGCATTCCAATAATTTTGTTTTACATTCATTGATTTTCATCATGAATTCATTCGTCAAGACGGAGTCCATACCATTCAAAAACTCGTTCAAATCTTCTGCAGTATTGGCCAAGATGACGATGTCATCAGCAAATCTCAGAGATGAAATTATTTCTCCTTGAATCTTCACTCCGACTTTAAATTGTTCTCCAATTTCCTGATTATTGTGTTTTTAGAGATCTTTGAAATGCGTTGCCCTCGCACATGGTGTAGATGCATTGTCAAAGGAAAACATTCCATGTTACGAACATGGGCCGAATAACCTGTACCGAAAGCCTATTCTGGACTGCAGTTCTTTGAACTCAGATTTGCCAACATTTTATTGTATCTTTCCATGTGGTATGTCTCTGTACCTCAACATACAGAAGAGTGCTTTAAAAATCATGTCTTGTGTAAATTTTGGAAAATGTAGTGAGAGTGGTTTTTGCCGGAGTGGATACTCGCTAGTAGATATTCTTTTCAGTAAAATAGACTGGTTCACAATTTGGTAAGTGCACATTGAGGTATATGACGGCGGGATGCCTTAAGTGTTAAGGAAACGGCAATAGCCGCCTAAGAGCTTCGCTGGTATTGAAATTATGACCAGACCGATATTTGTACTTAACTATACGGGATTTGTGAGCCCAGTGTTTATGAAATTGAACGTAGCTATATCGCTACCTTTATTTAATAGCCGCTACTGTAGTGTTTAAAAATTAAAGGTGATATTAGAAGGCGCTTCCCCTAATATTTTTTACCCCTGGCACTACAGCCCATGAAGGGCCTAGGCCTATCATGCGACCGCTTCCCAGCCATTTGGCCTGCAGATATTGTGGTGACGCGTGGTCAGTGCATAGTGTCCTCTCAGCCGTTAATCTTGTTCTTCGTGACCGGCACGCTGCCTCACAGCTACCCAATTGTCCTCACGAATCTGAGTTCAGCCCGTTGCAGCCCTCACGTCAGTGTCTTAAATCTCTGACGGAGCCGGGAATCGAACCCGGGGCCTCCGGACGGGAGGCAGGCGCGCTATACTGTTCTTATTGTGTTTATATATATCTTGAAAAAGATAATAAATGAATTAGCATTGCCTCCTAGAGGGATATATAGAAAATCGGCCATTTGGCCTGCAGATATTGTGGTGACGCGTGGTCAGTGCATAGTGTCCCCTCTGCCGTTAATCTTGTTCTTCGTGACCGGCGCGCTGCCTCACAGCTACACAATTGTCCTCACGAATCTGAGTTCAGCCCGTTGCAGCCCTCACGTCAGTGTCTAAAATCTCTGACGGAGCCGGGAATCGAACCCGGGGCCTCCGGACGGGAGGCAGGCGCGCTACACTGTTCTTATTGTGTTTATATATATCTTAAAAAAGATAATAAATGAATTGGCATTGCCTCCTAGAGGGATATATAGAAAATCGGATGTCATACCTTGAGGTAGTGTTGCCATGGAAACGGACTTGCGATTAGTTCATAAATCAGAGCGAAGATAGTTTTCTGCGAATATCTTTGAAACTGTTGGTTTTAGAGCCTTAAAATGTAGTATTCGGTGTCCCATAGGGACGTACCGAGTATTGTTTCTTGCATCGAGGGGAGTGAAATGAGCTTTGTCCGGTCTTTATGCGACAACTTCGATATTTTGTCCTGGTTGAGTATTTTTGGTGACTTTTCAGTTATGTTGCCCATTCCACGGGAACAATGATTTATTTCCGGACAAAAGGCAGCCTATATGTTATCCCATGGTATAAGCTGTCTCCATTTCAAATTTCATCCAAATCCGTCCAGCCGTTTTAGTGTCAAGAGGTAACAAACTAACACACACACTCACACACACACACACACACACACACACACGGACACACAGATTTTCACAATTATAATATATATAGGGATTCTCTCTTGAATTTTGGCGTCGTCAATTTCACCATTTACTATTTTGTAGAGAAAAAGCTGGACCTAAAAATTTTGTTTATGAAACAGAATTCTGACATTAAACGACTGTAATATAAATGTGTACGATTTGTAAGAGGGATACTAGCCAAATCTTCTATAATATATCTATTTTAAGAATTTCTTTAGAAGATATTAAATGAATTTCTGATTAAATCCCATGAATTTATGTGCTTAAGAGACAATTATCTCTGCATATTTTTGAAATTTCAGATCATTGGTAAATATAACTCACAGATCCTAAACTTCACAAATTTTGAGTAATAACCCCCCGCGGAGGAGAGCATGTGTTGCACATCGTCATCCAAGGAAAGACTGAAGGCAAATGAGATGACGGTTGTAAAGAATATCGAGGTTCAGAAATCTCCTGGAGTAGTTTCGAATGCCCAAAATGAAATGTTTTATTCATCTATACGTACCGATGAACCATGAATCATGAATCATGAGGACCTAATCACAGGTGAATGAGAATAAACATTTACGATTACTAGTATGAAGCAATCACATGCAATTTAAAAATCATAGCTATAAAACTTTTCTGGTATTCATTCAAATAGTCCCTGTATGAAAATAGTTTCACAGTTTCTGTCAAGGGTCACGTTTACGAGGCGTGTGAGAACTGGGCGAACAAGGGTTTTGTAAACAGTGAGTTTTGTTGAGCGGCTGTGGAGTCTTGAGCGGAATAAGTTACTCTAGGCAAAGTATGCCCCATTTGGTGCAACCAGCCTGGCCTTAATTTCTGTGGAAGCATCATTTTGGCATGTTATTGTGGAGCCAAGGTTCTCTTAATATTATTATTATTATTAACATTATTATTATTATCATCACCCTAGACTAAAAATTAATAATTGTCTTTTTATTACAAGAAAAATTTCTCCAGGTTTTCCAAAGAGAATCTTCTTTGTCACCTCAGTTCCTTCATTTTCACCACATGGCCACCTCATCTTAGCCTTCCTGATCGGATAACAATTCTGCATTGTTCCTTCTTCTCAAACGTTGGTTATTTCTTCAGAACTTTAGTTTTAGCAAAATTTGAGACAAGGCTATTAAGAAAAGGTACTTACTATTGATTCATTTTAGGGCTTTGCGACATCATAGTCTTGTAGCCCCGGGTATCTGGGTGTGTGTGGATTTTTTTATAACCTGCGTTATTTTAAAGGCTGTACTAGTGTATGCATTTGTAATTGGGACTGAGGTTGAGGAAGAATATGACCGGGGCCTTACGTCAGTTACCATCTCGACATTTGCCTGGAGTAGAAGTGAGAAACCACCGTAAGACACTTCTAGGATGGATGAGGAGGGAGTCGAACCCACCTCTTCTCAGTTCTGCCTCACGAGCCAGAGTGTAGACCGTTTCAATTTATCAGACCAGAATTAAATTTCTTGGTAGAGCCAGGATCGAACCCAGACCTCTGGGGTGATGGCCAAGAATGCTAGCCACTGCAACACGAGGTGGTCACGGAGAGAAGGAAGATATATTCATCTTGTTGATGCTCGCCCTAGTCAGTTGCGACCCTTGTAACGGCCTTCATCTCTAATTTATTCTGGCACTTTTCATGGTTTCTCCCATTTCCGTTTCCTCTTTTGGTCCATTAACGAGCGAAAACTCACTGGTGAGCTGTAAACAGCGCCTGTGGTGTTATGAGTTTTCGCCGCTTCCACTTTACTGCCCAGCATGCCGGTGCCTCACGTCGGTATGTCAGCTTTACAGAATGAAATTCACATAAAGTGCGACGCGATGGATGAGCGAGTACCCGCTAAGGCTTCATTTTATTGTTAGGGGTCGTGACAAATTCCTGACTGAAAAATTACTGGCTAAATTACAGTAATTTACAAATATTCTTTGTGTCTCTTATCTTAAAAAATTATTGCCGATTCAATTTTAAAGTTAAAAGTGACGTTTAATGATATATTCAACTCGACTTATAGTATTGTATTAAGTGATGCGGAATAATGGGGGGAGATTAGACAAGAGGCCACTGAACTCACAAGTTGAGGTTAAAAGACGCCAGATATGGAAGACGATGGTTACATTCAGATAATAACGATTTGTAGATGAGTGGCACAGATGTTGGAGAGGCTGAAAAAAAATCTACAAATACGGAATAGTGGATGAGCATAGCTTATTATAGGTCAGTTATCGCCAAGTTTATGAAACATCTGAACAACCTACCATATTTACATCCTACTGTGAGCTACCAAACGATTCCAGGGCAGAAATTAGATTTTTCAAATCTTACAATATTGTTTATTGCCTTTAAACATACATTTTTAGCCTATTTTCAATTTTGAAAAAATGGGCTTATGAGATCACCTTTTGTCCGTGTGTGTGTGCGTGTGTGTGTGTGTGTGTGTGTGTGTGATTCGTGTGTGTGTCCCCCCCTAATAAAATCTAAACGGCAGGAGCGATTTCAATGAAACTCGGAAAGTTCATAGCACTATTCCCGGCGACCTCGACCGTGCCCTTCAAATGTTGTTACGACTCACCAATCCAACATGGCGGCTGTGCGAAATATTTTACCAGCATTCAATATCTCCGAAACTATTACCGATATTACCCTGACATTTTCTATGGTGATAGAGGAAACTACTATAAGTTCATTTATGTGACTTTTGAAAACCTGGTAACTACAAAACCAACATGGCGGCCAAGCGAATTTGCGACATTTAAATATACGTTTCTCGCGATTTGACCAACCAAACGCAATGAAACTTGGTACAGTATATGTTTATATACATTGTAATGCACCGACATCTAACGTCGTTCAATTGTTTACATAATCACAAGATGGCGGATGTGCGAAATATTTCACCGGCATTCTATATCTCTGAAACTATTAGCGGTATCTCCCTAAAATTTTGTACGGAGATAAAGGGCACTACTGGAATTCCATCTATAAGGTTTTCAAAAACCGGTTAACTACAAAACGAACATGGCGGCCAAGCGAATTTGAACATTTTAAATAGACCTTTCTCGCGATTTAATGTTCCAAGCGCACTGAAACCTGGTACAGGAAATATTTATACACATTGTAATCCACTGGTATCTAATTTAGTTCAATTGTTTACATAACCTCAAGATGGCGGCAGTGCGAATTTTAAAATTAAGTTTTTTATTTCTTGTGATGTAGTCATGCGATCGAAGTGAAAGTTTGAATAATGAACCTACGCAATAATTTTCCTTTAATGGTACATGATTCTATGGCCTATACATTTAACAATCCAACATGGCGACCATCCGAAATATTTAGACGATACTGAATATCTACAAATCTATTTTAGCAATCAAACTGCATTTTTTAATGTTCATAGGGGCTATGAACTTAAGTTCACCTATAGGACTTTAAATAACCTGGTGATCACAAATCCAACATGGCGGTGATGCGAATTATAAATATTCACATGGACGTTTCTCGCAATTTAACCATCCGCGTGCAGTGAAACTTGGTACAGTAAATCTTTATCCGAATGTTAATCCACTGGCATCTAATTTATTTCAATTGTTTCCATAACCTCAAGATGGTAGCTGTGAAAAAATTTAAATCTCCTTGTTTTTTCTTGTGTCTTAATTATGCGATTGAAGTTTGAATGCTACACGTTCACAATAATCTGCATGTAATAGTAAACTCTAGGACCTACATATATAAAATCCAACATGGCGACCATCCGAAATATTTAGTCGGTTCTCAATATCTACGAATCTATTACAGCAATCAAACTGAAATTGTGTATGTTGATAGTGGCAATTAACATAAGTAGGATATATGAAAATAGGCTGTATAGTTCTTCACGGAACTACTTGTTAGTAAATATGAAATCTATTATTCCAGGTGAATCAGCTGACCATAATATTATTGTTATAACTTATGCGCCCCAACTAGTGTTGTAATCAGGAAGGTCGATATTTCTCTGCTTGCATCCCGTATATTTTCAGTATTTGAAAGGTTACTACAGATAAATACGAGGGGAAAAAGTGTTCAGTATCGTTTGCGGGATATATTTGCAGTGAATTAGTACCACACGGGATGCAGGCAGAGAATTATCGACCTTCCTGTCTACTGGTGCTAGTTGGGCTGCATAAAACAATATTATTAGGGGAAGCAGATTCACTTGGTATAATTTATTAAGATGTGTACAAGGAAAAACAAGTAGTTTCGTGAAGAACTATACAGCATATTTACATATATACTACTTATGTTAATTGCCTCTATCAACATACAAAATATCAGTTTGATTGCTGTAATAGATTCGTAGGTATTGAGAACCGACTAAATATTGCGGATGGTCACCATGTTGGATTTGTATATATATAGGTCTTTGAGTTATGTACTGTTACATGAAGATTATTGTGTACGTGTAGTATTCAAACTTCAAACGCATGATTAGGACTCAAGAGGTAAAAACGAGATTTTAAAATTTCGCACAGCTGCCATCTTGTGGTTATGGAAACAATTGAAATAAATTAGATGGCAGTGGATTAACATTTGTATAAGGATTTACTATACCAAGTGTCACTGCACTCGGATGGTTAAATTGCGAGGAATGACCATGCGAATATTTATATTTCGCGCCGCCGCCATGTTGGATTCATAATCACCAGGTTATTGAAAGTCCTATAGGTGAACTTATGTTCATAGCTCCTATGGACATAAAACAATTCAGTTTGATTGCTGTAATTGATTCGCAGATATTGAGATCCAACTAAATATTTCGGAAGTTTGCCATGTTGGATTGTTATATGTATAGGCCATAGAGGCATGTACCATTAAAGGAAAATTATTGCGTCGGTTCATTATTCAAACTTTCACTTCGATCACCTGATCAAGACACAAGAAATAAAAACTTAATTTTAAAATTCGCACAGCCGCCATCTTGAGGTTATGTAAACAATTGTACTAAATTAGATACCAGTGCATTGCAATGCATATAAACATTTCCTGTACCAAGTTTCATTCCGTTTGGGTCACTAATCGCGAGAAAGGTCTATTTAAAATTTTCAAATTCGCCTAGCCGCCATATTCTTTTTGTAGTTAACCAGTTTTTGAAAGTCCTATAGATGAACTTCCAGTAGTGCCCTTTATCTCCGTACAAAATTTCAGGGTGCTGCCGCTAATAGTTTCAGAGATATAGAATGCCAGCGAAATATTTCGCACAACCGCCATCTTGAAGTTATGTCAAAAATTGAACGAAATTAGATGTCGGTGCATTACAGTGTGTATAAACATATACTGTACCAAATTTTATTGCATTTGGTTGGTTAAATCGCGAGAAACTTCTATTTAAAAGTCGCAAATTCGCTTGGCCGCCATGTTGGTTTTGTACTTACCAGGTTTTCAAATGTCAGATAGGAGAATTTCTAGTAGTTCCCTTTATCACCGTATAATATTCCAGGGTGATATCTGTAATAGTTTCGGAGATATTGGATGCTGGTGAAATATTTCGCATAGCCGCGATGGTAGATTGGTGAGACGTAACAAAATTTGAAGGGCACGGTCTTGGTCGTCCGGAATAGTGCTAGTTCATTGAAATCGCTCCAGCCGTTTAGAAGTCATTAGGGGGGGGGGGCACACACCATCACACACGCACATACAGACAGACACACGGTCAAAATATGATCTCATAAGTCTATTTTTTCATAAATGAAAAAAAAATATTGAATTCTGTATAAGAAAAGAAATAAAGTGTAGTTAGTAATTAATTAGAAATATAAGAACATATATTGTATCGGACTTATTAACATTAAGGAAAAGGATGCCACTCATTTTGTCATCAACAAGATTTTAAATGTAAAGAGTGTGTGGGATATGGAGAGGCCATGCAAGAGAGGAAGATGAAGGTACTTTAGGATTCACCGTCCGGATGTCATATAGAACATGAGTTGACCAAGTAAGGATGAACAGAAAGCGTGAAGCAGAGCACCTTGGCTTGGTGGAAGGTTCTCATCTCTCGATGTAGCCTAATAGATTCACTAGTCACGATCCTGATACCTGATATCAAAAAGTCATTAATTGTACCGCTTTGTACAAGCTGCATATCTCTAAGAACTTTCTTCGTTCATTTCTCAGGGGACACCTTACCAGTGCATTAACGGTGGGCATTAAGTAATAATAATAATAATAATAATAACAATAATAGTAATAATAATAATAATAATAATAATAATAATAAAATGTTTTTTGGTTTTATGACCCTTCTAACTACTGAGGCTCTTAGAGCCGCTAAGGTGCCAGAAATTTGCCCCAAAAGAGATCTTAACGTGATATTTAATGTATTGACACGGCTCCCTCGCATTTGCGCACCCTGAAATGACAACTGACTTCGCAGGATTCAATCCTGCGACATTGGGAGCATCAGGCGAGAACGTTACCGCTGAACCACGTAGCCAGCCATGGATACATACTTTTAGTGTCGTTTTAGTGTAGAATATACTGTAAGCCTACATTGTAAATAGTAATGTCTCTTGATGATAGTGTATTTTATGTAAGAGAGTAGATTATGTACATCCAATGGGACTCTAAAGTCTTATGTAGGTCTATGTAATAAGTTAATATACAGTATAATGATTTAAGTGCCAATCAGCACAATGAAAATGAAAATCCACAGCCTGCTTCCAGTCTCCGACCGGGTCAGGAATGGAATGAATGAAGCCCCCATCTAGCGGCGAGGATATGAACTGTGCCGGCTGCCGAGGCCTGACGCACTCCTCTGGGGCAATGATTAAATGAATGACAGATGAAATGAAATGATAGTGGAGAGTGTTGCTGGAATGAAATTTTGACAGGGAAAACCGGAGTACCCGGAGAAAAACCTGTCTGCCTCCGTTTTGTCCAGCACAGATCTCACATGGAGTGACCGGGATTTGAACCACGGACCCTGCGGTGAGAGGCCGGCGTGCTGCCGCCTAAGCCACGGAGGCTCTAATCAGCACAATATATGTATTAAAACACTAACTAATATAGATGAGCGGGAATGCTTAGGATCAACGTTGGATCCAAAAACATCAAAACTTAATTTTAAAGATGTTTTACAATAATAATACCTAAACAAATGTGTAAGGGATTTGATTAAAGCTAATTATCATAATAAATTAAATGTAACTATTGGATCTTTCATTGCTATACAGTGTGACTTAAAATATACCAACATTAATTCACATGAGCAACGTTCTTAAAAACACAAGCAGAAAGACCTTTTAGGACTGGAGAACAAATATAAATGAAGATGTCTCTTTTCGTTAGTAGATTGAAACTCAAGGAAAATATTATTTAAGAAAGGTTAAATTCTAAGAGTATACTATGCCGTGTTTCTTCTTAACCGGAATGGACAAATACGTCAATACGGAAATAAGGCACCTACCAGGACTGCATTGATAGGCGCCGACCAGGAGACTATAAGAGAGTAGTAACTCAGGCATCTACAAGGACAATATAATATTGTATTGATAGGCACCTTCAAGCACACTATGATTTACTAGCAACTTAGGCGCCCACTCAGACTGCATTGATAGGCGCCGACAAGGGCACTATAACATTGTATCGATAGGTGCCGACCACGACTTCATTGACAGGCCAGGACACTATAATTGATTACCCACTGAGGTGCCAACCAGGACACTATAACATTGTATTGTGAGGCACCGACCAGGACACCATAATACAATACCAACTGAGACACCTACTAAGACACTATAACATTGCATTGATAGGCAACGACCGGGGCTTTATAAGACAGTACCAACTGAGGCACTTACTAGGACACTATAACATTGTATTGATGGCGCCGACCAGGACACTATAACATTGTATTGATAGGCGACGACCAGGGCTTTATAAGACAGTACCAACTGAGACACCTACTAGGACACTATAACATTGTATTGATTGGCGCCGACCGAGACACTATAACATTGTATTGATAGCCACCTAATAGGACACTATGATATTGTATTGATAGGCACCGACCAGGACACTATAATACAATGCCAACTGAGACGCCTACCAGGACACTATAACATTGTATTAATAGGCGACGACCAGGGCTTTATAAGACAGTACCAACTGAGGCACCTACTAGGACACTATAACATTGTATTGATTGGCGCCGACCAGGACACTATAACATTGTATTGATAGCCGCCTACTAGGACACTATAACATTGCATTGATAGGCGACGACCAGGGCTTTATAAGACAGTACCAACTGAGGCACATACTAGGACAGTATAACATTGTATTGATAGCCGCCTACTAGGACACTATGATATTGTATTGATAGGCACCGACCAGAACACTATAAAACAATACCAACTGAGACGCCTACCAGGACACTATAACATTGTATTAATAGGCGACGACCAGGACTTGATAAGACAGTACAAACTGAGGCACCTAATAGGACACTATAACATTGTATTGACTGGCGCCGACCAGGACACTATAACATTGTATTGATAGCCGCCTATTAGGACACTATGATATTGTATTGATAGGCACCGACCAAGACACTATAATACAATACCAACTGAGACGCCTACCAGGACACTATAACATTGTATTAATAGGCGACAACCAGGGCTTGATAAGACAGTACCAACTGAGGCACCTACTAGCACACAATAACATTGTATTGATTGGCGCCGACAAGGACACTATAACATTGTATTGATAGCCGCCTACTAGGACACTATGATATTGTATTGATAGGCACCGACCAGGACACTATAACATTGTATGGATTGGCGCCGACAAGGGCTTTATAAGACAGTACCAACTGAGGCACCTACTAGGACACTATAACATTGTTTTGATTGGCGCCGACCAGGACACTATAACATTGTATTGATAGCCGCCTACTAGGACACTATGATATTGTATTGATAGGCACCGACCAGTACACTATAATACAATACCAACTGAGACGCCTACCAGAATATTGATTGGCGCCGACCAGGAAACTATAACATTGTATTGATAGCCACCTACTAGGACACTATGATATTGTATTGATAGGCACCGACCAGGACACTATAATACAATACCAACTGAGACGCCTACCAGGACACTCTAACATTGCATTAATAGGCGACGACCAGGGCTTTATAAGACAGTACCAACTGAGGCACCTAAGAGGACACTATAACATTGTATTGATTGGCGCCGACCAGGACACTACAACATTGTATTGATAGCCGTCTACTAGGATACTATGATATTGTATTGTTAGGCACCGACCATGACCCTATAATACAATACCAACTGAGACGCTTACCAGGACACTATAACATTGTAAAGATAGCCGCCTACTAGGACACTATGATATTGTATTGATAGGCACCGACGAGGACACTATAATACAATACCAACTGAGACGCCTACCAGGACACTATAACGTTGCATTAATAGGCGACGACCAGGGCTTTATAAGACAGTACCAACTGAGGCACCTAATAGGACACTATAACATTGTATTGATTGGCGCCGACCAGGACACTATAACATTGTATTGATAGCCGCCTACTAGGACACTATGATATTGTATTGATAGGCACCGACCAGGACACTATAATGCAATACCAACTGAGACGCCTACCAGGACACTATAACATTGTAATGATAGCCGCCTACTAGGACACTATGACATTGTATTGATAGGCACCGACGAGGACACTATAATACAATACCAACTGAGAAGCCTACCAGGACACTATAACGTTGCATTAATAGGCGACGACCAGGGCTTTATAAGACAGTGCCAACTGAGGCACCTAATAGGACACTATAAC
The DNA here is from genome assembly GCA_946902985.2 of Meconema thalassinum. Classification (NCBI taxonomy): domain Eukaryota; kingdom Metazoa; phylum Arthropoda; class Insecta; order Orthoptera; family Tettigoniidae; genus Meconema; species Meconema thalassinum. The sequence goes on from OX336390.1 coordinate 655,395,904, forward strand.
ATTGTATTGATTGGCGCCGACCAGGACACTATAACATTGTATTGATAGCCGCCTACTAGGACACTATGATATTGTATTGATACGCACCGACCAGGACACTATAATGCAATACCAACTGAGACGCCTACCAGGACAATATAACATTGTATTGATTGGCGCCGACCAGGAAACTATAACATTATATTGATAGCCGCCTACTAGGACACTATGATATTGTATTGATAGGCACCGACCAGGACACTATAATACAATCCCAACTGAGACGCCTACCAGGATACTATATCATTGCATACATAGGCGACGACCAGGGCTTTATGAGACAGTACCAACTGAGGCAACTTATAGGACACTATAACATTGTGTTGATTTGCGCCGATCAGGACACTATAACATTTTATTTTATTGATAGCTGCCTACTAGGACACTATGATATTGTATCGATAGGCACCGACCAAGACACTATAAAACAATACCAACTGAGACGCCTACCAGGACACTATAACATTGCATTAATAGGCGACGACCAGGGCTTTATAAGGCAGTACTAACTGAGGCACCTACTAGGACACTACATCATTGTATTGATTGGCGCCGACCAGGACACTATAACATTGTATTGATAGCCGCCTACTAGGACACTATAACATTGCATTGATAGGCGACGACCAGGGCTTTATAAGACAGTACCAACTGAGGCACATACTAGGACAGTATAACATTGTATTGATAGCCGCCTACTAGGACACTATGATATTGTATTGATAGGCACCGACCAGAACACTATAAAACAATACCAACTGAGACGCCTACCAGGACACTATAACATTGTATTAATAGGCGACGACCAGGACTTGATAAGACAGTACAAACTGAGGCACCTAATAGGACACTATAACATTGTATTGACTGGCGCCGACCAGGACACTATAACATTGTATTGATAGCCGCCTATTAGGACACTATGATATTGTATTGATAGGCACCGACCAAGACACTATAATACAATACCAACTGAGACGCCTACCAGGACACTATAACATTGTATTAATAGGCGACAACCAGGGCTTGATAAGACAGTACCAACTGAGGCACCTACTAGCACACAATAACATTGTATTGATTGGCGCCGACAAGGACACTATAACATTGTATTGATAGCCGCCTACTAGGACACTATGATATTGTATTGATAGGCACCGACCAGGACACTATAACATTGTATGGATTGGCGCCGACAAGGGCTTTATAAGACAGTACCAACTGAGGCACCTACTAGGACACTATAACATTGTTTTGATTGGCGCCGACCAGGACACTATAACATTGTATTGATAGCCGCCTACTAGGACACTATGATATTGTATTGATAGGCACCGACCAGTACACTATAATACAATACCAACTGAGACGCCTACCAGAATATTGATTGGCGCCGACCAGGAAACTATAACATTGTATTGATAGCCACCTACTAGGACACTATGATATTGTATTGATAGGCACCGACCAGGACACTATAATACAATACCAACTGAGACGCCTACCAGGACACTCTAACATTGCATTAATAGGCGACGACCAGGGCTTTATAAGACAGTACCAACTGAGGCACCTAAGAGGACACTATAACATTGTATTGATTGGCGCCGACCAGGACACTACAACATTGTATTGATAGCCGTCTACTAGGATACTATGATATTGTATTGTTAGGCACCGACCATGACCCTATAATACAATACCAACTGAGACGCTTACCAGGACACTATAACATTGTAAAGATAGCCGCCTACTAGGACACTATGATATTGTATTGATAGGCACCGACGAGGACACTATAATACAATACCAACTGAGACGCCTACCAGGACACTATAACGTTGCATTAATAGGCGACGACCAGGGCTTTATAAGACAGTACCAACTGAGGCACCTAATAGGACACTATAACATTGTATTGATTGGCGCCGACCAGGACACTATAACATTGTATTGATAGCCGCCTACTAGGACACTATGATATTGTATTGATAGGCACCGACCAGGACACTATAATGCAATACCAACTGAGACGCCTACCAGGACACTATAACATTGTAATGATAGCCGCCTACTAGGACACTATGACATTGTATTGATAGGCACCGACGAGGACACTATAATACAATACCAACTGAGAAGCCTACCAGGACACTATAACGTTGCATTAATAGGCGACGACCAGGGCTTTATAAGACAGTGCCAACTGAGGCACCTAATAGGACACTATAACATTGTATTGATTGGCGCCGACCAGGACACTATAACATTGTATTGATAGCCGCCTACTAGGACACTATGATATTGTATTGATACGCACCGACCAGGACACTATAATGCAATACCAACTGAGACGCCTACCAGGACAATATAACATTGTATTGATTGGCGCCGACCAGGAAACTATAACATTATATTGATAGCCGCCTACTAGGACACTATGATATTGTATTGATAGGCACCGACCAGGACACTATAATACAATCCCAACTGAGACGCCTACCAGGATACTATATCATTGCATACATAGGCGACGACCAGGGCTTTATGAGACAGTACCAACTGAGGCAACTTATAGGACACTATAACATTGTGTTGATTTGCGCCGATCAGGACACTATAACATTTTATTTTATTGATAGCTGCCTACTAGGACACTATGATATTGTATCGATAGGCACCGACCAAGACACTATAAAACAATACCAACTGAGACGCCTACCAGGACACTATAACATTGCATTAATAGGCGACGACCAGGGCTTTATAAGGCAGTACTAACTGAGGCACCTACTAGGACACTACATCATTGTATTGATTGGCGCCGACCAGGACACTATGATATTGTATTGATAGCCGCCTACTAGGACATTATGATATTGTATTGATAGGCACCGACCAGGACACTATAATACAATACCAACTGAGACGCCTACCAGGACACTATAGCATTGTATTGATTGGTGCCGACCAGGACACTATAACATTGCATTGATAGGCGACTACCAGGGCATTATAAGACAGTACCAATATTGAGGCTCCTACTAGGACACTATAACATTGTATTGATTGGCGCCGACCAGGACACTATAACATTGCATTGAAAGCCGCCTACTAGGACACTATGATATTGTATTGATAGGCGCCTACTAGGACACTATAACATTGTATTAATATCCGCCTACTAGGACACTATAACATTGTATTGATAGGCGCCTACTAGGACACTATAACATTGTATTGATTGGCGCCGACCAGGACACTATAATACAATACCAACTGAGACGCCTACCAGGACACTATAACATTGCATTGGTAGGCGACGACCAGGGCTGTATAAGACAGTACCAACTGAGGCACCTACTAGGACACTATAACATTGTGTTGATTGGCGCCGACCAGGACACTATAACATTGTATTGATATCCGCCTACCAGGACACTATAACATTGCAATGATAGGCGACGACCATGGCTTTATAAGACAGTACCAACTGGGACACCTACTAGGACACTATAACATTGTATTGATTGGCGCCGACCAGGACACTATAACATTGTATTGATAGCAGTCTACCAGTAGGCCTACACTATAACATTGTTTTGATCGGCGTCTACCAGAACACTATAATGGAGTAGTAACTGAGGCACCCACCAGGACACTATAACATTGTACTGATAGGTGCTTACGTCATTAGATAATTATTGAAGGTAAATACGGAACTTTCTACTTGACCTGTGTGGATAATATTTTTACAATTTTGTTATGTAATCCTTAACAATCAATGAATCTGCTGTACCCATCCTGCGAGATTAGAAGCTGGTATAGTCGTTACAAATTTGAGTGAACTTAAATGTCGGATATTTGTTTAAATAGATATTCCGGTATGTTAATGACCTCCTTCGGGAGTAATTCCAGCACTACCATCTCTCAAATTCAGTTGACTGAATTTCCACATAGTTCATTTTCTGAGAGAGTTTTTGTATTGATTCGACAAGTATAGTCGTGCGTGTTGTGGTAGACATTTCTTTGTGGAGAGTGAAGAATGTTCGCCTTGATGAAACCTAGCAAGAGACAAAAGAATTCTGCAAGCTTGACGCCATGTGTCTGAGAACCTGGCACATATGTCGGGTGGCTTGGAGGGAGCCTCGTTCGATAATTCAAGTTAAGACTTCCTGCAAACTCAAGTGAAGTCACTCCCTTGATTAATGATCCAGGAACAAAGGTTCTGAAATTAAACGCAGTCCGTTATCAAGGGCCAAGTCCGTTCCATGATAAGACCCGAATGACACATTATAACAATACCTTGATATAGAATGGTATTTTAAGCTACTAACTGAACATTCAAAGAGAATGCATTCAGTGTGAAGGACAGCAGTTCAAAGGATTACGCCCTCTTCAAAGAAGATTAATGGTCGTCTATTTTTAAAACGGTAGGTCTAATATTAAATAGGCCTACTGTGACATCTTAGAAATTGTTCCTGGTAGTCTATTCACAGACAAGAGACGCGGAGCTGAAAAGTTAATCAGGAGAAATTGAGAATATGTTATATTCCTAACGTAACCTGCGAGCTTCGAGTCACAAGAGTAACTTTGAATCTCACCGTTGGTCGTACTTGAAATGTAAAGTTTTGAAGCCATTTTTTAGTGTTGCCTGTACAAACTGTAAGTTGTAACTCCTCAGTCGGCCAACACAACACCAATTGATAGTTCGTCCTTGAAGTGGTATTTTATTTTCAACTCCCACCTCATTCCTCTCCTTGCCTAGTACGCCTCATTATAGTGCTGCCTCGGTTTTGTGGGCTTCACCACATAACCTATTGTGGTGCTTTTTGAGGATCCAACCAGGCTCCAGGCTGACTATCTATCAGACAAAGAGACAGCAAATGCTGTTATTATTGGTGTTTTAATAATGTTTAAGGGCATGAGGCATCTTGATCATGAGTCCAGTATACCTAGGTGTGTGATCAATTTGTCTCATAACCTGCGTTTCTGTGGTGACTGTAGAAATGTGCGTTACTGTGTTTATATTTATGTTTCCCGGGACTTGAAATAAGGTACGATATCGGCATTTTCCTGTAGGGAGTGTGGAGAAATCGCACCCAGGGTAGCTGCTGACAGCACCTGATTCGTACCTTCGATCTCTGGACTTGTTGCAACTCTCCATCGCGCCCATGTGAGCATGAGGATGCGCCTGCACTCCGCATTAAAACCAATGCCCCTGCTTTATCCACCGCTCTGTGGCTGTCATGCGAGCCAGGCGTAGCATTTGGGAGGTTATAATGGAGTTTACTTTCTTTTTTAAAATTGTATACAATTTTTAAGAATAAATAGACTAACTATTCTCAGTTTAGTTTCATACCACTGGGAGTGGCACTACTCCTTAAGCCGCCACTGTCTACCACAGTTCCACCAATATAATCCTATTCAGTACAATAGCATAATTTTTCTGGCCTCTAATTATTGCAGCATATGCCAGTTAGCAGGCCATTACACTTTCATCATTCATTCCCAACAATTACACCCTCAGGACGCCGGTTGCATCTGTTACCTCACGACCATTTCCAGGTAGTTTGGACTTCTGGTATTGAACGTCGTTTAAAAAATTAAGGTGGATAACTGAGAAAATATCTACCGTAATATTTTCATATGGTTAATATCCCCGTTTAACTTTGTAAAATTATACCACATATGCATTAAATTCAATAAAAAGAGTTTACTCAGCAGATCGAAGATGAGTCGTATTTCTGACTTACTGTTAGTGCAGATCTCCCCAGTATGCAGCCTGAGAGTGGAATCTATTAACTGGCCACTCATTGTTGCTGCCCAAGAATGCTACCCGAACAACGTGGAATGTGAAATGAGATCCGTTCCGCGCCCGTGGGGAATATACAGCGCTTGTTCATTGGTTATTCACTCAAACTTAGCCTGATAAATAAACCTATATTATTCCAAGAAAGCCCATACAGATAATTTTAGTAGCTGCTTTGGAATGTAGAATGCAGGAAGTTGCAATTGAGATAAAGACTTGAAACTCATCCCATTGATGAATCTGAATGAGAGGCGGAGTTGTGAGGGAGATGGCGTAGAATGATCTACGATTGTTCTTGTTAACAATAAAAGACTGTCATGTGATTGATGTTGGAAGCATTCAGTTTTACACAGTAGTTTGCATCTTTGTATGAAGGTGTGGATCAGTTTGAATCGAAACGGAGCAAAGAAGGACACTCTCTATTGAGAATAACAGTTTGTGTAGGTTTTTCTGACTTTACACAGAGTATTCTTTTATATACGTGTTTATGACTGTTTATGACAAACGAGGGCACAACATATTTTTTTTGTCTGTGTGTCTGTCTGTTTGCGCACTTCCAACTCGAGAACATCAGGGTGGATCAACGTAAACTTTGCTACGGGCGCTCACCACAGGCGAGGAACCAATGATTTCTGTAAAATGTTCACCATACCACTCATTAAAACTCCCTAAAAATACATGGTAAGATAGGCGAAACATAAAAGTTGTCGTTGATGTACGAGACAAAGTTCATTTTGAATCCTTCGGTTTGAAAAAAACAAAATTTGGACGTTCCCATAAGGACCTCAAAACCCATCTTAAGGTCCTGTAATCAACCGTTTACAAAATATTGATATCATGCCACCACGGGTATGGGAAACACATGGAGAAAAGGCTAGCTGTAACCATGGCAACTCCAGCTACAGTAGAGCTATTTCACTTTCCGTCTGCCCCTGACCGTGGTAAGTGATTTTTGAAAGGCGGCAAAAATACGATACGCATGTCATACGATGTTGGCATGTCAAAGAACCCATTTGAATTCAGTAGGCCGAGTTCATAATGGCAAAATTAATCTCGGGAGTTTCCGCCAGCACAAAGTTCTCCATTTCTCTACTAGAAAGCGCTATTGTGTTCAAGGAGATTAGATATCTAACATCTAACCTCCTTGACTTTCATTGTCAAGGAACTACGAAATTCGACATGCAAGCTACCCTCTGGGTGTCAAATAGCAAAGCTTGCACCAGGCACCCGAGGCCATACGATATTATTATTACTTTCCGTCTGAGAGGTTGTGCCTCCCCAGATATCACCTACAGTAAAATACAAACGTTATGTATAAATAATCCAACTCTCTTTAACGATATTTAAACACTTCAACCTCTAAACGATATTTAGAACAAATATGAAAAAAGTTGGTTCAATCATATTCAAAACTTGATTCAGTTCATAAACATTTTTATCTCGGCATAAATAGGTCAGGGGTATAACTATGATACAAACATTAGAGTAAAACTTATTACACTCAACCATTAATAAATTCGCATGTTAATTATTCCCTGATACGTAGTAACTTGTGGCACATAGTACTGTACCTAAACGTGATATTTTTTTGATGAGACTAAAACTTACGCCAATATACATAAAGAACTAGGCTAAATTTAGGCAAATAAGTCATGATTTACACATAAGATTAAACATTGGTCTAAAGTTTAAATATGTAGTGCATTTATTATATTTAAGTGAAATAATCTACTGGCTTCGGTGGCGTAGTTGGTAGCATGCTGAACTGCTGTGCCAAAGATCGCAGGCTCAAACCTGGCCGAAGTCATCGGATTTTTAAGAGCGTTAAAATCCTTCAGTATGTCTTCCTTTGGAGGGGAAGTAAAGCCGGCGGGCCCATTTCGTAGATTTATGGCGTGTAAATTAACCTACCACTAAAATTGGTAGTGTGTAGCTAAATGTGTAGGTCATTTGGTTAGAAACGCTCTATCAAGTTCCTACGTTCGCCGCATGGATGTCCGTGACAGTGACATCGTTGATAACCAAAGTTGGAACAACTTGAAATTGAACTTGATGGTGAGACTTCGGGCGTTGTTCTTGGCTGAAGCTCAAATATAATATATGTGAAACAATCTCTATATAGGAGTTTGTGGTTGTTAATTCGTTTTAGGGTCTTGAAACATCAGCCCCGTGTAATTGGGTGTGAGTTGAATTTGTCTGACAACCTCTGGGCCTTTTTGTGTGATGACTGTAGTAGTGTACGATGCTGTATTGGGGCACCAATGGGGTAGGTGCCCCGGGACTTGAAGTAAGGTATTATCCCGGCATTTTTCTGGGAGGATTGAGGAGAAATACGGGATAAAAATATGAAAACTGTCCCAGTAATTGGGATTACACTGTATTGACTGACTGAAAAATTGCAATATCAACGTTGCTCAAGTGACATTGGGCTGAATTCAAAAGTTGATGCTGGTCTAGTACATTGTAATAACTAGGGCTCGGATCGATATGCTCGATAAAATCTCCAGATATGCTCGAAAACCATGTGTTTTATGCTCGATAGATATGCTCGAAAACCCCATTATATGCTCGAAAAACCCATTATAAACCCATTATATGCTCGATAGATATGCTCGAAACCCCTATTATATGCGGTTAAATATGCAGAATATGCTCGAAAAACACCGTTAAAAACTATAGAAAGGAAAATGAAACGAATAAAAACAATAACATTCCTATAAATACGAGTTTTATTTTCTAATTGTACGTATGATACACTGCAATATACTCGCATTCAAGTTTTACAAGTATATATAAGAGGAGTGCTCTTATAAAAGATACAGTTTAAAAGTTCATTTACAAAATGTTCAGAATTAGGACAGTCAATGAAGTAGACCTGTATTGGTCTGTACAACAAGAAATTTTCTATGTTTTCAGTTTTGAATGATTTTCTTAAATCAGTCAATAAAAGTTTCAATGAGGAGAACGACCTCACAAAGGGTTAAAAGCCTGCGGTTCTATTATTCGCACCAGTTAGGCTTTTCAATAATTATTTCTGATTTCGAACCTTAAGGATTGTCAGGGCCCGAATTCGGGGGAGAATTCGAAAAAAAACAATTATTTAGACGAAAACCACAAGAATATGCATTTATATGCTTCTATTCTGAAAACCGCAGTTTTATGCATTTATATGCTCGATAAATTTCAATTCTGTTGGTCCCAGAGAAGTGAAAATACCACCGAAAGGCTCCTTTCAATGTGTACTATTCAGGAAAAAAATATGCAAATATGCTCGAATCCGAGCCCTAGTAATAACGAATAAATAAGTGTTAACATCTTGCCCTTCTTTACTATTGGGTAAGCCGATTGAAGGAAGAAATTACCGACTATGCTGAAGACATTACGAGTATAAAGACCTGAATATTACACTTGGGAATGTATAACACAGCGACAAATTATTTATGATGTGTGTAACTGGGCCAAATGAAACATTGAAGGCGCTCGAGTAAACTGGCACAAATCAATCAAAGGCAGACCTAATGCTGAGTTGTAGCTATTGATTCACTTAGCATGAAAATATACCACCGGAATTAGCTGCGTACGCTACAATTGAATTATTTGGTTGGTGACGGATCAGTTCGTAACTAGAGCTTTGGAGATTAAAACATGACGTATTGTTCTGGTGATCATATTCATATAAGGACATAAACACACGGGACATGTAATAAAGGTAAATACCGCACAATTAGGCACCATTGTAAAAATATTAGAGGAATAATGTGAAGGCTTTAAAATGAGTTTGGGTAAATAGGAGCATAATATTATTAAGGCGAGTGATTTAACGAAACTTTTATAACTAAAACGAACAGTAAATTCTCTCAAACAAGATCATCCGGGAAGAACAAATAGCTTGGTTATATTTTGAAATTCAATACCTCACTAGTACCGTTGAACATTAATTATATTTTATTTTTATTTAGTCAATTTACCCTCTAGGTTGGTGGTTCCCACAGACTCAGTGAGGGAACTCACCACTACCGCCTCTATGGGCAGTGTCCTGGAGCTTGGGACATCTGTTCGGGATGGATACAACTGGGGAGGGGTGATCAGCACTTCGCCCAGGCGGCATCACCTGCAAAGCGAACAGGGGCCTTATGAGGAAGGGGAAGGGTTGAAAGAATGGGATGGATAGGCTAGGAAGAGGGAAGGAGGCGGCCGTGGCCTTAAAGTAGGTACCATACCGGCATTTGCCCGAAGACGAAGTGGGAAACCACGGAAAACCACTTCGAGGATGGCTCTGAGGTGGGAATCGAACCCCCTCTACTCATTTGGACCACCCGAGGCTGAGTAGACCCCGTTCCAGTCCTCATACCACTTTTCAAATTTCGTGGCAAAGCCGGGAATCGAACCCAGGACCTCCGGGGCGGCAGCTAACCATGCTGACCGCTACGCTACGGAGGCGACTTTGAACATTAATATGAAGTTAAAATCAGTAGAATTTCTCTGGTAATAATCCTAATTTCGAATATTGAAAAGGATGAAACTGGATTTCCACAGGAGCAAAATATCCACGCGTCTATCCGTTTGTATGTGTCCCACACCATATCAATTCCCAAACTGCGAAACCGATGTGAATGAAATATCGTATAGAAATAGCACACGTAAAGTTCTTGCTCTTGTTTCATTTGAGGTGCTACAGCTACCACACTACTACAATCATCATAGGAACACAGGTTATCAGACAAGCTCAACACATGCTTACGTACAAGGAGTTGATGAACGATATGTACAATGCCACTGAATTGAATTAACAATATCAACATTACATCGCAGCCATTTCATCAAAGGCTATATGGTGGCCACCTAAGTGTTTAATGCCCATCCCATGTGCCAACTAAACTGGTTATTGGATCACTACTCCATTTTTCAAAAAGAAAAACACTATTTATGAGAAGCGTTAGAGGCACGATATACTGTACAAGGTCATTTTAGTACAATGTGAAACATTCTAACTTGTAACTCATGTTCCAACGAAGCACTGCTCACATGACTTGGAATACTGGGAGTGTTATATAGGGAAGTACGCTGACCAAGTGATATTTATGTTAGATTGCACATTATACCCATCCGACACATTGAAATAATAAAGTAGAATCGAAATTAATGATTTTCAGTCGGTCAACATGATTGTACCCAATTGTAATGGGTATTTATCTAAGCTACCTAAATCACGTGAACACGAATAGGGGCAAAACGTTTGCCCTAGTTTCAGTTGTCTGGTGAGGTCTACTGTACCCACTGGTGAGTCCATTAGTTTGCCATTTTACTCTATGAAATGTATGTTTAGCGATCACGATTTTTAGCCTACTTTTCACATTTTGCAAAAATGAGGAAAAAGTAGACTTATGAGATCGGGCAAATGTGTGTCTGTCTGTCTGTCCGTCCTTCAGTCTGTATGTCTGTCTATCTGTCTGGCTGTGTGTGTGTCCCCTCTATTAACTCCTAAACGACTGCAGCAATCGAAACAAAATTTGGTAGGAGTAAAGATCTATACCTCAATAGCTCACGGCCATATTTGAAAATGATGCCAGTGCTACCAACTGAAGAAAAATTGCAATTGAAATTATGAGAAGCGTTAGAGGCACTGTATACAGTACAAGGTCATTTTAGTACAATTTGAAACATTCTAACTAACTTGTAACTCATGTTCCAACGGACTTGGACTTGGAAGGTATGAATGGAAGCTATTTCCAAATTAGCACACGTATAGATAATAATATTACAGTTTAATTTCCAGGAGGCCATACACGGCAGTGTTGCCAAAATGATTATAAGCCAGCTGATAAGTCCAAATTTTATATGCATATAACTTCTACACTATCAATTGGATTTCAACCAAATTTCGTATGTGCTATGTGTACATAAACAGATATGACTGAGCATATTCTTAAGAGCCTCCAGGGCTGCCAACTGTTAATAAATGATCTCAATTTTTTTTATCCAAATACCTATATATCAGAAAGTATGCAAGCCGACAGCTTTAAACTATGCACACATATAGTACCAGACATTCTATATGAATTTGCAGTAACTTATAAACATCAGTGCTACCAACATGATTCTAAGCCTACTGACAGGTCCAACTTTAAATACATGTAACTTCTATACTATTATTTGGATTTCAACCAAATTTCATATGTGCTATGTGTACCATAACAGATATGACTATGCCGATTCTTAAGAGTAACCAGGGCTGCCAACTGTTAATAAATACTGTCTCTATTTTTGCTACCTTAATATCAATATATCAGAAAGTATGCAAGCCAATAGCTCTAAACTTTGCACACGTATAGTACCTGGCATTCTAGATTAATTTGGAGTAACTAATATAGGCCTACGCCAGTGCTGCCAACATGATTCTAAGCCTGTTAATAGGTCCAATTTTAAAATGCATGTAACTTCTATACTAACTAATGGATTTCATTCAAAATTGACACAACAATAGATCATATTATTTCAGATTATTTCTGACCAACACATGTATGTCATTGTTGCCAACATAAATTTACTCGCGCTGTTAGATCCAATGTTTAACTGCATGTAAAGTCCATGCTATCCATTGGACTTCAACCACATTTTGTATTCTGTACCTTAAGAGATGGAACTAAGAATATATTCAGTCACCAGGGCTGCCAACTGTAGTTCTCTATTAGGCTACATTATGCTAGGTATACAGTATTTCAAACTAATTAGAAATTTCGATATTACCAAATTAATTTCGTCATTATTCTAGATAGATCCATATAGATTAATCTTTGTCATGAATTTTAAATTTTTAGAAAAGTAGGCTGTTTAGTTCGTCGTGGAATTACTTGTTTGTTTTGGGTTAGGTAAGCCTACAATCAAAAACACCAATTTATTCAACAAATAAGGTATAAGAATAGCATTCTATTTTTTATAATGTTTGTGACAGTTTTCTTAAGGGTTATTCGGACAATCAAGCGAATATTATATTTTATATTAGTTAATATGGTTTATATAATGCTTGCTTACGGTGTTCATTAATTAGGGTTTCTATGACGCCAGTTGTAACGTCATGTTTTTAGCCTATTTTCACATTTTGCAAAAATGAGGAAAAAGTAGACTTATGAGATCGATCCGGGAAAATGTGTGTCTGTCTGTCTGTCTGTCTGTCCTTCTGTCTGTCTGTCCTTCTGTCTGTCTGGCTGTGTGTGTGTCCCCCCCTATCAACTCCTAAACGGCTGCAGCAATCAAAACCAAATTTAGTATGAGCAAAGATGTACACCGGAATATCTCACGTCCATATTTGAAAATGATGTCAGTGATACCAACTGCTGAAAAAACGCACTAGAAATTTGAGCTCCATGTTGGATATCTTGCAAGATATGCATGGGAGCTATTCCAAAATTGGCACACATGTAGATAAGTCTATTTTAGTTTAATTCCCAGGAGGCCAACCATGACAGTGATGCCAAAATAATTTTAAGCCTTCTGATAGGTCCAATGTTTAAATGCATATAACTTCTACACTATCAATTGGTTTTCAACCAAATTGTGTATGTAATATGTGTACATAAACAGATATGACTGAGCGTATTATTAAGAGCCACCAGGGCTGCCAATTGTTAGTAATTGCTCTCTCTATTTTTTTTAATCCAAATACCAATATATCAGAATGTATGCAAGCCAATAGCTGTAAACTATGCACACGTATATTCTGACATTTTAGATTAATTTGGAGTAACTTATATACGTCAGTTCTACCAACATGATTATCAGCCTGCTGATAGTACCAATTTTTAAATACATGTAACTTCTATACTATCAGTTGGATTTCAACCAAATTTCGTATGTGCTATGTGTACCATAACAGATATGACTATAGGTATTGTTAGGAGCAATCAGGGCTGCCAACTGTTAATAAATGATGTCTATATTTTTTTAACCTAATATCAATATATCAGAAAGTATGCAAGCCAACAGCTCTATACTTTCCACACGTATAGCACCTGACATTCTAGATTAATTTGGAGTAATTAATACTAGGCAGTGCTGCCAACATGATTCTATGCCTGCTGATATGTCCAATTTTAAAATACATGTAACTTCTATACTAACAAATGGATTTCATCCAAAATTGGCACAACAAGATATCATAATGTTTCAGATTATTTCTGACCAGCACACGCATGACATTGTTGGCAACATTGCTTTTACGCGTGCTGATAGATCCAGTGTCTAACTGCATGTAACGTCCATTGGACTTCAACCAAATTTTGTATTCTGTACCTTAAGAGATGGAACTAAGAATATATTCAGTCACCAGGGCTGCCAACTGTAGTGCTCTATTAGGCTACATTATACCAGGTATAGTTTGAACTAATTAGATTTTTCGATATTACCAACTTAATTTCGTCATTATTCTAGATAGGTTCATATTCTGTAGAATAATCATTGGCATGAAAAGTAGGCTGTATAGTTCTTAACGGAACTTCTTGTTCTTAATCTGTTTCTTTAGCCTGTAGCGATCCTTTTTGGAATTGTGTGTATTTCTATTATCCTTACTGTAAAACAGCCAAAACCTTCAGTCTCGCAAGATATTCTAAATTGTTCTATGAGTGATGTTCGTTCTGATATTTGCAATGTATTTTCATCGTTAGTTATCAGTCGTATTTTTTGAAGACACTATGGCTCACCATGTCTTATCACCATTGTTGCAAATTGACAGTGCTGAAATCACCACGGTGCAGCGGCTTTTCGTGTTTTCTTACTCAGTTGTGGATTACGTAAAGGCATTGTGAATTAAGAAGCAGAAGCAACTTAGTGCTAAGGGAGTGAATTCGCTGCGGCTGCGGTGAGGTCACAAGGTTTACTGTGTTCGATTCCCAGCTAATGAATATTAGAGTTTGGAGTTGAGATGACACATCCGGTGGTTAAGATTCCACGCAAGAAAGATGTCCCGTGATATTAACGAGCCCTTAGTGCTATGTTGATCGGTGAAGTTAATCATCAGTGTTGATGAATGCAATAGTACTCTTACACGGCATATCCTACATTTTAAAACCTGTAGGCTACTTGGATTATAATTAAGAGAAAAAGGAAGTTCCTACTGCGATGATGGTCATAGAAATCGAAAATGTAATTCTGGCACCTTAAGGTACAGATATTCTCTATAATAGCACATTCAGCTTAAGGTTAGAAAATAGTCCAATCACACATGATTTTTTTTTTAGTTTATAATCCGTCCGTTATGTTAATTCACAGTGCTTTATTTTACGGGTATTTTGGCTTTGTTTATTGTGTTGTCATTGCTGTTGTTTTCCTTGAAGCTTTCATGTTGTAATTATTTTAGTTTCGAAGATTGTATTCGGCCTTTCTCTACTATAGCGATGTCATGGAACTTTTGAGCTGTGTTAATAATATTTATATCGGTACCGCTGGTTAAGTTATGGATATAATTTAATGACATGGTAATAACATAACTACATTACGAATGTCTGATTATATGAATTTTTTTGCTGGCAAGTACCAAGGACCTTTCGAAGAATGGATATTTCAGATAGAAAATTATAATATAAGCTTGGTACAGTGGTCAAGGTACTTGCCTCGTACCGAGGTGGACTGGGTTCGATTTTCGGTCAGTGTAAGTGATCTTTCTGAAGTGAAGAATCGCATCCTGTAGTTCGGAACCAACGTAAAACTGGAGGTCTCGGGGCTTATGATAGTGACGTAAAACTACAAGCTTCTGGCCATGTTTAAAGTAAGCTTTATGTCTGTCATTTTGAAATTTCTGCTTAACTTTGTATTTATCCCGGATGACGTGCATAGTGGCCAAGTATGCTCTCAGTTTGATATTTGTCTATTTGTTATGACTTGGCATCAAAACATATTGGAGCAAATGGCATGGAAGTGGAAGACACCATTAAAATTAAATAAGGTTAATTATTTATTGTAATCAACGAGCTAGAGAAAGGTATATAGAGTGGAAATGGCGCCGCCATATTTGAAGAAGGTTGAACTGGCAGCCGCCATGATATACTCTGTCAAGAGGGTGGGAGGCAGGGAGAGAGAGGCGTGACTAACGAGGCGTAAGAATAGGCCTACGTAAGGCCTGACAATTTAATTTGTACATTGAACGAAAACTAACACAATCATCTTACAGGACAATAAACTACGTTGCTTATGCATAGTACATTGCATGATTCCATTCTCCTTTAAAAATAAAACGTTTTGTGTACAACTGACGCACCTGTTGACCTCTCACGTTGAGCTGTATTTCTGCAGAAGTATGAAGCCTGCATTTATAATACTGTTTCACAATTCGCTCGATGAGTGAAGCATAGTGAGGCTTTTCCCCAGGTTCAGTAGCTGTAAATAGATGGTCAGATTTCAGAAACAGATAACCCGGCAGCATATCATAGACATCTGTCTGCAACTTCAGCATGAGCTTATTCGTGTTCTTTCGCAACATACACTCATTCTTCCTGATGACTCAGCTGTTTTACATAATTTAACTACATCATTTGATGGATTCAAAGGGCATTCTTTCACGTCTTTCTCTTTAATCACTCCTTCTTTCTGAACATCTTGACCTGATAAAAGCACTTCTAGGCATTCAATACAAGTACATTTTTGAGACACTTGGCGAAAGACACTTCCTGCTATGTAGCCTAATGAACAACATTTCCTACATTCAAGCTCGGTGAATTATAATGTGCACAGTAACCATGATCTGTCTGTCAGCATAGTATCGTCCTTCCCATTGACACCATGAATATTTGCTGTTGCAGTTGTCACAAGTAGGTCACACTCAATAGGCTTACAGTTGGAATTCATGGATGGGCGTACCCTCGCAATTAATCACGTCTATTAGCTGAATTAAATTGTACTGCATTTGGATTATTTCTATTCCCACTTCTGGAGCGAATAGAAGAAAGAAAATAGCTCTAAGTGATCCTGACTATCTGCGTGTTAATAAGTATCTCAATACAGAACTTTGTCCCCACACGTATGTTTCTGCTAGTTGTATCACACTTAAGAGATCAATAATCAAACCGTATATTGGCATCTTTCTGCTGGAATCGCAAATAAGCTTTCCATCTGAAATTTCTGAGAAGAAAGAAAGAAAGAAAGAAAAAATAAAAGATTAGTAAAGCCCGTTACGTTTCCCACAATTAGTTCAAAACAACGAACTAGAGAAAGTATACCTCGTTGGCTTACGAAGATTGATATTTGAACAATATATTTTATTTTATAGCTTGCCACGGTGGGTGAGTGGTTATCGTGTCGTATTACTAGCCCCCAAGCTTTCAGGTTCGCTCCTGGCCGTGGTAAGTGATTTTTGGAACGCGGCAAAAATCACGATACGCATGTCATACGATGTTGGCATGTTGAAGAACCCATTTGAATTCAGTACGCAGTGTTCATAATGGCAAAATTAATCTCGGGGTTTTCCGGCTGCACAAAGTACCTAATTTCTATACTAGAAAGCGCTATAATGTCAAGGAGCTTAGTTATCTAACCTCCTTGACTTTCATAGTGCTTCAAGGAACAACAAAATTCGACATGCAAGCTACCCTCTGGGTGTCAAATAAGAAAGCTCGCAACCGGCACCCAAGGCCATACGATATTATTATTACCGTAATTATGATTATGGCTCACAACTATCTTTGCTTAAATTTTAAGACAGCCTAATTTATATTTACCTACTGATATCAAGGTCTTCTGCAACAATGCTACCGTATCTGAATGCGAGTGTTCTGTAGTTTTCTGGAAACTAAGCTTCTTCGGCGAAGATCTACAGACCTGCTTCTTCTGCAGATGTGCAGGAAAATTGAAAATTGTAGGTACTGCATTAGCTAGTAGACGTCGCCTTTCATTTGCTACATACATATATTTATCTTCCAAGTATAGAGAACAAATTAAGCTGTATCTCGTGGGATGCCATTTATTGCTTTTCATGTTGACAACCCATTGTTTTGTTAGTTCCTGGTTCTGCAAAGGGAATCTGAAATGTAAATATCACACAAACTTAAACTGCTGCATCGCGTTTTCGTAAAGGGTCTACCTCATTAATTTATAAATTTGGATGGCATTTCTTACCTGAAATACAACACTCTTGTTGTCTTATAACTTCTATTCGTACAATTGAATGACGAACACACTGATGGCATGGTCAATGTATTTTTAAATAAATTTCATTCAACACATGTTCCCGCTCAACGCGAACAATCACAACAAGGTCTTGTCAGACGACGTTCTGAATCATGGCCGCCTTAACTCAAGTTGCCTCCGCCCAGAGCGCTGCTACGTGGCTCCTTGCCCCTCTATATACCTTTCTCTAGCTCGTTGATTGTAATACAGAAGCCTCCGTGGCTTAGGCGGCAGCACGCCGGCCTCTCACCGCTGGGTCCGTGGTTCAAATCCAGGTCACTCCATATGAGATCTGTGCTGTACAAAACGGAGGCAGACAGGTTTTTCTCCGGGTACTCCGGTTTTCCCTGTCCAAATTTCATTCCAGCAACATTCTCCACTATCATTTCATTTCATCTGTCATTCATTTAATCATTGCCCCAGAGGAGTGCGTCAGGCCTCTGCAGCCGGCACAGTCCATATCCTCACCGCTAGATGGGGGCTTCATTCATTCCATTCCTGACCCGGTCGGAGACTGGAAGCAGGCTGTGGATTTTCATTTTCATAGTAAAACTTAAGAGGGGATTAGTAGGAAGCTTAAAATCCAGCCAGTAACTGAATCGTGCAATCTACCTCCTTTGCTTGGCATGACAAGGCCAGGTGTGAAAAGAGCTTAGTGACTAAATTGCTATCGATTTGAGAATATCGTGAAGTGTATTACAACGCATTTCTGATGCATGTGTCTCAATGGAGCCCAATATCCTACATTCACTACACACTGACCGTGGAGTGTGTCCATACGCATGTCTCTTGAACTCTGTCTCCAGCCAGGAGTTGGGATAATCAATTCCTTTCAGAACTACTTCATGTGTATCACTGACTATTTCTACTAATATTCACGACAAAGGATGTGTTAACATTGATTTCTTTAAAATTGGTCACACATTATTATGTAATATGAAAGAGGAGAGAGTGTTTAGGGAAACACACCCATTTCGGCAGTACGGTAATTGCAACCTCTCTCTCTTTCTCTTTCAGTAGATCTGTCCGCAGACAGGTTTCAAACGGATGTCCTCCATTTCTCTCTGTCCTGAGCATCTTCTTTCATTTGCTTGTGACATCTTCCTCTCTTCACTTCTGTTAACATTACAAACCGTCTTCTTCCTCACCCCCTTTTTCCTCCTACTTTTCCTTCCATGATTCTTTGTAGTAGACAATTCCTACGTAATATGTGACCCAACCAAGATTTTTTCCGTTTCTGTATCATCCTCGTGAAACTCCTCTCCTGGGGCAGATGACCTCGTAGGTCCGCCCTTTAAAACAACAATAACAAACTAACTAACTAACTAACTAACTAAACTCCTCTCCTCTCCTACCCTTCTTAGTACCTCCTCATTTCGATCCATTTCACTTTCTCCATTCTTCTCCATAACCACATTTCAATACTTTCTAAATATTTTTAGCCTACTTTTCACATTTTGCAAAAATGAGGAAAAAGTAGACATGAGATCGGGCAAAAGTGTGTCTGTCTGTCTGTCAGTCTGTCCTTCTGTCTGTCTGTATATCCTTCTGTCTATCTGTCTGGCTGTGTGTGTGTACCCCTATCAACTCCTAAACGGCTGCAGAAATCAGAACAAAATTTGGTAGGAGTAACGATCTATACTTGAATATCTCACGGCCATATTTGAAAATGATGTCAGTGCTACCAACTGCTGAAAAATCGCAATTGAAATTTGAGCTCTGTGTTGGATATCATGGAAGGTATACATGGGAGCTATTTCAAAATTGGCACACGTATAGATAATGATATTGCAGTTTAATTTCCAGGAGGCCATACATGGCAGTGTTGCCAAAATGATTATAAGTCTGCTGATAGGTCCAAATTTTAAATGCATATAACATCTACACTATCAATTGGATTTCAACCAAATTTCGTACGTGCTATGTGTACATTAACTGATATGACTGAGCGTATTCTTAAGAGCCACCAGGGCTGCCAACTGTTAATAAATGCTCTCAATTTATTTTATCCAAATACCATTATATCAGAAAGTATGCAAGCCGACAGTTTTAAACTATGCACAAGTATAGTACCTGACATTGTATATTAATATGTGGTTACTTATATACGTCAGTGCTACCAACATGATTCTAAGCCTGCTGAGAGGTCCAACTTTAAATACATGTAACTTCTATACTATCATTTGGATTTCATCCAAATTTCGTGTGTGCTATGTGTACCATAACAGATATGACTATGCCGATTCTTAAGAGTAACCAGGGCTGCCAACTGTTAATAAATACTGTCTCTATTTTTGTTACCTTAATATCAATATATCAGAAAGTATGCAAGCCAATAGCTCTAAACGTTGCACACGTACAGTACCTGGCATTCTAGATTAATTTGGAGTAACTAATATAGGCCTACGCCAGTGCTGCCAACATGATTCTAAGCCTGCTGATAGGAACAATTTTAAAATACATGTTACTTCTATACAATTTTGGATTTCATCCTAAATTGGTACACAACACGAGATCATAATATTTCAGATTATTTCTGACCAACACATGCATGATATTGTTGCCAACATAATTTTACGCGCACTGATAAATCCAAGGTCTAACTGCATGTAACGTGCATGCTATCCATTGGACTTCAACCAAATTTTGTATTCTGTACCTTAAGAGATGCAACTAAAAATAGCCTATATTCAGTCACCAGGGCTGCCAACTGTACTGCTCTATTAGGCTACATTATATACGGTATATTCCGAACTAATTAGGAATTTCGATATTACCAACTTAATATCGTCATTATTCTAGATAGGTCTATATAGATTGGCAAGAATCTTAAATTTCAAGAAAAGTAGGCTCTTTAGTTCGTCACGAAACTTCTTGTTGTTCCTTCTGTCTGACTGTCCATGTTTCCGAACCACGTAACTGCGCTATCTATAACCATATCTTGATCTCCAGTGTCTTTAGAAGATCCAACCTGCGATTTATCCACCAAGATTGATCATTAGTTCTAAAAGACCGAGTGAATTTAAATACCTCTCCGTTTTCTCACCTATGTTCCAATAATTCCAGTATGTCCGTCTGTTCCATCCTGGCATCCTGGACTCGTTTCTTACGCTATCTGTTATTCACATGTGTTTGGTGTCAGTGATCTAGTGCACGTATCTGCCTAGATACTGAAACATACACTGGTCTCCTACCTCTTGTCCAAGTCTCCTATTTTATAGTTTACTAGGTCCTTTGCACTGGTAAAGCTTACTTGTGTATCTTCACTTTGAACAATTTTGTTCTAACCTGAGTAAATAAACTCGGCATCGAAACGATAATTTAGCAGCGAAAAGCGTGGGCAAGAGTGAATATAATTATGCAACTTGCCATGGATAGCTGTTCGCCCGGATAGACGCTGCAGCGCATGGTCATGTACATTTGCCTTCATATCAAAACAGCAATAGTCCTACGTCCTTTCCATGCGTATGAGTTATGCTCACGCAACACTTAATCTAAATCGTATGAGTAGGTTTTGCGTGAAAAAGTGACAGACAGGCTGCCTGTAATTAGTATAGATTTCACCTTTGTGATATCATTTAACCATTTCCTATGACGATGCCGAAAGGCGAGACTGGTAGGAATTAAATTTTAAATGTAAAGTGGAAGTACAAATAGTATTATAATAGTACATTATGCAACGAGCCTATTATGGCAAAATTAAGACACGAGTATGTTTATAGAACGAGTGAAGCAAGTTTTATAACTTCCATACTGTTTATGTTCGACGATGATCATAATTTTATTATATGTTCTAACATAAATATTCATAAATATCTGTCGATGTTTTGTCAGTTCACTTAAGTGAAGAGCGCATGCGCTGGATTCCCTCTAAGGATCAAAGTCCTTCCAAAACTTTGTTGTTCTCTTTCTTGGGAATTGTGTGGACTCAGCATTTCCACTCTATTCAATAACAAAATCCAAAGCTTTGAAACATTGTTTAATCAGAACTACCACCAACAGACAGCGCACATGCACCTACTAAGAGGGATCATTTTGTTATTTTGGTCACATAACACAAAATTGGCTGTTACAAACGCTTTAAAAATAAAATGTATCGTATTATCAACTAGCTATTCTTCAAATTCGATGCGTATAGAAAGTCAACGGAAGACAAATCAATGGAGTCCCAAATAGAACAGTCATGACATCTGGCGGAAAAGTATCGCATAAGAAAACAGAGCTGGGTTTTTGATTGATTTCCGTGGATCCAATGTCAAATGCTTTCTGCCTCCATGACATTCTGTTGTGTTTATATCAACAACAGCATTCACAAAAATTGTCGGCGAAATCGTACGCAATGCCCTGTGTAGAAATTGTGGTTGCGAATAGTAAGGTAGGCCTACAGTGCTATTTCTTTGTCATATTCCAGTTTGTTTATGCATTGATCGGATACCCATTGCATTGTCAACTTTCAAATCATGTAATTCATGTCCGACATGTTGGATTTTGTTTGCATGTGCGAAGCTATAACACAACTGTTCCATAATGAAAATCTTGAGCTCTGATTGGTGGGAGAAACTGTATCATAATGAAAACTAGTACTTTTGTGACCCTCATTACAGTACAGTTTTCTGATATATAATATCTACATTTCTACATCATCGAACATAAAGTAATTTAAAGTACCTTAAAATTGTATAGCCAACAATGTACCTCTGCCATCAACGATTTCTTGAATGATTCGGTTGGAGGACGTCATTTTCAGGAGAATATTCGCCCGAAACTCATGTGGAGTAAGAATATCACACGAGAATTGAAATAAGGAAGAGGTAAAGCATTTCTCACCATGATTCAGTGGACACCGGACACCGGAAGGATTCGATATTATTCACCCTGCCCAGCTGATCATATCTCGTTTGGTTCAGCTAGTTGAGGAGGACGTGGAGAATGGAACTTATAAGATTATTTACCTTGGCTCAGGTTTACACATATTCCCGTTGATTATCTTAAGAAGCTATGTAGTGTGCTATGTAGTGTACCCATGTGAGTAATCTCGGTGGATAATATGCATCTGCCTCCAACTAGCATCAGCTCTCAGGCGTGTACGGTAACCCCAATTTAGCAGTGCATATTTTGGATTTGAGGCTAAAAGGTATCAACTCTACAATGATAAGGCACAACTCTATTCTAAAACTTTAATCCAGTAAAATAAATCATGGCTTCAAACACAAAACAATACCCAAAAAAGCATAAAATAAAGCAAACAAAATTTTTACTTCCACAATCCACAAGTAAACAAATATAAAATCACCACAAAGTCATACCTAGCCATAAGGCTTTACCCTTCTGTGAACTTCACAAGGATATACTAGTGCGCTGACGCACCTACGACTTCAAAACAAACTGTACATTAACATAACAGTCATACAATGTGACTTCTTTAATATTACAACAAGGATTATTCCTTAAACCTCTTTATGTTAAACAATTATGTGTGCCGTGCGTGTTTTAATATTTTTCTTCTCACCAATGAAATGCTTTGCATGCATTTACCTATTTGGACGTTGCACCAAAAATCGACGTGCAACTCCATAATTATGTAAGCTACCCCCTACACATCCTCCAATTTTATGGTTTCACCGCATGCTGTCTGTGATTCCTAGATAAAACGTTACGTTATAGCTTATGTCGGATTGTACGATAGACTACCTCGCGCTCATGGCGATTGGCATCTAGTCACCAACTACATGACTTGGCTCCAGTGACAGTACAAATATATCATGTAACTATTCGTCAGATAGCTAAAATAATGAACCATCAGGATGAACTATAATTATCCATGTGTTCACAAACCACATGGCTCTAATACTCAACATAACAATCTTGCATTATATGTCATTTCAACAAGGTCTAGACTCTTCCCTCTTTATAACTTGCCTGAGCGGCCCGGGTGGTTAGCTCCGACCCTCGGCTAAGGAAGTCGCTACACAATAGAAAGTGGAATGGGTCGTTTCACCAATTATCTCGACCTTTCTAAAAGTTTGAAAGCCTCCCTCTCTCTAAGCAGTGAAGATTTACAAGACAAATACTGTGTCCTGACCGACACACATGTTCCCAAAGGATCTTAATTGACTATTATGCCAACAGGTATTGAATGAGCTTTTGTAATTATTCCTACGTCGAGGATAACGATTAATTAATGGCCTCACATGGGTCCATTCAACATGAAGGTTCGGGGTTCGCAATGCATGAGCCTGGCGGTTTGACCGATGTCTCAAGTATAATATAGGCGCAGAAAACCACTGTCGCCATGAGTTTCGCTGCCAACGAGCGTAAATAACTCATCAATAAGTTCTCGGGAAATCATAGAGCTGCAAGGTGTCCTTGTTTCCTCGACCCTATCAAGATTCCAGTCCGGAACACATTTCAATCCTTTCTTCAGAGTTAGGGTCCATCACTAAAACTCTGGAATAACTAATATCTCCACAAATGTCCACGACATAGGAGAATTCATACGTAGAATAGACTATCTGGCCCCTAATGCTCCATGCTACGACACTCCGACCTATAATATTAAGAGAAATCTAACATTTACTCTATAAGCTTCTCAATTAAGCTGCAAATTCAATTCACTAAAAGCTCTTTCATTACTGGTATCATTACTGAATATCTGCAATATTCTGATATAAAACTTCTTTCCATAATTACTGAAAGGTAATCTCACTGTAACATCTTCCTGCTTAGATTGATAAGTCTTGCACTTAGCGTTAATAATTCTCGCTTACAACATTTATTTGTTTCCTGATGTGTTCATTCATACTCTTAATAACCATTATTATTATTATCATCATTTGTCACTGACATAAATGATCAAAATCATTATTTATTATTATTCTCATATAAATTACCAAAATTTCCGACATAGCTAGACGTTTTAAACTCGAACAATCGCGTTCGTTGCATTTACATAACTGATTGCCATTCTTAATTCATAGTGGGAATAATTACTCCACTTAATGATGCAAATTAACATCTCAACTCTATAAAAATCAACTCAATACTGATTAAACATGGAGGATCAGCCTCCTAACTGATTTTTACTGGCATCTATAAGGAATTCACAATATCTTTACGGAATCACAGACATGCAGCGGTCCCTACTTCTACATAATCATAACCATAATTTGTGGGGTACTTACATCTCTATAGGCATCTAAGGTGGCTCCGACCAATCATATTCTTCCATGTCGCCCGCCATAATGGGTTTAACGCGACATATTTCTCTTGTTTACACACATTTGATTACACATAATTTCTATCACCAACACGACACGTTGCATACCTTTCAGGAAGTTATCACTCCCCAAACATGTGAAACACTTCATCAAACACTACTTTAAATGATATTTTTACATATGCATTACACTGAACACTCGTCACTTTATACACACTTCAATGCTGAAATTCCCTAGCAGAGATCGAAATTGCAGGTGTCGACGGCATCTTACGTTACCAACTCCTGATTGAAAGTCTGGTTATCTGCTCTCGGAACTCTCCAACAGTTTTTATGAATATCATTACTCCTACAGTAAGCGTCCTGCGTTACATCAATACGCTGGCTCCCAAACATGAGCGTTGACATCTGGTACTCTCATGGCAATACCAAACACTTAGTAGAGTTTCTTTCGCGCATCCTATCGTAGTTACACATATACGATTAGTTAATACTATACACACTGCGCTTAATAAAGTTCAACACTTTCACAAATAATTATATACAATAGTTCTACCGTTAGTCTATACGGTGCTTCGTAACTGAACACGTCATAGTTCGTGCTGCTGATTATGCCTGTATCACGACTATTATTCATACAAGCATGTTTACTGTTTCTTTTACACATACCAGTCTTTGTTCGGCGTCTTGATGAATAGAATCGTCATGCGTTTTGCCTTGACGAACTTGCTTCAACCTGGCTGTAGCTGACTGAAGTTTCACTCGAAGACTGCACGTAACTTATTTGAAGACTTCTGTATGCGGCTTACACGCTGTCTCGTACTGCTGCATATTTGCTGTATAATGATTGCAACTTATTGCCATTGTGCTACAATTGACAATTGAGTAAGACTGTAACTGGCTGTAGCTGCGCTTGGCGGCATGTAGACTGCGTGACAACTGAGTTTCAACTGAGCATAGCTGAGTTAGACTGAGCATAGCTGAGAGCTCCTCCTAGGGTCTACTCCCTTATATCGGATTTCCACAGAAAGTAGAGCAACATCTTCCCGCGTAATCTTGGCTCTTCTCACAGCATGATTCAGGTCTTCAAACCATGATCATTGTGTCCCTCTCTCTTCACAGGTCCCAAAACTATCGGTGTGCAAAGGAATCGCTCGTCCAATTAATTAATATTAATTCCTTTCTCCATGGCGTGGGACGCTACCTAACGGGAAACCCCCGGCAACATCTTCACATCCATCCGCGAACAATGGTCGTTTTACAGTCCTTACGCACATCATTAAATATGCACCAATTTCGCAGGTAAAAGACTCTAAAATTATCTTCTTGCCAAAATATTCACCTGTGTGCAACTCTCATCTCGATTCGTTACTCCAATCACGAGTAATCAATGATTCTTCTGGGCATTTCTCCGCCCCTACTCCAAATCCATTCTCCGTCGGGGAATAACTATGTCATTATTCAGGCCTCACCCCTGCTCCAGACGACATAATGGGGTCGCAGAGATGGACGTGGCTCCACTGGGACCAACCCACAATTCTGGGCCAATTAGTAAATGTCAGCTCTGCCCTCCTCTGTGCTTCAAGCCTCCAATAGCTTACACCAAATCGTCTTATAATGATATAATCTGCTCATTATTTCCTACATTATTTTAATAAATAATGCCATTTCATCAAAAATCACACCAGTGATTAAATATACATTTCTTTCGAGGGGTTTTTACCAAGAAACTCCCTGTACAGATCTCTGGTTCGCTTCCTGGTGGAACCTTTTTACTGAGATCACAGTCTCTGAGAACCATGTTCGATTCCAGTCAGCATAACCCCATCGGGTTCATGTTCCCCTTGCAAAACTTATAAAAGTCCAATGCAAGTGGCTTATATAAGTAACCAGCTGACTGTCGACCACCGTCTGTGTTTACGTCTGGGGTCCTTCACCTCGTCTGGCTGCGAGTGGGTTAGTAGTGTTCCCCCTTCCACACTCGGCCTTGTTTCTGAGCTGTCTATTCTCCCTGCGAAGGGTCGCGTTTACAGCCTCAACCTCTCTAGCCACTCTGACCATTTCTTCATAGAATTCTCGCAAACACTGGCATTCTTTCTGCTCTCCGCTTACACTGGGTAAACTGTCTGCTCCTCGTCCCGTCTCGCCGTTCCAACATTCAGGTCTGCCTGCTTGGCTGCCTCCGCTCTCCACGTTGAGTTGGGTGTGCGTTACTAATTCTTCTTCTGGTTCGTCGAATTCTTCTGGCGAGTAATAAACTTTTAAGTTGGCTATGTTCATAACGACCTCGTTTCCATTCTCTAAATGCCTTAACCTGTATGCATTGTTCTGGAGGTCTCTTATCACCTCGAACGGGCCGTGGTAAGCAAAAATAAACTTTTTATACTTCCGTGCCTCTGGATCTGAACTGGCGGGTTTCTTAATTAAAACTTTCTGTCCCACGAGGAGCGGTTTATGATACCTCTTCGCACGATTTCTTCTCTGACGTCTCTCCGCCTGTGCTTTTAGATATTCAAAGGTTCGTTGGATCCTCAATTCTCTACCGGGCTGTGCGTCTACAGGTAATGGAATAACACCATTCCACGGTCTCTCTGGTCTCTGATCCAGATGTAGAGTAACGGGAACCTGACCTGTCGCCTCATGTACAGTATTATTTATACAGTATTCAATGACTTCTAGAAATTCAATCCAACGCCAATTCGCTTCAGAACAGTAGATCTTCATGTATTTCTGGATCTCTCTCATTACTCTTTCAACGGGACTTGCCTCAGGATGGCGAATGGTAGATAAAATCTGCCTAATTCCTAGAGTTTCCAGTTCTCGACGAAATTCTGCACTAGTAAAGCAACTTCCGTGGTCCGAGAGAATGTTATCCGGCTTCCCAAGAATCGGAATAACTCTCTCTTTCAGGCGCTTCAAGACCTGTTTTGAACTTGTCTTTTGAATGGGGCACAACACCACCATTTTCGAAAATACATCCATGGCTACAAAAATGTGTCTATTGCCTCTACGTGCTCTAGGCAATGGTCCAAAGTTGTCGATACTCAATAGCTGCCTTGGCTTCTCTGGCAATAACGGGATAGGTCGTTGCCTCATTAAAAAGGGATTCGGCTTTACCCTTTGGCAAAGATCACATGTTCTAATAGCATTTCTCACCGTTTCTCTCAATTTTGGCCAAGTAAATGCTTCCTTCAACAGAGCACAAATTTTATCTATTCCAGGATGTCCAAATGCTCTGTGGGCTAGCCATACTAATCTCCTCTGCAAAGATGCAGGAATTACAATCCTTTGACGTGTGTGATCCACATCGTCCCACTTGTGTAATATCTGATTATACCATACATAATCTGTTGCCAATGCCTCCGCCTCTCTGTATATCGCAGTTCCCCTTGCTAAGCGTCCCTCGAAGTAATCGATTATCATCTTCAACCATGGGTCTTCGCGTTGTAGGTTGGTAATGTTCCTTAAGTCATCCAACGTCTTCTGATCTCGATTCTCAATCTGGACCGCTAGTACTTCTTCTTCTCTAGGGTAACGACTTAATATGTCCGGTATTACATTCTCTTTCCCTGGACAGTATTCTATTTCCACATTAAATTGCTGGATATACAGGGACCATCTTGTCAATCTCTGACTAGACAAATCTGTCTTTAACAAAAATGTTAAAGCTTTATGGTCCGTTCTCAGAACTATTCGGAAGCCGTACACGAGTTTGTGCCACGATTGCAACGCGTACAAAATTGCGAGCAATTCTATCTCTGTGATCGTGTAGTTTTTCTCATGGGCTCTCAGTCTTCTGCTTATAAAGGCGATAAAAACTTTCTTCTCAGGCTGGTCAACATTTTCCTGGAATAGCATCGCTCCAATCCCAATAAGTGATGCATCCGTCTGTATGATGAACTTCTGGGTATAATCTGGGTATCCCAGTTTCACATATTCCAAAAGCATTTGTTTTGACCTCACGAATGCTTCCTGACATTGCTCCGTCCAATTCCATCTGCCGCCTTTCTTCAATAGGTCCTGCAGTGGTGCTACTGTCGCAGTATAGTTTGGGCAGTGGTTCGAAAAGAATCCAATTACTCCCAAATACTGTCGGACGTGCTTTACTTTCGTGGGTCGAGGGAAATTCCGAATTACCTCCAATTTATCTGGGTTAGGCTTCACTCCATTTGCATCAATAACATGCCCTAGGAATTTAACTTCCCTCTGACAGAAGTGCGATTTCTTGATATTGACCTTAAAGTTCGCCTCTCGAAGGTCATCTAGCAACTTCTTCAGGTCTCTCATGTGCTCCTCCAGAGATTCTGATGTGAGTAGAATGTCGTCTACATATCTGATGGTACTCTCTTTAACCTCATCTGATAGATTGCGATCTAACGCTCTTATCAGGGCTGAACCAGCTGTTTTCAACCCAAAAGGTAGCCTTAAAAATGTGAATGTATGTTGATCAAACATAAATCCTGTCAACAGACTAGTTTTCTTCTCTAATTCAAGATGATGGAAACTGGATGTGATATCCAAATTTGAGAATATAGTTTTCCCTCTAAACTTCCTGAGGATCTCTTTAATAGGTGGCACTCGGTCAAATTCCGGAATAACTCTCAAATTTAAGCGTCTCAAGTCCAAGCAGACTCTGACAGATCCGTCTGACTTTGGTACAATTACCAATGGACTTACATAAGGCGTAGGTGTTTTCTCAATAACACCGGCCTCCAACATCTCCTGAATTGCCTCTTTCACTTTAGCATAATGCTTTTCAGCTATAGGGTAGGGTTTCTGCCTAAATGGTGTCCAATCACTGACTTGAAAAGCATAAGTGAAGTTCTTTATCCGACCAGGTCTCGAATCAAAGACTTCCTTCTGTTCCAGTAATAACTGCTTTAAATTTTCCTTCTCTTTTAGCCCGATTTTCGCTTCTTCTAGCTTCTCCGAAATGTATTCTTCCAATTTGGTTTCCAGATCTTTTTCCAAGTCTGTGGCTAGTGTTTTGAGCTCCGCTTCTAACTGCTCAATAGCTAACACTTCTTCATCAGCCACATCTCTGTATGTATGCCATACTTGTTCACTGGATCCTGGTTCAATTTCATTGAGTGCGACCTCTAAGCCTTCAGCTTCTTCATTCACATGGAACATAACCCTGTCCTGTGCTAGGTCAATTATCACTCTGTATTCCCTTATAAACTCTGCCCCAATAAGTAGGTTATAAGGTAGTTTGTTTACTAACAGGAAACTCTGTGAGAAAATCGAGCCTCCTATCTGTAAATCTAGGAATACCTGGTATTTACATATCATTGTTCTGTCTGGAATTACCCCTTTAATTTTGACACTGGAGATCGGTATCTTCAAAATGTTCTCTCTCCGGGCTATTTCATTATATAGAGCTTGTGTCATCAGGCTTACTGTTGATCCCGTATCTAACAGACTTCTGACTTTTAATCCTGCCACTCTCACAATTATAATAGGCAATTCTCTCTTGACCATGACCTGTGGTCCTCCTGTATCCTCAATCAATTCTTCTGGTTTGGCTATCCAATTGATGATGTTAATAGACTTCCATCCATCAGTCTCGAGCTCTTCTAATTTTGGCGTTTTTTTTTTCTTCAGCGCCCGCCCCTTTGGAGTTCCTTCTCTCCTGTTCGCTGCGCTGTAGTTCCAAACTCTTAGCTCCATCTCCATATCTGTCTGGCGATGTCCTGTTCTGCATGACTTCTTGCCAGCGGACTTGTGGTTTCTGGGGCTCATCTCCCCTTTCTTCGAGGTATCGCAAAGAAGCATGATATCGCTCTTCTGCCTCGTCATCGAAGTTATTTCTTCTCTCTTGGGGTCTCCAATTTCTATTATTGCCTTCCTGGCCATTATTACCTCCATTGTTATGGTACGGTTTGCCCCTGTTATTGTGTTTATTCCACGAACTTCGACCTCTTCCTGCTTTATTAGCATTTCCTTTGTACCTTGACTGCCATTTTCTGGGTTCCTGTTCCCATTGCCGTCCATAGGAATCTAAAGTTTCTGTGCTCGTGGCCTTGTTGTTCCTTGGAGCTTGCTGTTGGTCAGTCTGTGTGTTGGTCACGTGGACTTGTTCCACGGTTTGACTCTGACGCATAGTATTTGCTGTGGTGAGGTCCAGTTGCCTTAGAACTGTCTCCATTTCCATAGCAGTTTTCGCATTAGCCGAGATTAGTAGCCTTTGGATCTCGTATGGAAGCTGTTTGGCGATAGCAATGCATAGCTCCAGTTCACTAGGTTTTTGATCCAGCTCTTTAAAACGACACATCTGCGATATGAAGAATTCTGCGTACTTCGTCGGGTTGTTCGTGCTGTACTTTTTGGCATACAAATCCAGCCGTAAATTCTGCTGAGTCGCGGCGTCCCAATATCTCTTCAAGAATGCCTCGCGGAATTCCTCAACAGTATCAAAAGTGTAACGGAAGCTGCGAAACCATAATGCGCACTCCCCCTCTGTTAACTTCTCTATAGCACGTAGCCTACGCTCCTGCGGTATTCGTGCATCATTGAGATATTCAGTCACTTCCTTTAACCAATATTTTGGTGTCATACTACAGTGACTA
The DNA here is from genome assembly GCA_946902985.2 of Meconema thalassinum. Taxonomy (NCBI): domain Eukaryota; kingdom Metazoa; phylum Arthropoda; class Insecta; order Orthoptera; family Tettigoniidae; genus Meconema; species Meconema thalassinum. The sequence goes on from OX336390.1 coordinate 655,427,693, forward strand.
CCTGAAAATTTCCTAGGTTTTTCTTCGCTTGCCCTAATGACGTTTATCACCTGGGTGTGCATTGCGTTTTCATGTGGCGTCGATGCCGCAATTGGTACACCTGGCGTCATGTAAGGACTTTCTCCTGCGCCTGCAGTTCTCCTGCTTATAGGTTGGGTTTCTAGGTCTGCCCATCTTGTTTTTCTCATATCCTCTATGCTGCCTTCACTTGACTTAGGATCTTTCAGAAGTGTCTCCTCCTGTGCTATTATCCTAGTCTCCATTTGGTTATGGCGCATTTCTGCTCTTTCTAGGCGAGTAATGACTTCTTTTTCTATTCTTGTAAGCCTATCTCGGTTTTCCTCGGCTACTTGAAAAATTTTCACCTTGTCTTCTTTCAGACTTTGTTTGATATGGAATATTTCATCCTCTACGTCCTCTTTAATTTGAGCAAGGGTCTTGTCGCTTGCCTCTGTTTTCTGGCCTTCTCTTATTTCGAGTTCTTCTCTCAGACCTTTAATTTCATTTTGAATGTGTCCATTGACTTTAGACAATTCATTCCGGACCTTGGTGATCTCGCCCCTATTTTCCTCTTGCCTTTTATTGACTATGACAATGTCGCTTTGCACTTGGTCCAGTTCTTTATGAACTTGACCCATCTGACTTTTTACGTTGCCTACCAGCTCCTTACTTTCATGAGCGATAGCCTTAATTTCGCCTATTTCCTGGCATTGACCTAATATATTCTGGTCCTGTTTCTTGAGGTCACCGTTAATTGCTCTAGCGTAACTTTTCAATTTCTGGTCCCATTTGGAGTCGTTCTCCTCTAATCTCTGGTCTACTGTTTTCGTAAACTCTGCGAACTGTTTCGCTTGGCGTTCGAGATTCGCCTCATTTTGGATCTGAATATCCTTAATATCGTTAGACAACGCCTCTAATTTACTGTTGGTTTGCTCCTGAGCATGCCTACACGCTTGCAAATTACCCTCAAGTTTGGCTTCTATAGCCTCGAAACGTTTATCAGTATTTACCTGCATTTCCGATACAATGCTTACAACAGTATCTGTTACTTCGGTCTTAATAACCTCTTGCATTTGACCTAACTTATTGTTTAATTCAATCTGGTTATTATCCATTGCAACCTGATTTGCATCTAACCGACTACTCAATTCAGCTTTATTTGCATCTAAACGGTTGTTTAATTCAATCTGGTTATTATCCATTGCAACCTGATTTGCATTAATTGCCTCCTGATTGGCATCTAACCTGTTATTTAACTCTCTCTGGTTCTCATCTAACCGAGTGTTTATACTATCCTGGAACGCCTTGGTTTCCAGTTTATTCTGCTCGTGAGCAGCATCAAAATGCTGTTTCAGTCCTGCAATAACTTGCAAGATCTCCTGTGTACCTGACATTTTCCAATAACACACTTAAATATGCAGGCAGGCTTCCTGGAAAAATATGTGGATACGTTTCGAAGAGAAACATCAAACACTGCACACATATTGTGAAGTCGTACAAAACCTGATAATATTATGGTAGATTGTGGATTGGGTAAGTAACGCTCGTACCCTTAGGCAATTCTCTTCTCAATAGAGAGATTCTGCGTTACCTCAAAAGCCTACTGAATTCAAAAATCACTCAAACACAGTTTGAGGCAAAACAATTACTATGGTTTTCCCCATGAAATACCATAAAAAAATCTATGGGTTTTCCCTAAATCCCATAAGCTCCACGTATTCTGGGCGCCATGATAAATTAGAGTATTACTACCATCTATCGTTGCCCGGTTCGTGCAATGCCAACATCGCTCATATTGCACTGACGCAGGCGGTTCCATAAAGAGTTAATACCGTCCCACGTTGCTTGGGCCATGATAAATGAGATCAGAGGGTGGTATTAGTAGGACATCTGCCATATTTTAATTTACTATAAAAACTGTTCAGGGAGTGGTTTTTACTGCCGAAAGCCCCACTTAGGCCACGCCATGATAAATTATAGGGATTTATCACTATCTATCAAAATTTATACATACGTATCGGAACTTAGCTATGGATTAGGAGCGGTCACACCCTACTTCGTTAATTCTTATTTTAATAGAGTTGTGTGCATTAAATCTGACCGACTTTAGTCGTACCTTTAGCTCAAATCACAGTATAGGACATCAATTCCCATGTACCCATGTGAGTAATCTCGGTGGATAATATGCATCTGCCTCCAACTAGCATCAGCTCTCAGGCGTGTACGGTAACCCCAATTTAGCAGTGCATATTTTGGATTTGAGGCTAAAAGGTATCAACTCTACAATGATAAGGCACAACTCTATTCTAAAACTTTAATCCAGTAAAATAAATCATGGCTTCAAACACAAAACAATACCCAAAAAAGCATAAAATAAAGCAAACAAAATTTTTACTTCCACAATCCACAAGTAAACAAATATAAAATCACCACAAAGTCATACCTAGCCATAAGGCTTTACCCTTCTGTGAACTTCACAAGGATATACTAGTGCGCTGACGCACCTACGACTTCAAAACAAACTGTACATTAACATAACAGTCATACAATGTGACTTCTTTAATATTACAACAAGGATTATTCCTTAAACCTCTTTATGTTAAACAATTATGTGTGCCGTGCGTGTTTTAATATTTTTCTTCTCACCAATGAAATGCTTTGCATGCATTTACCTATTTGGACGTTGCACCAAAAATCGACGTGCAACTCCATAATTATGTAAGCTACCCCCTACACATCCTCCAATTTTATGGTTTCACCGCATGCTGTCTGTGATTCCTAGATAAAACGTTACGTTATAGCTTATGTCGGATTGTACGATAGACTACCTCGCGCTCATGGCGATTGGCATCTAGTCACCAACTACATGACTTGGCTCCAGTGACAGTACAAATATATCATGTAACTATTCGTCAGATAGCTAAAATAATGAACCATCAGGATGAACTATAATTATCCATGTGTTCACAAACCACATGGCTCTAATACTCAACATAACAATCTTGCATTATATGTCATTTCAACAAGGTCTAGACTCTTCCCTCTTTATAACTTGCCTGAGCGGCCCGGGTGGTTAGCTCCGACCCTCGGCTAAGGAAGTCGCTACACAATAGAAAGTGGAATGGGTCGTTTCACCAATTATCTCGACCTTTCTAAAAGTTTGAAAGCCTCCCTCTCTCTAAGCAGTGAAGATTTACAAGACAAATACTGTGTCCTGACCGACACACATGTTCCCAAAGGATCTTAATTGACTATTATGCCAACAGGTATTGAATGAGCTTTTGTAATTATTCCTACGTCGAGGATAACGATTAATTAATGGCCTCACATGGGTCCATTCAACATGAAGGTTCGGGGTTCGCAATGCATGAGCCTGGCGGTTTGACCGATGTCTCAAGTATAATATAGGCGCAGAAAACCACTGTCGCCATGAGTTTCGCTGCCAACGAGCGTAAATAACTCATCAATAAGTTCTCGGGAAATCATAGAGCTGCGAGGTGTCCTTGTTTCCTCGACCCTATCAAGATTCCAGTCCGGAACACATTTCAATCCTTTCTTCAGAGTTAGGGTCCATCACTAAAACTCTGGAATAACTAATATCTCCACAAATGTCCACGACATAGGAGAATTCATACGTAGAATAGACTATCTGGCCCCTAATGCTCCATGCTACGACACTCCGACCTATAATATTAAGAGAAATCTAACATTTACTCTATAAGCTTCTCAATTAAGCTGCAAATTCAATTCACTAAAAGCTCTTTCATTACTGGTATCATTACTGAATATCTGCAATATTCTGATATAAAACTTCTTTCCATAATTACTGAAAGGTAATCTCACTGTAACATCTTCCTGCTTAGATTGATAAGTCTTGCACTTAGCGTTAATAATTCTCGCTTACAACATTTATTTGTTTCCTGATGTGTTCATTCATACTCTTAATAACCATTATTATTATTATCATCATTTGTCACTGACATAAATGATCAAAATCATTATTTATTATTATTCTCATATAAATTACCAAAATTTCCGACATAGCTAGACGTTTTAAACTCGAACAATCGCGTTCGTTGCATTTACATAACTGATTGCCATTCTTAATTCATAGTGGGAATAATTACTCCACTTAATGATGCAAATTAACATCTCAACTCTATAAAAATCAACTCAATACTGATTAAACATGGAGGATCAGCCTCCTAACTGATTTTTACTGGCATCTATAAGGAATTCACAATATCTTTACGGAATCACAGACATGCAGCGGTCCCTACTTCTACATAATCATAACCATAATTTGTGGGGTACTTACATCTCTATAGGCATCTAAGGTGGCTCCGACCAATCATATTCTTCCATGTCGCCCGCCATAATGGGTTTAACGCGACATGTTTCTCTTGTTTACACACATTTGATTACACATAATTTCTATCACCAACACGACACGTTGCATACCTTTCAGGAAGTTATCACTCCCCAAACATGTGAAACACTTCATCAAACACTACTTTAAATGATATTTTTACATATGCATTACACTGAACACTCGTCACTTTATACACACTTCAATGCTGAAATTCCCTAGCAGAGATCGAAATTGCAGGTGTCGACGGCATCTTACGTTACCAACTCCTGATTGAAAGTCTGGTTATCTGCTCTCGGAACTCTCCAACAGTTTTTATGAATATCATTACTCCTACAGTAAGCGTCCTGCGTTACATCAATACGCTGGCTCCCAAACATGAGCGTTGACATCTGGTACTCTCATGGCAATACCAAACACTTAGTAGAGTTTCTTTCGCGCATCCTATCGTAGTTACACATATACGATTAGTTAATACTATACACACTGCGCTTAATAAAGTTCAACACTTTCACAAATAATTATATACAATAGTTCTACCGTTAGTCTATACGGTGCTTCGTAACTGAACACGTCATAGTTCGTGCTGCTGATTATGCCTGTATCACGACTATTATTCATACAAGCATGTTTACTGTTTCTTTTACACATACCAGTCTTTGTTCGGCGTCTTGATGAATAGAATCGTCATGCGTTTTGCCTTGACGAACTTGCTTCAACCTGGCTGTAGCTGACTGAAGTTTCACTCGAAGACTGCACGTAACTTATTTGAAGACTTCTGTATGCGGCTTACACGCTGTCTCGTACTGCTGCATATTTGCTGTATAATGATTGCAACTTATTGCCATTGTGCTACAATTGACAATTGAGTAAGACTGTAACTGGCTGTAGCTGCGCTTGGCGGCATGTAGACTGCGTGACAACTGAGTTTCAACTGAGCATAGCTGAGTTAGACTGAGCATAGCTGAGAGCTCCTCCTAGGGTCTACTCCCTTATATCGGATTTCCACAGAAAGTAGAGCAACATCTTCCCGCGTAATCTTGGCTCTTCTCACAGCATGATTCAGGTCTTCAAACCATGATCATTGTGTCCCTCTCTCTTCACAGGTCCCAAAACTATCGGTGTGCAAAGGAATCGCTCGTCCAATTAATTAATATTAATTCCTTTCTCCATGGCGTGGGACGCTACCTAACGGGAAACCCCCGGCAACATCTTCACATCCATCCGCGAACAATGGTCGTTTTACAGTCCTTACGCACATCATTAAATATGCACCAATTTCGCAGGTAAAAGACTCTAAAATTATCTTCTTGCCAAAATATTCACCTGTGTGCAACTCTCATCTCGATTCGTTACTCCAATCACGAGTAATCAATGATTCTTCTGGGCATTTCTCCGCCCCTACTCCAAATCCATTCTCCGTCGGGGAATAACTATGTCATTATTCAGGCCTCACCCCTGCTCCAGACGACATAATGGGGTCGCAGAGATGGACGTGGCTCCACTGGGACCAACCCACAATTCTGGGCCAATTAGTAAATGTCAGCTCTGCCCTCCTCTGTGCTTCAAGCCTCCAATAGCTTACACCAAATCGTCTTATAATGATATAATCTGCTCATTATTTCCTACATTATTTTAATAAATAATGCCATTTCATCAAAAATCACACCAGTGATTAAATATACATTTCTTTCGAGGGGTTTTTACCAAGAAACTCCCTGTACAGATCTCTGGTTCGCTTCCTGGTGGAACCTTTTTACTGAGATCACAGTCTCTGAGAACCATGTTCGATTCCAGTCAGCATAACCCCATCGGGTTCAGTAGCTAGCAACGTCTATCCTGAGTGTTACTCAGTCCAGGTAAGTGCGGAGATGGTACTTCAGTTATCGAATTCTGGGGTATCTACCCCATTCGTAGACGGTAACAATTACAATTACAACACTACAACAGCCACGCAAAATAACAATTTATCTGCAAATTTCATACACATCCATGTAACGAAGTTGATGAAAAAGGGATGTCCCATATCCCTATAGGATGCAACAACAACAACAACAACAAGCACGTTATATAATTTTGATTATCCCTTTGTGCGTACTCGAAGACACGCTTGTTCCTGCCTCGTTACCTTCTGTTCTTTTTAATCAGAAGAACCTATATATCTGCAGTAGTACCAGTGAATTATGTCATATTTCATTATCTGATTAGCTTCAGTAGTTTACTTGTGATATGCCTATTGCTCTTCCATGATTTTTAGTGATTTTAACTTTACGTTTGTACTTTGGTCTACATTGTACAGTGTAAACGAGATTCTGAGGGCGCTTCACTAGTTCACTACATCGGTGAGATCTCTGTCTGATTACTGTACTTTACCTTTCATCAGCGTTAATACAACTCATTATGCTAATCGCTATGTCGACAGAGCTCTCATGTTTGATTGATATTGCAGTGCAAGAGGGTGCAACCCCTGCATCTTCATGTATTGAATACACCTGATCATTTCCAATGATCGTAGTAACACACTGCTTTGTCCAAAACATAGTTCCAACTATGTCGGCAGCGATCACCAAGGGTTGCCCTGACAAGCCAAAGCGGCATTGACTAGATTATTAAATTCGATGAAATCTCGAAAAGGCATTTGTAAATTCTACAATAGATGTCTAGGGGATTCTTAGACACTCTGACTCCTCTATGCATGCAATTTTGGACTATCCAGAGTCAGATGGCCCAAGTGCACTTCTCATGGCGCTGGTGGATTTCCTCTCCAGACTACCACATGGAGTAGTTTCTTAAAGAAATATTTTCATGATGCAAGTTATTGGGATTTGTTGGGAGAGCTTACCGAGGTAGACTACAAATACCACAAAGCTAGTTGCTCGACTCCAGAAAATGAATTTTAATTTTAGCTTCACCATCAGCAATAAACATTGTTCTGACTATAACGTTTAGACCTCCCACCAGACAGGTTGCTGTTGAAATACGAGGCACGTCCAGAAAGTAAGTTCCGTTTGGTAATAAAATGAATTTGTGTACAGATACAGAAAAATTATTTATTGCACAACATTCTACACCTCTTAAACTACTTTTCCACATAACTGCCGAACTTTTGCAGGCATTTGTCATAGCGTGGCACAAGTTTTTGGATACCTTCTTCATAGAAGTTTGCCGCCGACCCGTAAACGAGAGTGAAGACTCCCCTGTAAGATATCCTACCGTTTGGCCACCACTGTTAGGCAAATTGCGTATGGGGTCAGGAGAACTCCTAAACATACGCAGTTCTCCTGGTAAGCACGCAATTTGCCTAACAGTGGTGGCCAAACGGTAGGATATCTTACAGGGTACTCTTCACTCTCGTTTACGGGTCGGAGGCAAACTTCTATGAAAAAGGTATCCAAAAACTTGTGCCACGCTAAGACAAATGCCTGCAAAAGTTCGGCAGATATGTGGAAAAGTAGTTTAAAAGGTGTAGCATGTTGTGCAATAAATAATTTTTCTGTATCTGTACACAATTTAATTTTATTACCAAACGGATATTACTTTCTGGACGTGCCTCGTATTTCTAGACCTACTAAAACTAACCTCATAATTTAGTTTTATTGATGTGTACAAATAAGCATAGAGTAATGCCTGTTAATATTTATACATTTTTGGGCGGTGATAACCAGTAAGTACTGGGTAATTTCCGAAGGACTTCTAACCTTTCAGATAGTAAGTACTTGACGCATGGGTGTGAAACATGCAGACGAGGGCATGGAGAGCTGACAGACAATAAAATATGATTAAGGCTATGTTTGCAGCGCTGAAAAAACATATTTACATGCATGTTTCATTAAATTTTAAAGGCGTTTCCAATAACAAAGTTATGCCTAATTGCCGACTAATATTTAAAATAAATATTCTCCATTTTGATCACTGACTGGTTGAAGAACTGAAGAAGAGTATTCGTGGGAGGCTAGATAAGATTGCTGTTAAACTACGTTTTTATCATTTGATTGCCTTTCATCAGACACAATATATTTGGAACGATATTCTCACACCATCAATGTTTAGCATCTTAAGTACACAATAATCTCAGGGTCTGTCTAATACTGGTAACGTTAAAATGTTATGTCTGCACATACGCAGACGGTTGTAGCTGTGTTACAGATTATATTTCTAATCTTTGAGAAATGAACCTCGGTAAGTACTTTCATGTTGTAATTATTTAGAGACTAGCAGAACTACCCGTTCTTCGAACGGTGTTTGTTGTTAACACCAGACATTATCAATTGAGCAATGGTTAGCGGTTTGTCGTTCCTTCAAGTTAATCAGAACGAAGTTAGTTTTCTGGGAATATCACACACACGGTTAATTTAAGGCCCTTAAAATGTAGTTTTCGGAGACCCTTTATAGATTTCCGAATTTTGTGTCTCACATTGAGAAGCGCAACATATGCTTCGGTCGTCCTTCTAGGATAATTTTTATATTTCGCCTATTTTAGCATGTATTAGGAAGTTTTTCTCTATATCCACCCTTCTAATGTATGAAAAGTACGGTGAAGAGTTTTATAAATGTTTGGTGTATTGACTCTCATGGTTACCATACCTAATTTTACGATGCTCCAAGCATCCGAACACCCGTTATAGGCGCAGGCTACATAAAGATACAAAGAAAGACAGACAATTGTATTTTCTACAACATATTACCGAGATATCCAAATATGGGAATATATACCACACAGTATCAAACAAAATCATCCTTACGATGAACCCGTTTGTCGACAAAAAAAAATTAGTTAAAATGTGCTCTCAGACTAAATTCACCTAACGTGTACTTCCTGACGTGCAATAGAATTGAAAGCCTTGTAGACGAAACGCAATACACGTCACATAAAAACTGACCCTCTACGTTGTGCTAGGTGCCCATACCCAGGAAGACCCCTTTCATAAATTATAAAGGCTTGTGGTGCATGAAAATTCAGGTACTTTAGCCTCAAATTGCCCAAATTCCTAAAAGCCGCAAAAAAAAAAAAGAATGCTGGTTCAATTCAAGAATTTTTGAAAATAATGTTGCTGTTTGGAGATATAATAGACCTTCTGTACTATATGTCGAACGTGAAAATTGCATGAAAAAATTCTAGGTTACCCCTTGACCCCCATAATTGCATTGATGAATTGAACAGTCTACATTAGTTACCATGATAACCTTATAGCCATTTGCAAACTTTCACAGAAATGTAATAAATGTAGTGACATTGCTTCTTACAGAAATAGAAGGAAAGTTGTAAGCCACCCCTTGATATAATGTTCTCATGGTTACCGATGTGCATTCCTTCATTAGTTTGTTAAATTAAATTAAATTAGTTTTCTGGGAATATTTCAGAAACTGTTGGATTTAGAGCCCTATAATGTAGTTTTCGAGGACCCTTTAGGGCCCCCGAGTTTTGTTTCTGGCACCGAGGGGATTTGTCTCGTCGTTGTACGCCATAATATAATAATAATAATAATATAATATAGGGAGAAATTTTAACACCTATTTTTTTAAATTATTAATGCAGCCAATGGCCATGTACTTTTCTTTTCAGGACGGGTCAGGGAAGGGATATTATCAGAGAAAGAAGCATTCAATCACGCATGAACAAAATGGAAATGGCCTACCATTTAACTCAGGACATCTATAAGAAAAGGTCAATATCCTTCAATGCAAAACTAAAACATTACTGCTGTGTCATCCGTCCGGAGGTCTTGCATGCTTCTGAATGCCTCACGATGAACAAAAAAGGCTTGGTCGAGAAACTGGAGGCCAAAGAAAGAAAAAATTTGAGAAAGATATTGGGTTCCATCTAAGACAATGGGGAATACAGAAGACGGCATAACCATGAACTATATACTCACGTGGAGAAGATAAGTAATGTCATCCGGAAGAGAAGAATACCATTTTTTGGACATGTGAAACGAATGAGCCCAGCGAGACTGACCAACCGCAACATAGCTTACTTTCAGGAGAGGAAAACAAAATGGGCCTGGTTCATAGAACTGGATAAAGATCTGAAAGAAGTGGGGATTACACCAATAGACATTCAGGAGCGCGCCCCACTCAAAAGGAAACTTCAAGCTTGCAAAGGTTTTGAAGAAAAACAGAAGCTGGAAACGGGAAAGATTTGGACCCAGGAACGGAAGGGAGTCCACCGAGAACGAATGCGGGCGTACTGGTCAAACATCAAAGCCATTAGGAGACAGTGGGAATGACGCGGTCCATAGATGGCATATACGAAATGAATGAATGAATAATATGGGGATAGGAATATAATAGACCTGTCGTACCACACCCGCATGTTTAAATCGCGTGAAAAAATTCAAGAGTACCCCTTGATCCCCTTAAGCGCGTTAAACGTATTGATGAATTTTACGGCTTAATTTGGTTCCGTGATAACCTTCTAGCCGTTTGCAAACTTTCACACTAATGTAATTAATGGAATTGCATTGCGTCTTACAGCAATATATGGATCTCTGAGAATCTGTTGCCATGGTTACTGGCTTGCATTTGTTCATTAGTTTATTAAATGAAATTGGTTTTCTGGGAATATCTCAAAAACGGTTGGTCTTAGGGCCTTAAAATGCGGTTTTCGGGTACCCGAGTTTTGTCTCTCACTTTGAGGGGCTGAAAATGAGCTTTGTCTCGTCCTTCTACGCCTATTTCAGCATGTATTTTAAGGGGGTTGGCCCCCTTTTAGGAGGGGTACGGAGAAGAGTTACATCAATGATAAGTGTCGTGCCTCTGATGGATATCTGTACCAAATTTTACGTTGATACACCCAGCCGTTCTCGAGTTATAAGGGAACAAAGTTGTCCACAGACGAACAAACACGAAACTGAAAACGGGAAAGATTTGGACCCAGGAACGGAAGGAAGTACACAGAGAACGAATGCGGGCGTACAGGGCAAACATGAAAGCCAGTAGGAGACAGTGGGAATGACGCGGTCCATAGATCGCATATACGAAATGAATGAATGAATAATATGGGGATAGGAATATAATAGACCTGCCGTACCACACCCGCATGTGTAAATCGCGTGAAAAATTCTAGAGTACCCCTTGATCCCCTTAAGCGCGATAAACGTATTGATGAATTTTGCGGCTTAATTTGGTTCCGTGATAACCTTCTAGCCGTTTGCAAACTTTCACACTAATGTAATTAATGGAATTGCATTGCGTCTTACAGCAATAGATGGACCTCTGAGAATATGTTGCCATGGTTACTGGCTTGCATTTGTTCATTAGTTTATTAAATGAAATTAGTTTTCTGGGAATATCACAAAAACGGTTGGTCTTAGGGCCTTAAAATGTGGTTTTCGGGTACCCGAGTTTTGTCTCTCACATTGAGGGGCTGAAAATGAGCTTTGTCTCGTCCTTCTACGCCTATTTCAGCATGTATCATAAGGGGGTAGGCCCCCTTTTATGAGGGGCACGGAGAAGAGTTATATCAATGATAAGTGTCGTGCCTCTGATGGATATCTGTACCAAATTTTACGTTGATACACCCAGCCGTTCTTGAGTTATAAGGGAACAAAGTTGTCCACAGACGAACAACAAACAAACAAACAGACGAAAAATAATTCGCGTGCATCCATAAAAAACAGTCTGAAACGCGTAAACAACTCAATTTTCCGTATAAATTCAGAGAAAAAAAGACAAACTTTCATTTTTAGCCTACTTTCGATTTTTCCAAAAAATGAAAGTAGACTTATGAGCAGGGACCCGGAACAGAACGTAATGCGGAACGGAACTCTTGTCTATGTGGAACGGAGAAATTCCGTTATCACCAAGGTTATTTCCAAGTTGTAACGTTACCGCTGTCTGTTCCAAGCGTAACGTTACCGTGCTGGAACGGAACTGATTCTGAAACCGTAACCGGTATCTGGAACAGCGGAACGTTAGCCGAGCCTGTAGCGGTACAGCGTATTGGAGACGGGTGGAACGTTACGTTGTCCCGTACCGAAATGAACAGAGGAATATCCGATACGTTACAGTTCTGAACGTTCTACTTATAATAACGGAACAAACAGACGGAACGGAACGTTACAAATTTAACGGGATTGCATTGTTACAAGGCTGCATTATGACGTCTCAAGGTCAAGCAGAAGGCGTGCGATATAGCTGTTATTTTTATAGGGACGACGTGCATGCATTTACTCACTCAATCCCATTTTTCCGCTCACCTCACAGCACGCCAGCCTTCTGTTTCAGCTAATGTAGAGATCCTGTACCCCAAAAGAAGCTGCGCGACTCCGTCCCCTCGTTGTGATCTGTTGATCAAAATATCTTTGGGATACCGTACACGATTTGTGAGGTAGGGCAATGGGCAAAGCACAGTGCTATCAAGCGGTTCCGTGGCACCTTTTCCGCATATAACTAAGTATATCTAATTTGCGGGAACACCGTAGTGTTTGTACTTCAACGTTGATTATCACCAAGACATGAGGTTTGAGACCACATATAAAATTTATACATTTCAAGCTGCCTGGAGTTGGAGAGGCGAGTACAGACGATTCTCTAGTTTAATCAAATTTTGGTTGGCTTACATATCATTGACAAACATTTCGTATCTCTGCTTTCAGAATAAGGCTATATTATGACTACCCACATCGTCACTCCAAGAGGACAGCGAAATACTTATTATTAGACTATTGTTATTATTATTATTATCATTAGACAGTTTTGTTAATACCGACGTTAGTGGCTACGCTGGCTAAAGAGCACCATTAGGCCATGGGGCCAAGCTTTCTGCTGACTCGGTAGACGCGTGAGTTCGAGCCCCACCGTCGGCCGCCCTTGAAATGGTTTTCCGTGGTTTCCCCATTTTCAACACCAGGCAAATGCTGGGACGGTACCTTCTGACAGGGCACGGCCACTTTCTTCCACAGCCTTGCCCAGTTTCATTCACCATTCATTACATCTCTCATTAACTCCTCTCATGAGGTTGGCGTCAGGAAGGGCATCCGGCCGTAAAAACCATCGCCACAAAGACTTCCATCGCATCTCATCCCCGACCCCGTTGGAAAACGGGAATAATAAGGGGTAGACATACAGGCAGTTATGTTATTATTATTTTCATAATTATTAGTCAATAATGATTATTATTAGTATAATATTATTATTATATTCTTTTAATTCTAGACAATTGAGTTTGTACAAAAATTCGCTATCCAGCAACAGAGAAACTACCTTATACTATCGGGGCGCAGTTAGCCTATTATTAGGAACCGGATTCTTAGGTTCTTATCTATATTTCCCATTCTTCTAAATACTCTTACGAATCACACTGAAATTCCGTACTACCTAAAAAACTAAATGATACGCGAGTACCTAAAAATAACTAATTGCAGTTTTGTACCATTTATTGTAGTATATTTCAAATTTTGTCCATAATTCTTGAAATTAAAAGCCTCCGTGGCTTAGGCGGCATCACGCCGGCCTCTCACCGCTGGATCCGTGGTTCAAATCCCGGTCACTCCATGTGAGATCTGTGCTGGACAAAGCGGAGGCAGACAGGTTTTTCTCCGGGTACTCCGGTTTTCCCTGTCAAAATTTCATTCCAGCAACACTCTCCACTATCATTTCATTTCATCTGTCATTCATTTAATCATTGCCCCAGAGGAGTGCGTCAGGCCTCGGCAGCCGGCACAGTTCATATCCTCGCCGCTAGATGAGGGCTTCATTCATTCCATTCCTGACCCGGTCGGAGACTGGAAGCAGGCTGTGGATTTTCATTTCATTAAAATTTGTAGGGCACGGTCGGGGTCGGCCTGAATAGTACTATGACCTTACCGAATTTAATTGAAATCTATCCAGCCACTTTGATTTTATTAGTGGGGGGTGGGGGCACACACACGGACAAAAGGTGATCTTATAAGCCTATTTTTTTTCATAAATAGAAATAGGCTAAAAACGAAATTTTAATAATTGACACTGGCGCCTTCTCGTGGTTAAGAAAACAATTAAGTTTGATTGCTGTCACAGATTAATAGACATTGAGAATCGTCTAAATATTTCGGATGGTCACCATATTGGATTTTTATATACATTGTAGTCAATAGAGCTATGTACTTAGATGATGATTATTGCGTAGGTGCATTGTTCAAACGTTGGTTTCGAACGCATGATTAGGACACAATAAATTAAACCTTAATTTTAAAAATTCGCACAGCCGCCATCTTGAAGTTATGTAAACAATTGAGCTGAAAAGGATGTCAGTGCATTACAAGGTGTATACCATTTGCTGTACCATGTGTGACGGCGCTCGGATGGTTTAAATGCGAAAAAAGTCTATTTAAATAAAACAACTTCGCTTAGCCACCATGTTCGTTTTGTAAAGAGATTTTTGAGAGTCCCATCTTTACACTTCTATTAGTGCTTTTTTCCACCATACAAAACGTCAGGTTGATATCTGTAATAGTTTCGGAGATATGGAATGCCGGTGAAATATTTCGCACAGTTGCCATGTTGAATTGGTGAGATGTAATAAAATTTGAAGAGCACAGTCGGGTCGGACAATATAGTACTATGACCTTACCGAGTTTCGTTGAAATCGCTCCAGCAGTTTAGATTTTATTAGGGAGGGGAGCGAGGCGACGGACACATGCAAACACACACATACGTACACACACACGGACTATATGTGATGTCATAGGCCTATCTTTCATAAGTGTAGATAATAAAGGAAGCTTTTCTGTCGGTCAACACGACTAAATAGCTTTCATTATTAGAATTAAGCATCACTGAAAAATGGCTTCTATCACTACTAAATGAAAGTAGGCTAACAAGTAAACGAAAAGCAAGAACGGGAAGTTTAATTTAGAAAAGAAATATTATTATTGGTCACAAAGGAGCTAAAGTTCCGCTAACACGTACCATGATGCTCGGTACAGTTGGGAGTCGAGTTCCGACTGTAACGTTCCAGGGCTGTAACGTTCCACATGCTCGTACCGAGTTCCAAGTTACAGTTCCGGAACGATACCGCAAGCCAGCTCGGGGCCGCGGTATGGCGTACGTTACGTAACGTGGAACACAGCGGTACGTAACGCATTTCTGTTCAGTTCCGGGTCCCTGATGATTAGTTTAGTCGTTTATTAATGTTATGATTTGACCAATTGAGTAGCTACAATTGAGCTTTGGTAAAGATGGCGGCAAAATAAACATGACAATGAGGTGCCCTTTTCTAGTGCTACTTCTGTACAAAATGTCGTGTTTCAATTGATAGGGGGGAGCAGACATATACACACACAGACACACGATGTTTCTTGAAATAAGTCCCTTAATACTAGCCATGTTCTTCCACTGGCAGTGATCTGTAAGAAAATCAGGCATTTTTAGTCTACTTTTCACATTTTGCAAAATTTCGTGTTTCAATTGAAAGGGGGGAGCAGACATATACACACACAGACACACAATGTTTCTTGAAAAAAAGTCCCTTAATACTAGCCCCGTTCTTCCACTGGCAGAGATCTGTAAGACAATCAGGCATTTTTAGAGTTTTAATATGTGTTTGAAATTTGTGGCAAATTATTATTTTATCATATTTTCATACACCATGTTACGGTATGTTTATTTGGGCGTTCAATTTTCCATCCTTCTTTATGGTGCACCATATAAAGTTTAATACCAAGGGACTTTTTAGTGTTATGCTATACATTTATCTTGTGTCTTTGATATTTATCAATTCATTCATATCAGCTGATGTTGTTATTTGAGTCTTAAGTCTTTTGACTGGTTTTATCCCGCTCTCCATGCCTCCCTGTCCTGAGCTAAGCGTTTCATCTCTACATAGCTACCACACCCTACATTCGAGGCAAACTGTTTAACATAATCTAATCTCGGTCTACCTCTACAGTTCTTGTCCTCGACCCTTACTTCCATAACTAAGTTTGCTATTCCTGGGTGTCTTAGTCTGTGTCCCACCATCCTATCTCGTCTCTTCATTAGCGGTCGCGAGAAACATCTCTCCTCTCCCACTCGCCTTAAAACCTCTTCGCTCGTAACCCTATCTACCCATCTGATCTTCATCATTCTCCTGTAACACCACATTTCAAACGATTCAATTCTCCTTTTTTTCTGCTGAACCTATAGTCCAATTTTCGGTTCCATAGAGCGCCTCGCTCGATGCCAACAGATTTCTTTTCTGTCGAAATGCTTTCCTTGCCTGATCCATCCTACTTTTTATATCCTCTTTCCTCCATCCATCACTGGTTATTTTGCTTCCTAAGTAACGGAAGTCTTCTGAGATTCGGAGATATAGAATGCCAGTGAAATATTTCGCACAGCCGCCATGTTGGATTGTTGAAACGTAATAAAATCTGTAGGACACGCTCGGGGTCGGCCAGAATAGTACTATGACCTTACTGAATTTAATTGAAATCTATCCAGCCACTTAGATTTTATTAGTGGGAGGTGGGGGCACACATTCGGGCGCACACACACGACAAAAGGTGATCTCATAAGCCTATTTTTTCATAAATAGAAATAGGCAAAAATTAGATTTTAAAATTGACACTAGCGCCTTCTTGTGGTAAAAAAACCAATTAAGTTTGATTGCTGTCACAGATTAGTTGACATTGAGAATCGTCTAAATATTTCAGATGGCCACCATATTGGATTTTTATATACATTGTAGGCCATAGAGCTATGCACTATTAGATGATGATTATTGCGTAGGTTCATTGTTCAAACGTTGGTTTCGATCGCATGATTAGGACACAAGAAATTATAGACTACCTTAATTTTAAAATTTCGCACAGCCGCCATCTTGAAGTTATGTAAACAATTGAGCTGAATAGGATGTCAGTGCATTACAAGGTGTATACAATTTGCTGTACCATGTGTGACGGCGCTGGGTTGGTTTAAATGCGAGAAAAGTCTATTTAAATACAACAACTTCGCTTGGCCACCATGTTTGTTTTGTAAAGAGGTTTTTGAGAGTCCCATCGTTACACTTCTATTAGTGCTTTTTTCCACCATACAAAACGTCAGGTTGATATCTGTAATAGTTTCGGAGACATGGAATGCCTGTGAAATATTTCGCACAGTTGCCATGTTGGATTGGTGAGATGTAATAAAATTTGAAGAGCACAGTCGGGGTTGGACAAAATAGTACTCTGACCTTACCGAGTTTTGTTGAAATCGCTCCAGCAGTTTATATTTTATTAGGGAGGGGAGCGAGGCGACGGACACATGCAAACACACACATACGTACACACACACGGACTATATGTGATGTCATAGGCCTATCTTTCATAGCTGTTAATAATAAAGGAAGCTTTTCAGTCTGTCAACACGACTGAATAGCTTTCATTATTAGAATTAAGCATCACTGCAAAATGGCTTCTATCACTACTAAACGAAAATAGGATAAAAGGTAAACGAAAAGCAAGAACAGGAGGTTTAATTTAGAAAAGAAAAACTATTATCGGTCACAAAGGAGCTAAAGTTTGGTGTGTAGGTTACGCTCTGCCTTATATGGCAACACTGCGAGAAGGTGAATTGGATTCCCATCTTAGCCATCTTAGAGTGGTTTACCGTGATTTCCCACTTCTACTCCAGGAAAATGCGTGGATAGTTCCTAAGTTAAGGCCACGGCCTACTCCTTTCCATATCACGCCATCATTACAAATACACACGTTACTACAGACATCACAATAAGGACGTTTAGGCCTATCAGACGAATTCCATAAAAATCTCAACTACATGGACCGATGAACAATTATAGCCTATGTTCCAAAACTCTATATGGAGCAACAATAAATATTTCGAATCAATGGGATCCATCGTATTGTTCTTAGGAAACATATTTCTAACGTAGGCTACAGTATGACCGCGATCGAGACGAGCAAGGTGCCTTGCCCTGTCTGATGCGGCACGCACTCAGACTGAAATCAGTATTTTTATTTTTATTTTTATTGATATTTCAAGAAGTAATTATCCTATGTTTGAATAAATAATTTGCCTGGAATTGCATATGGCATCGTTCAAACTGAGATAGTTGTTGACGCAGTAAAAAAAGGATCTTTTTATCAGGGTTCTAGGTAGGACAGTCGATACTGAAAAACATCCTTAGGCTAGATAGAGTATTTCGATATCATGAAAGAAATGCCCCTAGATAAGATAACAGGTATGTAATTGATGTAGTTGTTGTGTAATTAGGCTATTATGTGACAGTTTGTAACAACCAGCGTAACAGTGTAATAAACGCAGTGTTACAATTGCCGTGGTAACTAAATAGACTGTGTAATAGCCGTAATAGTCTACGTTAAAATTCGGTGTGATAGCCATAATGGTTTTAATAGCTAGTGTACAGTAGTACTGTGTGTGTGTGTGTGAGTGTGTGAACTCTGAATGTCTGTCCCCCCCTATCAATTCGAACACGGTGAACGCGAATTGAACGAAATTTGGTACAGAGGTAGCACTAGCAAAGGACACCTCAGTGTCATGCTTTATATCGCATGTTTGCCATCTCTTGATGAATACAGTACATTTGCATTTGTCAGTTGGCACAGGCTAGAGTAAAAGGTGGCTTTTCACCGATGTCTCAGTCTCTCTCATGGCTGTGATTATATCGAAGCTACTGAGGTATGGGTGGTGCTTAGTAATGGCATTCGGGGCACAGTCCGTGCCTGTGAATGCTGTGAAAGGTTCTACTCATAGGGTTAGGACTACTGTTCTGACTCAGTGAGGAAAGCAATGGCAAACTACCTCACTCCTCTTCTTGCCTAGAACGCCTCAAAATAGCGCTGCCTTGGGTTTTTGTGGGTATCTACTCACATAACGTAACGGCGGTACTTTTTGAGGATCCAACCAGCCTTCGGGCTGACTACCTAACAGACAGACAGTAGTACCGGTAAGAGTCCTGTAATAGTCTGTAGGCCTACATACATTTTGGGAAATGCTGCTGTACTGTTACAGGCTCTGTACCGTTCCACTTTCCGTTGGAACATGAGAACCTGGAACGTTACGCATAGAAACCGGGTGGCTGGTTGGTATAACCTGGAACGGTACACAGTGTAACCGGGTACTGGTGGAAACGTTACTCTATTACGATAACCAAGAACGGTACGCAGAGTAACTTTCCTACTGGTAACGCTGAGGAATCGTTCCAGTCATGTACCGTTCCTTACGTAACGTTCTGCTAACACGTACCTTGATGCTCGGTACAGTTGGGAGTCGAGTTCCGACTGTACCGTTCCAGGGCTGTAACGTTCCACATGCTCGTACCGAGTTCCAAGTTACAGTTCCGGAACGATACCGCAAGCCAGCTCGGGGCCGCGGTATGGCATACGTAACGTAACGTGGAACACAGCGGTACGTAACGCATTTCAGTTCTGTTCCGGGTCCCTGCTTATGAGATCAACACAGGGTGAAAAAAAGTGTGTCTGCCTGTGTGCGAGTCTGTGTGTGTGTGTGAGTGTGTGAACTCTGAATGTCTGTCCCCCCCTATCAATTCGAACACGGTGAACGCGAATTGAACGAAATTTGGTACAGAGGTAGCACTAGCAAAGGACACCTCAGTGTCATGCTTTATATCGCCGCCATCTTGACGGAAACGTAATGGCGGCCACACAAATGTTCAAAGCTTAAATCAAATTACGACTAACCTAATCATCCGATCTCTACCAAATTTTTCAACAACATACCTTTATTAGGGGAACAGCCTTTGACAAAACTAATAGGTCATCACCCTAATAGTTTGCGGATGGCGGCCATCTTTGTGTGAAAATCGCTTCCCCTATTAATTCGAACACGGTGAAACCGAATGGAACGAAATTTGGCACAGAGGTAGTACTAGCAAAGGGCACCTCAGTGTCATATTTCATATCGCCACCATCTTGACGGAAACGCAATGGCGGCCACACAAATGTTCAAAGCTTAAATCAAATTATGAATAACCTAATCATCAGATCACTACCAAATTTTGCAACAACATACCTTTATGGAGGAAGCATCCTTTGACCAAATTAATAGGTCATTAGCCTAATAGTTTGCGGATGGCGGCCATCTTTGTGTCAAAATCGATTCCCCCTATTAATTCAAACACGGTGAAACCGAATGGAACGAAATTTGGTACAGAGGTAGCACTAGCAAAGGGCACCTCAGTGTCATGTCTTATATCACCACCATCTTGACGGAAACGTAATGGCGGCCACACAAATGTTCAAATCTTAAATCAAATTACGACTAACATAATCATCCGATCTCTACTAAATTTTTCAACAACATACCTTTATTAGGGTAGCAGCCTTTGACCTAACTAATAGGTCATCACCCTAATAGTTTGCGGATGGCGGCCATCTTTGTGTGAAAATCGATTCCCCTATTAATTCGAACACGGTGAAACCGAATGGAACGAAATTTGGCACAGAGGTAGTACTAGCAAAGGGCACCTCAGTGTCATGTTTCATATAGCCGCCATCTTGACGGAAACGCAATGGCGGCCACACAAATGTTCAAAGCTTAAATCAAATTACGAATAACCTAATCATCAGATCTCTACCAAATTTTGCAACAACATACCTTTTTGTAGGAAGCATCCTTTGACCAAATTAATAGGTCATTAGCCTAATAGTTCGCGGATGGCGGCCATCTTTGTGTCAAAATCGATTCCCCCTATTAATTCAAACACGGTGAAACCGAATGGAACGAAATTTGGTACAGAGGTAGCACTAGCAAAGGGCACCTCAGTGTCATGTTTTATATCACCACCATCTTGACGGAAACGTAATGGCGGCCACACAAATGTTCAAATCTTAAATCAAATTACGACTAACATAATCATCCGATCTCTACTAAATTTTTCATCAACATACCTTTATGGAGGGATCATCCCTTGACCAATCTAATAGGTCATTAGCCTAATAGTTTGCGGATGGTGGCCATCTTTATGTCAAAATAGTTTCCCCCTATTAATTCGAACACGGTGAAACCGAATGGAACGAAATTTGGTACAGAGGTAGCATTAGCAAAGGACTCCTCAGTGTCATGTTTTATATCGCCGCCATCTTGACGGAAACGTAATGGCGGCCACAAAAATGTTCAAAGCTTAATTCGAATTACGACTAACCTAATCATCCGATCTCTACCAAATTTTTCAACAACATACCTTTATTAGGGTAGCAGCCTTTGACCTAACTAATAGGTCATCACCCTAATAGTTTGCGGATGGCGGCCATCTTTGTGTGAAAATCGATTCCCCTATTAATTCGAACACGGTGAAACCGAATGGAACGAAATTTGGCATAGAGGTAGTACTAGCAAAGGGCACCTCAGTGTCATGTTTCATATAGCCGCCATCTTGACGGAAACGCAATGGCGGCCACACAAATGTTCAAAGCTTAAATCAAATTACGAATAACCTAATCATCAGATCTCTACCAAATTTTGCAACAACATACCTTTTTGGAGGAAGCATCCTTTGACCAAATTAATAGGTCATTAGCCTAATAGTTCGCGGATGGCGGCCATCTTTGTGTCAAAATCGATTCCCCCTATTAATTCAAACACGGTGAAACCGAATGGAACGAAATTTGGTACAGAGGTAGCACTAGCAAAGGGCACCTCAGTGTCATGTTTATATCACCGCCATCTAGACGGAAACATAATGGCGGCCATTATCGGGCTCTAGCACGCATCCTTTTGAAGGTGATAAGTTTGGCCATAGTGTTTTGCCTCCGATAGCATTTGAAAGCACGTCGACGATCTTTAAAGGCTGCTGCAATCTCGGCTGTCCACCAAGGGACAAGTTTCCGGTGGGAGTTGCCGGATGAGGATGATATTGTTTCCTCAGCAGAAGCCAAAATACCATGCGTTATGTGAATGGTACGATCATAGACACTCTCAAAGGTATCTTCGGCAAAATCCGCACATGCTGTGAAAGTTGTCCAATCAGCCCGACGAGAGAGAAGCCATCGACTTGGTAATTCGATGGCTCTCTGGTTCGGAAGAGCAACGATAATCGGGAAATGGTCATTAATACAAAGATCGCCGTGTACACCCCACTGTAGCAGGGGAACCAGCGCACGACAGCACAAGATGATATCGACACTTGAATAAGTGCCGTGTGCATTAGAGAAGTGCGTAGGTTCCCCTGTGTTCAACAAATACAGCTCCAGCCGCCTGATCAGTCTCTCAAAATCTCTCCCTCCATCACTAGTGGTAGCGGAGCCCTAGATGGTGTTGTGGGCATTAACATATCCCAGAAGGAGAAAATGAGGGGGGGGGGGGGGCGGGAGAAGCTGAGTGACTAGATCCACCAGCTGGTTTCAATCCAGTTGAGAATCAGGTGGAATGTACACGTTACATACTGTTGCCATTACTGGCAACGAAGTACGAACTGCAACTGCTTCTAGCTGAGTACGCAACGGCACCTCTTCACTAAAGAGGCTAGAGTGGACGAGAATGCAGACGCCACCGACGTCCACAGTTCTATCCACCGGGTCTTCAGAGATGAGTTTGAAGTAACGCATTATTGTCTCATGTCCAGGACGAAACCATGGATTCCTGAAGACAGACAATTGTTGCCGAAAACGAAGATATTAATTGACGTAATTCATTGAGATGACCAGAATAGCTATTACTGTTCCATTGTAAGTCGAAGTGGGTCTACTTACGCTTGACCGTTTGCCACCATTCCCCATCTCTAGTTGGAGAAGATGGGGCAGGAGAGCGCACCTCAATCTCCACATCTCCGTCCGAAGACGAAGAAAATGGAGCGTGCAGTCCCCTGGATGGCGCGCGGTCTTCGTCGGAAGAGCGAGAGCGGTGTCGAGGGACTTTCTCCCGGTCCGAAGACTGGGTGTCTGTCCCCGACACGTCCCGAAGAGATTTATTTCTTGGTCGGCGCTGACATCTATTTGGGGAAGTAGATGGTCACTTCCCCACAGACGCCAGTTCCTTACAAAACATGGCCGCTCCTGCTGACACCGCTCCACTGGTGGTGGTGGGAGTGGAATGGCCAGCAGATACCTGAGCAGCCCTGTCTCTAGGAGAGGAAGAGAAACGGCTTTGAACCGTTCCTCTCTCCTCTGCCGATGTATTTTCCTATTTGTAGGGGAGTTCCTCCATACGGACGAGTTTGGCTTCAGCCAGCTTCGCTTCCTTGATGGTCGTGGGAGCGGGAAGGCCAGCAGAGTCAGTAGCCACTCCGTCAGGAGCAGGGCGAGAGAGACGGCGACGAACCTTATCTCTCATCTCCACTACTACTTTTGTCATATCGGGTGGACTGGAAGAAGGACCAGCCCTTGTCGGCAAACTCTTCTTTCCCCTGTTAACTGGGGAAGACATGTTAGCCGACCGGTTCGAAGAAGAAGAGGACTTCTCCGATTTCGCCGGTTTAGATGGTATAACTGTCGCCTTCTTTTCCTTGCTCGAAGAAGGTTGTGGGACCTCCTTCGGGCAGACAATTTTCGCTGGTACAGCGAGGGGTGATTTCAAATCTGCTGAATTACCGGACGTCGAGGGTAATACACTGGGAACTGTGACAGCAGGGGTGAATGAGGGCGTCGCTGCGGCCACAAACGTCACCCAAAATTCGGGGGCATCCATATCACGGTACCTCTTGCGAGCATCGTGATATGAAAGCCTATGCAATGTTCTGATTTCTTGGATTGTGGCTTCTTTACAGAACTCAGAGCACTGCTTCGATCGTGGAGAATGACTTCCTTGGCACTTAGGACAAATCGGGGGATGCGTACACCGCTCGCCCTCATGTGTCCCCTTGTCATACTCTCTACACACGGCCTTGGCAGAGCACCTGGCAGAAACATGCCCGAATTTCTGGCATTGATAACATCACATAGGTGGAGGGATGTACGGTCGAACATCGCAGTGGTTCTATGTGACCTACATCTGCTTAGGTAAAACTTCACCCTCAAAATGGAGAATAAAAGCGCCGGTATCGACGCTGTTCTCTCCAATCTTTCGGGTGATGCGCCCAATCTTGGTGAAGCATTCCTGCAACGTTTCGGTTTGCTGTCGGCTAATTGTATGCAGTAGGAGCTGTCCGTTCCGGTGCTTGGAAATCCCGTTTAGATCTCCAAATTTCCCCTCGAATTCCTCGGAAAAGATTATTGATTTCACCACTTTGAAATAATCCCCGTTTGTCCTGGTAGCTACCAGGTAGCGAGGTGACTTGTCAACAGGGAAACGTGCATTGAAAGTTTTATCCCTGATCCGACATTCAAGAGACGGCTATTTAAGGGGGCCACACTCTGATGATTTATTGGGCCGCTTTCGCGTCATCCCGAAATCATCCTCCCCGAATACAACCTACTCCGAACGAGGGTCATCACTGTGGGCGCCACCCAGCCAAGGCAATACCTACCAGGCATAGCAGGTATTGCCTGGGGTCCCAGTGCCTTGAATAGGCACTTCCCTCTCGGCAGTGATATGTTTGGCGCAATTATTCAGCCGTGCAGGGACCTCCGTTGTGAGGCAGATACCACTGCAAGGGTACATGGCGCACCCACCTGACGGGATGGGGAATACCGTCCAGGCTTTCTGGCCAGATGGCCAAGTTGGTGGCCCTACCCCAGGCAGCATGACGTTTATTTCTAAGGGTCAAACCAAAAATGGGACCGGATGTCGAAAAAGACCTTTTACGACAGGCAGGGAATACCGTAGATGAATTTTCTCTTCCCATCCACAGGGAGTCTTCAAAATCAAAGTCAGTCACGTCAGTCTGTCTTGTCGGCCCTATTAGTGGCCTCCTACGACAGGCAGAGCATACCGTGTGTGTATTCTAACCCGCAACATAAAAGGATGTCTGTCGCACCCAATGGGGATTATTCACACTCCAGTAATGCATATTATGGCGATAAACGGTTCCATTGTTGTGGAATCGTGCTTCGTCCGTAAATAAGATGGTCGCTAGAAAAGCCGGATCAGTTTCCACAGAACGCCACCCGGGCTTCGAAATCATGACCATGTATTTCCAGGTGTAAGTGCAGATGGTACGGGTGAAACCAGTGGGTGTGCATTTTCCGCATAACAGACGCTCGGCTGATGTTCGTCTCCAGTGCAATGGCCCGTGTGGTAGTATGAGGGTGACGCCGGATAGCGTCAAACACAACCTCTTCATTGTGAGCAGACGTCACGCGATGATCTCAAACAGGCCGTGTTTTTCCCAGGGATCCAGTATCTCCCAGGCGTCTTTCCACACTCGTTGTCTATCCGGATAGAGTTCTTGGTACAGGCGATGCACCTGGTATGCATTCTGTCGAGCTCCTCCATAAATATAACATATTCATATACTCATCACTGGAATACATCTCGAGGCACTGAATACGCTTCGTGTTGTGAATTACTTCGAAGGAGCGAGTTCGCGCAGCTACATACTGACTTGACATCGCATGTTGTTATCGTTCCAATGGGGCACACTTTGCCCTAACTGTGGTCTACGAAGCTTGGAACATGTACGACGTAGCTAACTGGTTGCCTGTGCCCTAGCCAGAGACAATCACCTCCTCATCCTCGTCTAATCCAGCACCATAGCTTATGCAACGATACACACGGTCTTCTTTTCTTTTTCTTTTTATTTGATCACTTACCCTCCAAGCTCGGCTTTACCCTCGGACTTTGCGAGGGATCAGTCCTCTACCGTCGAATTCCAGGACAGTGTCTCTGAGCTGAACACACCTTGACAGCAGATACAACTGGGGATGGTGACAAGCCAATCGCCTAGGTGACCACGAACTTGGGTCTAACGAAGGAAAGGGCAGCGAAGGGAGTGGGAAGAAAGATGCCGTGGTCCTGTCGAAAGGAACCATCCCAGCAATCGCCTTGAGGAGAAGTGGGAAACCACGGAAAACCACTTCTAGGATGGCTGAGGCAGGAAACGAACCTGTGTGCCCCACGTGGTTGGGTGAACCCCGTTCCAGGCCTCAGACCAGGAACAAAATTTCGTGGCAGAGCCGAGATTTGAACCTGGGCCTCCGCAGTGACATGGTCTTTTACAGAGCCAAATAAACATATCGTGTCGCCTCCGTGGTGTAGTGGTCAGCGTGCATAGATGCCACCCCGGAGGTCTGATGTTCGATACCCGGCTCTAACAAGAAATTTGACAAGTGGTATGAGGGCTGAAACGGGGTCTACTCAGACTCGGGGAGAAGAGTAGAGTGGGTTCGATTCCCACCTCAGCCATCTTCGAGTGGATTTCCGTGGTTTCCCACTTCGTCTTCGGGCAAATGCTGGAATGGTACAGTACCTAACCAAAGGGCACGACCGCCTCCTTCCCTCTTCCTTGCCTATCCCTCTCACTCTTCTCATCCCCTCATCATGACCCTGTTCACTTCGCAGGTGAGGCCACCTGGGCGAATTGCTAGTCACACTCCCCAGTTGTATCCCCCGAATCGGAGCCTCAAGCTGCAGGACACTGTCCTTCGCTTGGTCCGTGGGAAAAGCCAACCCAGGAGGGTAAAACGATAGCGAAAGAAAAAAGAAATAACAAATCAGTCTGTGAAAACTATTAAAAATACAACCTTGCCACTTGCCAGGCAACTCCAATCGCACGCTTGCCATGTGAGCTACTGCGACATTCGACATGCAGCGTGCACCTCCCGGTCTATATAATACCTGCTCTAGGTGTGTGCGTGCACCTCTTGTTTTCAAGTGTGTGTTCTGCGTATCTGTGCTCGTTTAACGGGATCATTCGAGGTACCCATACTGATTTAATAGTGGCGCTCACGATTCCTGCTGTCTTCTAGCCCGTAAACACACATCTCGTTATATTACCCCGGTTTAGGGAGAGGGACCTATGTCTTTCAGAATTGTAGTACATGTGACAGAATACATAAAACTGGATTGCAAGGGGCTAGTGGAGCATTCGGTATGTAAGCCATAGAGTTATGTAGACTACTATTACCTGAAGATACCGGTTGAGTTAGCCGTGCTCGTTACGGCGTGACTGCAGGCAGTCGCTCACATCCGGTAGGCGAGGAGGCTCGAATCCCTCCACCGGCAACCTTGAAGTTGTTGTTTCCTATCTTCCTTCCAGGCAAATGCCGGGGTTAGTCCCCAACTGTAGGCCACAGCCGCTACCTTCCAATTCCTCGTCCTTACATTACCACTTTCCTCGCCAGACAACCACCACACGTGACGGTACTTGTAGCTCACCCCATGGGTGTCCGCATAGAAGTACTGGTTTTATCCCGCTCTCCATGCCTCCCTGTCCTGAGCTAAGCGTTTCATCTCTACATAGCTACCACACCCTACATTTGAGGCAAACTCTTTAACATATTCTAATCTCGGTCTACCCCTACAGTTCTTGTCGTCGACCCTTCCTTCCATAACTAAGTTTGCTATTCCTGGGTTTCCTAGTATGTGTCCTACCAACCTATCTCTTCTCTTCATTAGCAGTCGCCAGAAACATCTCTCCTCTCCCACTCGTCTTAATACCTCTTCGTTTGTAACCCTCTCTTCCCATCTGATCTTCATCATTCTCCTGTAACACCACATTTCAAACGCTTCAAATCTCCTCTTTTCTGCTGCACCAATAGTGCAATTTTCACTTCCAAAGAGTGCCACGCTCGATGTCAACAGATTCCTTTTCTGTAGAAATGCCTTCCTTGCCTGAGCCAACCTACTTTTTATATCCTCTTTCCTCCATCCTTCACTGGTTATTTTGCTTCCTAAGTAACAGAAGTATTCTGTGATTCGGAGATATAGAATGCCAATGAAATATATCGCACAGCCGCCATGTTGGATTATTGAAACGTAATAAAATTTGTTGGGCACGGTCGGGGTCGGCCTGAATAGTGCTATGACCTTACCGAATTTAATTAATTGAAATCTATCTAGCCACTTAGATTTTATTAGTGGGGGTTGGGAGCAAACACACGGAAAAAAGGTGATCTTATAAGCCTATTTTTTCATAAATAGAAATAGGCTAAAAACAAGATTTAAAAGTTTGACACTGGCGCCTTCTCGTGGTTAAGAAAACAATTAAGTTTGATTGCTGTCACACATTAGTAGACATTGAGAATCGTCAAAATATTTCGGATGGTCACCATATTGGATTTTTATATACATTGTAGGCCATAGAGCTATGTACTATTAGATGATGATTATTGCTTAGGTGCATTGTTCAAACGTTGGTTTCGATCGCATGATTAGGACACAAGAAATTAAACCTTAATTTTAAAATTTCGTACAGCCGCCATCTTGAAGTTATGTAAACAATTGAGCTGAATAGTATGTCAGTGCATTACAAGGTGTATACCATTTGCTGTACCATGTGTGACGGCGCTCGGATGGTTTAAATGCGAGAAAAGTCTATTTAAATACAACAACTTCGCTTGGCCACCATGTTCGTTTTGTAAAGAGATTTTTGAGAGTCCCATCGTTACACTTCCATTAGTGCTCTTTTCCACCATACAAAACGTCAGGTTGATATCTGTAATAGTTTCGGAGATATGGAATGCCGGTGAAATATTTCGCACAGTTGCCATGTTGGATTGATGAGATGTAATGAAATTTGAAGAGCACAGTCGGGTCGGACAAAATAGTACTATGACCTTACCGAGTTTCGTTGAAATCACTCCAGCAGTTTAGATTTTATTAGGGAGGGGAGCGAGGCGACGGACACATGCAAACACACACATACGTACACACACACGGACTATATGTGATGTCATAGGACTATCTTTCATAAATGTAGATAATAAAGGAAGCTTTTCTGTCGGTCAACACGACTAAATAGCTTTCATTATTAGAATTAAGCATCACTGAAAAATGGCTTCTATCACTACTAGGCCTAAATGAAAATAGGCTAACAAGTAAACGAAAAGCAAGAACGGGAGGTTTAATTTAGAAAAGAAATACTATTATTGGTCACAAAGGAGCTAAAGTTCCGCTAACACGTACCTTGATGCTCGGTACAGTTGGGAGTCGAGTTCCGACTGTAACGTTCCAGGGCTGTAACGTTCCACATGCTCGTACCGAGTTCCAAGTTACAGTTCCGGAACGATACCGCAAGCCAGCTCGGGGCCGCGGCATGGCGTACGTTACGTAACGTGGAACACAGCGGTACGTAACGCATTTCAGTTCTGTTCCGGGTCCCTCATGATTAGTTTAGTCGTTTATTAATGTTAAGTTTTGACCAATTGAGTAGCTACAATTGAGATTTGGTAAAGATGGCGGCAAAATAAACATGACACTGAGGTGCCCTTTTCTAGTGCTACTTCTGCACAAAATGTCGTGTTTCAATTGATAGGGGGGAGCAGACATATACACACACAGACACACAACGTTTCTTAAAAAAGTCCCTTAATACTAGCCACGTTCTTACACTAGCAGTGATCTGTAAGAAAATCAGGCATTTTTAGTCCACTTTTCACATTTTGCAACAAGTAGTTCCGTGAAGAACTATACAGCCTATTTTCATATATCCTTCTTATATTAACTGCCACCATCAACATACAAAATTTCAGTTTGATTGCTGTAATATATTCGTAGATATTGAGCACCGACTAAATATTTCGGATGGTCACCATGTTAGATTTCATATATGTTGGTCCTAGAGTTATGTTATGTTACATGAAGATTATTGTGTACGTGTAGCATTCAAACTTCAATCGCATAATTAGGACACAAGAAGTAACAAGGAGATTTTAAAATTTCGCACTGCTGCTATCTTGTGGTTATGGAAACATTTGAAATAAATTAGATGCCAGTGGATTAACATCCGTAAAAGGATTTAATGTGCCAAGTATCACTGCACTCGGATGATTAAATTGCGAGAAACGTCCATGTGAATATTTATACTTCGCGTCGCCGCCATGTTGGATTTGTGATCACCAGGTTATTTAAAGTCCTATAGGTGAACTTAAGTTCATAGCCCCTATGAACATTAAAAAATCTGTTTGATTGCTATAATAGATTCGTAGATATTCAGAGTCGTCTGAATATTTCGGATGGTCGCCATGTTGAATTGTTAAATGTATTGGCCATAGAGTCATGTACCGTTGAAGGAAAATTATTGCGTAGGTTCATTAATCAAACTTTCACTTCGATCGCTTGATTACGACACAAAAAATATAAACTTAATTTTGAAATTCGCACAGCCGCCATCTTGAGGTTATGTAAACAATTGAACTAAATTAGATACCAGTGCATTACAATGTGTATAATCATTTCCTGTACCAGATTTCATTGCGTTTGGAACATTAAATCGCGAGAAAGGTCTATTTAAAATTTTCAAATTCGCTTGGCCGCCATGTTCGTTTTATAGTTAACCGCTTTTTGAAAGTCTTGTAGGTGAACTTCCAGTAGTGCCCTTTATCTCCGTATAAAATTTCAGGGTGATACAGCTAATAGTTTCAGAGATATAGAATGTCGGTGAAATATTTCGCTCATCCACCATCTTGTGGTTATATGAACAATTGAACCAAGTTAGATGTCGGTGCATTACAATGTGTATAAACATATACTGTACCAAGTTTTATTGCGTTTGGTTGGATAAATCGCGAGAAACGTCTATTTAAATGTCGCAAATTCGCGTGGTCGCCATGTTGGATTTGTAGTCACCAGTTTTTCAAAAGTTACATAGGTGAACTTCTAGTAGTTTCCTTTATCACTGTAATAAATTCCAGGGTGATATCGGTAATAGTTTCGGAGATATTGAATTCCGGTGAAATATTTCGCACAGCCGCCATGTTGGATCGGTGAGACGTAACAAAATTTGAAGTTCACGGTCGAGGTCGCCCGGAATAGTACTATGAACTTACAGAGTTTCATTTAAATCGCTCCAGCAGTTTAAAAGTTATTAGGGGGACACACACACACCTCACACACACACACACACACACACACGCACACACACACGGACAAAAGGTGATCTCATAAGCCTATTTTTTCAAAATTGAAAATAGGCTAAAAATGAGGAAAAAGTAGACTTATGAGATCGATCCGGGAAAATGTGTGTCGGTCTGTCTATTTGTCTGTCTGGCTGTGTGGTCCCCCCCCCCCCTATCAACTCATAAACGGCTGCAGCAATCGAAACCAATTTTTAATATGAGTAAAGATGTATACCGGAATATCTCAAGCCCATATTTTAAAATGATGTCAGTGCTACCAACTGCTGAAAAACGCACTAGAAATTTGAGCTCAATGTTGGATATCTTGCAAGGTATGCATGGGACCTATTCCAAAATTGGCACACATGTACATAATGCTATTTCTGTTTAATTTCCAGGAGGCCATACATGACAGTGTTGCAGAAATAATTTTAAGCTTTCTGATAGGTCAAGTTTTTAAATGCTTATAACTTCTGCACTATCAATTGGATTTCAACCAAATTTTGTATGTAATATGTGGACATAAACAGAAATGACTGAGCGTATTCTTAAGAACCACCAGGGCTGCCAACTGTTAATAATTGCTCTCTCTATTTTTATCCAAATACCAATATATCAGAAAGTATGCAAGCCGATTGCTTTAAACTATGCACACGTATGGTACCTTAAATTTTTGATTAATTTGGAGTAACTTATATAGTCAGTTCTACCAACATGATTCTAAGCCTGCTAATAGAACCAATTCTTAAATATATGTAACTCCTATACTATCAGTTGGATTTCAAACAAATTTCGTATGTGCTATGTGTACCATAACAGATATGACTATGCTTATTCTTAAGAGCAATCAAGGCTGCCACCTGTTAATAAATGCTGTCTATATTTTTTTCCCTAATATCAATAAATCAGGAAATATGCAAGCCATCAGCTTCATACATTGCACACGTATAGCACCTGGCATTCTAGATAAATTTGGAGTAATCAATATAAGTCAGTGCTGCCAACATGATTCTAGGTCTGCAGATAGGTCCAATTTTAAAAAACATGTAACTTCTATACTAACAAATATATTTCAACCATAATTGGCACAACAAAATATCATAATATTTCAGATCATTTCTGACCAGCACACGCATGACATTGTTGCCAAACAAGCTTTTACGCGTGCTGATAAATCCAGAGTCTAACTGCATGTCAAGTTCATTGGACTTCAACCAAATGGTGTATTCTGTACCCTAAGAGATAGAACGAAGACGTATTTATTAAGTCGCCAGGGCTGTCAACTGTACTGCTCTATTAGGCTACATTATACCAGGTATATTTCGAACTAATTAGACATTTCGATATTACCAACTTAATTTCGTCATTATTCTAGATAGGTTCATATACTGTAGATTAATCATTGGCATGAATCTTAATTTTAGGAAAAGTAGGCACTTTAGTTCGTCACGGAACTTCTGGTTAGAGTTTTAATATGTGTTTGAAATTTGTTGCAAATTATTATTTTATCATATTTTCATACTTCATGTTACGGTATGTTGATTTAGGCGTTCAAATTTCCATCCTTCTTTATGGTCCACCATATAAGGTTTAATACCAAGGGACTTTTAAGTGTTACGCTATACATTTATCTTGTGTCTTTGATATTTATCAATTCATTCATATCGGCTGATGTTGTTATTTGAGTCCTCAGTCTTTTGACTGGTTTTATCCCGCTCTCCATGCCTCCCTGTCCTGAGCTAAGCGTTTCATCTCTACATAGCTACCACACCCTACATTCGAGGCAAACTGTTTAACATATTCTAATCTCGGTCTACCCATACAGTTCTTGTCCTCGACCCTTCCTTCCATAACTAAGTTTGCTATCCCTGGGTGTCTTAGTATGTGTCCTACCAACCTATCCCTTCTCTTCATTAGCAGTCGCCAGAAACATCTCTCCTCTCCCACTCGTCTTAATACCTCTTCGTTTGTAACCCTCTCTTCCCATATGATCTTCATAATTCTCCTGTAACACCACATTTCAAACGCTTCAAATCTCCTCTTTTCTGCTGCACCAATAGTCCAATTTTCACTTCCATAGAGTGCCACGCTCGATGTCAACAGATTCCTTTTCTGTAGAAATGCCTTCCTTGCCTGAGCCAACCTACTTTTTATATCCTCTTTCCTCCATCCATCACTGGTTATTTTGCTTCCTAAGTAACAGAAGTCTTCTGAGATTCGGAGATATAGAATGCCAATGAAATATATCGCACAGCCGCCATTTTGGATTATTGAAACGTAATAAAATTTGTATAGCACGTTGTATTTCAACAGGCTTCTACAACCAACATTCATTTATACACGTTGAAAAGGACAAAGAGTTATAACAATACCCATGCATTTAGGAGAAAATAGGCTATATGTTCTTTACTGAACATCTTGTTATATATAGAGAGATATACTGCACCGGTCGGTGTTGACCGTGTTTTATTGCACAAATTTAGGTTTCACTCGCTAACCGTTGGGAATATACGAAGAGTGATAAGGACCTTTCAGATAGAAAATTAAATGTTAAAGCTCATGTATGCCATCAAAAGTTTGCTATTTCTTAGCGTTCTCTTTTATTTGAAATGGAATTATGAAATTTTGAAACCAAAGGGTGTATTGATGTCACAAATGTCGTTTTTACTCGCTAACCGTTGGAGATACACGAAAAGTGATATGAACCTTTTGGATAGGAAATTAAATTTCATAGCTCGTATGTGCAATCACAAGTTTGCTATTTCCTACCGTTCTCTTTTTATTTGACATGGAAATATCAAATTTTGAAACCAAAGGGTGCAGTGACGTCACTAAAATGGTCGCCATTTTTTAATAGTGCAAAATTTCGAAATCAAAAGTATCCTCTATGTAAACCTGGTAAATCAGCTACATCCATGCAAAATTTCATTTAAATTTGACCAGTGGTTCTTGCGTTATTGAGTAACACACAGACAGACAGACAGAAAGACAGACACACACCATCTCATTAGCCTACTTTCGATTTTTGCAAAAAATGAAAGTAGACTTATGAGATCAACACAGGGCGAAAAAAGTGTGTCTGTCTGTGTGTGTGTATGTGTGTGTGTGAGTCTGTGTGTGTGTGTGTCTGTGTGTGTGTGTGTGTGAGTGTGTGTACTCTGAATGTCTGTCCCCCCCTATCAATTCGAACACGGTGAATGCGAATTGGACGAAATTTGGTACAAAGGTAGCACTAGCAAAGGACACCTCAGTGACATGTTTTATATCGCCGCCATCTTGACGGAAACGTAATGGCGGCCACACAAATTTTCAAAGCTTAAATCAAATTACGACTAACGTAATCATCCGATCTCTACCAAATTTTGCAACAACATACCTTTATGGAGGGAGCATCCTTTGACCAAACCAATAGGCCATCAGCGTAATAGTTTGAGGATGGCGGCCATCTTTGTGTGAAAATCGATTCCCCCTATTAATTCGAACACGGTGCAACCGAATGGAACGAAATTTGGTACAGAGGTAGTACTAACAAAAGGCACCTCAGTGTCATGTTTTATATCGCCGCCATCTTGACGGAAACGTAATGGCGGCCACACAAATGTTCAAAGCTTAAATCAAATTAGGACTAACCTAATCATCCGATCTCTACCAAATTTTGCAACAACATACCTATATAGGGGGAGCATCCTTTGACCAAACTAATAGGTCATCAGCATAACGGTTTGCGGATGGCGGCCATCTTTGTGTGAAAATCAATTCCCCCTATTAATTCAAACACGGTGAAACCGAATGGAACGAAATTTGGTACAGAGGTAGCACTAGCAAAGGGCATCTCAGTGTCATGTTTTATATCGCCACCATATTGACAGAAACGTAATGGCGGCCACACAAATGTTCAAAGCTTAAGTTAAATTACGACTAACATAACCATCCGATCTCTACCAAACTTTGCAACAACATTCCTTTATGGAGGGAGCATCCTTTGACCAATCTAATAGGATATTAGCCTAATAGTTTGCGGATGGCGGCCATCTTTATGTCAAAATTGATTCCCCCTATTAATTCGAACACGGTGGAACCGAATGAACGAAATTTTGTACAGAGGTAGCACTAGCAAAAGGCACCTCAGTGTCATGTTTTATATCGCCGCCATCTTGACAGAAACGTAATGGCGGCCACACGAATGTTCAAAGCTTAAATCAAATTACGATTAACCTAATCATCCGATCTCTACCAAATTTTGCAACTACATACCATTATGGAGGGAGCTTCCTTTGACCAATCTAATAGGTCATTCGCCTAATAGTTTGCGGATGGCAGCCATCTTTGTGTCAAAATGGATTCCCCCTATTAATTCAAACACGGTGAAACCGAATGGAACGAAATTTGGTACAGAGATAGCACTAGCAAAGGGCATCTCAGTGTCATGATTTATATCGCCGCCATATTGACAGAAACGTAATGGCGGCCACACAAATGTTCAAAGCTTAAATCAAATTACTATTAGCCTAATCATCCGATCTCTAGCAAATTTAGCTACAACATACCTTTATGGAGGGAGCATCCTTTGACCAATCTAATAGGTCATTCGCCTAATAGTTTGCGGATGGCGGTCATCTTTGTGTCAAAATCGATTCCCCCTATTAATTCAAACACGGGGAAACCGAAAGGAACGAAATTTGGTACAGAGATAGCACTAGCAAAGGGCATCTCAGTGCCATGATTTATATCGCCGCCATATTGACAGAAACGTAATGGCGGCCACACAAATGTTCAAAGCTTAAATCAAATTACGATTAGCCTAATCATCCGATCTCTAGCAAATTTAGCAACAACATACCTTTATGGGGGGAGCATCCTTTGACCAAACTAATAGGTCATCAGCCTAATATTTTGCGGATGGCGGCCATCTTTGTGTGAAAATCGATTCCCCTTATCAATTCGAACACGGTGAAACTGAATGGAACGAAATTTGGTACAGAGGTAGCACTAGCAAAGGGCACCTCAGTGTCATGTTTTATATCACCGCTATCTTGACGGAAATGTAATCGCGGCCACCCAAATGTTAAAAGCAAAAATGTAATTACGACCAACCTAATAATCTAGTCTCTACCAAATTTTGCAACACCATATCTTTATGTGGGAATCATATTCAGACCAAACTGCAAGAATATCATCCCAATAGTTTGCAGATGGTGGCCAAGTATGTGTGCAAATCGATTCCCCCTGTCAATTCAAACACGGTGATACCGAATTGAACGAAATATGGTACAGAGGTAGCACTAGCAAAGGGCACCTCATATTCATGTTTAATATCCCTATAGCACGTTGTATTTCAACAAGCTACTACAACCAACATTCAATCATACTCCTTGAAAAGGACAAAGAGTTATAACAATACCCATGCATTTAGGAGAAAGTAGGCTGTATGTTCTTTACTGAACATCTTGTTTTTAGCCTACTTTCGATTTTTGCAAAAAATGAAAGTAGACTTATGAGATCACTACAGGGCCAAAAATTGTGTGTCTGTGTGAGTGTGTGTGTGTGTGTGTGTGAGTGTGTGTACTCTGAATGTCTGCCCCCCCCCCTATCAATTCGAACACGGTGAAACCGAATTTAACGAAATTTGGTACAGAGGTAGAACAAGCAACGGGCAGCTCAGTGTCATGTTTTATATCGCCGCCATCTTTACCACATATGAATGGCGGCCACTCAAACTTTCGAAACGTAAAATCAAATAGCGACTAACCAAATTATCCGATCTCTACCAAATTTGGTAATAACATACCTTCATATAGGACGCGTCTTGTGACCAAACTACAAGGTCATCCGCCGTACCATTTCAGGATGGCGGCCGTGCGAATTATGCAAACTTTATAATCCATATCATGGGACCCACCAGTTCCGATTATCGAGCCGAGAATCGATTTAACTGTTCTAAAGGAAGAGGCACGTTCGAAATTAAAAGTTTATTTTGTAATACTATAGTGCAGAAGTGATTTTAAAAAGCTGAGCCGTCTCGGTAAGAAGACAAGATGGCAGCGGATATCTTGTGCCTGTCTTATATTTCACTAATTTGAGTATTGCATGCAATATAGCGTACTGATACAAAATAAATAAATTTAGTATGAAATGCTTTATACATAAATAATATACTCCACTGATGAAATCGTTAGGTCTAAATCATTATTTGCTAACGAGTTCTATGTAAGTCATTTTATATAGATGAATGTTCGTTGGCACAAATGGCTCCGTGGTAGAGCGTTAGTCTGTCATTCATATGCCTATGGTTCAAACCCCATCCGGGTTTGGTTTTTTGCTTGAAATTTTACATATTTGTTGCTTTGTAATGACTCAGACATTTTAAAATTAAGCCTTATATTGTGCATATTACGGTGCAAAACATATATTTAATTAAAACATAATTCGCCAGCAGATTTGCACGAGACATCTAGCAGCCAAAAAGGTAACTGCACGCCGGCCTACTTATTAACTTCCAGATTTTATTGAAAAGTTTCTTCTTATGGCCGCTAGAATGCACTCGCCCTGTTAGGATTATATTGTTCGATATTTCTCCACTAGATTTCACGACTGGTCTACATGGGGCTCCATTGATAGTATACCATTGGCATTCTATGCGCATCGAATTTGAAGAATGACAGGATGATACTATAATACATTTTTTTACTTCTTATTTTAAAGGGTTTGTTACAGCCTATTGTGCGTTTTTTGAAAATGTTATTTGAAGTAAAGAACAAAACGATTTCACATAGTAACTGAATTCTAGCCGCTGGTACTAGTTCAGGTTATTAATACTTTTATTTCAGACAAATAGCAATCGAAAATATCCACATAGTTTGCATACACACGTCTCTGTAGGGACACGGAAAGATTTGTTAATTCAATTAGGGTTGTGAAAGCCATGCACAACCAGACGTGTAAAGACATGCCTCAACTCTAAGTTGGATGTTGCCCACGGCAGGTCGATTATGTATTAATAACAATAATAATAATGTTATTTGTTTTACGACCCTTTTAACTACTGCTGCTTTTAGATACGCCGGGGTGCTGGAATTTTGGCCCGAAGGGGATCTTTAACGTGCCAGTAAATCTACTGACACGGCTCCCTCGCATTTGTGCACCCTCAAATGCCAGCTGACTGCGCCAGGTTACGAACCTGCAACCTAGGGCCCAGCAAGCGAGAACGTTTCCGCAGAGCCACGCAGCCAGTCCGGTCGATTATGTCTCCAGATCCATAACATTCTTGAGATACTTCTTATCTATCTTTCTTCAATGATGGTAGTAGTTTTTTTCTAGGTTGTGGCGTTTGGTAGAGGTAAATAGTTTCTAAGGTCTTCAACCAAGAAATGATTCTATTATACTCTTTGATAATAACAACGAGTTATAACTATACTCATACATTTAGGAGAAAGTAGGCTATATGTTCTTTACTGAACATCTTGTTATATATTAGTATGATTAGCCTACTTACCTTCTTGGTGGGAATGAAACACAATAAGTATTCTTCTCTATAGCAACGTTCAATCACCATTTTTAGCCTACTTTTCACATTTTGCAAAAATGGGGAAAAAGTAGACTTATGAGATCGATCCGGGCAAATTTCTGTCTGTCAGTCTATCCTTCTCTCTGTCTGTCGGTCTGTCTGTCTGTCTGTGTGTGTGTGTGTGTCCCTCCTATCAACTCCTAAACGGCTACAGAAATCAAATCCAAATTTGGTATGACTAAATATCTATACCTGAATATCTCAAGCCCATATTTGAAAATTATGTCAGTGCTACCAGCTGCTGAAAAACCACAATTGAAATTTGAGCTCCATGTTGGATATCTTGGAAGGTATGCATGGGAGCTATTTCGAAATTGGCACACGTATAGATAATAATATTTCAGTTTAATTTCCAGGAGGCCATGCATGGCAGTGTTGCCAAAATGATTCTAAGCCTGCTGATAAGTCCAATTTTTAAATGCATATAACTTCTATACTATCAATTGGATTTCTACCAAATGTTGTATGTAATATGTGTACATAAACAGATAAGACTGGGCGTATTCTTAATAGCCACCAGGGCTGCCAACTGTCAATAAATGTTATCTCTATTCTTTTATCCAAATACCAATATATCAGAAAGTATGCAAGCCGACAGCTTTAAACTATGCACACGTATAGTACCCAACATTCTAGATTAATTTGGAGTAACGTATGTACGTCAGTGCTACCAACATGATTCTAAGCCTGCTGATAGGACCAATTTTAAAATACATGTAACTTCTATACTACTATCAATTGGACTTCAACCAAATGTCGTATGTGCTATGTGTACCATAACAGATATGACTATGCTTATTCTTAAGAGCAACCAGGGCTGCCAACTGTTAATAAATGCTGTCTCTATTTTTTTACCCAAATCTCTATATATAAAAAAAAAGAAAGTTTGTCTGTTTTTTCTGAATTTCCACGGAATTTTGCGATATTTGCGCGTTTCAGGCTGTTTTATGACGGATGCGCGCAAAAATAAAATTTTTGTCTGTCTGTCTGTCTGTCTGTCTATCTGTGTGTCTGTGGACAACTTCTACGAGTCCTTATAACTTGAGAACGGCTGGGTGGATCAACGTAAAATTTGATACAGATATCCATCAGAAGCACCACACTAATCATTGATGTAACTCTTCTCCGTACCTCTCATAAAAGGGGCCCTACCCCATTAAAATACATGCTGAAATAGGCGTAGAAGGGTGAAACAAAGCTCATTTTCAGCCCCTCAATGTGAGAAACGAAACTCGGGGGCCCTCCATATTTTAAGGCCCTAAAACCAACAGTTTTTGAGATATTCCCAGAAAACTAATTTCACTTAATAAATTAATGAAAGAATGCATGGCGGTAACCATGGCAACTGAATCTCAGAGGTCCATCTATTTCTGTAAGACGCAATGCAATTCCATTTATTACATTATTGTGAAGGTTGGCAAACGGCTATAAGGTTATAATGGATCCAAATTAAGCTGAAATATTCATTAATACATACAATGCGCTTAAGGGGTCAAGGGGTACTCGAGATTTTTTTCACGCGATTTACACGTGCGGGTGTGGTACGGAAAGTCTATTATATCCCTTCTCTATTATATAAAAATGAATGTTTGTCTGATTTTTCGGCTTTTCTACGAAAATTTGACATATTTGCCCGTTTCAGACTGTTTTGTGACGGATGCACGCAAAAATATATTTTTGTCTGTCTGTCTGTGGACAATTTTTTGTGTCCTTATAACTCGAGAACAGCTGGGTGGATTAACGTAAAATTTGATACAGATATCCATCAGAGGCACGACACTAATCATTCATGTAACTCTTCTCCGTACCTCTCATAACAGGGGGTCTACCCCCTTAAAATACATGCTGAAATAGGCGTGAGACAAAGCTCACTTTCAGCCCCTCAATGTGAGAAACGAAACTCGGGGGCCCTAAAAGGACCCCGAAAACCACATTTTAAGGCCCTAGAACCAACAGTTTTTGAGATATTCCCAAAAAACTAATTTCACTTAATAAATTAATGAAGGAATGCATGCCGGTAACAATGGCAACAGAATCTCAGAGGTCCATCTTTTTCTGTAAGACGCAATACAATTCCATTTATTACA
This sequence comes from Meconema thalassinum, assembly GCA_946902985.2. NCBI lineage: Eukaryota > Metazoa > Arthropoda > Insecta > Orthoptera > Tettigoniidae > Meconema > Meconema thalassinum. Next base: position 655,468,526 of record OX336390.1, read on the forward strand.
TTACTGTGAGGGTTTGCAAACGGCAATAAGGTTATAACGGATCCAAATTAAGCTGAAATATTCATCAATACATATAATGCGCTTAAGGGGTCAAGGGGTAATCTAGAATTTTTTAACGCGATTTACACGTGCGGGTATGGTCCGGAAGGTCTATTATATCCCTTTCCCTATTTTGTTATATTATTATTATTAGTATTATTCTTTTAATTATTATCATTATTATGGCGTACAACGAAGAGACAAAGCTCATTTTCAAACCCTTGGGGTCAGAAACAAAACTCGGGGCCCCTCAAGAGCCGTAAAGGGTCTCCGAAAACTATATTTTAAGGCTCTAAACCCAACAGTTTCTTAGATATTCCCAGAAAACTAATTTCATTTAATAAACTAAAGAAGGAATGCAAGCCACTAACCATGACAACAGTATCTCAAGAGGTGGCATCCAACTTTCCATCTATTTCTGGAATAAGTAATGCCACTCCATTTATTACATATCTGTGAAAGGTTGCAAATGGAGTACCCTAGATTTTTTCACACGACTTACACGTGCGATATGTCGTACAGAAGGTCTATTATATCTCCAAACATCAACATTATTTTCAAAAATTCCTGAATAGAAATAGTAGACTGTTTTTTGCTGATTTTAGGAATTTGGGCCATTGGAGGCTAAAAACACTGAATTTTCATGCACCACAAGCCTCTATAATTTATAAAAGGGGTCTTCCTGTAGTTAGGCACTTGACACAACGGTTAGGGTCAGTTCGTATGTGACGTGTATTGCGATTCTTCTACGAAGTTTTCAATTTTATTTTCACGCCAGGAAGAACACGTTAGGTAAATTTAGTTTGAGAGCACATTTTAACTAATAATTTTTCTTTGCCAACAAACAGGTTCCAAGCCCCTAAACATTGCAACAGTAGCTCAATTGATAACATCTGGTTATTAATACCGAAGACCGTTCGAAGAATGGGTACTTCTGCTAGTATTAATATATATGAAAGTATGTAAGCCAACAGCTTTAAAATTTGCACACGTATAGTACTTAACAATCTAGATTAATTAGGAGAAACTAATATACGTCAGTGCTGCCAACATGACTCTAAGCCTGCTGAGAGGTCCAATTTTAAAATGCATGTAACTTCTATACTAACAAATGGATTTCATCCAAAATTGGCACAACAAGAGATCATAATATTTCAGATTATTTCTGACCAATGCATACATGACATTGTTGCCAACATGATTTTAAGCAGGCTGATAGATCCAATGTCTAATTGCATGTATCGTCCATGCTATCCATTCGACTTCAACCAAATATTGTATTCTGAACCTTAAGAGATGGAACTAAGAATATATTCAGTCACCAGGGCTGCCAACTCTAGTGCTCTATTAGGCTACCGGTACAAGTATATTTCGAACTAATTAGAAATTTCGATACTACCTACTTAATTTCGCTATTTTTCTAGATAGGTCTATATAGATTGGCATGAATCTTAAATTTTAAGAAAAGTAGGCTCCTTAGTTCGTCACGGAACTTCATGTTTTATTATAACAACGAAAGGCTTCTTTTCGTCCTTCAGTTTCGAATGGCATACATAAGATTACTGCCAAGGTTGATAGGTCTATTGGCCGATAACCTAGATGGTAGACCCATTAAAACAACAGCCCACAACATAATAGGTCTAACATATAATCTCAATTTATCACGATGAAACAGTGGCTGTCGTTCTAATAGAGTGATCATCATAATCGATTTTGGCCAACAAAGGACCACGTAAATAACTCATGATTTCAGTTTTCTTTGGCACCAGTATTCTTTCATTCTCTTGCTCACAGCTTCCTTCTTTTCAGCTGACCAATGTTGTTTCTTCTTGGCCGCTGTTTCAGGCCCCTCAAATGTGTGTATTTTATTTCTTAAAGTGGTTCTGTTTCGTATGTCTTGATCAGTGATGTTCATTTCTAATAGAGTTATCATACTAATATATAACAAGAAGTTCCGTGAAGAACTATACAGCCTACTTTTCATACCAATGATTATTCTACAGTATATGAACCTATCTAGAATAATGACAAAATTAAGTTGGTAATACGAAATATCAAATTAGTTCAAAATATACCCGGTATAATGTAGAGCACTACAGTTGGCAGCCCTGGTGACTGAATATATTCTTAGTTCCATCTCTTAAGGTACAGAATACAAAATTGGGTTGAAGTCCAATGGACGTTACATGTAGTTAGACACTGGATCTGTCAGCACGCGTAAAAGCATGTTGCCAACAATACCATGCTTGTGCTGGTCAGAAATAATCTGAAATATTATGATATCTTGTTGTGCCAATTGTGGATGATATCCATTTGTTAGTATAGAAGTTACATGTATTTTAAAATTGGACATATCAGCAGGCATAGAATCATGTTGGCAGCACTGCCTTGTATTAATTACTCCAAATTAATCTACAATGTCAAGTGCTATACGTGTGCAAAGTATAGAGCTGTTGGCTTGCATACTTTCTGATATATTGATAATAGGGTAAAAAAGATTAGAGAGCATTCATTAACACTTGGCAGCCCTGATTGTTCTTAACAATACTTACAGTCATATCTGTTATGGTACACATAGCACATACGAAATTTGGTTGAAATCGAACTGATAGTATAGAAGTTACATGTTTTTAAAAATTGGTACTATCAGCAGGCTTATAATCATGTTGGTAGAACTGACGTATATAAGTTACTTCAAATTAATCTAAAATGTCAGAATATACTTGTGCATAGTTTAAAGCTGTTGGCTTGCATACTTTCTGATATATTGGTATTTGGATAACAAAATAGAGAGAGCAATTATTAACAGTTGGCAGCCCTGGTGGCTCTTAAGAATACGCTCAATCATATCTGTTTATGTACAGATATTACAAACAAAATTTGGTTGAAATCCAATTGATAATGTAGAAGTTATATGCATTTAAACATTGGACCTATCAGAAGGCTTAAAATTATTTTGGCAAAACTGTCATTGTTGGCCTCCTGGAAATTAAACTGAAATAGTATTATCTGCATGTGTACCAATTTTGGAATAGCTCCCATGCGCACTTTGCGAGATATCCAACATGGAGCTCAAATTTCTAGTGCGTTTTTTCAGAAGTTGGTAGCACTGACACCATTTTCAAATATGGACGTGAGATATTCCGGTGCACATCTTTACTCATACATAATTTGGTTTTGATTACTGCAGCCGTTTAGGAGTTGATAGGGTGGGACACACACACAGCCAGACAGACAGACAGACAGAAGGACAGACAGACAGACAGACAGACACACATTTTCCCGGATCGATCTCATAAGTCTACTTTTTTTCTCACTTTTGCAAAATGTGAAAAGTAGGCTAAAAATGAGATGGTGTGTGTCTGTCTTTCTGTTTGTCTGTGTGTTACTCAATAACGCAAGAACCACTGGTCCGATTTAAATGAAATTTTGCATGGATGTAGCTGATTTACCATGTTTACATATAGGATACTTTTAATTTCGATATTTTGCACTATTAAGATATGGCGACCATTTTTGTGACGTCACTACACCCTTTGGTTTCAAAATTTCATATTTCCATATCAAATAAAAAGAGAACGCTAAGAAATAGAAAACTTTTGATGGCACATGCGGGTTTCAAAATTTAACTTCCTATCCGAAAGGTCCTTATCGCTTTTCGTGTATCTCCAACGGTTAGCGAGTAAAACCCACATATGTGACGTCACTACACCCTTTGGTTTCAAAATTTCATATTTCAATTTCAAATAAAAAGAGAACGCTAAGAAATATCAAACTTTTGATGCATACACAAGATTTAACATTTAATTGCTATCCAAAAGGTCCTTATCACTTTTCGTGTATATCCAACGGTTAGCGAGTAAAACCTAAATTTGTGCAATAAAACACGGTCAACACCGAGCGGTGCAGTATATCTCTACATACATAAATATTTAAGTTTGTATGGTTTTTTTTTCGCAATTTCTACGTAAATGTGAGTTATTTACGAGTTTCAGACTGTTTTATTATGGATGCGCGCGAAAATAATGTTTTGGTCTTTTGTTTGTTTGTCTGTGGACAACTTTGTTCCCTTATAACTCGAGAACGGCTGGGTGTATCAACGTAAAATTTGGTACAGATATCCATCAGAGACACGACACTATTCATTCATGCTACCCTTCTCCGTACCTCTCACAAAAGAGGGCCTACCCCCTTAAAATACATGCTGAAATAGGAGTAGAAGGACGAGACAAAGCTCATTTTCAGCCCCTCAATGTGAGAGACAAAACTTGGGGGCCCAACAGGGTCCCCGAAATCCACATTTTAAGGCCCTAAAACCAACCGTTTTTGAGATATTCCCAGAAAACTAATTTCATTTAATAAACTAATGAACGAATTCAAGCCGGTAACCATGGCAACAGATTCTCAGAGGTCCATCTATTGCTGTAAGACGCAATGCAATTCCATTAATTACATTGGTGTGAAAGTTTGCACACGGCTAGAAGGTTATCACGGAAAGAAATTAAGCTGTAAAATTCATGAATACGTATAATACGCTTAAGGGGGTCGAGGGGTACACTAGAATTTTTTCACGCGATTTACACCTGCGAGTGTGGTACGGCAGGTCTATTATATTCCTATCCCTATATTATATTATTATTATCATTTATATTATGGCGTACAACGAGGAGACAAAGCCCCTCGGTGCCAGAAACAAAACTTGGGGGCCTTGAAAACTACATTATAAGGCTCTAAAACCAACAGTATCTGAAATATTCCCAGAAAACTAATTTAATTTAATTTAACAAACCAACGAAGGAATGGAAATCGGTAACGATGATAACATTATCTCAAGGGGTGGCATCCAACTTTCCATCTATTTCTGTATGAAGCAATGTCACTCCATTTATACCTTGCCACGGTGGGTGAGTGGATAGCGTGTCGGTCTACTACCCCCAAGATTGCAGGTTCACTCCTGGCCGTGGTAAGTGATTTTTGAAAGGCGGCAAAAATACGACTCGCATGTCATACGATGTTGGCATGTCAAAGATCCCATTTGAATTCAGTAGGCCGTGTTCATAATGGCAAAATTAATCTCAGCAGTTTCCGCCAACACAAAGTTCCTCATTTCTCTACTAGAAAGTGCTATAGTGTTCAAGGAGCTTAGATATCTACCCTCCTTGACTTGCATAGTGATTCAAGGAACAACGAAATTTCGACATGCAAGCTACCCTCTGGGTGTCAAATTACGAAGCTTGCACCCGGCACCGAGGCCATACGATATTATTATTAGTCTACTCCATTTATTACATTTCTGTGAAAGTTTGCAAATGGCTATAAGGTTATCACGGAACCAACGTAGACTGTATGATTCGTCAATGCAATTAAGGGGGTCAAGGGGTAACCTAGAATTTTTTCATGCAATTTCACGTGCGACATATAGTACAGAAAGTCTATTATATCTCCAAACAGACACATTATTATTTTCAAAAAATCCTGAATTGAATCAGCATTTTGCGGCTTTTAAGAATTTGGACCATTTGGGGCTAAAGAACCTGAATTTTCATGCACCACAAGCCTTTATAATTTATGAAAGAGGTCTTCCTGAGTATGGGGACCTAACACAACGTAGAGGGTAATTTTTTATGTGAAGTGTATTGCGTTTCGTCAACAAGGCATTCAAATCTATTTCACGTCAGAAAGTACACGTTAGGTGAATTTAGTTTGAGAGCACATTTTAACTAATCTTTTTTTTTCTTCATATGGGTTCATCGTAAGGATGATTTTGTTTGATACTGTATGGTAGATATACCCATATTTGGATATCTGGGTGATATGTTGTAGACAATAGAATTGTCTGTCTGTCTTTCTGTGTATCTTTATGTACGCCTATAAATCGTGTTCGGATGCTTGGTGCATCGTAAAATTAGGTATGGTAAACATGAGTCAATACACCAATCATTTATAAAACTCCTCACCGTACTTTTCATACAGTAGAAGGGTGGATATAGGGAAAAACTTCTCCAAATACCGTCTAGAATAGGAGAAATATAAAAATTATCCTAGAATGACGATCAAAGCATATGTTGCGCTTCTCATTGTGAGATACAAAATTCACGAGTCTATAAGGGGTCTCCGAAAATCGCATTTTAAGGCCCTTAAATTAACAGTGTGTGTGATATTCCCAGAAAACTAACTTCGTTCTGATAAACTTATGAAGGAATGACAAACCGCTAACCTTTGCAACAGTAGCTCAATTGTTAATGTCTGGAGATAAAATATAACACCGTTCGAAGAACGGGTACTTCTGCTAGTATTAGGAATAAATCTAGACATTATTTAGCCATCTTCTTGTGTGTGTACTACATAATACATTTGGTTAAAGCCATATCAAATTCCCAATAAACTTTCGATTGAACTAAATGCGTGAATATACAAATAACATATCAATTTAGTCGTGATGTGTTACAAAGTGCATATAATCTAGGCCTGCAACGCGAAATCGAAAATCGTTGGAAGGTATACTAGACTCGAACTCTGGCTGTCAGTTGTTTGCCACCCTCGTTTATTTCCAGACCACACCGCGTCTGATAGCACCATATTATGCTTGACTCAGATATATTTACATGGCTGTAAATGGACACGCTATGTACTGAATCTCACTGAATCATAGCCACAGTTAAGCTTTCAAAACTCCATTTCTGATGTATTGCTGCAATTTTGGTGTCGATGAACACGTTGTCACTCTATATTAAGACATATTAGTCTCGTTTTATCCTTTTCAACAAATTCCTGCCATGGCTTGACAATTCTGTTTGTGCTCCTTTCATGATATGACAAGTTGCAATACAAGGCTATCAATCATATCGTGAACATGGCCTATATTTACCAGTGGTGCCACACCTTGAATCAATTTTTAGTGGCCAACCTTTCAAAATGAATTGGATATTCTCGAAAAAATTGTCCAGAAAGTGTGACCAATTCCAATATTGTAAATACTCACATTATTACGCAAAATGTACCTCTACAGTGAAAAATACTTTTATAGATTTGATTGGCTAATTCATTATACAGGTATGTTATTTAAAAAATATTTACCCATCAGTTCGATTTTGCAGCAGCAGTTTTATGTACAATACTCCATAAATGGGTATTCTATATACTCATGCCTCTAGTTAGCCTACAGCGATTGACAAATAGAAATGAGTAGTTCCGCAACAAACTGAAGAGCCTACTTTTCTCAAAATTTATTATTCAATCCATATTCTTCTAATTAGACCTGCATAAAATGATGATAACACTGACATTATACGATTTTCTAAACATTTTCATTATAATATTTACCCAATAGAGCATTGCAGCATGTTCGAAATTGTTTCTTTACATGGATTCCAGGTAGAATCATTTAGGTAGTTGGTAGGACTGAGAATGTTCGCAAGTATCTATTTACAAGTGGTAATAATCCACTGAATGTTATAGAAGATAACGCAGTTCAAAGTTGAAAACATAATCGTACGTAGAATTACTATTTTCGTAACACTGATGTACGAGTTACTCAAAATTCATCGGCATGATGAAGACATTATAGTGCATAGAGATTCAAACTGTTTATAAGAACACATTCTACGATATATACTCTGGGGCTCAAATGTTTCCAGAATGTTACTTGGTAGCTAAATACGCATGTTTATATCTGCTTAGGCGTACATTGAACGTGAAAAAATAGGTAGGCCTATAAATCCTTTCCGAATTATGACAGTTGCATGCATATGAACATACTCATGCATATAATTATGTTGGTAGCACTAACTTTGTAGATTTACTCTAATTTGGCTAAAACATCATGGACCCACACTGAGCTAATTTGATCTTTTTCCGTTCTCCTACTCCGAGATATTGACTCAAGAATTCAAAAGTCTTGAGATGATTAATACACAGTTGGTAACCCTGGTGACTCATATAATAAGCACCGTTATTGGTTCTAAACAATGCATTTCGTACAAAATTGGAATAAATCCATTCGTTAGTAGGGAAGTTACATGCAGTTAAGCACTGAAAGTATCAACGCGCGCAGAATTCGCCTGGTGATACTGTCATGTAAGGGTTATTCAAAATTAATCTGAAATTTTGTATGCTATGCGTGTGAAATGTTTAGAACTGGGGCATGTAGGTACTTTCTGATATATCGAGACTAGAGTTTCCAATCATACAGAGCGTTTATCAACAGTTGGCAGCCCTGAAGACTCTGAATTTATATCTAGTTTCATCTCTTTAAGATACACGATGCTCACACAAAATTTGGCTAAATTGAAATAGATACTATAGACGTTACGTACGTATAATCATGTTGGCATCAATGCCATATATAGATTGCTCGTAATTACACTGACATATTATAATCCATATGTGTGCCAATTGTGGATGAAATCCATTCGTTAGTATGGACGTTGCATACAGTTAAACAATGAACTTATCAGGATGCGTTGAATCATGTTTGCAGCACTGTCATAGATGGGATACTCTAAATTTATCTTAAATGTCATGTTCTATACGCGTGCAAAATTTAGAATTGTTTGCGTGCATACTTTCTGATATATTGAGACTAGGGTTCAAAACTATACAGGGCATTGTTCATCAGTTGGCAGGCCAGGTGACTCTGAATATATGTCTGTTTCTGCCCTTAGGTTACACAGTGCTCGTACAAAATTTGGTTGAACATAGTATGGAAGTTACGTGCAATTAAGCATTGAACCTATCAGCTAGCGTACAATCGTGTTGACAACATTGTCGTATTGTGTTGCTCAAAATAATATGGAGTGTAATGATTTATATATGTACCAATTTTGGGTGAAATCCATTTGATTGTATGGAAATTACATGTAGTTAAACTTTGATCCTATCAGGACGCGTAGAATTAAGTTGGTAGCAGTGTCGTCATTGGGCTCCAGAAAATTCATTCGATATATTATATTCTATAGGTGTGCTAATTTTGGAACTGTTCCCTTGCATTGCTACTGAGATATGTCACTTAGAGTTCAAATATTCAATTTATATTTATCAGTCATTGGTAGTATTGGCGTCATTCTCAACAATTTTCTTGAGATGTTCTGGTATAGATCTTGGCTCATACCAACTTTGGATTAGATAGTACAAGTCGTTTAGACTGACAGACAGACAAACAACAGGCTATGTGGCTCAGCGGTAACGTTCTTGCCTGATGAACCCATGATAGCGGGATTGAATCCCGGCGCAGTCAGTTGGCATTTGAGGGTGCACAAATGCGAGGGAGCAGTGTCTGTAGATTTACTGGCACTTTGAAGATCCCCTTCGGGGCAAAATTCTGGCAGCCTGGCGTCTCTAAAACCCTCAGTAGTTAACAGGGATGTAAAACCCACAACATTCTTATTATTATTAGACAGACAGACAGACAGAAGGTTAGACAGACACTCACACAACTGCGCGGGGGATCTGATGTCTACTCTTTCATTATTTTTGCCAAATGTAAGATGTAGGTTAAAATTCAAGTCTCTCTGAGGTGTTGTGTCTGTGCTTAACTTGTTTTGATTAGTGATCGTTGAGTTATGGACATTTCTCTGTGGCGCACAGGTGACATTTAACGGACTTCGATAGGGGAAGTATCATTGGAATGCATGCTGTAGGATGATCACATGGATGAATTTGGCACCGTAACTACGTTTTCGTGATGAGGCGTTGGGAGCAGTAAACTCAAGAAGGCACGGGTACATGATAAGCAGGTATCGAGGAGATCAACAGGAGAGGTGACTGTGACATCCACCGATAAGCACGAACAGTTCGTTGTTGTGTAGCATCCTGAGAGAGCATCACCCCCACCGACCCCTGTTCTTGCACGAACCATTCCAAGTCTCTGGTGACATGGTGCGCATTACATGTCATTGTCTTATGTCGTTGTGTGATTTAGGACCACATTATCTAGCTGTAATGGATGCGATGTATAAGGTGCGTTCAAAAAGTAACGAGCCGGAGGCTGGAAAGCGCAAACCGGTGACTACATCGGCTAATCGTGACGTGTGTAACGAGGTGTGGTTCCGACCAGAGCGTGGAAGGTCACAGTCCGTCGCTAGAGGGCACGTGTACACGTCACGTGACGAGACAAAGCGAGCAGCAGCATGCATCAATCGTCCAACGTTGGCAGGGGGAACGGACATTCATCGCCGAATGTCACAAGTGTACGGCGAACACTGCATGTCCCTTGCAAGTCTCAAGGCGAAGCACAAGTGCTTCAGGGAAGGACGGATGTCGTTAGCCGATGATGCCCGGTCTGGGGCACCCCCCTACATTACCGCTGACAACGTCCAGCTGGTTGATGCACTCATTGCCCAGGACCGCCGAGTGACAGTGAACGCCATAGCCGCAGTGGTCGCTCCACGACAATGCACGACCTCATACGACCAACACAGTTGCGGCACTCCTGCAGAAATTCAAATGGGAAGTTCTCGGGTACCCTCCAAACAGTCCAGACCTCTCTCCCTGTGATTACGCCATGTTCGGTCCCCTGAAAAGGGCTCTGCGGGGCCAACGATTCACCTCGGACGCCGACGTCCAGCTGTACGTGCGGAACTGGTTCACATCGCAACCCAGGGAATTTTATGAGGCAGCCATTCACCGCCTCTTGTCACAGCGGGACAAGTTAGTGCCTCAACAGCCAGGGCCAATACTTCTAACATACAGGTACTGGTTTCTGTAATTATACCTCCGGCTCGTTACTTTTTGAACGCACTTTAAATTTGTATACGACGTCGTCGTGATGGCCTCTGACATGCAGCCCATACTGAAGAACAACACACCGCTCTCGCTTACGGCAGTTGATCAAAACTAGTCGTGATTAGAAGGACATTTACAGCACAGATAGATGTGCAAAACTCCCGAGACACACTAGCTGCCACTCATGGCAGAGTTTTCAACAGTAATTTTTCGACAGGATGATTTCATCCGGTTACCATACTTCCTCCACCTGCCAGTCGCCAGACTTAATGCACATGGGGGAATACTACAAATATCAACTTCTGCTGTGCCGGCCTACAAGTATCTCGAATCTAGAGAGTCAGTTCCAACATCTGCAAAACAATGCGCCACAATATACTAAAGGTGCCTCCCTCGTCTTGTATCCTGGCTGGAGGTCACCAAACCTTTCCCTCTTATGGTTCACTCACATTGAAATACTAGAAGCCGTCTTTCAGTGTTGCCTAAGTAATGTATTAGTAGAATATTTTCAGTCGGTAAACACAAGTGGCGCAATTATATTAGGCGGTGACTAACAATTAGTTGTACTCTTCTACTAAATGTCCTTTAGATACATTCTCATGACATTTCCACTTCCGTTGCGTTCACTTCTAATAGTTCCTTGTTGATGCTTTATTTCAATGAATATATCATACTAATTATCTAATTACAATACAATACTATTCATCGAACCATGTAAAATAACTTTAATCATCATACTAATATATAACAAGATGTTCAGTAAAGAACATATAGCCTACTTTCTCCTAAATGCATGGGTATTGTTATAACTCTTTGTCCTTTTCAAGGAGTATAATTGAATGTTGGTTGTAGTAGCTTGTTGAAATACAACGTGCTATAGGGATATTAAACATGAATATGAGGTGCCCTTTGCTAGTGCTACCTCTGTAAAAAAAAATCATTCAATTCGGTTTCACCGTGTTTGAATTGATCTGGGGAATGGATTTGCACACATACATGGCCGCTATTTGCAAACTATTGGGCTGATGACCTTGTAGTCAGTCATAAGATGCTTTCCACAAAAAGGCATGTTGTTGCAAAATCCGGTAGAGATCAAATTATTAGGATGGTCGAAATTTGATTTAAGCTTTTAACATTTGGGTGGCCGTCATTCCGTTTCCGTCAAGATGGCGGCGATATAAAACATGACACTGAGGTGCCGTTTGTTGTGCTACCTCTGTACCAAATTTCGTTCAATTCGGTTTCACTGTGTTTGAATTGATAGGGGGAATCGATTTGCACACATACTTGGCCACCATCTGCAAACTATTGGGCTGATGATCTAGCAGTTTGGTCAGAATATGCTTCCCACATAAAGATTTGTTGTTGCAAAATTTGGTAGAGACTAGATTATTAGGTTGGTCGTAATTACATTTTAGCCTTTAACATTTGGGTGGCCGCGATTACGTTTCCGTCAAGATGGCGGTGATATAAAACATGACACTGAGGTGGCCTTTTCTAGTACTACCTCTGTACCAAATTTCGTTCCATTCGGTTTCACCGTGTTCGAATTAATAGGGGGAATCGATTTTCACACAAAGATGGCCGCCATCCGCAAAATATTAGGCTAATGACCTATTAGTTTGGTCGAAGGATGCTCCCTCCATAATGGTATGGTAGAGATCGGATGATTAGATTAATCGTAATTTGATTTAAGCTTTGAATATTTGTGTCGCCGCCATTACGTTTCCGTCAAGATGGCGGCAATATAAAACATGACACTGAGGTGCCCTTTGCTAGTGCTACCTCTGTACCAAATTTCATTCCATTCGGTTTCACCGTGTTCGAATTAATAGGGGTAATCGATTTTGACACAAACATGGCCGCCATCCGCAAACTATTAGGCTAATGACCTATTAGATTTGTCAAAGGATGCTCCCTTCATAAAGGTATGTTGTTGCAAAATTTGGTAGAGATCGGATTATTAAGTTAGTCGTAATTTGATTTAAGCTTTGAACATTTGGGTGGCCGCCGTTACGTTTCCGTCAAGATGGCGGCGATATAAAACATGACACTGGGGTGCCCTTTGCTAGTGCTACCTCTGTACCAAATTTCATTCCTTTCGGATTCACCGTGTTCGAATTTAATGGGTTATCGATTTCGACACAAAGATGGCCGCCATCCGCTAACTATTAGGCTAATGACCTATTAGATTTGTCAAAGGATGCTCCCTTCATAAAGGTATGTTGTTGCAAAATTTGGTAGAGATCGGATTATTAAGTTAGTCGTAATTTGATTTAAGCTTTGAACATTTGGGTGGCCGCCGTTACGTTTCCGTCAAGATGGCGGCGATATAAAACATGACACTGGGGTGCCCTTTGCTAGTGCTACCTCTGTACCAAATTTCATTCCTTTCGGATTCACCGTGTTCGAATTTAATGGGTAATCGATTTCGACACAAAGATGGCCGCCATCCGCTAACTATTAGGCTAATGACCTATTAGATTTGTCAAAGGATGCTCCCTCCATAAAGGTATGTTGTTGCAAAATTTGGTAGAGATCGGATGATTAAGTTAGTCGTAATTTGATTTAAGCTTTGAACATTTGGGTGGCCGCCATTACGTTTCCGTCAAGATGGCGGCGATATAAAACATGACACTGGGGTGCCTATTGCTAGTGCTACCTCTGTACCAAATTTCATTCCTTTCGGATTCACCGTGTTCGAATTTAAAGGGTAAACGATTTTGACACAAAGATGGCCGCCATCCGCAAACTATTAGGCTAATGACCTATTAGATTTGTCAAAGGATGCTCCCTCCATAAAGGTATGTTATTGAAAAATTTGGTAGAGATGGGATGATTAGGTTAGTCGTAATTTGATTTAAGCTTTGAACATTTGTTTGGCCGCCGTTACGTTTCCGTCAAGATGGCGGCGATATAAAACATGACACTGGGGTGCCCTTTCCTAGTACTACCTCTGTACCAAATTTCGTTCCATTCGGTTTCACCGTGTTCGAATTAATAGGGGCAATCGATTTTCACACAAAGATGGCCGCCATCCGCAAACTATTAGGCTGATGACTTATTAGTTTGGTCAAAGGATGCTGCCCTCATAAAGGTATGTTGTTGCAAAATTTGGTAGAGATCGGATGATTAGGTTAGTCGTAATTTGATTTAAGCTTTGAACATTTGTGTGGCCGCCATTACGTTTCCGTCAAGATGGCGGCGATATAAAACATGACACTGAGGTGTCCTTTGCTAGTGCTACCTTTGTACCAAATTTCGTTCAATTTGCTCTCACCGTGTTCGAATTGATAGGGGGGAACAGACATTCAGAGTACACACACTCACACACACACACACACACACACAGACTCACACACATACACACACACAGACAGACACACTTTTTTTCGCCCTGTAGTGATCTCATAAGTTTACTTTCATTTTTTGCAAAAATCGAAAGTAGGCTAAAAATGAGATGGTGTGTGTCTGTCTTTCTGTCTGTCTGTGTGTTACTCAATAACGCAAGAACCACTGGCCCGATTTAAATGAAATTTTGCATGGATGTAGCTGATTTACCATGTTTACATATAGGATACTTTTAATTTCGATATTTTGCACTATTAAGAAATAGCGACCATTTTAGTGACGTCACTACACCCTTAGGTTTCAAAATTTCATATTTCCATATCAAATAAAAAGAGAACGGTAGGAAATAGCAAACTTTTGTTGGCACATTTGAGATTCAAAATTTAATTTTCTATCCGAAAGGTCCTTATCACTTTTCGTGTATCTCCAACGGTTAGCGAGTAAAACCTACTTTTGTGACGTCACTACACCCTTTGGTTTCAAAATAACATATTTCCATTTCAAATAAAAAGAGAACGCTAAGAAATAGCAAACTTTTGATGGTATACAAGAGCTTTAGCATTTAATTTTCTATCCAAAAGGTTCTTATCACTTTTCGTGTATCTCCGACGGTTAGCGAGTATAACCAAAATTTGTGCAATAAAACACGGTCACATCGAGCGGTGCAGTATATCTCTACATATATAAAAAAGAAAATTTGTCTGTTTCTTTCTGAATTTCTACGGAAATTTGAGTTATTTACACGTTTCAGACTGTTTTATGATAGATGCGCGCGAAAATAATGTTTTGGTCTGTCTGTCTGTCTGTCTGTCTGTTTGCTTGATTGTCTGTGGACAACTTTGTTCCCTTATAACTCGAGAACGGCTGGGTGTATCAACGTAAAATTTGGTACAGATATCCATCAGAGGCACGACACTAATCATTGATGTAACTCTTCTTTATAGCTCTCATAAAAGGGGGCATACCCCCTTAAAATACATGCTGAAATAGGAGTAGAAGGACGAGACAAAGCTCATTTTCAGCCCCTCAATGTGAGAGACAAAACTCGGGGGCCCTAAAAGCACATTTTAAAGTCCTACGTCCAACCGTTTTTGAGATATTCCCAGAAAACTAATTTAATTTAATAAACTATGAACGAATGCAAGCCGATAACCATGGCAACAGATTCTCAGAGGTCCGTCTATTGCTGTAAGACGCAATGCAATTCCATTAATTAAATTGGTGTGAAAGTTTGCAAATGGCTAGAAGGTTATAACGGAACCAAATTAAGCTGTAGAATTCATCAATACGTATAATGCGCTTAAGGGGGTCAAGGGGTACAGTAGAATTTTTTCACGCGATTTACACCTCCGGGTGTGGTACGGCAGGTCTATTATATTCCTATCCCTATATTATATTATACTAACAGTAGTACCCGGCTTCGCCCGGTGGAATGATGATAATATTTTCAGTCTCCTTAACACTCAACGTCATTGATGAAGATGATACTGACGACGACTGCTATTGAACGGGTATAATAAACTTACACTCTAATAGAAACACATATTTTTAAATTACCGGCGAGTAAGACTGTGGTGTTGCCTAGTAGTACTGTATAATGGGCGTAACATCTAGGTCATTTTCCCTTTTGATGAGGATGACAATGAAGACTACTACTACTGAACGGGTATATTAAACCTACAAACCAATGGAAATACACATTTTATAAATCACAGGCAATGAAGACTGTGGTGTTGCTTAGTAGTACTGTATAATGGACGTAACATCTAGGTCATTTGCCCTTTTGATGAGGATGATATTGAAGACGACTACTACTGAACGGGTATATCAACCTTACAAATTAATGCAAATACATATTTTTAAAATCACAGGCTAGGTAGACTCTGGTGTTGTTTAGTAGTATAATGGACGTAACATCTAGGTCATTTGCCCTTTTGATGAGGATGATAATGAAGACGACTACTACTGAACGGGTATATCAAACTTACAAACTAATGGAAATACACATTTTAAAATCACAGGCCATGAAGACTGTGGTGTTACTTAGTCGTATAATGGACGTAATATCTAGGTCATTTGCCCTTTTGATGAGGATGATAATGAAAACTACTGTTGAATTGACACGACAAACTTACAAACTACAGTGATAGAAAGAAATATTTCAAAATTCACAGGCGATGAAGACTTATTGTGTGTGGTGATTAGTGGTATAATGGGCGTAACATCTAGGTCATTTGCCCTTATGATAATAATAAGGTAATGAAAAATGACTACTAAACGAACATGGTGTAATTTTAAATCTGATATAGGCAATTTAGATTTCTACCTTCGATGTCTTCCAAAGTCTGAACGTTATTTTCTGGCTTAGGCCTATACTCGATGCATGTAGTGAAAGAGCTTATCGAGTACTGTCCGGGTCCAAGCTGCACGAATCGAAGATGATGACGATATATGATGACAGACGTTCGGGGGGTTCCCGGTCCTATTCACATTGACCGGTGAATCACTCACTCTTTCGTAACACTACAGTGGTTTGAGCAAAGACCCTGTATGAACATCAGCATAGTCAGCAATACCAGGTAACACGGCGGGGTCTGGACATTTCTCTCATGTCAACTCGCAATGAATCAGCAAGCTATTCTCACACCTGGCCCCCTCCTCCACCCTCCACCCACCAGGGTCTCTCAACTTGTGGGACGTGGGTTTGCGACCACGGGACCCCAACTGAGTCCGGCATTGCTTCTACTTACTGGTGCCGGGCTCCTTTCAGTTCTCTTTCCTGTCAGCCTCCCTTGGTCAAACTCTTGTTCTCTTCCGACCTCGATGGTATCAGGGTATCCGAGGCCTAGCGACTCTTTCACTTTCCCGCCTTAATTGGCCCTTGTCTAATAATTCCTGATAGCCTCATTCTTCGAGGTGTCAGCCTTCTTTTTCTTTTCTTAATATCTCATGTCTTCTGCTCAAGACCCTCAAGGAGGCAGGGTGTGTGTAGCCCCACCACTTCTGGTGCACCCTGGATAGTGCTACATCCTCAAGGGCTCATGGCTGGTGAGTTCGGGAGATGGCAACCCTGAGGGTTTCCTGAGCGGGTCCGGTTTTACCCCTTTTTTCCATTGCCTTTGGGACGGACCCTGTCCTCTTTCCGGAAATGGAGTGGTCTGTCCGCAATTTCAAGCAGACAATGTTACTCGCAGGGTACCAAAGGGTAAGTATACAAATTTTGGTTCTGAACGGTGAAACGGTGTAGATTTGTGCCAAAGGGCCTAAATGCAGGGAATGGGGTGATCTGTCCGCAATTTCAAGTGGACAGGGTTACCCGCAGGGTTCGAAAGGGTAAGTATACAAATTTTGGTCCGGATCGGTGAAACGATATAGATTTTTGCCAAAGGGCCTAAATGCAGGAAATGGGGTGGTCTGTCCGAAATTTTAGGTGGACAGTGATATTCACAGAGTTACAAAGGGTAAGTATACACATTTTGGTTCAGATCGATGAAACTGTGTAGATTTTAGCCAAGGGGCCTAAATGCAGGGAATGGAGTGGTCTGTCCGCAATTTCAAGCGAACAGTGTTACTCGCAGGGTACCAAAGGGTAAGTATACAAATTTTGGCTCTGATCGGTGAAACAGTGTAGATTTGGGTCAAAGGGCCTAAATGCAGAGAATGGGGTGGTCTGTCCGAAATTTCAAGTGGACAGGGTTACCCGCAGGGTTGCAAAGGGTAAGTATACAAATTTTGGTTCGGATAGGTCAAACGGTGTAGATGTTTGCCAAAGGGCCTAAATGCAGGAAATAGGATGGTCTGTCCGAAATTTTAAGTGGACAGTGTTATTCACAGGGTTACATAGGGTAAGTATACAAATTTTGGTTGAGATCGGTGAAACGGTGTAGATTTGGGCCAAAGGGCCTAAATGCAGGGAATGGGGTGGTCTGTCGGAAATTTAAAGTGGACAGGGTTACCCGCAGGGTTCCGAAGGGTAAGTCTACAAATTTTGGTTCAGATCGGTGAAACAGTGTGGATTTGTATACATAACAGACAGACAGACAGACAGACAGACAGACAGACAGACAGACAAACATTGAGCTTTATATATATAGATTACTAGCAGTAGTACCCGGCTTCGCCCGGTGGAAAGATGATAATATTTCAGTCTCCTTAACACTCAACGTCATAAATTATATTTATTTATGTATTCATTTCTTACATTATCAAACCCAGTGACAATGTTTATACTTAAGTCAGTATGGGAAGGCTCTGTAAAATAATGATCATTCTCGTGATATTAGTCTTCAGTCCGAGTCGAGATATGTCGTTAGCGGTCCCAGAATTCGTGACATCTCAGTCGTAGAAGACTTTATGTGGTGGTGATTAGAAATATAATGGACTTAAAATCTAGGTCATTTACCCCAAATGACGTTGAGGGCGTAACATCTAGGTAATTTGCCCTACTGATCAGGATGATATTGAAAATTACTACATAACTGACATATGAAACTTACAAAATAATAGAAAAAGTTATTTTTAGGACTCACATTTCGGGAAAGACTTGATTATTTTTTGCCAAAAAGCTCCCACTTAGATCGCTATCTGGTTAAAAGTTTCGTCTTGTTAAGGTTTAAACTGTACGATAAATGTCTGAAGCAATTCCTCCTCAAAGAGAAGCTTCCAGATTTCGAAGTCGATATATCGTTAACGTTCCTGAGCATCCAGTTGTCTTTTCTTCTGACACAAAACATCTTCTACATAGTGATGATGAACATAGAAGCGACTACTGGCACATGTAACTTATCAACGAATGGGAATAATTGATACTTTAAAGGAATGAGAGGTCATTTGCCCTTTTGATGAGGATCACAATGAAGACTACTACTACTACTGAACGGTTATATCAAACTTACAAACTAATGGAAAATCACAGGCTAGGTAGACTCTGGTGTTGCTTAGTAGTATAATGAACGTAACATCTAGGTCATTTGCCCCTTTGATGAGGATGATAATGAAGACGACTACTACTGAACGGGTATATCAAACTTACAAACTAATGGAAATACATATTTTTAAAATCACAGGCTAGGTAGACTCTGGTGTTGCTTAGTAGTATAATGGTCGTAACATCTAGGTCATTTGACCCTTTGATGAGGATGATAATGAAGACGATTACTACTGAACGGGTATATCAAACTTACAAACTAAAGGAAATACACATTTTTAAAATCACAGGCTAGGTGGACTCTGGTGTTGCTTAGTAGTATAATGGACGTAACATCTAGGTCATTTGCCCCTTTGATGAGGATGATAATGAAGACGACTACTACTGAACGGATGTATCAAACTTACAAACTAATGGAAATACACATTTTAAAAATCACAGGCGATGAAGACTGTGGTGTTACTTAGTAGTATAATGGACGTAACATCTAGGTCATTTACCCTTTTGATGAGGATGGTAATGAAAACTACTGTTGAATTGACACGACAAACTTACAAACTACCGTGATAGAAAGAAATATTTCAAAATTCACAGGCGATGAAGACTTATTGTGTGTGGTGATTAGTGGTATAAAGGGTGTAACATCTAGGTCATTTGCCCTTATGATAATAATAAGGTAATGAAAAATGACTACTAAACGAACATGGTGTAATTTTAAATCTGATATAGGTAATTCAGATTACTACCTTCGATGTCTTCCAAAGTCTGAACGTTATATTCTGGCTTAGGCCTATACTCGATGCGTGTAGTGAAAGAGCTTATCGAGTACTGCTCGGGTCCAAGCTGCACGTAGCTGAGAATATCGCAGATGATGACGATATATGATGACAGACGTACGGGGGGGTTCCCGGTCCTATTCACATTCACCGGTGAATCACTCAGTCTTTCGTAACACTACAGCGGTTTGAGCAAAGACCCTGTATGAACATCAGCATAATCAGCAATAACAGGTAACACGGCGGGGTCTGGACATTTTTCTCATGTCACCTTGCGATGAATGAGCAAGCTATTCTCACCCCTGCCCCCTATTCCCCCCTCCACCCACCAGGGTCACAACTTGTGGGACGTGGGTTTGCGACCACGGGACCCCAGCTGAGTCCGGCATTGCTTCTACTTACTGGTGCCGGGCACCTTTCAGTTCTCTTTCCTGTCAGCCTCCCTTGGTCAAACTCTTGTTCTCTTCCGACCCCGATGGTATCAGGTTATCCGAGGCCTAGCGACTCTTTCACTTTCCCGCCTTAATTGGCCCTTGTCTAATCATTCCTGATAGCCTCATTCTTTTCTTAATATCTCATATCTTCTGCTCAAGACCCTCAAGGAGGCAGGGTGTGCTTAGCCCTGGTGCACCCTGGATAGTGCTACATCCTCAAGGGCTCATGGCTGGTGAGTTCAGGAGCTGGCAACCCTGAAGGTTTCCTGAGCGGGTCCGGTTTTACCCCTTTTTTCCATTGCCTTTGGGACGGACCCTGTCCACTTTCCGGGAATGGAGTGGTCTGTCCGCAATTTCAAGCAGACAGTGTTACTCGCAGGGTATCAAAGGGTAAGTATACAAATTTTGGTTCTGATCGGTGAAACGGTGTAGATTTGGACCAAAGGGCCTAAATGCAGAGATTGGGTTGGGCTGTCCGAAATTTCAAGTGGACAGGGTTACCCGCAGGGTTGCAAAGGGTAAGTATACACATTTTGGTTCTGATCGGTAAAACGGTGTAGATTTGGACCAAAGGGCCTAAATGCAGAGATTGGGTTGGTCTGTCCGAAATTTCAAGTGGACAGGGTTACCCGCAGGGTTGCAAAGGGTAAGTATACAAATTTTGGTTCGGATCGGTGAAACGGTGTAGAAGTTTGCCAAAGGGCCTAAATGCAGGAAATGGGGTGGTCTGTCCGAAATTTTAAGTGGACAGTGTTATTCACAGGGTTACATAGGGTAAGTATACAAATTTTGGTTGAGATCGGAGAAACGGTGTAGATTTGGGACAAAGGGCCTAAATGCATGGAATGGGGTGGTCTGTCGGAAATTTCAAGTGGACAGGGTTACCCGCAGGGATCCGAAGGGTAAGTATACAAATTTTGGTTCAGATCGGTGAAACGGTGTGGATTTGTATACATAACAGACAGACAGACAGACAGACAGACAAACATTGAGCTTTATATATATAGATTATATTATGGCGAACAACGAGGAGACAAACCCCCTCGGTGCCAGAAACAAAACTTGGGGGCCCTAAAATGAGTTCGGGAGATGGCAACCCTGAGGGTTTCCTGAGCGGGTCCGGTTTTACCCCTTTTTTCCATTGCCTTTGGGACGGACCCTGTCCTCTTTCCGGAAATGGAGTGGTCTGTCCGCAATTTCAAGCAGACAATGTTACTCGCAGGGTACCAAAGGGTAAGTATACAAATTTTGGTTCTGAACGGTGAACCGGTGTAGATTTGTGCCAAAGGGCATAAATGCAGGGAATGGGGTGATCTGTCCGCAATTTCAAGTGGACAGGGTTACCCGCAGGGTTCGAAAGGGTAAGTATACAAATTTTGGTCCGGATCGGTGAAACGATATAGATTTTTTCCAAAGGGCCTAAATGCAGGAAATGGGGTGGTCTGTCCGAAATTTTAGGTGGACAGTGATATTCACAGAGTTACAAAGGGTAAGTATACACATTTTGGTTCAGATCGGTGAAACTGTGTAGATTTTAGCCAAGGGGCCTAAATGCAGGGAATGGAGTGGTCTGTCCGCAATTTCAAGCGAACAGTGTTACTCGCAGGGTACCAAAGGGTAAGTATACAAATTTTGGCTCTGATCGGTGAAACAGTGTAGATTTGGGTCAAAGGGCCTAAATGCAGGAAATAGGGTGGTCTGTCCGAAATTTTAAGTGGACAGTGTTATTCACAGGGTTACATAGGGTAAGTATACAAATTTTGGTTGAGATCGGTGAAACGGTGTAGATTTGGGCCAAAGGGCCTAAATGCAGGGAATGGGGTGGTCTGTCGGAAATTTAAAGTGGACAGGGTTACCCGGAGGGTTCCGAAGGGTAAGTCTACAAATTTTGGTTCAGATCGGTGAAACAGTGTGGATTTGTATACATAACAGACAGACAGACAGACAGACAGACAAACATTGAGCTTTATATATATAGATTATTATATTATGGCGAACATCGAGGAGACAAAGCCCCCTCGGTGCCAGAAACAAAACTTGGTGGCCCTAAATGGTCCTCGAAAACTACATTATAAGGCCCTAAAACCAAAAGTATCTGAAATATTCCCAGAAAACTAATTTAAATTAAAAAACTAATGAAGGAATGGAAATCGCTAACCATGACAACATTATCTCAAAGGGTGGCATCCAACTTTCCATCTATTTCTGTAAGAAGTAATGTCACTCTATTTATTACATTTCTGTGAAAGTTTGCAAATGGCTATATGGTTATCACGGAACCAACGTAGACTGTATAATTCATCAATGCAATTAAGGGGGTCAAGGGGTAACCTTGATTTTTTTCATGCAATTTTCACGTGCGACATATAGTACAGAAGGACTATTATATCTCCAAACATTTGCAAAGTGAAATGCCATGCCCTGTGGTTCAGATTCCACGTAAAATGGAGGTCCCGTGGCTTATGATCTCGCGATTAATGGTCACGTAAAACTACAATCATCCTTTATATCTCCAAACAGCAACATTATTTTCAAAAATTCCTGAATTGAATCAGCATTTTTTGCGGCTTTTAGGAATTTGGGCCATTTGAGACTAAAGAACCTGAATTTTCATGCACCACAAGCCTTTATAATTTACTAGCAGTAGTACCCGGCTTCGCCCGGTGGAATGATGATAATGTTTTAAGGTCTCCATAGAAATATAATGGACTTAAAATCTAAGTCATTTGCCCCCAAAGACAATGAGGGAGTAATATCTAGGTCATTTGCCCTTTTGATAAGGATGATAATAAAAACTACTGTTGAATTGACACGTCAAACTTACAAACTACCGTAATAGAAATACATATTTCAAAATTCACAGGCGAGGAAGACTTATTGTGTGTGGTGATTAATGGTGTAATGGGCGTAACATCTACTGTAGGTCATTTGCTCTTATGATGAGGATGATAAGGGAAACTACTACCGGTATTGAATTGACACTTCAACGTATAATGTACACAATGTACTGTAATAAAAATAACTATATGGCGGCTTCGGTGGCGTATTTGGTAGCATGCTGAGCTTCTATGCCCAAGATAGCGGGTTCAAACCCGGCCGAAGCCGTCGGATATTTTAAGAGCGTTAAAAATCCGTCAGTATGCCTTTCTTCGGAGGGGAAGTAAAGCCGGCGGTCCCATGTCAGATTTATGGCATGTTAAAGAACCTTCCACTAATTACACCTGTGTGAAGCTAAATTGGATAGGTAAACAACGCGCATAGATGTCTACGACCGTTGCCAAGAGCCGACTGCAGTGGCGTCTAGTAGCTAAGTTCCGAACTTGGCCTAGTAGTCGTTGACGGTGGCGCTTGGCGGCAAAAGTAACGAACTATTTGAAGAATTCTAAGTTGCAGTTTGTACTTAAATTAAAAAACAGATAACACACACTAATACAGTCATCACAATTAACACCTGTTATCAGACAGATTCTACACACACCCAAAGTACACGGGACTACATGACCGCGTTGTCGCAGCCCCTAAACTTAAGAACCAACCAACCAAAAATAAATATTTTAAAAATCACAGTCGAGAAAGACTTTATGCGGCGGTGATTATTGGTATGATGCGCGTAACATCTAGGTCATCTGCTCTTATGATGATGATAATAATAAGGTAATGAAAAAATGACTACTAAACGAACATGGTGTTATTTTAAAACTGATATAGGTAATTCAGGTGTCTAGCTTCGATGTCTTCCAAAGTCTCAACCTTATTTTCTGGCTTAGGCCTGTACTGGATGCGTCTAGTGAAAGAGCGTACTGCTCGGCAAAGACAAAGAATATAGGTCCAAACTGCACGAACCTGAGATGATCGCAGATGATGACGAAATATGATGACACACGTTCGGGGTTCCCCGTCCTATACAGATTGACCGGGAATCACTCACTGTTTCGCAACGGCCCTGTGCTGGCATCAGCATAGACAGCAGGAGATAACACGGCGGGCTCTGGAAAGTACACTCAAGACACCACGCGATGAATCAGCAAGCTATTCTCACAACTGACCCCCCCCCAGGGTCTCACAACTTGTGGGACGTGGGTTGGCGACCACGGAACCACAGCTGAGTCTGGCATCGCTTTTACTTCCTGGTGCCGGGCTCATTTCAGTTCTCTTTCCTGTCGGCCTCCCTTGGTCAACTCTTGTTCTCTTCCGACCCAGACTGTATTAGGGTATCCGAGGGCTAGGGAGTCTTTCAATTTCCCGCCTTAATTGGCTTTGTCTCATCTTTCCTGATACCCTCATTCTTCGAGGTGTCTGCCTTCTTTTCCTTTTCATAATAGCTCCTGTCTTCTGCTCAAGGCCCTCAAAGAGGCAGGGTGTGTGTAGACCCACCACTTCTGGTACACCCTCAAGGGCTCATGACTGGTGAGTTAGGAAGCTGGCAACCCCGAGGAATTCCTGAGCTACATGCAGGGAATGGAGTGGTAGGCCTATGTCAGAAATTTCAAGTGGACAGTGTTACGCATCGGTTCCAAAGGGTAAGTAAGTATACACACTTTGTTTTCGATCGGTGAACGATGTAGATTTGTACCAAAGGGCCTTAATGCGGGAAATGGAGTGGTCTATCCGAAATTTCGAGTGAACAGTGTTACTCGTCGAGTTCCAAACGGTAATTATGTAAAATCTGGTTGAGATCGGTGAAACTGTGTAGTTTTGTGCCAAGGGCCAAAATGCAGGGAATGGAGTGGCCTGTCCAAATTTTAAAGTGGACAGTGTTACTCATCATCATCATCATCATCTTGTACAGTTTCCAGCCCCAGGCTGGGTCTGTTTGGAACATCGGGTTCCAAAGGGTAGGTATACACATTTTGTTTTCGATCGGTGAACGATGTAGATTTGTGCCAAAGGGCCTAAATGCGTGAAATGGAGTGGTCTGTCCGAAATTTCGAGTGGACAGTGTTACTCGTCGAGTTCCTAAGGGTAATTATGTAAAATCTGGTTGAGATCGGTGAAACGGTGTAGTTTTCTGCCAAAGGGCCAAAAAGCAGGGAATAGTGTGGTCTGTCCGAAATTTAAAGTGAACAGTGTTACTTGTCGGGTTCTACGGGGAAGTATATAAAATTGGGGTCAGATCGGTGAAACGGTGTAGATTTGTGCAAAATAGCCTAAATGCAAGGGATGGAGTGGCCTCTCCGCAATTTCAAGCAGACAGTGTTAGTCGCAGTGTTCCAAAGGGTAAATATACAAATTTTGGTTGAGATCGGTGAAACGGTGTGGATTTGGGACAAAGGGCCTAAATGCAGGGAATGGAGTGGTCTGTCCGCAATTTCAAGCAGACAGTGTTACTCGCTGGGTACCAAAGGGTAAGTTTCCGAATATTGGTTCTTATCGGTGAAACGGTGTAGATTTGTGCCAAAGTGCCTAAATGCAGGGAATGGAGTGGTCTGTCCGACATTTTAAATGGACAGTGTTACTCGCAGGGTTCCAAAGGGTAAGTATACAAAGTTTGGTTCAGATCGGTGAAACGGTGTAGATTTGTGCCAAAGGGCCTAAATGCAAGGGATGGAGTAGCCTCTCCGCAATTTCAAGCAGACAGTGTTAGTCGCAGTGTTCCAAAGGGTAAATATACAAATTTTTGTTGAGATCGGTGGAACGGTGTAGATTTGGGCCAAAGGGCCTAAATGCATGGAATGGAGTGGTCTGTCCGCAATTTCAAGCAGACAGTGTTACTCGCAGGGTTCCAAAGGGTAAGTATACACATTTTGGTTCAGATCGGTGAAACGGTGTAGATTTGTGCAAAAAGGGCCTAAATGCAGGGAATGGCGTGGTCTGTCCGAAATTTCAAGCAGACAGTGTTACTCGCAGGGCACCAAAGGGTAAGAATACGAATTTTGGTTCTGATCGGTGAAACGGTGTAGATTTGGACCAAAGGGCCTAAATGCAGGGAATGGGGTGGTCTGTCCGAAATTTTAAGTGGTCAGTGTTACTCGCAGGGTTCCAAAGGGTAAATATACAAATTTTGGTTGAGATCGGTGAAACGGTGTGGATTTGGACCAAAGGGCCTAAATGCAGGGAATGGGGTGGTCTGTCCGAAATTTCAAGTGGACAGTGTTACTCGCAGGGTTCCAAAGGTTAAATATACAACTTTTGGTTCAGATCGGTGAAACGGTGTAGATTTGTGCAAAAGGGCCTAAATGCAGGGCATGGGGTGGTCTGTCCGAAATTTAATGTTGACAGGGTTACCCGCAGGGTTCCAAAGGGTAAGTATACAAATTTTGGTTCAGATCGTTGAAACGGTGTAGATTTGTATACATAACAGACAGACAGACAGACAGACAGACAGACAGACAAACTTTGTGCTTTATATATATAGAAGATAGATGAAAGAGGTCTTCCTGTGTATGTGGAACTTACACAACGAAGAGGGTCATTTTTTATGTGAGGTGTATTGCGTTTCGTCTACAAGTCTTTCAATTCTATTTCACGTCAAGAAGTACAAGTTAGGTGAATTTAGTTTGAGAGCAAATTTTAACTAATCTTTCTTTTGTCGACATACGGGTTCATCGTAAGGATGATTTTGTTTGATACTGTATGGCAGATATACCCATATTTGGATATCTGGGTGATATGTTGTAGACAATAGAATCGTCTGTCTGTCTTTCTGTGTATCTTTATGTACGCCTATAAATCGTGTTCGTAGGCGTGGTGCATCGTAAAATTAGGTATGGTAATCATGAGTCAATACACCAATCATTTATAAAACTCCTCACCGTACTTTTCAAACAGTAGAAGGGTGAATATAGGGAAAACTTCTCAAAATACATGCTAAAATAGGCGAAATATAAAAAATTATCCTAGAAGGACGATCAAAGCATATGTTGCGCTTCTCAATGTGAGACACAAAATTCGCGAGTCTATAAGGGGTCTCCGAAAACCACATTTTAAGGCCCTTAAATTAACAGTGTGTGTGGTATTCCCTGAAAACTAACTTCGTTCTGATAAACTTATAATGGAAGGAAATCCGCTAACCATTGCATCAGTAGCTCAATTGATAATGTCTGGTGTTAATATATAACACCGTTTGAAGGACGGGTACTTCTTCTATACTAATATATAAAAATGAGATGGTGTGTGTCTGTCTTTCTGTCTGTCTGTGTGCTATTCAATAACGCAAGAACCACTGGTCCGATTTAAATGAAATTTTGCATGGATGTAGCTGATTTACCAGGTTTACATATAGGATACATTTTATTTCGATAATTTGTACTATTAAAAATGGAGACCATTTTAGTGACGTCACTACACACTTTATTCAAAGCTTCATATTTCCTTATCAAATAAAAAGAGAACGCTAAGAAATAGCAAACTTTTGACGGTACATACGAGCTTTACTTTTCATTTATCTCCAACGGTTAGCGAGTAAAACCCACATTTATGACGTCACTACACCCTTTGGTTTCAAAATTTGATATTTCAATTTCAAATAAAAATAGAACGCTAAGAAATAGCATCCTTTTGATGGCATACATGAGCTTTAACATTCAATTTTCTATCCAAAAGGTCCTTAACACTTTTCGTGTATCTCCAACGGTTAGCGAGTAAATCCTAAATTTGTGCAATAAAACACGGTCAACACCGAGCCGTGCATTATATCTCTACATATATAAATAGAAAATGTGTGTGTTTTTTTCTGAATTTCTACGGAAATTTGAGTTATTTACACGTTTCAGACTGTTTTATGATAGATGCAAGCGAAAATAATGTTTTGGTCTGTCTGTCTGTTTGTTTGATTTTGGACAAATTTGTTCCCTTATAAATCGAGAACGGCTGGGTGTATCAACGCAAAATTTGGTACAGATATCCATCAGAGGCACGACACTAATCATTGATGTATCTCTTCTCTGTACCTATCATAAAAGGGGGCATACCCCCTTAAAATACATGCTGAAATAGGAGTAGAAGGACGAGACAAAGCCCATTTTCAGCCCCTCAATGTGAGAGATAACATTCGGGGGCCCTAAAAACATATTT
The DNA here is from genome assembly GCA_946902985.2 of Meconema thalassinum. NCBI lineage: Eukaryota > Metazoa > Arthropoda > Insecta > Orthoptera > Tettigoniidae > Meconema > Meconema thalassinum. The sequence goes on from OX336390.1 coordinate 655,496,788, forward strand.
TAAGGTCCTACGTCCAACCGTTTTTGAGATATTCCCAGAAAACTAATTTCATTTAATTCAGTGGATAGGGATACTGTTTTTGACACATTGAAGGAATACCAAGTTGATCAAAAAACCATAAATTTAATAAAACTTACATTAACTAATACGATTTCCAGAGTCAAATTTTTAAATGAAGTTAGCGAGCCCTTCGAGGTAAAAACTGGGCTAAGACAAGGGGACAGTCTATCACCACTGCTTTTCAATTTGGTCTTGGATAAAGTCATGAGGACGTTTTGGGAGAAGAACGATTCAAGTGCTAAAATTGGTACAAAGAATAAGAACCTCAAAGTCAAAGGTTTAGCATTTGCTGACGACGTAGCGTTGTTTGCTGAATCAGAACAAGAAGCTATTAACCAAATAGATCAGTTAAAAGAAACGGCGGAAATAGCGGGCTTACAGATTTCGTTGGTAAAAATAGAGATGATGACAAGTGATCAGAAATACACTAAGAAAATGATAAAAACAAATTGTGGGAGCATCAGGGTCACTGACCGATTTAAATATCTTGGAGAAATAATTAGTAGCAATGGGACGGATAAATTGGCAATCGAGAACAAAAAAGGGAAATTGGAAAGATTAAATTTTTGTACAAAAATATATACAATAAAAAGAACCTGTCTATCAATGCAAAATTACGACATTTTAATGCTGTTGTTAGACCAGTCATCTTGTACGGCATGGAAACTACAAATATAACCGGAATGGAGAATTTGCTCAAGATAGAAAGAAGAATTTTAAGAAGGTTTTATGGTCCTAGGAAAACACAGGAAGGTTATAGACTGAAAACGAATGCAGAAATCGACAACCATGAAGTGATGATCAGAAAACGGCGACTTCAGTTCTACGGACATATGGTCCGCATGGATTGCTCAAGGTTAAACAAAAAAATTTTTGATAAAATCTGGAACTATAAAGGACAAGGAGGCTATGTAAAACAAATGAAAGAAGAACTTAAAAAATTCAAAATTACTGAAGAAGATTGTCTAAATCGAATAGAGTACAGAAAAAAAATTTTTGGTCTCAAAATTCTTGTCGGGGAGAAGAAAAATCTCAACAGAGGAGAATGGACTGCTGAAAGATGAGCTGCACAGTCGACCAGGATGAAAGACTTCTGGAAGAGAAAGAAGGAAACTAGACCTATAAAGAAGTGATATTTGCGTGGTCCTTGTTGGCCTGTCCGCGGTGTGTATATATATATATATATTGTGCCCTTTTAGCAAGAAATATGCCAATCACAGTATACCAGCGTAGCTCAATTCGGAATTTTCGGGGCAGCGGTAAGTTCCCCCACTCTGTGACTCACATATTTTGGATTAATTAGAGGATACACTTGCAAAAATAACAACAAAATCAACTCCTATTTTAACACATTTAATTAATAAAATTAATGGCGCTACAAACACTTTAACAATTTAATTACTGGCCCATAATCATCTACTTGTTCCAAATGAACAAGGAATCACAAATATAATAAAACAAATATTGTATTTAAACATATGGTTTCCACATAAACCAACAATTCCTACTTAGTCTTACTTCCATAAAGCATCAACTGTAAGTTTTATATAACTCCGAGCTCTTTTGGCTCCATGCTTTACATAATAATGGTGTCATTCTTGTACACCTCAAATACTATCTTTTATATTTTCTTAATCCTCCAAACAAATGTATAATTACATTTAAAATCTTATGTTAATTATCTAACTCAATATTTTGGGCATGTTCACACATTCAGCTGTTATCATCTCTCTTTATTTTCACAAATATATTAAGGTAATCAGGAAATCACTTGTGTACTCCAGAGCGTGAAGATACTTGACACAGTCAAAAAACTATAGTTACTCCCGAAACTTAGTTGCCTTCAATTAACTCATGGAATCCTACTTCCATACATCATTACAATAGGGATTGTTATTTATCTCTTATGTCTTATAAGACCATTATCACATAAGAAACTACGATCTGAACAGGCAAACGAAAATATCAATCTACAAGGACCTCGGTTCAACGCCCGGGTCGTTAACAACTTTAAACACTCACGGTGTCTTTACTACATCTTACGAGACGGTTTCGGCCCACCCTTACTCTAAGAGAGCCAGGCCATTATACTCGGGCGCGATTTATGACACGGAGGGTGACGGGCGACTCTCTGTCTAACCCACGTTAGCAGCTCCTTTCCAAGGCTTTCAAAACAAACCTTCACATTATACTCAGTCCTGGGGAGAGACCGGGCTTTTACTGTACTGTATCCATTTAAACAAATATTCTTTGGTTCATAGACCACTTTCGTAACCTTGGCATTTATTAATTATGAGAGGGTCCTCATTGATTGGGAAGATTAATACACATTCGACGACGAAGAATTAAGGGGCTTTAATCATTAAAGGATTCTGAGTTCGAATCTCTTCACATGCCTCGGGAACCATTCCCTTATAGAGGACTTATACAAGACGCGATTTAAAGTCGGCCGTGGCCTACATGACATACGCTCAATAATACCATACATTAGCTCCCTTTTAATACATACACAATGCCTCGTGATACTACGTCACAAATAGAGGACTTATACAATTATCAATTCACTACAATCAACTACCCTCCATAAGTAATTTACCAAGTATTTTAACTTCTACGCTTTCCTAGCGTGACATTTTTAATATTATTCGCGCTCCTTTGCGCTATGCATTATTTTAAGCCGAAATGTCTTCCCAAGAACTGATAAATCTCATTAGTAACAATTCATATTATTTTTAATTCTTATATTAATCTTTTCCGTTGCCGATAAATCGCTCCCTTTTAAAACATTCCCTTGAACATCATATCTTACACATACATTAAGGCTTTAACGCTCTTATGTTCACATCAATTTATTTGATCTTTATTTAATATTTCCATATTTAGTTATTAGTATTATCTTTATTCTTTACACAAGCTCAAAAGCTATTTCTTTCATATCTCAACTTTACTTTATTTAAATATCTTTCATGATAACTACTGATATTTCGCTTGCTCTTATGACATTCGTTAAATACATTAACATTTTATTCACATATTTCCTCTACGGGATTTATTCTTTACATAATCATTTCTAATTTCTCAAATTTTTATTATTGTTCAGACCGCGTTCTTGTTTATTCAGTATTTATTTCTTAAAACACATCCCTTTTACTCAAAACTCCGGTGGATTTGTACACAACCATTTCCTGACACCAAAATAGAATGAAATTCAGTACTCACATGTTTTTAAGATCGTCCCATGATCTTTATTCTTGTGCGGTGTTTCATTTAGGGCCCACTTTGAACTTTTACTCCATATTAAAGGAATTCATCTTATGTACAAACACTTCTTGACACATATTTAAGACACTTAACATTGACGACATTTTTATACACTGATGTGTCCCTTTTGAACACATAATAAACACTAAAAATATTAGTTTAACACACAATCTTGATAAATTTACACTTCACAATTCTTGATCACTAGGCCGTATTTCTGAGCCTATCACTCGTGACCTTTTAATTTCCCGTTTCCAAGGGTGAAATTTATTCAATGTCGGCTTCCTATCCTGCAGAATACGAAAGTCTCGAAACATCTACTGTTCCCTGGAATCCAAATTCTTCTACTCCTATCCTGGATGACCGGCTATTTATCTAGCTTGAACGGCTTCTTTGTAGATCTGGCTTATCGATCCTAGCGAAAGTCTATTCGGATCGAGGTCTCCTCAATGACCTATAGATTTAGTTTATAGCATCTAGTACTTCTCGAGTCTAGTACTTTTAGAATATTCGCCTGCTTTTTTGGAGATAATGTTTATAGTCTCCGTGCTTCTTTATTTGATCGGTTCTAGCACTCCTACGTTTCTGATATACGTTCCGAACCTTATTCTGTTCTTCCCTTTTTGGGTTCTTTAATTTAGATAACAGTTTATCTTTCTGGTACGGTACTTCCGTACGTTATGATATATTCGTTCGTCTATTTAACGAACTATCGCCTTTAAGTCCGACGTTCGCAGCCTGCTCAGACTATATCTTACGAACTTTCACTATAACTTGTATACAGTCGGGCCTAAATCCTGTACCTAGGATTTTCCTAATCTTTCAATACGGCGATACTTTAAATTTCTTCTTTACCACTCCTTATGGAGGCAAGCAAGTTGTTAATATTGCGACGCCTATGGCTATCGGATATTACTTCTGCGGTGTAACACAGCGTTTCTCCCCTCAAGGAGTACTAGTAACTGTCTTCGATGTGACGCAGAGTTACGCCCCACACGGCTGTCTGGATACTGATGTGCTGTGATGTAGTCTTACGCCCCTCACTGACTGTCGGAATGACTGCATGCGTAGTAACACCCTCGCGGGTTGTCAGAATAACTGCATTCGGTGTTTGATGTAGCACAGTGACGTGCCCTCAGGCCGTTTGAAACTGCATTTACTGTTGATGCTCCAGCGTCACGTCCCCCTGGACGGACTTGTACTGCGTGATGCGTGATTACGCCCCTCACGGGCTGTCGGAACTGCATGATTGGCTTGGTGAGGCCAGGAGTTTTATACCTTTTCGCTACAAAAAGATAAGACTCTAGTCCTTTCTGTGGCCAATTTCTAAAATAATGGTGGCACAAATATAAAAATTATACCTTCCGAAAGCTCGTCTTCTCAATGTCAAATAATCTCATTGCCCCTAAGAATCGATCGTGCAATTCGGAGATATTAATTAATTTCTCGTCCTCAATTGTGTGGGTGTTGCATTTCTTTTGCTTTCTCCCCTCCACACAGGCCTTGATAATTCCCCGATGACGTCGTCTTGCGTTTGCAGTTTTCTCCTGCGCAATTATTAAATGGTTTCTCTTTACTAAAAAATCTCTCATTCGAAATGATTCACTGTACTGTACTTGTTTACTCATTATTATACTTGTAAACGGGTTAAATTTAATTATTCCTCTTCTGGCGCATAAGCGGTGTTGTCAATTTCCAGCAACGTAAGGTCGATTTCCGAGTCAGGCTTCCTTGTTTAATCTTGGGAAATTTCCACTCGGTTATTAATACTCATGACTCGCTCCCTTCTGAATGTCAAGAGGGATGATCTCATCTCACGAACACCTGGTCCTCGCCTCTTGCACCATATTAGGCTAGCATCTTAGCTGGATCTTTCTTTAAGTTACATTAGAAACTATACGTTTCTTTCATTTCTTCCCCAAATGCATGGATTCGCCCTCATTGGACCCTATGGCACATGGGTTAATCTCTCCCCTCCTTAGGTAAATAAATTTTCGAAAAATTTTGAGGAAATTTATTTCAATTAATCATATCTGTCTTTATTCGTCGAAGCCATCATAACGATGTCCGTACCTTCCGTTGTTTTTACTTCTTTAAAGTCGTATCCGGTAATTGTGTAGGTCGGGTATGCTCTGTCCCTACCCTTTCTCTCTTTCTTTACTTGTCTGGACTTTAAGTCCCCAGAACCTCATTCTTCCTTACGGGTTTGGTCTATCCCTACCCGTTTCCTTATTTCATCATTTTCCTTTCTTAAATTGGAATTTTCTTCTTCAATAAATTCAATTATTTCTTTAATTTCCCAATACAATTTCTCCAATTCGCATTCGCACTCGAATGCTTGAGCTCTATTTTCTATTTCTTCCTTATTCTTGTTTATGTCAAAAGCGGATTCATCTCTACATGTTTCCATAACCAGGGCTTGTTCATTTACTTCATCGAAATCTTCGGGAGGGTAATATAATTTCAAATTTGCTGAATTCATGGTCACTTCGTGATCCGTTTCACAGTGCCGAATTCTATATGCGTTATTCCTCAAATCTCTGATTATTTGATACGGTCCGTGGTACATTTTCTGGAACTTCTTGTACACACGGTTCCCTGGATCCGAAATGGCTGGTCTTTTTACTAACACCATTTCTCCTGCTAATAATGGTCGATGATACCTCTTATGCCTATTTCTTCTCTGCCTCCTGTCGGCTTGAGCTTTTAGATGCTCAAAGGCTCTTCTAATACGTACATCTCTTCCAGGCTGAGCGTCTGCTGGTCTAGGAATTACCAGACTCCAAGGTCTTTCTGGTTGCTCATTCCGATGTAACGTTATGGGTATCTCTCCTGTGGATTCATGGATTGTATTATTTATACAAAATTCGATAATATCCAAGATATCTATCCACTTCCAATTTTCTTCGGCACAGTATATTCTACAATACTTGGCCGTCTCTCTCATCACTCTTTCTACAGGATTTGCCTCAGGATGGCGAATACTTGACAAAATCTGACGTATTCCAAGTCTTTCTAATTCTCGTCTGAACTCTACACTGGTGAAACAACTGCCGTGATCCGACAAAAATTCTCAGGTTTCCCCAGAATCGGTATCACTTTTTTCTTAAGTCGTTTTTACACCTGTTTGGTACTAGTCTTCTGTATGGGAGCAAGGACAACCATTTTAGTGAAGACATCCATAGCCACCATTATGTGTCGATTTCCCCTTCTTGCCTTTGGCAAAGGTCCAAAATTATCAATAGATATGATTTGGCCGGGCCTTTCAGGCAACAATGGTATAGTCTTCTGCCTCATCAGGAATGCATTAGGTTTGATCCTTTGACATAGATCACATGTCTTTAGCGTGTCCCTTACAGTTTCTCTCAGTCTCGGCCATATAAATGCTTCTTTCAGCATCGAGACTGTTTTGTCGACTCCCATATGTCCGAACGATCTATGGGCTAACCATACTATTTTCCTCTGCAAAATTGCAGGTACAACAATCCTTAATTTTGTATGGTCAGAGTCTACAAACTTATATAACAATCCATTATAAAACGTGTAGTCTTGAGCTATTTTATTAGCTTCCGTGTACGCTGGTGTTCCTCTTATCAAGCCTCCCTCAAGGAAAGATATGAGCATGTTCATCCATGGATCCTCCCGTTGTCTTTGAATAATGCTTCTTAACTCATTAAGAGTACGCTGATCCCTGTCTTCCAAATCTATAGCCATTACTTCCTCTTCTATGGACTCTGGCTGTCTACTTAAGTAGTCTGGAACTATATTTTCTTTTCCTGGGCAGTACTCTATCTTGTGAACCACTTTTCAGAATTTATTGTAATTATTATTATTATCATCATGATTATTATTATTATTATTGTCATGTGTTGTGACATCTCTATATTACGCCTCGAGAGTTTAAAAGTGCGCAGTTTGTCTGTATGTATCTCTCTGTCTAACGTTGTGCAACCCCTGGCTACATACTGCCTTGTTCTCTCGTATTGGCTAGTGTTGTTGCTACCTTGCATTTTGTTGTGCAATTCGTTCTGCCATTGGCTCTGACAATATTTGACGCGAGTTTGGGGCCACTCCCAAACTACGCATTTGATTTTTCTGAGAGGCTTCTCTCCCCTCTGGGGGGACAGAAGCTTGGTCAGTCTTAGACGCGCCGAGATGTAAGGCGAACGTGTGTATTCGGGCAGAGGCCCACCCTCATGGCGCAGCGGAATGTGAGTACGGCTCAATGTATTTCTATCTAACGCAATGTAATTGTTTTTGTTAAACGTTCCTTCTTTTGCTTAATTCTCTTTCCTTTTCAAGATGTTACTGTTAGTATTATAATCCTTGAACCAGATCTCCGAGACCTTGTGTAATGTCATACGGCGGAGTTCTTTTTGTTGCTTTTGTTATGTACCCTCATCACAGTTTTATTATTTTGGTTAATACCTGTAAGATTCGAAAGTATTGCGTTTCTGCGTCTTGGCTTATGTATATTTTCCTGTCGGGCCTTGGTGCTCGTCTTTTGCGTCGGTGTCTCTTTTGTACCACAAATGTTTCATTTGATTGGTAGCAATTGGACCTTTGTTTGCGGACAGTATGTGTGAGGTAACGGGACTTATGTCCAACGTCCCACTAATACGTGTCCCCTTTGTTTATAGAATATATGTGACGGTGGTTAACTGGGATTTTCTCCAGCTCCGATGTCATATTATTCTTTTTTTATATGTCGTGTTGTTGCGGCATTATGTTGGAGTATAAGCCTGTTTTTTTATAGCGTGCTTTCGATTTTTACCGGTCTCTTTCGTCCCAAGTCAATTGTAATGTAATGTATCTCCGTATATCTCATTTTCCTTTTGTTTTGTTTTTATCTTTCGATTTTCGCCGTATTACATAACTTAATGATATTCCCCCTTTTCTTCCCCTTCTTCCTACCTCCGTGAAATCTCTCTTCCCTTTGTTTTACTCCCCTCACTCCTCCCCCATCCCTCAGGTATGTTTACAATAACATCATGAAAAGCCTCGCGTCTTAGCAGTTCGAATTTTGACTTTTTGCAAGTTTGTAGTTTCTCTCTAACTTTTGTAAGTTTCGTTTTATTTTCTTTCAAGTTTGTATCTTTTCGTTAGATTCATGTTGTTGAGCGGTACTCAGGTTCTGTCGTGCTTTTTAGTTTTTTTTTTGTTTTTGAATTCTTTATTCTTGGTATTGGGTTTCTTTTGTATTATTGATCTTGTCTTAGCTTGCCTTTTTTCTTTGTTTTAAATAATTTGTTTATTTCGTGTACACGCTCTTTCTTTTATCCTCAATACATTTTTATATTTTAAGTAATATAGCTCCCTTGTCTTTTCATTTCTTATATTTAAGTTCCCCTTCCTTATCCTTATCCTTATCTCGATTTCGTCAATCTTGTCTTTGTGACGTAACAAAGGCACGATTAACACGCCTCTGGGATTTATTTAATTAATTTTATGGGAATCTCGTTTCTGCACTTTTGATTATTGCATTAAGCAATTATTCGTTTGCATTTGGTTTTTTGGAAATCATCTTTTGCTCGCTCCGAAAACCTTGGGCCCAGCACCGGGTCGAGCAAGACGTCTTTTCCCCATCCATTTGCGACCTTGTTGATTTTATCTTCCACTGCTACTCTGACGCGCATTATTATTATTATTTACTAGATCTTTATCGGCGCAATGGTAGCAGATCGCATGGTTGCGTGCGAAATCGTTCCCTCCTCTCCTCTCTCAAGTTATTAACCTTTTATTATTTTTCTCTTCATTTACATTGTATTAAAATTTGTTTTTCTTTGAGTTTAAGGAATTCAGTGAATTGTTTTTCCCCACCCCTGAAGAAAGGGTGAAGTTACTTTCTGTGTGAACTACGGGCATCCAGGAAACCCATCTCCAAGGAAAGGTGGTTTTGTCCCTCAAGTAAACAAGACATCCAAAAGACCCAGCTTCGAGGTGAACAGTGGCAACATATCAGTGAGTACATCGCATCGCTGGAACACGACACGTCACGGTATTGTAACCTACTTTTATATATTTGCTTCCTCTAGTAGACATTTGTTTAGTTAACGGTGATTTTAAGGCGACAGGAAATTTTGTTTGCTTTCTCTTCCTTTTCATTTCGTCAGTGTTGTGGACGTTTTTATTTTACTTTCTGTGAAGTAGACAATGCATTTCTCTCAAGGGTTTGAGTCCTTACCTTTGTTGTAAATAGTCGCTTAGTTAACTGTGATATTTCTCAGAACTCTCCTCACCCCTCATATGTCTCAGTCTGGAACAGCTGCTGACAGGTTTCTTGTCAGTACCGTGCAGCCCCTCTTTCTCCGAAATTTTCCCCAATGAAGGTGGGCCCACTTATGGGAACCGTCTCTTTAAATCCTACGGTCACCCCGACCCACCTTGAGCCTCGCGTAATTATACTAACGTTTGATGTTAGTAAAGTGTTTGTTGTCTCAGTTATGAATGGTCTGTTGAGCTATTATGTGTGTTATGATTGGGAGTTAAGTTTGTTTCATAATTAGGGAGGGTGATTGTTTTATTTTTGTCAGGGGATTTCAATGTAGGTTTTCATTTAAAATTGTTTATATACGGTAAGCTTGATGTTACTATATGTTCAGTATGGCAGTGTGTATTTCGTTGGGAAACCTGCTAGGTGAGGTCTCCGTCGGAATTAGGGTTTGGGACCTGTCCCACGGCTTCGACGCCCACTTAGGATGTACATAGATTCCACACGATTCGTCAATCTTTAGTATGGGATGAAGTTTGTCACGATGACCTGTAGTCCGTTATTTGAGTTTCCATGGTGTTCCAACGACTCATATTAGCATTCTGATGTAATGGGGAAATTTTGATTTGTTTATGGGAAGGAGTATGTATGTAGTGTTGTTGTTGTTGGTTGTATTTTGAGATGAATGTGTGTGTCAATGAGTTTAATGAATTTTTATCAACAGTTATTTGTGGGTGGATTCAAATTTAGTTCAATTTTGATTTTATACCCTATTCAATTTAAACTATATATATATTACGTACGAACTATTTATTCGTTTTTATTGGCAAACCAAATATACGATAAGTATTACTCAGAGATACCAACCATTTTAGGTCTACGGCTTCCGTGGTATGGGACATTGATGTTCGTGTGAACTACTCTGGCGTGCATTACCCAATTTTCTTATATTAGTATGGGATAGGCCATACCCTCTCTGTCTTTAATTTTTTTTATGCGGTACCTCTGAGGTCTACGGCCCGTATATTGACGCAGTAACCATTTTATTTTTGTGGGTTGGTAATATTTATTATTGGGTTTCGAGTTTGATTGATTGTATGTCTGGTCTTGATTGGTTTTATGCGAGGTTTCAGTCAGTTCTTTTTGGAAGGTATTTTGTAACGTAATTATTTGGTTTTTCGTTCTCTGTCTGGAATGGTATTTTTTTGTTTCGACAGCTACATTGAGTTATTATTCCTTTTTATTTGTTTAGTACCTAATGTCTTTTGATGAAGGTTATTAGTATATTTAGCCCCTTTACTCCTTCTATGTATCTAGTTAGGCAGGAGACACCCGTGGCCGCCTGAGTTACACGGAGGATTTCGAAAGATGTGTTGAACTATACTTCTGCCTAAGGCAATTTCCAGACCCGCCTGCTTTTGTTGTAGGGAGTCGGCCCGGCCCATTGTCCGAGCTGCAGACACGACTTGCTATTGTTCGACAGCGCCTGAGATGGTCTGTTGACTTTCATTCTTTTCTTGTAGTGACAGTGATTTGTTTATTGATATAGTTGTTTACTATTTATCGTAACTTCTGTTTTACGTTTTTGTGATATCATGTTTTTATAAATCATTTCAATCTAATGTTTTCTCTAAGATAATGTGTATTATTTTCCTGTATCTGTCATATATTTGGAGAGTGTTTCCGGTAGCGATAGCTAGTCTCCAAGTACCTGAGAAGTGGCCGGTGTATCCTTTAGACCCCGTTCACGGCTCGTTTTCTCTTCTTTCATTTGGTCTGACGACCCTGCCTATTCATACTTTTACTTTCCAGCTGGCAGAATGAATCCACTTTCCCTCTTACGGAGCTTATGTAACCCCAAATATTTCCCCGACGCAAGCCTTATTTTGTATACAGGGTGCTCCCCTTTATATTTTTTTGTGATCATGATTTAACCTTTTTCTTTCTTTTATTATTAGAAAATTGGCTGATTTCCAGAAGGTCGCCATTAAGAAGACTTCGCTTTCTCCACGTCATCTGGCAGAGTCTAGCTCAAGATTGACCGTTTTATTATCATTATTTTCTTTTTGGTACATCCATTTTTAATATGTGTGACGTATTGACGTGCAGTAGAGGTAGGATCCGCCTTTATTTCACGGCTGTACTGATCCTTTATATAATTTCAATTTTTGTTGTTTTAATTTCATTTTAAAGTCTTTTTTTTCTTTCGTACCAAAAAAGAAAAAATTTTCCTCACCAGTGAACATCTTCGTGAATACGTGTGTATGAAAATATATGTGTGTTTGAGAAAAGAGACTTGCGTTTCGTCAAGCCTTTTATGGAAGTTATGACGTTCAAAGAACTTTTAATTAAGCTGCGTCTTATGAATAAGAGAAATGTGAGAACATTTTATTATGTCTTAATTTTTCATGTGTGTATCTGGTGTACATGATGTAATCTTCTTTCCTTCACCCTGTTCAAATGTATCTAATCGAAGAATGTTATTTTATATAATTTTGTTATGAAAAAGAAAAAATTCTTTTATGCCTTTGTTATGTAAAAGAATTTTTTTTGGAGAAAGCGGTGGACTTGACATCAAATTGTTGGATGTATAAAGCCCAACGCATCAACCTTTGACTGGATAAATCAGTCTTCATCAAAAAGGTTAAGGCTTTATGATCCGTTCTTAGAATGACCTGAAACCCATATACGATCTTCCGCCAATATTGCAACGCGTGCAATATCGCTAGCAGCTCGATTTCGCTGATCGTATAATTTTTCTCGTGTGGTTTCAGTCTCCTACTTGTGAAAGCTAGATAGTTTTTCTTATCAGGGTTTTCCGGGTTTTCCTGATATAGCATTGCCCCTATTCCAATCTGGGATGCGTCTGTTTGAATGATAAATCTCTGATTAAAATCAGGATATCCTAGCTTCACGTAATTTAAGAGCATCTCCTTGGCCTCTACGAATGCTTTTTCTGCTTCCTCCGTCCATTTCCACTTGCCCCCCTTCTTCAGAAGGTCCTGTAGTGGTGCAACAGTTTTTGTGTATGATGGACAATGTCCTGAGAAGAACCCAATCAATCCCAAAAACTGGCGAACGTTCTTTACCTTCAAAGGCCTTGGAAAATCCCTTATCGATTCCAATTTGCATGGATTTGGTTTAACACCATCCTTGTCAATCACATGCCCTAAAAATGTCACTTGCCTTTGACAAAAATTCGACTTCTTTAAATTTATTTTAAAATTTGCTCTTCTTAAGTCTTCCAATAATTTCTTCAAATTTTCTAAATGTTCCTCAATGTTCTCCGAGGTAAGCAAAATATCATCCACGTATCGGATAGTGCAATCTTTCACTTCCTCTGACAGGTTTCGATCAAGCGCTCTTATTAATGCAGATCCCGCGGTCTTCAATCCAAACGGACATCTTCTAAAACAATATGTTTGTTGGTCGAACTGAAATCCAGTCAACAAGCTGGTTTTCTCTTCCAGTTCGAGATGATGATACGAAGAAGTCATGTCAATATTTGTAAAAATCTTCTTGCCTTTGAACTTCCTCAGTATTTCTTTTATGGGTGCTGCCGAATCATTTTCTGGTATGATTTTTGCATTTAAATTTCTGGCATCTAAACACACCCTTACTGAGCCATCCGGTTTACTCACAATCACTAATGGACTAACATATGGTGTCGCCATCTTTTCTGTAACACCTGCATTCATCATCTCCTGCAGTGTTTTCTTAGTTTGTGGGTAATGTTTTTCCGCAACCGGGTATGGTTTTTGTTTGAACGGTGCCCAATCATTGACTTGGAACGGGTATTTAAAATTTTCAATCTACCCTGGCTTGGAATCAAATACGTCCCTATAATTCAATAATAATTTCTTTAACTGTTCCTTATTTTCGAGGCTGACTTTAGCTTCCTCCACTTTTCCTGACAGGTTGGTCTCGAACTCATTTTCCAAATTATCTTCGAGTTCTATGTTGAGGACTTCAAATATCTTTTCTATGTCCTTATAATCTTCTTCGATCACTTCTTCCATATGCCATACTTGTTCTTCTATTTTCGCATCCTGTTCCTGTAGGTTAATGTTTTGCTCATCCACATCCTCTCTTTGAACTCTAATGCAGTTTTGCGCTAGGTCTATGATGACCTTGTTCTCACGGATAAAATCAATACCTAATATGACATTATACGGTAATTGATTTACCAGCAAAAAGCACTGCGAAATTTCAGCGTTACCCATGATCAGATCAATGTATACCTGAAATTTACATGTTAAAGATTTTTCAGGGATAATCCCCTTAATCTTTACACTTGATGTGGGAATCTTTAATACTCGGCCCCTTGTTTCCAGTTCATTTAGAAGGGTTTGTGTAATTAGACTTATTGTGGATCCGGTATCAATCAATGCTCTGACCAGTAATCCTTCTATCCTAAGCATAATTATAGGTAGTTCTCTTTTAACAGGTGGGATTCCTTCCACATCCTCGTTAATTAGCTCATCTGGTCTGGCTATCCAATTCACAATTTCTACCTCCTCCCAGCTCCTGGTATGTTTCCACTTTTGACAATTTAAATTTGGAGTTTTTTTTATCCTGAGGGCTCCCTTTTCCCTCATTCTTTAACTGAGCTTGTAGTTCCAAGCTTTGAGCTCCGTCTAGTCGGTCGGGTGATTTCCGGTTCTTAATTGCCACACTCCAACGGACTTTTTGCCTATCAGGTTCATCTGGTCGTTCGTTCATATAACGAAGACTTTCCTGATATCTTTCTTCTATTTCGGCCCGATATTCATCATCCCTATCCTCTGGCCTTACATTCCTTCTGGGATAATTCTCCCATTTCTTTCTGTTTTCTTGCCTTTGATGGTTATTGTTATAGGGTCGGCTCTCTTGTTGCCTATAACCTGAATTCCTAGGATTTCTTCCTCGATATCCTCCTCTGTAGTATGGCTGTATCCTTCTAGGCTCCTGGTGCCCATACTCTCGACCTAGTCCTTGGGTATCCGTGCTGGTGGACTGATTCCTGGTCGCTGGTTTTTCTCCAGTTTCCTGACTGTTGGCCATGTGTACTTGCTCAGTTTGTCTTTGATGCCGAGGATTTACGTGCGAAGTCGTCATATCTAACTGACGTAATACACTCTCCACTTCCACAGCACTTCTGGCTTTGGATGAGATTAACAGCCTCTGAATCTCATACGGAAGTTGTCTTGCAATGGCGGCACACAGGTCGTTTTCTGCCGGAGCAATATCAAGTTCGCGGAATTTACACAGCTGAGCGGTGAAAAACTCCGAGTACTTAGTTGGTGCATTTGTGCTGTACTTCCTAGAGTACAGATCTAGCCTTAAATTCTCTTGGACGTCTGCTGCCCAATATCGTTTTAAAAATGCTTCCCTAAAGCCTTCCACCGTATCAAAGGTGTACCTGAAGCTTCTGAACCAGGTGAAACAATCACCTGCCAACAGCTTTTCAATAGCTCTCAGTCTCCGATCCTGAGGAACTTTCATCTCGTTTAAATACTCTGCAACTTCCTTTAGCCAGTATTTTGGAGTAATAGACATGTTATTACCCGTAAACTTTACTGGTCTGTCCTCATTGGATTTAATAATGTTTATTATCTGGCCATTTGTCTGATTCATGTACGGGGTTGACATCGCCATCGGATATCCTGGGTTCTTATAAGGGCTCTCCCCTCCTAAGTCCCTCTCCGTATCTGTGCCTTGTTCGCGGGAATCTACCCATCCTGTCTTTGGAAACTCCTCCTGATTCCCGAATTCTAACTTCCTTTCCCTTCGGGCACTTTCTTCATTAGCCATGAGTTGGATTTCCATTTGACTATTCTTATGTTCAGTCCTCTCCAATCGGGATCTTAATTCATTCTGAATTCTTTCTTGATTCCTTTTACTCTCTTCCTCTGCCTGTTTGGATTGGAATTTCTCGTCCCTGTAACTATCCCTGAACTCATTTAGTTGGTCTTCTACCTCTTTCTTAAAGATCATGGCATGTTGATTTATAATTTCTGGCTTAACATCACCTATGGTATCTAGGCCCTCTCGTATCTCCTTTATTTGCTTCTCCACTTCTTTTCGTCTTTGACCATATCTAATTCAATTCCTTTCAACTTTCCTTCCGTCTTCTGAGACACTTCCGTTAATTCATCTTTGATTAGTTTCACTTCATTATTTGTTTTTCCTACTTGCCCCTCTAAAGTTTCCACGTTTTCCTTAACCTCATTTATACCCTTACTTATTTCATCTATCTTCTGGGTATTTTCCTTATTTTCTTTATTTCGTTGTTCTCTTTCTTTCTGGATATGCTTCTCGTATCTACCGAATCTTTTATCTATTTCCCCCTCGTACTTCTTCAGGTTCTCATCTACCTGCCCGGTAAAAAGATCAATCTGCTTTTTCATATCCTGAACATCCTTTTTATTTTGATTTTTCATCTCAGTTACTTCGGTTTGAACTTCATTGACTTTTCCCTCAAGTTCTCCCATTTTTTTCTCAACCCCTTCAAATCTCTCTCCTAGCTTATTCACGCTTTGTTTTATTTCATCCCGGGTAGCCTCACAAATACTCTTGTTAGATTCTATCTGAGCTTTTAATTCTTTCTGCACACCTTGGATCTGGGTTACAAGTTTCTCTTCACATGCATCACCCTTTGTTTCTATGTCAATTAATTTAGTTTCCATGGAACTCAAACTGTTATTCAAATTTCCAAAATTTTCCAGGCATTCCCTTTTTGACTCATTTAACTTAGTCTCCAACCCCTCATCAAAAATTTTAAATTTTATATCCATTGTCTTTTCTATTTCAGCCTTCAGTACTCCATTGTTTTCTTTACTGTTGGCTTTCAGAGACTCTAACGTCTCCCTTTTTATCACTTCCAACTGTTGTTTAATGTTATCCCCATTTTCTGTTTTCATCTTTTCTATCTCAGCCTTCAGTTCCTTATTCATGTTTATACAGTCGGCTTCGATAGCTTCTAATTTAGACCCCATGTTATCACTTTTAACTTCGATAGCTTCTAATTTAGTTCCGATGGTATCAGTTTTAGTTTTTAGTAACTCCAAACTTTGATTCATGGATCCTAACTTTTGGTTATTTTCCTCCTGTTGGCTGTCCAACTTATTGTTTATAGAACCTAACCCTTCTTTATTTTCAGTCTGTTGGCTATCCAACTTATTGTTTATGGCCTCCAAGAGCCGTTGCACTTCTTCACTCAATGCCATCTTATGAGAATACAGTGGGCCACTAATGCCACCACACTAGTACATGCTTGAGAGATGATACTCTGAATCAGTGTGTCCCAATTTCTTTAAAAATTTACTTTGGTACGGGTGTTTACTACAACGTACCCTTTTAATACTTTTATTCAATTTCATAAACCTTTATGGAAGTATTTAAAATTCAAAATTTCGAAAAACCATTTTTTCCAAAAAATGAAAATTTTGATTTTTCGAGAAAAACTCGGGTTTTCCCTAGGAAAACTCAGCCCTGTGTACTGAGCGCCAAAATCTATGGTTTGCTAGGGGGGGGGTTGATAATATATAATTCAGGGCTGCTCGGTATGAGTTTCCAGGGACCCATGCGGTCAGTTAATATTTTATGTTGTAGCTATTCCTATCATTACTTTACTTTACATGATATGACCGTCTTATGTGTTCCTCTAGTTATTAATCCAGCACATTACGTATATGCCCCCATGTGCCCTTTTAGCAAGAAATATGCCAATCACAGTATACCAGCGTAGCTCAATTCGGAATTTTCGGGGCAGCGGTAAGTTCCCCCACTCTGTGACTCACATATTTTGGATTAATTAGAGGATACACTTGCAAAAATAACAACAAAATCAACTCCTATTTTAACACATTTAATTAATAAAATTAATGGCGCTACAAACACTTTAACAATTTAATTACTGACCCATAATCATCTACTTGTTCCAAATGAACAAGGAATCACAAATATAATAAAACAAATATTGTATTTAAACATATGGTTTCCACATAAACCAACAATTCCTACTTAGTCTTACTTCCATAAAGCATCAACTGTAAGTTTTATATAACTCCGAGCTCTTTTGGCTCCATGCTTTACATAATAATGGTGTCATTCTTGTACACCTCAAATACTATCTTTTATATTTTCTTAATCCTCCAAACAAATGTATAATTACATTTAAAATCTTATGTTAATTATCTAACTCAATATTTTGGGCATGTTCACACATTCAGCTGTTATCATCTCTCTTTATTTTCACAAATATATTAAGGTAATCAGGAAATCACTTGTGTACTCCAGAGCGTGAAGATACTTGACACAGTCAAAAAACTATAGTTACTCCCGAAACTTAGTTGCCTTCAATTAACTCGTGGAATCCTACTTCCATACATCATTACAATAGGGATTGTTATTTATCTCTTATGTCTTATAAGACCATTATCACATAAGAAACTACGATCTGAACAGGCAAACGAAAATATCAATCTACAAGGACCTCGGTTCAACGCCCGGGTCGTTAACAACTTTAAACACTCACGGTGTCTTTACTACATCTTACGAGACGGTTTCGGCCCACCCTTACTCTAAGAGAGCCAGGCCATTATACTCGGGCGCGATTTATGACACGGAGGGTGACGGGCGACTCTCTGTCTAACCCACGTTAGCAGCTCCTTTCCAAGGCTTTCAAAACAAACCTTCACATTATACTCAGTCCTGGGGAGAGACCGGGCTTTTACTGTACTGTATCCATTCAAACAAATATTCTTTGGTTCATAGACCACTTTCGTAACCTTGGCATTTATTAATTATGAGAGGGTCCTCATTGATTGGGAAGATTAATACACATTCGACGACGAAGAATTAAGGGGCTTTTGTCATTAAAGGATTCTGAGTTCGAATCTCTTCACATGCCTCGGGAACCATTCCCTTATAGAGGACTTATACAAGACGCGATTTAAAGTCGGCCGTGGCCTACATGACATACGCTCAATAATACCATACATTAGCTCCCTTTTAATACATACACAATGCCTCGTGATACTACGTCACAAATAGAGGACTTATACAATTATCAATTCACTACAATCAACTACCCTCCATAAGTAATTTACCAAGTATTTTAACTTCTACGCTTTCCTAGCGTGACATT
Source organism: Meconema thalassinum (assembly GCA_946902985.2). Taxonomy (NCBI): domain Eukaryota; kingdom Metazoa; phylum Arthropoda; class Insecta; order Orthoptera; family Tettigoniidae; genus Meconema; species Meconema thalassinum. The sequence goes on from OX336390.1 coordinate 655,515,450, forward strand.
TTTAATATTATTCGCGCTCCTTTGCGCTATGCATTATTTTAAGCCGAAATGTCTTCCCAAGAACTGATAAATCTCATTAGTAACAATTCATATTATTTTTAATTCTTATATTAATCTTTTCCGTTGCCGATAAATCGCTCCCTTTTAAAACATTCCCTTGAACATCATATCTTACACATACATTAAGGCTTTAACGCTCTTATGTTCACATCAATTTATTTGATCTTTATTTAATATTTCCATATTTAGTTATTAGTATTATCTTTATTCTTTACACACGCTCTAAAGCTATTTCTTTCATATCTCAACTTTACTTTATTTAAATATCTTTCATGATAATTACTGATATTTCGCTTGCTCTTATGACATTCGTTAAATACATTAACATTTTATTCACATATTTCCTCTACGGGATTCATTCTTTACATAATCATTTCCAATTTCTCAAATTTTTATTATTGTTCAGACCGCGTTCTTGTTTATTCAGTATTTATTTCTTAAAACACATCCCTTTTACTCAAAACTCCGGTGGATTTGTACACAACCATTTCCTGACACCAAAATAGAATGAAATTCATTACTCAAATGTTTTTAAGATCGTCCCATGATCTTTATTCTTGTGCGGTGTTTCATTTTGGGCCCACTTTGAACTTTTACTCCATATTAAAGGAATTCATCTTATGTACAAACACTTCTTGACACATATTTAAGACACTTAACATTGACGACATTTTTATACACTGATGTGTCCCTTTTGAACACATAATAAACACTAAAATATTAGTTTAACACACAATCTTGATAAATTTACACTTCACAATTCTTGATCACTAGGCCGTAATTCTGAGCCTATCACTCGTGACCTTTTAATTTCCCGTTTCCAAGGGTGAAATTTATTCAATGTCGGCTTCCTATCCTGCAGAATACGAAAGTCTCGAAACATCTACTGTTCCCTGGAATCCAAATTCTTCTACTCCTATCCTGGATGACCGGCTATTTATCTAGCTTGAACGGCTTCTTTGTAGATCTGGCTTATCGATCCTAGCGAAAGTCTATTCGGATCGAGGTCTCCTCAATGACCTATAGATTTAGTTTATAGCATCTAGTACTTCTCGAGTCTAGTACTTTTAGAATATTCGCCTGCTTTTTTGGAGATAATGTTTATAGTCTCCGTGCTTCTTTATTTGATCGGTTCTAGCACTCCTACGTTTCTGATATACGTTCCGAACCTTATTCTGTTCTTCCCTTTTTGGGTTCTTTAATTTAGATAACAGTTTATCTTTCTGGTACGGTACTTCCGTACGTTATGATATATTCGTTCGTCTATTTAACGACCTATCGCCTTTAAGTCCGACGTTCGCAGCCTGCTCTGACTATATCTTACGAACTTTCACTATAACTTGTATACAGTCGGGCCTAAATCCTGTACCTAGGATTTTCCTAATCTTTCAATACGGCGATACTTTAAATTTCTTCTTTACCACTCCTTATGGAGGCAAGCAAGCTGTTAATACTGCGACGCCTATGGCTATCGGATATTACTTCTGCGGTGTAACACAGCGTTTCTCCCCTCAAGGAGTACTAGTAACTGTCTTCGATGTGACGCAGAGTTACGCCCCACACGGCTGTCTGGATACTGATGTGCTGTGATGTAGTCTTACGCCCCTCACGGACTGTCGGAATGACTGCATGCGTAGTAACACCCTCACGGGTTGTCAGAATAACTGCATTCGGTGTTTGATGTAGCACAGTGACGTCCCTCAGGCCGTTTGAAACTGCATTTACTGTTGATGCTCCAGCGTCACGTCCCCCTGGACGGACTTGTACTGCGTGATGCGTGATTACGCCCCTCACGGGCTGTCGGAACTGCATGATTGGCTTGGTGAGGCCAGGAGTTTTATACATTTTCGCTACAAAAAGATAAGACTCTAGTCCTTTCTGTGGCCAATTTCTAAAATAATGGTGGCACAGATATAAAAATTATACCTTCCGAAAGCTCGTCTTCTCAATGTCAAATAATCTCATTGCCCCTAAGAATCGATCGTGCAATTCGGAGATATTAATTAATTTCTCGTCCTCAATTGTGTGGGCGTTGCATTTCTTTTGCTTTCTCCCCTCCACACAGGCCTTGGTAATTCCCCGATGACGTCGTCTTGCGTTTGCAGTTTTCTCCTGCGCAATTATTAAATGGTTTCTCTTTACTAAAAAATCTCTCATTCGAAATGATTCACTGTACTGTACTTGTTTACTCATTATTATACTTGTAAACGGGTTAAATTTAATTATTCCTCTTCTGGCGCATAAGCGGTGTTGTCAATTTCCAGCAACGTAAGGTCGATTTCCGAGTCAGGCTTCCTTGTTTAATCTTGGGAAATTTCCACTCGGTTATTAATACTCATGACTCGCTCCCTTCTGAATGTCAAGAGGGATGATCTCATCTCACGAACACCTGGTCCTCGCCTCTTGCACCATATTAGGCTAGCATCTTAGCTGGATCTTTCTTTAAGTTACATTAGAAACTATACGTTTCTTTCATTTCTTCCCCAAATGCATGGATTCGCCCTCATTGGACCCTATGGCACATGGGTTCAATATATATATATATATATAATGAACGAATGCAAGCCGATAACCATGCCAACAGATTCTCAGAGATCCATCTATTGCTGTAAGACGCAATGCAATTCCATTAATTACATTAGTGTGAAAGTTTGCAAACGGCTAGATGGTTATTATGGAACCAAATTAAGCTGTAAATTTCATCAATATGTAAAATGCACTTAAGGTGGTCAAGGGGTAGTCTAGAATTTTTTCACGCGATTTACACCTGCGGGTGTGGTATGGCATGTCTATTATATTCCTATCCCTATATTATATTATTAGTAGTAGTATTATATTATGGCGTACAACGACGAGACAAAGCCCCTCGGTGCCAGAAATAAAACTCTAGGGTCCTCGAAAACTACATTATAAGGCTCTTAAACCAACAGTTTCAGAAACATTCCCAGAAAACTAATTAAATTTAATTTAACAAACTAATGAAGGAATGCAAATCCGTAACCATGACAACATTATCTCAAGGGGTGGCATCCAACTTTCCATCTATTTCAGTAAGAAGCAATTTATTACATTTATTACATTTCTGTGAAAGTTTGCAAATATAAGGTTATCACGGATCCAACGTAGACTGTATAATTCACCAATGCAATTAAGGGGGTCAAGGGGTAATCTAGGATTTTTTCATGCAATTTTCACGTGTGACATATTGTACAGAAGGTCTATTATATCTCCAAACAACAACATTATTTTCAAAAATTCCTGAATTGAATCAGCATTTTTTGCGGCTTTTAGGAATTTGGGCCATTTGAGACTAAAGAACCTGAATTTCCATGCACCTCAAGCTTTTATAATTTATGATAGAGGTCTTCCTGTGTATGGGGACCCAACACAATGTAGAGGGTCAGTTTTTATGTGACGTGTATTGCGTTTCATCTACAAGACTTTCAATTCTATTTCATGTCAGGAAGTACACGTTAGGTGAATTTAGTTTGAGAGCACATTTCAACTAATCTTTTTTCTTTTCTTCTTTTTGTCGACATACGGGTTCATCGTAAGGATGATTTTCTTTGATACTGTGTGGTAGATATACCCATATTTGGATTTCTGGGTGATATGTTGTAGACAATAGAATTGTCTGTCTGTCTTTCTGTGTATCCTTATTCTGTGTATAACTCATGTTCGGATGCTTGGTGCAACGTAAAATTAGGTATGGTAAACATTAGTCAATACACCAATCATTTATAAAACTCTTCACCGTACTTTTCATACAGTAGAAGGGTGGATATAGGGAAATACTTCTCAAAATACATGCTAAAATAGGCGAAATATAAAAAATATCCTAGAAGGACGACCAAAGCATATGTTGCACTTCTCAATGTGAGACAAAAAATTCGCGAGTCTATAAAGGATCTCCGAAAACCACATTATAAGGCCCTTAAATTAACAGTGTGTGTGATATTCCCAGAAAATTAACTTCGTTCTGATAAACTTATGAAGGAATTACAAGCCGCTAACCATTGCAACAGTAGCTCAATTGATAATGTCTGGTGTGTCTCTAAAAGCAACAGTACTTAAAAGGGATGTAACACCAATAACATTGTTAGTATTATTATTATAATGTCTGGTGTTAACACCGAACACCGTTCGAAGAACGGGTACTTCTGCTAGTATTATATATATTTTTTCTACCACGTATATTCAGATTCGAGCTACGAGAATGGCATCACTTTCTACTCTTATGTCAAGAGCCATAAACTAGTCAAGGAGGGGTAGAGGCAATGCAGTCATATCTGTTTTTCCTTACAGTGGTGTGACGAAAAATGAATTCGAAATGATAGATACTGTTCTCGAATCGCCAAGTGTGGACTTCACCTAGAAATCCTATTAGCTACGAGGATGAATCGTGACATCACCAATGGAGAACGGATAAGAAATATGAATGAGAGGGATTGACACATGAAACTGAAGGCTATGTAAGACTCAATTTACGACCCTACGTTTGTGAATCATATCCCACAAGGTATAACCACTATGTTAAGGAGAGAGAATTGATTAACATGACGTGCGTAAATATAATGTGTAGAAAATGGAGCTTGAATCAATCTCACGTGTCTTCCAATTTTACCATGAATGGCTGCTCAGGCTGGCATATCAACAAAGTGAGTCACTTTGGCTGGTTGAATTCATTTTAACTTTGAGCGGAAATATCAATTAACACTTTGTCCCACAATAAAGAGAGTACCGTCAGCATATTCCACTTGTTACGTTATTCATCTCTTTTGTGCTGTAAGTGACGCTAATCAAAGGGATACATTTAAATGATTCGTGTATCATTATTATGTTTAAAATGAAGCCTAGGCTTTAGTGAAAAAGTGAATTATTATTCGTATGCGATGAAAAGGTTACAAATGCATATGGGAAATGATTCCAGCTAAAAGCTTAATAATATCCTAAATTTGTTTGTTACAATCTCTGCTTTTAAATTCCGACTTCTATTTCATTTTATGAATAAGTTATGAATAATCTCAACGAATTAATTTCCTTCAATAAAATATACGCAAAGGGCATTTTAATTACTTAATAATGAACGTGCAGCGATGGGCTTTAAAAGGGATCTGTTTTAATGCTATCACAGGCAGTCTTTTACATCCGGTCAGTGACGATTTATTCATAGTTATGGAGTGGACGTGGTCATAACAGAGGCACACATATCTCTCTGCCTTCATCGCTATACAATAGCTACTACTAGTATATGGCATATTGAGGGTAAACGCAGACTATCTCACTTGCGCCTGTTATGTGGAGCTTGGTATATAACCAGATAAATCTACTTTTTGAGATACAGTAACCAATGATGCACGTTTAAAATACGACACATACAACCGAAGCTGACGTTCGTAATGCTTGCAATACCTGTATAAGCCGTGCGGCACGGTGGACCGTGATGAAAGAGCAATGTAGTTCATAGTATATCCTTCAAAGGTGTTATCCAGGAAGTAAGCTAAAACATGTATTTTGCTATTTTCAATCTAGTTTCACGTTGAAGCAAAATAAGGAATCAAGACAATTTACCAAATCAATAACAATCCACACGGGTTAAACGCTAGTTTAATACGATCTAAGCCATACAGCCTACTGCACAATTTGTTGACGATGTTTAGGGTCAAAATTTTAAAGTTGGCAGCGGACCCTAAACTAACAATAACTATTTGACGATAGGAAACAAATGGTTGAAAAATTATAATTATTTCTTATTTCCATCAACAATGCTGAAATGAACACTTCATAGCAATAGCTTGCATCTCATAGCAACAACGCACACATCATAGTAAAACGTACACGTCATAGCTGAAGCGTACACATCATGCAACATCCTACACTTCATAGCATATACGTACAATAGCACAACAAGGTACAGCTTCACACAACAACGTAAGTTACATTTCAGAGTGATTGTACAATGAGCCGACTACCCTCTGACACCTGAATTGCCAGATGAATGTCTATCTCAAAATACTCGGTGTAACGTCCCCTGTACAATTTTTAACCAGACGTTGGAATCACCCCGTGTAGATGGAAGGCGGCACACTTGTCCGTTTTGTCGTTTTTAACGTACTTTGTAGGGTACGTGCTCTACAGGTTTCACTGGTAAATGAAAAACACAACTGGTAGCGTGTATGACTCTCACTAGATTTTATTCTAAAACTATAACATACACCAGTACCTACAAGATGAAATTTTAAATTACACTCAATTTGTACGCAGATATCCACAGTCACTACAATCTCCACAGTGTTCGCTTAGCGCACTTGCCACTTCATATTCCACTCACCAGAGTTCTACTGAGTTACTGTAGCTACTCATGCACTCCTGGCCGTACCGCGAGAAACCTAGACCCTTACACACGTCTTCCGTAACACAGCTGAACCAAGCTATCACAGCAATCGACTGTTACTGGTTCCCTCGCTGGCAGATATGCAACCTGAACTTCTCGACGTCTGCACTCCCTGACTGCACTGTTAGTGATGACTCGGAAATGAACTCACTTTCTGAACTATCCCTCTCTCACTCAACTTATTTTTAGACTGACTACTCTCCGTTGCGTACTCGCTTAAATATCGGTGAAAGAGAGCTCCGAAACTTCCAGCCACCTAGCCAGTCTCGGGCCTCCTTGCTTCCTGAGACAGCCACGTTCTGACACGGACATTCTTTTCTTCCACAGGCGACTTAAGTACACGTTTCTGCTAAACCTTAGCTATTTCAGCTCTATACACAGCAAAGCCCCCAAATCAATCAACAACAACGGAACGGACGCGAACTAGAAGAAGAGGTATGACATGCGCCCGTGCATTCTTTTGGTTCTTGGACAAATTCCTCCCCGAAATTATTATGAACTGAACATTCCCCACCCCCTCAACGTCCCACCAATAAATAAATAAATAAATAAATAAATAAATAAATAAATAAATAAATAAATAAATAAATAAATAAATAAATAAATAAATAAATAAATAAATAAATAAATAAATACCGTACATAAATAAATAAATAAGTGAATAAATAAAAATAAATAAATGATGCTTTAAAAACTGCTAAAACTTATGAGAAAAGGGCCTACATCTTATACACTGTCGATGGCAGTAGTGGAGAAATCTCCCTCTAACCCAGCCGACTCAATGCTCAATACTGCTTTCACGCATGTAAGAGTTTTGTAGAATAAACAGTGGAGCCTGTTAATATGCAAAACGGTTTCGTGGTTCAAATTCTTGCAGTTCATAGGGATAATGAATGCTCAGGAATGTATTTTTATACGACTAAGTTTCATAGAATGTGCTCATGAGAACGTGTGCATATACATCCACTGCCATTGTTGTCACGGTCTCAGTGAAGCGGCCGCCGTTGGTAAGCAAACGCTTCAATCGAGGTCATGGAAACTTCCCGCACTTCATCTGATGCAATGGAAAGTTTAGTTCACCTACACTACGCCAGTCACGTTTGCAAGGGTCTTAAAGGTCGGAAACATGTCTTCCAACTCTCGAGAAACTAGCATTTATAAGTCTGGCTCACAACTTTCGGTGGTCTAATATCAATGGTCACGTAAATTTGGAAATAATTTTAGAGTTCCTGTGGGAGTTTAAGAAGTTATGTCAAGTTACCTTTCCTCATAAACTGTTTAGTTTCCACACAAATAGACCTTGAGGCAATCCGGCACATGTGTTTAGTACCGTTCTCAACTCACAGATGGTGACACAGCGTTAATAAATGTGTTTCAGAATATAAATCAGAGCCGGTTTATCCTGAAGCATAGAAGATGTAGGCCCTTTCTCATAAATTGTTCTGTTATTACTGCATGATGACATAATATGTATTTATTTTTATTTAAGTATGTATTTAATTATTTATGGTTGATAGGCCTGCATATTGTTCTTGCAATGACGAAGAGCCGCAATCATGTTGTATATCTGTGTCAAAAGCACCCAATCAGAGCCCAGCGCCTTCAAAACTTAAACTCCCGCCTCAAAACTTCATAAAATTTCAATTACACAGGCTGCTAACACATACACTACTCGACCCACGACCGCGCTGGGTGAATGCCTGCTGGTTCGGCAACGGCCGACTCATTCGGGATGGTGCCCCGTGGGTCGTGGGTTCGATCAAACACAGCCCTCACTTCAAATATACAATATACTTACACATTACATACACCTACATTTAAACCCAAATTACACATCTGAGGCATATTATTATTATTATTATTATTATTATTATTATTATTATTATTATTTTCCTAACACACAACCTACTACAGGCCTTTAACATTTCATACTACCGAAACCAACCTACTACGAGGTCTTTCTTACTTCAAATTACAAATTAACTTTCAAAATGTCAACCACTCTCATTATTATTATCAAACTATTAAATTGCTGAAACTACTGCTGCTGCAATAACAAAAATTTATTAAACACCTTGTCCCTCGGTGAATGGACGGTCTACCTTGACTCGCATGTCCAGAAACTGAGGGACAAATCCATGGCGATGAACGAAAAGAGGGATAATCTAAATTCATTACTAAAATAACAAGATGTTCAGCAAAGAACATATAGCCTACTTTCTCCTAAATGTATGGGTATATTTATGACTATTTGTCCTCATCCCTAACACAATCACCTCTACCACAATGTATTGTTTGTCTTCTTTTATATTGATAATTAGCCAGTAAGTGTCAAAATCATTATTGTATACTTTATGATGATTGAATAACAAAACTACTAACTTATTGTAATGCATTCACGTCCGTTAATCTCTATATTAAGCCAGCCTGCTAAGTTAAGAATCTTCCGTTTTGGGTATCTTCCCCTTTAAAAATCCACGCCGATCACAGTAGGTTGGTCCTGCGACCTATCAGTGAATTAATCTTTATGTTGTACGCCTATGCACTGCCATCGTAATGTACTACGATGGCAGTGGCCTAAGAGTGTTGAATGAGTAGACAGTTTAAAGTAGCCAAGAGGGAGGCGATCCAACTGGCAGTGTTTAAAGGTAATCGGAGCGCGATCGTGGCTAATAGTTGAACTACCAGTATTACAAAATTGCCATACTTCAGGAGGCCAGGTATTTACACAGCGGTAAGTTTGGAACAATATTACCCACATAACCCACAAGAGGACAGCACCGTACAGAGGCATTAAGAAGGCTGTGGTTAATGACAACGTGTATCTAGTTCTTCTATTCTCCTTTTCCTAATGTCTTCTGTTTATTTGCGATGCTTGGGCTGTGATTTTACTAATAAACGAGTGTATACATTAGCCTCTCCTTTGAGCTAAATGACATCTTATTCAGTATCTGTGGAAAGAGCTCGTGCACATCATTTGTAAAAGAATTCAAGAAAAAAAAAGTTAACTGCAGCAGTACTCGATCCCCAGTCGACTGCGTGATAGATTAACACGCTAGCCCAGAGCTAATCCTGTCCTTAACAACATGGTGTTCTTAACTGACATTAGATACAACCTGTTGGCAAATAATGACTTTAAATAAACGATTTCTTCACAGCAGTACATCTTCATTAAAGATAATTTCATACTAAGTTTATATTATTGTATCAATAGGGTATATCACATACAACATACTAAAACTATTGAAATATAAGACAGGCACATGAGGACAGCTGCCATCTTGTCGTGTGACACAGACAGCTCAGCTCTTTTAAGCCACTTATACAGTATAATATTATAATATTAAATTATAATAAATAACGGATCACGACCTTCAGGATAGCTTAAACCACCCTAGGCTCGATTATCGGAATTGGTGGGTCTTAAGCCATTGATTAAAATGGTTGAATAATTCACACGGCCGCCATCCTGAAATGGTACGGCCGATGACCTTGAATGTTGGATGAAAGACGCATCCTATATAAAGGTATGTTGTCACCAAATTTGGTAGAGATCGGATGATTAGTTTAGCCGTAATTTGATTTTACGTGTTGAACGTTTGAGTGGCCGCCATTCTGTTTTGGTAAAGATGGCGGCGATATAAAGTATGACACTGAGGTGCCCTTTGCTAATTCTACCTCTGTACCAAATTTGGTTCAATTCGGTTTCACCGTGTTCGAATTGATAGGGGGGGGGGGGACAGACATTCAGAGTACACACACTCACACACACACACACACACAGACTCACACACATACACGCACACAGACAGACACACTTTTTTCGCCCTGTAGTGATCTCATAAGTCTACTTTCATTTTTTGCAAAAATCGAAAGTAGGCTAAAAATCAGTCAAAATTAAACTCAATCATACTTTGCACCCGCTGCTGACATAAGTTATATCAGCAAGGTGCAAAAAACATTTCAAAGTAAAAACGCACTACAAAATAAAGCAAAATTAAAATTTCAATTTAATAAGGGACATAAAGAGCACATTTAGAGCACCAGGTTCCCGCATTTTTTCAAAGGCGAATTTATTATGTCTACAAGCTTGATTATCTCAAGATCAACGATTCCATTCATTCAAGTTGGTGGATGGGCATACTTTTCTAATGTTAGAATCAATTCCTCGGGGTGCAACAGCGTAATTACTACGGAACTCAGTAAATGAGGAGTCTTATATTGGGTACTATTCTTCACGTTCATCACAAGAAGATTCAATTATAATGCGTCATGAGGACAAAGAGTTAGGCCTATAACTCGACCCATATATTTAATAGAATGTAAGCTATATGTTCCTTACTGAACAATTTGTTTTTATTTCATTTTAGGGGCTTAAATAACTTGGTATTAGTTCTATGTAATTGGGTGTGTGTTGGATGTTTAATAACCTGTGTTCCTATAGTGACTGTAGAAGTGTGTGTAACTAATTATAGACCATGTTATTGTCCAGGGACTTAAAATAATCTACCATACCGGCATATGACTAGAAAGAATGTGAGATATTTCGGCGAACAACGCACTCATGATGGCTGTTGCCAGCGCCAGGGTCAAAACCACCAATCTCAAAACTTCCCGCGTCTCCCCACCGCAGTCATTGTGCGCGTTTTAACGTGCATTCCTATGCCGTTAAGTTTGTGCACACAATAACAGGAATAAAATGGGAATATTTCAAGATTTAGTTGAAAATATGCAAGTGAATGCCCTATATTCTTCTGAGTGTAATGCCCAGATTACGAAGAGTAACCTTCAGAATTTAAATAAGAAAAGTGTGGCGTTGAAGAACGAAAACAGAACCGTAGGCCTTCATTCTTCTATTCATATTATAAGTATCTAAGTCTGCTTGCCCTTTTTGCCACGGCAACTAACAATCGGAAATGTGTGCCTTCTAATAAGTCTCTACTTTACTGGAATGCATCAGCCTACAGTAGATGACGAACAGCTGTTGCCATGGTAGCCACCGCGGCCTAGCTCTAAAACATTATGCAAATAATTAATCAAACAAACCGTCACTTTAAGAGTTATTTGCAAATGAACACAATAGAATGGTTGATTACTGTAAGATTCATTACAATCGGTCGGTCATAAAAACAGAAATAGTCCTCACTACTGTTTTGTTCTTGTGACATCATGGTCATATAGCCCCGTGTATTTGGGCGTGTGTGGAATTTGTGTGATAACTAGAGACGGGAATTTGCCTATTTGCCTATTTTATTCCTGTGTTTAGAAACGTAGGCTTTCGAGATATAAATCCGTTTTAGGTTCTTTTAGGCTAGATTTTGTTGGTTTTATTGTGCCTATAAATGCCTATTTCAAGGGTTTGTGCCTATTTGTAGTATAATTGCCTATTTGATGCCTTTTGACTGTATTTTAAAGTGCATTATATTGCAGTTGGTGTGCTCGACAGAATTATATTTTCATTTCTCAATATGTGTTTACCCCACGAACAAGAATGGAAATTCTCGAAATTCACCAGAAATAGCGCCCGGGATCTCGATATTAAGCCTCCAAACTTAACAACCCTTCGTTTTGTATTTCGCTTTTCTTTATATTGAAAATGTACCCGTTTGTATGTGTGTGAATTAATATCATAAACTTTATGCTTATTGAATAACAAAAGAACTAACTTAGTGCCATGTTTTCGCGAAATTTCAATCTCGATATTAAGCCTCCAAAGTTAAAAACCCTTCGTTTCAGATATCGTCCCCTTCAAAAGCCGCGTTAGGTTGGCGCTGCAACCTAACAGTGAATTAATATACAGTATAACCTGTACGCGTCAGTGTTGAATGGGCAGGCAGTTAAAAGCAGCCAGGAGGGATGCGATCCAGCTGGCAGTTAAAATGCCGCGGCGATCACAGTGGGTTGGTGCTGTAACCTATCTTGTGTTGATTGGACAGGCAGTTTAAAGCAGCCAGGAGGGATGCGGTCCAGCTGGGAGTGGGTGTAGCATGGCCTCTTACCGAGATAGATGGAAACTTGGTGGTCCCGTCGTGAACTACTGTTGCCATGAAGCCAGGAGGGATGCGATCCAGCTGGCAGTGAAAATGCCGCGGCGATCACAGTGCGTTGGTGCTGTAACCTATCTTGTGTTGAATGGACAGGCAGTTTAAAGCAGCCAGGAGGGATGCGATCCAGCTGGGAGTGAAAATGCAGCCGCGATCAGTGCGTTGGTGCTGTAACCTATCTTGTGTTGAATGGACAGGCAGTTTAAAGCAGCCAGGTGGGATGCGGTCCAGCTGGGAGTGAAAATGCAGCGGCGATCAGTGCTTTGGTGCTGTAACCTATCTTGTGTTGAATGGACAGACAGTTTAAAGCAGCTTGGAGAGATGCGATCTAGCTGGCAGTGGGTGTAGCATGGGCTCTTACCAATATATATGGAAACTTGGTGGTCCCGTCTCGAGCTACTGTTGCTATGGAGATGGCCGGCCTTGCTATTACTTCATCAGTTTATTTTCTGCTTTTATTAGCCTTTGCTTGAGTGCCAAAAGGCCGAAATCAGAAGAATGAGAAAGACTATCGAAAATGCATGTAGCCAGCCGTTCCTTCTGGCTCCTAAACTATGTGTATGCAAAATTTGGTTGAGATTGGTGGAATGGTGTAGATTTGTATACGGAACAAATCCACCCACCCACTCACCCACATACATACATACATACATACGGACTTTCACTTTTATAAGATAAGTATGTTATTAAATTATAAGTTGCTTATTGTTAATTCTTTTTATAGTAATTAAATATGTTATTAAATTACAAGAAATTTTTTCATGCCTATTTTACACGTTAGTGCCTATTTACATGCCTATTTTGGCTATTTTAAGAGCCTATATCCCTGCCTATTTTAACTGTTTTAGTGCCTATAATTCTCGTCTCTAGTGATAACCTATATTATTGTGATAGCTATATTTGTGTGTGTATTTGTAAATTGGGGATGGTATTGGAATGAAGGCGGTCGTGGTCTTAAGTTAGGAACCATCCCCATTTGCCTGGAGTAGAAGTGCGGAAACCACGGAAAACCACTTCCAGAATGGTCGGGGTGGAAATCAAACCCCGAGGTTGAGTGTACCCAGTTCCAGTTCACATACCAGAATTAAATTATCTTGACAGAGACGGGAATCGAACCCAGACCTTTGGCGTGATACCCAGGAACGCTAGCCGGTACAGCACGAGGTGGATTACACATTTTTGAAAGGCTTAGTATCTATACCTATAAAACAAGATGTCCTGACTGACTGACTGACTGACTGACTGATAATCAACGCACAGCGAAAACTACTGGTTGGTTGGTTCTTAAGTTTAGGGGCTGCGACAACGCGGTCATGTAGCCCCGTGTACTTTGAGTGTGTGTAGAATATGTCTGATAACCGGTGTTAATTGTGATGACTGTATTAGTGTGTGTTATCTGTTTTTTAAATTTAAGTTCTGCAACTTAGAATTTTTCAAATAGTTCCTACTTTTGCCGCCAAGTGCCACCGACAACGATTACTAGGCCAAGTTAAGAACTTAGCTACTAGACACCACCGCAGTCGGCTCTTGGCAACGAACATAGAAACCTAAGAGCGTTGTTTACATTCTTAACCTATCCAATTTAGCTTCACTAAGGTGCAATTAGTGGAAGGTTCTTTAACATGCCATAAATCTATGACATGGGACCGCCGGCTTTACTTCCCCTCCGAAGGAAGGCAAACTGAGGGATTTTAACACTCTTTAAAAAAATCCGACGGCTTCGGCCGGGTTTGAACCCGCTATCTTGGGCATAGAAGCTCAGCATGCTACCGACTACGCCACCGAAGCCGCCGAAAACTACTGGAGATGATTGCACGAAACTTTGAAGATATGTTCCTGCCATAGTGTAGATACGCACTAAGAACAGATTTTTAAAACTTCCGATTTTAAAGGGGTGAAATGTATTTTCCTTCTTTGTTCAATATATCCGTTCTTGTGAAAAATATTGTAGATATAGTCATTCAAATATTTTCTTTCTTATCACATAAATACTATTTTAAAATAATTTCTGATAATTCTGATTTTAAAGGGGGGGGGGGGTAAAGAGGGGTGAAATGTGATTTTACATTTCGAAATATCGAAGTTGTCGCATAAAGACCGTACATAGCTCATTTTACGCCCATCGATCCAAGAAAATACTTGGGACACTGAAAACCATATTTTAAGGCCCTATAACCAACAGTTTCAAAGATATTCCTAGAAAACTATCTTCGCTCTGATAGAGTGATGAATTAATCGCAAGTCCGTATCAATGGCAACAGTAGCTCAAGACATGACATCCAATTTTCCATCTATCCCTGTGAGAGGCAATGCCAATCCATTTATTATCTAAATAATAATAATGATATAATAATAATAATAATAATAATAATAATAATAATAATAATAATAATAATAATAATATTTTACGTCCCTTTTAACTACTCTGGCTTTTAGAGACGCCAGGGTGCAGGAATTTTGCCCCGAAGGGGATCTTTAACGAGCCATTAAATCTAATAACTCGGCTCTCTCGCATTTGCGCACCCTCAAATCATTTATTATCGAATTTTCGATAGACTGGCTGCGTGGCTCAGCGGTAACGTTCTCGCTTGCTGGGTCCAAGGTAGCAGGTTCGTATCCTGACGTAGTCAGCTGGCATTTGAGGGTGTATATTATAATTGTGAAATTTTGTGAGTGTGTGTGTGTGTGAGTGAGTGTGTTTGTTACCTCTTCACACTAAAACGGCTGGACGGATTTAGATGAAATTTGAAATGGAGGTAGCTTATACCCTGGATTAACATATACAGTAGGCTGCCGTTCATCGTTCGTAGTTCGTAGTTAGGTCGTTTGGCACATAACTACATCGTTTCACCTATCTGAACCAAATATTACGTACATACCCAGTGGATTCCTTCGAGTAACATTGTTCACTTGAAATTTCGGACAGCCCTCTCCATTCCATACATTTAGACAATTTGGCACAAATGTACACCATTTCACCAATCTAAATTAAATGTTAGGTACTTATCCTTTGGATTCCTGAAGATAGCGCTATTCACTTGAAATTTTGGACAGCCCTCTCCATTCCCTACTGTAACGTGTTTTTCGAGGGTTTTTTATGCCACTGGCATAAGTCAGTAGGAAGCCAGTCTATATTTATTTACGCGGCAAATTGTTTAGCCAAGAGAATTTTTCGTGTTAATTTATTGTTATTATTAATTTATTATTATTATTATTAAGATATTTTTCGGAGCATTTTATAAAAATTATAAGCATACAGATAGGTTTTCTATGTCTTAGAAAACGCTATCAAGCAAATTATTACGAACGACAATATCATAGAAAATTATGTGATTACGGAATTTTACGGAGTTTCGTCAGTTAGGATATTATGAGAGACATGACTCACTGGAAATTCAGGTACAGGCTGATTCTTGTCAAGAAGTATTACGCAAGCTTGGGTCGCAGCGTCAAGAAACGGCGGATAGTTGGAACGGAAATCGACTTCATCATCCGCGCGCCGTGTGTAATGAGCCAGAGAAGGGGAAGTAGCACGTGGGGTGCAGCCAGTGGAGACCACGTAAGCTGGAAGTCGGTACCGAGGTGGGGAGCCGACGTGTGCATATATCGTTCGGCGCGCCGTGGAACGTGGACAATCTGTGAAAGACTTGACTAGTTCGGTTCCAAGTGTGTGTCGCTCCAATGTTCCTTGGAGTGGAGAACTATCTGTTTAAAACTTAACCAGTGTGGTTGTACGAGGGTATGGCTCTAATGTTAGGACCATAAAGTCACCAAATCTACAAGTATATCATCAAATATCGACGGAGATGACGACGTCCAGGAGACTGTGGGAAGCACACAGCATCATCCAGTACGAGGGAAATGCTTTGGCAATTTCCAGTGGTAAGAGCGAATGACGCAGAAATACGCAATCTCTCATTTCTCTTTGTTTTATATTTCATATTTCAGTAACTTCATAGCTTGGGAATAAGAGTAAAATCAATAATTTATCAGACTCCGTTTTCACGTAATTTTCTATCGGTAATATTAAAATCGCAACGCTCCAATTTAAATTTTAAACTTATTATTATTATTAATTTTGCTATACTTGTTTTATATAATAAACTCAATTCTTTTACAATGCAATCTTTGCTTTCAGTAGGTAGCATTAGATATAGACCAATTCCTTCTCCTGATACAATTGTTTGTTGGGTTAATGATCAAATCATACCACGATCTGAGTGAATAGATTCTTGAAGGTGTTCTGCCAGAGCTAGACGTTGTTAAATACAAATTTAGATTTCAGCATTGCGTTGAGGTCTTGGCGCCCATTAAAACAACATAGCTTAGGCAAAGGTAAACAGTTACATTTATCACCCAACAGTTAGGGGCAGCCAAACTGTTACACTTGTCGCTCAACGTGTGGGCTAGTCAAACCGTTACACTTGTACGCTCAACGTGGAGCAAAGTTAATTAACGCTACACTAAATTTAAGCCCTTTGGCACAAATCTACACCGTTTAACCAAACAGAATCAAATTTTACGTCTACTTATATTTTGGAACACTGCGGATTACACTGATAGCTTATACCATGCATTAACACATAGGCTGCCAATTTTACGTAGGCCTACTTACCCTGTAGAGATATTACACATGGAACCATACAATGCAATATTGGAAAATCTGAGTTCAAGGAACTGTTGTTCAGATTTGGCCCGGTGTTAAATCTGCAGAAGCTTTCGGTACAGGTTACACGGTCCATGTTCGTAACATGGGATGTTTTCCTTTGACAATTCATCTACACCATGTGCGAGGACAACCTCTTTCAAAGAACTCTAAAAGCACAATAATCAGGAATGTTCAATATTTAGAGAGGCATACGAGGCAAAAGTGTTGTTGGAGATTTTCAATCACTGGGATGTACGCTGGAAGAGACTGCATAATGTACATCAGTTGCCAAGGTGAGAGATATTTTACTGTATGTCTATTAATAGCGACATGTTGACGTTCAAATCATCTTTAATTGTGAGAAAATTGCACCCTGAATAGCTTAAGGAAAATTACTTTTAATTCCCCATATTCCGATAGATTTACCGTACCAGTGTGCGATAGTGCAGTTCCCTCATCAAACACTATTCGCAATCACTATTAACAAAGCGCAATGGCATACACTTAATAGCAGCAGGTGTAGGCTACATTTAGACAAAACTATTTTTTCCCATGGGCAACTGTAGGCGATGTAGCGTACTCACGAGTATCCAGACAACAAAATGGTTGTCTCAGAAAAACATGTCAAAACCAAAATCGTAATTTTAAAATGTGTTCACATAAGGTACTCTGTACACTTTCTCAACTCGATGGAATTCCCATTTTGCGGCTCATACTAATATACTGTAGGCATCAGAATTTTCCGAATTGAAATAGACCCACCCGGCCGAGATTGCTGTAATAGAATAGGCCAATCAACAATAATGCATCATCCCCACTGTCTTCATCGCGTACGAAGCCGCGGGTACCTGCTAGTTTTAAATATATTCGAGGTAGTAGCTATGTGTAGTGTTCAATAACTGAATTCCCTGTGTTGTGTTTCCTCGCTTGGCAAGTTACATGTAAATCCTCACTTACATTCTGAGTTATCGATTTTAATTTCTTAATCGTTCGATTGATGCAGTTAGTAAGTCAGCAAATGTTATCCCTATTCATATTTAAATTAATATCTAATACGAAACTAGCTTCCTGGTGAACGTATTAAGGCTTCGAGTCCATAGGTCCTGACCTAGTCACGGCCGCCTCATAATCTCCGTTATGCATACACACTATTACAGCCATTACAATGTTATCAGATTGATGCAAGCCAAAATAACTTCCCTTCTAATTGGATAAATTTGTGTTGTCCGACTGGAAAGTAATTCTGTAAGTAGATTATGCAGGCAAAACTGAAATATGGCTTGTAGTGTTTCAATACAAATTTTTAGCCAAAAATTCAAAATAGTAGTACAGAAACTTAAGTTCGTATTGCTTATTTGAATTATAGAACATAAGCACATAACTGTCTTTATGTTCGACCCTGACTATTATGTGACAGAAAACTGTGCCATAATGAGGCTCATTATAACACTATTTTTCATTATGAAACAGTTTCTCCCACCAATCAGAGCTCAAGAAACACTTGTGTGACCAATTAGATAAGGATACCTTCGCGCATGCGCCGAAAATCCAACATGTCCATATAAATTACCGAAAGTGCACCGTCCATATTGAACCCTTTACCCTATGTTGGATAAATGATTCTACTTTTTATTTCTTCAATTAATAAATATTTCAACCAGCATCATGAAAGTAGCCAGACAGTGATGAGGAAATTTCAAGCATTTGTTGGAGACAGTAGGGACATACCTGCATCAGTTTAACAAAAGGCTAAATACTTGAGCTATGAAAAGAAATAGCATAGCTATGTATCACGAGGACAGGTGTGGCTACCTCAATTTTAGAAGCGACGCGCAGTGAGACATGGTTCTGGTATGTTCATTGTGTTATTCGCGCCTAGAAGAAATATGATGCAGTAACGTGAATGGCTGATGAAGAAAATAGACACTCCCAAGACGCCAAGATCTACTAGAAACCGCCAAATTACAGAAAATGGAGAACCAATGAGAAGAGAATGCCTACTTGCGCGCCAACTCCGGCTGGGGTACGCGGCGGCTAGCATTCACGCGGGAAATCGCCTAGACAAAATCTCTACGATCGATTCTAGGATTAATGGGCATATTCTTGACCTGTGCAATAGTACGAGTTCAGTGATATGTATTTCATTCCTGTATCACAATTATTTCGAGAAATTTTTACATAAAATCCCCCTCCATCTAGACCCAAGGGCCAGTTCATTTATAAGTGTGTCGAAGAGCCAAGACATTATTATTATTCTGTTCGTCTGGGGACGTAGACTTTTATTCCGTGTGTCGAGGACACAAGACTTTGATTTGGTGCGTCTACGGACGTAGACTTGTATTTTTGTGTGTCGAGGACACAAGATATTTATTGTAAAGTGTTAAATTCAGTGATAGATAGTCATAGTACTATAGTTATAGGGGCAGTATCGTCGATAATTCGCCAACGAACAGTGACAGGGAATTTAGTACCTGAACAAGCGAATTTAGTAGTCAGACATAAAGTGTATAATAATCCAATTTTTGTATCAGCGCAAGGATGACATCGATGAATGCAGAGGAAGTTTGGAATTCTCAACACTCCGTCCAGATGGCTGATATGAGATAAAGAATCATCCAGTTGGGGAATGGCGTCTGATGTTCTTTGACGGGTGACTACAAAAAGAGATGAGTACAAAATAATATTATTTATTATTTGTTAAATTAACTTATGGTTTATGGGACATATTTTTGTAAATACTTTGCTTGTGTGATTAATGTAGTATATTTAGCTTTGATCTGACACACTTTTGTTTGGAAGCAGCTCGCACAATTGTAGTTGATGGAAGGTTCTTTTCTTTGTGTTGTGTTAACTAACGTAGCTATGTGAACGGCCGTGTTCGCCTAGGTTACTAAATGCGGTTAAAAACGTCTCTCGGAGATATGTCGTGTTTCAGAAGTAGGACTGAATTAATATAATTATATAGTAGATTGGAGGGTAATTAAATTTTGTTGAGATTTATTATTGATCAGATTCAGTGTGATTATTGCCTTTGGAGCAATGTAATTTGTGACGAAGAGTATTCAGCTCTATCGTAAGTTTTAAATATTGTGTTAAATGTTTGCGAGCTCTAATTCAGCATACCCGTGTGAAAGGCGTTATGTCAGTCCCAGATGTGTGTATTGTGAGTATATATTTTTGTGGTATTACAAGCGGGAATTTCAGCAGAGACTGATTTCTGTCAGCTTGGTACCAGATTCATATTGTATCCTTGCGAGGACAATTATGGATATGTGATTATTGTCTGACCATATGTTGAGTTGGAGGAGATGTTAGTTGCTGTTGATTCCTTGAGATAACAGTCCAGCTGGTCGGCTATTTATATACACTGGAAGGGGGACATGACAGGTATTGAGGAAAGGGTGAGTTGTTGTCACAAGGGCTGGCTGAGTTTCGCAAGCAAGCTCATCATTAAAGTGGAGTGCACGTATGGCTCCCAATTACTTGAAAATAAATATAAATGTGAGAAACTGATCAATGGTAAAATTGTTTAAATAAATGGGAGTTGCCTACGAAACACGATAATCTTCGAAGCGTTTCCTTAACATGCAATTTTGTTAATATAAAGTAATCTTAACCACTCAGGTTGTTTGTTGTTGTTGGTTTATTCTATGTTTATTTTCCATGTCAGTGACCCATGAGTCACGTGCGGCGCTGTGTTTCCTTGTTGTTGAGTATCTGGCCATTGTGGCAGCTCATTTGGTTAAGTGTGTCACCACACTAATAAGGGTCTCAGTGAGATGCCTGTAAATAGTAGAGTTGTAATATGTGTGTCAGAGTTAGATTTAAGGATTTTTATTAATGTTATGCCCATATCCATAAACGTTGATTTAAGAGATGATTATTCGTGAGCACCGTGGCTGTTAACCCGTTGTGAACGAACGATCATCCAAGTACTCATTTCTCGTAGATAGTCATCACGCGAACATAAATTCACATGCAAGGTAGTGGAACTTGGATCCACATTTTATTAGAAAAGGGGAGATCTGTCTGACTCCTCAAAGTGATAAATATTCCTGTCAGGGAAAATTCAGGGAGGATTTGTTTATTTTTGTTTGTTTTATTCTTTTATGCACAAATTAGTTATTAAATCTTGTTATTATCTTACGTTTTGTCTCCTTTCTTTCTTAGTTAATTTTTCATCCTATAACCCTTGCCTCAGAAAAGCCCGTAGTTTGGCGGACGTAAACACCACACTATGAACTGAACGCGACCCCTTGTCAAAGATTCTTACATAAAAAGCTGCTATTCTGAAGGGTTCATAGGTGAAAACTGGCGCGGCAAACGGTGGGGCTATTCACTGTGGTGTAACGGGGAGATTACACATGTCAATAGTGGCGTATTTGAGTAAAACTGGCATGCCGCAAGTGCAGGCAGATATGACAGTATTTAATCACCGGGAAGTGATATTTTATTAAAAGTAGTTGAGGCGAAGTGGATACCGCCAAATGTGTGAAAAATAAATTAAAATCAGGAGTTTGCAAAGTAAAATACGGTTCACATTGTTGTCTTTTAAATTAAAGTAAAATTAAGATGTGATACCGGGCGCCCAATGATAAAGTTAAAACTAGATTTGCTTAGAAAGTCAAACTCATGGAAATATTAGGAGGCTGTAGCCTAAAATGACAATTAATACTTTTTTAATTAGTCAGTGTTAATATCAGATCAGGATAACTGTTTAATGAATAAATATGTGCTTGGGGTTAAAATTAAATTGAGTAAAACTAGAACTACTCAGAGATGCAATCAACTAATGGGATTTAAGGTAAAAATAAATGAACTGAGTAGGATAAAGAAATTAAATGTGCATTGGATTTATGTGCGTGTCAAAGGGCATTGGCGTATGCCATTTCCCATATGTCTCATATAAATTATAAAACATGGCAACGGTGGCGCAGATCCAGGAGATCATTGAGAGTGCAGCGAGGAGAACTCAGGAATTGTTGGATACTAAACTAGCAGAACAGAGTCAATCTATAAACACTAGTATGTTAGAGCAAAGTGAAGCGTTGAATACTAAACTGTCAGAACAAAGTGAATCGCTAAATACGAAAATGTCAGAGCAAAGTGAATCGCTAAAAATTAAACTGTCAGAACAAAGTGAATCGCTAAATACTGAACTGTTAGAGCAAAGTGAATCGCTAAATACGAAACTGTCAGAACAAAGTGAATCGCTAAATACTAAACTGTTAGAACAAAGTGAATCATTGCGGACACAGTTAAATAAAAGTAGAATTGAGCTTAATGAATATCAGGCGGAACAAGCTAGGTTATTAAAGAGTGAAATTAATGACACTATAAATTCACAGTCAGAGGCGCAAAATAATAAAAACACGAACCAATTAGCTTCATTAACCGCAGAGATGAAAGAGCACACAAACCAACAGATGATATTACTGGCCCTTGATGTATGCAAAAATAATGAGAAACAATTAGAGCAGATTAAAAAAATGGAAGGTATTTTTGATAAAAAACTTAGCATTCTCGATGAAACGGTGTTAGCTAAATTAGAGCAGATTGAAATAGCATGCACAATGAATACAAGCGAGGTCAAAATAGCTCAGGATAAGTTGGAAGGACGATTTAAGGAGATGGAGAAAAGTGGCAGGGTCATTCAACGACAAATATCAGCAGTAGATGAGAACATATCAGGCATAATTAAAGATATGGACCATCTCGAGATAAAATCAGCGGAACAGTGGAAAAGCCTAGAAACGGAACAAGAACAATTTAAGAGTACATTAGACGAAAGGCTAAGCCAGATAGAAAATAATCAGGATGAAAATAAGAGCCAGATTGAAGAAAAAATAAGCACGATTAAAGAACAGATCAGGAAACATTGGAAGAAAATGAATATTGATTCTAGAGAGGAAAGATCCACCATTCTTAAAGCAGTAGGCGAAAACCACACGCGTATTCAAGCTTTGGAGCAAGAAGTAAAAAATAAACTTAAAGAGCAGACAGACAGGATCATTAAAGCCGAACTCCGCTCATTAGAACAATCGTCTATATTTAAAACGGGAGCATTGAAAGACAAGCAGGATGACTCACATAGTTCCCAACCCAGCATAGCAGGAAGTCAGACTCAAGCAGAGAGCCCATTAACAACAAACACGGAAGGATTTCGCAAGAACGTAGATAGGAGCTCAACACCACAGGACGGTCATCAGCCCACACAACTTATTCAAGTAATTCGCTCAAATGACTACAAGCCGCAGAAATACACCGAAAATTCAGGGGTAACACCTAAGGCCTTTATCAAAGAGATTGAAGACCATTTCAATGACACTGGGGTACCTGAAGCACGTAGATTGAGAATGATGGAGAGATTTTTATCAGGAAATGTTCTCACCTGGTTTTTAAGTTTCAAATATACATTTGGAACCATGTCAGACTTTAATTTAGCGTTTCTGCGCAAATACTGGTCTCCCGCCATACAACAGAGTTTAAGAATGGAGCTTTACTCCAGAAAATACCAAACTACCCAGCAGACGAAATACTCAGATTTCTTTAACATGCAAATGCTAAAATTTCGCGACCTAGATTACCCATTAAACGAAGCAGATTTGGTGATGACAATAGCAAGGCAAATGCCAGTTAATGTACAGCAAGTACTAGTCGCAGCAAACGTCAGCACGGCCCTACATGCAGAGCAGATATTACGGCAAATAGATGAGACCACATCTCATAGTCATTTTAGAGGAGGAAGACAGCTGGAATTAGTCAACACCACAGAGGTCGTAAAAACAAAACAAGGAAATACTAAAACGCAGGGTACTAATACAAGCACCTCCACACCTAGGCGAAACCAGGAAGAAGGGGAAAACAGACCATATCAGCGCAACGAAAACCACTACAACAATAGATACCAGGGCAACAATAGATACCAACAGAGAGGATATCAACAATGGCGTGATAATCGAAGGAATGACAGGCCTTATGGAAGATACGGTGATTACAATGCCAATCAACGATGGAAAGGAAGGAGAGATCAAAATCAAGGAGATCAACGTAACTATCGAGATGACTGGGATGATAGGCACGCTCAATCACAAAATTACTTAGAGGAGTTACACGCTAGTCAAGGTGGAGAACTAGGAAGATGGGAAAAGGCCATTGGGAACAGAAAGAACCCAGATACACATACTGAGGAAGCTGGAAGTCTACTGAGACAAGAGGAATATCAAGGACATGAGCGACAGAAGGATGATGGGAGTCGAAATGGAGCTAAAAAAAATGTTAATTTTGGATCAAGGAGACAGTCTCAAAACACAACAGTCGGAAGTTGAAGATGGATGGATAGTAGCGAACATACAAGAATGGATTGCTTTACCAGAAGACTGCCTGGAGGAGACGGTGAAACCACGGAACGATGAAATTAGGCAATTACCCATTATTTACGCAAGGATTGGTGGAATTAATATAAGATGTTTATTGGATACAGGGTCACAGATCAGTCTAGTATCGGAGGCCTTGGTTCGAGAGTTGGGACGGACTCAGAATATTCCTGTAATTCCGGTACCACAGCTCAAAGTGAGGGGTGTTATTCCTGAACGCACCATCACTTGTAAACGTCAGGCATACTTAGAGCTGAACATATTGGAACATACTTTTGGGCAAACATTCATTATCATGGCAAAGATGAATTTCAATATAATTCTTGGTGCAAATTTCATTTGTGACTATCAAGCAGTGATAGATTTACACAAGAATACAGTCAGTTTTAGAGAATATGACCAGCTGAAAAACGTGGGATTGCATATGGATGAAATCACTACCGGAAGAGATGTAAATTCTTGGGCATTGGAAGCAATATCAGAAGAGACGGAAGAGGAGGTACGAAAGGCGGAAGATAACATCATAGAAGGGGCTGTTATGGAACTAGATGAGGAGATAGAATCCCAGGAGATATGGTCTTTATTAACAGAAGGAGATGACAGCGACGCACAATTTGAAGAGTTACTACAGGAGCGGCTCAATGACATTCAACTTGGGGGTGAACACAGAAAACAGTTGGAAGAGATTTTAAGGAAGCACAAAACAGTATTTGATACAGTACCTGGGAAAATATTAAATTTCAAGTACTCTATGCAAGTCGAGGACTGGTCACCTTTCAAAAGCAGATTGTACCCAATTCCTGAAAAGTATCGTGGTCAAGTTAAAATCATTATAGATGAGATGTTAGAAGCTGGAGTGATAAGGAAGACACCTACACCTTATCTAAATGCGATTTTGGCAGTCACAAAACCAAATGGATCTATTAGACTTTGTTTAGATGCCAGAAATCTCAACATGAGACTCATTTTTCCTGAGTATGACAGAGCGCCAATTATCAGAGACGTACTAAAAGGCTTTAAAAACAAGAGCATTTATTCATCAGTCGACCTGACGAGCTCGTTCCACCATCTTGAATTGGATGAGAAGTCACAGCTTCTAACTGGCTTCTTATTCGATAACCAGACATTTTGTTTCGTCAGAATGCCTTTTGGAGTCAAAACAGCGGGCTGTGCTTTAATCCGAGCACTGGACCGGAACCTAACCGACGAAGTAAAGGAGATGACGGTGCGATACATTGACGACATTCTGTTGGCATCTGACAACATTGAAACTCACATGGAAAATTTAGATAAAGTATTGGGCAACTTGAATGCATCGAATTTCAAAGTAAACCTGAAGAAATCGCATTTCTTCAAGAGCGAGATCTTATATTTGGGTCACGTCATTGACAAGGAGGGAGTGAAGCCAAACCCAGCTAAGATTGAAGCGATAAAGAATTTCCCTACACCAACGAGAGTCAAGCACATTCGGGCTTTCTTAGGCGTAACGGGATTCTTTAAAGAAAACTGTCCAGGTTATACGGAGACTGTAGCTCCAATGCAAGAAATGTTAAAGAAAAATAACAAATGGTCATGAAACGCGGAATGTGAGAAGGCATTCCAAGCAACAAAACAGCTATTGGAAAACTGCATTAAATTAGGATATCCAGATTTCAAGCACAAATTTATAATCCAAGCGGATGCTTCACTAATTGGGATAGGTGCTATGCTCTACCAAGAGGATCCAGCTAACCTGCAGCACAAAACATATTTGGCATTTGTCAGCCGAAAATTGCGTAAGCACGAGCGAAATTATACTGTAACCGAGCTAGAATTGTTGGCCATCCTTCATGCGCTCCAACATTGGAAACGAATAATATATGGTTACCTTATTGTTGTCAGAACTGACCACAAGGCACTAACATTCTTGTTTAAGACGTCAATGGCAAGCGAACGTGTGACACGTTGGTCTATATACATTCAGCAGTTCAGCATTGAAATTGAACATTGTCCAGGGAAGATGAACGTGATACCGGATGCACTCAGCAGGAACCCAGAGCCTGATAATGAAGAAACAGCGATGGTACAACACTTGGAGTTAACACCGAAGGACCGAGAATTCTAGGAGGAGTTACGTGAGTTACAGCGAGAACAGGAAGCGGAACCATGGATGATGCTATTAATTAAATACTTCAAAAAGCAACTACCTACAGGAACACCTGCATTTCGAGAAGCGAAAGCCAAAGAAGGAAGATATGTTTATGTCAACAATTTGCTGCACAAATGGGTAGATAATGACCACACCAAGTTACGCATATTAGTACCTGCATCGTTACAACGAGGATTGACATGGCATACGCACGAAAGTTACGGTCACGTGGGCTTAGACAAGTGCGAAGCAACAATAGGAGAGACATTTACATGGCCACGTATGAGAACAACTATATGTGACGTCATTACAACTTGCGACCCGTGTCAGAGAACAAAGCCAAATAATTATTTACTGAGGCAATATCCTAGACCATTGCTACCTCAGAAACCATGTGAGCTACTGGCGATCGACTGTCTTGGTCCAATTCCGAAGGGAAGGAGAGGTTGCCGTCATTTGCTAGTGTGCATTGATGTATTTTCTAAGTTTGTAGTACTATGCCCTATTCAGAAAACAACATCGAAGCAGGTACTCAGTCGCATTCGTAATAGAGTTATTCCAACCCTTGGAAAACCAGAGTTCATATTATCAGATCACGGCAGTTATTTCACAAGCGCCGAATTCAAGAAAGGAATGGAAGACATGGGTATAAAACATGTTTTAAGCAGTATCCGACATGCCCAAGCAAATCCAAGTGAGAGAGTAATTAAATCTGTAACCTCATATTTGAAGATCTTCATTCCGAACGAACACCACAAATGGGTCGATAAAATTAAGGACGTAGAGACATGCATGAATTCTACCAGGCACGAGTCAACAGGACAAATCCCTATGGTCCTACACAAGAACGAGTATCCAGTAAGAACGTGGAAAAGCATCATTAACTGTCCACAAGATCCCATGATAGCACCAGACCTGCGAATTGAAAGAACGAGAGCATACATGAGAAAACAAGCAGACCGCAGATTACGGCGAGTAAGAAATAAGAGGTTCCACGGTGATCTTGAAGTCAACCAGCTCGTTTTGGTGAAACGACCTGCTACATCGGACCCAGAAAAGAAAATCTTTAGTAAATTCTGCGAGAAATTCATAGGACCCTATTCTATCGTAAGAAACCTTGGAAATAATGCTTACAGAGTGAAAGAATTAAGCACAGGAACAATGTCAGTTTACAACGCTGCCAACCTAAAAAAATATCGTCGAAGTGAACCATGGTAGCGCCGAAATAATGACGCTGTTTGAATATACGGACGTCCTACTATCAACAAAGTCAACGGGGAGCAGTTGAGTACGGCACGTGCTGAAGGAGGAAGTAGAGCTGTTGTTGACAAACATTAACGAGGCGAGCAAGGTGTTGCCGCAGGCATCAGACCGTCACGCAAGATTGGAAGGGGAAGAGACAAGCAGGAAATGAAAACGAGTAAATGCCATTGAAGACAGGAGCGACTAGACCAAGTAAGAAAAAGGGGTGATTCTGGAAATAAAACAAATTGGCCTACGGAAGTATTGTAAAATTGTCGACTTTATTCCTAAGTTCGAAATTTTGTGAGTGGGAGAGTTGTGAACCCTTTACCCTATGTTGGATAAATGATTCTACTTTTTATTTCTTCAATTAATAAATATTTCAACCAGCATCATGAAAGTAGCCAGACAGTGATGAGGAAATTTCAAGCATTTGTTGGAGACAGTAGGGACATACCTGCATCAGTTTAACAAAAGGCTAAATACTTGAGCTATGAAAAGAAATAGCATAGCTATGTATCACGAGGACAGGTGTGGCTACCTCAATTTTAGAAGCGACACGCAGTGAGACATGGTTCTGGTATGTTCATTGTGTTATTCGCGCCTAGAAGAAATATGATGCAGTAACGTGAATGGCTGATGAAGAAAATAGACACTCCCAAGACGCCAAGATCTACTAGAAACCGCCAAATTACAGAAAATGGAGAACCAATTAGAAGAGAATGCCTACTTGCGCGCCAACTCCGGCTGGGGTACGCGGCGGCTAGCATTCACGCGGGAAATCGCCTAGACAAAATCTCTACGATCGATTCTAGGATTAATGGGCATATTCTTGACCTGTGCAATAGTACGAGTTCAGTGATATGTATTTCATTCCTGTACCACAATTATTTCGAGAAATTTTTACATAAAATCCCCCTCCATCTAGACCCAAGGGCCAGTTCATTTATAAGTGTGTCGAAGAGCCAAGACATTATTATTATTCTGTTCGTCTGAGGACGTAGACTTTTATTCCGTGTGTCGAGGACACAAGACTTTGATTTGGTGCGTCTACGGACGTAGACTTGTATTTTTGTGTGTCGAGGACACAAGATATTTATTGTAAAGTGTTAAATTCAGTGATAGATAGTCATAGTACTATAGTTATAGGGGCAGTATCGTCGATAATTCGCCAACGAACAGTGACAGGGAATTTAGTACCTGAACAAGCGAATTTAGTAGTCAGACATAAAGTGTATAATAATCCAATTTTTGTATCAGCGCAAGGATGACATCGATGAATGCAGAGGAAGTTTGGAATTCTCAACACTCCGTCCAGATGGCTGATATGAGATAAAGAATCATCCAGTTGGGGAATGGCGTCTGATGTTCTTTGACGGGTGACTACAAAAAGAGATGAGTACAAAATAGTATTATTTATTATTTGTTAAATTAACTTATGGTTTATGGGACATATTTTTGTAAATACTTTGCTTGTGTGATTAATGTAGTATATTTAGCTTTGATCTGACACACTTTTGTTTGGAAGCAGCTCGCACAATTGTAGTTGATGGAAGGTTCTTTTCCTTGTGTTGTGTTAACTAACGTAGCTATGTGAACGGCCGTGTTCGCCTAGGTTACGAAATGCGGTTAAAAACGTCTCTCGGAGATATGTCGTGTTTCAGAAGTAGGACTGAATTAATATAATTATATAGTAGATTGGAGGGTAATTAAATTTTGTTGAGATTTATTATTGATCAGATTCAGTGTGATTATTGCCTTTGGAGCAATGTAATTTGTGACGAAGAGTATTCAGCTCTATCGTAAGTTTTAAATATTGTGTTAAATGTTTGCGAGCTCTAATTCAGCAGACCCGTGTGAAAGGCGTTATGTCAGTCCCAGATGTGTGTATTGTGAGTATATATTTTTGTGGTATTACAAGCGGGAATTTCAGCAGAGACTGATTTCTGTCAGCTTGGTACCAGATTCATATTGTATCCTTGCGAGGACAATTATGGATATGTGATTATTGTCTGACCATATGTTGAGTTGGAGGAGATGTTAGTTGCTGTTGATTCCTTGAGATAACAGTCCAGCTGGTCGGCTATTTATATACACTGGAAGGGGGACATGACAGGTATTGAGGAAAGGGTGAGTTGTTGTCACAAGGGCTGGCTGAGTTTCGCAAGCAAGCTCATCATTAAAGTGGAGTGCACGTATGGCTCCCAATTACTTGAAAATAAATATAAATGTGAGAAACTGATCAATGGTAAAATTGTTTAAATAAATGGGAGTTGCCTACGAAACACGATAATCTTCGAAGCGTTTCCTTAACATGCAATTTTGTTAATATAAAGTAATCTTAACCACTCAGGTTGTTTGTTGTTGTTGGTTTATTCTATGTTTATTTTCCATGTCAGTGACCCGTGAGTCACGTGCGACGCTGTGTTTCCTTGTTGTTGAGTATCTGGCCATTGTAGCAGCTCATTTGGTTAAGTGTGTCACCACACTAATAAGGGTCTCAGTGAGATGCCTGTAAATAGTAGAGTTGTAATATGTGTGTCAGAGTTAGATTTAAGGATTTTTATTAATGTTATGCCCATATCCATAAACGTTGATTTAAGAGATGATTATTCGTGAGCACCGTGGCTGTTAACCCGTTGTGAACGAACGATCATCCAAGTACTCATTTCTCGTAGATAGTCATCACGCGAACATAAATTCACATGCAAGGTAGTGGAACTTGGATCCACATTTTATTAGAAAAGGGGAGATCTGTCTGACTCCTCAAAGTGATAAATATTCCTGTCAGGGAAAATTCAGGGAGGATTTGTTTATTTTTGTTTGTTTTATTCTTTTATGCACAAATTAGTTATTAAATCTTGTTATTATCTTACGTTTTGTCTCCTTTCTTTCTTAGTTATAGTTTTCATCCTATAACCCTTGCCTCAGAAAAGCACGTAGTTTGGCGGACGTAAACACCACACTATGAACTGAACGCGACCCCTTGATCAAAGATTCTTACATAAAACACTGCTATTCTGAAGGGATCAATATGTTCGCGTAAATAAACTGGTGAATATGAGAAGAAATAGCACTGTACCTTAATATCCCCAAAACCAATTTCTACACAGCGCGTGGTTTTGAAACGACTTCGGTGAGAGTTTTACTGAATACTGGTACACAATCTGAACATATGGCATTGAAACACACAGAGCGCATGCGTCGGTTGTCCAGAGAGCTTGGAAAACAGAGATATACTCCCCACCGCAGCACCCGATCACAACATTCTAGTGACTGAACAGATATTTATGAATATTTATGTTAAAACATATAATAAAGTTATAATTATCGTCGATCATAAATAGTCGTATGCAACTCGCCTACAATGGTAATTAAGACACTCGCATACGCTCGTTTTATAAACATACTCGTGTCTTAATTATAGACATTATAGGCTCGTTGCATAATGTACTATTAATATTATTACTAATGCAGTCAAGGGCCATTAATTTTATTTTCAGGGCGGGTCAGAGAAGGGATTTTAGAAGCAAATTGGCTGTGGACCTATTGACAGGAACCCGTCATTTGACCGGTGGTGAATATAGGAAACCACGAAAACCATTTCCGTGACGGATGAGGTGGGATTCGAACCTACGCTCTCCCGATGCCAGCGAGGCACGAGGTAGCATTTTAGCACTCTCCGCGACAGAAATATCATAGTGTTCACTTGGCATATTGATTAGTTAATATATGAGATTTAAATTCCTTAGGTGTAGAGAATCTTACACATGTACGAGGCATGCTGCTCAACATTATGTAAGAGTTAGGAGCACCAGAGGGCTAAGGATAGAATGAGTAATGCTTTGAACAACGATAACGGATGGATGCTGTATAATTTGAGAACAATTCCCTAAGTTATCGATAGATGTAATAGAAATCTGACATGACAAGTGAGTATTTTGTTCCTTAGGAGAATTAAGAGGTGGGGTCATAGAAGGGTCAAATGTGTTATTTTGCTTATTTTGTGCCCTGATTATACACACATTGCTCAGTACATCTAAGTTTGTTTCGTGAAAGCGGACTGTTAGTGTCTTAAATATAAAATATATTCTCCCAGCGTGCATGTCGGAGGTCACACCCCCTTTTACGCATTCCGATACTAAAATACCCGTATTGCTGTAATGCAGTGCCATAGAAGGTAATACAGTATTTAACTACATTAATTGGCAGTTCTCCTTGTAGAGTTCATTTTTAATTCTCCGGATAGAAGGTTTGAGAGTAAATAGCATTTGGGTACACATGCTAAATGTTTCAACTCCGTAATATGGACGAGATTACCAAACCACTGTCTATATAGGATCGGAAACAATTATCTTGCTGTTTATGATGCAGTTTTGTGTTCTTTTTGAAGAAGTATTCTGCAAGGAGGAAGTTTTAAAGCAAATGGTTACTGAAGCACGTGTTCCAGTAGCCAAGCAGCCCTAAATGAGACAAACGGGCAACGGCTGATCGAGGCTGAAATAAAGAATCGAAATCAAATGCAAATATGCCATAAAGCATCAGAAGAACAGAGAGAAGATACAAATAATGCATCTGATCCTGATTACGGGACAGGATTGTTATGATTGTGAAGGTAACATTAAATTGTCAATTGTGCAAATTACATATTGAACTTTTCACAAATGTGATGTGTTTCAGTTTTACAGACAATTTATTTGAAAACTACGAATGCTATATATATAAAACATACACACATACACACATAATGAAAGTATTGAAGATTTATAATAATCTGTTGCGTAGAAGTGAAAATACTTGAGTGACAAGCATTGAAAATTTGGCGTATATTTTAAGAAAAGACTCGCATAGTTGCTTATTTTACATGCCAGACCTTATCAGTGATAATCCGCAAGGTATTATTCGACAAATAATACCCCACATCCATGTTTGTTTCAAGATATTCTAGTGACTAATTCGTTTACAGGGTGTACCTGAATATGTTAAATTTTAGCACTTGGTTTAATGAGACATTCCTTACCTACAATGTCCCAGGGTAATGTATGCCCTATCCTAGAATTCCCCAACGCCTATGAGAGCAAGTTTTGGCTTTTAGAAGTCTTATGGGAGAGGTACATGGAGAGGTTTCATCGAAAATGTGATTTGCGCTTTGTGTTAATGAAACAGAAAAACTACTGGGTATTGAACGACCGAAGTGTGCTCTACGAAATCCTTGAATGCCAGTTTAAATTAAGAAGACATCCCAATAAACTTGCTACTTAGACTTGTTATTGAGTTAGGAAAGGAGACCTGTCTACTCCTCCAAGTGATGTGGTGTGGAACCAACGGCAGCGTGTTCTAACTTTGTTTGTGTGTGGACACAACGCTCGTAACTTTATTAATCATCTCTAACGACAGAGGAGGAGAGGGAGCTGGCATTGTCTTCAACAGAAGGTGCCAAACAACATTACGAAAATGTGGCAGAACTTCAGTTCACTTCACACTTCATCTTACACCACTCCACTCTTAGAACCAACTGAGTGTTAGACTAACAATAAATGAAGTAAAGGGCATCAAATTGAAGTCAGCACACCATCACACAATTTCATGATTCTTTCACTACTCAATGGTGGTGGTAACTGTTGATTCAGCGGGTCGTAACATCGGTTCATGTCCCTAAAATATTGCATATTAAAATTGTTTGCTGAAATATCCAAAATACCAATCTTTGGAAAATGTATACCAAAAGATAGTGAAGTGGTGTAAGATGAAGAGTGAATTATTAAACCAGGCTAAATATATCTGCGCATACATAGGTAAACGGGAGACACACTGGGTCTTATAGTCTGCTCTTATATATTCTGTCATCGTCTTTCTGACCCCACACTTGTCGTTAAGTCGTATCTCTGGCTTCAGCACTTAGAGATGACCAACTAATCATCTCTTCTGTGTTGAATTGCCTTGTCACAGTCATCCAATATTATCTCATTTAAATGATGGTGCTAGAAACTACAGCAAACACGGTATTTACAGGTAGGTGAGGTGACGTTCCGAGCCAGATAAACAATTGCTATTCGTACAGCGTCACTTAAAGACATGGGCGCAAACATATTATTTTTTGTTTAGCCAGGTACGGATTTCAATATTCAACCAGTAACCGTTACACCTGATCGATATTTGGAAAATTGCAAACAGCTTGCAAGGGATCTACTGCTGGTGGTGATTGCTTCTTTAATGGGTGGATATCGAGTTCATATGCCTCTCGTAAAAAGCAGTAATATGAAGAAGTAGTAGAGAAATAGGAGAAAGAGAAGGTAGAAGATGGTAAAGAGAGAATCGGTCGAATTCAGGTTTCGACTGGATTACAGAATTAACATAGAACGCTTCTTTACTCTTTTGTGAAGCGTTGTTATATTTGCAATTGTTCGTGTGTAAATTTAATTTAATTCTAATTGTTAATAACTTTTAATTAATTTTAAGCAGCTAAATAACTTTTATAAGTTTATTGGAGCAATTTTTATTAATGCATACAGTATTTAAATATCTATTATATTATAATGACAATTGATACTTTTATTATGCAGGAACATATAAATTGGAAGTAGCAACTTGCGTTCATTTAGGGAAGACAGTGTACACCTTGCGAAAGCTGTTTATAATCTTTCTATATAGTAACAACGGAAGGGGACTTGCATATAGCCCGAATTCTTTGAAGGGTGTTGGAAATATACTGGGAAGAATGTCAGGTACTCTCAAAGGAAGATGTGGCAATTCAGACCACGGTCTTGACCTTGCCCAATTTCACGATGTATATTTGGAGTAAGGGTAAGATTTTGATTGTGAAGAGACAAACCATCATGTGACGAGAAGAGCAAATCAGATCAAAGGCGTTGATTTGGAGATGAGGTGGGAGTGGTTACTATGACGACAGGAAGTTGATTGATGATTGTGAAGACTGGAAGAGAGAGTAGTTTGCCATAAATATACTTGACTGCACAGCTATTTTCGTTGACTTTATTTTATTCTATCTTGTGATCAAGATTAAAATCTTTCGCTTCATGAAAGAGGTAGCTGGTGCTCTGTCTTAAGACAAACCAGAGTGCTGTCAGATTTTGCTACAGTGTCTGGAATCAGACTGAGGATGATATGATTGTGTCTTGGAA
The DNA here is from genome assembly GCA_946902985.2 of Meconema thalassinum. Lineage (NCBI taxonomy): Eukaryota > Metazoa > Arthropoda > Insecta > Orthoptera > Tettigoniidae > Meconema > Meconema thalassinum. The sequence goes on from OX336390.1 coordinate 655,550,484, forward strand.
TATATGCACCCAAGTGAAGTCAGAATCGGATTCAGTCACCAAATTCGGTACGTGGATGACACAATTACTTGTCTCTGCTACACACTCAAAAGATAGATTTCATAATTGCCAAGCCACACGAGGGGAACCATATTCTATGCCATGTCCGATCGTAGCTACAAGAAGTAACCTGACGTCATGACACAAGGTCATGAAATACTACAAGTTGACTCCGGTGAGCCCAGGTACAAATATTAAAACAAGCTTTGTATTAAATTCAATTTCATTTAACTCACTTCCAATGTAAATTCCTTTTGCCGACATAACGTTAATTCAAGCATTTTATTTTAACTATCATATTTGTTTATTTTAACATAATGTCGTTTTCATCTGCTGGTTTTTCATTAATAAATCTATTGGTTGCTTATGCTAGGTCTTCCTTTATCGTAGATAGATTTATGTATAAGGCATCCCATTTCCCAAAACAAATATCGATTGGTTGGTGGCTTAGCTTCGTCACGAGCTGAGAGTAGGAGATCTTTGCTGCTCTATATTTTATTTGATAATTATCAATTTTGATCGTCAACACCTGTTACGATCTGGCGCCCAGTCGAGCTTTATAATATAACTAATAACAAACAGGTAAGAAGTAAGTATCTATCAAGTGCTATAGTAAAAACATTACAGCATGTGGAAGCATATTAATAACAATGTATAATTTATAGAAGGTTGACATGTTGACATGAGAAACAATTCTCACAAACACTAGATCTATACACCACGGTCATCACGTCGTGAAAGACAAACGCGAATCGCTCACAAGAACCTAGACAAGATGCTTAAAATTCTCAGTACAGCGCCTCTTAGTTCAGTCCAGTTCGTGAATGTGGTGTCGTAGGACGGCCTGGTAATTGTCCAAAAAATAAGTTATCCTTTTGAGTATTGTGCAGAGAAATAAAAAATGTGACTAATTATTATAAACTATGTAGCTGAGACTTAACTGAACAGTGCCGCACTGACGAATTCACAACATTATCCTTAACAGTTTTATCATCATCAATTATTGTTAAAAGCTTCTTGCATAGTACTCGACAAGATATTTATATTGATAATACCCGGCAAGCCCTAAGATGCCGCACTCATAAGCTGAGCTAAAAGGTGCCGTAATGACTATTGTAAGGACGAACTCGAAGGTACGCAGCTCCGGCCGGATGACATCATGCCAAGGACAGAGACAGTGAATTACATATTACGTCCTTTGGTTCTAATTTATTGTGTTTCAGTCTTATACTTACCGTATTATTCCATGTCTAACACCCGTTCTTTCGGTATATATATTCAGCTTAGTTCACACATAACACTTGCCATGATGTAATTCTACGAAGGGAGGGAGAAAGGGAGAAAGGGAGAATGCTGGGCAAAGGAAATAGAACGGGAGAAGAGACAATAAAAAGTGAAAGTAGCCGTAGGTCTCTGATACCCCAATACTATAATAATATTGTCGCGATTTGACGAACACGAAAGTTAACCAAGGGAGGACAAAGGGGAAGACGAAAGAAGCTGGTACAATGCCAAACTCGACTGGGTTCAGTCTTTTTGCCAATCCACGCCCTTCTGGTTTTAAGACAATGGGGGAAACGAACGAAATCCGTGTAGAAGTAAGCTGTAAAAGAAAAGGACTGGCTGCGGGGCTAAGCATTAACGTTCTTACCTTCTGTTCCCAAAGGTTGCAGGATTCGAATCCTGATAGCGCCAGATGGCATTTGAGGGTGCACAAGCGTGAGGGAGCCGTGTCAGTAGATTAACTGGCACGTTAAAGATCCCCTTTGGGTCAAAATGTAGGCACCCCGGCGTCTCTTAAAACCACAGTAGTTAAAAGGCACGTAAAACCAATAACATTATTGTTATTATCTAATACCATCAAGGTCAGAAGATATGAAAAGTTGATCAATTGAGGTTGACAAGGTGTACAGTCACCATCAATAGCTTCCGTATGCATTTCTTTTGTAATGTCAGTGCTATTAGCCGTACCGCATATTGTAGTATGTGGTGCAAAAATGGTCAATCCTCAATCTCACAAACTGCTGACAAAATTTGAATCGGCCTTTGGAGGAATCGAATACTTACTACCAGATCCTAATAGCATAATATTTTGAAATGTTGAAAACATATTTAAATCACACAAAGAGCACTCAGACTGGAGGAGTCCAGTTGAGCAAGAACGTAAAGTTACGGTATTTTGGACAATTGTGCCAAACGTTGAAAAGATGAGAGATCCAGAAAATGGTCAAAATGCGTGTAATTACAAGCTCTATCACATTTTATAATAAAAGTTTAAACATTACTTCCGGATTAAATGATATTAAAAAAACACGTTAAAAACGCTTGTTTTTAAATGGACCTTTTTCTACAGATTTAAATAAAATTAAAGTTTGATTATTTTAATCTACTCTTTGATTGTTTATCCTGAATTTGTGAGAAGCAGATTTTTGAATTTCTTAAGACGGTAGTAGATATTACGATTTTGATTTGACCATGTACGGGGAGACTCTAGCGCTCGTTGTAATATATTTAGCGATATCGTTAGACCACATATTTTGTCGTATGCAGTTCACTAAATATATCACTACGAGCGCTTGTGTTGACGCATACATGGACAATTCAAATTCGAAATATCTACTTCCGTTTTGACTGACAAGTCATGCACACCAACAGTTATATCACATTCTTTGTCGTATGTTGTGCACTAAGCCATGTTTTCAACATTAAGATCCTAGCCTGAAGGAATAAAACTGTGAATGTAACCTAAGTTTTGTCAATGGTACCAATTTATCAGTAAAAATGCCGAAAAAGGTGTGTTAGTGATTATTGTTAGTGATTGTTGTTCTACCCGTCTTGAAAAATGAGCTTACCACAAAATCAATGTTCACTATACATTATTTGAATGAAGTATACACTACGGTACCAACGTACTTGGATTGATGGAAGGACTGATTGACATTTCCTTGTGAAGGTCTCAACATAAATGAAAGACTGGAAAAGTTGGAACATCGTAGGTCACGAGACGTGATGACGTTGGGATAAACAAGAAAACAAGGGTGAAGTGACACAGAAATATGAATGGGCAAAATATGACAGAAGTAAATGTCAAACATATTGGGCACCTAGGAAGGTAAACGGACAGTAGGTAAATGAAAACTGTAAGGCTGGTCTCTTAACACCTCTTGGAACAATATGAGAATTTCCGTACATACGAATATATTGAGCCTCAGCACAAAGGTTGTACGTGCAGCTTCTATATCCCAGCTGTCAATCGCCACAATACGTCAAGCACAAATCTACATAGCAAATGATGGCTCTGTATTTCAACTTGTTTATCGTGACATATTATCCATGACCTACACCCCCGTGTTACTGGCTGCTCCATAGTATTCCACTAAATATAAAATGTTTTCGGTAATGTAGCACGTCACAGTACAAAATGCATAAAAGATAAGAATGATAACCTATCAAATAGGAGGTACATTTGCAGTGTAAAATTAACCATCAATTCTATGGATACGTGAAACTTTACAAGGTCTAAAGGGTTTCAAGTTTTAACCCTTTTGGTGCCAAGGACGAATATATTGGCCGAGGAAGCTATTGATAAAAATGTCTTAGGTCGATCTATCGGCCCCGATTTTTTTTATTATTTTTATATTCCAGCCGCATAATTCTATCAGTGTTGTAAACAAGACAACGTGGGAATCAGTCTCTCTCTAGATATATTGATGTGTTTATGTTCCGTGCAACTGGATTCATAACATTCTTTGAACATGCTGCAGCCAGCTGACTTCCCGCGTTTGGTTGTTTACGTTCTTGCTCGGAGCTAAGATACGTGGTGATAAATACGGCTGGCTCTTACAACAAAGAGTAAATAAATAAGGGTTTAAAACTCTTGTGTAAGATGTGAAGGTTACATTAGAAATTCCAATTGATATTAATTTAAAAAATAAAAATGGTTTTAATAAAAGAATCAATTACGTTGTAGCTAATCTGCTAAATGTAAGACATATTTTCAACAAGAACTTCTAATTTTACTACACTTATTATTACCATAACCACTTATTGTAACTTGGCATCATAAGTGCCAAATATTTAAGGTGACAACAAAGTAAGTGATGTACGGTACCGTTGCTGATTACTTCTGTGTGTGTGTGTGTGTGTGTGTGAATTTCATCTAGATATTCTGCAACTCACCTAATTACAAACAGAACACCGGAATATTTCAACTTTTGAAATGATAGCAAAAGCTCAATCATCTTCATTTAACCCCACGTCCACTGTATATACAAGGTGATAAGTGTAGAAAAAGCTGAGGGCTAACGACAAATACGGGTTCGTCAAAGCTATCCTCCAAAGAGACTCATAAGATTAATGCTGAATCACCTACCACTCCACTTAAATACGTATTGCCGCTTTTGGAGGTCTATGGGTACGTATTGAAACACCCGATTCAAAGTTCTTGGCTTTAATTTCACGCTATGGCAAGAAATTCAATTCTGTTCTGATGGTTGGAATGGGTTACACTCAGTCTCTGTACTTTTCCATGTCAACTCCACGCAAATACCAGCATGATTCCTATCCTAAAGCCACGGCCGTTTCCTTACGGATCCTAGCCTCACTTACACGCTACTACGACCATCATAATGGCGCAGGTTATCAGACAGATTCCAAATACACCCAAGTACATGGGGCTACATAACCAACATACCCCAAAGCCAATATGTGAATAAAATACAAAAACAACTAAAATTTATTAGGTTTCAATGTTTGGTGGGTAATGTAAGTACAGTCCATAGCATTGTGGCTTTTGAGGCCTTGCATTCCTACCGTTATATGTTTCGTAGGTAAGTAAAGGCACATCATTATAGCTCACGAGGTCTTGCAAGCGGCTTGGTGGCGTAGTTGGTAGCATGCTGAGCCTTAATGCCCAACATCATGGGGTCGAGCCCGGCCAAAGTCGTCGGATCTTTTAAGAGCGTTATAATCCGTCAGTTCTGTATGCCACTAACTACACTAAAATGTGTAGGTTAGATTTGATTAACGCTATATTTCTTCCAACGTTCGCGGTCACAGAGGTCTGACATTGCTTCCATTAACTAGAAATGGAATCTTCTCCTTCACCTCCTTGTCAGATCTTAGCCCATTCCAACATCAATGGTATTACGACATCCGACATCACTCTCTCCCCTTCCACAGCAATTTTATTTATTTTCTACACATCGTGTTTCTTCCTGTGGTTGCATGCTATAGAGCAGACCCAGCTAAATCCGCAACATTAAGATAAATTAAAGAGAAAATTAACGTAGAAACTGAATTGCTACATTGCGTATTTGTGACATACATTCTGGCGAGTGTTGTCTAAATTAATTAATAACAGTTTCTAAGAAATTTCAATTTGTTAAATTTTAGGTATAGTGGTACTAATGGTAGTTCCGCGAAACCTTGTTTAAATATACAGTATGATAACTCTTCAGTACTACCACTACCTCATAAAAGAATCACTGAGTCATATGTGATTTTATAAATACTTTACAAACAAAATGCAACATAGGTTTTCACTATCTAACCACCAGGTGGTAGGATTTGTCGCTTGGAAATTCATAGTAAAGAGAAATTAGAAAGTTGACTCAACACAACTGGTGAGATGAACTCGTATCTCTGGGGTACCTCTGAAGAAAATGTATTTCAAGTACTGCGGAGAAAGCAAAGTTTCACCTACCTCAAATCCTGTACATTAAAACAAAATCGCCACTACCATCTCCTCTATGATTGTCGACCTGTGTCTGTTCACAGTCGTGGTTATGGGGCTGAGTACAACTCATACCAGGATGTATATCATATGCTTGTGAGCTAGCAATTCATTCCATCTGGCTGGTTGGGAAGCTACAATACGTACCGCAAGTTTAATTTTCTGGTCCAAGGAGGCCAATAGCCCTTTAAGAGGCGACTTGCCATGGCTGATTTTTGATCGGCGTTGATTCTCTTTTGGATTAGCCCCAATTTCATTCGAATAGGGAAATAAACCTCCGTTAGCTAACGGGAACTTATATTTGCTTCAAGTGGATTGATGGACAGAACAATGCCTTTAGAATGCTTTGAAGCCATTTGTCAGCGTTGTCAAATTAGCAACTGAATAGTAACTTTCAGTCGGTTAACACTAATGTATCCCCAAGTAAAATTGAGCGGTAAATACCTGATTCCACGGGTAATATCTTCGTGTGTGGTATTATTATTATCATTATTCGCACAGATTAATCTCAGTAAGTAATAGCCTACTGAACATCACATCGAGGGAAAAATAATAGTGTTCAGTATCGTTTGCTGGATATGCTTGCAGTGCATCAGTACCACACGGGATGCAAGCAGATAAATATCGATCTTCTTGATAACAACGCTACTTGAGCTTCATGAAACAATATTATTAGGGGCAGCTCATTCACCTGGTATATAAAGGGTGTCATTTATGTACTAGAGTACCCTGAAGGGGCGTGTAGGGGATGGGTATAGGATCAATTCGAGATGGCGAACCTGGGGTCGTAACGGCCTCCTAACCCCAGAAAACAGGTTTGTTTCAGGCCCTCCGCCCCTGTAAAGTAGGCAAGCTCGCCATGTGTTACTCTGAGGTCAGGCACTCTTTCGCTGTCAACGGTCTTGGCGCGACCATCACTTAACGATGCGTTAGCCGAGAGGATAGCGGTGAGGCTCGGTGCCCCGATGGTCCCGGGTTCGTTTCATCTGTGGTGCCATGCCTTCATATTTTCTTAATTTTTAGAGGGGAAGGGCCGGGCGTAGTCACAGTGCGTGTTTATTATGTGTTGATTTTTTAAAACTATCGTTGATTCTGTAAATTAATTGCCTTTTGATTATTAGTATCAATGAGTTACGTGTGTTTCTGTAGTAGTTACAGACGACGGAACTATCGATTGGCAAGAGGAATGCAGCTCTCGGCTAACGCAGCTTTGAGCGGTGGTCGCGCCAAGACCGTTGACAGCGAAAGGGTGCCTGACCCCAGAGTAACACATGGCGAGCTTGCCTAATTTACAGGGTCGGAGGGCCTGAAACAACCCTGTTTTCTGGGGTTAGGAGGCCATTCCGATCCCAGGTTTGCTATCTCGAATTGATCCTATACCCATCCCCTACACGCCCATCAAGGGTACTCAAGTACATAAATGACACACTACTTTTGAACTTACGGTGGTTTTGGGGGATCTGGGAGGTGGGAAACGCGAAGATATGTCAAAATTTTCCGGAATTCGTAACATGGTAGCCATTGCAATTAGCAGCTTTCTAATGAAATCTATCTAAACATCCTTGAGTGAACCAGATATGCTGACAAACAAAACATGACAACCAACTACACCGGTCCTTTCGAGAAGTGTATATAAATACCAAATTATTTCAGTTTAGCAGGTGATGATTAACAGTTTATTCCACTGCCTGATTTAATTGAGCACATTAACGTGTTGGCCAACTAAAAATCAATTATTTCTAGATTTACAGTATCTTAGTGCAACAAAAGTTTACTGCTTTTCAGTCGGTCAACACGAATGCACCCGAAAGAGCTGGGTTATGCCCTAATCCTGAAATAAATTACATGAGATTAATAGCCCATAGGAACAGGGGGGAAAAAGGATAAAACCAGTTTCTTTGAGATAACATCCCATTTCAGTCGACCACAACTGGTGTAAGAGTGAAGTTGAAACTGCTCGTAGCTCCAGCGAGGAAGACAACCCGATAAGTAGTAGCCTGTAATATTACAGTATAACCATAGTTGACTTTTTACAAACATATAGTCACTCCAAATAGACAAACTCCGGATTTCTATCACCATTTTAGTATTTAACCTAACATCATATATACTACAATTAGCATACACCGACAGTTGCATTACCAATACTGCAACTAAATAATTGTACATATTGCAAATATTTTCACCTGTATTTTCAAACATAGATTTTATAGCCTATGTGTAATGGATCTGATGACGATCGCTTGACGATCGAAACTGGTCATCCTACAGTAGTATATTTATTAATCACGTGTAATTTATTTCAGGATTAGGGCATAACCCAGCTCTTTTGGGTACATTCGTGTTGACCGACTGAAAAGCACTAAACTTTTGTATACTAAGGCAAACTGAAAAATGGCTTCAAACCCCAAAATCTTAATGCAAAAAGTGTTAGGTATATTCTTTCGTTATCTCCCCACGTTTAGTAACGCAAGTGGTGTGGAAAAGAGAACACTAATTTGAGAATTCTACGATCAACTCATCTTATTTGGCATGCATTTATTCTTTTAGTGCAAGGCATTTGTTTTGACGGATCAATGATAGTACCTCCTTCGGCCGGACGTGACTCGTGGGCTACCTATTTAGAAAGCCGAGTCTATTATGTTCAGGCAGTGAGTGTACGCAGCAACTGAACATACCACGCATCCTCTGACGCTATAAAGCCCCACAACAATGACTCCGGAGTGATGATTAATAGCGCATGCTGATGATAATGATGACGGCAATGAATCCTCATGGCATGCCTACCACAATGACGTAACTCAATTAACAAGGAGTAGCGTTAATTAGCCAGACCGGTTAGTGGACATCTTACCAGCAGTGTTCCAACACTTTCAGGGGCTCAACACTTATGGAACATCTTACCAGCAGTGTTCTGACATCCCCAGGGGCTCGGGAAGCCACATTCCACAATTTAACAGTAGACTACGATGAATGTGCATTTTAAATCTTAGATGACCTCGATGTTACTCTTCCAGCAGACAATCAACCTAGAGAGTTATGGATCCAGGATGTTACTCTTCCACCAGACAATCAACCTAGTGAGTTATGGATCCAGGACGACAAATGCAATTTATCATTGGGATACAAACTTTATCTCCAACCAAGCAGAAGTATCCCTGTCTGCGTCGGTGAAGATTGTGGAAGGTGTCATGAATTTGTAATGTTCGCCTCATACAGTATATTTATATAGCTTACGCCAGCTGCTATCTATGTACACTTTAAGGAAAACCCTCAATACGAATATTTAAATGGACAAGCATATTTTAAAATCTGTCCACCTTGTGTCGCCCCTGGCACTCACTGCAGAAGATCGAATTGAATTTCAGGCTTTTCTAAGACTTTTAGCTCTCGTCTGAGGACTAACGGAGTTAACTCAGCCTCATGAGGTAGAACTATGGAAAGGTGGGTTCGATTCTCACCTCAGCCACCCAAGAAGTGGTTTTCATGAGTTTTCCAAATTTACCCCATGAAAATGTACCTTAGTCGCCTCCGTAGCGTAGCGGTCAGCATGGTTAGCTGCCGCCCCGGAGGTCCTGGGCTCGATTCCCGGCTCTGCCACGAAATTTGAAAAGTGGTATGAGGACTGGAACGGGGTCTACTCAGCCTCGGGTGGCCCAAATGAGTAGAGGGGGTTCGATTCCCACCTCAGCCATCCTCGAAGTGGTTTTCCGTGGTTTCCCACTTCGTCTTCGGGCAAATGCCGGGATGGTACCTTCTTCAAGGCCACGGCCGCCTCCTTCCCTCTTCCTTGCTTATCCATCCTGACCTTCCATAACCTTCCCTCATGAGGCCCCTGTTCGCTTTGCAGGTGAGGCCGCCTGGGCGAGGTGCCAATCACACCTCACCAGTTGTATCCCCTCCGATTGCATGTTCCCAGCTCTAGGACACTGCCGTCGAGGCGGTAGTGGTGAATTCCCTCGCTGAGTCCGTGGGTTCCACCAACCTGGAGGGTAAACGACTAAGAAAAAAAAAGAAAATGTACCTTAAATAAGACCACGGTCGCCTCTTACTCAAACCCCACTTGTGCAGACATCACAATGGCACAGGTTATCTGACAGTTCTCACACATATACCAAAGTACACGGGACTAAATGACCACGACGTCGCAAGCATTTAATGAATCAAAAGCATATTCAAATTAATTCAATCGTAATTTTTTCGTTTTTAAAATTAGAAAAATATATTAGCCTATGACGAATTTTAGGCTTTGTATTGTACCCGATACCTAGTTGAGGCTATCGGCTACGCCAGCTGACATTGAGCCGTAGTTGAAATTTATGGGAAAAGTAGTAAAGATAGCGCTCAGATCGAGTCGAGAAGAATGTTAGGAAATGACGTAGAAGGCCAAGGATGAAGGTGGTACTACCAGTCAAGCAGATGGAATTATGGGAGGAATATTGAAGTATTATCAAGATCTATGTGGAACATAATATTATATCATCTCAGAAGAGAAGAAATGTCACGCAATATTTACGGTGATAACTTGAAGAAAGGCAGATAATTCCTTAAGTTATTGTATAACTTAATAGCCGAGATGATGGTGGTCGAGATTATACTTGTGACGCATGACCGCAGAAGGTAGGGGAACATCACGTGACAGCGCCGAGTAGGAGCTCATCAACGCAGTCTAGAGACAGCAGTATCAGTTCAGCCAGCAGGGCCGAGGACAACACATGTTGCGCAGAGAGAACAACAAGTCGAGCAGTGTACAGCACTTGTTGCGTGGAGTGAAAGCGACAGTATTACTTCAACAAGCGGAGCTGATAGCAGCATAAGCTGGGAGAACGGAAAGTAGGTCAGGGAGTCAAGGCAAGCGAAGCACGGTAGGCGGTGCGAGGACTGGTTGGCGAGGCAAGCTGTACAGGCCGTGAAAGCGAAAGAAGAGCCGGTGTTAGAACAGTAGTATTTCCAACATCGTAGTTACAGCTATGCGAGGCAGCAATGCTTTTCAAATGTAAAGTGATGAGCAGCATTATAACAAGATTGAGTACTTTATTTCGAGCTGCATTTTGTAACACAGGACAGCACAGCGAAGCGGTATGGCGAGGCCAGCTTTAAGCGTCGATCATTCTAGAACAGTGCAATAGAGCAGAGCGTGCTGTTTCCGACATTTTATCAGCAGGCAACATGAAATAAGCTGAACTTTATTTCGACATTTTGTAACAACTTTATGAGGTTGGACTTGTATTCAGTAGTCGAATTGTGCATGCAGATAGTTATTATATACTGCTATTGTGAACTTCAAATGAACTTAGAGATATTCCAATGACATTACGGCTTATTAAATTATGTATTTCATAACGGAATATTTAAAGCGACCATGGGGTCAAGCCAATATTAATGCTTTTAGGCAAACGAACTGTTACAAGTATATGCACTTATGAACATTGGCACGTGCATTAATATAATTCTTTTTCGTGAACTATTATGAGATAGCAATTACGAACACAGCTACAGGGTGTTTCAGAAACTTATACACTTTTATAAATTGAATTTATTTTCTGCAAGTGAGATTTAGCCGCTGTGGAGATTGACTTTTATCACAAGCAAACCGAACATTGTATGGGACAGTGGCGTAACATAGAAGAAGAATATGGGTTACGCTACGTTTATGAACTTTTACGAAAGAATTTGGACAGTATCCGTTATGGATAACATGCAGTTCATCATGTCGGAGTAAGCGAAGACGGAGACGTGATGGCACCACAGAGCGATGGATTCGGTTCCTGAAGAAGAGGAGGTCCAACAGCTGATTCACTTGGAATATGAAGGCAATCGTTATTCTGGTGGGTGATACGATATTTCCGTCGATCTTTCGAGAAATTTATTGCACACACGAGGATAATCGACGATCTTTGAAATATATTAACAGCTGATATGAGAAGGTACTGTAAGAGTTATGACTTTCTTGTACTTGAATATATTTCTAGTAGGAGTTCTACGATTATTTTGACATGGCTTAGACATTATTTGCTCCAATTTTTGCTAGAATATGGCGTTACCATATGATATGGCAGGCACCATTATACGAAATTCTCACCATTGGTTGGCTTTATTAAGCAGATGTTTGGTCTTTTAGACATTTTTCAGTAAGGATAGTTTTTCTTGGATAGTTATTTTTATGGCGAGTATTTCGAACTCGTGATCTGCAATTGGATTATTTAAATTACTTCGTCAGTTCATTGCATACTAGCGAGTGTGTATTATTCATCAGTAGGGATTTTTTTCATTGGATTGTTTGGAGATATTAAGATGTTATTCACTCAAGTGAATGAATATCGCTTTTATGTGACAACTAGAGACTTGTTGATTCCAATCTGGTACATTCACTCATTAGACGACGAGATGGGGCCTTTCGCTTTAGGCGATTGCGTGGTGGTACACACTTGACCCATCGCTCAGGGCATTATCATGATAGTCTACGGGGCAAGGCCTTTCGTATTATACGATTGCGTGGTGGTACTCACCTGACATACCATTGAGGAACTCAATTTTATCATCCGAGTGTACTTGAGATTGCAAGAGGATCAAACAAGAAACTACTAGTCACATATCAGTCGAATTTTGTTAAATAAATTAAAAATAAATGTCAGCAGGGTTACATTTTGTAATTCTTGTTTGCAAATCCAATATTTTGTTGCTATACTCTTTTGAGAGTACTTTCATTTAACAGCTGATACAGTTGATACATTTTTATGATTGACTTTAATACCTTTGAGAAGGATTTAAAGTAATTGAATCTTGTAAGATGAATCATCAATGGTCAGATTTATTTTGAGGCAGATCAGTATTGCATATTTTGATGTGAGAGATTATAACACATTGGTGTTTTTCTGTGAAGTGAATTATGAGAATTTTAAGAGAATTTATGCTATTTGAAAGCAGATCTTGAATTTGATTTCGATTACTAAGGTAATATTTTTCTTAATTGTTTAAAAAGTTGTCTAGATGTGATCAGATTAATTACAGTTATTGGAGATTGTGTGCGTTGATAATTTGAAGCCAGTTATATATTTTTTGTAGATCATGCAACGTGATTAAGTGAAGTTTGTGATAGGCATTTTGTGGAAGTTGCCAAGTGGAAGTTGCAATATTGCTAATGTATTTTGAGGCAGACATGAGGTTGTCGAACCCAGTCTAGCATAATTTTGAGATTCATGCTGTGCTCTGAATATTTATAGTGTTATGTGGAATAATTGTGGTAATCAAGTATGGTATTTGATAAAGTGAGAGTAGATGATGAAGTTTTGGATAGTGAGATCCAACGTGTTTTTGTGAAGGCAATAATATTTTTTTGCATGATAATTATATACGAGATATAACTTGGAAGTGATAAAACTGTAAGACAACGTTCTATAACCCATATTAAACAATTTGTTAGGAAATTAAACACATAGGCTAAATAATGTTGATAATACAAGATTTTCTGATAATAATAATTAATGAAATAATAATCTGAAGTTTAAGCATATTAATGATCTGACCTAATGAAATAAAAATCAAAATAACTAGATGAAATAATAAAAATCTAAATAACCAAATGAATAAAATTTAAATAAATTGATAAATTAAATTTTGGAATAAATCAATGAATTAAATAGATGGATGAATTAAAGATTGAATAAATAATCTGATTTAAATAAATTAATAGATGATTAAATAGATGATGAATAACTGAATTAGAAGGTGATAATTAATTAAAGAAGCTGATGATTAATAAATTTAAATGGATTTAAATAAATTTAATTGAGAGATATGATTTGAATGATTTGAAGAATTGCAACTTGAGTTGATGAATTAAACAATTTATATGGATGATTTAAGATGATTTAATCTGAATGAGATGATGAAATGAGAGTGTGTGAATAATTAGAGAGCATAAAGAATTGATGATTATAATATTCATTTAAATGATTTGATGATAATGAATTAATTATTCTGACATGAATATATTGAATTTTGAGATGAGAACTAATGTGAGAAATATTTAATTTTGATGATGATGATGATTATAACCAATGAGTAGTGGATTTCCCGTGATTCACAAACAAGCAATTATTAATGACAGTATAAATAGTGTCAATTAATTATTCGATGTTTAGGAGCATTTTACTAAGATATTCAGCATTTGAATAATGCCATTCAAGCCATAAAGTTATTTGATGTTTAAAATATGTGATTAGAATATGTGTGTTTAGACTGATTAATTATATTTTTACATCCACATTCATGATGTTAACTTAAAGAGAAGTTAGGTCTCAGGTATCACGAATGTCAGTGACGCATAGACATAGTGCTACGGTGATCCTGAGAACCCAAGTGAACTTTAGAAATTTTTCCTATTTTATGTGGATAAAATACACTTTGAGTAGAATAGAGATGGTTCGATTTTCTGGACAATGACAATTTAACGTTGGCATTCGACCATGCTCTTAGGTAGGATGAGTGTTTAATATGTCTGTCTGACTATCAAAGTTGAATAAATTTGTTTTTATCTTAGTTGTGATCTGATGATGATGTGATTTTCCTATTTCTTTCCTTGTCTTAATTAAGGTTTAACCAGGAAGGATGTGGTTTGCTAGGGATTCAGTTGGTGGCGCCCATTTCTATTTTTTTTTATTAAATTTAAACCCGTAACGACCCTGGAGATACTTTATCTCGTGTTACCCTCTGCTTTTGTGATATTTCAACTGAATTTCCGACACATTCCTTATTTGACTTGATGTTCATTTAACTCCGCTCTGTCCTGGAAATCCAGGAATGCGATGTAATACCAGATGGGTTATCGCATCCCCAGGACGAACGGGTACAGTATAAATTTATAATTTTAATGAATTATCTGCATACTTATCTTCCACATTTTCAAATTCAGATTTATATGTTATTACTAATTTTTAGGGCCCAATAACCGTGGCCGTTCCGTTTCCATACACAGCGATCATTCTTACCATCACATGGCTGATTGTCCAAGCGTGACTTCAGATATGGGATTGAAAAAGAATAACGTTTGGAGTTTATGTACAGAATTATTTATCTGGTGCATCACACCAAACAATTCAAAACAATAGACCATATTAGATCGGCATATGGGTACAGTACGCACGGTACATTGTTTCATGAGATACATGCCACTTGTAGAAAGCGTAAAGGTCGTCTCCATGTACGGAGGGATCGAAATAAAAAAAATACTATTGGGTTTTTAAGAGCGTTAAAATCCTTCAGTAAGCCTTCCTTAAGAGGGGAAGTAAAGCCGGTGGGCCCATGTCATAGATTTATGGCATGTAAAGGAACTTACCACTGCAATTGATGGTGTGTAGCAACATTTTAAGGTTATTTTTGGCTGGTTAGGAAACGCTCTATCAAGTTCCAACGTTCGCCGCTAGTGTTAGTGACTAGTATTTGGTAGCCAAAATTGGAACTACTTGAAATTGAACTTGTTGGGAGCCCTCGGGCGTTCAATCAAAAATACCCAGCTTATGGCCATTGGCTGCGATTCATATATCATTATTATCCATCTAAGTTATAGTGTATCTCATGGCTCTCCATCTCATATTCCCGCTGGCCAGCTCAGAGCTGCAGAATAGTGTGAGCAGGCTAGCTGCCCTTGGCAAGAGTGAGAGCTATATTGAACTGGAGTGATGTAAGGAATTCCAGAGTTATTACCCTACCTGGCATGGTAAGAGCGGCTGGAGGCAATAAGAAGTCGCTCGTGTTCCAAGAGCACGGGTTGGAGAGTCTTCTTTACAGGCAGTTCTTGGGGAGAATACTGTAAATTAATATTGACTTACTAACCAATTTTTTATACCTGTTATTATTATTATTATTATTAATACATTTTATGGGCTTGGGGTATTGGCCATCAGTTCCATGTAGATGTGTGTGTCGAATGTGACTGATAACCTGTAATTATGGGATGAATGGAATAGTGTGTGTAACTGTGTTGGGGTCAGGGAAGAGGTACGTGTCCCGGGATTTGGAGTCAGGTACGTACTATCCAAGCATTTGCCTGGAGGTAATGTGGACATTTCCGGCGAAACCACAGTCAGTATAGCCGCTGTCAGCCCCGAGATTGGAATCTGTGATCTCCGGAATTACTGCAGAAGCTCTCGTGGCCATGGTGTATGATTTAACGAGCACGGCTGCGCTGCGGGGTGGTATTTGATGCCCTCATTATCAAAGGATCAATCTACTTTATTTTCTTGTAAAATGGCTTTCTTTAGCATGATCAACACTGACAATCAGCACACTTTCAAGCCTGCCAACACTAGCGCAGAGCTGTGGATTTCTATTGAACTCGGCGAGTGACTTCCCTATGAGTCGTTTAGTTTTAGGTAGATTTCATTAGAAAGCTAACTATTGCAATGGGTCCCATGTTTCGAGTTCCGGAAAATTTCGACATATCTTCGCGTTTCACATCCCCCAGACCCCAAAACCACCGTCAGTTCAAAACTTTATATATAATTTATGTATATATAATTTATGTATATATATATATATGTATATCAGTTTCTTGTGGACACGATAACTGCCGTAATTTTGCACCAATCACTTTGAATTCTTTACCGAATATGTATACCTATAAAATCTCGGTCGAGTTCGTTACTGGGCTAAAGCGGTCGAAGGGGGTGAAAATGGGGGGCTTTTTTTGAAAAAGTGAAATATTGCTATAACTCTCTTAATATGTGAAATATCGAATCCGGTCAACGTTCATACTATGTATCGGATAAAGCCCAAAAATGTATGTTTGAAGAGTTTTTTATAGCACCAACCATTGACCAAAGGGGTGGGAAAAAGTGGGTTTTTCGGGAAACACTAATCATATCTCTCTTAATAGGCACAATATCAAAACCGTACAAAATGGACAATATTCCCCTAATAATTACCTAAAACTTTTGTCTGGAAGAATTTTTGATATGACCCACCATTACGCCAAGGGATGAGGAAATGATTTCAGAATTATAAGAAAATGCCAAGAGCTATCAGAGGTTGCCATGGCAGCACTACTAAATTGATGAGAGATGAGCCATAAGACGTTGCCATGACAACGCACTTGCACGAGATCAGATTCAGTATTTCCATCTGACTAAGCCGACCCCGTGGTGTTGGGGTAGCGCGCCTGCCTCTCATCCGGAAGCCCCGGGTTCGATCCCCAGCTCCATCAGGGATTTTAAACCTGACGTGAGGGTTGGAACGGGGTGCACTCAGCCTCGTGAGGACAATTGAGTAGGTGACTGACAGTGAGACAGCACCTCGATCACGAATACCAAGATTAACGGCCGAGGGAACCCGACGCGCTGATCACGCGTCACCCCAATATCTGCAGGCCAAATGGCTGGGCAGCGGTCGCTTGGTCGGCCTTAGCCCGTCATGGGCTGGATGGTGCCAGGGGTTGACTTTGACATCTGACTAAGTGGGAACTGGCTTCGGTGACGTAACTGGTAGCATGCAGAATGTCTATGCCCAAGGTCGCGGTTTCAGAGCCGGCCAAAGTCGTCGGATTTTCTAAGAACGCTAAAATCCCTCAGTATGCTTTCCTTTGGAGGGGAAGTTCCAACGTTCGTTACGAGTTGCTGGTTGGGGTGGCATCTAGTAGCCAAGTTCACAGCTAGGTGTCATTGACGGTAGTACCTGGTAGCAACATTAGGAACAACTGCTTGGAATTGGCCGTCTGCAGTCCTTACCTGAATTACAGACTAATACAGCCATTACAATTCACACCGTTTATCAGACAGATTCTATATTCACCCAAAGTACACGGGGTTAGATGACGGCGTTGTCGCAGCCCCTAAACTGAGGAACCAACCAGAGGTAGATTTCATTAGAAAGCTAACTATTGCAATGGGTACCATGTTTCGACTTCCGGAAAATTTCGACATATCTTCGCGTTTCACATCCCCCAGACCCCAAAACCACCGTCAGTTCAAAAGTTTATATATAACAAGCTGTACCCGGCATGCGTTGCAATGCCAATCAAAGAAAGTGTTGGCGTTGAAATTCTGTTTCTTGAAGTGCTTTTGGATACACAACATGTTAACTGCCTCTAAGCTATCGTAAAATGGATTTTCTAATTTAGAACCATTCGTGGAAGTGTGCACAACAACTTTCAAAAGTTTCATCGCTGTCACTCATTTGTTGAATCTACTCGTACGCTACCTGTTGTGAAATGGATTTACTAAGTCGAAACCCTTCCCTGGCGTGTACACAATAACTCATCAATGATTCATCACAATCGGATGAATTGTATATGCACGTATACGGGGTTTTGTTTAAACGATTCGTGCGCTGTCACTCATTTGTTGAATCTACTCGTGCGCTACCTATTGAGAAATGTACTACTAAGTCGAAGCCCTTCCCTGGCGTCTACACAATAACTCATCAAGGTTTCATCGCAATCGAAGAATGTTATATGAACGCAATAGGGGATTTTGTTGAAACGCTTCGCGCGTCGTCACCCATTTGTTGCATCTACTCTTGCGCTACTTATTGTGAAATGGATTTACTAAGTCCCCTTCCCTGGCGGGTACACAATAACTGATCAATGATTCATCGCAATCGGATGAATAGTATATGAACGCATACCTGATTTTGTTTAAACGATTCGCGCTCCGTCACTCATTTGTTGAATCTACTCGTGCGCTACCTACTGTAAAATGTATTTACTAAGTTAGAAACCGTCACGTTAGTGTCCACAACATCTCACCCAAGTTTCATCGCTATCGGACTAATGGGATATGAAGACATAGGGGACTGTATTGAAACGCTCTGCATGTCGTCGTTCATTTGTCGAATCTACTCGTGTGCTACCTACTGTGAAATGTATTTACTAAGCCAGAAACCTTCCTTGGAGTGTCCACCATATTTCACCCAAGTTTCACCGCTAACGGCAGAATGGTATATGACCTTATACGGGACTTTGTTGAAACGCTTCGCGCGTCGTCCCTCATTTGTTGAATCAACTTGTGCGCTGCATATTGTATAGTGGATTTACTAAGCCAGAAATTTTCCATGACGTGTACACAACATCTCACCCAAGTTTCATAGCTACGGACGAATGGTACATGAATGCATACGGGACTTGGTTGAAACGCTTCGCGTGTCGTCGCTCATTTGTTGATTCTACTCTTGCGCTACATATTGTAATATGGATGTACTCAGCCAGAAACCTTCCCTGGAGTGTACACAACATCTCACCCAAGTTTCAGCGCAATCGGATGAATGGTGTGTGAACGTATACGGGACGTTGTCGAATCGCTTCGCGCGTAGTCACTCATTTGTTGAATATAAACGTGCGCTTCGTATTGTAAAATGGATTTACTTAGCCAGAACCCTTTCCTGGAGTGTACACAACAATTCACCAAACATTTATCACTATCAGACGACTAGTATATGACTTTATACGGGACTTTGTTGAAACGCTTCGCGTGTCATCGCTCATTTGTTGAATCTACTGGTGCGATACCTATTGTAAAATGTATGTACTAAGCCAGAAACCTTCCCTGGAGTGTACACAACATCTCACCCAAGTTTCATCGCTATCGGATGAATGGTATATGAAATTATATGGGACTTTGTTGAAACGCTTCGCGCGCCGTTGCTCATTTGTTGATTCTACTCGTGCTCTACCTATTTTTAAAGGGATTTACTAAGCTATAAACCTTCCCTGGAGTGCACACAAAATCTCAGCCTAGTTTCATCGCTATCGGACGAGTGGTATATGAACGCAAACGTGACTTTGTTGAAATGCTTCGCGCGTCGTAGCTCATTTGTTGAATCTACTCGTGCGCTGCCTATTGTAAAGTGGATGTACTAAGCCAGAAAATTTTCCTGCAGTGTACACAACATTTTACGCAAGTTTCATAGCTATCGGACGAATGGTATATGAATGCATACGGGACTTGGTTGAAACGCATTGCGTGTTCTCGCTCATTTGTTGAATCTACTTGTGCGCTATCTACTGTGAAATGTATTCACTAATTTTGAAACCTTCACGTAAGTGTACACAACATCTCACCCAAGTTTCATCGCTATCGGACGAATGGTATATGAACACATACGGGACTTTGTTGAAATGCTTCGCGCATCGTCGCTCATTTGTTGAATCTACGCGTGCGCTACCTATTGTAAAATGGATTTACTAAGTCAGAAACCTTCCTTGGAGTGTACTCAATATCTCACCCAAGTTTCATCGCAATCGGACGAATGGTATATGAACGCATAGGAGACATACCCACAGACATACCCACAGACAAACTATCACGTTACATTGATTTTTATATATATAGATAGACTAGCTGATTTACCCGGCGTTGCCCGGGAGGTGTATTTATTTGTTATAGAAAGATACATGCCAATATATTTCGCAAAGTATATTCACTTTGCCTCTAAGTGAGTTTAAACATAGTTATCCAGGGCTCTGAAGTTAATCAAGTGCAATATTAACTCACTGTAAATCTAGGCGAAAAGTAATGTGGAGTACAATAACGTAGTAGAGAATGCATTAATAACAAAGATGGGCTGTATATGCACATTTCTCAAGGATCTAGTCTGACAATTACAGTACTTCCTGATAGTCTTTATTTTTGTTGTAATGGGTGTAACTTAGACGTTTTGTTCACATAGAGCTCTTTAATTTTTAAATTAATGCATCCACTTTTTTGAAAGGAAACAACATTTAAATTATTCAATGTTTGGAATATAAAGTCATCATTCTGGAGTCAAATATACTTACTATTTTTTAACCCCGCACAAATGGTGTGATTAATGAGAAATGGCTTATTCATGTACATAAGTCAGTGTGTAGGCTACTATATCTGTATATTAGGGAACAGTATTGCTGTATTTACATGCCTATTATCTCATATTGGGCGGCTTTGGTGGCGTATTTGGTAGCATGCTGAGTTTCTATACCTAAGGTCGCGGGTTCAAACCCGGCCAAAGTCATCGGATTTTTGAAGAGCGTTAAAAATCCCTCAGTATGCCTTCCATTGGAGGGGAAATAAAGCCAGTGGAACCATGTCATTAACTTATGTGGTGTAAAAGAACCTTCCATTAACTACACTCGTGTGAAGGTAAAATTTGTAGTTTAAAATTGATTAACGCTATTAAGTTCCAACGTTCACCGTCAGGTTGTGGTAGCGGTGGTACCATTTAACCAAGTTTGCAGCTAGGTGTCGTTGACGGTAGCATTTGGTAGCAGAAGTAGGAACTACTTAAAACTGACTATCCGTAGTCCATACCTGAATTACATATAACACACTATAATACAGCCATCACAATTAACACTGGTTATCAGGCAGATTCTACACACATACAAAGTACACGGGGCTGCATGACCGCGTTGTCTCAGCCCCTAAACAAACAGAGGAGCCATCCAAACTATCTCACCTAGTTAAAGTAAATGCAACAACGTATAATCCCAGTTTAATGTTAAATACGATGCATTGATTGAGAACACATTGGGCTTCTTTAGCCCCTAAAATATTTCTTAAGATAAGAAATATATACTCTAAATCCATACCGTAATGATCACTAAAATGCTATAGCGGAGTTCAGGGAATTCGTGATAACTACACCTTTACACAATACCATTCGTCAGTAAGCACTAAAATGGCTAAGACATAGGAAATCAGCAAAATGTGGGATGAACACCCATTTTTTTTGAAGAAATAATAGATCATATATATGTACAAAGAACAGCACTCGTTTGTCAATAACCCAAGTGTTGTCATGGCTACCGCTAGCCTTAGTCAACACTTTATTTATATCCTCTTTGGTCAACACTAATATCTTTGGATTGTCTCTGTCCATTGCGGTACCTGGTGTCATTCTGTGTTACCACTGCCACATCAGTTCTAGTGGCAAATAGTGTTACTACCGCCGTAGCTACTCTTTGGTCCTTATCATCCAAAATCTAATCACAAAGAAAATGATGCTACTTTAAGAATAATCTGCAATAGTATGTCGAATGCAGGGTTTGCCAATGCATTTCTTTTTTAATTTCATTTCCCTATTACGACCCCTGTTGATAAAAGAGATACGGTTTCAGATTTGTATTGCGTTCAGATTTCTAATGTTTTTTTTAAATCGTAATATAGATAATAAATGGTGTGGCCACTGCCTGCTGGATTGCATCCCTCCTGGCTGCTTTAAACTGACTGCCCATAAAAAAATAGTGTTTTATTTCCCCTATTTTTAGCCTATTTTCAATTTTGAAAAAAAAAAAAAAAAGGCTTATGAGATCACCTTTTGTCCGTGTGTGTGTGTGTGTGTGTGTGTGTGAGGTGTGTGTGTGTGTCCCCCTAATAAAAACTAAATGGCTGGAGCGATTTCAATGAAACTCGGTAAGTTCATAGCACAATTCCCGGCGACCTCGACCGTGCCCTTCAAATTTTGTTACGTCTCACCAATCCAACATGGTGGCTGTGCGAAATATTTCACTAGCATTCAATATCTCCGAAACTATTACCGATATCGCCCTGAAATTGTGTACGGTGATAAAGGGCACTACTAGAAGTTCACCTATGGGACTTTCAAAAACCTGGTGACTACAAAACCAACATGGCGGTCAAGCGAAATTGAGACATTTAAATAGACTTTTCTCGCGATTTAACAATCCAAATGTAATGAAACTTGGTGCAGCAAATGTTTATATACATTGTAATGCAATGAAGTCTAATTTAGTTCAATTGTTTACATAACCTCAAAATGGCGGCTGTGCGAAATATTTCACTGACATTCTATATCTCCGAATTTATTACAGATATCACCCTGAAATTTTGTACGATGATAAAGAGTACTGACACAAATTTATCTATGAAACGTTCATAAACCTGTAAAGTACAAAACGAACATGGCGACCAAGCGAATTTGAAATATTTGAATAGACTTTTCTCGTGATTTAACTCTCTGAGCGCAGTGAAATGTGGTACAGTAAATGATTTTGCAGATTGTAATGCACTGCCATCTAATTTAATTCAATTGTTTACATAACCTCAAGATGGCGGCTGTGCGGAATTTTAAAATTAAGTTTTTATTTCTTGTGTCGTAATCATGCGATCGAAGTGAAAGTTTGAATAATGAACCTAGGCAATAATTGTCCTTGAATGGTACATAACTCTATGGCCTATACATATAACAATCTTAAATGGCGAGCTTCCGAAATATTTAGACGGTTCTCAATATCTATGAATCTTTTACAGCAACCAAACTAATTTTTTTGTTCATAGAGACTGTGAACATACGTACACCTATAGGACTTCAGTAACCTGGTGAGCACAAATCCAACATGGCGGCGACGAGAAGTATAAATATTTAAATGGAATTTCTCGCGAATTAACTATCCGAGTGCCGTGAAACGTTGCACGTTAAATTCTTATACAAATGTTGATCCACTGGCATCTAATTTATTTCAATTGTTTGCATAATCACAAGATGGCTGCTGTGCGTAATTTTGAAATCTCGTTTTTACTTCTTGTGTTCTAATCATGCGATTGAAGTTTGAATACCACACGAACACAATAATATTAATGTAATAGTACAAAAATAAGAATCCAACCTGGCGACAATCTGAAATATTTAGACGTTTCTCAATATCTACGAATCTGTTACAGCAATTAAACTGAAATTTTGTATGTTGATAGTGGCAATTAATATGAGTAGGATATATGAAAATAGGCTGTATAGTTCTTCACGGAACTACTTGTTTTTTTCTTTTCATATCGTCTAGTATGTAAGTTAAATTTAAATTATTTGGAAGTAGTTGTATTTTTTTAACCATCCCTATCGTATAATTACGGGAAAATGAGCTAGACATTTCGCTCCTTGAAAACAATCACCTCCACCACCATGTATGTTTCGCTTTCCTTTAAATTGAAAATTTGCCCGTAAGTATGTGTCTAAATTAATATCATGTTTGCAACCGCATTGCCCACCAACAGCTGAAAGTGACCTTCTGCCAGCAAAGAGTTAAGCACAAGTTCAGCCCTATTATCTGGCATCACCTTGGACCGTTCCTTAACCTTCAAGAAACACTTGGAATACACAGGCCAAAAACTCAATTCGCGGAACAATATCATGAAGAAATTTGCTGGCACATCATGGGGTGTTGATGCAACTTCACTACGCACGACTGCCCTCTCTATGGTTTATCCTGTAGCAGAGTATTGTGCCCCAGTGTGGCACGGTAGTGCTCATACTAAAAAGATCGATATTCATCTGAATGAAAGTATGAGGGTCATAACAGGTACACTGAGATCCACCCCCAACTCCCTGGCTAAACACTATCAGTATCATATCACCTCCAGACCTAAGACGACAGGACGCAACAGTACGTGAGTGGAGAAAGGTACATCAACAAAATCACCTACAGGATCTCCCGATTCATGAAGTGCTTAATGATCTTTCCTCCAGTCGTCTTAGATCAAGGAACCCGATATGGCATATCATACCTGACATTAATTGCACGGAACAATGGCGCCAAAACTGGAAGTCTGCTCCTGTGAGACATCAAGGTATTCTAGATCCTACTATAAGACTTCCGGGATTTAACCTGAAGAGAAACCAGTGGGTAAAATTAAATCGCCTAAGAACAGGTCACGCCAGATGTAACGCCATGCTACATAAATGGGGACTTCATGATTCTCCTGCCTGTGACTGCGGAGCTCCTCTTCAAACCCTAGAGCATATTATTCAATAATGTCTGATGAGGAAGTATGCTGGCTCACCTCAAGATGTTATTTCTGCTGCATCTCCCTTCCTGGACTGGCGTCAACAACTGGACATCTCGTTGTGAATGCGAACGCAACATATGTTCTTGTGATTTATATATTGTACATATGATTTACTTATTTATATATACATTTATTATATTGTAATTCATCAAGTTGCTAGCCATACGTTAAATAATAAATAATTATCATATTATCCATAATGTACAGTTTTGAGCTTAAGCCGTGTTTTATTTAGTCATACTCGACGCGTTTCAAAAGAAACCATGTCTTTCTTCGTCGGGAATAAACGGAAATACGACTAAATTGTTGCTAAGGGAAAGCAACAAAGAAACTAAAAAAGGTGCCCTACGATGGACGCCATTATAGCCCCATGTTAGGGACAACGAAAAGCTTGTGAATGCGAACGCAACCTATGTTCTTGTGATTTATATACTGTACATAATATTTACTTATTTATATATACATTTGTTATATTGTAATTCATCTAGTTGCTAACCACACGATAAATAATAAATATCATATTGTCCATAATGTAGAATTTTGATATTATGCCGTGTTTTATTTAATCAAACTCGACTCGTTTCGAAAGAAACTATGTCTTTCTTCATCAGGAATAAACGGAAATACGACTAAATTGTTGCTAAGAGAAAGCAACAAAGAAACTAATAAAGGTGCCCTAAGATGGACGCCATTTTAGCCCCATGTTAGGGACAACGAAAAGCAGCAGTGTATTACTTTCTAAGGGTTCTGATAATAGGTAGCCAGGACACACTGAGAATGTAGCCGGTGTCGTGGTTGAAATTATCTGGGTGTTATCGTATTACAACCGCCTCTCTGATGATTCTGGGACGATATTGCTTTATACGGGCAAGAACATCCACTCCTTGGAACATGACATCATGGCCAGGTGTTAAAGCATGATCAGCAACAGCTGATTTATCAGGTTGAATGAGCCTGATACATCTATTATGTTCCTTAATGCGAGTACATATCGTTCTCGAAGTCTGCCCGATATAAGCCTTGCCACAAGTACAGGGACCTCTGTAGATACCCACTGCTGCTTTTCGTTGTCCCTAACATGGGGATATAATGGCGTCCATCTTAAGGCACCTTTTTTAGTTTCTTTGTTGCGTTATCTTAGCAACAATTTAGTCGTATTTCCATTTATTCCTGTTAATGACAAATATGGTTTCTTTCAAAACTCGTCGAGTTTGATTAAATAAAACACGGCATAAGCCCAAAATTCTACATTATCGATAGTGTCACGGGCCGTGAACGTCTAAATGATAAATATCATATTCTTTATGCTGATTGAATAACAAAAGAACTAACATAGTGCCATGTTTTCACGTTTTTCCAATCTCGATATTAAGCCTCAAAACTTAAAAACCCTTCGTATTGTATTTTTTTCCTTTATACTGAAAATTTGCTTGTAAGTATGTGTCTGAATTAATAGCATATACTTTATGCTGATTGAATAACAAAAGAACTAACCTAGTGCCATGTTTTCGCGTTTTTTCGATCTCGATATTAAGCCTCCAAAGTTAAAAACCCTTCGTTTCAGGTATTGTCCCCTTAAAAAGCCGCGGAAGGTTGGCGCTGCAACCTAGTGGTGTATTAATATACTGTATATCCAGTACGCGTCTGAGTGTTGAATGGGCAGGCAGTTTAAAGCAGCCAGGAGGGATGCGATCCAGCTGGCAGTGAAAATGCCGCGGCGATCACAGTGGGTTGATGCTGCAACCTATCTTGTGCTAAATTGACAGGCAGTTTAAAGCAGCTTTGAGGGATGCGATCTAGCTGGCAGAGGGTGTAGCATGGTCTCTCACCGAAATAGATAGAAACTTGGTGGCCCTGTCTTGAGCTAGTGTTGCCATGGAGATGGCCAAACTTGCCTTTATTTTATCAGTATATTTTGTGACTATTTGCCTATGCTCGAGTGCAAAAAGGCCGAAATCAGAAGAATGAGAAAGACTATAGAAAATTCATGTAGCCAGCGGTTCCTTCTGGGTCCTAAACTATGTGTATGCAAAATATGGTTGAGATTGGTGGAACGGTGTAGATTTGTATACGGAACCAACCCACATACATACATACATTCATACAGACTTTCACTTCTATATATTAGATTAGCTGATTTACCCGGCGTTGCCCGGGAGGTGTATTTACTTGTTATAGAAAGATAAATGCCAATATATTTCGCAAAGTACAGTCACTTTGCCTCTAAGTGAGTTTAAAACATAGTTATCCAGGGCTATGAAGTTAATCAAGTGCAATATTAACTCACTGTAAAGCTAGGCGAAAAGAACTGTGGAGTACATTAACGTAGTAGAGAATGCATTAATAACAAAAAAAAAGGGCTGTATATGCACATTTCTCAAGGGTCTAGTCTGACAATTACAGTACTTCCTGATAGTCTTTATTTTTGTTGTAATGGGTGTAACTTAGACGTTTTGTTCACATAGAGCTCTTTAATTTTTAAATTATTGCATCCACTTTTTTGAAAGGAAACAATATTTAAATTATTCAATGTTTGGAATATAAAGTCATAATTCTGGAGTCAAATATACTTACTATTTTTAACCCCGCACAAATGGTGTGATTAATGAGAAATGGCTTATTCATGCACATAAGTCAGTGTGTAGGCTACTATATCTGCATATTAGGGAACAGTATTGCTGTATTTACATGCCTATTATCTCATATTGGGCGGCTTTGGTGGCGTATTTGGTAGCATGCTGAGTTTCTATACCTAAGGTCGCGGGTTCAAACCCGGCCAAAGTCATCGGATTTTTGAAGAGCGTTAAAAATCCCTCAGTATGCCTTCCTTCGGAGGGGAAGTAAAGCCAGTGGGCCCATGTCATACACTTATGTGGTGTAAAAGAACCTTCCATTAACTACACTCGTGTGAAGGTAAAATTTGTAGTTTAAAATTGATTAACGCTATTAAGTTCCAACGTTCACCGTCAGGTTGTGGTAGCGGTGGTACCTTTTAACCAAGTTTGCAGCTAGGTGTCGTTGACGGTAGCATTTGGTAGCAAAAGTAGGAACTACTTAAACTGACTATCTGTAGTCCTTACCTGAATTCCATATAACACACAATAATACAGCCATCACAATTAACACTGGTTATCAGGCAGATTCTACACACATCCAAAGTACACGGGGCTGCATGACCGCGTTGTCTCAGCCCCTAAACAAACAGAGGAGCCATCCAACCTATCTCACCTAGTTAAAGTAAATGCAACAACGTATAATCCCAGTTTAATGTTAAATACGATGCATTGATTGAGAACACATTGGGCTTCTTTAGCCCCTAACATATTTCGTAAGATAAGAAATATATTCTCTAAATCCATACCGTAATGATCACTAAAATGCTATAGCGGAGTTCAGGGAATTCGTGATAACTACACCATTACACAATATCATTCGTCAGTAAGCACTAAAATGGCTAAGACATAGGAAATCAGCAAAATGTGGGATGAACACCCATTTTATTTGAAGAAATAATGGATCATATATACGTACAAAGAACAGCACTCGTTTGTCAATAACCCAAGTGTTGTCATGGCTACCGCTAGCCTTGGTCAACACTTTATTTATATCCTCTTTGGTCAATACTAATATCTTTGGATTGTCTCTGTCCATTGCGGCACCTGGTGTCATTCTGTGTTACCACTGCCACATCAGTTCTAGTGGCAAATTGTGTTACTACCGCCGTAGCTACTCTTTGGTCCATATCATCCAAAATCTAATCACAAAGAAAATAATGCTACTTTAAGAATAATCTGCAATAGTATGTCGAATGCAGGGTTTGCCAATGTATTTCTTTTTTAATTTCATTTCCCTATTACGACCCCTGTTGATAAAAGAGATACGGTTTCAGATTTGTATTGCGTTCAGATTTCTAATGTTTTTTTTATCGTACTTTAGATAATAAATGGTGTGGCCACTGCCTGCTGGATTGCATCCCTCTTGGCTGCTTTAAACTGACTGCCCATTAAAAAATATTACAGTATTGGTTTATGCGTACAACCTCGTTTCCATATATAGGCGCTGTGTTCGCAGCTTTTTCAAGTCACTGTTACAGACATTTGTTTTGTATTGATGTTAATGGTGAAGTTGCGTTTTGTATTTTTGATGGCGTATTGATGTGTGTGCTTTTGTAAATCAGAACAGGTCAAGTTTGAATGCCGAGGAATCTCATTTCATGAGTTACAATCGGACAATTCACTGGACTTATAAATACAGACTAATACAGCCATCACAATAAGACGGGTTATCAGACAAATTCAACACACAGCCAAGTACATGGGGCTACATGAGCACGATGTTCCAAAGCCCCTAAATTAATCAACATCCCTTTCTTCGGCGGCCGGAGGCATTTCTTTTTCCTGTCTTTTATTTCCCTTATTAGCCTATTTTCAATTTTGAAAAAATAGGCTTATGAGATCACCTTTTGTCCGTGTGTGTGTGTGCGTGTGTGTGTGTGTGTGTGTGTGTGTGTGTGTGTGTGTGTGTGAGAGGTGTGTGTGTGTGTGTGTCCCTAATAAAATCTAAACGGCTGGAGCGATTTCAATGAAACTCGGAAAGTTCATAGCACTATTCCCGGCGACCTCGACCGTGCCCTTCAAATTTTGTTACGTCTCACCAATCCAACATGGCGGCTGTGCGAAATATTTCACTAGCATTAATATCTCCGAAACTATTACCGATATCGCCCTGAAATTGTGTACGGTGATAAAGGGCACTACTAGAAGTTCACCTATGTCACTTTCAAAAACCTGGTGACTACAAAACGAACATGGCGGTCAAGCGAAGTTGAGACTTTTAAATATACTTTTCTCGCGATTTAACTATCCAAACATAATGAAACTTGGTACAGCAAATGTTTATACACATTGTAATGCACAGGAGTCCAATTTAGTTCAATTGTTTACATAACCTCAAAATGGCGGCTGTGCGAAATATTTCACTGACATTCTATATCTCCGAAACTATTACAGAAATCTCCCTGCAATTTTATACGGTGATAAAGGATACTGATACAAGTTTACCTATATATATTTCATAAACCTGTAAAGTACTTAAAGAACATGGCGACCAAGCGAATTTGAGATATTTTAATATACTTTTCTTGTGATTTAACTCTCTGAGCGCAATGAAATGTGGTACAGTAAATGATTTTTCAGATTGTAATGCACTGCTATCTAATTTAATTCAATTGTTTACATAACCTCAAGATGGCGGCTGTGCGGAATTTTAAAATTAAGTTTTTATTTCTTGTGTCGTAATCATGCGATCGAAGTGAAAGTTTGAATAAAGAACCTAGGCAATAATTGTCCTTGAATGGTACATAACTCAATGGCCTATACATATTGAACCCTTATTGATCTTCGATAAATAAGTATTCATATTTATTATTATTATTACTACGGCCCAGGCAGCACATAAGGAAGTCGACTTGGATATTAGGGAGGCCAGCATTTCGTAATGGTTGCAACAGAAGCTGAGTTGGTAGCTATTCCTGGGGACGGCCAGAATTAGTCGAGTTCAAGGCCAAATTGTGCAACTACTGTACCAAAATTGGAGACATAAAGGGAGAATCACGAGGTCCTCTCAACGAACATACGATTGAATCAGCCAATCGCAAGAGACCAAGCCGTGACCACGAGGTGGACGGCGTCAGTAGTAAAAAGCGCGCGGAAGTGTGTATCTAAGGAACCGCCGAACGGATTAATCTCCGCTCGAGTAATTTGAGACGTTGGATTCATTTGGAGAAGAATGACACTAGCCCCATCTTTGTGAGACATAAACTCTGGAAGTTTTTATCCGACTCCGCCCCACTCCGCCGCCCTTGTCAGTTTCTCATAAATAGTCTGGCCTGACGCCAATCTGAGTACTCAGTTGTGGAGCCTTCAGAGGCATACTCCACGCCAGTTTGAAGTGTGATTTTGACGCTCGAATTTATCGAAGTACTATTCTTGTGGAGCCTTGAGAGGCATACTCCACGCCAGTTTGAAGTGTGATTTTGACGTTCGAATTTATCTAAGTACTTATCTTGTGGAGCCTTCAGAGGTATACTCCACGCCAGTTTGAAGTGTGATTTTGACGCTCGAATTTATCTAAGTCTTATTGTGTGGAGCCTTCAGAGGTATACTCCACGCCAGTTCGAAATGTGATTTTTACGCTCTAAAATCAGTGAAGCTAATTTTATTTTCTGAGCTCTGGGGAGCTAAAGTCGCAGCGTTTGCAATATCGAATTTTAAAAGCTATAATACATTTTGTTCTAAAATCAACTAAGTTGTGTGATCTAAATATTTCACGCCAGCGCGTGATAAACTGTAACATTCTTTTAAAGACGACGAGTTCAACTTTAAGGGGGAAGTATCGTATCACCCTCATTAGCGCTTACCAGAACCGAAGTCCATAAGACGGGACGGAAATACCGGACGAGATAGCGACTGCGAGTGCAGCCAGGATTTTGAACTTGTTAACGAGCCAGTGGCGCGGACTCGAGATGTATATTTTATGTATAAATTGTGTGTATTGTATGTGTTTTTATAGTGCGTATGTGCGATATAATTAGGGCCAGTCTTCGCTATTAATCGCAGTAGGACAATTGTGGGTGAACTGAGTAGCCTGCAAGCGATTATAGATAGGCAAATATTTAACATTGAACTTTTCTGCCAAGGAGTCGAGACCAAGATGATCAGCACGTGGTTTGAAGTTGGCATGAGCTTCAAGAAATCAACGCAGACGACTACTATGGAGTGCTAAATTGTCCATAGGGCAATGGGTTGAGAAGGATGTCCTTAGTCCTACATGCAGAAGCGGTGATGTACTAAAATTGGATTATTTCAATTATGTAGTTAGATTTGGCCGGGGAACTTTGTAAATAGTCATGTTTTTCTTTCTTGTTTTTAGCTGTTTTTCTTGTACCGACACTATATGTTTAAATGTCCGTTGGCGCGTGGCCAAAGTGTTTGTTGATATTTTGATTTTTTTTGAGTCATGTGTAATGTACGCGGCGTGCGTGCGTGATTTTTATCCTTGCAATTGCGGAACCCGTTACATTCGATAAATGGTGCTTTATTAACGTTAATATTTTGAAATAGGAATGGGAGGAAATGATTGTAAAACATTTTGCTGAACAGGTTATTATTCATGTTAGGGTAGCCGAGTGCACCAACTTAAAAGTAATTGTAGAACACCTTCGTTCTAATTTTGATAGATTTTTCTTGAGTCCTTTTCAGGTGACTAGTCGCGGCATAGAATGATGGCGCCAGCATGTGGATATTATTTGTGTCTTTTATTTCAGGGTCTGTCACAACCCATACGTGTGATTCAGTGTGTGTTGATGTGTCTTGTGTGTGTTGATTCTACGTGAGGAGGGGGTAGTTGTCCTACCGCCCTTATATATTTTTGCTGCTGTTGTATTTTTAGATGGAAAGACAGAGTGCTCTTGGGAGACTGCTGATTCTTGTCCATATGTTTTTCTGACACACACGTATTATTGTGCTTTGGGGCACATTTCTTCGAGGTTCGACCCCATGTTCTGGGAGGTCGAGGTTATTGACACGTGGGTTGACAGACATGCAGAGTTCCACAAACCGCCCGTTTTGCCTGTGACTTATTTTGATAGGCAGTCCTATTTGTCCGACTGAACCCTGTAAGCTTTCATGTAGCAAACCTGTTCATAGTGATGGCTAATTTGTAAGCCATAATTAATTGGGGAGTTCGCCATGTGTGTAACGGATTGTTGTACCTTGTATGGATAAGAATATTGTGATTAACGTAAATGTTGGCTGTTTGCCTATTGCTTTGTTGATGACTCGATTTCATGTAATTTTTGTTTGTCACACCCGTGTGGTGTAGTGGTAGAGTATTTGTAAATTTTGACAGCGGTCATTTGAGTATTTTTCTATTGGTCACGTGTTAATGTACTTGTGTTGATTTGTGTGAGAAGTCCTAAGATTTTAGGCAGTAAATGTTGCTACGGCAATTTAAGTCCAATTTCACACGGAAATTTTGTGTTTGTTTATAGTAGATTTAGGAAGTGTCGATTTAATTTAAGTATTGTAGTTGTGTTCCCTTGTGTCGGTCTAGCTCTAGGAAATGCGGATTCGTTGTCTGAAGGGTCATTCTGGATGATAACGAATCACGCATTCAAAGTACACATCGTGGTGCATGTAGAACGGCGTACGCACTTATATGGTCATTTTTTTGTATCGTTTTATTTAAGGACACTTGGTCCAGGTAATTAATCTCTCCAGAGATATCGCCTAAGTTTTTGGCATTTTTATTAAGCGGGAGTCAATTGGGAGTTTTTTTGTTGTTAATTGTTTATGTAAATATGGTGATTTGTTATTAAATTCAGTTGTTTTAACCCTGGCTTCACTCTTTCCTGCATGTTATTTTGTTATATGTTACCCTGCAAGTTAATGAAGCGCCCTGACAGCAACTTACGAATATGACCTGTTACGCCCCGAATCTGAGTCTCATATGCTTCTTTGCAAGGGTTCATAAAACAAAAATGGCTGCCCAAGTGGGGATTGTTGTTGTTGTTGCTTCGCTGATCTCATATTTATTTCGTTGAGAAATGATGCCAGGTCAAGCGGACATGTA
Organism: Meconema thalassinum; assembly: GCA_946902985.2. Lineage (NCBI taxonomy): Eukaryota > Metazoa > Arthropoda > Insecta > Orthoptera > Tettigoniidae > Meconema > Meconema thalassinum. Next base: position 655,583,658 of record OX336390.1, read on the forward strand.
AATTCAGTAAATGGAGGCGATGTTGTACCGCCATGTGCATTAGTAAAATCACTGAGTTCCTAAAGTTAGAAATATTGAACAAGGTTAGAATTTGATTTGGTATTTGTTATAAACTTGTTCTGGCGCCCACATTAAAATTAGAAATTTGCATTATTAATGAACTCAGTCAAAGCAGGAAGATGTTGCCTTATATTTGACATTTAATTGACTTCGGTTAATTGGTGTTTCGTAAATTCTGTTGGTTAGGAATTTAAAAGCAGATCACTAGGGGTTATTTTGTTGTTTGGGAATAAATGTCATTGTATTCAGTAAATTTTGTTACTGAAATTTTCATTAAATTAGAGCCAGTAATATTTAAATGTGTGACATGTATGTGCGTATAGGGCTGAAACCTTAGCCCATAACCCTGTTTTTCTCTGAATATATTTGTGTGTGTGAAATGGCGATTGTTGATGAGATAAAGGTATTGTTAGAACAGATGTCGATCCAAATGTCCGCGAAAACGGAGAAACAATTAGAACAAATGTCCGCGAAAACGGAAGAACAATTAGTGCAGATGTCCGTAAAGACGGAAGAACAATTAAAAGAACAATTAAAAGAACAATTAGAAGCTCAGCGTGAGCATAGTGAAAAACAATTACTTGATATGAGCGGTAACATTTCGGTTCAGTTAGAAGTCCAGAAATTAGACACGGACAAACAATTCAATGAACTAAACCACAAATTGTCACAACAGGCGGTAACACAAACCGAACAGTTAAGAAAAATCACAGATGATATTAATCAGAGCATTCAAAAAGTAGAGAAACTGGCAGGCGAGGTTGCGGAAAACAACATCAAACAGTTAGGCGAAATGAAGAAATTGGAGGCGAAATTTGATAACAAATTAGTACAATTTGACGAGATGGTGGCAGATAAACTCAAGCAGATAGAGGCAGCATGTGTCAGTAACACCGCGGGAGTGAAGAAAACCCAAGAGAAACTACAGCAGCAAATTAATTCGGTAGATAATAACGTGCTGGAATTAATAAAGGAAATAGATAAAGTCGAAGTTAAGGCTGAAACCGAGCGGATACACTTGCGGGAAAATTTAGAGGAGCAATTAGGCAGAACACAAGAGATCATAAGGAAAGAGATGGAAGGCCAGCTAATAAACACACAGGAGGTCATAAGACAAGAAGTAGGGGAGCAGCTCGTCAAAACTCAGGATAATTTGGAAGAACAACTAGTGAAAACGCAGGAACGGATACGTGAAGAGCTAGAGAAAAATCAGGAGAGGAACGAGGAGAAAATAAATAGCTTAAAAAGTAGGATCCGGCGAGATTGGGACCAGCAGGCTCATGCGAATAAGGAAGACAGGCTGGCAGTTTTAAAGCGAATGCAGGCACTGGAGGAAAATATGAAGTCGAAATTACAGGAACACTCAGAATTAATCATAAAGAACGAGATTAGATCGTTAGAGAATGCGACATTATTTTCAAACGAAAATATTCCGGAAAAGCAAACAAGTATTGGAAGTCCGGCAGGTTCGAAGTTGGCTGAGGACACGAGTCGGGGTCAAAGTCCCAGACTAACGACTAATGCATTCCAGCAGTACAGGGGGGAGACTTCAACTCCGCAACCGAACTTGGCACCAGCCCAAGTCATCCAAGTCATTCGGGGTAATGATTTTAAGCCCGATAAGTTTAAAGAACATTCAGGAACTACTCCCAAAGCATTTCTACGGCAATTAACTGACTACTTTAATGACCAACACATCGGCCCGGAGAAACAATTAAGACTGGTGGAGAAATTTTTAGAAGGACCTAGCCTGACCTGGTTTTTAAGTTTCAAGTACACGTTTACAGACATGGCTCAATTCCGCGAGGCGTTTTTGAAGAAGTTTTGGAGTCCTTCGTTACAGCAGGGGTTAAGAATGGACCTGTACACGCGCAAATACCACAGTACACATCCAACCCGTTTTTCAGAATTCTTCAGTCAGCAATTGGTAAAATTCAGGGATTTTGATGACCCGCCTAGCGAGCCGAATATGGTTCTAACCATCGGAAAACAACTCCCAATGCATATCCAACAATTATTAGTCGCAGGAAATATTCAGACCGCAGTCCAAGCCGAAGAATTACTCAGACACTTAGATGAGACGAGTCTGGTAAGCCCACAGACAGGAAGAAGGAATTTGGAATGTGTCAACACGGCAGAGGTAGTTCAGGGACTCCAAAATAACCACGGCCAGGGGAACCAAAGTAAGACACAGTCCACAGGGACACAGTTCACGCCAAGAAGACAAGATTTTGACGGCCAAAACCAGTTCCGTAACAACAATCAGAATTATCAGAATAACCGCGGGAGATATTATCAGAATAACCAAAATCAAAATAATCAGTGGACGTACCAGCGGGAATACACGAATTGGAGGGGAAACCAGAGACAAGGTAGACCTTACCAAAGAAATGGAGATGGTAGATGGAGTTACGGCAGGGACTATCGCCAAGAAAACAGAGGGGATTATAGGAATAACTGGGACGAACGATATATTGAATCCCGTAAATACTTGGATCAATTAAGTAATGAAGAAGCGGAGAAGGAGAAGTGGGGGCGTGCCATGGCGAACAGACAGAGCCCAGATAACCATCAAGGAGAGGGGGCAGAGAGTTTACTGAAGCAACAGGAGCGACAGAATGATAACCGGCGAAACACATCTAATGGGGCCCGGGATAAAAAAAAACCAAATGAACTGAAAGGAGACAGGCTAAAAACGGAGATCGCCAGGGAGCAAGAAGAGATGATAGTGGCCAATATAGAAGAGTGGGTAGCATTCCCAGACGACTGCCTGGAGGAAGTGGTGAAGAACCGTGAAAATGTTATCAGACAGCTACCAATTATTTACGCGCATATTGGAGGTATGAGGGTGAGATGTTTGATTGATACAGGTAGTCAGGTGAGCTTAGTCACTGAAATTTTGATAAAAGAAATAGCAAGAAAACAGACTGTTCCTATTATGCCGGTACCGCTAATGAAAGTCAGAGGTGTCATTCCTGACAAAACTATGAATTGTAAACAGCAAGCATTTCTAGATCTGGAAATATTGAACCATACTTTTTCACAAACATTCATTGTTATTCCAAAGATGAACTACAATATAATTTTAGGAGCCAACTTCATCTGCGATTTTCATGCTGTAATTGATTTACATAACAACACTGTAAGCTTCAAACAAGTAGAAGGATTGGATCATGTGGGTTTAAATATGGAAGAGAATCCGCTGGAGAGAGAGGCAAATACTTGGGTTGTTGAGGAATGCACTAATGAGGCCGGAGATAAGATCTTGAGGGGAGAGCAAGTCAACCAGACAGCAGTGCTAGAAATGGACAGCCGAGATATTTCGCAGGAACTTTGGGTGCATTTGGCGGAAGAAGAAATGGGCGGAACCAAATTCGAAATTCTACTTCAGGAGCGACTTAAGGAAGCCATCGTAGGGGAATCTGATAGAAGAAGATTGGAAGAAATTTTAAGATTACATAAAGGAGTTTTTGACACCGTACCTGGGAAAGTTTTAAATTTTCAATATGCGATGCAGGTCACAGATTGGACCCCATTTAAAAGTAAATTGTACCCGATCCCAGAGAAGCATTTTTCTCAGGTGAAGGATATTATTACTAACTTATTAGATTCTGGCATGATAAGGAAAGCTGCAACTCCTTATCTGAACGCAATATTGGCTGTGACCAAGCCAAACGGATCAATTAGGCTGTGCCTAGACGCGCGAGTTTTAAATAGCAAACTGCTAGTTGAGCACGACCAAGCACCGAGGATCAAAGATGTTTTGAAAGGCTTCCGTGGGAAGAAGATATACTCAAGCGTTGATTTGACGAATAGTTTCCACCATCTTGAACTTGAAGAAAAATCCCAACTGTTGACGGGATTTTTATTCGATAATCAAAGTTATATCTGGTGTCGAATGCCCTTTGGCGTGAAAACTGCGGGATGTGCACTCATTAGAGCACTCGATAGAAATCTGACTGAGGAGGTCAAGAACTTCACCACGAGATATGTTGATGACATATTAATCGCTTCTGAGACAATGGAAGAACACTTGATAAATTTAAATAAACTACTGGACAACCTGAGAACCATGAACTTCAAGATCAACTTAAAAAAGTCACATTTTTGCCAGAGCGAAATTTTATATTTGGGACATATAATTGATGTCGAGGGCGTGCGGCCTAATCCAGCCAAGATTGATGCTATTAAGAAATTTCCCACACCTACCAAAGTCAAACATGTTAGAGCATTTTTGGGAGTGACAGGTTTCTTCAAAGAAAATTGCCCTGGTTACACAGAAACAGTAGCGCCCATGCAGGAGATGTTGAAGAAAGCGAATCGATGGTCGTGGAACGAGGAGTGCGACAGGTCTTTTAAAGCAACGAAGGATTTATTGGAAAACTGTGTGAAACTTGGATATCCCGATTTTGAGAAACAATTTATCATTCAAGCAGATGCTTCGTTAATTGGGATTGGTGCTATGCTGTACCAAGAGGACGCTGGAGAACCCAAGAAGAAATCCTATTTGGCATTCACGAGTCGTAAATTACGGAAACATGAGAGGAACTACACAGTTACGGAACTTGAGCTACTAGCAATTCTATATTCTCTCCAACAGTGGCGCAAGATGATCTACGGTTATTCCATCATTGTTAGAACCGACCACCATGCACTGACATTTTTATTTAAGACAACAATAGCAAGTGAGAGAGTTACGCGCTGGTCCATCTACATACAGCAGTTTGACATCACAATAGAGCATTGTCCTGGGAAATTGAACGTCATACCAGATGCCTTGAGTAGAAACCCTGAGGACGGAAACGAAGTAACAGCGGAAGTTCACAATATTACCTTGACACCTAAGGCTCGTGAGTTTTTGGCAAGATTGAAGGATATTCGGAAGGAGCAAGAAGCTGACCCATGGATGATGACGATGATAAAATTCTATAGGAAGGAGTTACAACCAAATTCACCGGAGTACCGGGAAGCCAGTGCTAAACAAGCGAGATTTCACTACTTGAATAACTTGTTACATAAGTACGTGGATGAGCATCATACTAAACTGCGGATCTTAGTTCCAGCATCACTACAGAGGGGATTAACTTGGCATGTTCACGAGAGCCTAGCACATATCGGCACGGATAAGACTGAAGCTACGATAGGGGAGACCTTTACTTGGCCCAAGATGAGATTCACCATTGTTGAAGTAATTAGAACGTGTGACGCTTGTCAGCGCACAAAGCCGAACAACTTTATTCTGAAACAACCTCCAAGACCACTATTACCGCAGAAACCATGCGAGATGCTCGCGATTGATTGCTTTGGTCCTTTAGTAAAAGGAAAGCGTGGATGCCGACACCTCTTGGTATGTGTCGATGTATTTTCGAAGATGGTCGTGCTATGTCCTATTCAGAAGACGACATCAAGACAAGTCCTTAGTCGAATTAAGAACAAAGTCATTCCGATGCTTGGGAAGCCGGAATCCATTCTATCAGATCACGGTACCTATTTCACAAGCAATGTTTTTAGGCAAGGTTTGGAGAGCCTAGGAATCAAACACATATTTTCAAGTATTCGTCATCCTTGTGGAAATCCGAGCGAAAGAACAATTCGCTGTGTCGCTAAATACTACAGAGTAATGATTCCTAACGAACACAATAAATGGGTAGACAAAGTAGGGGAAATTGAGATGTGCATGAACACTACTAAGCACGAGTTGACGGGTCAAGTCCCACTGATTGTACACCACAACAGGTTGCCGGAAAGAACTTGGGACAAGATCATTCCTTGCCCAAGGGATCCATTATTAGCGCATGATTTGCGAATCCAGCGAACGAGAGAGCACATGAGGAACCAAGCGGACCGAAGGCTGAGACGGTACCGAGGAAAGAAGTTTCACCGAGAGTTACAAGAACAAGAATTAGTGCTGGTTCGTAGACCACCGATCTCCGACCCTAAGAACAAAGTCTTCGCCAAGTTCTGTCCGAAATTCATTGGCCCGTTCCGGGTAATTAAGAATCTGGGTAACAATGCCTACAGATTAGAAGAAGTGAGCACTGGTGCAAAATCTGTTTTTAATAGCGCCAATTTGAAACCGTACTACAGAAGGGAACCATTTGATGATTAGGAAAGATGATTATGCAGAATCTGTATTGCCAGAAATTTTTTTTTTTTGAAAGCAAACACTCAAATCCACGGGGAGCGCGTGAGTACGCACTTTGCTTGTAAACAACGAGCAGCTGAGTGAGATTTAAAGAGATGTGTTGTTACTACAGTGGATTTTGTTTTTGAAATCCAAACCAATAAATTGTTTCGAATTTCAAAACCTTGCTGAGGATAAATGAACCCTTATTGATCTTCGATAAATAAGTATTCATATTTATTATTATTATTACTACGGCCCAGGCAGCACATAAGGAAGTCGACTTGGATATTAGGGAGGCCAGCATTTCGTAATGGTTGCAACAGAAGCTGAGTTGGTAGCTATTCCTGGGGACGGCCAGAATTAGTCGAGTTCAAGGCCAAATTGTGCAACTACTGTACCAAAATTGGAGACATAAAGGGAGAATCACGAGGTCCTCTCAACGAACATACGATTGAATCAGCCAATCGCAAGAGACCAAGCCGTGACCACGAGGTGGACGGAGTCAGTAGTAAAAAGCGCGCGGAAGTGTGTATCTAAGGAACCGCCGAACGGATTAATCTCCGCTCGAGTAATTTGAGACGTTGGATTCATTTGGAGAAGAATGACACTAGCCCCATCTTTGTGAGACATAAACTCTGGAAGTTTTTATCCGACTCCGCCCCACTCCGCCGCCCTTGTCAGTTTCTCATAAATAGTCTGGCCTGACGCCAATCTGAGTACTCAGTTGTGGAGCCTTCAGAGGCATACTCCACGCCAGTTTGAAGTGTGATTTTGACGCTCGAATTTATCGAAGTACTATTCTTGTGGAGCCTTGAGAGGCATACTCCACGCCAGTTTGAAGTGTGATTTTGACGTTCGAATTTATCTAAGTACTTATCTTGTGGAGCCTTCAGAGGTATACTCCACGCCAGTTTGAAGTGTGATTTTGACGCTCGAATTTATCTAAGTCTTATTGTGTGGAGCCTTCAGAGGTATACTCCACGCCAGTTCGAAATGTGATTTTTACGCTCTAAAATCAGTGAAGCTAATTTTATTTTCTGAGCTCTGGGGAGCTAAAGTCGCAGCGTTTGCAATATCGAATTTTAAAAGCTATAATACATTTTGTTCTAAAATCAACTAAGTTGTGTGATCTAAATATTTCACGCCAGCGCGTGATAAACTGTAACATTCTTTTAAAGACGACGAGTTCAACTTTAAGGGGGAAGTATCGTATCACCCTCATTAGCGCTTACCAGAACCGAAGTCCATAAGACGGGACGGAAATACCGGACGAGATAGCGACTGCGAGTGCAGCCAGGATTTTGAACTTGTTAACGAGCCAGTGGCGCGGACTCGAGATGTATATTTTATGTATAAATTGTGTGTATTGTATGTGTTTTTATAGTGCGTATGTGCGATATAATTAGGGCCAGTCTTCGCTATTAATCGCAGTAGGACAATTGTGGGTGAACTGAGTAGCCTGCAAGCGATTATAGATAGGCAAATATTTAACATTGAACTTTTCTGCCAAGGAGTCGAGACCAAGATGATCAGCACGTGGTTTGAAGTTGGCATGAGCTTCAAGAAATCAACGCAGACGACTACTATGGAGTGCTAAATTGTCCATAGGGCAATGGGTTGAGAAGGATGTCCTTAGTCCTACATGCAGAAGCGGTGATGTACTAAAATTGGATTATTTCAATTATGTAGTTAGATTTGGCCGGGGAACTTTGTAAATAGTCATGTTTTTCTTTCTTGTTTTTAGCTGTTTTTCTTGTACCGACACTATATGTTTAAATGTCCGTTGGCGCGTGGCCAAAGTGTTTGTTGATATTTTGATTTTTTTTGAGTCATGTGTAATGTACGCGGCGTGCGTGCGTGATTTTTATCCTTGCAATTGCGGAACCCGTTACATTCGATAAATGGTGCTTTATTAACGTTAATATTTTGAAATAGGAATGGGAGGAAATGATTGTAAAACATTTTGCTGAACAGGTTATTATTCATGTTAGGGTAGCCGAGTGCACCAACTTAAAAGTAATTGTAGAACACCTTCGTTCTAATTTTGATAGATTTTTCTTGAGTCCTTTTCAGGTGACTAGTCGCGGCATAGAATGATGGCGCCAGCATGTGGATATTATTTGTGTCTTTTATTTCAGGGTCTGTCACAACCCATACGTGTGATTCAGTGTGTGTTGATGTGTCTTGTGTGTGTTGATTCTACGTGAGGAGGGGGTAGTTGTCCTACCGCCCTTATATATTTTTGCTGCTGTTGTATTTTTAGATGGAAAGACAGAGTGCTCTTGGGAGACTGCTGATTCTTGTCCATATGTTTTTCTGACACACACGTATTATTGTGCTTTGGGGCACATTTCTTCGAGGTTCGACCCCATGTTCTGGGAGGTCGAGGTTATTGACACGTGGGTTGACAGACATGCAGAGTTCCACAAACCGCCCGTTTTGCCTGTGACTTATTTTGATAGGCAGTCCTATTTGTCCGACTGAACCCTGTAAGCTTTCATGTAGCAAACCTGTTCATAGTGATGGCTAATTTGTAAGCCATAATTAATTGGGGAGTTCGCCATGTGTGTAACGGATTGTTGTACCTTGTATGGATAAGAATATTGTGATTAACGTAAATGTTGGCTGTTTGCCTATTGCTTTGTTGATGACTCGATTTCATGTAATTTTTGTTTGTCACACCCGTGTGGTGTAGTGGTAGAGTATTTGTAAATTTTGACAGCGGTCATTTGAGTATTTTTCTATTGGTCACGTGTTAATGTACTTGTGTTGATTTGTGTGAGAAGTCCTAAGATTTTAGGCAGTAAATGTTGCTACGGCAATTTAAGTCCAATTTCACACGGAAATTTTGTGTTTGTTTATAGTAGATTTAGGAAGTGTCGATTTAATTTAAGTATTGTAGTTGTGTTCCCTTGTGTCGGTCTAGCTCTAGGAAATGCGGATTCGTTGTCTGAAGGGTCATTCTGGATGATAACGAATCACGCATTCAAAGTACACATCGTGGTGCATGTAGAACGGCGTACGCACTTATATGGTCATTTTTTTGTATCGTTTTATTTAAGGACACTTGGTCCAGGTAATTAATCTCTCCAGAGATATCGCCTAAGTTTTTGGCATTTTTATTAAGCGGGAGTCAATTGGGAGTTTTTTTGTTGTTAATTGTTTATGTAAATATGGTGATTTGTTATTAAATTCAGTTGTTTTAACCCTGGCTTCACTCTTTCCTGCATGTTATTTTGTTATATGTTACCCTGCAAGTTAATGAAGCGCCCTGACAGCAACTTACGAATATGACCTGTTACGCCCCGAATCTGAGTCTCATATGCTTCTTTGCAAGGGTTCAATATAAAATCCTAAATGGCGAGCTTCCGAAATATTTAGACGGTTCTCAATATCTATGAATCTTTTACAGCAACCAAACTGAATTCTTTATATGTTCATAGAGACTATGCACATATTTTCACCCATAGGACTTTAAGTTACGTGGTGAGAACAAATCCAACATGGCGGTGACGCGAAGTATACATATTTAAATGGGCGTTTCTCGCGAATTAACTATCCGAGTGCCGTGAAACGTTGCACATTAAATGCTTATACAAATGTTGATCCACTGGCATTTAATTTATTTCAATTGTTTGCATAATCACAAGATGGCTGCTGTGCGTAATTTTAAAATCTCGTTTTTACTTCTTGTGTTCTAATCATGCGATTGAAGTTTGAATACCACACGTACACAACAATCTTAATGTAATAGTACAAAAATAAAAATCCAACCAGGCGACCATCTGAAATATTTAGACGGTTCTCAATATCTAAGAATCTGTTACAGCAATTAAACTGAAATTTTGTATGTTGATAGAGGCAATTAACATGAGCAGGATATATGAAAATAGGCTGTATAGTTCTTCACGGAACTACTTGTTTTTTTTTTCTTTTCATATCGTCTAGTATGTAAGTTAAATTTAAATTATTTGGAAGTAGTTGTATTTTTTTAATCATCCCTATCGTATAATTACGGGAAAATGAGCTAGACATTTCGCTCCTTGAAAACAATCACTTCCGCCACCATGTATGCTTCGCTTTCCTTTAAATAAAAAATTTGCCCGTAAGTATGTGTATAAATTAATATCATGTTTGCAACCGCATTGCCCACCAACAGCTGAAAGTGACCTTCTGCCAGCAAAGAGTTAAGCACAAATTCAGCCCTAGTATCTGGCATCAACTTGGACCGTTCCTTAACCTTCAAGAAACACTTGGAATACACAGGCCAAAAACTCAATTCGCGGAACAATATCATGAAGAAATTGGCTGGCACATCATGGGGTGCTGATGCAACTTCACTACGCACGACTGCCCTCTCCATGGTTTATCCTGTAGCAGAGTATTGTGCCCCAGTGTGGCACGGTAGTGCTCATACTAAAAAGATCGATATTCATCTGAATGAAAGTATGAGGGTCATAACAGGTACACTGAGATCCACCCCCAACTCCCTGGCTAAACACTATCAGCATCATATCACCTCCAGACCTAAGACGACAGGAAGCAACAGTACGTGAGTGGAGAATGGTACATCAACAAAATCACCTACAGGATCTCCCAATTCATGAAGTGCTTAATGATCTTTCCTCCAGTCGTCTTAGATCAAGGAACCCGATATGGCATAACATACCTGACATTAATTGCACGGAACAATGGCGCCAAAACTGGAAGTCTGCTCCAGTGGGACATCAAGGTATTCTAGATCCTACTATAAGACTTCCGGGATTAAACCTGAAGAGAAAGCAGTGGGTAAAATTAAATCGCCTAAGAACAGGTCACGCCAGATGTAACGCCATGCTACATAAATGGGGACTTCATGATTCTCCTGCCTGTGACTGCGGAGCTCCTCTTCAACCGTAGAGCATATTATTCAATAATGTCTGATGAGGAAGTATGCTGGCTCACCTCAAGATGTTATTTCTGCTGCATCTCCCTTCCTGGACTGGCGTCAACAACTGGACATCTCGTTGTGAATGCGAACGCAACATATGTTCTTGTGATTTATATATTGTACATATGATTTACTTATTTATATATACATTTTTATATTGTAATTCATCTAGTTGCTAGCCATACGTTAAATAATAAATAATTATCATATTATCCATAATGTACAATTTTGAGCTTAAGCCGTGTTTTATTTAATCAAACTCGACTCGTTTCGAAAGAAACTATGTCTTTCTTCATCAGGAATAAACGTAAATACGACTAAATTGTTGCTAAGGGAAAGCAACAAAGAAACTAAAAAAGGTGCCCTAAGATGGACGCCATTATAGCCCCATGTTTGGGACAACGAAAAGCTTGTGAATGCGAACGCAACCTATGTTCTTGTGATTTATATACTGTACATAATATTTACTTATTTATATATACATTTGTTATATTGTAATTCATCTAGTTGCTAGCCACACGATAAATAATAAATAAATATCATATTGTCCATAATGTAGAATTTTGAGCTTATGCAGTGTTTTATTTAATCAAACTTGACTCGTTTCGAAAGAAACTATGTCTTTCTTCATCAGGAATAAACGGAAATACGACTAAATTGTTGCTAAGAGAAAGCAACAAAGAAACTAATAAAGGTGCCCTAAGATGGAAGCCATTTTATCCCCATGTGTATATCAGTTTCTTGTGGACACGATAACTGCCGTAATTTTGCACCAATCACTTTGAATTTTTTACCGAATATGTATACCTATAAAATCTCGGTCAAGTTCGTTATTGGGCTAAATCGGTCGAAGGGGGTGAAAATGGGGGCCTTTTTTCGAAAAAGTGAAATATTGCTATAACTCTCTAAATATGTGAAATATCGAATCCGTTCAACGTTCATACTATGTGTCGGATAAAGCCCAAAAATTTATGTTTGAAGAGTTTTTTTATAGCACCAACCATTGACCAAAGGGTGGGAAAAAGTGGGTTTTTCGGGAAACATTAATCATATCTCTCTTAATAGGCACAATATCAAAACCGTACAAAATGGACAATATTCCCCTAATAATTACCTAAAATTTTGTCTGAAAGAATTTTTGATATGACCCACCATTATGCCAAGGAATGAGAAAAATGATTTCGGAATTATAAGAAAATGCCAAGAGCTATCAGTGATTGCCATGGCAACACTACTAAATTGATGAGGGACGAGCCATCAGACGTTGCCAAGATAACGCACTTGCACGAGATCATATTCAGAATTCCATCTGACTAAGTGTGAAGCGGCTTCGGTGACGTAACTGGTAGCAAGCATGCTGAATGTCTATGCCCAAGGTCGCGAGTTCAAAGCCGGCCGAAGTCGTCGGATTTTCTAAGAGCGCTAAAAATCCCTCAGTATGCTTTCCTTTGGAGGGGAAGTTCCAACGTTCGTTGCGAGTTGCTGGTTGCGGTGGCATCTAGTAACCAAGTTCACAGGTAGGTGTCATTGACGGTAGTACCTGGTAGCAACATTAGGAACTACTGCTTGAAATTGACCGTCTGCAGTCCTTACCTGAATTACAGACTAATACAGCCATCCCTAAGTACACGGCGTTACATGACCGCGTTGTCGCAGCCCCTAAACTGAGGAACCAACCAAAATCTCTGCGGGAGATATAATTTTGCGTGAAGAAGTAACAGACCGTTACATAGTTACACATCAGTGTCGAAACCTTGCATAAGGACAGTGTGACCACAAGTATAACAAGTAGTTCCGTGAAGAACTATACAGCCTATTTTCATATATCCTGCTCATGTTAATTGCCTTTTGTATGTTGCCTTTTGTATGTTGATAGAGGTTGATTGAACTAAATTGGACTCCTGTGCATTAGAATGTGTGTAACCATTTGCTGTACCAAGTTTCATTACGTTTGGATAGTTAAATCGCGAGAAAAGTATATTTAAAAGTCTCAACTTCGCTTGACCGCCATGTTTGTTTTGTAGTCACCAGGTTTTTGAAAGTGTCATAGTTGAACTTCTAGTAGTGCCCTTTATCACCGTACACAATTTCAGGGCGATATCGGTAATACTTTCGGAGATATTGAATTCTAGTGAAATATTTCACACAGCCGCCATGTTGGATTGGTGAGACTTAACAAAATTTGAAGGGCACGGTCGAGGTCGCAGGGAATAGTGCTATGAACTTACCGAGTTTCATTGAAATCGCTCTAGCCGTTTAGGTTTTATTAGGGACACACACACACACACACACGGACAAAAGGTTTTTTCAAAATTGAAAATAGGCTAAAAAATAGGCTTATGAGATCACCTTTTGTCCGTGTGTGTGTGCGTGTGTGTGTGTGTGTGAGTGTGTGTGAGGTGTGTGTGGATCAATATTTGTATAAGCATTTAACGTGCAACGTTTCACGGCACTCGGATAGTTAATTCGCGAGAAACGTCCTGTTTTAGATCCCTTAGTGGGGGGTAGTTGGATCTAAAACGGAAGTGTTATTGTGTTAATTTATAATGGGATGCCTGAAAGTGGGTAGCTTCCCGTAGCTGGGTAAGCTGACCAGTGTAGAGTGTTGTTTAGTGTTAGAATGCTAGGGGGTGCTCTTATAAAGGACGTAGATGTATTTTAGGGGATGGAACCTAGTGCACAGGTCAACGTGCTAGTCGTCCAGCTGGCTGGCTGGTTATATAACCGACGTGCACGCGTCAGCGATATGGCGGCACGCTGCTCCTGGCAGTCGGGCCTCTACGGGAAATACAATGATACCTGCGCTAGCAACTGTTTGGCTACTGTATGTCACGTCTAATCGTGACGGGAGTCAGGAAAGGAGTTAGGGCGTAAAGAGGCGTGTAAACAGTAATACAAGTGTAGTGTACTGACCAAGTATTTATTGGTCAGTAATATGAAATTATGAGTCCCTTTTAGGGGATGTAATGAATGTCACAATGTAAGTGTACAAATTTGTGGGACAGGTCACAAAATATAGGAACTCTGAACACTGCTGACTCACCTGATGATAACGGACCGGGCCTTCGGCTGATGCACTGTAAGACTGGTAATTGAGAGAGGGACTGCCCTCCTTAAGGCCTCCCTTTATAGTCTCCGGCGTTGTGCTGTCAGCATTCCGCTGCATAGATGCCCCAGTTAATTATCTGTCGCTGTTTGTGGTGTGATGCAAGTATTTGGCAAGCTTTCCAGGCTGGTTAGCTGCCCTTGCGGTGTTATAGATGTTGTTCTGGACTTACAAGATTTGCCAGTTGGGGGTGGTTAAAATAGATGATGGGGGGATGGCCTCCAGGGGGTGCAGACCCCTGGGGGACTGTACAAGCCTCTTCCCCCATTTAGTTCGCGTCCCCGCGAACAGGAACGGAACGTGAGGTCGGGATGTTGATGTAGTTGATGTAGTTGATGTAGTTGATGTAGTAGTTCTTGGATCTTCCTTGTATCTCCTGTTGGTGTCCTCCTCGTCGTATAGATGCAGTGATGTCGTGTTGATGTGTAGGTGTGAGATCAGCTCGTGTTCAGAGGGGTGGGTTATGGGATATACATATATATATATATATATTTGACATTGACACTGACATTGTAAGATAGTGCATGAGAAAAATTGACATTGACATTGACATTGTAAAATAGTGCATGAGAAAAATTGACATTAACATATTGAAAGTTTCAGAAAAAAAATACATGGTTCTGCTAATTATGCGGTACATTGTTGTGCAGGGAGGAAAAAAACCCAGGGCTGGACGGATGATTGCGCCGTCCGCCCTATCTTAGGGAAAAAGTGCTCCCTGCAATGAGAAAGATAGAAGAAGTAGACAAGTAGGTGTTCCAGGGCATAAGTTTAAGGGAAATATTCAAAATGTGTTTATTGCGTTGGGACGAAACGGAACACCTTTACAAGCTGGGAAGTTAGAAGAAAGAAAAATGAAAGAAAACAAATCAAAAACATTGTGTGCATGGGATCTTAACAAAAAATATACCGTTTACTGTGTTATTTGGAGATATGCATATATTAACGTTTAGGCATATCAGTTATCACCTCCGTAGACAATGTGGGGGTGAGAATTATTATATGTATTTATTTATAGTAGAATAATTGCCCGAGGGCGCATTAATGTATGTTAAGCTACCCTTTTACAATTAAGAATTACAATTATCTTATATCTAGCTTAAGCGCGCTAATTTCCTATGATTCTAGTTTGTATGTTACCTCGCGTGCACGCTACCCCTTTGTACGTACGCGCCGTCTCACGGCTAATCCTGTACGGCCACTTCCTGGTATGGTTTAGTGGTCGTACCGCTTGCAATGTATTCCTATTCTGTGAAGCATTCCCTGTGGGTGAATGCTTTCACACTTGACAATGAGAGTCGCCACCACAAGTCGGTTGCGCCCTCATTGCCGTAATTTGCGCCGCATTTTTGACGCCTTATGTTTGTCTTGTTTACGTTGATTTGCCAGCAAGCCTGATACCCCACAGGTATCAGCCGTGCTGTGCAGATTTTTAGAGTGCAGCTGTAAAAAATGTGGTGATCATGTGAGTGAAGATGATTACAAGTATCAAATATAAATTAGTGCGCAAAGGTAGAATATGATAATATGATGGCACTAATAGCATGCTGCTGCTATATGGCAGCGAAATTATAGTCACCAGTGCCGTACTCCTGGTGATGATGCCTGAAAGAAAATGGAGAGGTTAAGAAAACATGTAAATATCGTATATTTTCTATGTTGCTTCCTGTGGCAGTGTGTCCACAGTCTGAAGCTGTTTGTTGCCTGAAAAAAAATGGCAGGATTAGTGTTATTTGCTGTTTGCCCGGGCTTACCCTATACGGTGCCGTAATGTCGTTTCTTATGCTGCAGGTGTTTATAGATAACCTAATTAATCTGGTTAATCTACTTAACGTATTACCGTGATACCATTCCTATTACTATGTTTTCTTAATATTGTACCCGTTCGTCCTGGGGATGCGATGACCCATCTGCTATAGCATCGCATTCCTGGAGTTCCAGGACAGAGCGGAGTTAAACGAACCTCTAGTCAAATAAGGAATGTGTCGGAAATTCAGCTGAGTTATCGAAAAAGCAGTGGGTATCACGAGACAAAGTATCTCTAGGGTCGTTACGGGCTTAAGTTTAATAGAAATAATGCAAATATAAATGGGCGCCATCAACTGAATTCCTAGCAAACCACTTCCTTTCCGGATAAGCCTTACTCAAGACAAGGAAAGAAAAAGGAACATCACACCATCATCAGATCACAACTAAGATAAAAACAAATTTATTTTACTTTGATAGTCAGACAGACATTTTAAATATAACTCCTACCTAAGAGTATGGTCGAATGCCAAAGTTAAATTGTCATTGTCCAAAAATCGAACCATCTCTTTTCTAATTCAAAATTATTTTTATCCACATAACAAGAAAATTTTATAAAGTTCTCTTGGGTTCTCAGGATCACTGTAGCACTATGTCTTTCGTCACTGACATTTGTGAAACCTGAGACCTAATTTCTCTTTAATTTAACATCAATGTGGATTTAATAAAGTTATTAATCTGTCTAAAACATACACATATAATAATCACACATATTAAATATCACGTTAATTTATGGTTTGCATGGCATAATTTGAATGTTGAACATGTTAATCAAATGTTCCTAAACATTGAATAATTAATTTACACTATTTACATCGTCATTAACAATCACTTATCTGTGAATTACAGAAAATTCATAGCTTATTGGTTATCATTATCGTCATCATCAAAATTAAATATTTCTCACATTAATTCTCACTTCAAAATTCTACATATTCCTGTCAGAATCCTTAATTCATCACCATAACATCATTCAAATTCTCAACTCAAGTTGCAATTCCTTCCAATTATCTCTCAATTAAATTTTTTTAATTCCATGTAAATTCATTAATCATCAGCTTCTTTAGTTAATTATCACCTTCTAATTCAGTTATTCATCATCATTACAATCGTCTATTAATTTATTTCAATCAGTTTATTTATCCAATCTTTAATTCATCCATTTATTTAATTCATCGATTTATTCAAAAATTTAATTTATCAACTTATTTAAATTTCAATCATCTGGTTATTTAGATTTTATTATTTCATCTAGTCATTCTGATTTTTATTTCATTAGGTCAGATCGTTAATATGCTTAAATCTCAGATTATTATTTCGTTAATTATTAATTTCAGAAAATCTTGTATTATCAACTTCATTTATTTGTTTAATTTCCTAACAAATTGTTTAATATGGTTTATAGAACGTTGTCTTACAGTTTTATTACTTCCAAGTTATATCTCGTATTTAATTTTCATGCCAAGAAATATTATTGCCTCCACGACATCACGTTGGATCTAACTATCCACAACGACATTACATTTCTTCAATACTTCAAATATCACATTTGAATACAAGAATTATTCCACAAAAACTCCATAAATATTCAGCACATACAGCATGAATCTCAACAATTACGCTAGACTGGGTACGACGACCTCATGTCTGCTTCAAAATACATTATCAACGTTGCAACTATCACATGGCAACTTCCACAAAATGCCTATCACAAACTCCACTTAACCATGTTGCATGATCTACAAAAAATATATAACTGGCTTCAAATTATCAACGCACACAATCTCCAATAACTGTAATTAATCTGATCACATCTAGACAACTTCTTAAACAATTGGAAAAATATTACTTCAGTAATTTAAGATCTGCTTTCAAATAGCATAAATTCTCTTACAATTTTCATAACTCACATCGCAGAAAAACACCAATGTGCTATAATCTCTCATATCTAAATCTGCAATACTGATCTGCCTTAAAATAAATCTGACCATTAATGATTAATCTTATAAGATTCAATTACTTTAAATCCTTCTCAAAGGTATCAAACACAATTATAAAAATCATCAAAAGTATCAGCTGTAACAGCTGTTAAATAGAAATTACTCTCAAAAGAGTATAGCAACAAAATATTGGATTGGCAAACAAGAATTACTAAATGCAATCCTGTTGACATTTATCGTTACTTTATTTAACAAAATTTCGACTGATATGTGACTAGTAGTTCCTTGTTTGATTCACTTACATCTCGTGTACATTCGGATGATAAAAATGAGTCCCTCAATGGCGAGTAAGATGTGTAACCACCGTACAGTCGTATAAATACGAAAGACCTCGCCCCGTCGACTTGGATGATAGTTCCCTGAACGATGGGTAAGATGAGTAGCCACCATACAATCGTATAAATACGAAAGACCCCATCTCGTAGACTATATGAGTGAATGTATCAGATAGGAATCAACAAGTTTCTAGTTGTCATATAAAAGCGATGTTCATTCACTAAAGTGAATAACTTCTCAATATCTCCAAACAATCCAATGGAAAAAATCCCTACTGATGAATAATACACACTCGCTAGTATGCAATGAACTGACGAAGTAATTTCTAATAATCAATTGCAGATCACGAGTTCGAAATACTCGTTACACAAAAAAAACTATTTATGAAAAATATCCTAGCTGGAAAAATCTAAAAGACCAAACATCTGCTTAATAAAGTCAATCAATGGTGAGAATTTCGAATAATGATGCCTGCCATATCATATGGTCACTCCATATTCTAGCAAATTCGAAGTATATAAATTCAAACCATGTCTTAATAATCATATCACTCCTATTAGAAAAATATACATGTGTGCCCAGTATTCATGAAAATAATCGTATCAGGTAGTTATAACTCTTACAGTACCTTTCATAATCAGCTGTAATTAATTTCCAAGATCGTCGATTTTCCCTACATAAAGAATTTCTCGAAAGATCGGCGTGAATATCATTTCATCCATGAAATGATGATTGCCTTCGAAATCCCAAGTGAATCAGCTGGTGGACTCCTCTCGTCAGGAATCGAATCCATCGCTCTGCGGTGCCATCTTGTCTCTATTTGCGTCTACTCGGACATGTCGAACTCCGGATTACCCATAGCGGATATTGTCCAACTCCTTCTCGAAAAAGTTCATGGAAACAGCGGACCCCCTACTCCTCTTCTAAGATACGCCACTGTTCCGTTAAATGTTCAGTTTGAGTATTGTAAGTTCAATCTCAAATGACTGCTAAGTTCCACTGCCGTGAAACAAAATTTTACTTGAGAGTGTTCAAGTTAACGAAACACCCTGTAGTTATCTGTATTAGGTAATTCGTGAAAACTGCATAAGATATAAATCTTATGAATGCACGATCTAATGTCCATCTGTGCCTATGCTAACAACATTCCGTATAATCGAAATAGTTAAAGTCGCTTTGAATGTGTTATAGAACAGCATAGTTAAAGTTATTCATATAAAAGCAATGTTCAAACTGTGTTGAAATGAAGCTTATAATAAAGTCTTCAACTGCTTACAGTGCAGTTCTGATATATCCCGGCCGTCTGTAATTGCTTCCTCGGCCAGCCCGCCTGGATCAAGGACCCGCCTGGCCTTCGCTGCTCGGCGATGCAGGCACTGTCGCCTACCCTTAGTCGTGACAGTTTCTGTATGTTGCGTAACCTTCACGGTGCGTCTCCCTTGCGCTATAGAGCTGCTCTTACCTGCTCGTCTGATTGAGCTCAACTGGCTGTGCTGACACTGTCTTCACTCACTTATCTGCTTGGGGCAGGCACGTGGCGTATTCCCCCACCACTGTGCTCTCACGTCACGGTCATAGTCTCGAACCCAGATCATCTCGGCTGTTCTGTTATAAAATAACTTACTTCCATAAAATTATTTCCACATATAATGCATGTTATATATCCTCTTCTAAGATGATTAATTGCTATAATCCCATAAATATCTCAATAAAGCTTCACATCTTTATCCATAATTCCATCTTCTCACAGATTTCAATGCCTCCTTGATTCTAGACCTCTTACGTCATCTTCACATTCTTCTTGACGCGATCGGTGCGCTATCTTTTCCTAATCCTTTCTAAAACCTCAACTACAGCTTAATGTCTGCTGGCGTAGCCGATAGCCTAAACTAGGTATCGGGTACATCTCTCCCGTACATCTCCTTTTTTTTCAGGATTGAGAAAAAAAATACACTCCCAGGCATTCTATATATAATACATGTACACGATAGCTCTATAATTCCCTTACTCAGCATGATGGTATTTCCTGATGCTAGCTGCATTAAAAGTTCCTACAACTTCATCAGTATCCATTCTGACAATCTTGTAGCTATTATTCTGGTATGTTTGTTCAATACGGAACGGTCCAGCGTACAATGGAGCGAATTTATGGTAGATCTTCAACTGAAGGTTCGAAGTGACTGGTTTCCTAATCAGCACCTCATCATTTTCTTGAAATGGCTCGTGGAACCTCCTTCCTGCCTGTCTCCTGGCTCTCTTCTCCGCCTGTCTTCTAAGCCTCTCTCCTGCCATCTCGACTCTTCTTTCTTGTGTGGGTTGAGGATCTATTGGTGCCCTCACGACTCGGTCCCATGGTCTATCCGGTTTCAATCCATGATGAAGCATGGACGGAATCTGTCCTGTGCTTTCATGTACTGTGGAATTCAAGCATTGGCTAATGATGGGTATCACTTCCATCCATCTATGGTGTTGCCTTGGCACATATAAGCGGCACAGCTTACTTATCTCCGGCATAATTCTTTCGGCGGGATTTCCCTCTGGATACCGTACAGAATTAAACACATGCCTTATTCCTAAACGTTCCATAGCAGTAGAAAATTCCATACTAGTAAATTGCGATCCATGGTCACTCAACAAAACTTCAGGTTTCCCCATGCTCGGAATAACTGTTTTCTCAATTCTGTTTATCACGTACTTGGATGTAGCTTTCTGTATAGGGCATAGAGATACGTATTTCGAAAACACGTCAACTGTTACCAAAACGAACTGATTGCCTTTCGTCGAACGAGGAATTGGACCAAAAATGTCCGTCGCGAAAAGTTCTCTTGGCTTGCTGGGTAATATTGATCTAGGAACTTCTTTCATTAACTTAGATGAGTATTTACTTCGCTGACAACTGTCACTGGTCTTTATGACGTCGCGAATCGTTTGTCCCATTTGTTTCCAAACGAAAGTTTCTTGAGCGAGAGCCAAAGTCTTGTCTACACCTACATGAGCTGCAGTTCGGTGTATCATCCAAATAACTGGTTTGACAAGCTTGGGTGGGATCACTACTCTAAGTTTAGTATGATCCTGGTCGATATATTGGCATATAACACCTCCCATAATATGATATTTTCTGGCCTCTATCTCAGTTCTTTGAAAATCCGGATCAGTGTTATCCATCCTGCGTGTCAGAAAACGGTAAATTCTTCGCAAAGGTGCATATCTCTTCTGAGTTTGCGCTAACAACTTCAGCTTTTCTAGAGTACCATTATCTTCTTGAATCAAATTTATATGGTTGACAATTACTTCCTCACAAGGGTTTCTGCTCAACACATCTGCTAACAGATTTAACTTCCCAGGTCTATGTACAACAGTTGGGTTAAATTGCTGTAAGAACAGAGCCCATCTGGTGATGCGGTCACTCGCTAAGTCTGTCTTCATAATAAATTGGAGGGCTTTATGATCTGTGATCACTGTTATGTCATGTCCAAACAACACCTTCTTCCACGTTTTAAGAGCATGAACCACTGCTAATGCCTCTAACTCAGTTGCATAGTAATTCTTCTCACAATTCCTAAGCTTGCGACTGGTGAAAGCTAAATACCTATGTTTCTTGTCATCATCCAACTGATATAGGATTCCACTAATACCTATTTTGGATGCGTCTGTCTCTACAAAAAATCGTCTTGTAAAATCAGGATACTCAAGCTTGATATTTTGGATAAGCATTTTCTTGGCCGCTAAAAACGCTTGATTGCATCTATCGTCCCATTTCCATCGATTTCCCTTCCTTAATAAATCCTGCAGAGGTGCCATCGTCTCAGTATATTCAGGACAATGTGTTGAAAAGAACTGACACATGCCTAAAAACTGCCGTACCTCTTTAATCTTTCGTGGTGTTGGAAACTCTGAAATTGCCATGATCTTCTTTGGATTGGGCCTATAACCATCTCCATCGATTCTATGTCCAAGAAATTCAATTTCTTCATGAAAGAACTGACATTTATTGAAATTCACCTTGAAGTTCGTTCACCTAAGATCTTCAAAAAGCATTTGAAGGTGCCTGATATGTTCTTCCGCTGTCTCAGACGCTATAATCAGGTCATCAATATAGCTTACCACATGCTCCTTAACTGCATCTGACAAATTTTCATCTAGTGCCCGGATCATCACCGGACCACTATTTTTCACTCCAAAAGGTAACCTATTGAATACATATGTTTTATGGTCAAACAAGAACCCTGTGTATTGTTTGCAGTCTTCTGCTAGCTCAACATGATAATATGAACTAGTCAGATCGATTGTCGAGAAGACACTCTTACCTCTGAATCTGCGTAACAATTCACAAATAACAGGTGGTCTGTCATGTTCAGGAAGAACTCTTTCATTAAGGGCTCTAGCATCGAGACATATCCTCAGCTTACCGTTAGGTTTCTTGACAACAGCTAAAGGATTCAAATAAGCAGTTGGCATTTTCTTAATTATTCCATCTGTCTCCATGTCGCTTATCATTATGCTAACTTCCTCCTTCCATTTATCCGGAATGGGATATAAATTTTTATGGTATGGTTTGTCATCCATCAACTTGATGCTGTAGGTAAAATTTTCTATGAGACCTGGTTTGTCATTGAATATGTCCTCATATTCTGAAATTACTTGATCAATCTGCCCCTTAATTTCTGGATTTATTTTACTTGTCATGCCAATCTTATCTTCTATAGACCTTTCAACGCTGCATACAATCTCATCCAATATATCCTCTCTAAAGAATGTCATCTCCGATTCTTGATTTTCCATGACCCCTTCTTGAAAGTACATGCGCCTACTCTGCATATCTATGATCAGGCCACTCTCACTTAAGAAATCCACTCCTAGGATCATGTCAAAATGTAGTTGACCCACTACTAGGAACATCTGTTCAAAACTTCTGGTTCCAATCCCAACATCTAAAAGTACCTGACTTTTACATTTCATACTCCTGTCTGGGATCACCCCTTGAATTTTGCTAACAACAGTTGGCAACATTGTAATTCCTCCTAATAATTTCAATTCATCCAGGCAACCTATGGATATCAAGCTCACCATAGCCCCTGTGTCTACAAGTGTCTTTATTTCTTTTCCCATGACTCCCACACTAATAACTGGCAATTCATGTCTATTTTCCCGGTGTACTATGTCTTCCTCCTCGATTAAATCCTCGTCCTTGACCTGATATGTTTCCACGATGACGATCGATTCCCAATGATTTGCATTTTTCTCTGGAGTTAATTTGACGTTTTTTTTTCCTTCGCCACTCGTGCTTGCTCGATTGACATCTCTCACTGTCTCTTCGAGTGGTGCACTAGGCTGTCTATCTTCTTGTCTCGACCTCTCATGTCCACGATTATCCCGTCTATCGTTAGGATCGTCTCTTCGGCCATCCTGCCTGTCGTTCCCATTATACTGTTGACCTTGGCTCCAGTTATTCCTGCCCCGATATCTATTGTTATATCGATTCCTGTCCTGATATCTGGAATTCTGGTTGTAATTCCTATATCGGCTATCTCTCGCTTCTTGAACGTATGGCCTCTCATATGGTCCTCTATATCGATCATTTCCTCGAGCGTTACGGATGTTTCCTCGATTCCCTTCGTTCCGTCGGTTTTCCCAGGAATCCCTTCTGTCCGTTTGAGCTGCATTGTCTACGACTACCGCATTAACTTCTTGCGTGTTTCTGTTGTCGTTTCTAGTACTTCTAGGCGTAACCTGTGCGCTTGTATAGTCCAATCGCCGCAAAATGTCGTCATAGTGCTCCAGAGTATTGGCTCCCGACGCTATCAGTGATCGCTGTACCTCAATCGGTAACTGTCTCGCTATAGCTTGCAAAAGCTCTTCTTCTGGCAATGGAGGAATAAGGAACTGTAATTTAGCCAGCTGTGACGTGAAATAGTTGGCGTAATGCGTCGGATGTGACGTAGAATAGCGTTTTGAGTACATCTCCGCTCTTACGTTAAGTTGATCCTCGGCACTCCAGAATCTCCTCAAGAAAGCCATGGCAAATTGCTCCATGTTCGCAAAATTGCTTCTGAACGCCCTAAACCACGTAAGTGCAGATCCATCTAAGGCGCGTTCGACTATCCTTAGCTCTCTTTCTTTGGCTACCCTGTGTTCCGCCATATAGTCTCGAATATCTCGCAGAAATTCGACTGGTGTGACTCCTGTATTTCCCGAAAACTTTCTCGGCTTGTCATCCAGGTTCCTAATAATGGTGACTGGACCTGAGTATCGTTCGCTTGGACCCAACGTACTCCTATTCGAACTTGGATTATCCTGAGGGGTTGAACTAGCCCTTTCGAATGTCACATTCGGTTGCATTTGACGGTCTTCTCCCATGCTCGCTTCTTGATTCGTCATACTGCGATCTATCGCCGTTTGATTTATCAATGTTTCCCCTGATGTTATATTATGACTGGTGAAACTGTTAACTATGGATTCTAGTTTAGTTATCCTGTCTTCTGCTAATTTCTCCACGGTCTTGACCTGCGTTTTCAGTTCATCTAACGATGTAACATCCGGCGTCTTGTTACTCTCGTCTAAGTCGTTTCTTAACTTATCAATTTTTCCTTCGCACGTGTTCTTTACTGACGCGACTTGTTCTTTTAACAGATCAACATCTGTTCTAAATAGAGTTGAATCTATCGTCATCGCTTCCTTGCTTTCCGTAAACCTCGCTTCTAAGTTTTCCATACCTGCGATTAATTTTTCATCTAACCCTTCACGTTTCTCTTTTGCTTCGGCATCGACCTCACTATACCGTTCTTCCACGATTGCACCGACTCTATTTTTGAACAAAGCTAAGTTTTCATTAACCTTTTGCTCTATATCGTCGTCTATCTTCCTAATATCTTTCTGCAATTGATTTTCTAATGATTTTAAATTAGAATTGACCTCTCCTAAGACTTCCTCTTTAATGGTCCCAATTACTGTCTTTAAATCTTTAATCTCGTTACCTAGATTCGTTTCTAGACCTTTAATCTTAGTCTCGAAAGATACTTCGGTAGACCACTCTTGAATTTTGCCTACATCTGCCACTAAACCATCGATGTCGAATCTCAACTTCGATACATCTGATTTAATGTCTTTCTGTATGGACATAACGTCTGTTCTTAATGTAAAAATATTTTCTTCTCCTCTACTTTCTAAGTCAATAATATTTTTTCTTAATATTTGAACATTTTCCTCTCCTTTCATGTTTACTGCAATTATGTCTAATTGTAAAGTCTTTAGCATCTCATTATTCTTTAAAGTTAAGCTATTCTCTAATCTAGTTAACTTATTTTCTAATTCAGTGTTAGTTTCTTCACTACGAGACTGTAATTTCTCTTCCAATTATTTAAAATTATCTTTCAAGTTAGCTTCACTAGCTTTTAAATGACTTTCAGTATTTGACTGTAATCTTTCTTCTAATGACTTAAAATTGTCTTTCAAGTTAGCTTCACTATTTGACTGTAACCTAGTCTCTAATGATTTTAAATTATCTTCATTAGTTGACTGCAATAATTTTAAATTTTCTTCAGTACTAGTCTGTAGCCTAGTCTCTAATGACTTTAAACTGTCGTTCAGATTGCCTTCGCTATTAGCCTGTAATGCTTGTATATTCTCTTTACATTTAGCTTCTAATCTAGCTTCTGAATTATTAATTTGTTCTTTAAATTCCGTTTCCATCTTAGAAATAGTTTCTGCAATACCAGACATACCCGTCTGTAACTCTCCTAACACCTTCGCTAAATCTTCCGGCAACATAATTATATTTTCAATATAGGTTTAATATAGAGACGTTAGACAACAACACATCACAATGTCTCAATTCCTGCATTCACATGGGTATAGGAAAAAAATGTCTTATAACTAACATGATATTATACTAATACGATTAACATGAACACTGGATTGGGCACACAAGTACATTGTCTGACTAAGTTTAATAAATTTTGTAACATACCTAAATGAACTTGAGATCTATCTCTCAGTAATCTAAATCTGATGTGATTCCATAGAAGAAACAAAATCGAAAAGCCCCACTAGTTGGATAAAGCCAATTCTCCCTCTCTCTCTCTCTGTACCCGTTCGTCCTGGGGATGCGATGACCCATCTGCTATAGCATCGCATTCCTGGAGTTCCAGGACAGAGCGGAGTTAAATGAACCTCTAGTCAAATAAGGAATGTGTCGGAAATTCAGCTGAGTTATCGAAAAAGCAGTGGGTATCACGAGACAAAGTATCTCTAGGGTCGTTACGGGCTTAAGTTTAATAGAAATAATGCAAATATAAATGGGCGCCATCAACTGAATTCCTAGCAAACCACTTCCTTTCCGGATAAGCCTTACTCAAGACAAGGAAAGAAAAAGGAACATCACACCATCATCAGATCACAACTAAGATAAAAACAAATTTATTTTACTTTGATAGTCAGACAGACATTTTAAATATAACTCCTACCTAAGAGTATGGTCGAATGCCAAAGTTAAATTGTCATTGTCCAAAAATCGAACCATCTCTTTTCTAATTCAAAATTATTTTTATCCACATAACAAGAAAATTTTATAAAGTTCTCTTGGGTTCTCAGGATCACTGTAGCACTATGTCTTTCGTCACTGACATTTGTGAAACCTGAGACCTAATTTCTCTTTAATTTAACATCAATGTGGATTTAATAAAGTTATTAATCTGTCTAAAACATACACATATAATAATCACACATATTAAATATCACGTTAATTTATGGTTTGCATGGCATAATTTGAATGTTGAACATGTTAATCAAATGTTCCTAAACATTGAATAATTAATTTACACTATTTACATCGTCATTAACAATCACTTATCTGTGAATTACAGAAAATTCATAGCTTATTGGTTATCATTATCGTCATCATCAAAATTAAATATTTCTCACATTAATTCTCACTTCAAAATTCTACATATTCCTGTCAGAATCCTTAATTCATCACCATAACATCATTCAAATTCTCAACTCAAGTTGCAATTCCTTCCAATTATCTCTCAATTAAATTTTTTTAATTCCATGTAAATTCATTAATCATCAGCTTCTTTAGTTAATTATCACCTTCTAATTCAGTTATTCATCATCATTACAATCGTCTATTAATTTATTTCAATCAGTTTATTTATCCAATCTTTAATTCATCCATTTATTTAATTCATCGATTTATTCAAAAATTTAATTTATCAACTTATTTAAATTTCAATCATCTGGTTATTTAGATTTTATTATTTCATCTAGTCATTCTGATTTTTATTTCATTAGGTCAGATCGTTAATATGCTTAAATCTCAGATTATTATTTCGTTAATTATTAATTTCAGAAAATCTTGTATTATCAACTTCATTTATTTGTTTAATTTCCTAACAAATTGTTTAATATGGTTTATAGAACGTTGTCTTACAGTTTTATTACTTCCAAGTTATATCTCGTATTTAATTTTCATGCCAAAAAATATTATTGCCTCCACGACATCACGTTGGATCTAACTATCCACAACGACATTACATTTCTTCAATACTTCAAATATCACATTTGAATACAAGAATTATTCCACAAAAACTCCATAAATATTCAGCACATACAGCATGAATCTCAACAATTACGCTAGACTGGGTACGACGACCTCATGTCTGCTTCAAAATACATTATCAACGTTGCAACTATCACATGGCAACTTCCACAAAATGCCTATCACAAACTCCACTTAACCATGTTGCATGATCTACAAAAAATATATAACTGGCTTCAAATTATCAACGCACACAATCTCCAATAACTGTAATTAATCTGATCACATCTAGACAACTTCTTAAACAATTGGAAAAATATTACTTCAGTAATTTAAGATCTGCTTTCAAATAGCATAAATTCTCTTACAATTTTCATAACTCACATCGCAGAAAAACACCAATGTGCTATAATCTCTCATATCTAAATCTGCAATACTGATCTGCCTTAAAATAAATCTGACCATTAATGATTAATCTTATAAGATTCAATTACTTTAAATCCTTCTCAAAGGTATCAAACACAATTATAAAAATCATCAAAAGTATCAGCTGTAACAGCTGTTAAATAGAAATTACTCTCAAAAGAGTATAGCAACAAAATATTGGATTGGCAAACAAGAATTACTAAATGCAATCCTGTTGACATTTATCGTTACTTTATTTAACAAAATTTCGACTGATATGTGACTAGTAGTTCCTTGTTTGATTCACTTACATCTCGTGTACATTCGGATGATAAAAATGAGTCCCTCAATGGCGAGTAAGATGTGTAACCACCGTACAGTCGTATAAATCCGAAAGACCTCGCCCCGTCGACTTGGATGATAGTTCCCTGAACGATGGGTAAGATGAGTAGCCACCATACAATCGTATAAATACGAAAGACCCCATCTCGTAGACTATATGAGTGAATGTATCAGATAGGAATCAACAAGTTTCTAGTTGTCATATAAAAGCGATGTTCATTCACTAAAGTGAATAACTTCTCAATATCTCCAAACAATCCAATGGAAAAAATCCCTACTGATGAATAATACACACTCGCTAGTATGCAATGAACTGACGAAGTAATTTCTAATAATCAATTGCAGATCACGAGTTCGAAATACTCGTTACACAAAAAAAACTATTTATGAAAAATATCCTAGCTGGAAAAATCTAAAAGACCAAACATCTGCTTAATAAAGTCAATCAATGGTGAGAATTTCGAATAATGATGCCTGCCATATCATATGGTCACTCCATATTCTAGCAAATTCGAAGTATATAAATTCAAACCATGTCTTAATAATCATATCACTCCTATTAGAAAAATATACATGTGTGCCCAGTATTCATGAAAATAATCGTATCAGGTAGTTATAACTCTTACAGTACCTTTCATAATCAGCTGTAATTAATTTCCAAGATCGTCGATTTTCCCTACATAAAGAATTTCTCGAAAGATCGGCGTGAATATCATTTCATCCATGAAATGATGATTGCCTTCGAAATCCCAAGTGAATCAGCTGGTGGACTCCTCTCGTCAGGAATCGAATCCATCGCTCTGCGGTGCCATCTTGTCTCTATTTGCGTCTACTCGGACATGTCGAACTCCGGATTACCCATAGCGGATATTGTCCAACTCCTTCTCGAAAAAGTTCATGGAAACAGCGGACCCCCTACTCCTCTTCTAAGATACGCCACTGTTCCGTTAAATGTTCAGTTTGAGTATTGTAAGTTCAATCTCAAATGACTGCTAAGTTCCACTGCCGTGAAACAAAATTTTACTTGAGAGTGTTCAAGTTAACGAAACACCCTGTAGTTATCTGTATTAGGTAATTCGTGAAAACTGCATAAGATATAAATCTTATTAATGCACGATCTAATGTCCATCTGTGCCTATGCTAACAACATTCCGTATAATCGAAATAGTTAAAGTCGCTTTGAATGTGTTATAGAACAGCATAGTTAAAGTTATTCATATAAAAGCAATGTTCAAACTGTGTTGAAATGAAGCTTATAATAAAGTCTTCAACTGCTTACAGTGCGGTTCTGATATATCCCGGCCGTCTGTAATTGCTTCCTCGGCCAGCCCGCCTGGATCAATGACCCGCCTGGCCTTCGCTGCTCGGCGATGCAGGCACTGTCGCCTACCCTTAGTCGTGACAGTTTCTGTATGTTGCGTAACCTTCACGGTGCGTCTCCCTTGCGCTATAGAGCTGCTCTTACCTGCTCGTCTGATTCAGCTCAACTGGCTGTGCTGACACTGTCTTCACTCACTTATCTGCTTGGGGCAGGCACGTGGCGTATTCCCCCACCACTGTGCTCTCACGTCACGGTCATAGTCTCGAACCAGATCATCTCGGCTATTCTGTTATAAAATAACTTACTTCCATAAAATTATTTCCACATATAATGCATGTTATATATCCTCTTCTAAGATGATTAATTGCTATAATCCCATAAATATCTCAATAAAGCTTCACATCTTTATCCATAATTCCATCTTCTCACAGATTTCAATGCCTCCTTGATTCTAGACCTCTTACGTCATCTTCACATTCTTCTTGACGCGATCGGTGCGCTATCTTTTCCTAATCCTTTCTAAAACCTCAACTACAGCTTAATGTCTGCTGGCGTAGCCGATAGCCTAAACTAGGTATCGGGTAAAATATGCTATCTTAATATGCTGTCGGCCTTACCCCGGTAGCGGAATTTTAGTTACCGGGTGCCGATATATTCTACCTCAATTATGAAAATCCACAGCCTGCTTCCAGTCTCCGACCGGGTCAGGAATGGAATGAATGAAGCCCCTATCTAGCGGCGAGGATATGAACTTTGCCGGCTGCCGAGGCCTGACGCACTCCTCTGGTCTACCTCAATTATACTTATTTTAATATATTATAATGTACTATCATGTATTATAATGTATTATCATGTATTATAATGTATTATCATGTATTATAATGTATTATCGGACTTACCCTGATGACGGGTTTGTCGGTCATCAGGCGCCGAGCGGCGTTATCTTAACACTACTTATCTTACTTATTAATTTAAAAAATGGCTGCTATTACTAAGCCGAATGGGTGGCCTTACTCTATTGCCGAAATGTGCTGTGCCATTACTTGGCAACAGCGGTTAATGAATTTGCTTAATCCTAAGTTGCGTACCAAAGTGCAACTGTCTTACTCGCTAAATTTTGACCAGGGCGATCGCCTGAGGCAATTTACTTCCTCAGGGCACCACCCGTACGAATCCTAGAAACACCGGTTGTCTCTAGAACCGCCGGATTCCGCCCCCTTAATTCTAGTTGTCGACGTCTATTCTAGGTCTTACCAACTAGTACTAATATAGTCACAGGCGGCTTACGGTGCCACAAAGCAAACCGTTTCGCCTGCTGTATCTTCCTGCTCATTACCGTTGTTTTTCATACGTTGTCGTAGTTGGGTCGCCCACTTTAACCCCTTTGCGTTGCTCGCTATGCCACTCATTTAATGCCCTAGGCTGCCCGCTGCGTCGCCATTTATGTGGGCATTGGACATTGTCCAATGGCATAATATTATCTTTGCCTTTATTGGCAACCGTAGTATGCTTTACGCAGTAGTAATAATCTCTTCGCCTTTATTGGCAACCGTAGTATGCTTTTCGCAGTAATAACAATCTCTTCGCCTTTATTGGCAACCGTAGTATGCTTTACGCAGAAATAATAATCTCTTCGCCTTTATTGGCAACCGTAGTATTTCACTCCCGCGCCTAGGAGTCTTGCTTCCCGCTGTAGAAGCCTTACTTACTTATATTAAACTAAGAGTCTAGTCCTAGTTTGGTCGTCTCTAGGGTCAACCCTTGGGTCCGGCGTGGAGCTAGCTATTTCTCCCACCATCCTCAGAAAGTCTCCCCTGCAGGTCTTGGCTTCGACGACCATGGCACATAGTGGGTGTAGCATCTCTTCCTCCCAGGAGCAGGCTAGGCATACCTAGGATTCCGAAGCTTGCCCGCGCCAGGCCGTGAGTGCCTCAACCTTACGTGGTTCGTCTGTTTAGTCTAGTCGTTAAGTTACTAGGGTAACTAAGCTGTTGAGCCAACTGGGGTAAGGGTCAACATCCTCTTCCCCCGCTCTGCTCCAGTGTGGTGCCTTTGGCCTTCGGCTTGTGCCGCTATCACCAATCAGAGTGTTTTCAGAGTCCTTTTCATGTAAAAATATAAGCGTAACTTGTGTAAATAATTTATTTTGTATAAATGTAAAATTTTTCAAGTGTTGTGGGGTTGTAGAGCTTCTAAGTGCATAGACTACTTTAGGTCTACCGTTGCTATGTCGGCTTTCCAGCGATAATGCTCTGTTAACCTTTATGGAGGTGTTAGTAGGGTCTATGGCGTTAGGTACCCTGTTATTAGGATCTGGGGGTAGTTATTCGTAGAGTAGGCTGAAAGCATGGTAGGAAGAGGTTGCGCATCTTTGGGCTCCAATAAATGGTGGCCTTGAGCCGGTAATGCTGCTAGGATTGCTCTTAAAATGAGTGGACTGGGGTGGGTAATTCCCGGGATTGCAAAAATATAAAATTTCCATGCAGGTTTGATAGTAATAACCCTTGGTAAATGGATGGGATACTCCATGCATGTATCTGGATATGAGGCATCCGCACTCATGTAAGGTTAGGTGTAGGGTGAGGCGTAATAATAATGTCCCTGTCATGCGGGAGTATTTAATTAAAAAAAGTGGTTAATATATGATTGTGGCCTCATCTCTCATTTGGAGATGCGCATTATGCTTAATTGTTGTTTGCCGACCCACCCCTAATATTCAGATGTTAGCATCGAGATCCAGGGCGTAGGATGCCCTCTTTTTAAACGCATGAAGTCTATAAACCCCGATGTATACTTTGTAATGTAGTGTAGCTGTTTTCATTGTGTCTGTATGTTTGTGTTGGTCATGTTGGACGTGGGAAGGTCATGGAAGGGGAATTAGGTATTCAAAATGGTAGCCTGCGGGTGGTATGTCAGTAATCCCGCTGGGATTATCCACCTATGCTTCTGTCATTCTCCCTTGGTCCATGTTTGCTTTCTATCCGCTTCTTGGGATAGTAAAGCGTCGTGACGCTGTGACGTCACGGCCTAATTTGGTTTCCCCTTTTGAAGTGTGAATGTGGCCAGTGGTCGTAGTGCGACTGGCCATGTCCTAATCGCCTGTAATGATTTTTGAGAGCTGAAATCGAGAAAGGAAGTTATTAGGGGGTGGGGTCTTGTTTCCTCGGAGTCCCTGTCTGAGTTCGCTCCTGATTAGTGAGCGCGTTTGAGTGTGACTATGTTCCGCTACACCACGCGGACGGTTGGTCTGTTATAGGCTAAGTCCTAATGTGTATCGCGTGTATGGGCAGGAGGTGCCCGTGGCCTGTCAACGTCTTTGAGAACGTGCTCCTATGGGCCCAAGATAAGTTCCGGTCTGTCACGTCTCTCCATTGCTAAATGTCACAATTGTTTTTGCAGTGCTAAAATGTGTGGCATTATGATTGCTTTGCGCTTGTGATTTCACGGTCACTGCCGATATAACAATAGTGTCTGTCGGCAGCCGTGTGGCAATGCGATAAAACCTGCAAGTCAGTATTTTCGTCATGTTGTGCTTTCATTTGTTTGCGTGCGTGACTTTTCGCCAGTATGCGAGTGTTGTCATTGTTTGGTATTCCGGGCGGACCAATGTAGCAATTCGTCCTATTTAGCTAGTACTGTTGTGTGGCCACTATTCCGTAAGACCTTTGTCTTACGAAATTTTCATACCTGTGTCTGGGAAATGTATTTTCTATGTCAGGTGTAATTGAAATTTTATGCCTGGTTTTTGGCGGGAGGAAATGTGGTATTCCCTGTTCATGTACCTGTATGGGCCAATTTCGGTGTGGTTGGAAGCCTGGATAGTTGTTTTCCATAGTGTCCAATTTTTGCTGGGATTCAGACCCGCGATCTCATGTCATTCTCTGTGTTCTATGTCTGCGTTGTGTTTCTGGGATTTAGGTGTCCTCAGTGTGGTTTTTGCTTGTGTCTCTCGTACCAAAAATACCGTTGGTTAGTTAGTTTTTGGTACGAGTGTGGTGTGTGGTTATGAGTTCGAACCCGGCTTGCCGTAAAGACTTGGTATGACGCTATCTGTGCCGTATATATTATGGCACATGTACCGTGTATTCAAAATGCGCAGATGAGAATACGCATTCCTGTAAAGAGTTTGCGTATTTTTGAATTCTCCCCGTAGTGTAATTTGGGGAGTTATGGGGTTCTGGACTTGGCGTAAATGAACGTGTATTTCCCAGGTTCGCCTGGAGAGTTCTTAGTGTGTTTGTGCCAGCCAAGGTCACTCAGACACGAGTGCCTTATTGCTGATAGCGGTAGTGTTGAATTACAATGGCGTGCGCACTCGCTTGTTAGTTGTTCTGACAATGCTCATTTTTCCGGCACGCGTATGTGTGGACTCGAGTGCTGTCCCTGTCATTGCGAGTGGGGCTTTCCGCACTGTAAAAGAACCTTTCATTATCTACATTTGCGTTCCCAAATACTGTGTTAACTGTAACGTGGGTCGAGTATATCTCTATCCATGGTACAAAATGTCGTTATACACGAGTGTCTCCGGGCCGCTAGTCACGTGTTTGGTGACTAGGTGCCGGAGGTGATTTTGTTGTTTTTCATTTATGAACATCTGTTAGTGGAACTGTCCCAATCTGTTTTAGCTTCCTCACTTTCCTATCCTGCAACTGGATAGCTACCCGACCTTATATTCCTGGTATTCAGAAGGTTGCGGGTTTTGAGACCGTCTTTAACCAGAGTAATTGTTTCTGGTGCCATTCTAGGCTGTGTCTCCGGGACAGTTTGGTAGTGTATTACTGTTATGTGGCAATGTAAATTGCCTGTGTGTCTTCCAAAAATATGTAGGGTTTCCCAAAGTCTGGGATTTTCACCCTATGGTGTGTTTGCGTTTTAGCTTGCGTGTTGTTATGAAGGTGAGAAAAAGTCATGTTATAGGCAGTGTACTGTGTCATGTATGCCTATGGATTAAATACATACAGTTCAACCTGGCCACGTTCCTTTCTCGGGATTAATGCGAGAGGCAAAAAAAATGAGTTATGCCCCGCTCCAAGTTAAGAGAGCACTTTGGGGAAAAAAATAGAGAAACTATATTGTATCTCGCCTGCCCACTGCTTTATGCTTATTAAGGCGGGTTGCCGGGCGGCGATAGTCTGTAAAAATTGTGTCGTAAACAATATCAAAAATGTTTAAAAATGAGAAGTAGGACCTGAGTGTACTATCCGCCCGCTAGGTGACGTTAGTACGGCAGTACTCTAGTTGCGTCTCAGGGGAATCTACCAACACTTGTCTAGTACACACTGGGAAGGTCATTGCAAGACGTATTTGATACATGTGTATCCACGTCACGAGCAAAGCCAGTGCCCTGTGGGAGTCGAAACTCCACTCCAAAGCAATTATAACCTTACCTTGGCATTGAATATATAATTTTCATAAGAAAATATGCATTGTCCGTTGAGCCATAATATATTTAAACACAAATAGTGCTAAATGTTGCGGCATAACTCAACAAGATGACAGTGCTTCGCCCAGGTGTGCTATTGGGCTCTTCAGGTGGTTAAAACACTCCTCACCAAATTTTTGAAAAATAGTTTGCGATTCTTAATTCTTGCCACGGTTATGGCTCTCGCCGTCACAAGAGAATCTGTCAAACTGTGGGACCGGAACATAGAACATTTAGTCATTTCTACTTAGAAAGACCCGTCTAAGCTCTATGCTGTGATTTGATGCTTAAACTGTGGTCAGAATAGCTCTTTCCGGCCTTAAGCCGCGTGGCTCGCCAGATTGGCTTCCGCTTGGCTTTGGATATTAGAAACTTTACGCTATCCAAGTTATAATATGGACCAACTATGTTCAATAACCATGGATGGCCTGAGAAAAAAAAATGCTACGGGCCCAAAAAAAGACAACCAAGAAGAATATTGAATTCTATACTGTTGGTTTAGCCATGTTGCACTGCATATACATGAAAAAAAAAATGTGCCGTTTATGTCTGTGAGTCTCTGTGTGTCTATTGCCGTATTTCCCACGTGTAAACGAGCTTACGTGTATCCCTAATATAGGTGCAAGTGTTATTAGTTTATTTCTGTGTCCCTGGTGGAAGTCGTTATTCCCGTCAGAGCGTCCTGGCTCTGAAAGTTGAAGACTTCCGCCCTGTTACGAGGGTATAGGCCCTCGCCATCCATTGGGGCGCTTCTTTGCCATTTTCGGAGGAGTTTGTAGCAAAGTAAGCCAGGGCCTACTTCCACCGTAACGCCTGTCTGCTGGTCTGAGTGTGCCTGTACTCGAGGGCCTAATTGCGCTCTGCGCTACCCTAGTAGAGTTTACGGGGGTGTGTGTATTTTTGACTGAGTGGTTTTGTGGAGTAGGTAATAACACATTTCCTATACCCCGTGTACCGTGTGGTAGTGCCTGGTCAAAATGTGCGGACGTGTCTTGTGCATCCTGAGGGCCTGAATGCAACACCCTCTTATGCATTCGCACCTGGGGTACGAATGCCGGTGATCGCCTCCGTTCTGGCAAACTTGCCCTTTGAACTGGCGGTAAAGGCCGTTTGATGGCCTGTGTATGCCCTAGCGATGTAGTGGCGTGTAGTCTGACCGCTTCCTGGCCTGTGGCCACGGCAGACTCCTGCCATTGTGTTTGCCCCCTTGTGTAGGTGTATGTGGGTTTAATGTGCTGTAGGGCGGGCTCTACGTCCTCAGCCCATGACGTGGTTACCTCCCGTTTTCTCCCTGTCATATAATGTGTTTCTGAGAGTCCTGGCTTCAACTCCCTCTCGTTCGTCCGTTCCGCGGGGGTTGGCCTAGGTTCTGCTGCCCGGTTTGGCAAAATTGCCTTCCGAACCGGCGCTAAGGGATGTGTAATGGTGTAAGCTTGTCCCCGCAGTGTATTGGAGTCTAACCTGGCCGTCTCCTGGACTGTGGCCACGGTGAACTCCTTCCCATGTGTGGCAGTACGTGGCGAGAGGGACATCCTCGCAAATTGCCGAGTTAGCGTATCTACGCTTATGTCCTCTCTCGGCTGGGCTTGTGGCCCTACCATTTACTAAAAAAAAAAAATGGCCTAGTTACTCTCGGTTTCTCGGTAATCATCCTAAATTTTGAACGTGTTTTCGTGTGGATAGTGTGCTACCAATTGTGTGTGGTTATGTATGTGCGCCGAGTGTGGATTTCTGTGTGTGTCCATGTCTGCACTCGCACTCGGGGTCCTGGCATTGAATTAGCCCTTGCGTGCTCAGTTAGGCCCGAGTGCCCGGCGAACATGTGTGCCCTTTCATCATACCGTTCCGTGGATATCCAAATGTCATGTGAGTGTCGCTCTTGCCCGCCCCCTCGGTCGTTTCGCCGCCGATCGCGGGTTTCATCCCTTGTTGTGGCGTGTACTCCTGTTGTCGTCCTAGTTGGGTCCCTATAGTCCCGGGAGTGTGTTCGCCTGTAGGCCCTTGCCCGCTCATCCCTTCTGTGTCTTCCTGTGTCTTCCCAGGTTGTTTGCTTGTCTGTCCTTTTATGTGACATCGGGGTGGGTAGTCCCGTTCCTCCCTGTATTGGTGTTGGGGATACATGTCCCCGGCTTCGCCTGTTCTCAGTCTTGTTAGGCTTCCGGGCCGGTTCCGGGAATTGGTGGTGTGTGTGTGTGTGTGCTCCCGCAACGTGTTGGAGGGTGGTCTGCCCGCTTTCTGGCCTGTGGCCACGGAAGACTCCTTCCCATGTGTTGCGGTACGTGTCGAGAGAGACGCTCTCGCAAATTGCTGCGTTAATGCGTCTATAGAGGTGACGTTTGTGTGGTTCGTGAGTTTTTCATTTGTCAGCTTAAAATGAATATTCCTCAGCCTAGCCTGTCGTGCATGCGAGTTCATGCTTTTATATTATGTTGAGGACGAAAGAAAGGAAAGAGAAAAAAAAATGATTCTGGTTGGGGGTTGTTAATATTAACCGAGTCCTCGTGTAATAAAGGGGGGAAGAGAAAAATTTCTCTCGTGTAGCTAGGGGAAGGAAAAAAAAAATGCCTTCTGTTTGAGAGGAGGAAAAATTTTTTTTTCAGTCTCGCTTGGCTATATGCGGTACGGGTCGTTTTGACCACGAGAACTCGTTGTATGAGCCCTATTTTACTGTGCGTGGTACCCGGCCTCCTCCACCATCTGTTTTAGATCCCTTAGTGGGGGGTAGTTGGATCTAAAACGGAAGTGTTATTGTTTTAATTTATAAGGGGATGCCTGAAAGGGGGTAGCTTCCCGTAGCTGGGTAAGCTGACCAGTGTAGAGTGTTGTTTAGTGTTAGAATGTTAGGGGGTGCTCTTATAAAGGTCGTAGGTGTATTTTAGGGGATGGAACCTAGTGCACAGGTCAACGTGCTAGTCGTCCAGCTGGCTGGCTGGTTATATAACTGACGTGCACGCGTCAGCGATATGGCGGCACGCTGCTCCTGGCAGTCGGGCCTCTACGGGAAATACAATGATACCTGCGCTAGCAACTGTTTGGCTACTGTATGTCACGTCTAATCGTGACGGGAGTCAGGAAAGGAGTTAGGGCGTAAAGAGGCGTGTAAACAGTAATACAAGTGTAGTGTACTGTACCCGATACCTAGTTTAGGCTATCGGCTACGCCAGCAGACATTAAGCCGTAGTTGAGGTTTTGAGAAGAGTTAGGAAAAGATAGCGCACCGATCGAGTCAAGAAGAATGTCAAGATGACGTAGGAGGTCTAGGATCAAGGAGGCACTGACATCTGTAAGAAGATGGAATTATGGATAGAGATGTGAAGTTTTATTAAGATATGTGTGGAATATGGTAATTAAACATCTTAGAAGAGGATATATCACATGCATTATATGTGGAAATAATTGTAAGGAAGTTAGATAACCCTTAAGTTATTTTATAACGGAATAGCCGAGATGATGTGGGTTCGAGACTATGATCGTGACGCGAGAGCACTGTGGTGGGGATGAACACCACGTGTCTGCGCCAGGCAGATAAGAGTGAAGACAGTGCCAGCACATTCAGTGGAGCTCTGTCAGTCGAGCAAGTAGGATCGAGCTCTATAGCGCAAGCGAGACGCACGGTGAAGGTCGCGTAGCATACCGAAACTGTCACGGCAGAGTGTAGGCGACAGTTTCAGCATCGCCGAGCAGTGAACGCCAAGCAGGTCATTGATCCAGGCGGACTTGCCGAGGAAGCAATCACAGACGGCCGGGATATGTTAGAACAGCACTGCAAGTAGTTGGAGACTTTATTACAAGCTACATTTCAACGCAGTTTGAACACAGCTTTTATGAATAATATTACGACTATGCTTTTCCATAACGCATTCAAAGTTACTTTAACTATTTCAAGCAATCGGAATGTTGTTAGCATAGGCACTGATGAACATTAGATCGTGCATTAATGAAATTTATTTCTTATGCAGTTTCATGAATTACCAAATACAGACAACTACAGGGTGTTTCATATACTTGAACACTCTCACGTAAAATTTTATTTTACGAAAGTGAGTAATTACAGTTATTAGAGATTGATCTTTCAATACTCAAACTGAACATTTAATGGAACAGTGGCGTAACTTAGAAGAGGAATAGGAGGTCCGCTGTTTCCATGAACTTTTTCGAGAGGAGTTGGACAATATCCGCTATGGGTAATCCGAAGTTCAACATGTCAGAGTAGACGCAGATAGAGACAAGATGGCACCGCAGAGCGATGGATTCGATTCCTGACGAGAGGAGGTCCACCAGCTGATTCACTTGGGATTTCGAAGGCAATCGTCATTTCATGGATGGAATGATATTCACGACGATCTTTCGAGAAATTCATTATGTAGGGAAAATCGACGATCTTGGAAATTTAATAACAGCTGATTATGAAAGAGGTACTGTAAGAATCATAACTACCTGATACGATTATTTTCATGAATACTGGGCACACATGTATATTTTTCTAATAGGAGTGATACGATTATTTAGACATGGTTTGACTTTATATACTTCGAATTTGCTAGAATATGGAGTGACCATATGATATGGCAGGCATCATTATACGAAATTCTCACCATTGGTTGACTTTATTAAGCAGATGTTTGGTCTTTTAGACATTTTTCCAGTAAGGATATTTTTCATGAATAGTTTTTTTTGTGTAACGAGTATTTCGAACTCGTGATCTGCAATTGATTATCTAAAATTACTTCGTCAGTTCATTGCATACTAGCGAGTGTGTATTATTCATCAGTAGGGATTTTTTCCATTGGATTGTTTGGAGATATTAAGAAGTTATTCACTTTAGTGAATGAACATCGCTTTTATATGACAACTAGAGACTTGTTGATTCCTATCTGGTACATTCACTCATATAGCCTACGAGATGGGGTCTTTCGTATTTATACGATTGTATGGTGGTACTCATCTTACCCATCGTTCAGGGCAATATCATCTAAGTCGACGGGGCGAGGTCTTTCGTATTTATACGACTGTACGGTGGTTACACATCTTACTTGCCATTGAGGGACTCATTTTTATCATCCGAGTGTACACGAGATTGTAAGTGAATCAAACAAGGAACTACTAGTCACATATCAGTCGAGATTTTGTTAAATAAAATAACGATAAATGTCAACAGGATTGCATTTAGTAATTCTTGTTTGCCAATCCAATATTTTGTTGCTATACTCTTTTGAGAGTAATTTCAGTTTAACAGCTGTTACAGCTGATGCTTTTGATGAGTTTTATAATTGTGTTTAATACCTTTGAGAAGGATTTAAAGTAATTGAATCTTGTAAGATTAATCATTAATGGTCAGATTTATTTTAAGGCAGATCAGTATTGCAGATTTTGATATGAGAGATTATAGCACATTGGTGTTTTTCTGTGATGTGAATTATAAGAATTGTAAGAGAATTATGCTATTTGAAAGCAGATCTTAAATTACTGAGGTAAAATATTTTTCCAATTGTTTAAGAAGTTGTCTAGATGTGATCAGATTAATTACAGTTATTGGAGATTGTGTGCGTTGATAATTTGAAGCCAGTTATATATTTTTGTAGATCATGCAACATGGTTAAGTGGAGTTTGTGGTAGGCATTTTGTGGAAGTTTCCAAGTGATAGTAGCAATGTTGCTAATGTATTTTGAAGCAGACATGAGGTCGTCGTACCCAGTCTAGTGTAATTGTTGAGATTCATGCTGTATGTGCTGAATATTTATGGAGTTTTTGTGGAGTAATTGTTGTATTCAAATGTGATATTTGAAGTATTGAGGAAATGTAATGTCGTTGTGGATAGTTAGATCCAACGTGATGTCGTAGAGACAATGATATTTTTTGGCATGATAAATTAAATACGAGATATAACTTGGAAGTGATAAAACTGTAAGACAACGTTCTATAAACCATATTAAACAATTTGTTAGGAAATTAAACAAATAAATGAAGTT
Source organism: Meconema thalassinum (assembly GCA_946902985.2). Lineage (NCBI taxonomy): Eukaryota > Metazoa > Arthropoda > Insecta > Orthoptera > Tettigoniidae > Meconema > Meconema thalassinum. The sequence goes on from OX336390.1 coordinate 655,624,960, forward strand.
GATAATACAAGATTTTCTGCGAATAATAATTAATGAAATAATAATCTGAAATTTAAGCATATTAACGATCTGACCTAATGAAATAAAAATCAGAATGACTAGATGAAATAATGAAAATCTAAATAACCAGAAGATTGAAATTTAAATAAGTTGATAAATTAATTTTTGGAATAAATCAATGAATTAAATAGATGGATGAATTAAAGATTGGATAAATTAAACTGATTTAAATAAATTAATAGACGATTGTAATGATGATGAATAACTGAATTAGAAGGTGATAATTAACTAAAGAAGCTGATGATTAATGAATTTATATGGAATTAAATAAATTTAATTGAGAGATAATTTGAAGGAATTGCAACTTGAGTTGAAGATTTAAATGATGTAATGGTGATGAATTAACGATTCTGACAGGAATATGTAGAATTTTGAAGTGAGAATTAATGTGAGAAATGTTTAATTTTGATGATGACGATAACGATGACCAATGAGCCATGAATTTTCTGTAATTCACAGATAAGAGATTGTTAATGACAATGTGAATAGTGTAAATTAATTATTCGATGTTTAGGAGCATTTGACTAACATGTTCAACATTCAAATTATGCCATGCAAGCCATAAAATACTCGATATTTAATATATGTGATTATAATATGTGTATGTTTAGACAGATTAATAACTTTATCAAATCCACATTTATGATGTTAAATTAAATAGAAATTAGGTCTCAGGTTTCACAAATGTCAGTGACGAAAGACATAGTGCTACAGTGATCCTGAGAACCCAAGAGAACTTTAGAGATTTTTCTTGTTATGTGGATAAAATAATTTTGGATTAGAAAAGAGATGGTTCGATTTTTGGACAATGACAATTTAACTTTGGCATTCGACCATACTCTCAGGTAGGAGATTTATTTAAAATGTCTGTCTGACTATCAAAGTAAAATAAATTTGTTTTTATCTTAGTTGTGATCTGATGATGGTGTGATGTTCCTTTTTCTTTCCTTGTCTTGAGTAAGGCTTATCCGGAAAGGAAGTGGTTTGCTAGGAATTCAGTTGATGGCGCCCATTTATATTTGCATTATTTCTATTAAACTTAAGCCCGTAACGACACTAGAGATACTTTGTCTCGTGATACCCACTGCTTTTTCGATAACTCAGCTGAATTTCCGACACATTCCTTATTTGACTAGAGGTTCATTTAACTCCGCTCTGTCCCGGAACTCCAGGAATGCGATGTTATAGCAGATGGGTCATCGCATCCCCAGGACGAACGGGTACAGTACTGACCAAGTATTTATTGGTCAGTAATATGAAATTATGAGTCCCTTTTAGGGGATGTAATGAATATCACAATGTAAGTGTACAAATTTGTGGGACAGGTCACAAAATATAGGAACTCTGAACACTGCTGACTCACCTGATGATAACGGACCGGGCCTTCGGCTGATGCACTGTAAGACTGGTAATTGAGAGAGGGACTGCCCTCCTTAAGGCCTTCTTTATAGTCTCCGGCGTTGTGCTGTCAGCATTCCGCTGCATAGATGCCACAGTTAATTATGTGTCGCTGTTTGTGGTGTGATGCAAGTATTTGGCAAGCTTTCCAGGCTGGTTAGCTGCCCTTGCGGTGTTATAGATGTTGTTCTGGACTTACAAGATCTGCCAGTTGGGGGTGGTTAAAATAGATGATGGGGGGATGGCCTCCAGGGGATGCAGACCCCTGGGGGAGTGTACAGTCCATTTAAATATTTATAATTCGCGTCGCCGCCATGTTCGATTTGTGCTCACCACGTTACTGAAAGTCCTATAGGAGAACATATGTTCATAGTCTCTATGAACATAAAAAATTACAGTTTGGTTGCTGTAAAAGAATAATAGATATTGAGAACCGTCTAAATATTTCGGAAGCCCGCCATTTAGTATTGTTATATGTATAGGCCATAGAGTTATGTACCATTCAAGGACAATTATTGCCTAGGTTAATTATTCAAACTTTCCCTTCGATCGCATGATTACGACACAAGAAATAAAAACTTAATTTTAAAATTTCGCACAGCCGCCATCTTGAGGTTATGTAAACAATTGAATAAAATTAGATGGCAGTGCATTACAATCTGTAAAATTATTTACTGTACCACATTTCACTGCGCTCAGAGAGTTAACTCACGAGAAAAGTCTATTAAAATATTTCAAATTCGCTTGGTCGCCATGTTCGTTTTGTACTTTACAGGTTTATTAAATATACATAGGTAACCTTGTATCAGTACCCTTTATCACCGTACAAAATTGCAGGCTGATATCTGTAATAGTTTCAGAGATATAGAATGTCAGTGAAATATTTCGCACAGCCGCCATTTTGAGGTTATGTAAACAATTGAACTAAATTAGACTCCAGTGCATTACCATGTGCATAAACAAATGCTGTACCAAATTTCATTACGTTTGGATAGTTACATCGTGAGAAAAATCTATTTAAAATTCTCAACTTCGCTTGGCCGCCATGTTGGTTTTGTAGTCACTAGGTTTTAGAAAATCTCGTAGGTGAACTTCTAGTAATGCCCTTTATCACCGTGCACAATTTCAGGGCGATATCGGTAATAGTTTCGGAGATATTGAATGCTAGTGAAATAATTCGCACAGCCGCCATGTTGGATTGGTGAGACGTAACAAAATTTGAAGGGCACGGTCGAGGTCGCCGGGAACAGTGCTACGAACTAACCGAGTTTCATTGAAATCGCTCCAGCCGTTTAGATTTTATTAAGGGGGACCCACACACACCTCACACACACTCACACACACACACACACACACGCACACACACACGGACAAAAGGTGATCTCATAAGCCTATTTTTTTTAGCCTATTTTCAATTTTGAAAAAACCTTTTGTCCGTGTGTGTGTGTGTGTGTGTGTGTGTCCCTAATAAAACCTAAACGGCTGGAGCGATTTCAATGAAACTCGGTAAGTTCATAGCACTATTCCCTGCGACCTCGACCGTGCCCTTCAAATTTTGTTAAGTCTCACCAATCCAACATGGCGGCTGTGTGAAATATTTCACTAGAATTCAATATCTCCGAAAGTATTACCGATATCGCCCTGAAATTGTGTACGGTGATAAAGGGCACTACTAGAAGTTCAACTATGACACTTTCAAAAACCTGGTGACTACAAAACCAACATGGCGGTCAAGCGAATTTGAGACTTTTAAATATACTTTTCTCGCGATTTAACTATCCAAACGTAATGAAACTTGGTACAGCAAATGGTTATACACATTGTAATGCACAGGAGTCCAATTTAGTTCAATTGTTTACATAACCTCAAAATGGCAGCTGTGCGAAATATTTCACTGACATTCTATATCTCCGAAACTATTACAGATATCTCCCTGCAATTTTGTACGGTGATAAAGGGTACTGATACAAGTTTACCTATATATATTTCATAAACCTGTAAAGTACAAAAAGATCATGGCGACCAAGCGAATTTGAAATATTTTAATATACTTTTCTTGTGATTTAACTCTCTGAGCGCAGTGAAATGTGGTACAGTAAATGACTTTACAGATTGTAATGCACTGCCATCTAATTTAATTCAATTGTTTACATAACCTCAAGATGGCGGCTGTGCGCAATTTTAAAATTAAGTTTTTATTTCTTGTGTCGTAATCATGCGATCGAAGTGAAAGTTTGAATAATGAACCTTGGCAATAATTGTCCTTGAATGGTACGTAACTCAATGGCCTATACATATAAAAATCCTAAATGGCGAGCTTCCGAAATATTTAGACGGTTCTCAATATCTATGAATCTTTTACAGCAACCAAACTGAATTCTTTTAATGTTCATAGAGACTATGAACATATGTTCACCTATAGGACTTTCAGTAACGTGGTGAGCACAAATCCAACATGGCGGTGACGCGAAGTATACATATTTAAATGGGCGTTTATCGCGAATTATCTATCCGAGTGCCGTGAAACGTTGCACAATAAATGCTTATACAAATGTTGATCCACTGGCATCTAATTTATTTCAATTGTTTGCATAATCACAAGATGGCTGCTGTGCGTAATTTTAAAATCTCGTTTTTACTTCTTGTGTTCTAATCATGCGATTGAAGTTTGAATACCACACGTACACAATAATCTTAATGTAATAGTACAAAAATAAAAATCCAACCTGGCGACCATCTGAAATATTTAGACGGTTCTCAATATCTAAGAATCTGTTACAGCAACTAAACTGAAATTTTGTATGTTGATAGAGGCAATTAACATGAGCAGGATATATGAAAATAGGCTGTATAGTTCTTCACGGAACTACTTGTTTTTTTCTTTTCATATCGTCTAGTATGTAAGTTAAATTTAAATTATTTGGAAGTAGTTGTATTTTTTTAATCATCCCTATCGTATAATTACGGGAAAATGAGCTAGACATTTCGCTCCTTGAAAACAATCACTTCCACCACCATGTATGTTTCGCTTTCCTTTAAATTGAAAATTAGCCCGTAAGTATGTGTATAAATTAATATCATGTTTGCAACCGCATTGCCCACCAACAGCTGAAAGTGACCTTCTGCCAGCAAAGAGTTAAGCACAAATTCAGCCCTAGTATCTGGCATCAACTTGGACCGTTCCTTAACCTTCAAGAAACACTTGGAATACACAGGCCAAAAACTCAATTCGCGGAACAATATCAAGAAGAAATTGGCTGGCACATCATGGGGTGCTGATGCAACTTCACTACGCACGACTGCCCTCTCCATGGTTTATCCTGTAGCAGAGTATTGTGCCCCAGTGTGGCACGGTAGTGCTCATACTAAAAAGATCGATGTTCATCTGAATGAAAGTATGAGGGTCATAACAGGTACACTGAGATCCACCCCCAACTCCCTGGCTAAACACTATCAGCATCATATCACCTCCAGACCTAAGACGACAGGAAGCAACAGTACGTGAGTGGAGAAAGGTACATCAACAAAATCACCTACAGGATCTCCCAATTCATGAAGTGCTTAATGATCTTTCCTCCAGTCGTCTTAATTCAAGGAACTCGATATGGCATAACATACCTGACATTAATTGCACGGAACAATGGCGCCAAAACAGGAAGTCTGCTCCTGTGAGACATCAAGGTATTCTAGATCCTACTATAAGACTTCCGGGATTTAACCTGAAGAGAAACCAGTGGGTAAAATTAAATCGCCTAAGAACAGGTCATGCCAGATGTAACGCCATGCTACATAAATGGGGACTTCATGATTCCCCTGCCTGTGACTGCGGAGCTCCTCTTCAAACCGTAGAGCATATTATTCAATAATGTCTGATGAGGAAGTATGCCGGCTCTCCTCAAGATGTTATTTCTGCTGCATCTCCCTTCCTGGACTGGCGTCAACAACTGGACATCTCGTTGTGAATGCGAACGCAACATATGTTCTTGCGATTTATATATTGTACATATGATTTACTTATTTATATATACATTTATTATATTGTAATTCATCTAGTTGCTAGCCATACGTTAAATAATAAATAATTATCATATTATCCATAATGTACAATTTTGAGCTTGAGCCGTGTTTTATTTAATCAAACTCGACTCGTTTCGAAAGAAACTATGTCTTTCTTCATCAGGAATAAACGGAAATACGACTAAATTGTTGCTAAGGGAAAGCAACAAAGAAACTAAAAAAGGTGCCCTAAGACGGACGCCATTATAGCCCCTTGTTAGGTACAACGAAAAGCTTGTGAATGCGAACGCAACCTATGTTCTTGTGATTTATATACTGTACATAATATTTACTTATTTATATATACATTTGTTATATTGTAATTCATCTAGTTGCTAGCCACACGATAAATAATAAATAAATATCATATTGTCCATAATGTAGAATTTTAAGCTTATGCCGTGTTTTATTTCATCAAACTCGACTCGTTTCGAAAGAAACTATGTCTTTCTTCATCAGGAATAAACGGAAATACGACTAAATTGTTGCTAAGAGAAAGCAACAAAGAAACTAATAAAGGTGCCCTAAGATGGACGCCATTTTAGCCCCATGTTAGGGACAACGAAAAGCAGCAGTGTATTACTTTCTAAGGGTTCTGATAATAGGTAGCCAGGACACACTGAGAATGTAGCCGGTGTCGCGGTTGAAATTATCTGGGTGTTTACGTATTACAACCGCCTCCCTGATGATTCTGGGACGATATTGCTTTATACGGGCAAGAACATCCACTCCTTGGAACATGACATCATGGCCAGGTGTTAAAGCATGTTCAACAACAACTGATTTATCAGGTTGAATGACCCTGATACATCTATTATGTTCCTTAATGCGAGTACATATCGTTCTCGAAGTCTGCCCGAAATAAGCCTTGCCACAAGTACAGGGACCTCTGTAGATACCCACTGCTGCTTTTCGTTGTCCCTAACATGGGGCTATAATTGCGTCCATCTTAAGACACCTTTTTTAGTTTCTTTGTTGCTTTATCTTAGCAACAATTTAGTCGTATTTCCATTTATTCCTGATAAAGACAAACATGGTTTCTTTCAAAACTCGTCGAGTTTGATAAAATAAAACACGGCATAAGCCCAAAATTCTACATTATCGATAGTGTCACGGGCCGTGAACGTCTAAATGATAAATATCATATTCTTTATGCTGATTGAATAACAAAAGAACTAACATAGTGCCATGTTTTCACGTTTTTTCAATCTCGATATTAAGCCTCAAAACTTAAAAACCCTTCGTATTGTATTTTTTTTTCCTTTATACTGAAAATTTTGCTTGTATGTATGTGTCTGAATTAATAGCATATACTTTATGCTGATTGAATAACAAAAGAACTAACCTAGTGCCATGTTTTCGCGTTTTTTCGATCTCGATATTAAGCCTCCAAAGTTAATAACCCTTCGTTTCAGGTATCGTCCCCTTAAAAAGCCGCGGAAGGTTGGCGCTGCAATCTAGTGGTGAATTAATATACAGTATATCCAGCACGCGTCTGAGTGTTGAATGGGCAGGCAGTTTAAAGCAGCCAGGAGGGATGCGATCCAGCTGGCAGTGAAAATGCCGCGGCGATCACAGTGGGTTGATGCTGCAACCTATCTTGTGCTAAATGGACAGGCAGTTTAAAGCAGCTTTGAGGGATGCGATCTAGCTGGCAGTGGGTGTAGCATGGTCTCTCACCGAAATAGATAGAAACTTGGTGGCCCCGTCTTGAGCTAGTGTTGCCATGGAGATGGCCAGCCTTGCCAATATTTTATCAGTATATTTTCTGACTTTATTTGCCTTTGCTCGAGTGCAAAAAGGCCGAAATCAGAAGAATGAGAGAGACTATTGAAAATTCATGTAGCCAGGGGTTCCTTCTGGGTAATAAACTATGTGTATGCAAAATATGGTTGAGATTGGTGGAACGGTGTAGATTTGTATACGGAACCAACCCACATACATGCATACATACATACATACATACATACAGACTTTCACTTTTATATATTAGATTTATGTATGCATATGTGTATATATATATATGTGTATATCAGTTTCTTGTGGACACGATAACTGCCGTAATTTTGCACCAATCACTTTGAATTTTTTACCGAATATGTATACCTATAAAATCACGGTCAAGTTCGTTACTGGGCTAAATCGGTCGAAGGGGGTGAAAATGGGGGCCTTTTTTCGAAAAAGAGAAATATTGCTATAACTCTCTAAATGTGTGAAATATTGAATCCGTTCAACGTTCATACTATGTGTCGGATAAAGCCCAAAAATTTATGTTTGAAGAGTTTTTTTATAGCACCAACCATTGACCAAAGGGTGGGAAAAAGTGGGTTTTTCGGGAAGCATTAATCATATCTCTCTTAATAGGCACAATATCAAAACCGCACAAAATGGACAATATTCCCCTAATAATTACCTAAAATTTTGTCTGAAAGAATTTTTGATATGACCCACCATTATGCCAAGGAATGAGAAAAATGATTTCGGAATTATAAGAAAATGCCAAGAGCTATCAGTGGTTGCCATGGCAACACTACTAAATTGATGAGGGATGAGCCATCAGACGTTGCCAAGATAACGCACTTGCACGAGATCATATTCAGAATTCCATCTGACTAAGTGTGAAGCGGCTTCGGTGACGTAACTGGTAGCAAGCATGCTGAATGTCTATGCCCAAGGTCGCGAGTTCAAAGCCGGCCGATGTCGTCGGATTTTCTAAGAGCGCTAAAAATCCCTCAGTATGCTTTCCTTTGGAGGGGAAGTCCCAACGTTCGTTGCGAGTTGCTGGTTGCGGTGGCATCTAGTAGCCAAGTTCACAGGTAGGTGTCGTTGACGGTAGTACCTGGTAGCAACATTAGGAACTACTGCTTGAAATTGACCGTCTGCAGTCCTTACCTGAATTACAGACTAATACAGCCATCCCTAAGTACACGGCGTTACATGACCGCGTTGTCGCAGCCCCTAAACTGAGGAACCAACCAAAATCTCTGCGGGAGATATAATTTTGCGTGAAGAAGTAACAGACCGTTACATAGTTACACATCAGTGTCGAAACCTTGCATAAGGACAGCGTGACCACAAGTATAACAAGTAGTTCCGTGAAGAACTATACAGCCTATTTTCATATATCCTGCTCATGTTAATTGCCTCTATCACCATACAAAATTTCAGTTAAATTGCTGTAACAGATTCGTAGATATTGAGAACCGTCTAAATATTTCAGATGGTCGCCAGGTTGGATTTTTATTTTTGTACTATTACATTAAGATTATTGTGTACGTGTGGTATTCAAACTTAAATCGCATGATTAGAACACAAGAAGTAAAAACGAGATTTTAAAATTACGCACAGCAGCCATCTTGTGATTATGCAAACAATTGAAATAAATTAGATGCCAGTGGATCAATATTTGTATAAGCATTTAACGTGCAACGTTTCACGGCACTGGGATAGTTAATTCGCGAGAAACGTCCATTTAAATATTTATAATTCGCGTCGCCGCCATGTTCGATTTGTGCTCACCAGGTTACTGAAAGTCCTATAGGTGAACATATGTTCATAGTCTCTATGAACATAAAAAATTACAGTTTGGTTGCTGTAAAAGATTCATAGATATTGAGAACCGTCTAAATATTCGGAAGCTCGCCTTTTAGTATTGTTATATGTATAGGCCATAGAGTTATGTACCATTCGAGGACAATTATTGCCTAGGTTCATTATTCAAACTTCCACTTGGATCGCATGATTACAACACAAGAAATAAAAACTTAATTTTAAAATTTTGCACAGCCGCCATCTTGAGGTTATGTAAACAATTGAATTAAATTAGATGGCAGTGCATTACAATCTGCAAAATCATTTACTGTACCACATTTCACTGCGCTCAGAGAGTTAAATCACGAGAATAGTCTATTAAAATATTTCAAATTCGCTTGGTCGCCATGTTCGTTTTGTACATTACAGGTTTATGAAATATACATAGGTAACCTTGTATCAGTACCCTTTATCACCGTACAAAATTGCAGGGTGATATCTGTAATAGTTTCGGAGATATAGAATGTCAGTGAAATATTTCGCACAGCCGCCATTTTGAGGTTATGTAAACAATTGAACTAAATTAGACTCCAGTGCATTACAATGTGCATAAACAAATGCTGTACCAAATTTCATTACGTTTGGATAGTTAAATCGTGAGAAAAGTCTATTTAAAAGTCTCAAATTCGCTTGGCCGCCATATTGGTTTTGTAGTCACCAGGTTTTTGAAAGTCTCGTAGGTGAACTTCTAATAATGCCCTTTATCACCGTGCACAATTTCAGGGCGATATCGGTAATAGTTTCGGAGATATTGAATGCTAGTGAAATATTTCGCACAGCCGCCATGTTGGATTGGTGAGACGTAACAAAATTTGAAGGGCACGGTCGAGGTCGCCGGGAATAGTGCTATGAACTAACCGAGTTTCATTGAAATCGCTCCAACCGTTTAGATTTTATTAGGGGGGACCCACACACACCTCACACACACTCACACACACACACACACACACACGCGCACACACACACGGACAAAAGGTGATCTCATAAGCCTATTTTTTCAAAATTGAAATTAGGCTAAAAATGGACCCCAAATGACAAGAAAGTTACCGTTCCCATAAGACAATAAAATGTTTAAAATAAGCATAAAATGACGAAAAACAAAGTTAATTAAACTCCAAATACAAAATACCTTCTCGCAATAAATGAGGTCTGATCCTTCTACGAAAACCTGCATATTCTGCCCATTTTCGCCTATCCCCAAGTTTGTCCGGTGAAATCTACCTCCGCCTTCCGGTGTGCCGAGAGGACTTTTTTTAATTAGCCAAGTCATTCTGCGAATAACGGTCAGTTCGATTCTTAATTCCCATATTTTGAAGCACTAATAGCAGTCCTAAATTTGTTTCATACTTGCCTCTCGGAGCATTTTGTGATGCAAATCACTAGCAAAGTTCCCTTCAGTGTCTCTAAACGGAGGAAATGAGAATGAAAATGATCCGTATTTGATAGTAGACTTGACTGCTTTTGAAACTATACGACTCCCATGTCTTCTATTCGTCATGGTGTAGCTAAATGTTACCGGGCGCAGATGATCGCAATGCTGCACTCATTACAACCACCAGACTTGTAAATGTGTGTCTAAAGGAACCTAACGACGAATGAAGGATGCTGAAATAAAGGATATCCATGAGAAAGATGGGATATGACCGTTGCAGAATAGTTAGTTATAGTTGTTTTGAGGGGCGGAACTACGAGGTCATCTGCCCCACCGTTGCAGAATCCTCCAGTGTGCAAATACATACAGCAGTTACGAAAACGCCAGCAGGAGTTTTGTTATACATTGCTGGTGTTCTACCCCTGCCATCTTACCATCGCTCTGAAATGCAATCAGACTAATTTGAACAAAATTATATTTGTCATAAATCACATGAAGACCCACCAGAAATTTAAAACAACCATAGAATACGATGCCGTCTTTTAAATCTGACAATATCGGGCTGAATTATTTTAAACGGTGTAAATCACTGGAACCATTAACCGTAATATCCCAGCAATTCACCATTCCCATCGCTCACATTGCAAGTCAAATCCCCTTTCCCCAGCAGTCCCACATCGTCAATGAGATGTATTGGTATTCATCAAGGGAACAAAGTAATTTGGCGAATTTCTCTCGTCACGAAGAAAAAGCAATAAAACCAGCATTTCTCCACAATCAACTCGGTCTCCAACAATTCCAATAACACTCAAAATCAATAACAACCATCACACCTATGTCGGCTGCCACAATAGCAGCTTTGAGTATAACACGGTACAAAGCTTTATATTTCTCCCTGGTATAGAGTAACCCTCCCTCTGTCAGAAAAAGGGCAGCATTGATCCCAACACACAGAAGAGCGAGCCCTGTTGTCGTGGATTAATGAGACTCCAATAAACGTGTGACCATACATTTACGTGATGAATGGCAAGTCTTTGTAGTGAGCCATGAAAACGAAAACAGGTGACATATTGCCGTGTTGTACTCTCTCAGTTCATTTCCTACTACAATAAAAAGGGAAACCAAAACCAAAGCTTTATAAAATTATTTACAAAGGGTGAACATTTATAACTAACGCAACAAAAACCTTATTACTTAGCAATATTTATCTTATTTGACGGAACTTTATTTATGCAGATTATAATCAATCAATTAAAATGATTACTGAGAGAAACGCAAGTAATTGTTTGGTCCCATGGATCTCTATAGGAGTACATTCTGGGATTTCGTTTACCGATCATATACTTGATAATATTTTGTAAATGTTTACAGCGTTCTAGTGCTGTACATTATGGCATATTCACAGTAACACACATGCTATTCTGCAGTCATGATCGCAACTTGAGTAGACGAGAATGCCGAACTGTTTCAAGCGGCTTATAACATGTGAGACAATGATTGTACATCATAGAAGTAAGGTACATCCCAATTGTGTCAGGCTCCTCTGTTTCGTATCATCTGTCGACCTCCCTTGGTAAATTTTAGGGTATAGACTACTCTCTTCCGGTCCTGATAATATTGCGTATGGAGTTTTAAGAAATATCCCACATTTCATGAACGTTCTTCCACCCTTTCTGAATACTCTCATATTTTAAGGGGTCAGACTTGTTCCCTTTTCTTCTCGAAGATAATTTAAATGTTAAGATTAGATCCCATTTAAACAACATTCATTACCACCATCAGACTCCATGCGGAGCAGCGCAGGAGCCAGTATATGACTAACAAAGAAATAATGTATATGTTCTATTATTAGAAGAGTGAGATGTAACGTGGGAAAATATATAAAAAGAACGGCCGTTTTACAAACACTCTCAACTTAGAATGTACTGTACTGATGTAGGCTCTCACGTTCGCGAAAGAATCAATCTGAATGAAAAGTGTCCTCTTTGAAGAGACAATAATTAATATACTAATGCAGTCTTTCGCGGCTGGTGAAAGAATTGAAATGATAGGGAAGTACTTTTGACAGAAAATCAGCACTGTACGAAAAGATTTTAATCAACATTTTGGTCTTGCTCTGAACCCTCAGATTATTGAGTGATTTCAACATACGAGGCACGTCCAGAAAGTAAGTTCCGTTTGGTAATAAAATTAAATTGTGTACAGATACAGAAAAAATATTTATTGCACAACATTCTACAACTCTTAAACTACTTTTCCACATAACTGCCGAACTTTTGCAGGCATTTGTCAAAGCGTGGCACAAGTTTTTGGATACCTTCTTCATAGAAGTTTGCCGCCGACCCGTAAACGAGAGTGAAGACTTCCCTGTAAGGTATCCTACTGTTTGGCCACCACTGTTAGGCAAATTGCGTATGTGGTCAGGAGAACTCCTAAACATACGCAGTTATCCTGGTAAGCACGCAATTTGCCTAACAGTGGTGGCCAAACAGTAGGATATCTTACAGGGGAGTCTGCACTCTCGTTTACGGGTCGGCGGCAAACTTCTATGAAGAAGGTATCCAAAAACTTGTGCCAGGCTATGACAAATGCCTGCAAAAGTTCGGCAGTTGTGTGGAAAAGTAGTTTAAAAGGTGTAGAATGTTGTGCAATAAATATTTTTTCTGTATCTGTACACAATTTAATTTTATTACCAAACGGAACTTACTTTCTGGACGTGCCTCGTATATTTCAAGAGATTTTCCTGGTTGGGTAGACTCTAAACATGAAGTTAGGCAGAATATACAGTATTTAGTTATTCTCCCATTTTGGCGGAACAAACACACACGAAAGCAAATGGCCACTAATTACCCCCCCCCCCCCTCCCTTGAGATTACCTGAAACGAATAAATTCACCTAAACATTTCGAAATAACTTACACTACAGATTGCGTATTCTCTGTGATATTGTAAATGTAAATTATTGCATATATTCAGTAATCAAACATTGCTAGTTTAAATTAGAGTTAATACAGTATGTCATATCTATGATAGATGATAAAGAAAATTAAACCCCTGTACTTGGATAACAAAACCTACCACATGAATGTACGACAGATGATCACCATGTTCCGATATGTGCCCCGGTCTGTGTAATTGTCCTACCAATACTCATACATGTCCTCGTCCCTTCTGTGTTTGTATGTTGATTGAATCTGTGTTGTATCCCCTCTCCCTTGCCCAAGCATTGCCTCACCAATTCATCGACTGAAAATGAAATTCACTGCATTTTCCACATGCAGTACGTGTATCATCTTATGCATTCTGTACGCTGAGAATCTGTACCCATTGCTTCATGTTTAACATTCGTCTTTCTTCCCTTCTTTCTTTCTTTCTTTCTTTCTTTCTTTCTTTCTTTCTTTCTTTCTATCCTTGTTTGTTTGTTTGTTTGTTTGTGTCTTTCTTTCTTCCTAATTTCTTTATTTCCTTATTTCTTTCTTTCTTTCTTTCTTTCTTTCTTTCTTTCTTTCTTTATTTCTTTCTTCCTGTATTTCTTTCTATCTATCTTTGTTTGTTTGTTTGTTAGTTTCTTTGTTTGTTTCTTTCTTTCTTCCTTCTTTCTTTCTTTCTATCTTTTTTTCTTTCGATTTTTCATTCTTTCTTTCTGTCTTTCATTGTTTGTTTGTTTGTTTGTTTGTTAGTTTCTTTGTTTGTTTGTTTCTTTCTTTCTTCCTTCCTTCTTTCTTCCTATCTTTATTTCTTTCTTTCTGTGTTTCTATCTTTCTTTGTTTGTTAGTTTCTTTCTTTCTTTCTTTCTTTCTTTCTTTCTTTCTTTCTTCCTTCATTCTTTCTATCTTTCTTTTTTCTTTCTGTCTTTCTTTCCATCTTTGTTTGTTTGTTTGTTAGTTTTTTTCTTTCTTTCTTTCTTTCTTCCCTTATTTGTTTCTTCCTTTCTCTCTCTGAAGGTCAGATGGGTTTACAGGAGACGGATAGGCGCAAGAAGGAGTATGTCCAGTAGCCTAAATTAATAATCCATGTCTTACCTCTGAGTGGTATGCCTATAAAGGGGGCTGCGTGGCGCAGTCGGTAGAGGCGCTGTGTTCCTAACTGAAAGGGAATGGGTTCGATCCCCACCCAGGTAGTGGATTTTAGAAACAAACCTACAATACCACTTTCGGAACCGTAAATAGCCCTGGGGTTCACTCAGCCTACACTAGAAATGAGTACAGTACCAGGGTAATTCCTGGGAGCAAAGACGGCCGGGCGTGGAGCTGACAACTCCATCCAATCTAGTGCCGATGTCACAAAAAGTGGAAGCCTCTACCTTCCACTACTCCCAGGGCCTCCATGGCCTGTATGGAGTTGGCTTCGCTTTGCTTATTGGTAGGCCTATAACATTTTCAAGATCATTAGAAGAATTCCCACATAAATGTATGTTATTGGGATGTATTCAGAGACAAGTAAAGCGGTTTACAAAAAGTCTTGGCATGTATTCGGGGAGCTAAAATTAATTGACTATGCAGCACTTGATCTTGAATTTCTTCAATACAGGACGGAATGTTTGAAGGTGTTTAGAAAGTGTTTCCTGCAATATCAATGTGTGATGTACCATTTCAATGGAGAAATGAGGTGATTTCAGTAATATATATTTCGGAATTGGTGAGAGTTTTTCACCTCATGCTAAACCATTGCGTCCCATTTCATGCTACTGTACTGTTCAATTAGGTTCAGAAATGTTCCTTCTGCCACTTCACAAGCAGTGATGTGCTGAATTATGCTATGGAGTCTGTTGTGAAGTGAATACACAATACGTAATCAGGACTGACGGTTATCTTTTTGAGTCAAGCCCATTTTCAAACAATCCCGAACAAAACAGACAGTATACAATAGTAAAATCTAGATACTAGTGTGCAGTTAAATTGCCGATATGATGCACTCGGGTATGGTGATTATCTAGTCCGATGTGTTGGAAGCCATCGTGAGACTTACAAATCTGCTGTAGTCGGTTCATTTAGGGGCTTCCGACATCGTGGTCATTTAGCCCCAAGTACATAGGTGTGTGTGCAATTTATATACTATTCTGTGTTGCATTGATGTCCGTATTAGTGTGTGTATTTATAACAGAGACTAGGATTTGAATGGAGCCGTGGCTGTAAGTTAGGAAGCATCCCGATATTTGCCTGACTTAAAAGTGGGAAGTAACGAAAACTTCTTCTAAAATGGCTGAGGTTGGAATCAAACCCCCATCTTTAAGGATCTGCCTCCCGAGGCTGAGTGTACTCTGATCACCGACAACTCTTATCGGTTTTATGCACAGACTATGGTAAATACCAGTGAGGAAGAAACAAAATATCGGATTGTCAATAAAAATAACTCTCTGGGGTAACAGTTTGCAAGAGAATGGAAGAAATTTCGGTATGGACAACCCTTTCAATATAATTATTTTATGACCGACGATGTCGAAATGTAAATATTATACGTCAGAAAACAGTACTATAATGGGGGTCATTAAAGTACTAGTTTTCATTATGATACAGTTTCTCAAACGTATCAAAGCTCAAGATTTTCATTACGAAACAGTTGTGTGTGACCAATGATAGCTTCGCACATGAACACAAAATCCAACATGTCGGACATGACTAATTACAGGATTTGAAAGTTGACAATGTAAAGGATATCCGAGAAACCATTGTAGTCACAATGGCAAACACAAACACAAAATCAGCATGAAATTTTACGGTAACAGGAAAATACTACGAAATATGCAAGAAATTTAGGAATCTACGTCCAGAAATTTGCAACACCAACCTTCTAGCCTATATAAATTACCGACATGGGAAGTGTGCACCGTCCCTAATGTTTGCATAAACAAACTGGGCAATATTGAAAAAGAAATCGCACTGTACCTTAAAATCCGCAACTCCAATTTCTACACAGGGCATTTCGTACGATTTCGCCGACAATTTTTGTGAATGCTGTTGTTGATACAAACACACCAGAATGTCATGGAGGCAGCAAGCATATGACATTAGTTCCATGGAAATCTATCAATAACCCAGCTCTCTTCAGTAAAGGGATTTCTTATGCAAAACTCTTCCGCCAGATGACATGACTGTTCTATTTGGTACTCCATTGATTTGCCTTCCGTTGACATTCTTTACGCATCGAATATGAAGAATAACTAGTTGATAATACGATATATTTTAATTTTTTGCGGTTGTAACAGCCTATAGTGTGTTGTGTAACGAAAATAACAAAATTATCCCAAATAGTACCCGTGCGCTATCTGCTAGTGCAAGTTCAGGATAAACAATGTTTCAAAGCAATGGAATATTTTATTGGGTAGAGAGCAAATGCTGAGCCCACATAATTCCCAAGAAAAAAGAAAAAGAAAGTTTTGGAAGGACTTTGATCCTTAGTGGGAATCCAACGCATGCGCTCTTCACTTAAATCAGCTGACAGAATCTCGACAGGTATTTATTAATTATTTTGTTAGAACATATAATACAATTATAATTATCGTCGAACATAAATAGTCGTATGTAAGTCGCCTATAATGGTAAACAAGACACTCGTATGGAAATTATACAAATCACTTCCCTCGTTTTATAAAAATTCTTGTGTCTAAACGAGACATCACTGTGGACCTGAATGCCATTCAGAAAATATGCGATGATCTGAGAGGGAAACCATTAATTATTACTGGTGATATTAATGCAAGCATGGCTCCAGGGGTAGCCCTATTGGGGATGCCCGGGGGAAACTCTTCTATGGTCTTTGCAATGCCTGAAATTTAAGTATACTTAATAATGATAACAAGCCGACATATATGCGTACTAACTCTCAATGTTTTGTAGATATAACTGCATGGAACTCCACACTCTTTCCGTTTTTATAAGCCGTTTTTAACTTTTATTCATCTAATTTTTCAAATTAATCTCGTAATTTATGGTGTAATTAATTTTTTTAAAAATTTTGTAACGAACTAAAACCCTAATGTACTTTGTGTAATAGGGTCCCATTTACTGTAATGAATATTCAATAAATAAATAATTATTGCCATTATAGGTTTGTTGCATAATGAACTACATCACAACAGTATTATGCAGGAGGATTCAGACAGCCAGCACATCACAATTCACTCCAAGACACCTCTTCTAATCCAAGCTCTTATCCAAAATCACCATGATTAGATTGTACCATAGTACTGTACGACTTGTCCTCTGTTAAGTTTGCGAAGCCTGGTCGTTAGACACCAACCTGCTGTCAATGAGAACAGTGTGCCCCGGGATTTTCGGTTAACTGAAGGGACTGTGAATTGAAGACACGCATGAATGCCACTATGACACAAGAAATACGTGTTTGGATAGGGTATATCTCGAGGATGGGAGAATATATGACTGTTCACAGGATCTAGAAGGGCAAATATAGTAACTCCCCCCAGAAAGAAGACAACAAAGAGAATGGAGATATCAACTACTGGATGATATATACTGTAAGCAGTACAGGTAGTATTGGACAGGAAAATATATGAAGGACGATAAGTAACCCGAATGATACCCCTAGACACGGCTAAGTATAACGGTGTGAACATAACTCTCGTAATGAAAATAATTAGATATACTCTACGTAAGTTAAATATTGGCACTGTATCCATAAGGCAGGGATGCATCTGGGGAAGAAAGTTGACATCCGAAACTATTTGTTTAAATACAAATCATGTTACTACAGCTACGGATCGTGCGAATTTCAGGTGACAGCATATATTTGAAGGTTTATATAAATGTCTCTTCTAGCAAAATTGTTGACAATGTAAAACCTTTGAGTGTTGGTTCAGGTCTTAATTCACATACCAACGTTGTAAGATTATTCTTATTTTTTCGAACATTTCAGAGATACTTTCTTGGCGATAAATGAGGATTAGTATTCGGTACACCAGGTTATACTTGAGTTCTTACCTGAACGATTAGCTTCACTATCGCTCGAAAGCCTCATCAGAAGATTGAGTACAACTGAACTCTACGTTACTCAGAGACGTCATAATCGTTAAGAGTGGCGCTGTCTAGTGGTCGAAGCTCGTTCTTTGTGACGCCTTGTGCCGGCTTTACAGGCTATTTGTGTTATGTCTGCAAATGAGTTACGTACATCAGGATGTCATATTATGAGTTACCACACGTCATTTAATTGATAACCACAATCCCTGTTGATGTATGGATTATGATGCTTGTATTACAACATGTGACGCATAACTGGGTTCGGTTTTCCCTACTTCGATAGAGTTGAAGTTCACATCTGGTCCAATAAGAATGGCATGCTCCAGTAATCCAGCCTGGTCATTCATCTGCTATATCTCCTTCATCTCGTCTTTAGTCATTCTACTACCTGGTTAAATAACCTATTAACAGAAATGATTTTCTGTCGTTCAACATGTTTCATATCAATTAGGAGAGTAAGAACTATTTTGACACCCTAATACTAATAAAATATTACATCCTGGGAAGTGGGAAGTGTTCCAAACTGAGAAATGCTCATCTTGGTATTTTCATTACTATTTTAAAATGTTATCAACGACTATTTTCTAATTTACGTTTAATATTTTATAGAAGCCTGTTCTTCGTTTCTTGACTGTTTTATTATTGTCGATAAAAGTACTTTTAAGTTTAAAAAATCATAAACTTACTCGAAGTACAATAATCTCTAATGTTTTAGGCTCAATTTCAGAGAAAGTAATCTGAAATATGAATGGGTGAAAATCATAACAGTATAAATGACATTTTAAAAAAATAGTTAAGTGCAAGATGTAAATCAGGAAGGATGTATATTTTGAATAGCAGAGAGGGACAAGTGATTGCGGTATTGTTCTGCCCTCTAGTGATAGGTGGTATAACTACAAATAGCCTGCTTTATATGAGTGTTACAATGTTTAAATGGCTTTTTCTCTGAATGAACAAAATGTTACCGGTACTTATACCGTTATGGTTTTCATCCATTCATATGAGTTTGTGATTTTTACTTATTTTTCTATCATTATTGCTTGCCCATGGTTAATAAATTCAACTTCCTACCGAATTATTCACAATTAAAATGAATACCTCAGAATTTATTGAACGTTATCAACATTCATATGAGTTTGTGATTTTTACTTATTTTTCTATCATTATTGCTTGCCCATGGTTAATAAATTCAACTTCCTACCGAATTATTCACAATTAAAATGAATACCTCAGAATTTATTGAACGTTATCAACAGTTATTGTTACATATACTGTAGAATACATGCTCTGAATTCCAGATTTCTATTGCTATGAGACGGTGACATTTGGTTTTAGGACGGGGTACGTTCTGACACCGCAACACCCGTTTTGGTTTCTTAAAGATATTTTATGCAATCCACCAATAGTCATAAAATAAATTATTAGAATATATTTATTGGTCTAGTTTCGACCACATTGTGGTCTTCGTTAGCATCAATTACAATTCATCTTAAGAAACAATTCGTGTTAAAATTGAGAGTATGTTAGTCTAGTAGGTGGTGACTACGTATTTCCGCTTGCATCAAATATTTTTGGTGTTCAAAGAAGGCTCATTACTATAATACAAAATAAACTTCTATACAGTACACTATCATTAAAATTATTCATTCAACATAGATTGTTATGGGAAAGTCCTTAAAAGTATATAAAATAAACGGCAAACAAGGAAATCAAATCTGTTACAAAATCATTTAAGTATAATATTGTGACAATATGGCAGGAATCCTGTTATTATTTAGAATATCTGGAGTTTCAAGCGTACAATTATTCCATAACCTACTGTATCTTCTACAAATGGTAGTACTCCTCAAACTGTAAAACTTACATTAGAAGACGTCAACATTTTCAAAGAAAGATATATCAATTTGCCGCTTCTACAGCGAGAGCCTTCCCTATAGCACCGAGCCTTTCTTGAGCTGCATGACGCATGGAGTGCGTTGAGTCAGCGCAATTTGACAAGCATTTACCGTTACACAACAGCGGGACGGGAATCATCGCATGTGGCCATAGCATTGATTACATTCCCAGCTAGAAATATACCTTAGTTGAGAAAGTTAGGACTTGTCGTCAAGTACTGTAGTCTGTCTCGTATCCCATGAACATGCTTAGGTGCTGAACAAAACATCGAATTTTTCTAGTGAAAACTTAACTTCTCGAAGTTTACCAGTAAATGTCTTTGTACGTTTTAGCGCCATGCAAGGTTTATTGTAGGGGGAACCTGAAACAAAAGGTACACAGAAACAATCCGCGTACCCTGATGGCTCTCGAGAACGATGTAACAGCACCGATACGAAATATAAATTAGGATGAATTACAGCGAGTGTACCAAAACTTCCTACGTTGGTGCAACGTGTGTTTTGAAAATGTAGGACAGCATTCCCAGCGGCTATTCTGAAATTCATGTAAGTAAATAATGATTATTAAATACGTTGGAAAGTGTAAATGTGTTAAACCAGTTGAGCGCTACGCTGCTGCTAGCGTCAGTGCCCTGCTCAACAGCCACAGTGCCCCGACCGTCACACGGTGACTGCGAAGCCTCGTTGTATCGTATAATAACGTGAAAATATTCTTCTAATCATGCAAGAACTGTATTTAGAGTAGGAAGCATCATAATGGTCTACAAAAAAGGGATAAATTGATCATAATGATAATGGATTATTGCTATAAGCACAAATATATAACTGTGCTACAAGAATGAAATGTGGATAACATTACGTAAATTGCGTTGGCAGCCTGTTGTAGATACTGAAGACATATTTCAGATGACTTGAGTACAATTGAAATCGAGGTTTATGACCTAAACATGTCTAGATCAATTTTTATTTTGAAGGTTACATACTCATGTATAAACGTTTTCTGGCAATAGAACATAATTGTAAGTAATGTTACTAGTTGGTCGATACTAGTCCAATAAATATCTACTAATAATTAATTATAGTGACGATTGGTGGATTACTTTTAACACCATTGATAATGAAAATCCACAGCCTGCTTCCAGTCGACCGACCGGGTCAGGGAATGGAATGAATGAAGCTCCCATCTAGCGGCGAGAATGGGAACTGTGCCGGCTGCCCAAGCCTGTCGCACTCCCCTGGGTAAATGATTAAATTAATGACTGATGAAATTAAATGACAGTGGAGTACTGTTGGAATGAAATTTGTGACAGGTAAAACCGGAGTACCCGGAGAAACACCTGTCTGCCTCCACTTTTGTCCAGCACAAATCTCACATGGAGTAACCGGGATTTGAACCACGGACCTAGCGGTGAGAGGCCGGCGTGCTGCCGCCAAAGCCACGGAGGCTCACAACACCATTGGTAATTGATTTAATTAGTTACCAACAATTACCCAATTTAAGGTGAGTTAGCCGAGGTCGTTGCGGCATGACTGTTGGCAGTCGCTCACATCCGGGAGGCGAGGAGGTTCGAATCCCCCCGCCGGCAACCTTGAAGATGGTCTTCTGTGGTTTCCCATCTTCCTTCCAGGCAAATGCCGGGGTTGGTCCCTAACTATAGGCCACAGCCGCTACCTTCCAACTCCTCGACCCTCCCATCCAACATTCCTCCCCAACGGTACTTGTAGCTCACCCATTGGATGTCCGTCTCGAAGCAGCTACAAAACTGGCGAGCCAAACTTGTCCTCGGACACTCCCGGCACTAAAAGCCATACGCTAAAAAAAAAAAAAAACAATTTAAATATCGTTAATTTCATATGTATATGTAAATATTTTAAGTCTAATGTCTAATTCAGTAGAACATACAATATTTAAATAAAATATCGTGGCAGGGCCAAGAATCGGAACCAGGCCTCGGCGGTGACAGACAAGAGTGTTAGTCACTTCACAACGAGGCGGACTTCATTGTTAATTAAATCCATTGTACGGTATATCATTTTATATTTCTAACTTCGTGACTGATAAGTAAGCTGTTCCGATTGGTGACCCCTATCAAGGGCAACTATCCTTCTCACTCTCTCCAGAATACAGTTCACTACGCTCTGTGGAGGCTTGTCGGAGACAGAGCTCTGCATAAATACTCTCAAAGGGTAGTTAATTCTCAGCTCCCGCCCAGGTAAATCGCTGGAGTGTTGCTTTGTAAACAATAGACGTACAAATACACGTAATGCAAGCGCCTTGGTGTCACGAAGCACTGCTCGCTACAATCCTGGGGTATTGTCATCGGATCGTCGCAGTGTTTACCAAACAATAACCTTGTTAGCGATGCAACAAGGGATTATGTTAAAACACTTCCAGGCCAACGAAGACAACTACCCCCAATTAAGCTTTATCTCCCGACACTGGCTGTACTTGACGTGACGCCTACTCCGTGACAGGGGAGGTGATGGCACACAGCTTCATTCAACTGAGATACTGTACCTCTAATCAACTTGATGACAAGAGCACCAATGCCAGAAAAAGTACATTTTAAATACTTGTGATGTTACATGTACATATAAAATGCGTAGACGTTAACCATTTAGAAACTTGTAACCGATTTATCGGTATTGAATGATGGTAATATGTTAATGAGAAATACGCCTTGTCAATACTGTGAAAGTGATGTTTAATAAATATTTAAACGCACATGTTTCGGTATGTCATTCATACCTTCTTCAGCGTAATTGAATGATAATTAATTCTTAACCTAGTTTCGTTGTATTTATTGCGCACGATGTTTAACATGATAAACTATATTCTCTATAAAACTTTTCTCTGTCTACCTGTTTTCCGCTTACCTGTCTGCCAGTCTGTCTGGATGTCTGTCTATCAGATATGGGTGTATGCCAAACGTATTGATAGGAATTGAGATACAAATTGACATTTTAATACGAGGTATTGTGCCCGTTTGACGAGGATTTCGGGGAGACACAGAGCTTAAATGACCCTTCCAAAACCCTCCTCCAACGAGAAGACATATAGGACGGGGAAGAATGCATTCTTGGCCTGGGAATGCACAAGGAAACTGTACTCTGGGGGTGTCGGGTATAATGAGAGACCAAAACTACCAGTCCAGAGGAATACAAACACAACAAGTAGTTCCGTGAAGAACTATACAGCCTATTTTCATCTATCTTACTTAAGTTAACTCCCTCTATCAACATACAAAATTTCAGTTTGATTGCAGTAATAGATTCGTAGATATTGAGAACCATCTAAATATTTCGGATGGTCGCCATGTTGGACTTTTGTAGGTCTTAGAGTTATGTACTGTTACATGACGATTATTGTGTATGTGTAGTACTCAAACTTCAATCACATGATTAGGACACAAGAAGTAAAAACGAGATTTTTAAATTTCGCACAGCTGCCATCTTGTGGTTGTGGAAACAATTGAAATAAATTAGATGCCAGTGGATTAACATTTGTATAAGGATTTACTGTACCAAGTTTCACTGCACTTGGATGGTTAAATTGTGAGAAACGACCATGTGAATATTTATACTTCGCGTCGCCACCATGTTGGATTTGTGATCACCAGGTTATTGAAAGTCCTATAGGTGAACTTATGTTCATAACCCCTATGAACATAAAATAATCAGTTTGATTGCTGTTGTAGATTCGTAGATACTAAGAACGGTCTAAATATTCCGGATGGTCGCCATATTGGATTGTTATATGTGTAGGCTATAGAGTCATGTACTGTACCTTTAAAGGAAAATTATTGCGTATGTTCATTATTCAAACTTTCACTTCGATCGCATGATTACGATTCAAGAAACAAAAACTTAATTTAAAAATTCGCACAGCCGCCATCATGACGTTATGTAAGCAAATTAACTAAATTACATACCAGTGCGTTAAAATGTGTATGAACATTTGCTGCAACAAGTTTCATTGCGTTTGGATCATTAAATCGCGAGAAAAGTCTATTTAAACTTTCAAATTCGCTTGGCCGCCATGTTCGTTTTGTAGTTAACCGGTTTTTTTAAGTCTCATAAATGAACTTCCAGTAGTGCCCTTTATCTCCGTGCAAAATTTCAGGGTGATACCGCTATTAGTTTCAAAGATAAAGAATGCCGGTGAAATATTTCGCACAGCCGCCATCTTGAGGTTATGTAAACAATTGAACGAAGTTAGATGTCGGTGCATTACAATGTATATAAACATACTCTGTACCAAGTTTCATTGCGTTTGATTGGTTAAATCGCGAGCAACGTCTATTTAAATGTCGCCACTTCGCGTGGCCGCCATGTTGGTTTTGTAGTCACCAGGTTTTCAAATGTCTCATAAATGAACTTCTAGCAGTTCCGTTTATCACCATACAGAATTTCAGGGTGATATCAGTAATAGTTTCGGAGATATTGAATGCTGGTGAATTATTTCGCACAGCCGCCATGTTGGATTGGGGAGACGTAACAAAATTTGAAGGACACGGTCGGGGTCACCCGGAATGGTGCTCTGAACTTACCGAGTTTCATTGAAATCGCTTGAGCCGTTTAGATTTTATTAGGGGGACACACACACACACCTCACACACACACACCCACACACACACGCGCGCACACACACACGGACAAAAGGTGATCTCATAAGCCTATTTTCTCAAAATTGAAAATAGGCTAAAAATACAATAAAGAGGCCAAGCTTACATTCAAATCGCTCTCGATTTATTCAAAAAGTGGCAGACCCCTAACCTACTTCTGAGAGGTTAAAAACGTCTAATCCGTGCTTATCAGTTCAAATAAATATTTACTCGTCTCCGTGCAAAAGTCCTAAAAATTAAGCCTCTCGAAGTCCTACTACAAATGAAGATATCAACAAATCAGGCTAAGAGAATGGCACGTAATTCATCCCTACACAATTACTTCGGAGATTGCAATAATAATGATAATACAAGCCCGCATTTACAACAAAGAAAGATATTTACTTGTTTACCATATAAATAGTTCGTTACATTTATTGCATAATATGTTTGACAACTATGCTATGATGGTGCCATCTCTAACATTTAACGCTACCGTAATATAAGCTAATACCTATCGTACGTTAAGTGTAGGAACGATGTAAACGAAAAGCGTTTCATCGAAAATGTATTACCAAGCAAAATCTAAACACATTCTGAACCTAACAGATTAAATGGAAAAAGCTATCCTAGTGTACAACACAAATTTATCACAAATCACTCTTTAAATTTGCGCAATTGGCGCCACTGACCTGCCTACTCGCAGCTCCACTCCTTGTGAAGTTGGGTCATGAATATATTGGAGAGAAAATTATGTCGGCGACGGCATGAGCAATTCATGGCTTATGTCGCATTATCAGATCAACTACCCTGTTTAAACACGTAGTCTACTGATCGTCATCTCATACTAGGGAATGCTATAAATTGTATTTAAGATGTCGAAGAATAGCAAAATCTAAGCATTGGTCATCTAGGTTTCATTACGTTTAGTGGTTTTATTCATGTTTGCCAATATTTCCTAACACTTCATTTAGGTTTCAGTTTGGATAAAAATCCTACTATTTGATTATTACATTCTAATTTATTAGTCATCTTTTAGTCCTACCAGTTTTTCTGTATTGGTTTAGTGACCATGTTAAACTCGAAAAGTGTGAAAAATCGGTGTAAATCAAACCAACATAAGACTCATAATTGGAAGAAAAAACCTCTTTCCAAACCTTCATGTGCACATGTAGGTGCTTCCCAATAACATTCGGCCCGTCGGCCATTTGCTCAGTCAACGAGACAAAAATCGTACACGTTACTGGCTCAAATAGTACCAAAAAGCGTACCTTGCAACTAAGGGTAATCAGATCCTACCTCTGTAGTTCTTAATAAATGTAACAATGGTTTTCTCTAGCCTTATACAATTCCAGGCCGTGGACAAGGTTATAATCTGCTGTACAAATCAGCTGTGGATTTTAATTGTACTCTTAAACGTACTTAAAGTGTGCATGGACTGCGATTGTATCAGAAACTTATGCAGTCAAGAAACATGTGTTATAATAAACCTGGGTCTTCCTTACAGTTACAAAATGGCCCATCTCATCGAACCCAAGATAGCCTGCTTGGGCTCATCTTAATAATTACAGCATTGGTTCATAGTCGTCACATTGTCAATTGATAAAAATAAAACGAAAGAAACACTCCCATGTGTTTGTGCAGCGTCAAAACAAGTTTCATGCGGTGGCTGCTAACATACAGGTCACTGCCTTCTAAATTCCGTCACTTATTAAAGAGTGCGTGGCGTTCGCGATTACTAGGTCAGTATAAATGACATTTGCCGGGCTATGGCCTTGAAAATCATCTGGATACAAGGACTAACTGAACCCAGTGGAATGCATTGGTGGCATGATTATATAACAGAATGTTTTTACGTAAATGGGCTCCCTTCGGCGCACTGTTCTCGAGCTCTCAAAAATGTATTTACAATGATAATGGCAAGAGCGTTTGTCCCAGGCTCTGGAAAATGATACGGTATAGTGTAGTACTAAATAACTACGTGAAATAAAGAGATAAACCCTACCTAAGAATGTGCTATGTAAGGTCTTCTAAAACTAATTCTCCCTGCAATGATCGTACATAAAAAGAATCGACTTTCAGTCGACTCACATGACTTCCTTACACGTCTCCAGCGTGTATACATTGCCTGGTCTCCTCGGCAAATTCTTCGACATGGTTATCGTAGCCAAGACTCGGTACTTCCATCAATAAGTGTCATCCGTCGCTATGCCCCTCCATATCGGGATTTTGTTCCATAGTATCTCCATGATAGTTGTAATAATCAGCGTGCCCACGTGGCGTTGGACCAATGAAGTTAGCTCCATGATGGTGAAATATTCGACGTTTTCACTGAGTTTAAATGAGTTGTAACTTTGATTAACTGAATTAACAGATTCTACACTCATATAGCGGGTTGTTGCAAAGAATGGTCATCTATTCATCCGCTCACAGACTCGACATAGCAGCTTGTGCCACTAGACTCACTCAAAACTTTTGTGTCATTTAAACACACACTTATTGCTTCAAACTGGAGCGATTTTCTCATGAAAAATTCTCCTCTTAAATGCCGGTTAGTGTTACACCAATAATTATAACGTTTTAGCAATTTGAACAGTTTTCACTCAATCAGCAACCATGTGCTCATTACTAGGTTCGTTTCCGGTTGACAGAAAAATACCAATTTCACGAATATTATTAATTCACTTTAAATCACAGTTCCTACTAGTTCTGGCAGCTATACTGCGTGCATTAGCACGTTATTACTCACTCGATGATAATTATCAAACGTGGTATTCGTGGATACAGACAACAATTATAGACTACGTCGGCACAGGAACTCGCCTGCTATAGAAGTGTGCTCATCAAAATGCCGGATGTTCCGATCAAATCACCAGACAAGGGTGCAACTATAAACATTCTTCGCATTCTCTGCGGGGTTACATCTTCATTTCCTTTTACTAACAAAAATCATATAATTCTCCAGTGCTTCGAAATATGTACAAACATCATCTAATAAATTCAGTCTCCAAGAAATATATATATAAAAAATAACATAGGCGGCGCGGCAACTTGTGGTGCTTCAAATTAGAGTCACACATACTTTCTCTTTAGGAGTCCTCGGTTCATCCACAGAAGTTATACTCTTCATGAGCTATCGATGTCACATTGCAGATGTGAACTCTGGCTCAGTATGCACCTAAGAAACATTAGCTGAGAGAGGGTATACAATGCTTATCAGTCAGCCAATACGATTGTACACCTGTCTACACCTGCAAACAATTGAATGAATGAATGATTGAATGCATATAGCCTGTAGTGTCCCTAGAAGGGAAAAGGCCTTCCTCGAAAGGGAAAAGTCGTTGATTATATCTCACGTGGTGAGCTAGTCACGCGAGATGGTTAGTTTTGCCACTATGACAGCCATAATGTTTACTTGAACCACCGTCTTCCTAACTCCTTCCAATCCGTTCTTTGTCTTGCTGTCCTGGACCTGTGTGGTCCTAGTAGCTGTCAAAGTCGTCCACCCATCTTCTTCTCGGTATGCTGCGGCTTCTTTTGCCTGTGAATGGATCCCACATGATTGCTCTCTGCGCCCGTCTGTTTCGGTTAAGTCTCGTGGCGTGCCCTGCCCATTTCCACTTAATTTTCGTGGCCTTCTACGCGACGTTTACAATTACATTTGATAATATATTCACTTGGGTTCACTGCATAAATGCAACGCGTTCCATGAGACGACCCTGTCTTCTACCACTTCGGTTATTGTTTTCTTTCCTCAATCTCGCGTGTTGATAATTGATTTAATAGACTAGTAGTTGTTGCCTGAGTCATTTCATATAGTCTTCATAAACAGGGAGCGGCAAAAAGATCTGACGGTTTTTAAATCACAACACAAACATTTTAAATGATACAAACTCTTTTATTACTTATAACAGCAAGGTGTGCATGCCAATTAATGGAAAACATGAAAGAACAATAGATTTTAACTTTTAAGATTTGAAGATAACGTCTTTCAAATGATGCCCATCTTTTGCCATGCATTCTTCCAGTCTTGCACTGAAGCTTTGCATATCATTTGGCTTCAACTGCTGGACAATAACCCTTTAATACGGATGAAAATGCAAATCGAAACGCAATATTCGTCTCACTGTTCGATCAGACATTTGCAAAGCAGCAGCTTGTTTACGAGCCGGCCGCCGTGGACTATTTTCCACAGCTTGTCTCACTCGCTCAGCATTTTCTGGTGTCCTGGCTGACCTTGGACGGCCTGTCGACGTACGTTTTAAGGCTGAACCTGTAGCTCTAAAATTACTCACCCATAAAAAATTGTGTTACGAGATGGAACGCGTCCTCTTCGACTCGCTCAGCCGTACAATGTCATAAACCATCAGATCATTTGCCGCATGGCAAAAGTTGGGCATCATTTGAAAGATGTTATCTTTAAATCTTAAAAGTTAAAATCTATTGTTCTTTCATGTTTTCCATTAATTGACATGTAAACCTTGCTGTTATAAGTAATAAAAGAGTTTGTATCATTTAAAATGTTTGTGTTGTTGTGATTTAAAAACCGTCAGATCTTTTTGCCGCTCCTTGTACTTTCAATTAGTTCTTATACTTAAATTGTCACCTTAATGTAACCGTATGTGTAACCTTATCTCTCTAAAGTAAGTTTTCGATCTGACGTTTCGAATTTTCTGCTCGAACATTGTATTTATCCTGGATGAACTCGCAAAATATACCATCAGTTTTAATTTTACCTGCTTGTTGTGAGTTGGCGACAAAAGTGCTTGAGAGAATGGCATGACAATTGAAGACCCCACGGAAAGAACGGGGTAAGTCGATTTTTTCGAAAATGAGTTCATGGCGCAATCTGGTGGTCAGCTATCGTTGATACAGATCAGTTGAAATTAATTTCAAACAAAGCGGAATGTCACCGAGACATAGGTTTTTATTTTAGTGGGCAATGGAAAGAACGTCCCATATCCTCTCAATTTTATCAAAATTTAGCTTTAGTTCTTATTTTTGTTACATATACAGTACTTCCTTTATAAGAAATAAATTTGAAAAAACTATATTGCCTACCCTCAATTGTTTTTTTTAAGTATTTCTTTTTAGTATTGAAAGTTTAAATTCGCTCTCCTGAAACATTTACAGAATGTGGCTACCCCCGTGGAGTCTTCAATTAGTATGTAAATTAAACACAACCCTAAAATAAAACTAGGGTACAAATCAATTATGTAATACAAAGGGGTGAGGGGGTTAAGAGTAAACCTTCAATTCCGGCGGTGAAACAGTTGCGCAGTTTGTATCCTTCTCTTGACATGACGAGGCCAGTTGTAAGAAAATCACAGAGTGACTTTCTCTGGCGTGGATGTCACAACGCAGTTCCAATGCATATGTTTCAATGAAGCCTGCAAGAAGTTGCAAGTGATTTATCAATCACTTTACACAGATCTTCGAGCGACAAAATTTAATTGGGAACATTTCCAGCTAATAATATTTATTGTGGAATGAACCCTTGACAAGATGAAGGTGAAAATCTGTCCAGGGAAGAAAGACATTTGTACAATCTGTAATCACTGCATGGGCTCAAGAATATCGCCCTCCGTCTGCATTTCATGTCACATGGAAGTAATACACCAGCTGAATCAGCTGCCCCTAATAGTATTGTTTTATGCTTCCCAAATAACGCGTGTTGTCAGGAAGGTCGATATTTCTCTGCCTGCACCCCGTGTGGTACTAATCCACTGCAAACATATCCCGCAAACGGTAGTGAACATGTGTAACACATTTCCACTCGGTTGCTGGATAATTTTGTGGGAGTGATTTTGAAAAATGTGACAGAAGTGGATCGGACGGAAGTGTGTAAGACCATGTGGAATGTATATAACATACACGGATTACTTCAAGGTTTGGAGGCGCCATTA
The DNA here is from genome assembly GCA_946902985.2 of Meconema thalassinum. NCBI lineage: Eukaryota > Metazoa > Arthropoda > Insecta > Orthoptera > Tettigoniidae > Meconema > Meconema thalassinum. Next base: position 655,655,814 of record OX336390.1, read on the forward strand.
CAGATATTTCTGCGGTAAATCATATTCAAGTTGTCGTTCTTTGCTGTAAAATAGTCATTTGCTGAAAACAATTATGATTTATTAAGAGACTGTCTTTCCATCTCTGGGTAAACGTGATGGATATCCACTCCCCGAGTACCTTTGCTCAACACTTTCATAATGAACAGTAAACGCTCATGCGAACTCTGGTGTGAACTGATTTAAACACAAATCACATGTTAAAAGTCTTCGTATCAGTATTTAAATGTTGATATGCTTTAATTTTGAAGCATTGTAACTAGTCGGCAAAGTCGGTATTATGTATCTGCACAATGGCTATTCAGATATTAACCCACATTGCGGTCATGCAGTGATCAATTTAACATATATCGATGTTTTTATACGGTAACTGAGCTAGCCTTTCATATACCACTACAGGAATTTCCTTTACGGTCAAATAGGCGCATTCATAACTAATTAAAAACTCAATTTCACGCAGAAACATTATCGAAAATAAGCATAATATTAATGGAGCATAAAAAATACTTCCATATTATTACCGGCACGTGAAAATGAGTACCTGTCTTGTACTCTAAATTTATGTGGTTGTAATGGCTGCGTGAACAGCATCTTGGTCTGCGAATCATGAGGTCTCAGGTTCGAACCCCAGTCCCTGCAATTATTTTTGCTACCAGATTATCGATTTAAACGATATCTATCATAACATTATGCGTCATTTTAACAGAATCTACATGAAATTACGAGTTATCTAATTTTAATTACAATAGTTTGCACCAAGCAGGAGTTGGGAAATTTGATTGTATTGAAAATTATTTCTAGTAGTCTAGAGATAGGATAGAGACTATGGTTTCATTCCTCCTCTTAATTTACAATAGGCTATAATATGTGATGTTTGTTCAAACAATTGTGATACTAGCATATCTCCAATTCATTCTATACATTCATCATAGTACAAGTATGAAAAGGGAGCGTAAATTAACATTTTAAGAATGTCCAAGCTGTGCGAGTAGGGTAACATGTCAAATGACTTCACATACATTTCATCTCAATTTCATAGTAGGATAACATGTCAGATGTTACTCATCATATGCGACTACTGTAAGGCTCGTATCTGTTTTCCCCTCGTATTAGTCTGTAGTCACATCGAGGGAAATTTAGTAGTGTTCAGTATCGTTTGTGCAGTGCATTAGTCCCATACGGTATGCAAGAAGAGAAATATCGATCTTCCTGATAAACAACGTTAGTTGGGGCACATAAAACAATATTATTAGAGGCAGCTGATTCACCTGGAATATATGAGAATCTCAATGAAGCTCCTTGCGGTACTACTTTTTTCCAGCAGGCGTCGTCAAGGTCTTCGTTAAGTGGTGTAAGTCATCACTAAAGCGTTGGTCTTAAAACTGAACTCGTGCTCGGCTGCCGGTTTGATTCCGCTCATGTATATAGATGTGTGTGTTGTCTTTAATTGTAAGCTGTTTCAATTCCTATGATATAATATATACATTGCAATCGTCCTTCATCATCATACCATGTGACATAATACAAATAAAAATAAATCAAATGAAAGCTGGCTGCGTGGTCTAAAACTATCAAAAGTCAATAAGTATTTCTAAGAAACCTATTTTAACATTTGCGTGCTGACTGATAGATCTTTTTCTCAACAGCTGTTAGGTAGATTTCTTTAGAAAGCTAACTATTGCAATGGGTACCATGTTTCGACTTCCGGAAAATTTCGACATATCTTCGCGTTTCACATCCCCCAGACCCCAAAACCATCGTCAGTTCAAAAGTTTATATATAATTTATGTATATATGTATATATGTATCTATATATATATATCAGTTTCTTGTGGACACGGTAACTGCCGTAATTTTGCACCAATCACTTTTAATTTTTTACATAATATGTATCCCTATAAAATCTCGGTCGAGTTCGTTAATGGGCAAAATCGATCGAAGGGGGAGAAAATGGGGGGCTTTTTTCGAAAAAGTGAAATTTCGCTATAACTCTCTTAATACGTGAAATATCGAATCCATTCAAAGTTCATAATATGTGTCGGATAAGTGCCAAAAAGTTTTGTCAAATACGTTTTTTGATAGCAACAACCATTGACCAAAGGGGTGGAAAAAAGTGGGTTTTTCGGGAAACATTAATCATATCTCTCTTAATAGGCACAATATCAAAACCGTACAAAATGGAAAATATTCCCCCAATAATTACCTAAAACTTTTGTCTGAAAGAATTTTTGATATGACCCACCATTACGCCAAGGGATGAGAAAAATGATTTCGGAATTTTTAAAAATGCCAAGTGCCATCAGAGGTTACCATAACAACGCTTTTAAATTGATGAGGGATGATCTATCCGAGGTTGCCAAGACAACGCCATTGACGAGATCACATTCATTTTTAGCCTATTTTCAATTTTGAAAAAATAGGCTTATGAGATCACCTTTTGTCCGTGTGTGTGTGCGTGTGTGTGTGTGTGTGTGTGTGATTCGTGTGTGTGTCCCCCCCTAATAAAATCGAAACGGCTGGAGCGATTTCAATGAAACTCGGGAAGTTCATAGCACTATTCCCGGCGACCTCGACCGTGCCCTTCAAATTTTGTTACGTCTCTCCAATCCAACATGGCGGCTGTGCGAAATACTTCACTAGCATTCAATATCTCCGAAACTATTACCGATATCGCCCTGAAATTGTGTACGGTGATAAAGGGCACTACTAGAAGTTCACCTATGAGACTTTCAAAAACCTGGTGACTACAAAACCAACATGGTGGCCAAGCGAAGTTGAGACATTTAAATAGACTTTTCTCGCGATTTAACTATCTAAATGTAATGAAACTTGGTACAGCAAATGTTTATACACATTGTAATGCACTGGAGTCTAATTTAGTTCAATTGTTTACATAACCTCAAAATGGCGGCTGTGCGAAATATTTCACTGACATTCTATATCTCCGAAACTATTACAGATATCACCCTGCAATTTTGTACGGTGATAAAAGGTACTGATACAGGTATACCTATGTATATTTCATAAACCTGTAAAGTACGAAACGAACATGGCGACCAAGCGAATTTAAAATATTTTAATAGACTTTTCTCGTGATTTAACTCTCTGAGCGCAGTGAAATGTGGTACAGTAATTGATTTTGCAGATTGTAATGCACTGCCATCTAATTTAATTCAATTGCTTACATAACCTCAAGATGGCGGCTGTGCGAAATTTTAAAATTAAGTTTTAATTTCTTGTGTCGTAATCATGCGATCGAAGTGAAAGTTTGAATAATGAACCTAGGCAATAATTGTCCTTGAATGGTACATAACTCTATGGCCTATACACATAACACTCCTAAATGGTGAGCTCCCGATATATTTAGACGGTTCTCAATATCTATGAATCTTTTACAGCAACTAAACTGAATTTTTTTATGTTCATAGAGACTATGAACATATGTTCACCTATAGGACTTTCAGGAACCTGGTGAGCACAAATCCAACATGGCGGCGACGCGAAGTATAAATATTTAAATGGACATTTCTCGCGAATTAACTATCCGAGTGCCGTGAAACGTTGCACGTTAAATGCTTATACAAATGTTGATCCACTGGCATCTAATTTATTTCAATGGTTTGCATTATCACAAGATGGCTGCTGTGCGTAATTTAAAATCTCGTTTTTACTTCTTGTTGTCTAATCATGCGATTGAAGTTTGAATACCACACGTACACAATAATCTTAATGTAATAGTACAAAAATAAAAATCCAACCTGGCGACCATCTGAAATATTTAGACGGTTCTCAATATCTACGAATCTGTTACAGCAATTAAACTGAAATTTTGTATTTTGATTGTGGCAGTTAACATAAGTAGGATATATGAAAATAGGCTGTATAGTTCTTCACGGAACTACTTGTTAGCCTACTTTTCACATTTTGCAAAAATGAGGAAAAAGTAGACTTATGAGATCGATCCGGGAAAATGTGTGTCTGTCTGTCCTTCTGTCTGTCTGTCCTTCTGTCTGTCCTTCTGTCTGTCTGGCTGTGTGTGTGTCCCCCCCTATCAACTCCTAAACGGCTGCAGCAATCAAAACCAAATTTAGTATGAGTAAAGATGTGCACCGGAATAGCTCACGTCCATATTTGAAAATGATGTCAGTGCTACCAACTGCTGAAAAAACGCACTAGAAATTTGAGCTCCATGTTGGATATCTTGCAAGGTATGCATGGGAGCTATTCCAAAATTGGCACACATGTAGATAATACTATTTCAGTTTAATTTCCAGGAGGCCAGCCATGACAGTGTTGAAGCCTTCCGATAAGTCCAATGTTTAAATGCATATAACTTCTACACTATCAATTGGATTTCAACCAAATTTTGTATGAAATATCTCTACATATACATATATGACCGAGCGTATTGTTAAGAGCCACCAGGGCTGCCAACTGTTAATAATTGCTCTCTCCATTTCTTTAATCCAAATGCCAATATATCAGAAAGTATTCAAGCCAACAGCTTTAAACTATGCACACGTATATTCTGACATTTTAGATTAATTTGGAGTAACTTATATACGTCAGTTCTACCAACATGATTATAAGTCTGCTGATAGTACCAATTTTTAAAAACATGTAACTTCTATACTATCCGTTGGATTTCAACCAAATTGCGTTTGTGATATGTGTACCATAACAGATATGACTATAAGTATTGTTAAGAGCAATCAGGGCTGCCAACTGTTAATAAATGCTGTCTATATTCTTTTTATCCTAATATCAATATATCAGAAAGTATGCAAGCCAACAGCTCTATACTTTGCACACGTATAGCACCTGACATTCTAGATTAATTTGGAGTAATTAATACAAGGCAGTGCTGACAACATGATTCTATGCCTGCTAATATGTCCAATTTTAAAATACATGTAACTTCTATACTAACAAATGGATTTCATCCAAAATTGGCACAACAAGATATCATAATAATTCAGATTATTTCTGACCAGCACACGCATGGTATTGTTGGCAACATGCTTTTACGCGTGCTGATAGATCCAGTGTCTAACTGCATGTAACGTCCATTGGACTTCAACCAAATTTTGTATTCTGTACCTTAAGAGGTGGAACTAAGAATATATTCAGTTACCAGGGCTGCCAACTGTAGTGCTCTATTAGGCTACATTATACCAGGCATATTTTGAACTAATTAGATATTTCGATATTATCAACTTAATTTCGTAATTATTCTAGATAGGTTCATATACTGTAGAATAATCATTGGCATGAAAAGTAGGCTGTATAGTTCTTCACGGAACTTCTTGTTAGTCTACTTTTGACACTTTTCAAAAATGAGGTAAAAGTAGACTTATGAGATATATCCGGGAAAATCTGTTTGTCTGTCTGTATGTCTGTCTGTCTGTATGTCCTTCTGTCTGGCTGGCTGGCTGTGTGTGTGTGTGTGTGTGTGTGTGTCCCCTATCAACTCCTAAACGGCTGCAGCAATCGAAACCAAATTTAGTATGAGTAAAGATGTATACCGGAATATCTCAGGCCCATATTTGAAAAAGATGTCAGTGCTACCAACTGCTAAAAAAACGCACTAAAAATTTGAGCTCCATGTTGGATATCTTGGAAGGTATACATGGGAGCTACTCTAAAATTGGCACACATGTAGATAATACTATTTCAGTTTAATTTCCAGGTGGCCGTACATGACAGTGTTGCCAAAATAATTTTAAGCCTTCTGATAAGTCCAATTTTTAAATGCATATAACTTCTACACTATCAATTGTATTTCAACCAAATTTTGTATGTAATATGTGTACATAAACAGATATGACTGAGTGTATTCTTATGAGCCACCAGGGCTGCCAACTGTTAATAATTGCTCTCTATTTTGTATCAAAATCAGAAAGTATGCAAACCGACAGCTTTAAACTATACACACGTATATTACCTGACATTTTACATTAATTTGGAGTAACTTATATACGTCAGTTCTACCAACATGATTCTAAGCCTGCTGATAGGACCAATTTTTAAATATATGTAACTTCTAAACCAACAAATGGATTTCATCCAAAATTGGCACAAAAATATAAAATATTTCAGATTATTTCTGACCAGCACTCGCATGACATTGTTGCCAACATGCTTTTACGTGTACTAATAGATTCAATGTCTAACTCCATGTAACGTTCTTTGACTTCAACCACATTTTGTATTCTGTACCTTAGGAGATGGAAGTAAGAATATATTCAGTCACCAGAGCTGCCAACTGTATTGCTCTATTAGGCTACATTATGCCTAGTATACCTTATTTCGAACTAATTAAGACATTTCGATATTATCCACTTAATTTCGTCATTATTGTAGATAGGTTATTATACTGTAGATTAATCTTTGGCATGAATCTTAATTTTAAGAAAAGTAGGCTCTTTAGTTCGTCACGAAACTTCTTGTTCCATCTGACTATGAGGGAAGCGGCTAACTGGTAGCATGCTGAACTTCTATGCCCAAGGTCGCTGGTTCAAAGCCGGCCAAAGTCGCCGGATTTTCTAAGAGCGCTAAAAATCCGTCAGCATGCTTTCCTTCGGAGGGGAAGTTACAACGTTCGTTGCAAGTTGCTGGTTGCGGTGGCATCTAGCAGCCAAGTTCACAGCTAGGTGTCGTTGACGTTAGTATTTGGTACAAAGTTAGGTACTACTACTTAAAATTGACCGTCTGCAGACCTTACCTGAATTACAGACTAATACAGTCATCACAAATAACACCGTTTATCAGACAGATTCTACACACACCGAATGTACACGGGGTTACATGACCACCTTGTCGCAACCCCTAAACTGAGGAACCAACCAACATCTCTGCGGGAGATAAAATTTTGCGTGAAGAAGTAACAGACTGTTAGATAGTTACACATTAGTTCCAAACCTTGCATAAGGACAGTGTGATCACAAGTATAAAAATGAACCCCAAATGACAAGAAGGTTACCATCCCCATAAGACAGTAAAATGTTAAAAATATGCATAGAAAGACGAAAAAATGTTAACTAACCTCCAATTGTAAAATACTTTCTCGCAATAAATGAGGTCTGATCCTCCTACGAAAACCTGCATATTTTGCCTGTTATAGCCTATCCCCTAGTTTGCCCGGAGAAATCTACCTCCGCCTTCCGGCGTGCCGAGAGGATTTTTTAAAATTATTTTTTGTCTTCCCAAGTGGTAGACTATTGCTTTCAGTAGGCCTACCTAATTCGGAGCAGAACAATATGTTGTGTGCAAATTGTGTAATTACATGGGTGTAGGCCAAACAAGGTCCAACAGTCTAGTAATAACTTTCCTCAGTGTAATTTAGTTTATCCTTATTTCCCCCGATAGACCCCATTTCAATAATTGTCTTCAAATAGAAACAGTGAGTTAGTGGATATATTAATATGTGACCACTCTTGGTGAGCTGCAGCCGACACGGCGACAGATACGTTGCCTTCAGTCACTAACGCCTGAATATGGCATGTACTGCAATGCTTCTTATAGTACAGTCTTGCACGTTGCATCCAAGCCGTTGAAAGGGGTACTGCATGATGCAACGCAGCAAGTTGGGGAGAAATTATTCTACGAATATATTTTGGTTATTGTTCCTTAGCAATAAATGGCAATTTTAATTTCACAGGTTAAAATACGTAAAAGTTTTTGTCATAACATATTACTGCATCTATCTACTAATTCAGAAGATATTAAAATAGGGGACTAAGTTTCTGTCAACTTAGGGAAAAGGAAGGAATGTGGTCAACTGGCATAGAATCCGAAATGATCTATACAGCTTTACGTACTCAGTAAGACAACAAATAATGCAACTGCATCGTTATTTCAGTGTTTTTTCTGTTTCTTCTGAATGAGAATGCCCTCTATATTAACCAGTGATTCCATGAAACTACAAGAGTGAGCAATAAGTAACATAAATTGGTGTTTTGTCAAACCAAGAATCATGCACTTCAGGACATAAAGTCCCTTTCTGAATAATTCAGAATGAGAACGAATATACTTATCTTAAGATCGTGGTCTCTTATTGTATTTCTTTGCTTCTGAAACGTCTATGTCTTCCAAAGACAGTTCCTACCAGAGTGCCCAATGACCGTCATGGAACGCCATAGAGCTTTGGTCAGTGACTGCACGGCACTTGATAGATACAGCGGTATTACATTACATTACATTCGTTGCCATTTGGGAGAATTTTGCCCGTATCACCCTCATCTTGTGGGTGATTCATGGTGTAACCGGTCCAGATATGGTGATGTTATCTTAACTCTTTTGCTTCAAATGACGCATTTGTTGCATACCTAACCAAACGTCACGATTAGTCATTAAATTCCTTGAAAAAAGTACAGTATTATATTTAATTTAAGGAAATATCTCAGGTGTAACTGCCACAATGTACGGCATGGAATTAATCTGGCGGTAAGCTGTGTGGGAGGTCTACCTAATAGAGCAGTTGTCGATAAAACAATCAATCTAGTAACGCATCAATTGTGTTAAACGTTGAAGTCAATCAAACCCGTGATCGATTATGTGAAGCAATAAATAATTTTGAACATTTGTCAACCAAAAGCGATTGAATTGTGTATTGTAATTGCTTTTAACTATCACCCCAGAATTAAAATCGGATATACACCATTAGTCTATACCGTATCTGTCAGAAAATTGCTGTTTAGGTCTCAATGAATATTAAATTGCAAAGTACAGTTTATCAGTTCACAGCGTCAATTTGTGAGATACATGTCCCATTATTGCTATACTCGAATAGCCTATGAACCTTTACATAATGTACCTCGCTTTCATATAAAACTCTACGTATTAATTTTATATCAAATATCGTTTGCACTCCTGCACGAGGTTAACATATCAAAGTGACAACACCGCACACACCTGATCCTTGGACATTGAAAGCATTTCTAACAAGTAGTTCCGTGAAGAACTAAATAGCCTATTTTCATATATCCAACTTATGGTAATTGCCTCAACATACAAAATTTCAGTTGGATTGCTGTAATAGATTCGTAGATATCGAGAACCATCTAAATGAAAGAAATTGGAGAAAAAATCAAAGTAGGAGTAAAGATTCAAGGAGAAATAATTTCAACTCTGAGATTTGCTGATGACATCGTCATCTTAGCCGACACACCAGAGGAGTTGAATGAGTTTTTAAATAGTATGAATTCTGTCTTGAGGAAAGAATTCTTGATGAAAATTAAAAAATGTAAAACAAAAATATTGGAATGCAGTCGAAAGAATTCAGAAACCCCTATTGATGTCGAATTGGCAGGTGAACAGCTAAAGGAAGTAGGTGAATTCTATTACTTAGGAAGAAAAATAACCAGTGATGGACGAAGCAAAGAGGACATAAAAAGTAGGTTAGCACAGGCAATGAAAGCATTTCTACAGAAAAGGAATCTGTTGACATCGGATATAGATTTAGGTATTAGGAAGTCATTTTTGAAAGCCTTTGTCTGGAGCGTGTCGCTCTATGGAAGTGAAACTTGGATTATTGGTGCAGCAGAAAAGAAGAGAATTGGAGCGTTTGAAATGTGGTGTTACAGGAGAATGAAGAAGATCAGATGGTTAGATAGGGTTAGAGTGGGAGAGGAGAGATGTTTCTGATATCTTCTAATGAAGAGAAGAGATAGGCTGGTAGGACACGTACTAAGACACCCAGGAATAGCAAGCTTAGTTATGGAAGGAAGGGTCGAGGATGAGAACAGTAGGGGTAGACCAAGGTTATAATATGTTAAACAGATTGCCTCAGATGTAGGGTGTGGTAGCTATGTAGACATGAAACGCTTATCTTAGGACAGGGAAGCATGGACGGCTGCATCAAACCAGTCGAAAGACTGAAGACTCACACAACAACAACATCTAAATATTTAGGATGGTTACCATGTTGGATTTCTATGTATGTAGCCTATAGAGATATGTACTATTAGATGAAGATTATTGCTTAGGATTATTATTCAAACTTTAATCGCATGATTAAGACACTAGATACAAAAACGAAATATTAAAATTTTGCACAGCCGGCATCTTGAGGTTTTAAAAACAATTGAAATAAATTAGACGTCAGTGGATTAACATTTGTATAAGCATTTACCGTACACGTTTCACTGCGCTCGTATGGTTAAAACGCGAGCAACGTCCGTGTAAATATTTGAATTTCACGTCACCGCCATGACAGATTTTTGCTCACCAGGTTATTGAAAATCCCATAGGTGAACTTATGATAATAGTCTTTATCAACATACAAAATTTCAGTTTTATTGCTGTCATAGATTAGTATATATTGAGAACCGTCTAATTATTTCGGATGGTCACCATGTTGGATTTTTATACATGTAGGCCATACAGTTATGTACTATTACTGTAGATGACGATTACTGCGTAGGTTCATTATTCTAACGTTATCGCATGAATAGGACACAAGAAATGAAATCTTAATTTTAAAATTTCACACAGCCGCCACCTTGAGGATATGTAAACAATTGAAGTAAGTTAGATGTCAGTGCATTACAATTAGTATAAAAATATGTTCTACCATGTTTCACTGAGCTCGGATGGTTAAATTGCGAGAAAATTATATTTAAATGTTTCAACTTTGCTTGGGCACCATGTTCGTTTTGTACTTAACAGGTTTTTGAGAGTCACATAGGTGAATATCGAGTAGTGCCATTTATTATCGTACAAAATGTCAGGGTGATAGTTTCAGAGATATAGAATCCTGCTGAAATATTTCGCTCAGACGCCATGTTAAATGGGTGAGATGTAATAAAATTTGAAGAGCAAAGTCGGAGTCGGACGAAAGAGTTCTATGACCTTACTGACAATGAGTTTCATTGAAATTGCTCCAGCCATTAAATTTTATACGGTGGAGGACACACACTCAGACACACACACACGTACACACACACACACGGACAAAAGGTGATCTCATAAGCCTATTTTTTCATGAATGAAAATAGGCTAATGACCGTGTCTCAAATATTAAATATTAAATATCTGCATGAGAGACGTCTATCACCAACCAGACGAACTATGCGTGTGCAAGCTTTGTAAGGGTCCTTGCGACAGATACCACGTGAGGACGTGCAAGTGCAGAGAGGTGTCTCTGACGGAATTCTGTGAAAATTAGAAATATATGGACACCCCTCGGAAAGAGGCATTTACAGTGGCAACGACAAAATTTTGTTAATGATGGTTCGTAAGAACCACGTTCATGCACATTGTGCGCAATAAAGTATTTATTAAATATTAAACTATCGGATGGGGATAGAATACATTAGTTGTCCGTTCCACCATTCTAAGGAAATAAAATATTAGAACCTCTACGTATTTGTGGAAATGCATGGCTTAGAAGATAATATCAACACTAGAACAGCTTATATGGAAGCCGTCTAGAATGAAGGACACAGGGGACTTATCATTGATCTCACTGTCAATTTGAATGTTATGCATCTCAACCCCAGTATTAGACTGAAGATATATACTGTACATTCCACTCATTCCTCATATGGTCTATTGAGTAGAGATTATAATGTTAATCAATAGTGCACAGGTACATTACATTCGTTGCCATTTGGGAGAATTTTGCCCGTATATGAAGTGTGAAACGCGACGTCATCGGGTTTAACTCTTTTCCGAGCATACATATTCTTTCAAATCAGTTCACTCCTTACCTAAGTCTGAGAATATGCTTGTGGTGACTAAGCAGCCCAATCCTAGCGTGGAATAAGTGTCCACACTGATCACATATAACTGTAGGAGGAGGACGTGGTTTTGCTGCACGGAATTCTCGTGCTTGTTGCTTGATCTCTTCATGCCTACACATTTTGATAGCAGTCGGGTCTGACTCCAAGGAGAACTATCTTCAACAAGTGTATCACAGCCTATTGGTTCGAGACTTTTCAATTCATAGTCTGCTTAAATTGGTCCTTGTTACGCCTCTAAGGTCCTCTATGAGGTCTAGTGCCGGCACATAGTTCACCAAGTTAGCGTGAAAGTCTCGTATCACCCACCGGCAGATATGTCCAATCAATCTAAACTGATGACCAATGATGGATAATTCAATATTATTGGCATGCGCTTTCTGAACAACAGCAAGGTTGCTGACGCGGTCTTCCCACTTGATCCCATGGATGAACGCGACGTGACCAAGTCATAGAGGAATCTATTAACAACGTCTATGCTAATCTGCGAAACTTACACCGTTCATTTTGATGATTGTTAATTGAGAGTATTCATCTCACAGTAGTATCGCACTTTTGACGAACTGGTACACTAAGTTTTTGTTGGAGTGGTGTATTCATTTGAAGAAACGGTATGTAATAATATGTCTAGAGATGGGGGACTTTCGTTGGTCATTACGTAATTCCTGCATTGATCCTACATTGTCATTTGTAGCTTTTTAGTCGGTCCACACGATTGTGCCCAATGAATGAGATCCGGATAACTGAGTAAAGATTAAAATAAAACAAAAACGTGTAAAAACATCTACATTTGATTACGTAATTCATAAAACCGTTAAGACAAAACAAACATAACTTATAAGATTCAACTACGAATCGTACATAATACACACAAGACGTACTATTACATTACTGTAATAGCGTAATTATTTTAGTGTAAATATTAACCACCACACAGTGATCAGGATCTGATAATGACCACTTGAGAGGTGAAACGCGTAGTCCTAAATTGCCCCATTTATTTGTGTTAATTAAATAATATATGTAATTTTCTCCAGAAGTATGTTAACATATTAGCCTGCTTTCGATTTTGCAAAATATGAAATTAGACTTATGAGATCTACACGGACCAAAAGTTGTCAGCCTGTCTGTGTGTGAGTGTGTGTGTGACTTGGTATATATGTTCCCCATATCAATTCAAACACGACGAAACCGAATTGAACCAAATTTGGTACAGAGGTAGCACTAGCAAAGGCACCTCAGTGTCATGATATTATATCAGCGCCATCTTGACAGAAACGGAATGGCGGTCACTCGAATGTTCAAAACTTAAATCAAATTACGACTTACCTAATCATCTGATCTCTACCAAAGTTTTCAACAATATACCTTCGAGTAGGAAGCGTCTTTTACCTAAACTACAAGGTTATCATCAAAATACAGTAGTTTGAAGATGGGGCGGGGTCGTATATTTGTGCAAACGGATCCCCCCTATCAATTCAAACACGATTAATCCAAATTGAACGAGCTTTGGTACAGAGGTAGCACAAGCAAAGTACAACTGAGTGTCATGTTGTATATAACTTCCATCAAAACGAAAAAGAAATGGCGCCCACCCAAATGTTCTAAGCTCAAATCAAATTACGACTAACCTAATCATTCGATCACTACCAAAGTTTGCAACAATATCCCTTAATGTGAGAAGGAACTTTTGGCCAAACTACAAGGTCATCAGCCAAATAGTTGCAAGATGGAGGATGTATCAATCATGCTATTATTATAACCTAAGCGTAACTTGCGATTCAACAAGGCCCTGCCTCACTAAATCCGCTTATCGTACAGAGGGTGATAAATTGCCCTCAAGGAGGTGATCTGTAGGATATTAACATTTTAAAAATTTAATATTATTCCGTAGTAGTGACTAGTAGTTCAGGCTGACCGTGCCGCATCGTGCTGGGCCAAGCCGCCCCGTTGGGTCAACATGGATGCTATTGCTTGGTAGTCCATATTTCAGTAGATTGATATCCTTTTAGGAATGTAATGAACAAATTTAGTAGCAAAGGGTATTAAAAAACGGCAGAAAACGCTAATGAAATCGTTCTTCTCAAGCCAAAATATAGAAATATGGAATACAGTTATACTAAACCACTTGTTAACGCATTACCAGTGTTTAGCAGCGGGCTAGCGTCTTTAACTCTGAACCTCGAGGTTCGTTGATCGAATCCAAATGCGCTCAAATTCTTTTACCTGATTTGCTTGTATTTATTGATTTATAGCTACTCACACGTTATAATGTTAAGCATAATTATAGTGTGTATTTGCAAACGAAAATATTATAACTATATACTCATAACACCACATATTTCAACACTCGATTACAGCGATTAAAATTCGTTGTTATTGATCCGCGGTTCAGATTGTTGTTGTTGTTGTTGATTCTTTAGGGGCTTTGCGGCATCATGGTCATGTAGCGCCATGCACTTGGGTGGGTCTAGAAGTTATCTGATAATCTGTGTCACTGTGATGTCTTTACTAGTGTGTGAACTTGTAAATAAGGTAGAATTTGTGTAGTAAGCTGTTCTTCATCCGCGGTACAGTCTGTTGTTGTTGTTGTTGATTCTTTTGGGGCTTTGCGGCATCGTGGCCATTTAGCTCCGTGTACTTGGGTGTGTGTATAAGTTGTCTGATATACTGTGTCACTGTGATGTCTGCACTAGTGTGTGTATTTTTATACGAGGATGGATTTGGGTAGGAAGCTGTTGTTGTTGTTGTTTGAATTGTGAGGCTTGAACATCATGGTCATTTAGCCCCGTGTACGTAGGTGAGTGTTGAATTTTGTCTGATAACCTGTGTTATTGTGATGGCTGTATTAGTGTGTGTATTTATAATTCAGGTGATGGTTCAATCAATCAACGTATAATATAGCACGTTATATTTCAAGAAGCTACTACAACCAACATTCATTTATACCTCTTGAAAAGAACAAAGAGTTATAACTATTCCCATGCACTTAGGAGTAAGTAGGCTATATTTTCTTTACTAAATAACGTGTTTATGTCTTATAGCCCGCCCATTCATTGGGTACAATCGTGTTGACCAACTGAATAGCTACAAATTACAATTTTGTATAGACGAAACATAAAAACATTGATTGAAATCTCTGGCTAGTTGGTTGGTTCCTCATTTTAGGGGTTGCGACAACGCGGACATGTAGCCCCGTGTACTTTGGGTGCGTGTAGAATCTGTCTGATAACCGGTGTGAATTGTGATGACTGTATTAGCATGTGTTATCTGTTTTTAATTCAAGTGAGGACTGCAGACTTTGAATTTTTCAAATAGTTTCTACTTTTGCCGCCAAACGCCACCGTCAACGACTACTAGTTCAGAACTTAGTTACTAGACGCCTCCGCAGTCGGCTCCTGACAACAAACGTAGAAACCTGAGCGTTGTTTACATTCTTAAACAATATAATTTAGCTTCACACAGGAGTAATTGGTCGAAGGTTCTTTAACATGCCATAAATCTATGACATGGGACCGCCGGCTTTACTTCCCCTCCGAAGGAAGGCATACTGAGGGATTTTTAACGCTCTTAAAAAATCCGTAGACTTCAGCCGGGTTTGAACCCGCTATCTTGGGCATAGAAGCTCAGCATACTACCAATACGCCACCGAAGCCGCATCTTGAAATCTCAACTTTTTTATTTATTTTTAATTTTAGTGTATGGCTTTTAGTGCCGGGAGTGTCCGAGGACATGTTCGGCTCGCCAGTTTTGTAGCTGCTTCGAGGCGGACAGCCAATGGGTGAGCTACAAGTACCGTCGCGTGTGGAGTGTTGTCTGGGGAGGAAAGTTTGAATGTAAGGACGAGGAGTTGGAAGGCAGCGGCTGTGGACTATAGTTAGGGACCAACCCCGGCATTTTCCTGGAAGGAAGATGGGAAACCACAGAATACCATTTTCAAGGTTGCCGGCGGGGGGATTCAAACCTCCTCGCCTCCCGGATGTGAGCGACTGCCAGCAGTCATGCCGTAACGACCACGGCTAACTCACCCGGTTTCTCTACATTGATCCTACATGATTACCTTATCTCATCCCTCTGTATTGGTCAGTTGTTCTCTTTTGGTGGTAATATAGCATCCAAAGCCTAAGACACACTAATTATCCAGCCATTTAAGCCCCTTCCCACTCACTTCAAGAATTCTCCATTATGAGAGGAATAGGATGTATTTCTCTAATTTACTATCTCCCTCTACAGACGGTGGATGAATGGTACCATGTTTCAATTCTCGAGGAACCTACCCGATTCTCTACACCAATATTTTCGGGAGCAAATTGATGACCAAGATGTACGAACTTCTAAACCGAATTACCAGTAACACCAACTATACTACTTAAGCATATGTTACAAATGGCTGATGCCCCCGATACTCCTCCCCTTAAAATAACCATCCCTGCCACCATTATCTCCCTTTCAGGACATGGGATTGGTCAAAAATCAACATATATTGGACACGTAACCTAGCATGAAAACTCATTATACACATTATATTTGTACGTTTACCGCAGCGGGAGGTTAGCCAACTGCTCCACGAAACATTCACCACGGTGCAGCGCTCAGCTGAAACCAAGTGACAGCTCATCAAAGGGAATTTGTTCGCTGGCCCTCGACACAGGAGGGATTACTTTGCAGCAGCCAAATAAAGCTGCCCTACATTTTACTGAAATATATTTTAGATGGTCGCAATGTATCGTTTACCTCACGATAAAATGTTATTGTCATTGTTATTGATGGGTTTGGGACATTATGATTGTTATCCCCGTGTTCTTGGGTGTCCGATTAGACATAAGGTAAATGTGCCAAATAAGGCCCACTTAACGTTTAAAGATTCTTTGTATTTTTTCTAGAAGGCGAAAAAATCTGAATATTGTCCTGGATTTAACTTGAAGGCAAGCAGTAATGAAAACACGGGGTGATAATTAGAATCACAGGAAAAATGGCATTTATAATACAATGTTTAAAATGTGAGTAACGGGCCTTATTAAGAACACCCGTTCCAAATAAGGCCCGTATGTAAATGAAAATAGAAAACAAGTAGTTCCGTGAAGAACTATACAGCCTATTTTCATATATCCTACTTATGTTAATTGCCACTATCAACATACACAATTTCAGTTTGATTGCTGTATTAGATTCGTAGATATTGAGAACCGACTAAATATTTTGGATGGTCGCCATGTTGGATTTTATATGTAGGTCCTAGAGTTTACTGTTACATGCAGATTATTGAGAACGTGTAGTATTCAAACTTCAATCACATAATTAAGACACAAGAAAAAACAAGGAGATTAAAATTTTTTTCACAGCTACCATCTTGAGGTTATGGAAACAATTGAAATAAATTAGATGCCAGTGGATTAACATTCGGATAAAGATTTACTGTACCAAGTTTCACTGCACGCGGATGGTTAAATTGCGAGAAACGTCCATGTGAATATTTATAATTCGCGTCACCGCCATGTAGGATTTGTGATCACCAGGTTATTTAAAGTCCTATAGGTGAACTTAAGTTCATAGGCCCTATGAACATTAAAAAATGCAGTTTGATTGCTAAAATAGATTCGTAGATATTCAGTATCGTTTAAATATTTCGGATGGTCGCCATGTTGGATTGTTAAATGTATAGGCCATAGAGTCATGTACCATTAAAGGAAAATTATTGCGTAGGTTCATTATTCAAACTTTCACTTCGATCGCATGACTACATCACAAGAAATAAAAACTTAATTTTAAAATTCGCACTGCCGCCATCTTGAGGTTATGTAAACAATTGAACTAAAATAGATACCAGTGGATTACAATGTGTATAAATATTTCCTGTACCAGGTTTCAATGTGCTTGGAACATTAAATCGCGAGAAAGGTCTATTTAAAATTTTCAAATTCGCTTGGACGCCATGTTCGTTTTGCAGTTAACCGGTTTTTTAAAATCTTATAGATGGAATTCCAGTAGTGCCTTTTATCTCCGTACAAAATTTTAGGGAGATACCGCTAATAGTTTCAGAGATATAGAATGCCGGTGAAATATTTCGCACATCCACCATCTTGTGATTATGTAAACAATTGAACGAAGTTAGATGTCGGTGCATTACAATGTATATAAACATATACTGTACCAAGTTTCATTGCGTTTGGTTGGTCAAATCGCGAGAAACGTCTATTTAAATGTCGCAAATTCGCTTGGCCGCCATGTTGGTTTTGTAGTTACCAGGTTTACAAAAGTCACATAAGTGAACTTATAGTAGTTCCCTCTATCACCATAGAAAATGTCAGGGTAATATCGGTAATAGTTTCGGAGATAATGAATGCTGGTGAAATATTTCGCACAGCCGCCATGTTGGATTGGTGAGTCGTAACAAAATTTGAAGGGCACGGTCGAGGTCGCCGGGAATAGTGCTATGAACTTTCCGAGTTTCATTGAAATCGCTCCTGCCGTTTAGATTTTATTAGGGGGGACACACACACGAATCACACACACACACACACGCACACACACACGGACAAAAGGTGATCTCATAAGCCTATTTTTTCAAAATTGAAAATAGGCTAAAAATGCAGATTAAGTGGAAAATATCAATACAGTATATTAATCTACAAATCACAGTCTTTAAAATTATATCCACCAGGTTTATGTAGGACTATGCTAAATTTCAAAAACATGAAGAAGATTTATTAAAATACTTAGAAATAGTGGCAAACAGAGCTTCGGACGCCGTTTACTACTCGACTGAAGCTAACATCGCGGAATCGTTCGCTTCAACAGTTGTAGTTTTTAGTCTAGCCGTTAAAGGCTGGTAGCTATCAGAAGCACTAAAAATCTTGTAGAATTTCGAATATTATGCTAATGAAATCACAGATGGGCCTTAATTGGAACTGGGCCTTATTTGGGTCAAATATGTTATTGATGTGATGTCTGCACTAGTATTTGTATTTGCATTGTTTATATTTGAATTTCAGTCAATGGCCATAGCAGGGAATTTCAATCGAACGCCCATAGGCTCCCAACATATTCAATTTGAGGTAGTTCCTACATTGGCTACCAAATGCCTTTGTCACTCACTCCCAGCGGCGAACGTTGGAAATTGGTAGAGCGTTTCTAACCAAATAACCTACACATTTTGGCTACACACTACCAAAATACCTGGCATAAATCTATGACATGAGCCCACCAGCTTTACTTTCCCTCAGAAGGAAGGCATGTACTGAAGGATTTTAAGGCCCTTAAAAATCCTTCGACTTTGGTTTTGTTTGAAGCCGCGATCTTTGGGATAGCAGTTCAGCATGCTATCGACTATGCCACCAAAGCCACTTGGGGTTAGGATTGGTAAGAAAATAGCCATGGCCTTAATTTGGATACCATCCTAGCATCTGTAGTGAGTAGAAATCGGGAGCCACAAAAAAACACTTCTAGGATGGCAAATTTGAAGAATGGAACCCACTTATTCTTTGTTGTTCTTTCCAGTTCTCAGACTAGAATTAAATTCACTGACAGTACCAGTAATCGAAACCATGACTGCAGGCTGCCAATAATGCTATCCATGATAAAATATAAAACTATAATACATGAAAACTGCGTGACTCAATGGGTAAGGCGTTTATATTCCAATTGCTGATAGTGGCAACGAGATTAAAATCTTGCCTTACTTTCATGTGATTTTTGGTTGACTCAGCCAGCTGTGACAATGAGGACCAGAGGAATTTTCTCGATCGACTGGCTCTCTCTGGGGTTAAGAGGCAGTCGGAGCGCAATTGTGACCTGACCGTTCTCATCTTCTGTGACGAAAGTCAAAAAAAATATGAAGCATTTCTCTCCACACATCTTACAAACATAGCCGACATCCTTCTAGCGGCATTTCAAGTGGCTTGGTGATACGAAATTATATCGTCCAGTAAGTAATGCTATCTACTGGAAGATCCTAGAGGTGCAGTGATCGTAGAAACAATTCCGGTAGACGAGATTATGGTCAGTTGTATCCGATACTTAACAATTTTCTACGTTTGCATAATTTATCTGCTGAGTTTATAGGCTATGTTTACTAGCAGAAGTACCCATTCTTCAAACGGTCTTCGGTATTAATAACCAGACGTAATCAATTGAGCTACTGCTGCAATGGTTAGAGACTTGGAACCTGTTCGTCGACAAAGAAAAATGATTAGTTAAAATATGCTCTGAAACTAAATTTACCTAACGTGTACTTCCTGACGTGAAAATAAAATTGAACACCTCGTAGACGAAACGCAATACACGTCAAATAAAACTGACCTTCACTGGTGTGTCAAGTACCCATCCTGAGGAAGAACCCTTTAATAAATTATAAAGGCTTGTGGTGCATGAAAATTCAGGTTGTTTAGCCTTCAATGGCCCAAATTCCTAAAAGTAAAAAAAAAAAAAAAAAAAAAACTATTTCAATTCAGGAATTTTTGAAAATAATGTTTTTGTTTGGAGATATAATAGACTTTCTGTACGACATAACGGACATTTAAGTCGCGTGAAAAAAATCTAGGGTACCCCGTGACCCCCTTAGGCGTATTGATGAATTTTACATTTTTAGTTGATTCCGTAATAACCTTATAGCTAATTGCAAACGTTCACAGAAATTTAATAAATGATGTGGCTTTACTTCTTGCAAAAATAGATGGAAAGTTGGATGTCATCTTTTGAGATACTGTTGTCATGGTTACTGGCTTACATTCCTTCATCAGTTTATTAAATGAAATTAGTTTTCTGGGAATATCTCAGAAACTGTTGGTTTTAGAGCCTTAAAATGTAGTTTTCGTGGACCCTTTACGGCTACTTAGGGGCACCGAGTTTTGTTTCTGACACCAAGGGGCTGAAAATAAGCATTGTCTCGTCGTTGTAGGCCGTAGTATAATAATAATAATAATGAGAATAATAATAATATAACAAAATAGGGACCTTCCGTACCACACCCGCACGTGTAAATCGCGTGAAAAAAATTCTAGAGAACCCCTTGACCCCCTTAAGCGCATTATATGACATTGATGAATTTTACATCTTAATTTGGTTCCGTTATAACCTTATAGCCGTTTGCAATCTATATCAGTGATGTAATAAATATAATTGTATTGCGTCTTACAGCAATAGATGGACCTGTGAGATTCCGTTCCCATGGTTACCGGCTTGCATATTTCGTTATTGTATTAAATAAAATTAGTTTTCAGGAAATATCTCAAAAACTGTTGGATTTAGGGCCCCCGAGTCTCGTTTCTCTCATTGAGGGGCTGAAAATGAGCTTTGTCTCGCCCTTCTACGCCAATTTCAGCAAGTATTTTAAGGGGTAGGCCCCCTTTTATGAGAGGTACAGAGAAGAGTTACATCAAGGATTAGTGTCGTGCCTCTGAAGGATATCTGTACCAAATTTTACGTTGATCCACCCAGCGGTTCTCGAGTTATAAGGGATCAACCACTTTGTCCACAGACAGACAAACAGACAGACAGACAAAAAAAATATTTTCGCGCGCATCCGTCATATAACAGTCTGAAACGCGTAAATACGCAAATTTCCGTAGAAATTCAGAATAAGCAGACAAACTTTCATTTTTAGCCTATTTCCAATTTTGAAAAAATAGGCTTATGAGATCACCTTTTGTCCATGTGTGTGTGTGTGTGTGTGTGTGTGTGTGCGCGTGTGTGTGTGTATGTGAGGTGTGTGTGTGTGTCCCCCCCTAATAAAATCTAAACGGCTGGATCGATTTCAATGAAACTCGGTAAGTTCATAGCACTATTCCCGGCGACGTTGACCGTGCCCTTCAAATTTTGTTACGTCTCACCAATCCAACATGGCGGCTGTGCGAAATATTTCACTAGCATTCAATATCTCCGAAGCTATTACCGATATCGCCCTGAAATTATGTACGGTGATAAAGGGTACTACTAGAAGTTCACCTATGAGACTTTCAAAAACCTGGTGACTACAAAACCAACATGGCGGTCAAGCGAATTTGAGACTTTTAAATAGACTTTTCTCGCGATTTAACTATCCAAACGTAATGAAACTTGGTACAGCAAATTTTTATACACATTGTAATGCACTGAAGTCTAATTTAGTTCAATTGTTTACATAACCTCAAAATGGCGGCTGTGCGAAATATTTCACTGACATTCTATATCTCCGAAACTATTACAGATATCACCCTGCAATTTTGTACGTTTATAAAGGGTACTGATACAAGTTTACCTATGCAGATTTCATAAACCTGTAAAGTACAAAATGAACATGGCGACCAAGCGAATTTGAAATGTTTTAATAGACCTTTCTTGTGAGTTTACTCTCTGAGCGCAGTGAAATGAGGTACAGTAAATGATTTTGCAGATTGTAATGCATTGCCATCTAATTTAATTCAATTGTTTACATAACCTCAAGATGGCGGCTGTGCGAAATTTTAAAATTAAGTTTTTATTTCTTGTGTCGTAATCATGCGATCGAGGTGAAAGTTTGGATAATGAACCTAGGCAATAATTGTCCTTGAATGGTACATAATTCTATGGCCTAATATTTAGACAGTTCTCAATATCTATGAATCTTTTACAGCAACCAAACTGATTTTTTTTATGTTCATAGAGACTATGAACATATGTTCACCTAAAGGACTTTCAGTAGCCTGGTGAGCACAAATCCAACATGGCGGCGACGCAAAATATAAATATTTAAAAGGACGTTTCTCGCGAATTAACTATCCGAGTGCCGTGAAACATTGCACGTTAAATGCTTATACAAATGTTGATCCACTGGCATCTAATTTATTTCAATTGTTTGCATAATCACAAGATGGCTGCTGTGCGTAATTTTAAAATCTCGTTTGTACTTCTTGTGTTCTAATAATGCGATTGAGGTTTGAATACCACACGTACACAATAATCTTAATGTAATAGTACAAAAATAAAAATCCAACCTGGCGACCATCTGAAATATTTAGACGGTTCTCAATATCTACGAATCTGTTACAGCAATTAAACTTTAATTTTGTATGTTGATAGAGGCAATTAACATCAGTAGGATAATATCCTATAATATCATATATTATATGAAAATAGGCTGTATAGTTCTTCACGGAACTACTTGTTATATATAGAGAGATTGAACTTGTGGCAGTAGGTTTTTTTTGTGTTTCAATTGAGGGTAATTTCAGTGTCGATTAGTCATAACCCAGTATTATTTGCTCAACATAAAACATATATAATTTATTATTATAAGTGCTTACCGCTTATTATTCCCGTTCCCAAAGGGATCGGGGATGAGAGGTGATTACATTCTAATGAGGCGGAGAGGAGTTAATGAGAGATGAAATTAATGAAGATGAATGAAACTTGGTAAGGATGTGGAAGGAAGCGGCCGTGGCCCGTCAGAACGTACCGTTCCAGCATTCGCCTGGAGTTAAAAATGGGAAACCACGGAAAACCATTTCAAGGACGGTCGACGGTGGGACTCGAACCTATGTCTACCGAGTCCACAAAGAGCTTGGTCCCATGGCCTACCGCTGTGCATTAGCGAGCGTAGCTACGGCTGTCGGTATAATTTATTATTATAATTATTAATATTTTTATTATTGACAGTATAAATCCATACTGTAGTACACAATGGCTTTTAAACAGCCGAGACAATATTATTACGTTTTTATTGGAAACTTGATGTCGCAACTCATGAGTTTTCATAATGCTCGAGTTGCTGAAGTTACGGCAACGTTCTGAAGCAACATATATAGATGATCACTAAGATCCTGATCCCGCAAGCTAAGTAGTAAAGGTCTAGAGGTCATATCTGTACTGGAAATGGTAATGGGAATCGTTTGCACATGTCCAGCATGTCATTGTCACTTATTGGTTCCATCAACTAATTATATTAGCTGATTATCCCTATGAAAAAATCCTCAGCCTGCTTCCAGTCCCCGACAGGGTCAGGAATGGAATGAATGAAGCCCCCATCTAGCGGCGAGGATATGAAGTGTGCTGGCTGCCGAAGCCTGTCGCACTCCTCTGGGGCAATGATTCAATGAATGACAGATGAAAAGAAATGATAGTGGAGAGTGTTGCTGGAATTAAATTGTGACAGGGAAAACCGGAATACCCGGAGAAAAACCTGTCTGCCTCCGTTTTGTCCATCACAGATCTCACATGGAGTGACCGGGATTTGAACCACGGACCCAGCAGTGAGAGGCCGGCGTGCTGCCGCCTAAGCCACGGAGGCTATCCCTATAATAATTACTATTATATAATTAATTTCCCCGCTAACATTATGTTTTGTTTCTTCTCTTTGTTGCTGGTGTTATTGTTGTTCTTCTCCTTGGATCCACTACACCTCTAGGATCGTCCAGTAGATATACTTGCAAAGTGCCTTCGGTAAATGTCCGTCATTGCAATCCCTCTACATCATTCATCTGCATTTAGTAACTTTATATTTTTATCGGGAACTATAATGAGGAATAATTGTCTTCGTGACGTTAGAAATTGTACATCCCTAATCACATTCAAACGTACCTGCAGATATTTCGTCTCGAATTCGTAGGTCAACTAGAACATTTGTGTGGGACTGTGTGAGTGAATGGCAATAGTAGAACTTTGTTAAACATTCATAAATTGTTATTAGCGTATTTGAATTATGTTATAGCTTAGTTAATATCACATAATTGCCACTTAAATTCTATTATTTGGTAGGTTAAGAAGGACATATGTGAGTATTTATTTGTAATAAGTTGCATTCTGTGTGGTCAAGTGTAAGAGAAGGCCAAGAGTACTAACTTTGCCACAGTACATGCTTCAACAATAATAATAATAACTTTCGAATCAACCAGGATACTCCTCTTCTGCGGCCTCTACGTCTGACATTTGCCTTGTTCCATTAAATTATGCATTATATTAACTTAATTTGTTCATTCAACATGCTAATGATTTTAATTTTTTGAGTATTTATTGTTAAAAGTTCACAGTTTAAGGTAGCTCTGTGTTTGATCTACATGTATATATGTTAATATTTGAGTTCGAGCAGAATTAAAATACCTGACGCATGCTGCTGATGAATCTACAATCGTTGGTTTAGGACGCCTTCGAACTACCAACTAAGCCAATGTGATATATGCGCTTTATTCTCATTGCGTGAGCTTTTTTGCTAACAATTAGTCCCTTTCCTCATCTTCCTTCTAAGCACCTTATATTCAAACCTCGATCTCGATAGCCTATAAATGTGTTCAAATGTGACATCTTAGTTACTGGCTCGTTACAAAACCCCTCAAGGGCCGAATACCAGCCAACGTTGTCATCAATGCAAGTGAAAATACAATTTTAGGAATATTTCAGTTTCTCGGAGGCATTTTATGGGTTGATACTTTAATGACCCAGTGCTCCCCTACAATTGTCGACAGATGAAGCAATGGAGTTTAATTTTAAAGACAGGGGTTGAGTCGCATAGTAACAAACAAGTGGCGATTGTTGTTATCATTTAAATTCTACTAACTTAGCCTACGTAGTTCTAAGAACAAGCGTTAAGAATGAATGCCGTCGGAGCTGGACTTAGAATCTCCTGCACGCCATACAATGGGCTGACCGATTTTATGACAATAATCTACGATTGAGACAGGTCAACTCTCTAATGTTGTACAGCATGAATAAAGAAAGCTATGGCAGCAACGGCCTGATACCTGTGACTTTACTTGAAAAAGCTTGTAGTTTAACGTGACCGTTAATCTTGAGATCATGAGCCACGGGACCTCCTTTTTACGTGGAATCCGAACCACAGGACATGGCATTTCACTTCGAAAATCTCACATGCATTGACCGGGAATCGAACCCGGACCGCCTTGGTG
This sequence comes from Meconema thalassinum, assembly GCA_946902985.2. Classification (NCBI taxonomy): domain Eukaryota; kingdom Metazoa; phylum Arthropoda; class Insecta; order Orthoptera; family Tettigoniidae; genus Meconema; species Meconema thalassinum. Next base: position 655,681,426 of record OX336390.1, read on the forward strand.
AGAGGCATACAGCTAGACCGCTGAGCCACCACGCCCCCCGACTTTACTTGAAGATGCTAGTTCACCCACGTAACTAATCACATAATCTCACATTAATACGTTTAATAATGTAAGAAAGTCTAAAGGCTTTACCTTTAACCTGTATGAAAGTAAAACAAGAAGTTCCGTGACGAACAAAAGAGCCTACTTTTCTTAAAATTAAGATTCATGCCAATGATTAATCTACAGTATATGAACTTATCTCGAATAATGACGAGATTAAGTTGGTAATATCGAAATGTCTAATTTGTACGAAATATACCTGGTGTAATGTAGCCTAATAGAGCACTACAGTTGGCAGCCCTGGTGACTGAATATAATCTTAGTTCCATCTCTTAAGGTACAGAATACAAAATTTGGTTGAAGTCCAATGGACGTTACATGCAGTTAGACATTGGATGTATCAGCCCGCGTAAAAGCATGTTGGCAACAATGTCATGCGTGTGCTGGTCAGAAATAATCTGAAATATTATTATATCTTGTTGTGCCAATTTTGGATGAAATCCATTTGTTAGTATAGAAGTTACATGTATTTTAAAATAGGACCTGTCAGCAGGCTTAGAATCATGTTGGCAACACTGACTTATATTAATTACTCCAAATTAATCTAGAATGTCAGGTGCTATACGCGTGCAAAGTATAGAGTTGTTGGCTTGCATACTTAGTGATATATTTATATTAGGGTAAAATGATATAGACAGCATTTATTAACAGTTGGCAGCCCTGATGCTCTTAAGAATACGTATAGTCATATCTGTTATGTTACACAGAGCACATATGAAATTTGGTTGAAATCCAACTGATAGTATAGAAGTTACATGTATTTAAAAATTGGTCCTATCAGCAGGCTTAGATTTATGTTTGTAGAACTGACGTATATAAGTTACTCCAAATTAATCTAAATTGTCAGGTACTATACGTGTGCAAAGTTTAAAGCTGTCGGCTTGCAAACTTTCTGATATATTGGTATTTGGATTAAAAAAAAAATAGAGAGTGCAATTATTAACAGTCGGCAGCCCTGGTGGTCCTTAACAATACGTCCAATCATATCTGATTATGTGCACATATTGCATACAAAATTTGGTTGAAATCCAATTGATAGTGTAGAAGTTATATGCATTTAACGATTGGACTTATCAGAAGGCTTAAAATTATTTTGGCAACACTGTCATGTATGGCCTCCTGGAAATTGAACTGTAATAGTATTATCTACAAGTGTGCCAATTTTGGAATAGCTCCCATGCATTAACTTCCAAGATATCCAACATGGAGCACACATTTCCAGTGCATTGTTTCAGCAGTTGGTAGCACTGACAACATTTTCAAATATGGACTTGAGTTATTCCGGTATACATCTTTACTCATACTAAATTTGGTTTCGATTGCTGCAGCCGTTTAGGAGTTGATAGGGGGGACACATACAGGCAGACAGACAGAAGGACAGACAGACACACACACATTTTCCCGGATCGATCTCATAAGTCTTCTTTTCCCTCATTTTTGAAAAATGTGAAAAGTAGGCTAAAAATTAGGGGATTTTGGTTTGAGACCCGATTGTGGTCCTTTCCCAAAACTCGCTGTGCTAAAACAAATGATCCTTGTCATCTGTGAAGCAATCGATTCAAAAGCAACTACTTTAACAACACTGGACACTTTCTGGATGTTACATGTGGTGACGTGGCGACAACCTGGATGGTTGCATAGGAGTGCTGGATATTTTGCGTTGGGAAAAAATACAGGGAGATGAGAGGACAATGTAAGGAAAATGTGGTGAAGACCTTCCAAAGTTGTCAAAAATGACATATGGGACAAAGAAGGAATCGAACTGAACACAATATATTAAAAGAAAGTGAGGAACGCTGATGCCCCAAGCAATGCAGTATAATAAAGCTGGGGAAATATTTTAGAAATACGACATTGAATAAGGCACGAATGTGGATACGTATGTCAACAAACTGTCTTTAAATTGAAACAGATTAGTTGTTTAGTTAAAAAATGTTTGTACGGCCTGACTCCCAGAGCCCTGAAATATAGTTGGAATCTGGCTTTAACATTGAAGTAAACTATGGAGTACTCTTACAACTTGGGAAGTCAGATAGTTGGTCGAAAGTACTTAACAATGGACCGGGTGAGTTAGCCGTGGTCGTTACGGCATGACTGCTGGCAGTCGCTCACATCCGGGAGGCGAGGAGGTTCGAATCCCCCCGCCGGCAACCTTGGAGATGGTCTTCTGTGGTTTCCCATGTTCCTTCCAGGAAAATGCCGGGGTTGGTCCCTAACAATAGGCCACAGCCGCTACCTTCCAACTCCTCGTCCTTACCTTCCCACTTCCCTCCCCAACGGTACTTGTAGCTCACCCATTGGGTGTCCGTCTCGAAGCAGCTACAAAACTGGCGAGCCGAACATGTCCTCGGACACTCCCGGCAGTAAAAGCCATACGCTAAAAAAAAACTTAACAATGGGAATATTTCGTATGCCCATTTGCTTTCGCATAATGCTGAGTTGAAAATCCATTAAAATTCCTAACATTGGTATGATTTAAACTTGCACACTTTTCAAAATTTTCGCATAGCGAAGTAGAAGGTGACCGATCATCTTGCGGAAACTTGGGACAGCGTCCCTAGCGATGTGTTAGTAAGAGGCCTAGCCTCGATGTGGACGACTGATGGTTGAAGTGGGGATGGGGCGATGAGTGAAGAGAAGGCTAGTTTATATAGGGACTTCGAAGCTGGCAGATGAGGAACGTGGCGTGCCAGTGGTACGTTGTAGCTGTAAAAATCTGGAATAGTTGACGTAACCAGTGCGTATAGTCTACGTCCATAGTTAGACCAATGCTCCACCAATCAGTGCAGGCGCGGATCTAGAGTTTGGCTTGGGGGGGTCACAGAATCGACAATGTTAAGAAAAATGGTATCACTAACAACGCAATCACAAAAGAACCAAACGTACAAAACCAGACCAGACCAACCGTTTTTGCAAGCTACATGGATAGAAATTTGATGCGTTTAGCGCACCAAAAATATTCGTACAAATTGCAACGGCGTGTTTTGCAACTTTTACATCGAGCTTCCAGAAAAGTATCAAGGTACGTTACAGTTTCGGCAAGTCCAGTTGGTACCGACAACGGAAGAAAGTCACAGCTTAAATTGCCAAACAAGCTTGCAGTTTGGACGTCGGCAAAATTTTTTGGTGCAAAAAAAAAATCCTTTCCGTGCATTGCTGCGCATTCATCGTGACATCACTACAGACATCGATTCGGTAATCACAAGGTTGGCTAAACAAAATAGACTAGTTGATTTTGTTACATAAATAATATAAAATAAATAAAAATAAATAAATAATATGAAGTTGTAAATATGTACAGTACAGTACATAACAGTAACAGAACATAATAATTGCATTAAAGATATTTTCAGTATTGAATAAAATGAAAAAAAAACTGTTTTTCAGTTAAAATTCGTTAAGTTCTATTTGTCTGGTTATTGTGTTTTCGTTTTTTAAGTTTGCAAAAAAATTGGTCTCCGTTTGGGGAGGGGAGTCATGACCCCCCGTGACCCCCCCCCCCCCCCCTGAATCCGCGCCTGAATCAGTGTCAGGAACACAGTATGATGCCGCGAAGAAGGGAGAGGTTTGGCGTCACCTCCATGACTCAGTCAACAGATTGTCAGCAAGCCGACCAGATGTGTCTACAACAAACATAAGCCAGGCCTAAGTGATGTACCCAATTTTCAAAATAAAGCAACTTTATCTATTTAAATAATAGTAGTTACATCTTTAAATTAATTCACTTCACTAACAGCAGAGAAATGACGAGGGAAGGTAGATAGCTTAATTTAATAACTCAAACCGTAATGGGGAATCGTAACGCTGAACTATATTTGTATTCTACGAAAACCGAACAATCACTTACGGAGATAGTTTTAGTATTCTCCTAACTAGCTTCTTTCGGGAAAGTAATTTCTACAATATTAAAAAAGAGTGGGCAATACAACTGAATGAGATTGATGTAAACACAACTAGATGAGAGCATCCTCTATCATTGCTTGGTAGGACATATAATTATGTATGGGATATTTCTATCATGAGGATTTATTAATTGCAAATGAATGGGCTACTTGTGCAATTTGTACCAAAAATCATTCATTATCCAAATTATTTGAAGAATAACAATAATAATAATAAAAACGCCGACTTACCAAAATTGGCTCTGCAGGGGTTCTGCAAAATTTCAGTAAATCTCCTGGCACGAGGATGAACACTAGAATGAAGACGGAATTTTACTTTCCATCTACGTTTTCATGAAGGAGAACTAGACGGAGAAGAAAAAGCACAACAATATCATAATCGTCATCAACATCAGCATCTTCAAAAGAAGAATCTGGAACAGAGGATTGTTCTAATTTCATTTTCGGGTGATGGCCATGCTGGTTATGTTCTGTGTAGTTACTGTATGGAAGTCGAACGTGGTGTAAGTTTCTATAATTGTGTTATTAATAACTTTCTTCGGCTTTTCCCAATTAATTGGGGTCTCAGGAGCCAACCAGCCTCATTTTGGTTTTGGCCGGGCTTTTAAGGCCGGATGCTCTTCCTGACGCCACGTGATTTCTCAAGTGAAAATTCCACCCTGCTGTCACCGGGATTCGAACCACGGTCGTCCGGGTGAAAGACGAGCAGCTAATCCACTGCGCCATCACGCTCCCCGATAATTGCGTTATTAATGTTCCTTGAAACTTAAGGGCGCCTGGAATTCTCAGAATGCTAATATAACGGGACTTAGAGTGATAATTCCTAATACATTATATTCGTTGGGAATATTTAAAATGAACCCTGCACGTAACGCTGGATTGAGGTGCGCACAACTCAATTCCTAGGGATTAGGATCATCAGAATATCCAACAGAAATCCTGGAATTAAATGGATTCAGACTGTCAATTGCAATAAAATGAGCTGTGTTCCTGCTCCTAATGCCAGTTAGTTTGATGGAAGCCAACACTCACATGTAACATTGTGGCTTAGCTAATTGTACAGACTTCGTACGACAGGAATAGCCAACCACAAATGAACATTAACTTTGATTTGATGTTAAACGTTGCTGTCCGCAAATCACGGCATATCACGGCCCAAATTAAACCAGAAGTCAGGTTGGTGAAATAACCAATTGTTTTGAATTTTGATAACAACTATGGGCCTGTTCTCATCTCCTCTTCTGTGGATCAGTTTTAGACCACCCGTTCGATTCTTGGTCCAGAATGTCGGAGTAATGAGGGCAGACTATATCCACGGGACTTTGAGTTGTGGGATGTAGGCTCGTCAAAGATTTCTTGTATCACATTTGGTGATTACCAAACGAACATAGTTCTCAGTCATGGGTACCTAAAATAAATTTGGTTTCGTTGTTAGGTAGCACTGCAAGCGGAAAATCTAATTGCTGAATAGGTAGCAAATATGGCTCGAACTCAAAAGGTAGCAGATGAGATTATTATGTATATATTTTGCTATGTTATGCTCAACTATGTAGCGCGACTGAACATATTTTCTCAGATGAATTTGAATTAGATATATTTTATTCCCAAAAGCTCTTCATTCTCACACTATGAGTCTTGTTCCTCTCTGGTGTCCATGCGGTAGTGGCTCTCATCTGGGGGTTAACAGAAAAATGATGCTTGTTCACCAATGATCTGAATCTAGGTCTGTCCCATTAAATTTCGTTTCTTACGTTGATTTCTAGAACGTAATTTTCAATCTATATGTTGTGCCCGTTTAGACAGAAGTCCAACGACCACATAAGCATTTCACCAAAAGTCAGTCAGCACGAGAATCTAAACATCTCAGGGCGCCATATGGGTTAAAGTGACGACAACTAGATTTAAAAAAATGCTTTACTGATTTTCGGCTCGATGCAACAATAAGGATAGAAGAAGACTTTGAAAATAGCACAATTCCTAAAATAATCTCATTTTATTAAAATTTTTAAATTTACTGTAAAGAAATGCCAGAATAGCATTAGGAATGCATGAAGAATCATACATTTATGTACAACAAAAATACAGGGTTACCAACACAGGAATACTTGAATTTGAACGAAAGCCAGAATGTCTGTCATGTTGACTTTGTTCAAATTATATTTATTTACAGTAATAGGTTCTTCAGGGCAAATTAAATTGTCCAGCCTGAATCCTAAATTATTAGCATTCACTTGTTGAAAGCAAAATTAAATTGTTACACTCGTTGTAAAAAATCACTTGGTTTCTGGTTTCATTTTGTTGCCAAAATAACTATCACTTTCCAGGAATCATCATTCCAAAAATTGGTACATTTTTAGGTCATAACAATGGGTTTAACACAACATCAACTTATAGGACATCTGAGCATCTTTGAAAAATAATGCTTAAACAATATGAGCATGGATTCGAAGAACTTCGATGTTGAGCAGAAAATTTATTTTATCATCTGTTCTCGATCCAAAATAATAATTCTGAGTGCATGACTCGACTATTAATTCAAGGTTAAAATTATTAACAAAAACATGAATTCTTTCAATGTTAATTTAACCATCCAATCATTCAAATATTATTTGAAAATATTATTCAGAAAATTGTTAGCAAAATAGTAACAAATACTATTATCAAAAGTTGCAATTCTTTGACAGAATATGAAAATGTTAGTCTTTACATTATTTTACATTTTATAATATTTATAATATTAATAGGTTCACAAATATCCTTTAAATGGTAGTGGCTGTTCATGAAATAACAGTATTAATTTATTTATAGCATCGGCCCATTCTATTTAAATGTGTCAAAAATCACATGATCATATTTATCATTAGACAAACGGTAAGGTCTCATTATAATGAAAGGTTAATTTTAATAACAAATTCAGGTTGACAAGTACAGGGAAAATATTTATAGAACACCAGAATCAACTATGAATCAACTGATATGGTTTCATAAAATAACCCTTGGTTATCAAATTCGACGAAAGTGTGGCTTGTAACTATATTTTCAATTCCCGACATATTTATAAAAGTCATCTAACCACAATGGTTGATGCTTCATGTAACGACGATTTCATTCCTGTTACTTAACTGCACAACCAGAATGACAAAATTCAATTGTTTCCACACATAATATTTATTCCCAAATTATACATAATCATGATAATCAAGCCCTTGCTTGTTATCCAGACTGGAAGATTAAGAAACTAGTAAGCTCCTTCAATTAGTTTACTGTAAATTCACCATCATATTAAATCTTAATTTTTTCACATCGTGTCTATTCATGGTCAAACGTTCTATCAAATGACGTTACCCAAATTATTTATATTTATATAAACTCTAGTAAAACCTTAATTTAAAAATTCAATTTGTATCCAATATTATCACTTTCCGTGTCTTCTACATGATTTGACTGGGTAATGCAATTATCAAATGCTTCCCATATTGTATTCTGTTAGTAGAATGTGGGCGTGCGTTTAACCACTAACCTTCGGAAAAGCAAGTATCCGATATAGTGAACTGTTTCGAATATAAATTTTATAAATTCACACTACATGATATTAGAGAGCTTTGGTAACAGATCTGATGTTCTAGATGTTCTTGGGTAGAGTCAGCGCTATGCACAGCTGGCCCCTTATATTATTATTATCTCAGAAAAATTGAAAATAAAAATTATTATTATTAAATCATCATCATTATTATTATTATTTACAAAACTGGAGTTAACTTCAATAAACTATTCGAGAAAAGAACAACTTGACTTCTTAAACATGGAAAAACATCCATTCCTCAACTTAAATTTATTTTAATATTTACAGATACGACGGCTGATGACCGCGATTAGAAAAATGACAAAATCAAATAAAATGCCCATGATGCTTGTCCATAGATTCAAGTCATTGAATCGACATGTTTGAACGTAGAAAATACTCGCAACTAGGCTTCCCATGCCTCGCAGAATCATTTGCAACAGCAAATTACCAAAGAAAAATTGTGTTGATAAGATTGTAGAACAAGATGTTCAGCAAAGAACATATAGCCTACTTTCTCCTAAATGTATGGGTATATTTATAACTCTTTGTCCTCATCCCTAAATCCTCTACCACCATGTAGTGTTTGTTTTCTTTTATATTGATAATTAGCCAGTAAGTGTCAAAATCAATATTATATACTTTATGATGATTGAATAACAAAACTACTAACTTATTGTAATGCATTCACGTCCGTTAATCTCTATATTAAGCCAGCCTGCAAACTTAAGAATCTTTCGTTTTGGGTACTTTCCCCTTTAAAAAATCCGCGCCAATCACAGTAAGTTGTTGCAGCGACCTAGCAGTGAATTAATATTTTTATGTTCGACCCTAACTATTATGTGTCAGAAAACTGTATCATAATTAGGCTCATTATAACACTATTTTTCATTATGAAACAGTTTCTCCCACCAATCAGAGCTCAAGAAACTGTTGTGTGACCAATTAGATAAGGATACCTTCGCGCATGCGTTCAAAATCCAACATGTCTATATAAATTACCGAAATTGCACCGTCCATATGTTCCCGTAAATAAACTGAGACAAGAAATGGCACTGTACCTTAATATCTCCAAAATCAATTTCTACACAGCGCGTGGTTTTGAAACGACTTCGGTGACAGTTTTACTGAATACTGGAGCACAATCTGAACATATGGCATTGAAGCACACAGAGCGCATGCGTCGGTTGTCCAGAGAGCTTAGGACACAGAGATATACTACCCACCGCAGCACCCGATCACAACAGTCTAGTGACTGAACAGATATTTATGAATATTTATGTTAAAACATATAATAAAGTTATAATTATCGTCGAACATAAACAGTCGTATGCAACTCCCCTATAATGGTAATTAAAACACTCGTATGGAAATTATAGCTGCCGCCCCGGAGGTCCTGGGTTCGATTCCCGGCTCTGCCACGAAATTTGAAAAATTGGTACGAGGACTGGAACGAGGTCTACTCAGCCTCGGGTGGCCCAAATGAGTAGAGGGGGTTCGATTCCCCCTCAGCCATCCTCGAAGTGGTTTTCCGTGGTTTCCCACTTTGTCTTCGGGCAAATGCCGGGATGGCACCTTCTTCAAGGCCACGGCCGCCTCCTTCCCTCTTCCTTGCCTATCCATCCTCACCATCCCTTACCTTCCCTCATGAGGCCCCTGTTCGCTTTGCAGGTGAGGCCGCCTGGGCGAGGTGCCGATCCCACCTCGCCAGTTGTATCCCTTCTGATTCGATGTTCCCAGCTCTAGGACACTGCCCGTAGAGGCGGTAGTGGTGAGTTCCCTCGCTGAGTCTGTGGGTTCCACCAACCTGGAGGGTAAACGACAAAAAAAAAAAAAAAAGGAAATTATAAAACTACTCGTGTCTTAATTATGGCCATTATAGGCTCGTTGCATAATGTACTAATCTTGTACGCCTCTGGGTGTTCAATGAGCAGGCAGTTTAAAGTAGCCAGGAGGGAGGTGATCCTGCTGGCAGTATTCAAAGGTAATCGTAGCGCGATCGTGGCTAATAGTTGAACTACCAGTATTACAAAATTGCCATACTTCTGAAGGCCAGGTATTTACACAGCCGTATGTTTTGAACAATATTATCCACATAACCCACAAGAGGACAGCACCGTACAGAGACATTAAGAAGGCTGTGGTTGATGACAACGTGTATCTAGTTCTTCTATTCTCCTTTTCCTAATGTCTTTTGTTTATGTGCAATGCTGGGACTGTGATTTTATTAATACACGAGTGTATACATTAGCCTCCCCTTTGAGCTAAATGACATTTTATTCAGTATCTGTGGTAAGAACTTGTGCACATCATTTGTAAAAGAATTCAAGAAAAAAGAAGGTCATCTGTAGCAGTATTCGATACCCAGTCAACTGCGTGACAGATTAACACGCTAGGCTAGCCCGGAGATAACTATATCCTTAACATCGTGGTGTTCTTAACTGATATATTAGATGCAACCTGTTGGCAAATAATGACTTGAAATAAACTATTTCTTCACTGCAGTACAACTTCAATATAGATCATTTCATACAAAGTTTATATTATTGTATCAGTAGGGTATATCACATATAACATACTAAAACTACTGTAATATAAGACAGGCTCATGAGGACAGCTGCCATCTTGTCGTGTGGCAGAGACGGCTCAGCTCTTTTAAGCCACTCATACAGTATAATATTATAATATTAAATTATAATAAATAACGGATCACGACCTTCAGGATAGCTTAAACCACCCTAGGCTCGATAATCGGAATTGGTAGGTCTTAAGCTATTGTTTATAATGGTTGCATGATTCACACGGCCGCCATCCTGAAATGGCAAGGCCAATGACCTTGAAGTTTGGGTGAAAGACGCATCCTATATAAAGGTATGTTGTCACCAAATTTGGTAGAGATCGGATGATGAGTTTAGCCGTAATTTGAGTTTACGTTTTGAACGTTTGAGTGGCCGCCATTCAGTTTTGGTAAAGATGGCGGCGATATAAAATATGACACTGAGGTGCCCTTTGCTAGTGCTACCTCTGTACCAAATTTCGTTCAATTCGGTTTCACCATGTTCGAATTGATAGGGGGGGGACAGACATTCAGAGTACACACACTCACTCACACACACACACACACACACACACACACACACACAGACTCACACACAGACAGACACACAATTTTTCGCCCTGTGTTGATCTCATAAGTCTACTGTACTTTCATTTTTTGCAAAAATCGAAAGTAGGCTAAAAATGAGAATTCCGGCTAACTACGCATAAGAATAATGCTAATTGTAGCTTACATTCTTGTAGATCTTGATGTATCCCCCAGGGGCTCACATCTTGTGGGCGTGGGTTGGCGACCACGGGGCCCCAGCTGAGTCCGGCATTGCTTCCACTTACTTGTGCCGGGCTCCTCTCTGTCTTCTTTCCTGTCGACCTCACTTGGTCAACTCTTGTTCTCTTCTGACCCCGACGGTATTAGGGTATCCGAGGCCTAGGGAGTCACTTCCTTTCCCGCCTTAATTGGCCCTTGTCTCATCTTTTTTGATACCCTTCTTCTGCGAGGGGTCAGCCTTCTTTTTCTCTTCCTTTTACCTCCTGCCTTGTGCTCTAGGCCCTTAAGGAGGCAGGGTGTATGTAGCGCCACCACTTCTGGTGCACCCTAGATAATGCTACACCCTCAGGGGCTCACGGCTGGTGAGTTCGGGAGTTGGCGACCCCGAGGGATTCCTGAGCTGGGTCCGTTTTCCCTTTTTGTCCCTTACCTTTGGGGCGGACCCTCTCCTCTTTCACTTTCCTATCTGCCTTTCATGGCTCTCCTTCCTTCCAAGTCCCTCCATCCGCCTTCTTCGCGGGTTGAGGGCATTTCTTTTCCTCCTGTCCTTTATTTGCCTTATTCTCCTTTAGTTTTCTATTTCTTCTTCTAGTATGTTGGTTAGTAGTTAGTTTTAGTTTTACGTTCGCTTTTCATTTTCATCTTCACGATCACCCAAACCATCAGGGGCCGATAACCTAGATGTTAGGCCCCTTAAAACAACAATTAACATCATCATCATCATCATCAGATCTTGATGTAGAAGATAATCTGGTTAAATCCAGACCATTCCAGTCTTCAGTCCCCATTTGGACTCGTACTTAAATCCTGGCATCGGCCTTCATTTTATACCCGCAATTTGTCTAGCAAGACATAGCGGTGATTATATTCGTTGCGTGGTAATAATCTAGATGTTAACTGTTCATGATGGCAGCTCTAACAGCCGTAGTTAATTTCTTGAAAGGGACTAGATCTATTTGATCCATGGCAAAAATATCAGATGTAACACAGACCCAGCCGTGGTGCATTCAGTACAGTTTATCGCGCTAACAATCTTATTCAGCTTTGGTAACAGATCTGATGTTCTAGATGTCCCTGGGTAGAGTCAGCGCTATGCACAGCTGGCCCCTTATGTCGGCTAAGCGATCTTTACCAAGCAAGAAAGGTATTTGTAAAAGTACTGACATGTGATCTTGATTGGTCATTCAGTCACCAAGACAAAGCTTGTCTCTGGTAATTGGACATGAAAATATTCCAATAATAATTATGGACTGTGGAAAGTTTATATACTAAGTCTATCATATGTCCGTTAACTGTTTGATATTTACCAGTATTGACTGCAAAAAAAAAAAAAAAAAAAACACAAGTAGTTCCGTGAAGAACTATACAGCCTATTTTCATATATCCTACTCATGTTAATTGCCTCTATCAACATACAAAATTTCAGTTTGATTGTTGTGATAGATTCGTATATATTGAGAACCGTCTAAATATTTCAGATGGTCGCCAGGTTGGATTTTTATTTATGTACTATTACATGAAGATTATTGTATACGTGTGGTATTCAAACTTCAAGAGAATATTGTAGTTTAACGTGACCGTTAATCTCGCGATCATGAGCCACGGGACCTCCTCTTTACGTGGAATCCGAACCACAGGACATGGCAATTCACTTCGAAAATCTCACATGCATTGACCGGGGATCGAACCCGGTCCGCCTTGGTGAGAGGCAGACAGCTTGACCCCTGAGCCGCCACGCCCCTATTCAAATTTCAATCGCATGATTAGGACACAAGAAGTAAAAACGAGATTTTAAAATTTCGCACAACTGCCATCTTGTGGTTATGAAAACAACAGAAATAAATTAGATGCCAGTGGATGAATATTTGTATAAACATTTAACGTGCAACGTTTCACTGCACTCGGATGCTTAAATCACGAGAAACGTCCATTTTAATATGAATATTTTGCGTCGCCGCCATGTTGGATTTGTGCTCACCAGGTTACTGAAATACCTATAGGTGAACTTATGTTAATAGCCTCAATGAACTTTAAAAATTTCAGTTTGATTGCTGTAAAAGATTCGTAGATATTGAGAACCGTCAAAAAATATCGGATGGTCGCCATTTTAGATTGTGATATGTATAGGCCATAGCGTTATGTACCATTAAAGGAATATTATTGCGTAGCTTCCTTATTCAAACTTTCACTTCGATCGCATGATTACGACACAAGAAATAAAAACATAATTTTAAAATTTCGCACAGCCGCCATCTTGATGTTATGTAAACAATTGAACAAAATTAGATGCCGTTGCATTACAATATGTATAATCATTTACTGTACCAAATTTCACGGCGCTCAGATGGTTAAATCAAGAGAAACGTCTATTAAAAGTTTCAACTTCGCTTGGTGCCATGTTTGTTTTGTACTTTACAGGATTTTGAAAATTACACAGATAAACTTTTAGCAATGCTCTTTATCACCGTACAAAATTTCAGGGTGATATCTGTAATGGTTTCAGAGATATAGAATGGCAGTGAAATATTTCGCACAGCCGCCATTTTGAGCTTATGTAAACAATTGAACTAAATTAGACGTCAGTGCATTACAATGTGTATAAACATTTGCTGTACCAAGTTTCATTACGTTTGGATGGTTAAATCGCAAAAAAAGTCTATTTAAAAGTCTCAACTTCGCTTGGCCGCCATGTTGGTTTTGTATTTACCAGGTTTTTGAACGTCTCATAGGTAAACTTCTAGTAGTGTCTTTTATCACCGTACAATATTTCAGGGTGATATCGTTAACAGTTTCGGAGATACTGAATGCTGGTGAAATATTTCGCACAGCCGCCATGTTGGATAGGTGCTGCAGAATAAAATTTGAAGGACACGGCTGGGGTCGGCCTGAATGGTGCTATGATCTTACCGAGTTTCATTGAAGTCGCTCACACACGAATCACACACGCACACACAGACACACGGACAAATAAATGGTGATCTCATAAGCCTATTAGCCTACTTTCGATTTTTGCAAAAAATGAAAGTAGACTTATGAGATCAACACAGGGCGAAAAAAGTGTGTCTGTCTGTGTGTGAGTCTGTGTGTGTGTGAATGTGTGTGTGAGTCTGTGTGTGTGTGTGTCTGTGTGTGTGTATGTGAGTGTGTGTACTCTGAATGTGTGTCTCCCCTATCAATTCGAACACGGTGAATGCGAATTGAACAAAATTTGGTACAAAGGTAGCACTAGCAGAGGACACCTCAGTGTCATGTTTTATATCGCCGCCATCTTGACGGAAACGTAATGGCGGCCACACAAATGTTCAAAGCTTAAATCAAATTACGACTAACCTAATCATCCGATCTCTACCAAATTTTGCAACAACATACCTTTATGGGGGGAGCATCCTTTGACCAAACCAATAGGCCATCAGCGTAATAGTTTGCGGATGGCGGCCATCTTTGTGTGAAAATCGATTCCCCCTATTAATTCGAACACGGTGAAACCGAATGGAACGAAATTTGGTACAGAGGTTGCACTAGCAAAGGGCATCTATGTGTCATGTTTTATATCGCCGCCATATTGACGGAAACGTAATGGCGGCCACACAAATGTTCAAAGCTTAAGTTAAATTACGTCTAACATAACCATCCGATCTAAACCAAACATTGCAACAACATTCCTTTATGGAGGGAGCATCCTTAGACCAATCTAATAGGTTATTAGCCTAATAGCTTGCGGATGGCGGCCATCTTTATGTCAAAATTTATTCCCCCTATTAATTCGAACACGGTGGAACCGAATGAACGAAATTTGGTACAGAGGTAGCACTAGCAAAGGGCACCTCAGTGTCATGTTTTATATCGCCGCCATCTTGACTGAAACGTAATGGCGGCCACACGAATGTTCAAAGCTTAAATCAAATTACGATTAACCTAATCATCCGATCTCTACCAAATTTTGCAACAACATACCTTTATGGAGGGAGCATCCTTTGACCAATCTAATAGGTCATTCGCATAATAGTTTGTGGATGGCGGCCATCATTGTGTCAAAATTAATTCCCCCTATTAATTCGAACACGGTGGAACCGATTGAACGAAATTTGGTACAGAGGTAGCACTAGCAAAGGGCACCTCAGTGTAATGTTTTATATCGCCGCCATCTTGACGGAAACGTTATGGCGGCCACACAAATGTTCAAAGCTTAAATCAAATTACGATTAGCCTAATCATCCGATCTCTAGCAAATTTAGCAACAACATACCTTTATGGTGGGAGCATCCTTTGACCAAACTAATAGGTCATCAGCTTAATATTTTGCGGATGGCGGCCATCTTTGTGTGAAAATCGATTCCGCTTATCAATTCGAACACGGTGAAACCGAATGGAACGAAATTTGGGACAGAGGTAGCACTAGCAAAGGGCTCCTCAGTGTCATGTTTTATATCACCGTTATCTTGACGGAAACGTAATCGCAGCCACCCAAATGTTAAAAGCTAAAATGTAATTACGACCAACCAAATAATCTAGTCTCTACCAAATTTTGCAACACCATATCTTTATGTGGGAAACATATTCAGACCAAACTGCAAGAACATCAGCCCAATAGTTTGCAGATGGTGGCCAAGTATGTGTGCAAATCGATTTCCCCTATCAATTCAAACACGGTAAAACCGAATTGAACGTAATTTGGTACAGAGGTAGCACTAGCAATGGGCACCTCATATTCATGTTTAATATCCCTATAGCACGTTGTATTTCAACAAGCTACTACAACCAACATTCAATGATACTCCTTGAAAAGGACAAAGAGTTATAACAATACCCATGCATTTAGGAGAAAGTAGGCTATATGTTCTTTACTGAACATCTTGTTATTTGTGAATTTATGTGCAGGATAGTTTCCGACTGTTTTCCTGTACATCTTTTCTCTACCGATCTGTGCATTGAAGTCGCCCATGAGGAGTTTGACGTCATTCCTGGGGACTTTGGACATCACTGTGTCAAGGGTCGACCAGAATTTTTTTGCGGACTGTGGATCGCTCTTGTTACTTTGGTTAGTGGGGCGTGTGCGTTGATCAGTGTGTACTTTTGTTGGCGCTCCGGAAGCGCATGCTCATCAATCTGTTGTTTGCTGGAGTAACTTCTTCTAAGGATTCTACTATGGTCTTGTGGAGCATGAAGGCCATCCCCAGAAGTGGAGCGCCTTTGGCAACGCGCCTGTCAGTCTTGCTCTTGAACAAGCGGTAAATGCCGTAGTCCATGGTGTCTTCATCTGTGATACGTGTCTCCTGCAGCGCGAGGATTAGAAGCTTCTGTCTATCGAGTTCTGTCACTAGATTGTGCAACTTTCCAGGCTGTATGAGAGTGTTGATGTTTAGAGTGCCTACATATGTTGGTGTCTTATGTGGAAGTTTGCCAGCGAACTCCGATTTTCTATGTGGCCGTGGTTGCCCGGGTCCCCCAGAGTCCGAACGCCCGGGTGCCGTCAGTTGACGGGTGGATTGGTTACCTCCTGGGGTAATAGTGTTATTATTTGCACGCGCCATGGTTACTTGTAAGAAAAGGGGTCTAGTGGTTATCCACTAGGTTTCTTAGAACCAGGGATTGTTAGTTCCTGGAGCATATTTACAGCCGCACCACATGGTGAACAGACGCTGACCATAAGCCGCCCAATCTGGGAACAAACGCTTTTGGATTTCGAGTTCTTTGTTGGTGGGGAAACCACCTGGCTCTTCCGCTCCATCCATCGTTGGGAATCTTAGATTCCTCTTCCGCCATCAGGACCGTTGACCAATTTTCACCTAGTAACCCTAGGCAGGGGCCCTTACAGGGTGCTACCATCCGGAGCCAGATGGACCCAGGTTTTTTAACGAGATGTTACTCCTCCCCCTCCTCCTTCCTCATCACTTAGGAGATGAGGCCCCGGGCTTGGGACCGGCAGTGACGGAGTTTATTATTATTATTATTATTATTATTATTATTATTATTATTATTATTATTATTATTTGGTAGATGCAATAGTTTTCATTTTATCAGCTAGGACATGCTAGTGCCTATATTTATAATTTATGACTGCGGGTATACGATCGGTACGGGTGGTGCTGAGAAATTGTATTCTAGGCAGTCAGTGAATGTAAATAGTGAGACAGAAGTTACTTTTGGGTTTGAAATGCTGAAATAACACTCTGCCTCAGTGAAGAAAGCAATAGCTATCTTGAAGTTCAACTGTACCATCATCTTTGACAACACGCATTTCTGGACATATGTTCATATGAAGGTTTTCTCCTGAATTTCGTACGTATAGTTTCCGTTCACTCTGTCTAACATCCTTGGCAGAGGAGCTTGCTCTAGCGATAAGTGATATGATAATGAAATTGACACGATGTGACACATCGTACATTGCTGTAACACAAGGGATAATGTATTATAACGTAAAATACATTTAAATACAGAAAATAAACTCCTTCCTTGGTGATTTCTCTTTCGTTTACTCTCCGGGAGATCATGCATGAAGATATCAATCGTACAGTAGAATGACAATATGATTACTGAATCAACGAATTTAACCATTAAATACATTGACCACGATCAATTGATCAATCAATTTTCAATACGTCAATATGTTATGAAATATCAACTGAGGTAATTCATTCCTGAACCAACAAGCTGCCTATTGAAATGTAATCAGGACAGAGAGCTTCATTTCTCCAATTACATTATTTAATATTAATTAATATTGCATAACACGAGCCTGCCATTTTCCTGAAGCTATGCAGCATTTATACAATAAAAGTAATTATCTTTCCATGTTTTTGAGTTTGTTGAAACTGCACGTGATGAATGTTTTATGGAACGAATTAGATTATTAAATAAAATGATATCTCTATATGTGGATACACAAATTCATAATATTTATGAAGAATAAAGCACAGGAACTAGTGACCGTAAATAGGACAAATTATTTTCGTTTAATAGTGACGTTCCAATTTAACCAAACAAATATTTGATTTCTTTTTATCCTTTGAAAATATCTATGACATTTTTTAAGATATGTAATTTTACTAGTTATTTTGAAGAAGATATTTACCAACCGAAGACTATTATTACTATAAAGTGACACCTTTAATACCTATAATACGGATTCTTCAAATATATTTTCAAAGGATTTTGTCTCAATGTTTTATCTAAATTTAATTCATAATTCCTATTTGTAAGGATATCCATTTCTTAGATTAGTGTATTTAGGATAAGTTATATTTATGTGCTGAATGAGAAACCAACGAGTTTTTAAACATGAACACATAGACTGTAAAATATACACAATTAAGTGTTTTTAGCCTACTTTCGATTTTTGCAAAAAATGAAAGTAGACTTATGAGATCAAAACAGGGCGAAAAAAGTGTGTCTGTCTGAGTGTGTATGTATGTGTGTGTGAGTCTCTCTGTGTGTGTGTGTGTACTCTGAATGTCTGTCCCCCCCCCCCCCCTATCAATTCGAACACGGTGAATGCGAATTGAACGAAATTTGGTACAAAGGTAGCACTAGCAAAGGACACCTCAGTGTCATGTTCTATATCGCCGCCATCTTGACGGAAACGTAATGGCGGCCACACAAAATGTTCAAAGCTTAAATCAAATTACGACTAACCAAATCGTTCGATCTCTACCAAATTTTGCAACAACATACCTTTATGGGGGGAGCATCCTTTGACCAAACTAATAGGTCATCAGAGTAATAGTTTGCGGATGGCGGCCATCTTTGTGTGAAAATCGATTCCCCCTATTAATTCGAACACGGTGCAACCGAATGGAACGAAATTTGGTACAGAGGTAGTACTAACAAAAGGCACCTCAGTGTCATGTTTTATATCGCCGCCATCTTGACTGAAACGTAATGGCGGCCACACAAATGTTCAAAGCTTAAATCAAATTACGATTATCCTAATTTTGCAACAACATACCTCTATAGAGGAAGCATCCTTTAACCAAATGAATAGGTCATTAGCATAATAGTTTGCGGATGGTGGCCATCTTTGTGTAAAAATCAATTCCCCCTATTAATTCAAACACGGTGAAACCGAATGGAACGAAATTTTGTACAGAGATAGCACTAGCAAAGGGCATCTCAGTGTCATGTTTTACATCGCCGCCATATTGACAGAAACGAAATGGCGGCCACACAAATGTTCAAAGCTTAAGTTAAATTACGACTAACATAACCATCCGATCTCTACCAAACTTTGCAACAACATACCTTTATGGAGGGAACATCCTTTGACCAGTCTAATAGGTTATTAGCCTAATAGTTTGCGGTTGGCGGCCATCTATATGTCAAAATTGATTCCCCCTATTAATTCGAACACGGTGGAACCGAATGGAACGAAATTTGGTACAGAGGTAGCACTAGCAAAGGGCACCTCAGTGTCATGTTCTATATCGCCGCTATCTTGACTGAAACGTAATGGCGGTCACACGAATGTTCAAAGCTTAAATCAAATTACGATTAACCTAATCATCCGATTTCTACCAAATTTTTTCAACTACATACCTTTATGGAGGGAGCATCCTTTGACCAATCTAATAGGTCATTCGCCTAATAGTTTGCGGATGGCGGCCATCTTTGTGTCAAAATGGATTCCCCCTATTAATTCAAACACGGTGAAACCGAATGGAACGAAATTTGGTACAGAGATAGCCCTAGCAAAGGGCATCTCAGTGTCATGATTTATATCGCCGCCATATTGACAGAAACGTAATGGAGGCCACACAAATGTTCAAAGCTTAAGTTAAATTACGACTAACATAACCATCCGATCTCTACCAAACTTTGCAACAACATACCTTTATGGAGGGTGCATCCTTTGACCAATCTAATAGGTTATCGGCCTAATAGTTTGCGGATGGCGGCCATCTTTATGTCAAAATTGATTCCCCCTATTAATTCGAACACGGTGGAACAGAATGGAACGAAATTTGGTACAGACGTAGCACTAGCAAAGGGCACCTCAGTGTCATGTTTTATATCGCCGCCATCTTGACAGAAACGTAATGGCGGCCACACAAATGTTAAAAGCTTAAATCAAATTACGATTAGTCTAATCATCCGCTCTCTAGCAAATTTAGCAACAACATACCTTTATGGAGGGAGCATCCTTTGACCAAACTAATAGGTCATTAGCCTAATATTTTGTGGATGGCGGCCATCGTTGTGTGAAAATCGATTCCCCTTATCAATTTGAACACGGTGAAATCGAATGGCACGAAATTTGGTACAGAGGTAGCACTAGCAAAGGGCACCTCAGTGTCATGTCTTATATCACCGCTATCTTGACGGAAACGTAATCGCGGCCACCCAAATGTTAAAAGCTAAAATGTAATTACGACCAACCTAATAATCTAGTCTCTACCAAATTTTGCAACACCATATCTTTATGTGGGAAACATATTCTGACCAAACTGCAAGAACATCAGCCCAATAGTTTGCAGATGGTGGCCAAGTATGTGTGCAAATCGATTCCCCCTATCAATTCAAACACGGTAAAACCGAATTGAACGAAATTTGGTACAGAGGTAGCACTAGCAAAGGGCACCTCATATTCATGTTTAATATCCCTATAGCACGTTGTATTTCAACAAGCTACTACAACCAACGTTCAATCATACTCCTTGAAAAGGACAAAGAGTTATAACAATACCCATGCATTTAGGAGAAAGTAGGCTATATGTTCTTTCCTGAACATCTTGTTTAAGTATGGATTTGGCGAATATTATAACATAAGAGTATTAATTATTCTATCAATACGGATTTACACAATTTGCTATTATGGAAAATATTTTCGCTAGTAGAATTAATACAGAAAATTCCATTCTCTAACGAAAAGCTAACATAGTTACTAAATACGAAAATATAAGATTCCAAGACAAATCATCATTAAAATCCAAACCCATCATCTCGGAAGAAGAGGGGAAAAGAAGATCAAAAAGAACGAAGAGATACTGGGCACTAAGGAGAGATGATGATGATGATAATTATTGTTTTAAGGGGCCTAAAATCTAGGTTATCGGCCCCTGATGGGTTGGGTGATTGTGAAGATGAAAATGAAATGCAACCGTAAAACTAAAACTAACTACTAACCTACATACCGTACCCATGTGAGTAATCTCCATGGAAAACATGCTTCCGCCTCCAGCTAGCGTCAGGTCTCAGGCGTGTACCGTTCCCCCATTGAGCAGTTGCATATTTGGATTTGAGACTAAAAGGTATCAACTCTACAATGATAAGGCACAACTCTATTCTCAAGATTTTAATTCAGTACTAAAATCATAGCTTCAAACATATAAAAACAATCCCAACAAACATAAAACAAAATAAAACAAAAATTACTTCCACAATCCACTAATATTAACATAATATCATCATGATAAACTCATATCATAACTCAAACTTTTACCCTTATATTGACTTCACACTTCACTCTAGTGCGCTGATGCACATACAACTTTCATAAACAAAACTGTACTTTTACTCTTCTGTCATCTAATGTGACTTCTTTAATCTCACAAAATTACTTGTTTCTTAAATCTCGTCTTACTTTGACAATTATGTGTACCGTGTGTGTTTGATCTCTCTCTTCCCACCAAATGTTTTACATGCATTAGCCTATCGGGTGTCGCACAACAATCTACGTGCAACTCCATAATTATGTAAAGCTACCCCTACACTTCTCTCTATTTATAGTTCCACTGCATGCCGATGTGATTTCATCTTCAAAACTTTCGTTATTGCTGTGTCGGATGGTATTATTAAGCTACCCTTGCGAGCATAGCCTGTGGCGTCAAGTAACCAACTTCTGAAACAGGCGTCAGTGACAGTAAATATGCAACTTCCAACCATTCGTTAGATTGCTAAAATCATGAACCATCAGGGTGATCTAATTACCAAAGTGTTCTTAAACCACCTGACTTCATTACTCAATATAACAATGTTTCCTTTCATGTTACTAACAGGGTCTAAAATCCGCCCTTTTCTTAAACCTTAACTTTCACGGTTCGCTTGACAGCTGAGCCCCCTTCCGAGCGGCTCGTATACAATGGAGTGGAGTGAGGTTACCGCAGTAAACCGTTCCCCGCCTTCCTGTCTCTTGGCTTTATATCCCCAAGCAGTATAAGATTCTAAAAGGCAATACCGTGGTCACAATGACGCACATATCCCAATGGATTTAAACTGAATGTTATGCAATAGGTACTGGATGAGCTTAACATTTATTCCTAACCTTAGGATATTAATAATAACTGGCACCAATAGGTCCATTTCAACATGAAGGCACGAGATTCATAAAAACATTGGTCGATCTGGATAACCGGTATCTTAATAAATGCTGTGGTCAGTCACATGCTGCCGTCCATAAGATTCGCTTCACAAGAGCCGAATCACTCAATAATAAGTTCTCGGGCGATCAGATAGGGTGCAAAGGTGTCCAATGTTCTCCTCTCACCTATCACAGGATTCGAACCCGGAACATTCCATATCCATCATCAGAGTTAGGGTCCAATCACTAAATACACTCTGGTACAAAGTACATATCTCAGTATGCCCACGGCTATACGAGATTTCATACGTCGAATAGATTACCTGGCTTCCTGACCTGATGCTATGATCTTCGTCCTTTAATTATTAAGAGAAATCTATCAATTACTCTATAAGCTTTTACACAAGCTGCAAATTCAATTCACTAGAAAGCTCTTCCATTTCCTTGCATAATTATATTCCCATTAACACAGTATATTCTGATATTAAACTCTTTTTTCATCCCTTAATGTAATCTTACTGCTTAGATCGATAAGTCTTCCAATTAGCGTAAGCTTTTACACATTTTACCTGATGTATTCATTCATACCTTTTATTATTATTTATTATTATTATTATTATTATTATTCTTACTGACATAAATTACCAAAATCCGACACAACATAACCATCTTAAAATTCGAACATCCGTGTTCGTTACGTTAAGTTTACATACCTGATTTGCCATTTTATTAATAGTGGTAACGATTAATCCACTCACTGATGTATAACAACATCTTAACTCTACTAAAATCAACACAACAACAATTAAACCTGGAGGGTCTATCACCTAATACTGATTCTTACTGGCATTAATTTTATAATTCTGAAATCACATTACATGCAGTGGGCTATACTTCTATATACTCATAATTTGTGGGGTTCTCACATCTTAGGCTTATCATGGTGGCTCCAACCACTCATATACTCCAATGTCACCTGCCATTTGTTGAGTTAGCGCGACATTTGCATATTGAATATACACATTTTATAATACATTTCTTTCACCAAGCACACGGCACTTTCCATTTCTATGACGAAGCTATTGCTTCCAAAACACATGACACTTTATGACACTTATTATACCATTAATTTAAAAGATATTTCACATATGATTTATACATAACACACGTCACTTTTTACACTTTTCATTGGTTGAAATTCCCTGGCAAAATATCAGAATTGCGGTATTTGACGGCATCCTCCATGCTCCTACCAACGCCTGATTGAAAGTCTGGTTCATCTGCCTATGGCTCCACCAACAGTCTATCAATTATCCCACGGTAAACTTCCTGCTTTGCATAAATATGCTTACTTTCGTCCTGAGCGTTACCATTTGGTATTCTTAAGACATTTCACCAAATGCATCACATAGTTTCTCCCAGCGCAGTCCGGCGAAATAAGACATGTATAACCAATCAATATATTATACACTGCGCTTAACATTGTACATAGTCTTTACACAGATTAATACTTTCAATAGTTCTGCAACAATATATCACACGGTACTTCCTATGTGAACACAAACCATTGCTCGTACTGCTGACTACACATGCAGCACGACTGTCCTTAATAAAAGCCTACTAAAAGTTTTACTGCACGGCTTCCCAAGTTGAAGTCCGGGCCTCCTTCCTTGACTTCGGTAATACGCATTTCACACAATAAAGTTCGTTGATTACCGCACTTCTTATTACTTCCTGACTATGCATTATCATCTTATCACTTGGTGCATTACACTGCACGGCGAATATAATTATTAACACTAAAGTGTTCAAGTCTTTGTTTGAGCGTCCTTTCCTGAGCCAGAGCGACATACGATCCGCGCTCGAGTCTCATCCAAAACTGCCGACAACTGTCTTCTGCCAAGGGTCTACTCCCTTATATCCGTTTCACACAAAAAATAGACCTAGAATTCCCGCGCTATATCATCTCCTCTCCCAGGATGATTCTGGTCTCGAAACAATGTTCATCGGGTTCCTTTTTCTTCACTGATCCCAGAACTATCTGCGTGCTGAAGGATCGATCGGCCAATTAATTAATATTAATTGCTTTTTGCATAGCGTGGGGACGCGGTTTCCAGTGGAAATCCCCGGTGACATAGTCAAACCCTGCCGCGAACATCCATAGTCCTGTATTCTTACGCACTCCATTAAATATGCCTTGATTTCGCAGTTTAATGGCTCTAAAATTAGCCTCCTGGCTAAAGATTTACCTGTGTGCAACTCTCATGTCATTGCGTTGCTCCAATCACGAGTAATCAATGATTTTCCTTGGGATCTCTCCCCTCTCTTCTCGGTTTATTCTCAAACAGGGAAGAACTGGGTCATTATTCAACCCCCCGACCTCTTGCAGACGACTTAACTAGGTCAGCGAGATTGACAGGGCTCCAAGGGTCTCCTCCCACAATTCTGGGGCTATTAGTAAACTGTCAAACTCTGCACTTCTGTGTTCCAAGTCCAGCATAGCCTACTCCATGTAGTCCAATAATGCTGTATTCCGCTCATTTTCCCTGCATTATTTCACTAAATAATGCCAGTATCAACGGATATCACACCAGTGATTAAACATATACTTTCCTCTAGGGGTTTTTACAGCGAAACTCCCTCAACAGATCTCGGATTCGTTCCCTGGTGGAACCTTCCTTCTGAGCTCAACTTATCTCCGAGATCCACGTTCGATATCAGTCAGCATGACCCTCTCGGGTTCATATTCCCCTTGCAAAACTTATAGAAGTCAATTGCAAGTGACTTTCTTTAAGTAATCAGCTGACTGTCTACAACTGTCTGTGTTTACATTAGGGGTCCTTCACCTCGTCTGGCTGCGAGTAGGTTAGTCTGCCTTCCCTCTTCCACACTGCGCTCAGCTCTAAGCTGTGCATTCTCTTGACGGAGGGCTTCATTTATTGCTTCGACCTCCCTGGCCGCTTCGACCATTTGTTTGTAAAGTCCTTGCAGGCACTGGCATGCTGTCCGTCCTTTGCTTTCACTGGGTAAACTGCTTGTTTCCCGTTCCGTCTCGCTACGCGAACTTTCAGGTCTGACTGCCGAGCTGACTTTGCCATCCACGTTCAGTTGGGTGTGTGCTGCTAATACTTCTTCTTGTTCATCAAATTGTTCTGGCGAATGATAAATTTTTAAATTGGCTGCATTCATAACGACCTCGTTTCCTGTTTCTAAATGCCTTATTCTGTATGCATTGTTCTGTAGGTCTCTGATCACCTCGAACGGGCCGTGATAACCGAAATTGAACTTTTTATACTTCCGTGCCTCT
This sequence comes from Meconema thalassinum, assembly GCA_946902985.2. Taxonomy (NCBI): domain Eukaryota; kingdom Metazoa; phylum Arthropoda; class Insecta; order Orthoptera; family Tettigoniidae; genus Meconema; species Meconema thalassinum. The sequence continues at coordinate 655,706,917 of OX336390.1, forward strand.
GGATCTGAACTGGTGGGTTTCCGCACTAACACTTTTTCTCCGACGAGAAGCGGTCTGTGATATCGCTTCGCACGATTTCTTCTCTGGCGTCTCTCCGCCTGTGCTTGGAGATATTCGAAGGTTCGTTGGATCCTCAATTCTCGTCCTGGCTGTGCGTCTACTGGTAATGGAATAACACCAGTCCACGGTCTCTCCGGTCTCTGATCCAAATATAGAGTCACGGGCACCTGACCTGTCGCCTCATGCACAGTATTATTTATGCAGTATTCTATTACTTCCAGGAACTCAATCCATCTCCAATTCTCTTCAGAGCAGTAGATCTTCATGTACTTCTGTATCTCTCTCATTACTCTTTCAACTGGACTTGCCTCAGGATGGCGAATGGTAGATAAAATCTGCCTAATTCCTAGATTTTCCAATTCCCGACGAAATTCTGCGCTTGTGAAGCAGCTTCCATGGTCTGAGAGTAGATTATCCGGTTTCCCAAGAATCGGAATAACTCTCTCTTTCAGGCGTTTCAATACCTGCTTTGAGCTGGTTTTCTGTATGGGGCATAATACTACCATTTTTGAGAATACATCCATGGCTTCAAAAATGTGTCTATTGCCTCTACGTGCTCTAGGCAGTGGTCCAAAATTGTCTACGCTCATTAACTGCCTTGGCTTCTCTGGTAACAACGGAATAGGTCGTTGTCTCATTAAAAAAGGGATTTGGCTTTACCCTTTGGCACAAATCGCACGTTCTAATAGCATTTCTCACCGTTTCTCTCAACTTTGGCCAAGTAAATGCTTCTTTCAATAGAGCAGTGATCTTGTCTATCCCGGGGTGTCCAAACGCTCTGTGTGCTAGCCATACCAATCTCCTCTGCAAGGATGCAGGAATAACAATCCTTTGACGTGTATGATCTACATCATCCCACTTGTGTAGCATCTGATTGTACCATACATAATCTGTTGCCAATGACTCTGCCTCTCTGTATATTGCAGTTCCCCTTGCTAAGCGTCCCTCAAAGTAATCGATCATCATCTTCAACCACGGGTCTTCGCGTTGTAGGTTGGTAAGATTCCTCAATTCATCCAAAGCCTTCTGATCTCGATTCTCAATCTGGACAGCTAGCGTTTCCTTTTCTCTTGGGTAACGGCTTAATATGTCCGGTATTACATTCTCTTTCCCTGGACAGTATTCTATTTCCACATTGAATTGCTGAATATACAGGGACCATCTTTTCAACCTCTGGCTAGACACGTCCGTCTTTAACAAAAATGTTAAAGCTTTATGGTCTGTTCTGAGGACTATTTGAAAGCCGTACACGAGTTTACGCCAGTATTGCAACGCGTACAAAATTGCAAGTAATTCTATCTCTGTAATCGTGTAATTTTTCTCATGGGCTTTCAACCTCCTACTTATAAAGACAATAAAACTTTCTTTTCGGGCTGGTCAACATTTTCTTGGAATAGCATCGCTCCTATCCCAACAAGTGATGCATCCGTCTGTATGATGAACTTTTGATTATAATCAGGGTATCCCAGCTTCACATATTCCAAAAGCATTTGTTTTGACCTCACGAATGCTTCCTGACATTGCTCCGTCCAATTCCATCTGCCGCCTTTCTTCAATAGGTCCTGCAGGGGTGCTACAGTCGTAGTATAATTTGGGCAGTGGTTCGAAAAGAATCCAATTACTCCCAAATACTGTCGGACGTGCTTAACATTCGTGGGTCGAGGAAAATTTCGAATTACCTCTAATTTCTCTGGATTTGGCTTAACTCCATTCTCGTCAATAACATGCCCTAGGAATTTAACTTCCCTCTGACAGAAGTGCGATTTCTTGATATTAACCTTAAAGTTAGCTTCTCGAAGGTCATCTAGCAACTTCTTCAGGTCACTCATGTGCTCCTCCAGAGAGTCTGATGTGAGTAGAATGTCGTCTACATATCTGATGGTACTCTCTTTAACATCATCTGATAGATTGTGATCTAACGCTCTTATCAGGGCTGAACCAGCTGTTTTCAACCCAAAAGGTAGCCTTAAAAACGTGCATGTATGTTGATCAAACATGAATCCTGTCAACAGACTAGTTTTCTTCTCTAATTCAAGATGGTGGAAACTTGAAGTAATATCTAAATTTGTGAATATGGTCTTCCCTTTGAATTTCCTGAGGATTTCTTTAATAGGTGGCACTTGGTCGAACTCCGGAATAACCTTCAAATTTAAGTGTCTCAGGTCCAGACATACTCTGACAGTCCCGTCTGTCTTAGGTACAATTACCAATGGACTTACATACGGCGTAGGTGTTTTCTCAATAACACCGGCCTCCAACATCTCCTGAATTGCCTCTTTCACCTTGGCATAATGATTTTCGGCTATAGGGTAGGGTTTCTGCCTAAATGGTGTCCAATCACTGACTTGAAAAGCATAAGTGAAGTTCTTTATACGACCAGGTCTCGAGTCAAAGACTTCCTTCTGTTCCAGTAATAATTTCTTTAAATTTTCTTTCTCTTTTGGCCCAATTTTTGCTTCTTCAAGTTTTTCCGACATATGTTCTTCCAGTTCGGGTTCCAGATCTTTCTCCATGTCTGTGGCTAGTGTTTTCAGTTCTTCTTCTAACTGCTCAATAGCTAACACTTCTTCCTCCGCCACGTCTCTGTATGTATGCCATACTTGCTCATCTGACCCTGGTTCATTCTGATTGAGTGAGACCTCTAAGCCTTCGGCTTCCTCATTCACACGGAACATAACTCTGTCCTGTGATAGGTCTATTATCACTCTGTATTCCCTTATAAATTCTGCCCCAATAAGTAGGTTATAAGGCAGTTTGTTTACTAATAGAAAACTCTGTGAGAAAATAGAGCCTCCTATCTGTAACTCTAGGAATACCTGATATTTACATATCATCGTTCTGTCTGGAATTACACCTTTTATTTTGACACTAGAGATCGGTATTTTCAAAACATCCTCTCTCTGGGCTATTTAATTATATAAAGCTTGTGTCATAAGGCACACTGTTGAACCCGTGTCTAACAGACTTCTTATTTTCAATCCTGCCACTCTTACTATTATAATAGGCAATTCTCTCTTGACCATGACCTGTGATCCTCCTGTATCCTCGATTAGCTCCGCTGGTTTGGCTATCCAATTGATGATGTTAACTGACTTCCATCCATCATTTTCGAACTCTTCTAATTTTGGAGGTTTTTTTTCTATAGCGCCAGCCCCTTAGAATTTCTTCTCTCTTGTTCGCTGCGCTGTTACTCCAAACTCTTAGCTCCATCCCCATATCTGTCTGGCGACGTCCTGTTCTGCATAACTTCTTGCCAGCGGACTTGTTGCTTCTGGGGCTAATCTCCCCTTTCTTCGAGGTATCGCAATGAAGCGTGATATCGTTCCTCTACCTCGTCATCGAAGTTGCTTCTTCTTTCCTGGGGTCTCGAATTCCTATTGTTGCCTTCTTGGCCATTGTTACCTCCATTGGTTTGGTACGGTCTACCCCTGGTATTCAGCTTATTCCACGAATTTCGGCCTCTTCCTCCTCTACCAGCATTCCCTTTGTACTTCGGCTGCAATCTTCTGGGTTCCTGTTCCCATTGACGTCCGTTGGAATCTAACGTTTCAGTGCTCGTAGCTTTGTTGTTCTTTGGAGCTTTGTACTGGTCAGTCTGCGTGTTGGTCACGTGTACCTGTTCCACGGTTCGATTCTGACGCATAGTATTGGCTGTTGTGAGATCCAGTTGTCTAAGAACTGTCTCCATATCCATAGCAGTTTTTGCATTTGCCGAGATTAGCAGTCTTTGGATCTCGTATGGAAGCTGCTTGGCAATAGCAATACATAGCTCCAGCTCGCTCGGTTTTTGGTCCAGTTCTTTGAACCGACACATTTGAGAGATGAAGAATTCTGCGTACTTCGTTGGATTGTTGGTGCTGTATCTTTTTGAATACAAATCCAATCGTAAATTCTGCTGTGTTGCTGGATCCCAGTACCGTTTCAAAAATGCCTCCCGAAACTCCTCAACAGTATCGAAAGTATACCGGAAACTGCGAAACCATAATGCACATTCTCCCTCTGTTAGTTTCTCTATGGCTCGTAGCCTGCGCTCTTGTGGTATCCGCGCATCATTCAAATATTCAGACACTTCCTTCAACCAATATTTTGGTGTCATATTACAGTGGCTACCTGAAAATTTCCTTGGTTTCTCTTCGCTTGCCCTGATTACGTTTATCACCTGGGTGTGCATAGCATTTTCATGCGGCGTAGAGGCTGCAACTGGTGCACCTGGCGTCATATAAGTACTTTCGCCTGGGCCTGTAGCATTTCTTATTATAGGTTGGGTTTCTAAGTCTGCCCACCTTGTTTTCCTCATATCTTCCATGCTGCCTTCACTTGACTTAGGATCTTTCATAAGGGTTTCCTCCTGTGCGATTATCCCAGTCTCCATTTGATTGTGGCGCATCTCTGCTCTTTCCAGTCGAGTAATTACCTCTTTTTCGATTCTGGTAAGCCTATCTCTATTTTCCTCGGCCACTTGAAATATTTTCTTCTTGTCTTCTTTCAGGCTTTGTTTGATATGGGAGATTTCATCCTCTACATCTTCCTTAATTTGAGCAAGGGTCTCGTCGCTTGCCTCTGTCTTCTGGTCTTCTCTCACTTCGAGTTCTTCTCTCAGCCCTTTAATTTCCTCTTGAATGTGTTAATTGAATTTTGACATTTCATTCCGGACCTTAACAATTTCTCCTCTGTTCTCCTCTTGCCTTTTATTAACGATAATAATGTCACTGTGAATTTGGTCCAATTCTTGATGAACTTTGCTCATCTGACCTTTCATGTTGCCTACCAGCTCTTTACTTTCATTAGCGATAGCCTTAATCTCGCCTATTTCCTGACATTGATCTAATATGTTCTGATCCTGTTTCTTTAGATCACCGTTAATTGCTCTAGCATAGCTTTTCAATTTCTCGTCCCATTTATTGTCGTTCTCTTCTAACCTCTGATCTACCGTTCTCGTAAATTCTGAAATCTGCTTCGCTTGGCGTTCGAGATTCGCCTCATTTTGGATTTGAATATCCTTAATGTCATTAGACAACGCATCTAACCTAGTGTTGGTTTCATCCTGCGCATGCTTACACGCATGTAAATTACTTTCAAGCTTGGCTTCTATAGCCTCGAAATGTTTATCTGTCTTAACCTGCATTTCTGATATAATGCTTACAACAGTTTCTGTTACTTCGGTCTTAATCGTTTCCTGCATTTGACCTAGCTTATCATTTAATTCAACTTTATTTGCATTCATTGCAATCTGATTAGCATCTAACCGATTACTCAATTCAACCTGATTTGCATTAATTGCCAGCTGATTGGCATATAAACGGTTACGCAATTCAACCTGATTAGCATTAATTGCCTCCGGATTGGCATCTAAGCGAGTGTTTATTCCATCCTGGAAAGCCTTGGCTTCCAGCTTGTTCTGTTCATTCACAGCGTCAAAATGCAGTCTTAAACCTGCAATCACCTGCAAAATCTCCTCTGTACCAGCCATTCTCACAACAATACCCTTTGAGATGCAGGCAGGCTTCCTGGAAACATGTGTGGATACGTTTTGAAGAGGGACACAAAACACTGTACACATATTGTAAGATTGTACTAAACCTATGAATTTTATGATAAATTGTGGATTGGGTATGCAGCGCTCGTACCCTTGGGTAATTCTCTTCTCAATAGAGAGATTCTGCGTTACATCAAAAGCCTATTGAACTCAAAAATCACTCAAACACAGTTTGAGGCAAAAAAAAAATACTATGGTTTTCCCCATGAAATACCATAAAAATCTATGGGGTTTCCCTAAATCCCATAAGCTCCACAAACCTGGGTGCCATGATAATAATATACACCTCTGTGCCTATGGTGACCTGTTTTTAAAACCGGCCCACATACCAGCGCCATGATAATAAAATGAATGCATGCTTAGCTCCACTGACGGGCGACATGATAAATGATGAAAGGTTTTCCATGATAAATAAAATAAAGATCAGGTCTTGCAATGCCAAGATATACATATTGCACTACTGAGGCGATTACACGGTAGAATAATACCGCCCCATGTTACCTGGATCATGGTAATTAAGGTGTTTATCAAAATTTATATTGTTTGTATCGGAGCTTAGCAAAAGTTAGGCGCGGTCATCCCCTAATTCATGTTACTCGTTACTTTAATAGAGTTGTGTGCACTAAATCTAGACCGACATTAGTTGTACCTATAGCTCAAATCACTGTACAGGACATCAATTTCCATGTACCCATGTGAGTAATCTCCATGGAAAATATGCTTCCGCCTCCAGCTAGCGTCAGGTCTCAGGCGTGTACCGTTCCCCCATTGAGCAGTTGCATATTTGGATTTGAAACTAAAAGGTATCAACTCTACAATGATAAGGCACAACTATATTCTTAAGATTTTAATTCAGTACTAAAATCATGGCTTCAAACATATGAAAACAATCCCAACAAACATAAAACAAAATCAAACAAAAATTACTTCCACAATCCACTAATATTAACATAATATCATCATGATAAACTCATATCATAACTCAAACCTTTACCCTTATATTGACTTCACACTTCACTCTAGTGCGCTGATGCACATACAACTTTCATAAACAAAACTGTACTTTTACTCTTCTGTCATCTAATGTGACTTCTTTAATCTCACAAAATTACTTGTTTCTTAAACCTCGTCTTACTTTGACAATTATGTGTACCGTGTGTGTTTGATCTCTCTCTTCCCACAAAATGCTTTACATGCATTAGCCTATCGGGTGTTGCACAACAATCTACGTGCAACTCCATAATTATGTAAAGCTACCCCTACACTTCTCTCTATTTATAGTTCCACTGCATGCCGATGTGATTTCATCTTCAAAACTTTCGTTATTGCTGTGTCGGATGGTATTATTAAGCTACCCTTGCGAGCGTAGCCTGTGGCGTCAAGTAACCAACTTCTGAAATAGGCGTCAGTGACAGTAAAAATGCAACTTCCAACCATTCGTTAGATTGCTAAAATCATGAACCATCAGGGTGATCAAATTACCAATGTGTTCTTAAACCAAAAAAGGAAGCTTGTAGTTTAACGTGACCGTTAATCTTGAGATCATGAGCCACGGGACCTCCTTTTTACGTGGAATCCGAACCACAGGACATGGCATTTCACTTCGAAAATCTCACATGCATTGACCGGGAATCGAACCCGGACCGCCTGGGTGAGAGGCATACAGCTAGACCACTGAGCCACCACGCCCCCTGTTCTTAAACCACCTGACTTCATTACTCAATATAACAATGTTTCCTTTCATGTTACTAACAGGGTCTAAAATCCGCCCTTTTCTTAAACCTTAACTTTCACGGTTCGCTTGACAGCTGAGCCCCCTTCCGAGCGGCTCGTATACAATGGAGTGGAGTGAGGTTACCGCAGTAAACCGTTCCCCGCCTTCCTGTCTCTTGGCTTTATATCCCCAAGCAGTATAAGATTCTAAAAGGCAATACCGTGGTCACAATGACGCACATATCCCAATGGATTTAAACAGAATATTATGCAATAGGTACTGGATGAGCTTAATATTTCTTCCTAACCTTAGGATATTAATAATAACTGGCACCAACAGGTCCATTTCAACATGAAGGCACGAGATTCATAAAAACATTGGTCGATCTGGATAACCGGTATCTTAATAAATCCTGTGGTCAGTCACATGCTGCCGTCCATAAGATTCGCTTCACAAGAGCCGAATCACTCAATAATAAGTTCTCGGGCGATCAGATAGGGTGCAAAGGTGTCCAATGTTCTCCTCTCACCTATCACAGGATTCGAACCCGGAACATTCCATATCCATCATCAGAGTTAGGGTCCAATCACTAAATACACTCTGGTACAAAGTACATATCTCAGTATGCCCACGGCTATACGAGATTTCATACGTCGAATAGATTACCTGGCTTCCTGACCTGATGCTATGATCTTCGTCCTTTAATTATTAAGAGAAATCTATCAATTACTCTATAAGCTTTTACACAAGCTGCAAATTCAATTCACTAGAAAGCTCTTCCATTTCCTTGCATAATTATATTCCCATTAACACAATGGGGCACTTGCTTAAACTCTTTTTTCATCCCTTAATGTAATCTTACTGCTTAGATCGATAAGTCTTCCAATTAGCGTAAGCTTTTACACATTTTACCTGATGTATTCATTCATACCTTTTATTATTTATTATTATTATTATTCTTACTGACATAAATTACCAAAATCCGACACAACATAACCATCTTAAAATTCGAACATCCGTGTTCGTTACGTTAAGTTTACATACCTGATTTGCCATTTTATTAATAGTGGTAACGATTAATCCACTCACTGATGTATAACAACATCATAACTCTACTAAAATCAACACAACAAGAATTAAACCTGGAGGGTCTATCTCCTAATACTGATTCTTACTGGCATTAATTTTATAATTCTGAAATCACATTACATGCAGTGGGCTATACTTCTATATACTCATAATTTGTGGGGTACTCACATCTTAGGCTTATCCTGGTGGCTCCAACCACTCATATACTCCAATGTCGCCTGCCATTTGTTGAGTTAGCGCGACATTTGCATATTGAATATACACATTTTATAATACATTTCTTTAAACAAGCACACGGCACTTTCCATTTCTATGACGAAGCTATTGCTTCCAAAACACATGACAATTTATGACACTTATTATACCATTAATTTAAAAGATATTTCACATATGATTTATACATAACACACGTCACTTTTTACACCTTCCATTGGTTGAAATTCCCTGGCAAAATATCAGAATTGCGGTATTTGACGGCATCCTCCATGCTCCTACCAACTCCTGATTGAAAGTCTGGTTCATCTGCCTATGGCTCCACCAACAGTCTATCAATTATCCTACGGTAAACTTCCTGCTTTGCATAAATATGCTTACTTTCGTCCTGAGCGTTACCATTTGGTATTCTTAAGACATTTCACCAAATGCATCATATAGTTTCTCCCAGCGCAGTCCGGCGTAATAAGACATGTATAACCAATCAATATATTATGCACTTCGCTTAACATTGTACATAGTCTTTACACAGATTAATACTTTCAATAGTTCTGCAACAATATATCACACGGTACTTCCTATGTGAACACAAACCATTGCTCGTACTGCTGACTACACATGCAGCACGACTGTCCTTAATAAAAGCCTACTAAAAGTTTTACTGCACGGCTTCCCAAGTTGAAGTCCGGGCCTCCTTCCTTGACTTCGGTAATACGCATTTCACACAATAATGTTCGTTGATTACCGCACTTCTTATTACTTCCTGACTATGCATTATAATCTTATCACTTGGTGCATTACACTGCACGGCGAATATAATTATTAACACTAAAGTGTTCAAGTCTTTGTTTGAGCGTCCTTTCCTGAGCCAGAGCGACATACGTTCCGCACTCGAGTCTCTTCCAAAACTGCCGACAACTGTCTTCTGCCAAGGGTCTACTCCCTTATATCCGTTTCACACAAAAAATAGACCTAGAATTCCCACGTTATATCATCTCCTCTCCCAGGATGATTCTGGTCTCGAAACAATGCTCATCGGGTTCCTTTTTCTTCACTGATCCCAGAACTATCTGCGTGCTGAAGGATCGGTCGGCCAATTAATTAATATTAATTGCTTTTTGCATAGCGTGGGGACGCGGTTTCCAGTGGAAATCCCCGGTGACATAGTCAAACCCTGCCGCGAACATCCATAGTCCTGTATTCTTACGCACTCCATTAAATATGCCTTGATTTCGCAGTTTAATGGCTCTAAAATTAGCCTCCTGGCTAAAGATTTACCTGTGTGCAACTCTCATGTCATTGCGTTGCACCAATCACGAGTAATCAATGATTTTCCTTGGGATCTCTCCCCTCTCTTCTCGGTTTATTCTCAAACAGGGAAGAACTGGGTCATTATTCAACCCCCCGACCTCTTCCAGACGACTTAACTAGGTCAGCGAGATTGACAGGGCTCCAAGGGTCTCCTCCCACAATTCTGGGGCTATTAGTAAACTGTCACACTCTGCACTTCTGTGTTCCAAGTCCAGCATAGCCTACTCCATGTAGTCCAATAATGCTGTATTCCGCTCATTTTCCCTGCATTATTTCACTAAATAATGCCAGTATCAACTGATATCACACCAGTGATCCAACATATACTTTCCTCTAGGGGTTTTACAGCGGAACTTCCTCAACAGATCTCGGGTTCGTTCCCTGGTGGATCCTTCCTTCTGAGCTCAACTTACCTCCGAGATCCACGTTCGATATCAGTCAGCATGACCCCCTCGGGTTCAATACTAAAAGAAGAAATGGGAAACTAAAGGAGAATAAGACAAATAAAGGACAGGAAAAAAAGAAATCCCCTCAACCCTCAAAGAATGCGGATTGCGGGACTTGGAAGGAAGGAGAGCCATGAAAGGCAGATAGGAAATTGAAAGAGGAGAGGGTCCGCCCCATAGGTAAGGGACAAAAGGGGAAAAAGAATCCAGCTCAGGAATCCCTCGGGTTCGTCAACTCCCGAACTCACCAGCCGTGAGCCCCTGAGGGTGTGGCATTATCTAGGGTGCACCAAAAGTGGTGGGGCTACATACACTCAACCTCCTTGAGGGTCTTGAGCAGAAGGCAGGAGATAACAGGAAAAGAAAAAGAAGGCTGACCCCTCGCAGAAGGAGGGAATGACAAAAGATGAGACAAGGACCAATTAAGGCGGGAAAGGAAGAGACTCCCTAGGCCTCGGATACGCTAATACCGTCGGGGTCGGAAGAGAACAAGAGTTGACCAAGTGAGGTCGACAGGAAAGAAGACAGAGAGGAGCCCGGCACAAGTAAGTGGAAGCAATGCCGGGCTCAGCTGGGGCCCCGTAGTTGCCAACCCACGTCCCACTAGATGTGAGCCCCTGGGGGAACTAAGGATAGAACAACTCACAGAGAAATCAGAGTTTAGTGCTTTTCAGTCGGTCAATACGAATGTACCCAAAAGAGCTGGGTTATGCCCTAATCCTAAAATAAATTACATGATATTAATAATTACACTAGGATGACCAGTTTCGATCGTCAAGCGATCATCTTCAGATCCTTTACACTTAGGCTATAAAATCTATGTTTGAAAATACAGGTGAAAATATTTACAATATGTACAGTTATTTATTTTCAGTATTGGTACTTCAACTGTCGGTGTATGCATGCATTACCATAGAGACCCTAGGGATATTTTCCACGTGATAAGTGACTCGATGCAACTATTTAAAACAAGATCTTCAGTAAAGAACATATAGCCTACTTTCTCCTAAATGCATGGGTATTGTTATAACTCTTTGTCCTTTTCAAGGAGTATGATTGAATGTTGGTTGTAGTAGCTTGTTGAAATACAACGTGCTATAGGGATATTAAACATGAATATGAGGTGCCCTTTGCTAGTGCTACCTTTGTACCAAATTTCGTTCAATTTGGTTTCACCGTGTTTGAATTGATAGGGGAAATCGATTTGCACACATACTTGGCCACCATCTGCAAACTATTGGGCTGATGTTCTTGCAGTTTGGTCAGAATATGTTTCCCACATAAAGATATGGTGTTGCAAAATTTGGTAGAGACTAGATTATTAGGTTGGTCGTAATTACATTTTAGCTTTCAACACTTGGGTGGCCGCGATTACGTTTCTGTCAAGATAGGGGTGATATAAAACATGACACTGAGGTGCCCTTTGCTAGTGCTACCTCTGTACCAAATTTCGTTCATTCGGTTCCACCGTGTTCGAATTAATAGGGGGAATCAATTTTGACATAAAGATGGCCGCCATCCGCAAACTATTAGGCTAATGACCTATTAGATTGGTCAAAGGATGCACCCTCCATAAAGGTATGTTGTTGCAAAGTTTTGTAGAGATCGGATGGTTATGTTAGTCGTAATTTGATTTAAGCTTTAAACATTTGTGTGGCCGCCATTACGTTTCTGTAAATATGGCGGCGATATTAATTATGACACTGAGATGCCCTTTGCTAGTGCTATCTCTGTACCAAATTTCGTTCCATTCGGTTTCACCGTGTTTGAATTAATAGGGGGAATCGATTCTGACACAAAGATGGCCGCTATCCGCAAACTATTACGCTGATGACCTATTAGATTGGTCAAAGGATGCACCCTCCATAATGGTATGTAGTTGCAAAATTTGGTAGAGATGGGATGATTAGGTTAATCGTAATTTGATTTAAACTTTGAACATTCGTGTGGCCGCCATTACGTTTCAGTCAAGATGGTGGCGATATAAAACATGACACTGAGGTGCCCTTTGCTAGTGCTACCTCTGTACCAAATTTCGTTCCATTCGGTTCCACCGTGTTCGAATTAATAGGGAGATTCAATTTTGACATAAAGATGGCCGCCATCCGCAAACTATTAGGCTAATAATCTATTAGACTGGTCAAACGATGTTCCCTCCATAAGGGTATGTTGTTGCAAAGTTTGGTAGAGATCGGATGGTTATGTTAGTCGTAATTTAACTTAAGCTTTGAACATTTGTGTGGCCGCCATTACGTTTCTGTCAATATGGCGGCGATATAAAACATGACACTGAGATGCCCTTTGCTAGTGCTACCTCTGTACCAAATTTCGTTCCATTCGATTTCACCGTGTTTGAATTAATAGGGGGAATTGATTTTCACACAAAGATGGCCGCCATCCGCAAACTATTAGGCTAATGACCTATTCATTTAGTCAAAGGATGCTTCCTCTATAAGGGTATGTTGTTGCAAAATTTGGTAGAGATTGGATGATTAGGTTAATCGTAATTTGATTTAAGCTTTGATTATTTGTGTGGCCGCCATTGCGTTTTCGTCAAGATGGCGGCGATATAAAACATGACACTGAGGTGAGTACTACCTCTGTACCAAATTTCGTTCCATTCGGTTGCACCGTGTTCGAATTAATAGGGGGAATCTATTTTCACACAAAGATGGCCGCCATCCGCAAACTTTTACGCTGATGACCTATTAATTTGGTCAAAGGATGCTCCCCCCATAAAGGTATGTTATGGCAAAATTTGGTAGAGATCGGATGATTAGGTTAGTCGTAATTTGATTTAAGCTTTGTACATTTGTGTGGCCGCCATTACGTTTCCGTCAGGATGGCGGCGATATAAAACATGACACTGAGGTGTCCTTTGCTAGTGCTACCTTTGTACCAAATTTTGTTCAATTCGCATTCACCGTGTTTGAATTGATAGGGGGGGACACACATTCAGAGTACACACACTCACACACACACAGACACACACACACACACAGACTCACACACACACATACACACACACAGACTCACACACACACATACACACACAGAGACAGACACACTTTTTTCGCCCTGTGTTGATCTCATAAGTCTACTTTCATTTTTTGCAAAAATCGAAAGTAGGCTAACATGAGCATTGATATAAGTCCTCTATATATCTACTCTATGTAGACTATCTGGCTATTGTAGTGTTATTCTGTCCAATATGCTTAATATTACTAGGGCATTATTTCTCTTGGACATCCCATTGTCCGTATAAAGAAGTCAAGTGTATGGCATAAAAAATTAATATGTTACCATCAGTTATGTGCAAATAGGGTTACTTTTCGACATACTCACCGTGTCATATCTGTGGATGATCTTTCCAATCTTTACAATAGATAAGATGCGCAGTTGTCCTCCGAGCATACCCTCGTGTTACCATACGTTTCGGTGCTAACCGGTAATATCGAAATTTGAAAAAAGCATGACTTCGTCATTTCGGTACATATGACGTTGGAATATGAGATGATGAGTTTCTATGAGACAACGGCTTATACGTCAGATGCTCGTCCTTGAACTTGAACTATAAAATGTACTATCACTTCATTTGAATGAAATTGAAAATGAAAGCATAATAATTTAAGCAGCTTCGGTGCCGTAGTTGATAGCAAGCTGAACTGCTGTGCGAATGATCCAGGGTTCAAACCTGGCCGAAGTCGTTGGATTTGTAAGAGCGTTAAAATCCTTCAGTATGCCTTCCTTCGGAGGGGAAGTAAAGCCAGTGGGCCCATGTCATAGATTTATGGCATGCAAAAGGACCTATCACTACAATTGGTGGTGTGTAGCCAAATTTGTAGGTTATATTTGGTACATTATAAACGCTCTATCAATTTCCAACGTTCGCCGCTAGGTGTCAGGTGTCATTATCTTCATTAGCAGCATGTGGCCTATACAGGTTGTACATGAATATCAGGTAGTTTAAGAAGAGATGATATGCGTCAAAATAGGAAGTACAAGTCTAATAAAATGGGCCCTGCAGTGCATATTTACTGAGAGAAAACATAATGTTCTGAATTATACCGTACAATCAGCACAACGACGTAACATAAACACAAACTTCAATCCATTGCAAGTAGTTAAGAGAACACGGTACGTACTCACAGTTACGTACACTAACACGACTGAAATCACACAACTGAGCCTGTTTGACGAAGCAGGAAGCCGAAGACGCTCATCATATCCGCAACGAATCCTTTGCAGGCTATTAATTATTCTTTGTTACGTGTCAGGGGTACCAACTATGGTTATCTGCTGATTTGCTCCTCCTATGGACAAGTGTTCACATTCAGAAAGCGGGTAGTCTTATAAGACGATTTTTATATTTTGTATTGTAAAGTGGACAAGTACATAACTTATGATTTTTAAAACCACGACAAGTAATAAATAAAATTGGTGGCTACATTAATTTTAAATGATCAGTTCCCGTTATTCCAATCCTATTACTGCTATGATGCTGAAATTCTACATCAAAACAGAGAACTATAAACAAGCCACACGAATTTTCAAAATTCAATTGCTGTTCTTGGAACCTATTAATAGGTCTATCATAATAGAAAACTATAAGAGAAGAAGATTATTATAATTATCATAACTATGATTATTTTGTTTTTAATTCATTTTGCGGACCTGTAAAATCTTGGTTATCATCACGGTGTACTTATGTATGTGTTAAACTTGTCTTCTAACCTGTGTTTCTGAGATGACTGTAGTATGTGTAGCTCCATTAGGGACAAGGATTTTAAATAATGTACTATCCTAGCATTTTATTGGAGTATGAGGAGAAAAAGTCCGGAAAATTGATATGTGAAATCTACCCCGTGGACATTTTATTTAACTGCGATAGGAAGGACCTGTATTAGTAGGCGATTTAGTTTGCTACAGAAATACCAGTTAATTATGTTGCATGGGTAAACTCTTTCATCTTTCCTTCTTCCACGTAATTGTTTGTGATGATATCATCTCAGTGCTACGTACGTTAAAATAACAATCGCCCAACGAAATACTTAGGTGTATGAATGTATAATGGTTACTAAAATGTTCAGGGCTGATAACCTAGAGCAGATGACAGGCTCCTAAATACAACATTCATCATCATTATCCACATCATCATCTCCATAAGCACCGGGACACAGTGAATTCTTGTTTCACGAAAGTTCAATTTCGACGCAGAGCATCCTCCAGCAATGAAATATTTTTGATTTTAACACTCTTACAGTCGGTATACTGACCTTTAATAGTGACATGTAATTGTGTCCCAGAATGATTGTTTAGGGAGTTCACAATATTAATGATTGCTTGCTATTATTGTAGTCAGCCTGATTTTGCAATGTCATATGAGGTATTGAGTGTGTACTAAATGAATTGCCCAGAAAGTGGTTTTTTTTTTTTTCAAGAACTGTGCAAGCCCGGAATTGACACTGCTCCTAAATATCGAAAACCTATTTTCTTTTATTTTGATTTCTAGCAAAGCAATGCTTTTCCATTTGATAAATAAGTGGTCACGTATTGAAAGCAATCCAGTCGTATTCCATTGCTAAACCAAATGTATTTTTCTTGTAGGGTACTCAGTAACCCAGTGTACAGTTTGCATCCTTAAGACGTAGGTGTGTGGTTCCATGGTTAATCAAAATAACGAACCTTTGAGCTCGAATCACGGTGCTGCCAATAGCCGTCACGGGTGTAAATATCCTCGCGCATTTCCCTACTTCCACTAGTTAAATGCCAGGATACCACTTTACTTCAAACCACTGAGCACCTACTGTGACCCAATCCTACACCCTAACAATTACTCCAACACTCCTTGCAATTCTATACATATGTAAATAGAAAAGCTGATATCACGATGTCCCAAGTATCTTGATTAAACAAGAAATCAGTACTGCTCAGGTCTTAGCTCTGTGAACTTGCGGGGTGAAGGGCAGAGACAGAAGAGGGGCAGGCGAGAATTGAGAAGCCTGTCGACAGCCCGCTATGTTACCTGACATTCCCGTCTATTCCAATACTGCTAGCATGGGGTCATTTCTGAAACCAGTGTGGCGTTGCGAATGAGTGAGTAATCAAACAGGTGTTCCTCTGACATTCTCGTGTGAAGTGTGTAGTGTGTAGTGTGCGTAGTTGTCAGGACACGGTTCCATGGGGCTGACTCTCTAGACGTGGGTTTGAGCCCCACCGTCGGCCACCCTTGAAATGGTTTTCCGTGGTTTCCCCATTTTCAACTCCAGGTAAATTACTAGGACGGTACCGATAGGCCACGGTGGCGTCCTTCCACACAGTTTCATTCATCATCATTCATTTCAGATCTCATTGACTCCTCTCACGAGGTTGGCGTTAGGAAGGGCATCCGACCGTAAAAACCACCCGCCACATATACTTTCATCGCATCTTATACCCGACCCCGTTGATAACGGGAATAATAAGGGTAGACATAATCACATACATAATTATTACTGACATCAACACGGTAGAGTAGTGGTAGCGCCCGAGTGGACAGAAACAATTAAACGGAAATGGATGGGGCGGAAACAATGAGCACGCGCGGTGGCGGAGATTGGTACCACGACGTTCTGTCGGCCATGGGGCTAAGTGGAATGTATATCGCATACGGTTTACTTCATGGTTTGGAGGCCCCGTTAAAGATATTCCTACAATAAATCATCTTAAAATTGTCGTTCTTTGGTGTGAAAATATTCATTATATCATACTTGCTGAAAACAATTATGACTTATTAAATCTTCATACTTTTGCTGTATTCTTATTTAATGTAAGCACTCGAGGTACTGTCGCCTATGTGGCTATGTGGAATCTCAGTCGCATACAAAATTACTTCAAGGTTTGGAGGCCCCATATTCATTATATCGTAATATTTGCTGAAAACCGGTCTGGATTTGGCACTGCAGTTTTACAAGTAGTTATTTCAATGACCAACAGAGTTCACTGTTAACAAAGGATAACATGTCACATGTTACACATCATATGCGACTACTGTAAGGCTCTTAATTTTTTACTGAGCGTATTACCCTTTCACGAATTGATTGCCGGCGGTCGAGATGGGAACTATCCCTTGTTTACTTGTGTCACACGTCAGCCAGCTTCGTTGGCAGGTACAATTGCGCGAGTAGGATATGACTCAGCTCCAATAGCCTCAGTTATCGTTTGACTGACCGTGGTGACATGAGCTCCTGTGACGCACAATGCTGCTTGTCTTATGTTCAGAACGAACTCTTGTCATCGCTGTGTTCCCCGCTTCGTCCCGCGGGGCAGCTGCTACAATCAACAGCAAACACAAGAGCAGCCAGGCTCAGTGGCAATCTAATGTTAAACGGGTAATATTAACTGACCGACCAATGTATTTGGTTATGTTAGGACACGGGAAGCAGGCTCATCTATCATCAAAAACGTCAACGCTCCACATTCCTCTCAGGTTCACGGAGCTTGGAACCGAGCAGTACGTGTATGAGTTTTTGTATTAATGGAACACACAAATACGAATAGAAACTTTAAATCAGTATAAAACATGTTAAACACTGAAGCTGCCACAATGATATTAAAAAGTAGCGAGGCAGGAGTCACTGCTTTATTCATGTGAGTGAATTTGCTGCACAATATGCTGGCATTTGCTAGCTTTCACGCGATGTAGCCATGGATGACGTTAAATTATTCGTTGTGAAAGTTGATCACAGGCCTGCCATTGATGGCTCAAGACCGATGAATGACGTGGTTTGGAGGCTCATCTCATCACTGTCGTGATCAAATCTGTCAGCGCTGGCTCTTACTATTATTAACCGCTGACTGAGTAGCTTTTCAAGTCTTAAGCCCAGTTCACACGGGCAGAGTTGACAGCCTATCTACTCTACCGGTTTTGGAACAGTTCTATCCTACGCCATTCACAAGATAAAAGCTACGATTAGTACGTTGAAAATTCAACATGATCGGAAGGACAACTTTTATGGATTTCCCAACATTATAAAAGGTAACGTCAGTCAGTCATTCTGTCCACTGGGTGATACACAAAGTACAATCATGTTGTCAGAGCGTGTGAGTTAAGTACAGACAAATGACGGTGTTACACACAGTGATTCGTATGGAGTGCTATCCAATGTTTCTGGGTATTCCATGTACGCTCGGGCGTAATGGAGACGTTTTGGACTGGGGGCTTTCCATCTGAAATTGACTCTTGCGTCCGCCACCAGCATCTATGAAAGTCTGAGTCTTTGTTGTTTCAATCGAGGGTCTTGGGCATCGTGGTCATGTAACCCCTTGAACTTTGGTGTGTGTGGATTTGTGTCTTATAACTTATGTTATTGTGACGGCTGTATTATTGTGTATATTTATAATTCAGGCGTGGATTGGAAAGGAAAGTGGTCTGAAGTTAGTAACCATCCCGGAATTTGCCTGGAGTAGGAGTGGAAAACCAGGGGGAAAACCGCTCCCCGGATGGCTGAAGTATGAATCGAATCCACCTCTCCTCAGTTTTGCCTCACGAGACTGAGTGTACCCCCTCAGATCAAAATTACATTTCTTGGCAGAGCTGGGAATCAAACCTAGCCCATCGAGACGACAGCCAAGAATGATATCCGCTACGCCACTTGGAAATCTGAAACACATTTATGTCTTCCAGAGTGGATTTAGACAAAATCATTTGTTGTCAGTCTAGGTACGATTGCTAGCTTGTTAATATAATAATTGTATAAGAAAATTGAACCTAATTTAATATTATCATCAGGTTCCATTAAGTCGACGACTCCAGACGACTACATGTTTAGCGTGACTCCAGATGTTCCTATTTTCCACGAAGCCTCTCAGATCTTTAAGTTAGCAAAATAAAACATTCAGTAAACAATAAAGTAGGACCGAAGTCGTTGGATTGCTACCACACTACTCCGTTTGTCCGAGAACAGTTTCTCCCGTTTCATGAAATGTTTTCAAAATTGATCCGGTTTTGTAATCTATCTCTGCACGTACTACAGGTACTAATGAAGTGCTTCCCCCAATTCACAACACCCACTGAATCTAGCGCATTTTGGAGTAACCGAGATTTCAGCGGCGTTATATTCTCTTCCACGAGCTGTGCCAGGAATATAAGCTGTATACGGTATATAAACAGAAGTTTATAAATCATAAATGGATGTTGTCATTAGAGAAGGGTTTAATACAGGAGCATGTAAATATTAAATCCGAGGTTAATGAACATTGGTCCAGCATTAGCACAATTTCAATCCGTACTTTATTTCCAATCCTCGATGTGTGGCCCTAGATTCCGATCAGGAACGTTGATCCGTACTAGCGATCTAATCGTCAATTAATTTATTTCCCCATCCTTTGGCAGCGTGTTTATGTGTTAATTAATCTGATATTTTCCTATTTAAATACAGCAAGTTAAAACAAACAGGATTAGTAGCTGTGAACCAATCTCTATCTCTCAACTGTTTGACCTGAGCTCACAGCAATGCTTTGATATAATATTAAACGTGAATCAGTGCTTTCAAATAAAGGGAGAATTGCCTATAGCAGTGACTACCAGACTCGGAAACTGCGAGCTGGTATTGTGGACGTTTATGGGCAATTATTTATCATACTACAATGGTACATACGAGAGGTAACCAAGCACTAAACTGTACCTTACCTACTACATGACTAACTACAGTAAAATAATATCGCTGGACTTAAGGGACACTAGGGCTGAGTTTTTCAACTTCCACATTTTTGATCAGAATGAGTTGAAATTTAAACTGCATACTTAGAATGGTAAAACTAAGAACAATTGGATTAAATGTATTTGATTTTTTACTAATTATATTATTAAAATATACCCTGTAATCAAAATGCACCATGCGCATTAGAAATTGTGTAAAATGCTTGATATTTTCATTACATATATATAAAACTATTCTTAATATTATAACATAGAGACATTTCAGGAAAGTGATTCATGTATGCTGTCAGATTAATTTTTTCTTGATGTGCCATTATGTTTTATGAATGTTGAATATTTTTCATAGTTTTTTATTATTTTGGTGTGTAATTTACAAAGTGACTGGAGATATCGCAATGTTATCTTACAACACATGTGTTTCTGAATATCCATTGATATTTTTTAGTAAACTTGGTGAATATCTCATGCACATGGAGCATTTTGATTACCTAAAAATGTTGTTTGGAGATAAAAGCATTTTTATAAAACCGCATGCTATATTAACCAGTTTGGCTCACCCAATTAAACTTTTTTGGAAAAAATCTGAAAATACAATGTTTCATTGTAGAGATAAAGAGCATTGAGACCTTTCGTTTGAGTTAACCTACGACTTTCTAGGATTTCTAGTTTTAAAAGTATAGCCGACCTTCTATGATTTGCCTTCCATCTTCTTTTTACGCAGAGGATATTTAAAAATGTCGATGAGCCTTTAAAAATGGCATTGCATGAAAACTTTTTTACTGAAATGATCCACAGCGTTCCATAAGATATATATACAGTTTGAGAAAAACAAAACACAGTTATTTTGTCATTTTTTCCCTAAAAACTCAGCTCATAGGTCCTTTGATATTTTCAAGAGCCACCACTGCAACAAAAGAAGCCCTCACCTGTCATGGTAAGCTCTTTGCTACCAGACCTTCCAAGTGTGTTGGATGGTCTGAGAGTCACTGCTACTATCACGACAGGAGAGGGGCGCGCAGACTCCATTTGGGCTTTGTTAAGTGGTTTTCCACACATGCTCTGAAGCTGTTCCGTTCCAAATTCTGTCCAACTATTGTTGAAAAGCTATTTATTCCTGAAATTGTGTTAGTAGGATAGGAGGTTATCAAGATTTTACTCTACTTCCTGTTAGGTAAGTTATGTCAGTGAGGATCGGGAGCTACGAATTACAATTACCCTCAAAATATCATTTTTGACAACATAAATTAGATAGTGCAATGTTTCTACAAGTTGGAATCCAATGGAGAGGTATGGTCTTTGCAGTCATGAAAAACCAACACAACCACAATTCCAACAACAAGAAAATGGGGAAAATATTATTGCAATGAGTATTGGGAGCTATGAATTGCAATGCCATAAATAAGAACATTTTGTCGGTATAAATTAAGTAGTGTAAGTTGACTTCAAGCGGGAATCAAATAGAGAGGCGTATCCTGATGATTAGGGCTCGGATTTTTAGGTGCTAAAAATCAGGAAAATATTTAATTTTTATGTATTAAAAATACCTGAAATATGTGACAAATAAGTAAAAATATTTAATTATAATTTAGTTTATTAATGTGAATATAAACAATATGCAGTACTCACGAGTGCAATTTATGCTATGCCTTACTGACTACTGAAAAATTACAATACATGAGATACATCTTCAGGTTGTCCATCACAAATGCCCGACGATTACGGCGAAACAATTCTCCTGAAGGCGCGAAACTGCGACAATATGTTTTTTTTGCCTTTTAGGTGTTGTGTATCTTGAGATCGCTGTTCAACCTTGATTGCTTTCCCACATGGTTGGCAGAACAGAACGCCCTCATCTGAAGTAAAATTATCTGGAAATCCCCGGCTTCCACAGTGAGTGGTACGGGGCGACAAGTTAAGAATAACACAGTTGCAAGCTGACATACGTCCTGCATGAAGATTAGATAGCTCACAGGTTTTTCCCCGTTGAAGTAAAACAGAACAAAAATGCAATAAACTGAAATATCTAGCATACTGATTTTAAAAAAATATAAATATGATGTATTTTTATGTGTTAATAAGTGAAAAGCAGGAATTTATGTATTTATAAAAATACGCTTAAAATATGTATTTACATAAAAAAGATATTAATTTACCTAAACATCCGAGCCCTACTGATGATTATCAAAGAACACCACAAGCAAATGTGGAAAATTAAATCACACTGCTATTGACCTAGACAATGAATTTGATTGAGTAAGAGCCGTACCAAGATGGGACAGATCAGAGTAGTCTACCCCGTATGAAGATAAGATGCACTGATATACCAGCTCCGTACGCTACGTTGGTCAGCCCTACGAATCCTTCCACTACCCCTATCCACTTCAGCTACCTTCACGGCCAAACTAAGCAGACCGGTGTGCTCCCAAGCTCTCCCTACGTCTCCATGCTTCAAATACTGGGAGTACGCTTTATCCGACTTTCCTTAGTCAACTCCCATTCTCTTCTTACTTCGGCAATATTAGAGTTCAAAGGTCTATGATATCTTTCATATTCACAACTTTCACAGCCCTTCCATTTACATTTCCCATTGGGGTGTGATAGTGGAGTGGTCAGGCAGCTTGCCATCCACCAATGCGCAAAATGGGTTCGATTCCAGGTTATTACAAGTGTGATTTGAATCAACGTTAAGAAAGGATATCCCTTGTCTTATGATCACAAGGTTAACGGTCACGTAAAACAACAAGCTTCATTTCCCATAACTCCCAGTTTTAATCATAACAGACGGACCTCGATGTTAAAAATCTCAAAACAACATTCATCACAACCCTTAAGTACGCTGAGTCTGTCCAAGCATATTTGAAATGTCATCTAACGTAATACGAGAGATCCAGTGTGAGGTGACACCGTAAGACTAGGAACGTCCTTCAAATTTCCGCCTTCCTTGGCCAGGAATCCAACCCGCAAAATTGGGAGCAAGAAGTGGTGACTGATGCACCGGGGAAACTATTGGTAGGGCACAGAACATCAAATAAATCGAAATCTTGTCCGTGCTTTGAAACTAAAAAAGACCTATGTAACTGGAGAAGTGATGACACTGCCTATATCTTTCAATCAAAGCCTCTGTCAAAACTACAGGGGGTTCATTAAGTTGTAATTGGGTTTCATTATGATGCGCTCTAATTATTATCAAAATTTAGCGTTCATTAAAATAGAAACGCTTGGTTGCACCCTGAAGCTCTGTTATGTCTAGTCGGTGACGGTGAAGAAATTTGCAAACGAAGTCACTAAGATTCAAACACAGTGAGGATCGTGCGACAAATGTGGCCTCGGATGAGCCTGCACAATTAATTAGGAAATTAAACCTCAGTCAATATCAATTCTACCGTGGTGGCTCCATGTGTACAGTACAAATGTTAACATCCCAAATTGAGCCACCTACATTTGAAAGAATTATGCTAGATTATTTTAATTTGTAAGATATTTTCTGTTGTCTTAAATTGTCATTATCATTATTCTATTACTGTATTTATGTTTATTAGTAACAAGGTTGCCACGGTGGGTGAGTGGTTAACATGTCGGTCTACTAACCCCAAGCTTGCAGGTTCGCTCCTGGCCGTGGTAAGTGATTTTGAAAGGCGGCAAAAATTACGACACGTATGTCATGCGACCCAGGAATAGCAAGCTTAGTTATGGAAGGAAGGGTTGAGGACAAGAACTTTTTTTTTGTCGTGTGGTCTCCTGAGAGGCCGAGTGCAGGTCTTTCTATTCGACGCCCGTGGGCGACCTGCGCGTCGGGATGAGAGATGGAATGGATGAGGATGAATGAAACAGGGCAAGGATGTAGAAGGAATCGGCCGTGGCCTATCAGAAGGTACCGTCCCAGCATTTGCCTGGTGTCGAAAATGGGAAACCATGGAAAACCATTTCAAGGACGGCCGACGGTGGGGCTCGAACCCACGCGTCTATCGAGTCAGCAGAGAGCTTGGCCCCATGACCTAATGCTGCGCTTTAGCCAGCTGAGCCAATGCTGTCGGTAGGACAAGAACTGTAGGGGTAGACCAAGGTTAGAATATGTAAAACAGATTGCTTCGGATGTAGGGTGTGGTAGTATGTAGAGATGAAACGATTAGCTCAAGACAGGGAAGCATGGAGAGCTGCATCAAACCAGTCAAAAGACTGAAGACTCAAACAACAACAACAACAATATGTCATACGATGTTCGCATGTCAAATAACCCATTTGAATTCAGTAGGCCGTGTTCATAATGGCAAAATTTATCTCGGGAGTTTCCGCCAACACAAAGTTCCTTATTTCTCTACAAGAAAGCGCTATAGTGTTCAAGGAACTTAGATATCTAACCTCCTTGACTTTCATAGTGCTTTAAGGAACAACGATATTCGGCATGCAAGCTACCCTCTGGGTGTCGAATAACGAAGCTTGCACCCGGCATCCAAGGCCATACGATATTATTTTTATTTAATTAAGCGAAAATTATTCTACAGGAGAGCGATTAAACTTGGATCACATGAAGTCATTTGGAGGCGTGTCTCCTCCGCTCCTCCCAAAATCTCTTCATTCTCGCGGAATGTTCCCTCTTCCCCTCAACCATCCACTTTCTCCAGTTTGTCGTAATGATCTTGGTTCGAACTTAACATTCGCGATTTTCGTCTGGCACTCAGTTCGGTCTTTGAAATTTTGTATACTGAACTTGTAAGTCTCTCTGTACCTCTTTAAGCCATTCTGTGCCGCATTTGCTCTGTGTTATGATACATTCGATATTATTATTAATATTATTATTATTAGTAGTAGTATTAGTAGCAGTAGTAGTGTACTAAAGTTGAGATTGAATTATGCGTAGGTCAAGGGGATTAAATATAACTACGTATAAACCAGAATGGCCCCAGCTATTTTTGAGAGGTTATTTTAAGAACTGAGGTGAACAAAAGCCAATGCAGTGAGTTCTCAGTTGTGATGTACAGTAGCCTACTCAGCAATAAATAAGTTAGTGTAAAACAGAAACTCTCTCTACGTCGCTCTTTATTTACACTGAACTTGCTGTATGGAAGTGAGAGCTGGCTAGATTCAAGATATCTGATCTAGAAATAACTGATATAAGAGTAGCTGCGGAATATAGATGGGAGCAATGGCAGGAGGGTACTCGTAATGAAGATATTAAGACCAGTTCAGAAATGAACACGCTAGATGAAGTTGTTCGAATGAGCCAACCCAGGGGGTCGGGGTTATGTGAAACGAATGGGGGAGGAGAGATTATATAAGAGGTTAATAAGTTCAGCTGGAGGGTAAGAGATGCAGAGGTAGACCCAGGAGGCAATGGTTAGAATCTGTGTTGAATGATTTCAAGGTGAGAGATATAGGAGCGGACGAGGCCGCAGTGTTAACTGCTAATAGGAGATCATGGAGGCGACTTGCCCGCCAACAGAGGCTTGCAGACTAGACTGAACGCTGAAAGGCAAGACAGTCTCAACAAGTAGTTCCGTGAAGAAGACTATTTGCATATATCGCACAGGTCTATTCCGTTAAAACTCTCCTGCCTATTATGACGATTTTCTAGACCTATACAGTATATTGAGCCTTGTTTTGAAGACTTTTCGTGCTAAGTTTCACTGCATTCAGATGATTAATTCGAGTGAAAAATCCATACATCAATTACAATTTCGCGTCGCTGCCATGTTCAATTTGTGTTCATCAAGTTTTTGAAAACCCCATATGTGAACTTATGTTAATAGCCTCTATCAACATAAAATTTCAGCTTGATTGCTGTAATAGATTCGCAGATATTGGGAACCGTATAAATATTTCTTATGAACGCCACTAGATTGTTCTATATGTAGATCATAGAGTTATGTATCATCAGATCAATATTATTGCTTAGGTTCATTATTCAATCGTTCACATTGATCGCTTGATTAGGACACAAACAAGTAGTTCCGTGAAGAACTAAATAGCCTATTTTCATATATCCTACTAATATTAATTCCCTCTATCAACATACAAATTGTCGGTTTGATTGCTGTAGTAGATTAATAGATATTGAGAACCGACTAAATATTTCGGATGGTCGCCATGTTGGATTTTAATATATGTAGGCCATAGAGGTATGTATTATTAGATGATGATTATTGTGTACGTTCATTATGCAAATGTTGATTTCGATCGCATGATTAGAACACAAGAAATAAAAACTTAATTTTCGAAATTCGCACAGCCGCCATCTTGAGGTTACGTAAACAATTGAACTAAATTAGATAGCAGTGCATTACAATATGTATAAACATTTTCTGTACGAAGTTGCATAGCGTTTGGATCATTAAATAGCGAGAAAAGTCTATTTGAAACTTTCATCTTTGCTTAGCCACTATGTTCGTTTGGTAGTCAACCGGTTTTTGAAAGTCTCATAAATGAACTTCAACTAGTGCCCTTTATCTCCGAACAAAATTTCATGGTAATACCGATAATAGTTTCAGAGATATAGAATGCCGGTGAAATAATTCGCACAGCCGCCATCTTGAGGTTATGTAAACAATTGAACGAAGTTAGATGTCGGTGCATTACAATGTGTATACCAATTATACTGTACCAAGTTTCATTGCTTATGGTTGGTTAAATAGCGAGAAACGTCTATTTAAAAGTCGCAACTTCGATTGGTCACTATGTTGGTTTTGTAGTTAGCTTTTTTTCAAAAGTTACATAGGTGAACTTCTAGTACTTCCCTTTATCACCGTACAAAATTCCAGGGTGATATCGGTAATAGTTTCGGAGATATTGAAGGCTGGTGAAATATTTCGCACAGCCGCCATGTTGGATTGGTGAGACGTAACAAAATTTGAAGGGCACGGTCGGGGTCGCTTGGAATACTGCTATGAACCTACCAAGTTTCATTGAAATCGCTCCAGCCGTTTACAAATTATTAGGGGACACACAAAAATCCTCACACACACACACACACACACACACGCGCACACACAGACAGACACACGGACAAAAGTTGATCTCAAAAGCCTATTTTTTTTTTCATAAATGAAAATAGGCTAAAATAACAAAAATAATTTGAAGATTTTGCACAGCCGCCATCTTGAGGTTGTTAAAGAAATTGGATAAACCTAGACACCAGGAGCTTAAATCATGTATAATTGTGTGCCGTACCAAGTTTCACTGTGCTCGGATGATTAATTCGCGAGAAAATGTAATTTAAATATTTTAACTTAGCTTGGCCGTCTTGTTGGTTTTGTAGATAACATGATTTTCAATATCACATAGATGAACTTGCAGTAATATTATCTATCACCTTAAAAGTTTTAGCATATCAGTAACAGTTTCGGAGATATACAATGCTGGAGAAATACTTCGCGCCGCCCCCATGTTGGATTTTATATATGTACGCCATAGAGTTAAGTTCCACTAAATGAAGATTGTTGCGAAGGTTTATTATTAAAACATTTAATTCGATCACATAATTAGGACACAATACACACAAATTTAATTTTATAATTTCGCACAGCCGCCATTTTCACGTTATGGAAACAATTGATCGTTGGAACTAAATTACATGCCAGTAGATTAGAATGTGTAAAAACATTTAACGTAACTTTTGAATAATGAACCTACGCAATAATCGTCATCTAACAGTACATAACTTATGGCCTACCTTACACATGTAACAATCCTACATGCCAACCATCCGAAATATTTAGATGGTTTTCAATGTCTGCGAATCTATTACAGAATCAAACTGAAATGAAGGTTGTGCAGTGCTTTCTGAGTCCACTGTTGAATCTTATTGGTTATGTACTGTTTTGACGTAGCTAGTTGTACGTTCCTGGCGTGGAGAAAGTCCAATGGTGTGTACTTGTCATCCGCCTCAATAACAGCCTGATGCAGGGGAGAGTTTATCTTGCTCAGAAAGATAGGCCTGAAGTTTATTTACCTGCTTGGCATGTAGGTGTGGCCTGTATTATCAGTAAGTGCGCGTCCACTTCTCTGGCGTGGCAAAACCGTTCAACTGCTGACTTTGGGTGCAGACATCTGTGTTTCGTTAAGGTAGTGCATGTCTTAATAAAAATATTATCTAGATCTGACTGTGTCCATTTTACTATACCAAAGATGTAAGTCAGTACTGGAATGGCATATGTATTGATTGCCTTCAAGATGTTTCTTCCTTTAATCTTGGATTTCCCTTAAAACAACAATAACTAACTACTAACTCATGTTGGATTTCAGAATCTTGTTGAGACGTTGATTGTACATCGCTACTGTTTGTTCCTTAAAGATCTTGTGATCAATTCTCTTTCACTGTTGAAGACCAAGATACTCGTCACCTTTTGATATTATTATTGTTATTATTATTATTACGTTCTTATTATGATTAATTTTATTATTATTTCAAAAGGTTATTTACTGCGATCCACATCATTGCAGAGGCTATTCAGTCTAGACAATTGGAAAGGATTATACGATTTTCTGCTACTTAGATTCAACTTCATGTAACAGAATGGAATCAGTGGCATGACAAAATATTTGATTGTTGGATAGTTCACCTAATAATATTTTGATGTTCTCAGGAGTGGGATGAGTCTTGATTCCGAAATCGTCGTCATATTTCTGCATCTGATTTTTTCTGTAATATTTTGGGCGTATTAAAAAGTTTCTATACACAACCCTCGTGTGCTTGCCACAAAATATTGTCAGTAATTTCTAGCAGTTTTCAGGCTAAACCCCCAATGGGTACTGAAGGAGATTTGTCTGACTCGCGAACAGTCGTATATAAGATCTACTCGGAACAAGTTTAAATACTATTGCTTCTACTACAAGTAATAATGATCACCCGACGAAGACCATTATTATTATTATTATTATTATTATTATTATTATTATTATTATTATTATTTATTCATACTGTATGTTCATCATGTCATTGAGTACCATTCACCATTTCATTGGCATTGTTGAAGATGGGGTGGAGTTCTCTATATCGGTGGGTTGAGAAACGAACGAGCTATGGAGCACGTTTCTAATGTAACCACTTTCTGCATAATGGCATAATGGAGCCCCAATTTATGGAGGTTGGCCTTCAGCAACATCGGTATAATCCCTGTGGAAGATATTAAAATTGGCAATACTGTTACAAATTACTGTCGCCACATCTTTGTTTTTAATATTAATATGACCCTCCCTATATTATTTTGCTAAGGTCCCATTCCGGTTTTGTACCGAAAATAAGGTCCTGTTAACACCAACCTACACGTATGGGGGTATCTACAGGTTCCGCATAACACCAAATGTGTCCGAAACGCACTCACTTCCTCTTTAAATGCCTCTCAATTAAATAAATACCTTAAAAATGTTCATTTACTGAGGGAGCACCGTAACCTGGTGAGCCTGCCGCTAGAGCGCAGGACAGCGCGGCGGCAGTAGCGTGGCGTACTGCTTGGTGAGCCTGCCGCTAGAGCGCATGGCAGGGCAGTACAAAACACTATTCTACATAATTCTTTGTGTTCTTCTCATGTACGTATGCCGTTTAACAACAATAAATACATTTCTTCAATATTTGAAACTTCGATCACCCACATTCTTCCCAACTACCCCATAAACCTACATTCACGTTGCGAAAGCTCACACGGGCCCACTAGTCATTATTATTGTCATAATAGTATTCGATCTTTGAGCCACCTCTGAAGCAGAGAATTATGTTTCAGCTGTAGTTCCTTCTGGTGTTCTTGGTGAATGTGGGGTGGCTGCTTTTGTGCTGATACCTTTAGCTCCTTTGCTGACACATTATTCTTTCCTTTCCATGCTGAACTCTATTAACTTTCCTCGGACCATTTCCTAGACGGGTTGTGGTGATTATTATTATTATTATTATTATTAAAATAATTATTAAAATACTAATAATATCGATGATGATAGTAATAAAAGCAAGATGTTCCGTAAAGAATATATAGCGTACTTTCTCATAAATGCATTGGTAGGCTATAGGCCTAGTCATAACTCATTGTCCTTTTCAAGGAGTATATTGAATGTTGGTTGTAGTATCTTGTTGAATAACAACGTGCTATATTATATATTGATTGATTGATTCCTCACCTAAAATATGGACTAGCGAGCAAACAATAGCCTCCAGTTTGACCCAACGGGACGACACGGCATAGCTCGATACGGTACGCTCGGCTTGAACTGTTAGTCACTGCTATGGTACAATAATATTCTATTATAAGATGTTAATATCCTAAGGGTCACCTGGAGATGAGTTTAAACCATCCTCTGTACAATAAACGGATTTGGTGAGGCCGGGCCTTGTTGAATCGTAGCTAACGGTCAGTCTGTAATACTTGCATGATTCATACGTCCACCATCTTGAAACTTTTTGGCTGATGACCTTGTAGTTTAGAAAAAGACACTTTCCACATTAAGGTACCGTACATTTTTGTAAAATATGGTGGAGATCATATGATTAGGTTAGTCGTATTTTGTTTTAAGCTTTGCACATTTGGGTGGTCGCCATTATGTTTCCATCAAAATGGCAGCGGTATATAACATGCCACTGAGATGTTCTTTGCTAGTGTTACCACTGTTCCAAATTTCGTTCAATTCTGTTTTTTATGTTTGAATTGATAGGAGGGGACAAATATACACACTTACACATGCGATTTGCACACATACAAGGCCGCCACCTTTAAACTATTCACCTGATGACCTTGTAGTTTGGTCAAAAGACTCTTCCTACATGAAGGTATGTTGTTGCAAAATTTGGTCGATATCAGATGATTAGGTTAGTCGTAATTAGATTTAAGCCTTGAACATTTGTGTGGCCGCCATTACGTTTCCGTCAGGATGGCGGCGATATAAAACATGACACTGAAGTGTCATTTGCTCTGTACCAAATTACGTTCTATTCGGTTTCGTCGTGTTTGAATTGATAGGGGGAGGAGGCAAATATACACACTCACACACAGGCAGATTGACAACTTTTGGCCCGTCTGGATCTCATAAGTCTACTCTCATTTTTTGCAAAAGCCGAAAATAGGCTAATAATGCTAAAAGTAATAACCATGCCAATGGGGACCAGAAAAAGAGACCAATAACTTTCTTTGAAATAGTGTTATTTAACCATGTTTACAAACTGTACGTCCAGTTGTTCCAGCACAATACAAAGTGGTATTGTTACTTAACAAGATCGAAGGAAACATAATCTGACAGCTCACGGCCGGTCCGACTCCACAGTGTGGACTTCGGTACCTCATTATGTTGTATTCTATTTCCTGAGGATGAGGGCTGGAGAATGGGCGTAGCTCGCTACTGCATGCACGGCAATGGGAGCCGCCACACAGTGGAAGTTCTGAGAAATCGCCTGCGAGCTGTGGGCTGTCACCACTGCGGGCGCTGGGGCAGCGTAGGCCACTGGTGCATGCGCAGCGACTGGTACATGGGCACCATAGGCTACTGGAGAAGCAGCGTATGCCAACGGTACATGCGCAGCATAGGCCACTGGTGAAGGGGCAGCATAGGCTACTGGAGGAGCAGCGTATGCCAACGGTACATGCGCAGCATAGGCCACTGGTGAAGGGGCAGCATAGGCTACTGGAGAAGCAGCGTATGCCAACGGTACATGCGCAGCATAGGCCACTGGTGAAGGGGCAGCATAGGCTACTGGAGAAGCAGCGTAAGTCAGGGGAGCAGCGGCGAGTCCCGGCGCAGCAGATGCAGAAGAGGCGGCCAATGCCACAATCAGCACGCACTGTCCAACAAGAAGAGAAATAGCTAGAAATTAAATCTTAGATTGCGAAACTCTCAGCCAACTTTCAGCATGAAAAATTAATCTGAGTAGGCATATGAGTTCCGCCGTGTCTATTCATGCAGGTACTCTAATTTTAGTTGGTTCAAACGAAGTTCTCTCATAAAGGACCTCGCCAGCATATGGTATACCTAGTATTTCTGCCGTCTTCTTTACTAAACCTATATGACATAAACGGTTTTATAGCGGTTTAATGGCCTAGTCAGTTAATGATTCTACTACAACTTTTCTCGTTTTTCGGGTGGCATTAGACTTCATAAGCTGATGCCAGTGCTCGCATAAATATTATGTAATCGTGGGTTCCTTAATCTCTTTAGTATAACATTTCATTGGTTCAACCTGTTCAAAATTACTGCGATTTGTATTTTCACATATGTTGCATCACATTCCGTGATTAACATTAAAGAATGGTCAAGTCTCAGTTTAAAATATTGGAGAGATTTCTATTCTCCATAAGCATCTGAGTAACTCATGTTTTCGCTTCCAAATATCGATGTGCTGGAATTATCAGCGTTACATACTTAAGACACCCAGTGCACCCCAGCAGCAGAATTTATTGGCGGCATTTTAAGCGACACGTTCGCGAATTTAGTTGTGAGTAAGTGGAAAACAACTTCATAAATCGACAGGCCTAGTGAAGGATTTTGTCAAATGATTCTTCCCCAGATATGTCATGGTACGACTTTAGAACAAGCCTCAATCAAATCAAACTATACTGTTGCTACAACAATGAGGAATTATCAATTAAATTTTGAAATGGTGAGCTCTTTTGTCCTCATTCTTAAGCAGCAATAAACATGAAGCCTTCATTCTTATGCTGAAGAAGAGACAGTATTCCTTTAATTAAACTTCATTGATGTTTAGTTTTTACATTTTTAGCCTACTTTCGATTTTTGCAAAAAATGAAAGTAGACTTATGAGATCTACACAGGGCGAAAAATTGTGTGTCAGTCTGTGTGTTTGTGTGTGTGTGAGTCTGTGTGTGTCTGTGTGTGTGTGTGTACTCTGAATGTCTGTCCCCCCCCCCTATCAATTCAAACACGGTGAAACCGAATTGAACGAAATTTAGTACATAGGTAGAACTAGCAAAGGGCACCTCAGTGTCATGTTTTATATCGCCGCCATCTTTACCAAAACTGAATGGCAGCCACTCAAACGTTCAAAACGTAAAATCAAATAACGACTAACCAAATCATCCGATCTCTACCAAATTTGGTAACCACATACCTTCGTATAGGACGCATCTTGTGACCAAACTACAAGGTCATCCGCCGTACCGTTTGAGGATGGCGGCCGTGCGAATTGTGCAAGCATTATAATCCATATCATGGGACTCGCCAGTTCCGATTATCGAGCCGAGAATCGTTTTAACTGTTCTAAAGGAAGAGGCACGTTCGAAATTAAAAGTTTATTTTGTAATACTATAGTGCAGAAGTGATTTTAAAAAACTGAGCCGTCTCAGTACAAGGCAAGATGGCAACGGATATCTTGTGCCTGTCTTATATTTCACTAATTTGAGTATTGCATGCAATATAGCGTACTGATACAAAATAAATAAACTTTGTATGAAATGCTTCATATATAAATAATACACTCCACTGATGAAATCGTTTAGTGTAAATCATTAATTGCTAACACGTTCTACGTTACTCATTTGATATCGGTCAATGTACGTTCGCACGTTTGGCTCCGTGGTAAAGCGTTAGCCTATCAATCTTATGGCTATGGTTCAAACCCTATCAGAGTTAGGTTTTTTGTTTGAATTTCTTTTTATTTATTGTTTTTTATTGACTCTGACGTTTTAAAATTAATCGTTATATTGTGCATAGTACGATGGAAAATATATAATTAAAACAAAATTCGCCAGCAGATTTGCACGAGACATCTAGGAACAAAAAAAGTGAATTATCATGGCGAACTGCACGCCGGCCAACAGATTAACTTACAGATTTTATTGAAAAGTATATGTTTATGGCCGCTAGAATGCACTCCCCCTGATAGGATTATCCTGTTCGATACTTCTCCATTTGATATCGCGACTGGTCTACATGGGACTCCATTTATTAGTACACCATCGGCATTCTATGCGCATCGAATTTGAAGAATGACAAGATGATACTACGATACATTTTTAGCCTATTTTCAATTTTGAAAAAATAGGCTTATGAGATCACCTTTTGTCCGTGTGTGTGTGCGTGTGTGTGTGTGTGTGTGTGATTCGTGTGTGTGTCCCCCCCTAATAAAATCTAAACGGCAGGAGCGATTTCAATGAAACTCGGAAAGTTCATAGCACTATTCCCGGCGACCTCGAGCGTGCCCTTCAAATTTTGTTACGACTCACCAATCCAACATGGCGGCTGTGCGAAATATTTCACCAGCATTCAATTTCTCCGAAACTATTACCGATATTACCCTGACATTTTCTATGGTGATAGAGGGAACTACTATAAGTTCAATTATGTGACTTTTGAAAACCTGGTAACTACAAAACCAACATGGTGGCCAAGCGAATTTGCGACTTTAAATAGACGTTTCTCGCGATTTGACCAACCAAACGCAATGAAACTTGGTACAGTATATGTGTATATACATTGTAATGAACCGACATCTAACTTCGTTCAATTGTTTACATAATCACAAGATGGCGGATGTGCGAAATATTTCACCGGCATTCTATATCTCTTGAAACTATTAGCGGTATCTCCCTAAAATTTTGTACGGAGATAAAGGGCACTACTGGAAGTCCATCTATAAGATTTTCAAAAACCGGTTAACTACAAAACGAACATGGCGGCCAAGCGAATTTGAACATTTCAAATAGACCTTTCTCGCGATTTAATGTTCCAAGCGCACTGAAACCTGGTACAGGAAATATTTATACACATTGTAATCCACTGGTATCTAATTTAGTTCAATTGTTTACATAACCTCAAGATGGCGGCAGTGCGAATTTTAAAATTAAGTTTTTATTTCTTGTGATGTAGTCATGCGATCGAAGTGAAAGTTTGAATAATGAACCTACGCAATAATTTTCCTTAATGGTACATGACTCTATGGCCTATACATTTAACAATCCAACATGGCGACCATCCGAAATATTTAGACGGCTCTGAATATCTACGAATCTATTTTAGCAATCAAACTGCATTTTTTAATGTTCATAGGGGCTATGAACTTAAGTTCACCTATAGGACATTAAATAACCTGGTGATCACAAATCCAACATGGCGGTGACGCGAATTATAAATATTTACATGGACGTTTCTCGCAATTTAACCATCCGAGTGCAGTGAAACTTGGTACAGTAAATCCTTATACGAATGTTAATCCACTGGCATCTAATTTATTTCAATTGTTTCCATAACCTCAAGATGGCAGCTGTGAAAATTTTTAAAATCTCCTTGTTTTTTCTTGTGTCCTAATTATGCGATTGAAGTTTGAATACTACACGTTCACAATAATCTGCATGTAACAGTACATAACTCTAGGACCTACATATATAAAATCCAACATGGCGACCATCCGAAATATTTAGTCGGATCTCAATATCTACGAATCTATTACAGCAATCAAACTGAAATTGTGTATGTTGATAGTGGCAATTAACATAAGTAGGATATATGAAAATAGGCTGTATAGTTCTTCACGGAACTACTTGTTTCTTTTTATTTTAAAGGGTTTTTAACAGCCTATTGTGCGTTAATTGAAAATGTTAATTGAAGTAAAGAACAAAACGATTTCACATAGTATCTGAACTCTAGCCGTTGGTGCTAGTTCAGGATATTAATTAATACTTTTATTGCAGCCAAATAGCAATCGAAAAAAAATCCACATAGTTGGTATACACACGTCTCTGTAGGATCATGGAAAGATTTGTTAATTCAATTAGGCTTGTGAAAGCCTTGTGAAAGACATGCCTCAACTCAAAGTTGGATGATGCCCGCGTCAGGCCGATTATGTAATAATAATAATAATAATAATAATAATAATAATAATAATAATAATAATAATAATAATAATAATAATAATCATAATAATAATAATAATGTTATTGGTTTTACGTCCCTTTTAACTACTGTTGCATTTAGAGACGGCGGGGTGCCGGAATTTTGCCCCGAAGGGGATCTTTAACGTGCCAGTAAATCTACTGACACGGCTCCCTCGCATTTGTGCACCCTCAAATGCCAGCTGACTGCGCCAGGATACGAACCTGCAACATAGGGCCCAGCAAACGAGAACGTTACCGCTGAGCCACGCAGCCAGTCCGGTCGATTATGTCTCCAGATCCAGAACATTCTTTAGATACTTCCTATCTTTCTTTCTACAATGATGGTAGCAGTTGTTTTCGAGGTTGTGGTGTTTGGTAGAGGTAAATAGTTTTTAAGGTCTTCAACCAAGAAATGATTCTATTATACTCTTTGATAAAAACAACGAGTTATAAGTATACTCATACATTTAGGAGAAAGTAGGCTATATGTTCTTTACTGAACATCTTGTTTGATAATGAAAGTGTTTTATGTTACAATGCATTTCATGCTAGTTGAATGTAGTGGATTGCATTAGTTCAATTCCTGACATTATGCCTGTGCGTCTGTAAGTCAGTATGTATGCACGCGAATCTTTTGCAAAAGGAAGTATGCAATTTCATAAAGATTTGTATACACGTCCAAGGCCATCAATTAGGTACTAGGATGAAAATCGTTTCTGTAGTTTAATGGCAAAGGGAGGTTTATAGCAGTTCATGTCCCTAACAACTGGTTTTATGAAGGCAAAGTATGTAACAAAAAATGTTGGAAATAAACTTTTAAGCATTCTATGTTATATAACAGCTTAGGCTTTCACGGCCGGCGTTCATAATTAAGTACAAGTTTTTCGGGCTTGTAGGCCGTGGTCCAGACAGGATATCTCCCGACGTTTCACCGGAAACTGCGTCCGGCATTATCAAGGGTTCCGGTCCTTTCCTTGGTCAATAGTGGAATGAGGAAGAGGCTTGAAATAATGGGTTACGGTTTGTAGTGGGGACTAATCATCGTCTATCGCCAGGGGAATCTTCACTCTTGACGAAAGGTCAGAAATTCTCTGTCACCCCACCTTCTGTGCCTATAGAAGATATTATAAGCAACATCGAGGCTGCCATACACCGTTTACCCAGGGAACAGGCCGAGGAAGTCCGCTCAGAGGCCTTACGCATCCTTCGTAAAGCTCCAGCGCCCAGCAGTAACCTCACACCTCAAGAGAAGAATGCCTTTAAAACCCTCAACAGGGATGGAAGCATAACCATTCTACCTGCAGATAAGGGCAACGCCACGGTAGTCATGTCATCGGAAGACTACGAAACTAAGATCCTGTCGCTACTCGAACCTCAGACATACCAAAAACTCACGAGAGACCCCACAACACGGATACTTAGAGAGACCAACAGGTTAATCAAGGCCTCTTCACTACCAGAACACTTGAAGAAGGATACATGCGAGAGTGAAGCTCTACCTCCCAGGCTGTACGGTCTACCCAAAATACACAAAACGGATATACCTCTGAGACCTATCGTCAGTGCTATCGGTTCTCCAAACTACAGCATCGCCAAACATCTCTCCATCATTCTACAACCACACTTCGGTAACACTGAAACTTACGTCAGGGATACAGGCCATTTTATTGAGAAATTGCAGAAGACCGCCTAGTCAGCTTTGACGTTGTATCCCTCTTCACGAAGGTGCCTATGAAAGAATCCATAAATCAGATTGCCGAGCTCTTCAAGGAAGACGTCACTGACTTGTTTCGCCACTGCCTCACCGCGAGCTACTTCCTATGGCGCGAGAACTTCTACGAGCAAATCGAGGGGGTTGCCATGGGTAGCGCACTAAGCCCTGTGATTGCGAACTTCTACATGGAAAAGTTCGAGTAGTTGGCAATCGAGACTGCACCCCTCAAACCGAAAGTATGGCTACGTTATGTTGACGATACCTTCGTAGTCTGGATCCACGGAGAGGAAGAGCTGGAACGTTTCCTGGACCACCTCAACAGCCTCAACACAAGTATAAAATTTACAATGGAGAAGGAGAAAGACAACTGCCTGGCCTTTCTTGACGTGCTAATCACAAGGACTAATGACCTGCGCTTGGGGCACACTGTTTACCGTAAACCCACGCACACCGACCGGTATCTACACAAGACATCTAATCACCACCCCCGACAAAAACACGGAGTTATTAAAACATTGGTAGACCGTGATAGGAGACTCTGTGAGCCATCCAACCTCAACCAAGAGATGCAACATTTAAAGAGGGCCCTATGCGCCAACGGATACAGCAATAAGGAGATTGAGCGAGCCTCTCATCCCAGGCGCCGGAGCACGAGGAAAGAATCTGAGGAAACTCCGGTGGCCACCGCATTCCTGCCGTACGAGAAGAATGTGACGGACAGGATAGGAAAATTACTAAAGACCTATGGGGCGAAGACGATTTATAAACCCACCGCCAAAATCCGGGACTTGCTGCGATCCGCTAAAGACAAGCGCCACCCACACTCCACTGCAGGTGTCTACAGAATCCCGTGTTCCTGTGGGCAGGTGTATATAGGAACGACGAAGAGGAGCGTGACCACCAGACTCAAGGAACATAACAGACACAGCCGCCAGGGTCAAACAGAGAAATCGTCAGTCGCTAAGCATTCTCTCTTGCCCGGTCACGATGTACAGTACGGGGACACGGGGATACTCTCCACGACCACACACTACCACGCCAGGCTGCAACGGGAAGCCATAGAAATATTCAAACACCCAGACAACTTCAATCGAAGGAAGAAATTGAACGTGTGCGTAATACATGGATCCCGGCCCTTAAGAACACCAAGGCCAAGATATCACGCGCACGTCAACCTGAAGGATCTTCCCGCTACAGCCCGGCAGTCGCCCAGGGAACACCTGACCCTCACAAACTCGGTCGCCGAAGCCGGAGCACACACCGCATCCCGCAACATGTACGCGAGACCAGACGATCCAGCCGGGATGCAAAGGGAACGCTCGGCTCACCATGCTAATTTGATGATCCAAACTGCCTTCCAGCCGTTAATTCATCGCCAAGATCCACCCAACCAAGCAACAATACCCCACTACAAACCGTTACCCATTATTTCAAGCCTCTTCCTCAT
Source organism: Meconema thalassinum (assembly GCA_946902985.2). Taxonomy (NCBI): domain Eukaryota; kingdom Metazoa; phylum Arthropoda; class Insecta; order Orthoptera; family Tettigoniidae; genus Meconema; species Meconema thalassinum. Next base: position 655,745,944 of record OX336390.1, read on the forward strand.
TCCACTGCTGACCAAGGAAAGGAGCGGAACCCTTGATAATGCCGGACGCAGTTTCCGGTGAAACGTCGGGAGATATCCAGTCTGGACCACGGCCTACAAGCCCGAAAAACTTGTACTTAGTTATTCTATGTTATTTTTAGACGGCTGTCAGGTAGCAGCCAGGATCTAGAGTTCATTAATGCTTTGTTCAAAGTGCAGTGGCAGGTCATACCACCTGCCATGTATGGCGGAGGCTAATGATACTGTCCCCATTGTCAGCCAACAATGTATAATTTCAAATGATAATTCTTTTCTCTCGCATCCATGGACCACACAATCAACCAATAATACAACACGTTCATCACCTACTAACACATAAACTACCCGTTTCTCTACACAGCACAATCCAGCATTACTTAGGCAACCTGAATTTAATTTTCAGTGTCAGCGACACCTACTAAAAGAATCCGTCATAAATGCCAATTTCCTATGAATAAATAGTGCAGATATGTTAATTTCACTTCCTAGATGTGCACATGTATTATTACTCGTATTATTAATTGTGGTTTATTTCAGAAACAGTATTTCTTCAATCAAATATTCTAGAAAAGGAAAGAAATAGTCTCTAAGGAATATTTGTTTCTTTTATCTACTACTAATTGCAAATAATTAACATCATGATCAATGACAGTAGAACAATATCAACGTCTGAAACAAGTGATTCCGTGAAGAACTAAACAGCCGATTTTCATGGCATATTCGCTTTCAAGGCCAGTGAATTAAAACTCAACAATTTTTTTTAGGTTTGTGCTGTGTCCATAGCCTTCATAGGGAGGATATGGCTGCTTGAGCTTTCAGTTCTCGTAGTAAAATGTCCCAGATGCGATTAATAAAAAGGGAGGTAGCGCGTAGTTCGCTACTCCAGTGGGAGTCCGTTGATGAGCCAGCTTGGTGTCCAAGGTGAAACCCCACACAAGACACGGCACAAACCTAGAAATATATCTGAGTTTTAATTCACTCGCCGTGAAAGCGAATATACCAACTTTTTAGAAGCCTTCATAGGGAGGATATGGCTGCTTGAGCACTTAGTTCTCGCAGTAAAGAGGCGCAGGTTCACTTCATAAAAATGGAGGTAGAACGCAGTTCGCTACTCCTGTGGGGGTCAGGGCGGGGACACCAAGAGCCCGTTGGTGTCCTAGGCGAAACCCCACACAACACACGGCACAAACCTAGAAGAATTGCTGAGTTTTAAGCCTATGTTCATATATCCTGCTTGTGTTAATAGCCTCTATTAACATACAAAATGTCTAATTGAATGCTGTAATAGATTCCTAGATATTGAGAACCGTCTAAACGTTTCGGATGGTCACATTCGAAGGAGTTTTATATACTAGCATTACCCGTCGCGGCTTCACCCGCGAATATTCAGTAATTCTGCACGCCGTGAGAACACGCCTTTTCGTAACTTTTAACGAGGTATATTATTGAAAATAAAGGATTTATGATTTACATACCTTTCTTGGAGTTGTTGGGAGTCGTTTCACAATCTCAAATACAACTGCCGCACCACAATAATGTTTTTTTTTACGAAAATAAAGAATTTTTATCGTGTTCGTTTCACTACAGACGCCATCTTGGACACTCGACAGACGGAAATGTCGCATACAAAATTCACCATTCACCATTTCACACGTAAAGACGTAAAGTACTGCCTGGCCGAAAATTACTGCTAGTACCACAAGCAAGGGGGTCTTGGGCGTAAGCCCCAGGCTAGGGTTGTTTTTGTATGTAAAACATTAATAAGATATAATTTATGTCCGCTACTGGGTTAGGTACTGCCTGGACGAAAATTACTGCTAGTACCACAAGCAAGGGGGTCTGGGGCGTAAGCCCCAGGTTAGGTTTGTTTTTGTATGTAAAACATTAATAAGAAAGAATTTATGAAGTAATTTCACATGCCACACAATCCATGGTTAAAGTACGACTGACGAGTTGGATTTGGCGCAATAGTATATTACCTTATCGACGCTCTTTTGTTTCTTTGTATACCCGGTGCGAGATAGTATCAAATGCATGGGGTTGGCATTCCTGACTTCGTGAGAAAGATGTCTTCTAGAGACTTCATTTCAACTATATAAGTAGTGTTGCTATTTGGGATGGCTGGGTGGGTCTATGACAGCGGACGAGTCAACATCTATTAATTTATCATCTCCAGATACCATTACTACAGGTACTTTGGCTAATTTCATTACTCAATTTTTTTATACACATGTTCTCACGGTGTGCAGCGCTACCGAATATTCTAGTTGTAAAGAGTACACTTAGCAAAATCTCAATCATGAATGCTATGACTGATTTATCCTTGGTATGAATAATCAGACTTTATCAATTCAGCTACTGGTGCAGTGGTTAGGGGTTTGTCATTCCTTCATAGCTATATCAGAGCGAAGTTAGTTTTCTGGGAATATCACAGACACTGTTAATTTAAGGGCCTTTAAATGTGGTTTTCGGAGCCCCTTTATAGTCGGGTGAAAAAGACCTTTCGTACCACACTCACACGTGAAAATTGCGTGAAAAAATTCTAGAGTGCCCCTTGACCCCCTTAAGCGCATTATATTGTATGTATTGATGAACTTTACAGCTTAATTTGGTTCAGTGATAACCTTATAACAGTCTGGAAACTTTCACAGTAATGTAATAATTGGAATTGCATTGCGTCTTACAGAAATAGATGGACCTGTGAGATTCTCTTACCATGGTTACCGTGGTGCATTCTTTCATTATTTCATTGTAAACATATATGTTTTAAGGTATTTATTAAATTGTGAGGCATTTAAAGAGTAAGAGAGTGCGTTTCGCTTACGCATTGGGTTATGCTGAACCTGTAGGTACCCCATATGTGTAGGTTGGTGTTAATGGGATCTTATTTTCGGTACAAAACAGGAATAGGACCTCAGCAGAATAATATAGGGAGGGATGTAGGCTAAGACTATCGCGTAGGTGTATTATTCAAACTTCAATCGCATGGTTAGGACCAAAAAAAACAAAAACGAGATTTTTAAATCTTGTGGTTATGAAATCAATTTAATTAAATTAAATGTCAGTGGATTAAAATTTGTATAAGCATTTACAAAACCAAGTTTCACTGCGCTTGGAGGGTTAAATCACGAGAAACGTCCTGGCTTTCCATAGTTTCCCACTTCTACTCCAGGCGAATACCTGGATGGTTCCTAACTTAATGCCTTGAGTAGTGTGGAAAACTGGATCCGAACACAGTCCTTATATGGTCATGTCAAGGTCATCCACTTTTTGCACCTGTGGCGACAGGTGCGGGGACGGGGGAGGGGGAGTGGGGAGGGGGCGGGGGAGGGATAGTGGGGCGGGGGAGGGGGAGTGGGGAGGTGGAGGGGGAGCGGGGATGGGCATGGCGGAGTGCTCCGCACAGGCTGACGACTGTCAGCCAACTATGCTCTTGATGGGAGCAGTCTCTGTGTATATGCAAGTGGCTGGTAGCCTGCGGGCTTGAGCCGAGCATTAGCGAGACCAGTCGAGGTCAGCCGAAGCTGGTATAGCTCGAGGCAGTATGACGTACTGAGTGGTGGGAAGCTGGGATGTGTTTTCTCTCTTGGTCTACATGCTGGACTGGCGCGCTCAACTTGCCCGGTGAGAGGAAGGGGAACCTTGTTTTTGTGTTTTGAGCCGAGCAGTAGTGAAGAGAGCCGAGTGAAGCCGAGTGGGTGTTTGTTTCATTATTCCCTCGAGCCAAGTCGAGCTTACTTGAAGAGAAACAAATTGATGTCAAAAAGGTATTGATTTGTTTAGTGTTTTACAACGCAGTGTTGCCAACCAATGTTGAGATAAAAAAGTTGTGTCGGGTGAGGGATTTGAACCCTCGTTTTCTATGTAGAAAATTCGAACTTAAGTCGAACGCCTTAGACCACTCGGCCAACCCGACAAGGAGAGGATTAGAGAGGTTAAAATAAAATAAACAAGAATAATTATACAAGATCGGATTTATTAATCCAAGAATTAAAAGAGGAATTAAAACCTAACCATTTGACATAAAGTTTATTGCCATTTCTTTTAATCACTTTTTCAACAAGATAATGCTTAGGATATAGTGTCTTTTGAAGTTCCTGTACGTAGAATCCTCCTTTGATGGGCTGATTGTTACTGTCCTGAAGTAGATAAGTGACTGGATGGGTACGTTTCACTTGGCGAATGGTGAATATTTCTGTGCTCCAGTTTGGTGTGTACCCTTTTGAGAAGAGTGATTTATGTTTACTGACGCGTACATAGTCACCTACGTGAAAACGATGACGTTGTGGGTCAGCTGTTTTGATGCTATGATGAATGCGATTCAGCCGTGGAGTGTTTTTTATTACCAAACACGGCTTTACTCCAATAGTTCTATGTTTGGTATTGTTGTAACGTGATACTAGATTCTGCACTAGGTTTACCCAGCGGTAAGATCCTCTTGCTGTAAATTCCCGCCACATGTATGTTTTTAACGTTCGGTTGAAACGTTCAACAACACTCGCCTTTAAATTACTATAGGTGGAATAATGATGAATGCCAAGTTCTTGCATATACGTAGAAAACTCCTTGTTGAAAAACTCCTTTCCTTGATCGGTCTGGAGGAGGCGAGGTTGTCGTTTAGCTCTTTGAATAATCTGTTTAAAGGCTGCAGTAACTAGGTTACCTGTTTTATTTTGCACAGGTTCAACAAACGCCATTTTGGAATAGACGTCAATGACTGTGAGCAGATATTTGATACCATTGTTAGTATTGGCATAGGGAATCATTTCAACGAGATCGGCTTGCCAAAGCTCATCAATTCCTTTTGAAACAACATGACGCCGTGGATAGATACGGCGAGCTGGTTTATGCAACTCGCGAGCAATTGCTGTTTTTATAGGTGAAGGGGTGTTGCCACGTGGATCCATCACACAATAATGCCAGCATGACGAAGCTCCTCTTCTATTTCTACAATTTCACCTTCATGACCGGTATGTCCAGCCTGTTGGGAAGCGTGCAGGAGGTGTAGACGTTTGACCAACTTATTAGGATCGTTCCAATAGGCGAAATCGACAAAAGGTTTCAAAGTTTTAAACGTGACGCCGGACGCTGAGCTTGTATGACGGACACTTGCATAGGTGGGAAACAATTTGGATATGATGGTCTTATATTTGAAACTCTTATTTGCATTGATTGGTTCAGAACGTTTATAATTACGTCTAAAACCATTTGTAGCCATCAATATATCCTTATACTTTTGAAGATCGTCTTCGTCATACCCATCCTTAGAAGGAACACGTGCAAATAAAAGTTCTAAAAGACCTGACGTCAGTTGATATCGAACCGTTTTAACAATCAAAACATTATCTTTTATTTTGATCTCCGAGTCACCAATTCGAAAACGTTTATTTTCATAGCGAACGCCGTAGGTCGTATCAGTTTTTCTAGTAAAAAGGTCTTCTAGGTAGGGTGTTACCAATGGGCCAAAATGCTCTACCAGAATACTTTTCAGCTGCACATACTTTTCAGGTGTAGTCAAGATTTCTGACAGTGTAGGTTTTTTTCTCTAGAGCTAGACGGCGTTTGAGCAATGACTGTAGTTTTTAGAAACTCTGGAAGCGGTGATTCTGTTTCAGAAGTAAAAACATCTTCAGCTTCTTCATTGTCTTCTTCTTGTTCTTCCTCCACAATGGTTTGCGTTCCTTTTGATACTGTATTTGGCTTATTGGACTTTGATGTTCCTTTTAACACAGCTTCCAGAGGTGATTTCAAATGTTTTGCGATCAACAGCTCACTATCGGCATGTGTGCGTTTCAGTTCGCGGAACTTGCGTCGAATATTATTTCGTGCACGGATAATGTGTTTCTTTAATTGACTTCCTGCTGTTGCCATTATAGCTAAAGAAATGACGAATGAAAAAGCGACGCAGCACCTTAAATACGTATGAAATGATCAAATCCCTTACGGTAGCGGCCGTTGGTAATGTCACTCTGCTTATCGATAACAAGACAGCCGTGGTGATGTGCGTTCCAGCATGTGGCGCACAACTGTGTAAAGGTTTGAAAGGTCATGTCTGGGTTCACGTGATCATCATAGACGTGACGCATGTTACGTTCATCCTGCCGGAAGAGAACAATCACGTTTGCATTGTCACGAATTAATTGTTTCGGTATTCGTGAATAGGTTTGACACAGATAGAAGCAGTCAATATGTTTGTGTCGTCCCATGCTGAAATAGGCTTGAATGATAGCCTGCCGTTCTGTGGACACATCATCAAAAATCATAAGTGAATTGGGGCGAACATGATCTGGAGAGATGACATCTTCGTGTGCAGGGAATGTAAAGTACCTCATGTTATTGTTGCGAAGACCTGACATGACCTGTTCCAAGAACACATAAAGAGGTTGATAGAGGGACTTGGCAAAAATGTAAATATTTTGAAAGCGCACGCCGTTTAACGACGTGATTAGGGTAAGCAGAAGATTTGTTTTTCCACATCCTGATGGTCCAGTGATGAGACAGCGAATGGATGACGGGAAGAGCGAGCCGTGACGTTGTTCAGACGTTGTCGAGAAGAGGTTAGAAACCAAATCTCCCACCGGAAGTGAATGTTGCTGCTTAATAATCTGCATATTAACTAAACGTGAAAAGGATAGAGGTGGTCTCTATATACATGAAGCAAGTGTCTGTTTCAGATCTAGTGTAACCATGGATGCCTATGGAAGAACACATAAGACAAAGAAAACAAATGCATCATCTGTCTCAATAAACGATCCAAAACATGATACAGATCCGGCTAATAAACGATATGTTGATGCCAATGCACTGCCACGCACAACGGATGGTCATTACAACTTTAATGGAAAGCGATTAACCAATATAACAGAACCTCTATTACCTTCAGACGCATGTTCGAAAAAGTATGTAGATTACTATCGCTTACGCCGTATCAAGGGAGATTATGATGCACAGAATAAACGTATCATGAGTGTTGCAGACCCTGTGAACAATCAAGATGTGTGCACCAAAATCTACATGTTAACCAATGCTGTGGTGTTAACAGAAGCAAAGGACTATGATGTACACCATCGTCGAATCACTCAGCTGGCTCTTCCAACAAATAACACGGACGCTGCTAGAAAGGACTATGTGGATAACAAGGTGAAACAACTTCTCAGCATTGTGCCTTCCCTAACTGAAAAAGGTTATACGGCGAATAATGCACGTCTTGTGCATGTGGCCGATCCTGAGGATGATCAAGATGTTTGTACAAAACGGTTTTTGACCTCTGAAATGAGAAAGGTGTGGGAAATTAAGGAGAATGCACTACAGATGAAACGAAGACGAATAGCTGAAGTTGCTGATCCTGTACAACCTCACGATGTAGCAACCAAACGTTTTTTGAAACAACGGTTATCGCTTTTCATTAAATCAATACCCTCCATAATTTTGCTGCACATTGTAAACCAACAACCGGTAAAAGACCCCAATGAACTCACCTATATACTACGTTCGGGTTATAGCAATTACCGTTTACTGTATGATGGTGCCATTCGTGTTATTGAGTATACGCCAGATTTTAAACATTTAGACTTACTATTAAACGGTAGTGTTATATCATCATCACTCATCGATCTGGCGGTGAAAGCCGAGGACAAATTATCCTTTCAACTGAAATTGTCGTCTGAAGAAAAAGAGGCGGGGAAAACAATGAACGATTTTCCGCTGTATGTAGAACTTGAATATACCGCCACCATTAATTAAATAATTGCTCGTTCTCCTCCCAAGAAGCGTTAGTTGTGTTCCATACTTTACAGCGTGAGGTTGTCTCGTTTCTCGCTCGCGATGGTGAATCGAAGATATGTGGGGAAGAAGATGAAGAAGACGTCATCGAGAAAGGGAGGCTTTAAAGCAATTCTTCATGCGGCACGTCAAGCTTCACGTGGAGAAAAAAATAGCGATTTGGCCATTAAAAAAGCTCTCCGAGCAGCACGATTGCATGCAAATCCCAAAAGTAAACTACGTTTTAGAAAACGAGCGCGTGTTATTCCTGTACCGAAACGTGGCGGATTTTTACCCGCACTATTTGCTGGACTAGCAGCTCTGGGTTCACTTCTTGGTGGAGCAAGTGCAGTAGCACGAACAGTGAAAGCTGTTGAGGAGGCGAAGCAACAGTTGAAGGAAAGTGAAAGACATAATAAAACAATGGAAGCCATTGCACTGCGCGGTAAAGGTGTGAACATGAAGCTGGCACCTTACAGGAAAGGACTTGGCATTTACATGTCGCCAAAAAACATTTAATAGACGCACTGCCGCGGCGAGCTATGACGCATGAGGAAGTTATGAGATATGCAAAACGGTTGAAGATATCACGCTTTCGAGGTGTGTTTATGCGTAATCAATTACCACCTCGACCTTGGATGCGTGAAAGTGCTGTTGTTAATTTGGATGAGAGTTATGGACCAGGAACACATTACGTGGCCTACATAAAACAAGGATCTACTGTGTGGTACTTTGACAGTTTTGGAAACCTTCCTCCTCCGACAGAGCTTATTCGCTATTTCGGAAGCAGTGCAATAATAAACTATAATGTGAAACGAGTACAAAATTTTAACACTCAACACTGTGGTCGCCTCTGTCTGACCTTTCTATATAAGACTCAGCACATGAGGTAACGTGAGCAGTATAATGGCAGAAAGTAGAACGTTTACAGTGCACGGACAAGGAGCTGAAGTAACTGTTGACTTTTATCCTCCTATTGAATTGGGACAACGACCCTACGTGCTGGGACTTATTTCGTTCGAAGGTTATAATAGAATCTACAACGTACATGAAGACATCAACGATAAGTTCTACTACGATGACTATGAGTTAACTCTACCACCTGGCAGTTACACGGTAGATGATATTTACGATCACATCTACACAACTCTCATCAGAGAATTTACTCTAAAAGCATTTCTTGACGGGACATACAAGTTTGAACTCATAGCCAACAACGTAACACATCGTTGCAGTATTCTTTCTTCCTTTAGGATTGATTTTAAATCACAACCAGACTCAATTGGTCCATTGCTTGGTTTTTCAGCACGAGTTTTAGAACCAAATGTGTTGCACAAGTCTGACCAACCTGAAAAAATTATTGAAGACCATCACATATCTGTCACGTGTAACATAATCACCGACGTTTACACCAATCAGGAACCATCGCATTCACTCTACGATTTTATTGTCACTTCACCCACTGGCTATATCATCCGTGAAAACCCATCAGTAGTGCTCTATCATCCTGTGAGTGTAACCAATATTAGGAATATTACCTTAAGACTGGTGAATAGAAACCAACGTCTCATCCAGTTAGACCGTCATACACCTGTAACCTACAAATTGTATCTGAAGTCAGCATGAAACAAGTGTATAAAGCACCAACACCATCCTGGCTGGGTGTTAGTTGTTTGCAACGCGTGTACAGGTTAACACGTGTCAACAAGCAGATCTTACAACAACTGGGTTACACCTTACATCATGAATTCAATCCTCGACGTGACAAACCCAGTTGAAGTGCAGGAGGGTATTGTAAAAATTGAACAGCATTCCTACCAACCGTATACTCAAGGATTAAATAATAATGATGAGATCCGCATTACCATTAATCAACAAGATATCTACACCCTACCACATGAAAGTTACATCCTGATTGAAGGTCAACTCATCAAATCAGATGGTACCATCCCGACAACGTCAAAGTTGGCCAACAATGCTCTTGCCTTTCTGTTTTCTGAAGTTCGCTATGTCATCAACGGAATCGAAGTGGATACAACTCGAAATGTTGGCATAACAAGCGCTATGAAACTTTATCCTGCGTATGGAACTGAAGAAAGTAAAGCTTTTCGTATGGCTGGCTGGTGTCCCGACACAAGCAATGACTGGATGATTAACACTGATGGTTCATTTACCGGTCATTTACCTTTAAAATTAATACTAGGCTTTGCAGAGGATCATAAGCGCATCGTTGTGAACGTAAAACAGGATCTGATTCTTGTGCGAGACAGGAGTGATTATAATGCACTGAAGGGTGTTGATGGTGCCGCAATAGATTCAAAAATTTTATTGCAACGAATTCTATGGAAAGTACCGCACGTTACTCTGTCCGATCAGAAAAAATTGAGTCTACTCAAGATTGTGGAGAAGGATACACCTTTACCCATACAATTTAGAAGCTGGGAGCTGCATGAATATCCGGTATTACCACTCACCGATACGCATACATGGTCTATAAAAACCTCACGGTACACAGAGCGACCTCTCTACGTCATTGTTGGATTTCAAACAGATCGTAAATATCAACAGAATAAAGATGCATCACAATTTGATCACATCCAATTGCGAAATATGCGACTCTTCCTGAACGGTGTTACTTTCCCCTATGAGGGAATGGACTTAAACTTTACCAAGAACAAATATGGAAAGCTCTATGACATGTTTACAAATTTTCAGTCATCCTATTATCAGAAAGAACCATGTCCGCTATTATCACCACAAGACTTTAAGACCAAAGCGCCTCTGATTGTGATGGACTGTTCGTATTTGGAGGAGTCGATGAAGGAAACAACTATTGATATCAGACTAGAATTTGAAACATCTGCCGTTATTCCAGAAAAAACAACAGCCTATTGCCTTATTGTTCACGAGGCACAGGTGTATTATCAGCCGCTGTCCAACATCGTGACCAGAGTATAAATAGCATGTCTGCCTGCATTCCCCTGCTCAGTCATGGAAAGCTACGATGAAGTCAACACCCCTCCTCCAAGGGGAGCAACAGACTGTAAATGTGAAAGTGACTCACATAGTGAAGATGAGGATACGAGGTTTATCATCTATCGTTCTCTAGTGAGTGAAGCTATTACTGCCTATCACAAGACTCATACTGTGCATAGAATTCCACCGCATCTGGTTTCCTATTTACCAGATGGATTTATGTCAACGTTCGGCATTCACGATAGGGGGTACAAAAAGCATTGCTCAAAAAAGAAGAAAGATGATGTCGCCAAAGCATCATGTCATGATGGAGAGCGGGCGGATGGGTTAAACTGTAAATGTGATCGTTGCTCAACAAGTCGAGACGCCGATGCGGTATTTAAAATTTATCGTAGCCTGATAAGTTCAGCCATCACCGCCTACCATAAAGCAGAATTGCTTCATAAAATGCCGCAGCATCTGATCCCCTATTTACCAGCTGGATTTCTGTCCACGTATGGTGCACACGATATTGATTTCAACTGGGATAAACTACCATCACACCTCCGTATGTCAGCGGATGTTGCAGCCTGCCGCAGCTGCCGTAGACATTTCATGCATCGAGGGGATTCCCACACTGATTGGGATGGCCCTAATCCTATGATAAAAAATTGTAAACAATGTTCAGATCTCTTTACAAATAAAGTAGTGTAATTTATCTCATTATTTTAATTTTATTTAAACCACTCCCTTTTTGTTTCATCTTTTTACCCCTTTAACTAGCAGGACTATAGGTAGAACTTGGTTAGTTGACAGAAGTCGGCGGCGAAGAAAGGTGTGTCATCAAGCAGTAATCATGTCTAGAACACTGATTGTTGATATTCAGGGCTTCAAAGTCAATGGAAACAAGTTTGTCTTCAAAGAGGTTGCCATTATAGACTGTACAAACATGTTGGCGCCTAGAGTAAGTGCTTTCACTTTTGAACCACCATTTCCATTGCACATGCAGTCGGACGAAGATAGAAAACAAACCGAGTGGCTACGGCATAATTTAGGATTAAACTGGAATCAAGGAGACATTCCTTATCATTATCTATCGTTTGTTTTAAAACCCTATTTTTTCGCTGCCAAACATGTTTTTGTAAAGGGAGGCGAAAAAAGGGAATGGTTGCGTCACCATGTTCCACCATCTTGCCAACTCATCGATCTTCACGAGATGGGATGTCCTGCACTACATACCTTGTGCGAGCCTGCTGAACGTGTACAAAAGAAGACACTTCTACATGTAATGAAGCTCTTTGATTGGCTAAGTCGCAATGCATGTCGGTACGTGGAAGACAATTGTAAAAATATGATGCATGAATGTTGACCACCACAGTGAGTTAGAGACTTTTGTGTTGTGCAGACGTGTAGAATGGCTACCATTGAAAGTTTAAATTCTAACCCTATTGAACGGGCAATTGTTAAGTTTTTCGCTTGTAAGAAGAAACTGCATGCTTTTACAGAAGAAGAATTAAATGCTCTACCCAAAGCGTTTTTGTTTTATGTTGCGTCAAATGCTGTGAAGGAGATTTGGGATAGCGTGCCTAGTCATTGGACTCAAGATCCTGTGCTGTGTGAACTTCAACCATGCACTAATTATGATCATCATCAACAAGTGGCCGTTTCCAAAATGCCATCAGTTCACACATGTAGAACATGTCAGTTAATTAAACTGTATAATGGACATAAAACCTCATGTAAAGACTATGTTTCCTCATTCCACGGATGTGATGGCAAGAAAGAAGCATCATCCACAGCAGCAGAAAAGGAAGAAAAGTGTACGTCATCGACTGAAAAAGATATGCCAGACCTGTACTGGTCATGGTCTCGTTGACAAAGTCATAGATCTTCTACCCTTCGAGCTGCATCTACCTGGTTATCAATATTGTGGACCTGGCACTAATTTGGACGTACGACTTGCACGTGGTGATTCTGGAATTAACATTCTGGACGCTGCGTGTAAGCAGCATGATCTGGCATACAGAGCTTCTAAACATGAAAAGAACATTTCTGAACTAAGACGTGTTGCCGATCAGATTCTTTTGAGAAAAGCCATGGAACGTGTGTCATCGCCTTCAGCATCTGTCGCAGAAAAAATGGCAGCTCTTATTGTTGCAGGAGCTATGAAGGGAAAGCTCACAATCAGTGGTGGACGATTACAAAAACTAAAAAGATAAACAGGATGTATTATGTTTTATAATTAAAATAAATAAATAAATAAATACAAACAAAAAAAGCGTTTATTATTTTTAGTGTTAGCAACGTTACAAGCATTATTTACGAGCAAGATGAAGAATAGTACAAGATCATTCTACCTCTTTAAATTTCCAATTTTGTTAAAATGAATATCATACTTTAGTTTCTGTTAAGTTTTAAAATGTTAAAGTTTTTACACATCGTATTATATATTTTTTCGTCTTCATCATTAAGTGGCTGCGATTCCAATTCGATAGACACATATTCCAATTCGGTATATGGTAACCGCTTGGCCGGAAAGTCAATGAAACAGTCCGGTGAATTTTCCCATGTACACCACCACAAATTTTTTCCACAAACATTACACCAGTATGTTTGACGTTCAGTCAACACAACTTCAAACACTTTTTCAAATGTCATATTATAGGTTACTACTACTCTCGATTTCTTTAGACCCATCAATTCAGCGCATGGTTCGCAGTATGAGAGTTCATTAATTAATTCATCAAAGAGGACACCTTTCTTCAGTGAAGTCAATCCATTCGTTGATAATGGTGGATACAAAATGGCGTGGGTGTGTGATTCCATAAGTTTCGTTAAATCGTCTAGTGTTGTCGCATCATAGAGTACAACACGTTTTTTCTGCTCTTTTTCAGATGAAGAAGATGGAATACTGAAAAAGATTTGAAACAATATCTTGTAGATTTTATATATTACGCTATATAATATATCATTGTGCAAACTTTTCTTTATCCATTATAATTCTATATTCTTGTGAGATAGACAAATCAATCACAGCAAATGACATTATACATACCAATTTGTTTAACATTGAAATAGAACATTAATTTAAATCTGATATAAACATTGATTTATTCAAAACAATCATGTACGTTTAATTTCACTGATCTCAATACTATGCTATTTTTGAATTTATTTTTTAGTGTACTCGTGTTACAGAACACCATTAACTAACTTTGAAAGGGAAACTACTGCTTATTTCAATTACAGTACTTGAATGTTTTTGAAAACTTGAACTTCTTAGCTGATATATTTTCAATTCTTTTGCACATTGATATGTTTAATTGTTACAAATTTTTACACTTTACAAGTGTCTATGGAACAAAATGTAACTCACCAGTTGTTTGCTCTTGACGATGATGGTGTACATTCCATCCATCCGTCTAATGTACTGCTGTCCATCTCGCTTGTAAATAATGCTTGCTTGTCCACTTGCTAGTACTGTTGACGATGCTAATGTTTTCAAACTCATTGTCTTCCCTTTATATACATAGCAGACATCCTTCCATCTTCACCAAATTACCCCTCCATCGAGAACATCATGAAACTGCGCATGTGTCACTTTTCCCTCTCCCCCATGTGGGAAGATCTCTTACGCCATGCAATTGTGCATGCATACATTGTCATAAGCAGTGTGATTGGTTCACTTTTTATTTTCTTGTTTTTGTTTCCTGTAAAGTTAGAACAACCTTACCTTGACTTTCTTTACTTGAAATATGAGGCCACATGTGTGAGGGTCATCTGTCTAGACAATACAAGTTCGAGGACGGTTATATCCATCTGTGATGATTGTAAATACATCTGGATGGCGTAACCTTTTCTTTACTCTCAAGGGTAGTGTGTTGTTACCTTGAGGTTACATGTGTGAAAATCACTTGTCTAGACAAGGTAATTTCGAGGTCGGTGTTATATGTATAGGATAATTGTACACTCATCTGGGTGAAGTAACCTTGCTTCTTTTTTTTACTCCCAAGAGTAGAGTGTTCTTACCTTGACTAGTTTTTTTGAAAAATGAGGTTACATGCATAAAATTTCCATGTCTAGACAAGCCAAGTTCAAGGTTGGTTATATCCGTATAAAATGGAGTAACCTTGTTTTTGCTCTCTAGGGTAGAGTGTCCTTCCCTTGTCTTGCTTTTTTCTTGAAACTCGTGGTTACATGTGTGAAGGTTACTCGTCTAGACAACACAAGTTCGAGGATGGTCATATCCGTCTGAAGTAATTGCGCACTTGAGACAATAGTGACCTTGCTACATCCACTTTCTTTCTCTAACGTGATTGGACCCCTACCACTACAACCATGTTTAAACTCCACCTATTTGAGAGTATAGCAACCATGCCACACCCAGTTAGCTCTTCTAACGTGATTGGACCCCTACCACTACTGCAACATTTAAACTCCACCCAAAACATGTTCCTAGACTAAGCAAACCAGTTTGTATTACCATCTCTCCCTTGATTCATAGAACAGCGCATGCTCAATTTGTATGATTTAATGTCATTGGTTCCCTACCACCATCCCTACCCATCTCCTTCCACAACGATATTTGTTTCGTGTGCAAAGAGATTTTTTAAAATTTTTTCATACACTTCTTGTAAATTGATATATATACAGCCGCATGCAGCAAACATTGTCATATTGTCATCAACATCTGTCTGAAGTGAACACATCTTCACTACCTAAGGTAAGATACCTTATTTTGTAAATTCATCAGTTCAGCTTAAAGGAAAGAACAATGCTTACAAATATATTCTTTTTCATTATAGACTAACTATGGACGCTCTTCAACAGATAAATAAAATTGGAGTTCAGGCTGGACTGGAAACGCGGAGACTTAAGGATCTTCCCATTAATCAGCCGTTTCCAGTGGAAAATCTAAAAAAAATAGATACTACATTTGGAGCAAGAATACTTTGCCAGTGTCATGACTTTGTTGTATTCTTGCCAACCAGATTTGGTTCTTTAACGGAGGAAGCATTGGCAGCATTGAATGCACGCAACCTCGTCCTAAAGTATTTAGGTGTGCGAAACAATGCTTGCATTGTGAATTTTGAAGAGGAGGAGAGTTAACTTAGCGCAATCATATCCTATTGTATTTAGATGTGCTAAACAGCAGTGTGATCATTCTAAATTTTGAAGAGTTGAAATGGTAAATTAGAATTGTGTAATTTTTAAATTTTGTTATGGAGACACTTGTTTGGGAGGATACTCGCAACTGTTTTCAGCGACGAGTATGTAGCGGTCGCATACAAAATGTTAACAACATCATCAATCTGAAAGTATTTCTGCTCGCATGTCTTGAATTATTCGTAATTAAAATTACTGAATATTTATCACATTTTACAGCGCTAAAAGTAAATTCAGAATTGGCATGTACCTTTGTTTTTGTAAAAAGGAATGGTGACGAAGTTCGCGAAAAATTTTATTTTATAACAAACATGCGACCATTGTATCCATCTGACACTATTGAAGACTGGTTTAAAATCAATATTGTAGATAATCTCTTAGGTAAATTGGATAAATTTCAGGAAGGTGAAAGTGGAAAAGCTCTTGAAACCATTCTATTTTTACAAATAAATATATGTAACTTTGATCCTTTAAACTCTGGTGCAATGTATATTAATTTACCTACATCAATTAAAAAGAAAAATGGAGTTGTAAATATATGTAATGAAGACGTTTACTGTTTTGTGTGGTGTATAGCGGCCACATTAGCACCTGTTAAACATAATAGAAACAGACCAACAAAATATAAGAAAATGTTTAACAAGCTTTTAGAATCACTCAACTTGACCAGTATTGTTTTTCCTCTTGAGTTAACATCTATTTCTAAATTTGAAAGACTTAATCCTGATTATTCATTTAACGTGTATGGTCTTAACAGGAGTACTGTTATTGGTCCTCTTTATTTTTCATCATATAAAAACAGAAAGTATCATATTAATCTTTTATACATTTCCAACTCAGACACAAGTCATTATTGTCTCATCACTAATCTTGGTAAACTTGTGGGTGCGCAATTCTCTACCAATCATTCAAGGAGATTCATTTGTGAACGATGCTTACAATATTTTACCACGCAGGACATATTGAATAATCATATGATCGATTGTACCACTCACAGTGCTGTAAAACTAACTTTTCCTGAAAAAGCAAAAGCAAAAATGAAATTTGTCAATTATCATTGTAGAGATACAGTTGCATATGTTGTGTACGCAGATATAGAAACTCTCTCTGTCCCAGTGCAGCGATGTCAACCAAATCCACTTCAATCTTACACAGATGATATTCAAAGACATGAACCGTTCTCTGTCGCTTTTCAAGTCGTTTGCTCTTACAATTCAAATTTATCATATTTTGACTTGTATCGTGGACCAAACTGCATTCAGTGGTTATTAACTATGTTGTATCAGCTTGCTGATCGTTTGCATCACCTTTTACATAACGCTGTAACCATTCAATTAACTATGGATGATATAACACGACATGATAATACAAATGTATGTCATATTTGTGAAAAAATCATTTTACCTGATGAAATCAAAGTTCGCGATCACTGTCACTTTACAGGTAGGTACAGAGGACCAGCACATAACGACTGCAACATCAATTACCGTGCAGCTAAGTTTATTCCATGTCTGTTTCATAACTTGAGTGGCTTTGATTCTCATTTTATTATTCGAGAATTTGCAAATGTTGATAAAGCTAAATTTTCCATTATTCCTCAAAATCATGAAAGATTTATATCTTTTTCCATACGACATGGAGATATTTCAATTCGTTTCCTTGATTCTTTTCGGTTTATGTCCTCATCTCTTGATGCATTAGTAAAAGGAATTTCTCACAAAGACATGCACTATACACAAAAACACTTTCCAAATTCTGATCATTTTCAGTTATGCATTCAAAAAGGTATTTTTCCCTATAATTATATTAATAGCTGGGCATCGTTAAGCGAATCACGTTTACCTGATGAATCTGCCTTTTTCAACACGTTAAACAATGAACCAATTTCAGATGAAGATTATCGTCACGCCTGTAATGTTTGGTCCACATTTGGTATTACAACGTTAGGTCAATATGCAGATCTATACCTTACTGTAGACACACTTTTACCCACTGATGTGTTTGAAAAATTTCGTCACATGTGTCTCAAAATATATGGACTTGATCCCTGTCACTATTATACAGGTCCGGGTTATTCCTGGGATGCAATGCTCCGGTATACAAATATTGAATTGGATCTGCTCACTGATGTTGATATGCTTTTGTTTTTTGAAAAGGGGATAAGAGGTGGATTTGTTTCTCTCAACAAGAAGCATGTTCAGGCAAATAATCTATACATGTCTTTGTATAAACCTGAACAGCCTACCTCCTACCTCATGCATTTCGACGTCAATAACCTTTATGGTTATGCAATGTCTCAACCACTTCCATACGGAGATTTTGTATGGTTGACAAATCAGGAAATTGAGCAATTTGACATTGAAATGGCTGGACGTGATCCAAACCGTGGGTACGTTCTCGAAATCGACATAGATTACCCTGCACATCTACACAATGACCATTCTGATTTTCCATTTTGTCTTGAGCGCATGATCCCTCCTGGTTCAAAATCAAAACAAACAAAATTGATGGGAACCTTTTATTCTAAAAAGAAATATGTCATACACATTCAGATGCTCTTACAATGCATAGTTTATGGTATGAGACTTGTAAAAGTTCATCGTATTATTTCATTTGCACAAAGTGCATGGCTGAAGTCATATATGGACTTGAACACACAGCATCGGCAACGTGCAACACAACCATTTGAGATGAACTTTTTTAAGCTGATGAATAACGCATGTTATGGAAAAAGTATGGAGGATATTCGCAATCATCGAGTAATTCATTTAGTAAATTCTTGGGAGGGTGGATGGGGTGCACGTAAGTTAATTGCAAAACCCAATTTTAGGTCTATCAAGATTATTGAAAATGATTTGGCTACCATTGAATTAAACAAAGTGGAAATATTTTATAATAAACCTATATTCTTGGGCATGTGTATTTTGGAGTATTCAAAATTACACATGTATGCATTTCACTATGGGTTTGCTCGAAATCATTTTGGTAATGTCTCACTAATTTACAGTGACACTGATAGTTTTGTCTATCATATCAAAAATGAAGATCCCTATCTTGTAATGAGTAAGCATTTTATGCAGTTTGACACATCTTCGTTTCCTAGCGAAAACGTGTTTGGAATATTACCTAGAAATTCAAAAGTGTTAGGACTTTTAAAGGATGAATGTGGTATTAATCTTATGACGGAATTTATAGGTTTAGCTCCAAAAATGTATTGTTACAATACAGAAACGTCCCGTCAGGTTTGTAAGGCAAAAGGGGTACGTTCCAATGTTGTCCGTTCATTAAGTATCGAACGCTACCGAGATGAATTGTTTAATGATACATCTCTGTTACAAAAACAATTGCGACTACACTCCCAAAGTCATCGTGTGTTTCTTGTCGAACAAATGAAACGAACTTTATTTTCGTTCGACAATAAACGCTCATGGCTAAGTGATGGCATTTCAAGTTTACCTTGGGGACATTCAACACTGTAAATATGGATTTGTATGTCTAAATCTTTGTATCGCTGTTTGCAATGGGATTGGTAAAAGATAATTGAAGTTTATTTTACATTGTATGTATATTACCTTATTGAATAAATGTATATATTTGATGTTATATTTTTTATTTTGTATGCTGTTCTATTACCCTATATCCTATTGGGAAAGGTTTGGATATGGAGATATGTAGCATAGATCATATTACTCAGGAATCAAATTGAGCCAAAATGTTCATTCTTTGTACTTAATATGAGAGACAAGTGAGTTGAAGACAGAGGAATGAAGTGCTGTAAAAATTGTGTGTTGATATCGAACCCACAGTCTGCTAAGGATCAGCCGTGCCCTGCAACTGGAGTAGATAGCCTGCAGCACCACGGGGTGTGTTTTGACTGCGGTTAGAGTGAGTAATGGGTACTTGGAAGGCGTGTTTTGTAACAGGATTTGAATTTATAATGAGGTGTAGGCGTGTTTTTTGTGAGGGCGGCTATGATTAGTTGTTGAGCTGTGCGTTTGCTGCATATGTAATGAGCTGGGAGTATTTTAGTCTAAGTGGATTGTGATTGGTCGTATGATACAATACAAATGGCTGCCAGGCGTGGCATAATCAACTGTTGGTTTTTACTCTGCATATGACGATTTTATTGTAATTGGTAGTTTTGTAAAGGGTAAATTTGATGTTGAAATGAATCCCCGCTTGGGCTTGGTTGAAATTAAATGCTGCCTAGTTTAGAAGTTTCATAGTTACTCATGAAAGTTCAAATTAAGAGGAGTGATGGCCTATACACTCTTACCGTACTTTATTTTGTAACTTTATTCGACCTCACTCATAGTTATTTAGTGTAGGTTCTATGTAGTTGGGTGTGTTTGTGATTCCCTAGTCCATGGTATATCATCCCGAGTGGGCAGACATGGCCTTGAACCCTCAGGCAGATTATACCACGGGCTAGAGACTGGGTTTGTTAGTTGAAATTTATGTTGTTTAATTGCAAGTGTTTAAAGTTTTTTTTGTGATGTTTGATGAGAGTAGTTGGAAGGAATTTTATGTTTATATTGTAGCTGTGGCCAAGTGCTGAATATGTGTGTAATATGTGCGTTAGAGCCACGATCTTGTTGAGAGTAGTCTATGAAACTTGAAGGGATATGAGGGCTGGAATGTTTACCAATAAATGTTATTTTACTTTCAACTGCCTGCGTTTTATGATCGTTTTTAATATAGCTGTGATCATGGTAAGACATCACATATGTTCCTCCACAATTGTAGCACTTAGAGCTGTTCTGGACACCTTACTTTGATTGTAGCAGGTATCGTGAGAACATTTTGTTGTGTTATGGAGTTGCCTTTAGCAGTTGTTAATGCTGCTAGTGGTTTGTTCAATATTTTATCAAAACAAGAGAATTAAAAAAGTGTTGTCTCACCTTTTACAGAGCAGAGTAATAATGTTCACTTGACTAGAGATGTGGTGCAAGCATGATTGTAGGTACCACTCACATCGAATATATACTATCCGTCAAGGTGATTTCCTTGAAACTATATCCTGTTTTTACTATTAGAATTAAATAACCTTTAACCTTTCAACAAAACAGCTTTCAGTTATCCTTGGTTTAGGGTATAAAAGAGAGTGAACACCCCAATGGGTACTGTCATCCTGTGGTGTGCACTTGGAGGAAACAAACGTGTACGACTCAGCAAATCTACTGTACGGTAATTATATCTCGTTTTATCCATCTTACTATTCATCTTTCTAACTCTGCAACAATGACTTCCTCAAACCAACAGATGAAACAATATTTGTTGTCGCCTGACACCTGGGCTTATCCAACTAGTCATGGACATCGAACTATATATTATAATAGAGACTACGCCACATTTCGACGTACTAATACTTATACAAATTACTTAAACAGTGTTATTAGGGAATGGCCGCTACAATATTTTATAACGCCTGACACAACTCGATATGACTATAGACTGCACTACACAATGGGAGACAACAAAGGCGATATCATTGTCTTTCCTCGTCAATTTCAAAAATTCCCGTGTGTGACATATATTCATGACTATCATATACCAGGTAGGCCTACATCAGACATATTTGAAGACGGAAACGTTGATCACTGTTATATTATGTGTCTGAAATGTTTTATTTTACAAAGAGGTTTATCATTGTCATTGGATGAAGATACTAGTAGCAGTGATGCTTCAGATGACCCCCCTCCTACATCTAACGGAACACATAATATAACATTTTATGTTAGACATGATAATTATAGATCCTTATTGCATGACCTTGACAAGGAAGCGATGTACTGGTGTTCTCAGTGTGCCAGAGCAAAGTTTTTAACGAGATGTCTAGCTGATGATGGGAATAGAACGGATATAATTATTCCAAACAGTACTGATTTCCTATATCATACACATATATCCTCTCACGCAAGATATTCTCTCTTCCCGACAAACCAAGGATCATCGAGAAGGAATGTCTTTACCCATCATTAATATTTCTATAAACCTGTGTGTAAATAAGAAGGCCTATGGCATGAGATTAACATCTCTGTAAGCCTTCATGTGAATGAAAAAAAAAGCTTTTTGATGTGAAATTAATTTCTCTATAAGCTTATGTATATGTGTGTGTATGTATGTGCGTGTGCGTGTTAACTTTGCCTCTAGGCTAAAGTCTTAGAGCTGGTCTCCAGCCCAGAAAAAAAAGGAGAGGCACAAAAGCTTTTACTTCCACTTAACTATTTATTTTTAAAGTTCGCTGAGATGAAATTCAAATCCATTTCTTCAGCACCAGTTCTCATATGGATTGGAAAAGAGAGTAGCATGGGTGTGTAAGAAGTAATAATCCAACATTTGTCTGAAAAATCATAGGAACGTTTTCATTTGTATGATTCTTCTTCTTCTATACTCATAATTGCAAGGTGGTATTAAATAAAAGAAGTTACATTTGTGCAGACTGTACATTAACCATGGTCTACCTCAATACAGGTTACATAAGCTTACTGACACCAATGCATTGCTGTTGATCTTGACTGAGTGCATGGTTGGTATGTGACCTAGAATTAATCACTCTTCCTTAAAGAGTTGGCTCAAGGGGAACAAACAGCCACTTGGCTTCACTCGCCTCCCTTCACTCCCACTCAGCTCCAAACGAGAAAATAAGGTTCCACTTTCTCCTGTCTGCCAAGGCTGGCACGCGGCAGTTAACCCCCTCAGGCTGTCAACAAATCTCATTTACACACACAAGTTGAGCGCGCCAGTCCAGACAGCTTCCCACCACTCAGTACGTCATACTGCCTCGAGCTATACCAGCTTCGGCTGACCTCGACTGGTCTCGCTAATGCTCGGCTCAAGCCCGCAGGCTACCAGCCACTTGCATATACACAGAGACTGCTCCAATCAAGAGCATAGTTGGCTGACAGTCGTCAGCCTGTGCGGAGCTCTCCGCCATGCCCATCCCCGCTCCCCCTCCACCTCCCCACTCCCCCTCCCCCGCCCCGCTATCCCTCCCCCGCCCCCTCCCCACTCCCCCTCCCCCGTCCCCGCACCTGTCGCCACAGGTGCAAAAAGTGGATGACCTTGACATGACCATATAAGGACTGTGTTCGGATCCAGTTTTCCACACTACTGCCTTGGTCGCCTACTTCACATTCCTCGAATGAATTACAAATATACACATTAACACAAGTTATCAGACAAAAGCTAAACACACCCAAGTACATGGGGCTAAATGATCGCGATGTCCAAGTCCCTCAAATGAAAAAACAACAACAACAAGAACCTAAGTGGAATTAATACTATGCTCGATAACAATCTTCCCCTAAGTCTAATTAACCAAGACTCAGGGTGAAGAATTTATTAGCTTCATTTAATAAATTAAATTCTTCAAAAAATCAAAAATCTCTGACATCATTGTAAAAGGAGCACATTAAGAGTAGCTTATCCCCCGTTTTATTTACTTTATTAAAGAAAATACGCATAAACATGCATAGTAGTAATAGCCTACATAATGTGTATAGAAGTGTCAATTTGAATGACTGTATTCCTTTAAGGATTCCAGTCGCTTATGCCAAGCAAGTATATGGTACCTGTCACAAAACTCATCACATTGTGTGCAAACACAGTCGTCATCAGGGGTGTGATATTGTGTCTTCCTGCAAATCTTGTGATGGTAGCCATGGGCAGCTAAGCTTGTTAGCAGGCGTCTTAGTTCTTGATTCGGTTTATTCCATCGTCGATCATTGATTCCGAGCTATAGAACTCAGGTCATATGCCTTTTTGTTTTTCTTTCCTCTCTGCCATAACGTGGACCCATTGTGGAGTCGATGAAAGGACCATTTTCATTCTTAGGTCTTCCAGAAGGAGAGATTCTCTGGCTAGAGCATATGCAAGTCGGGAGGGCGCGTATTTTGAGATTCGAGGGTTGCCTTCAGAAATGCTTTTATTTGTTTTATTTAGGCATCCATTTGGATGACCTACAATAGCTTGAGAATAGTAGTTCATGCATAATTACCTTGCGCAGTGTTTAACGTGATCAGGAGGGTGATTCCCATAGGGCAAGAGCAGTTGTATTGTACTTCGCTTGGGTAGATCACTGCTAATAACTTGAATGTAGATATCTCGAGCGTTGGAGATTATGACGATGACTATAGGGAATTCACAACTAACTCGCCAAATTGTATAGTACACCTCGTGGCGCACTAGCTAAAATTCTTGGCTGGCACCCATGAGGTCCGGATTCGATTTCTGGCTCTTCCAAAAAATTTAATTCTGGTCTGAAGACAGGAACGGGGTACAATTAGCCATGCCAGGCAAAATTAAGAAGAGGTTTATTGATTCATTCTGGAAACTCCAGGCAAATGCTGGAATGTCTCCTAATGTAAGGCCACGGCCGCTTCCTTCCAAATCCTAGCCCCAATTACAATTACACACACTAATACATCCTTCACAAAGACACAAGTTATCAGAAAGATTCCACAAACAAAAGTACGTGGGAATATATAACCATGTTGCCGCAAGCACCTAAATGATTCAGCAACAACAACAACAACAACAACAACGACTAGAAGTTGTTGTTGTTGTTGTTGTTGTTTGAGTCTTTAGTCTTTTGACTGTTTTGATGCAGTTCTCCACGCTACCCTGTCCTGAGCGAATCGTTTCATCTCTACATACTGTAGCTACCACACCCTACATCTGAGGCAATCGGTTTAACATATTCTAACATTGGTCTTCCCCTACAGTTCTTGTTCTCGACCCTTCCTTCCATAACTAAGCTTGCTATTCCTGGGTGTCTTAGTATGTGATCTACCAACCTATCTCTTCTCTTCATTAGCAGTTGCCAGAAATATCTCTCCTCTCCCACTAGTTTTAATATCTCTTTGTTTGTAACCCTATCAACCCATCTGATCTTCATCATTCTCCTGTAACACCACATTTCAAATGCTTCAATTCTCCTGTTTTCTGCTGCACCAATAGTCCAAGTTTCACTTAGAGTGCCACGCTCCAGACAAAGGCCTTCAAAAATGACTTCCTAATACCTAAATCTATATTCGATGTCAACAGATTCCTTTTTTGTAGAAATACTTTCCTTCCCTGAGCTAACCTAATTTTTTATCCCCTTTGCTTCGTCCAGCACTGGTTATTTAGTAGTAGCATTTAATAGTATAAGACTTAAATGTAGCCTATAGGGTACTTGAACCATCTGATCTCCATTTTCAAACTGCAGAAAGCTATCACTATCAGTGCTCATTGTTGAGCCCAATTTTACATTTGCTTGCAGCTGCATAATTATGTGGAGTGACTGATGGTAGTCTGGTATGTGTATCATGTAGTGACCAGAGCAAAAAGCACAATAGTTTCTTGCCAGAGGCGATAATTGAACCTGGACCTCCAGGGTGACAGCCAAGAATGCTAGTCGCTACACCACGAGGTGGACGATCCGGTCGATAGTGGCTTGGTCTTCCTACAAGAACAAGTATGAATGCCGAGGAGCCACGCCTTGTTGACCAAGCGAAACAATGTAATCTGCTAGCCCCATTACTTAGCAACAGTAGCTTGTTTGATCATAAACCTCAGAGGGTTGTAGAGCCACAGGTTTGTTTTAATAAATGAAATTTGCTTAACCGACGTTTACGATTTATTGGTCCTGGTAGTAATTTTCCCAGAGAAATGATAGTTGTTGATTGATATTAAAAAAAGGAAGTTTGTAGATTAACGTGACCGTTAATCGTGAGACCATGACCCACGGGGATTGATATTATTAATAATATTACGATTATTTCCTAACGTGTACTCTTTGTACAAAGTAGGTAAAATATATCATGATACTGTAACCTTGATTAAGTACAGCATTAACTACATCAAGACGATGTTTCCACGCATTTGACAAATGAGATTTTCAATGTATTTCTAGCTCCTTGAAAACCATCAGTCGGCTTACACTTAATTATATTGTGTAGTTAACAACAAGTCACCTCCGTTGCGTAGTAGTCAGCGTGATTATCGGCTGCCCCGGAGAACCTGGGTTCGATTCCCGGTTCTGCCACGAAATTTGAAAAGTGGTATGAGGACTGGAACGGGGTCTACTCAGCCATCTTCGAAGTGGTTTTCCTTCCCTCTTCTTTGCCTATCCCTCCCACTCTTCCCCTCCCTTCCAATCCCTCACGAGGCCCCTGTTCGCTTTGTAGGTGAGGCCACCTGGGCGAGGTGCTGAACTCATCTCCCCAGTTGTATCCCCCCAAGCACTAGGACACTGCCCATAGAGGCGGTAATGGTGGGATCCCTCGCAGAGTCCGTGGGAAAAACCAACCTGGAGCGTAAAATCGACTAAAAATAAATTACCAACGAGCAGTGGGTGGAAGGAGTAGCTCTGAACAGTTATGGGGCAAGTTAAGACTGTCATTTCTATTCATTTGAGTCGCTTTAACCTAGAGGAGTCAAAGTTTACTAGGCCTAGTAGTTTTGTGGTGTACTTATCCGCCTATCTCCCTACGTTGTTTCCCGCCCGGCTTCTTCAATTCTTTCTAATAGCATTGACTCAATTTGGATACGTTCTAGAAATAAATAGCAATAATGAGTTTTGAACACCACCTAAGAGAATGGCATAATCGTATACTAATGGCACACATTCAATACACTAAGGTTTAATGGTATCGGCGCAAATGAAAGAGAATTATAACATGTGTTCTGATCGTGAGCCTTTTTTATCACCACCCAAGTGAGTTTATGTTTCAGTAAATTTAAGTTTTAGAACCCTCTCTGAATACTAACTTCCTGTAGCATCAGTTCAATAATGTGTGTGTGTTGTGTTTGAGTCTTCAGTCTTTTGACTGGTTTGATGCAGCTCTCTATTCTTCCCTGTCCTGAGATAATCGTTTCATCTCTGCATAGCTACCACACCCTACATCCGAGGCAATCTGTTTATCATATTCTAACCTGGGTCTACCTCTACAGTTGTTGTCCTCAACACTTCCTTCCATAACTAAGCTTGCTATTCCTGGGTGTCTTAGTATGTGTCCTACCAACCTATCTCTTCTCTTCATTAGCAGTCGCCAGAAACATCTCTCCTCTCCCA
Organism: Meconema thalassinum; assembly: GCA_946902985.2. Taxonomy (NCBI): domain Eukaryota; kingdom Metazoa; phylum Arthropoda; class Insecta; order Orthoptera; family Tettigoniidae; genus Meconema; species Meconema thalassinum. The sequence continues at coordinate 655,772,903 of OX336390.1, forward strand.
CTCGTCCTAATACCTCTTCGTTTGTAACCCTATCTACCCATCTGATCTTCATCATTCTCCTGTAACACCACATTTCAAATGCTTCAATTCTCCTATTTTCTGGTGCACCAATAGTCCAAGTTTCACTTCCATAGAGCGCCACGCTCCAGACAAAGGCTTTCAAAAATCACTTCCTAATACTTTAATCTATATTCGATGTCAACAGACCCCTTTTTGTAGAAATGCTTTCCTTGCCTGAGCCAACCTACTTTTTATGTCATCTTTGCTTCGTCCATCACTGATTATTTTGCTTCCTAAGTAACAGAAGTCTCCTACTACTTTCAGATTTTCACCTGCCAATTTGATGTCCATATAGGTTTCTGATTTATTTCGGCTGCATTCCAGTATTTTTGTTTTACATTTATTAATTTTCACCATTTTCCGTAAGACAGAGTCCATACTATTCAAAAACTCATTTAAATCCTCAGGCGTGTCGGCCAAGATGAGGATGTCATCAGTAAATCTCCGAGTTGATATTATTTCTCCTTGAATCTTCACTCCCACTTTAAATTTTTCTCCAATTTCCTTCATTGCTTGTTCAATGTAAAGATTGAAAAGTATGGGTGATAATTTGCAGCCTTGCCTTACACCTTTCTGAATTCCAGCTTCTCTCTCATGTCCTTCAGCTCGAATGACTGCTGTCTGGTTTCTGCATAGATTGTACATCACCCTGCTATCCCTGTGCTTTATTCCAATAGATATCAAAATGTCAAACAATTTAGTCCAATCAACGTTATCAAAAGCCTTTTCTAAGTCTACAAATGCCATGAACGTTCTCTTATCTTTCTTTATTCTACCTTCCAAAATCAGTCTGAGACTTAGTACAGCTTCCCTTGTTCCAACATTTCTCCTGAAACCAAACTGGTCTTCACCCAACTCCGTTTCTATATGGCTTTCCATCCTCTTGTTCAATAATGAACTATTGGTAATTGGGAATTCTCACATGTACCGTCGAAAATTACACAAGAGAGTAATGTACCTGCTCCAGTAATTGATTACCATGACAGTTCATAGATACGCCAAATATAAATTATGAATATGTATCAAAGGTTTATGTATGGTGCCATGGTATATTTAGAATAATTAGTTTGTCGTAACGATTCTCTTTGTAAATCATCCCTGAAATCAATTCAGTAACAAATAAGAATCTCCTAAATTAACAGAACATAATCAATAATTATGAGAACTCTTAGTTGTTGTTGTTTTAAGGAGCGATACTACGAGGTCTGGTCAAGAAATGTACCAGAATTACTGAAAGGAACATTGAGGCTAGCACCTCACACCACATAGGAAAGGTATGGACGTTTGCCTGAATATATCCTACAATTCTGATTAGACTACCTGGTGGTGTAGTGGATATCATTCTGGCTTGTTACTAGAGGTCTGGATTCGATTCCCAGCTCTGACAAGAAATTTTCATTCTTGTCTAAGGGCTGGAACGGGGTTCACTCAGCTTCATGGGTGAAGAGAGGGTTTTGGTTCCCATCTCAGCCATCTTGGAAATGGTTTTCCCTGGATTCCCACTTCTACTCCAGGAAAAGGCCGAGCTGCTTCCAAATTTAAGACCACGGCCATCCCTTTCCCAATCCACATTTGAATTAATAATACACACTTCTCAATGACACATGTTACCAGACAAATTCCACACGCACCCAAGTACGTGGTTACATGATCACGATGTTGAAAAGGTCCTATATCAATCAACAACAACAACCCCTCAACGCTTTTACAATTCTACCCTAGAATTATTACGTAAGACACCTCCGAGGAGGGAATCCAACCAATCTTCGGGTTATTAGCCTATTTTTAATTTTGAAAAAAAAAAAGGCTTATGAGATCATCTTTTGTCTCTGTGTGTGTGCGTGTGTGTGTGGGAGGTGTGTGTGTCCCCAATAACTTCTAAACGGCTGGAGCGATTTCAATGAAACTCGGTAAGTTCATAGCACTATTCCGGACGACCCCAACCGTGCCCTTCAAATGTTGTTACGTCTCACCGATCCAACATGGCGGCTGTGCGAAATAATTCACCAGCATTCAATATCTCCGAAACTATTCCCGATATCACCCTGGAATTTTTTACGGCGATAAAGGAAACTACTAGAAGTTCACCTATTTGACTTTTGAAAACCTGGTAACTACAAAACCAACATGGCGGCCACGCGAATTTGCGAATTTAAAAAGACGTTTCTCGCGATTTTACCAACCAAACGCAATAAAACTTGGTAGAGTATATGTTTATATACATTGAAATGCACCGACATCTAACTTCGTTCAATTGTTTGCATAACCACAGGATGGCGGATGTGCGAAATATTTCACCGGCATTCTATATCTCTGAAAATATTAGCGGTATCACCATGAAATTTTGTACGGAGATAAAGGGCACTACTAAAAGTTCAAACACCGGTTAACTACAAAACGAACATGGCGGCCAAGCGAATTTGAAAATTTTTAATTGACTTTTCTCGCGATGTAATGATTCAAACGCAATGAAATCTGGTACAGGAAATGTTTATACACATTGCAATGCACTGGTATCTAATTTAGTTCAATTGTTTACATAACCTCAAGATGGCGGCTGTGCGAAATTTTAAAATCAAGTTTTTATTTCTTGTGTCATATTCATGCGATCGAAGTGAAAGTTTGAATAATGAACCTACGCAATAATTTTCCTTTAAGGTACATGACTCGATGGCCTATAATTACATTTAACAATCCAACAAGGCGACCATCCGAAATATTTAGACGGCTCTGAATATCTACGAATCTGTTACAGCAATCAAACTGATTCTTTTATGTTCATAGGGGCTATGAACTTAAGTTCACCTATAGCACTTTCAATAACCTGGTGATCACAAATCCAACATGGTGGCGACGCGAACTATAAATATTCACATGGACGTTTCTCGCAATTTAACCATCCGAGTGCAGAGAAACTTGGTACAGTAAATCCTTATACGAATCTTAATCCACTGGCATCTAATATTTCAATTGTTTCCATAACCACAAGATGGCAGATGTGCGAAATTTTAAAATCTCCTTGTTACTTCTTGTGTCCTAATCATGCGATTGAACTTGGAATGCTACACGTACGCAATAATCTTCAGGTAACAGTACATAACTCTAGGACCTTCATATATAAAATCCAACATGGCGACCATCCGAAGTATTTAGTCGGTTTTCAATATCTACGAATCTATTACAGCAATCAAACTGTAATGTTGTATGTTGATAGTGGCAATTAACATAAGTGGGATATATGAAAATAGGCTGTATAGTTCTTCACGGAACTACTTGTTTATTTATTTATTTATTTATTTATTTATGTCTATCTGCACCCATGCGTGTCAGATGTCCGTAGAAAGATAATCGTCTCTTCCTCAAGGATGTGACGATATCTTCTTGATGATCATAGGGCTCATTGTTGTGCCTGATCCTGTAAGTACCACCCTCTTCCCCTATTGGTCCTAAAATCCTTCGAAGTATTTTCCGTTCCTTGAGCTCTAGTTTCCTCAGTGGGCCTATCCGGTTCAACAGGAGACACTCAGAGGCATATAGAACGGAAGGTCTTACTACTGAGTTGTACTGTAGAAGTTTAAGGTTCTTAGAGAGGCAGTTGGATGTGTAGATGATCTTACAGGAGTGGTAGACCCTTTCCAGTTTCGTGCATCTAGTGTCTATTGCTAAGGTCTCACTCTCGTATTTGTGTATTTATTTATTTATTTATTTTTATCGTATGCCTTTTAGTGCCGGGAGTGTCTGAGGACATGTTCGGCTCGCCAGAGGTTGTAGCTGCTTCAAGCGGACACCCATAGTGTGAGCTACAAGTTCCGTTCAATTTCAAGTAGTTCTAACTTTCGCTACAGATGTCAATGATACCTAGTGGTGAACGTTGGAACTCTGATAGAGTGTTCCAACGAAATATAACCTAGAAATTTAGCTTCACACAAGTTTAGTCTGTGGAAGGACCTTTTACAAGCCATAAATCTATGACATGGGACCGCCGGCTTTACTTCCCCTCCGAAGGAAGGCACACTGAAGGATTTTAACACTCTTAAAAAATCCAACGACTTCGACCGGGTTTGAACCCGCTATCTTGGGAACAGCAGTTCATCATGCTACCAACTACGCCTCCGAAGTCAGCGTTGATGGCTGAGGACAGTCTCCAGTAGTGACAAAGAGATAACTTACCAGCTTGAACATGTTGTTTGTTGAGAGAATGTTGAAGTGATGTGTGAGGAAGCTGTGAGTGTCGTACGTTTTATACCCGGCAGACGTCGTTGTCACTGCGCCAAACGTGTAACTCCTGTACCATGTAGAGCAGCGAAAGTCTTACACAACATCAGTAGCATGCTTTAATGTGTAGTTAATGCAGACCCTCTGCCAAATCTAGTAGCAGGAAGCGCGATAGTCTTCCTCATCTGGTCCATCTCTCTGAAGACGAGATATACCTTCCATAACTTTCATCAAATACCGTCCATTTGCCACGTATGGCACGTATGCACCTTACTGTGCACTATTGCTTCGGATACTCTTTAAAAGATATCTAGAAAGAAACAAACAGTAGAGAGAGCCTCATTTCCTCGTATCGTGCTGAGGAGCTCAGTTGATTAAATACTGGACCGTAGTGACATGAACCATATATCATAGCTTCCTTATTGACTTTTAAACTAAGTGGAATACCAATGAATATATTTAATAAATTTATTATATCTCAGTAAATAAAAATAAATTAATTTACATCAATTAATGAAATTTACCATTTTCGGCCATATTATGGTTTTCTTCAGCGATGTTGTTAAAAAACTAATAAGAAAATGAATGTAATTAAAAGCAAAGATTTGTTAATAATATCATACTTGGGTTTTCTATAGAAAAAATAGATTAAAACAGATCTGTATCAAACGTGGGCTATAATTTCATGATAATATAAAAATATTTTTGCGAAAATTATATAGGCCTATATCTAAATAGTAGGCAACTTATTTCTTAATTCAATATATTTTTAACGAAATGTTTAGATTAATTTATACTACTTTTTCTAAAAATTTGCATAGAACAACCAAGTGAAACATTACTAACAAATCTTTGCTCGTAATTACAATAGTATATTGGTGCATTTCATCAATAATTAATTAATTAAATAATTAATGTACAGTATATTAATTTATATTTATTGACTATGGTGCTTGCAACGGTGGGTGAGTGATTATCGTGTCGGACTTCCAAGCTTACAGGATTGCTCCTGGCCGTGGTAAGTGATTTTTGAAAGGCAACAAAATTCACGACACGCATGTCATACGTTGTTGGAATGTTAAAGAACCCATTTGAATTCAGTAGGCCATGTTCATAATGGCAAAATTAATCTCGGTATTTTCCACCAACACGAGAAAGTTCCTCATTTCGCTACTAGAAAGCGCTATAGTGCCAAGGAGCTTAGATATCTAACCGTTCCAAGGAACAACAAAATTCGACATGCAAGCTGCCCTGTGGGCGTCAAATAACAAAGCTTTCACCCGGCACTCGAGGGCATACGACCGGCCGCGGTGGCCGAGAGCGCTAACGTGCTACTTCGTGCCTCGCTGGCATCGGGAGAGAGTGGGCTCGAATTCCACCTCGGCCGTCCTGAAAATAGTTTTCGTGGTTTCCCATTTTCACCACCATGCAAATGCCGGGACGGTTCCTTTCAATAGGTCCCCGGCCGATGTCCTTCCAATATTCCTTCCCTGACCCGTCCTGAAAAGAAAAATAAATGGCCATTGGCTGCATTAATAAAATTATAATTATTGTATATTATTATTGTGGGAGCCGGATGAGGATCAAGAAGGCCGAGTATGGGATCTAGCGGGCGCAGGAGTAAGATCAGCGCCATTGTCTGAGAATAAAAAGAAGAGAAGCAGTATTCCGAGTTCCGATGCGCCGCGAAACACATTCCCTTAATTCTCTACTGTATTTTAATCAGTTTCATTGTTTATAATAAATAATTCAGTTCAATATTCGATGCTTGTGAGTGTCATGATCTGGAAACCGTTTCCCACAAATGGGGGCTCGTCCGGGATGGACTGAAACAACGAGTTACGACGCAATCCACGACACGAAGTACGACGCAAAATACGACTCTGTTTCCGACGAAGTGAACGGCTAAATATATTTGTTGCTGTTGCCTACGACGCTGACGACGAGACGACGTGCAGTTTTGTGGGCCCACGACGTACGAATCTACGACGAGGATTCATAGGCAAGCAAAATTTGTTCTGCAGTTTCAGAGACTATTAGTGGTGCGGTGACGACGACGAGGGTCGGAATTTAAACGACGACAGAGGATTGTGGATGTGGTAAAAGGATAGCGACTCGTCAGAGAGAAACGACGGGAAGCGGTATTCAACGATATCACCTACAAATATCACCGGTTTGGTGAATGAGGTTAAACAGGTTTGATAGCGAGGTTTTGAGGAAGCGATATTGACGGAAATCTACTTGATAGACGTGAGTAAACAAATAAGATGACTGCACTCGGTGCAATAGAGAAAATAAATAAGAACATAAGTGATGCTCCGGTCAAAGCAATCAAAGTTTTACATAACCTCATTTTCGAGCATATACCAGACGACAGGAAGAATCGAAAGCGACTGCGAGAGTTTCCTGGATTCGATTTTGACGAAAATTCCATTCAAGAGGAAGCTAAGAAGAAATGTATCGAAGAAACATTTTCCAAGGCTGATCTGTTGCGTGTTTCTGAGATTCTTAATACCGAGATCGGGACAAAGGAGGTAATGATTAACACCATTTGTTATTACTTGAGAAAATTGGATGAACTCGCAACTAATATAGACGATGATGACGAAGATGAAGAAGACGAAGAAGACGAAGAAGACGAAGAGAGCGAAGAGGAAGACCAGCACAGAAGGTATAGAGAACAACATAAGTTTTCATTGTCGTTCCACGACGTAGAGGGCGCTATGAAAACATTTAACGGTAAGGATGGTTACCCAGTGAAGAAATGGATCGCAGATTTTGAGGAGACGTCAATCTTGATGGGATGGAGTGAGCTGCAAAAGTTTATTTTCGCAAAGGAATCACTCGATGGTTTAGCTAAGCTTTATATTCAAGGTGAGAAAGGACTGACGTCCTGGACTGCACTGAAGAAGGCCTTGAAAGAGGAGTTTGACGTGGCGGCAAGCAGTGCAGAAATTCACAAGTTGTTAACCCAGCGACGAAAAAAGCGCGACGAATCTCTACAGGAGTACTTTCTTGTGATGAAGGAAATTGCCAGTAGAGGTGATGTTGAGCAAGTTTCTCTGTGTAAGTACGTGATTGATGGGATCGAGGACGATTCAGGATCAAAACTTCTTCTCTATGAAGCAAAAAATTCCAAGGATTTCAAGAAGAAAATGAAAAGTTATGAGATGGCAGTGAAGTCTTTGCCAAAGAAAAGCATAAAGTATAATAACAGTAATTTTCAAGGAAGTGCCAAGAGTGCCAACGAGAAGGACGGAAAGTGCTGGGGCAGTACAAAGAAGAAAGAGGCGAGTAGTGTAGATAGATGTTATAATTGCGGTGGATCTGGTCATAGTTCAAAGGAATGTGAGCACAAGGATAAAGGCAAGAGGTGTTTCAACTGCAATGAGTTTGGCCACATTTCATCCGAGTGCAAAAAGGAGAGGAAGAACGATAAGAGGAATAATCAAGGTACGGTATCAATCTTATTGATGAAAAGAAAAGCTGCCTCAAGTTCAAAGAGGTTAGTTTGGGTCAGCAGAAACTTCAGGCACTTATCGACTGTGGCAGTCCTTATAACCTACTGCGACAAAACATCCATAAGACCATGGGTTCCCCAGGATTGAAGAGCACGGATCTTGTTTTGAAAGGATTCGGTAGTGGTTTTGTTGCTCCTCAAGGTTGCTTCACAACAGTCGTTGAGGTACACGAGCTGGAGTTCCAAACCAACGTTTATGTTGTTTCTGTTGATACTATGGAGTGGGACATGGTTATTGGTAACGATCTATTGGATCAGGGTGAGGTCATCCTGAGCAAGCAAGGAGTTACCATCAAGAAACTAGAGGTCCCTATGATGTTGATCAGGGTAGCCGACGAATAGGAATTGGATATCGAGAACTGCGTTGATGAGGAAAAAAGGGAACAGATCCAGGATTTGGTAGCGAGATATGTACCAAAGAAGACGAAATCTACTGATGTCAAGATGAAGATCACATTGAAAGAAGAAAAACCGATATTTAGCAGGCCCAGACGAATGGCACCGCTTGAGAACGAGTTTGTCGATGAGCAAGTCGAGGCGTGGCTGGAGGAAGATATCATAGAAACGAGTCAATCAGAATATACATGCCAAGTGGTGGTAGTCAAAAAGAAAAATGGAAAAAAGCGACTTTGTACTGATTTTCGTCCATTGAACTCAATCGTGGTTAGGGACCTATTTCCCATGCCAGTTATAGAGGAACTTCTGGACAAGTTACAGGATGCTACGGTGTTCTGCACCTTGGATCTCAGGAACGGATTCTTTCACGTGGAAGTAGAAGAGGGAAGTCGACGATATTTGTCATTCGTAACGCGTTCTGGACAGTACCAGTACAAAAAAAGTTCCATTTGGATTTACCAACTCACCTGCAGTCTTCCAACGCTTTATTAAAGCTGTGTTCTGGGAGTTAATCCGAGAGAACATAGTGTTTACCTATATGGATGACTTAATCATCCCAGCGAAGGATGACGACGAGGCACTCCTACGATTGAGACGAGTGTTGGAATTAGCTGTAGAGTACGGGCTGGATATCAACTTCGAGAAGTGCCAGTTTCTGAAGAGGAGGGTACAGTTCCTTGGATACACTATTCAACGTGGACAGATTCAACCCGCCACTGAGAAGGTCCTTTCTGTACTAAACTTCCCGGAGCCAAAGACGATCGCTGCGCTGCAGAGCTTTCTCGGATTGGCTGGCTATTTTAGAAAATTTATCCCAAATTTCTCGATTGTAGCCAAACCACTGAGTGATCTGTTGAGAGGTAAGCCGGAGTTCAAGTTTGGCGAGGAACAACGACGTGCATTTGTTGAGCTCAAACGTCTTCTCGCTTCAGAACCTGTGTTGAAGATAAACAACCCGAAATACGAGACGGAGCTGCACACTGACGCCAGCAAGAGTGGGTATGGCGCCGTGTTGTTGCAAAAGTACCCAGAGGACAACAAACTACATCCAGTCTCATACATGAGTAAAAAGACGACTATACAGGAAGAAAAATACAGCAGTTACGAGCTCGAGATCTTAGCTGTGGTGAATGCATTAAAAAAGTATAGGGTGTACTTGCTTGGAATTCCGTTCAAGATCGTGACTGACTGTATGGCATTCCAGAAGACAATGCACAAAAGGGACCTGGTCCGACGAGTAGCTAGATGGGCTATGGCCTTGGAGGAGTTTGACTATACCATCGAACACCGAACTGCAACCAGGATGAAACATGTCGACGCCCTGAGCCGATGTCCAGCAGTAATGTTTGGATTCCCTGATGGCCTTGCAGCGAGGATCAAAATCGCCCAGAGAAAATACGAAGGATTGACAGCGATAAAAGCGACACTGGAGAAAGGGCCTTAGGAAAATTTCATCGTCAGAGATGGACTGCTATTTAAATTTGTTGACGGGCGAGAGACGTTGGTGGTCCCGCGGGCAATGCACCATGAAATCATCAGAGATGCACATGAGAAGGGACACCACGCTGTTAAAAGGACTGAAGAAGACGTGAAGCTGGAATATTATATTCCAGACTTGGCCAACAAGGTGAAACGAGTCATAGCCAACTGTGTGAAGTGTCTGGTGGTTAACAGGAAGACAGGCAAGAAAGAAGGTTGGTTACATCCGATGTTCAAGGAGAGTGTGCCTTTGCACACCTACCACATGGATCACATTGGACCACTTAATTCTACACACAAGGGATATGAACACATCTTCTGTGTGATAGACGCCTTCACGAAGTTCACCTGGCTGTATCCTGTGAAAACTACCAAATCGGCAGAGACGATTGAAAAGATGGAGTTTCAGAGGACGAACTTTGGAAACCCAGTTCAAGTGATCACCGACAGGGGGCCATCGTTCACCTCCCATGAGTTCCAGGACTACTGTAAATCGCAGAGTATCAAGCACATCTTGATCACAGCTGGACTGCCAAGAGCCAATGGTCAAATCGAGAGAGTCAACTCAACAGTGACCAAGATCATCGCTAAACTTGGCATTGACGATCCAACAAAATGGTACAAGGTTGTACCATCCGTCCAACGAGCTATCAACTCTACGTTCCAGAGGAGCATCGGAATGTCACCTTTCGAGCTGCTGACAGGAGTCAGAATGCACAACCAAAATGATCTACGTATAGTGCAACTCATCGAAGAGGAGCTGATCGATTCGTTCAACGAAAAACGTGTTCAGATGAGAGAAGATGCAAAAAAGTAGATAGAAAAAGTACAATCTGAAAATCGTGCTGAATTCAACCGACGACGTAAGGAGCCTAAGAAGTATCAGGTCGACGACCTGGTTGCCATCAAACGCACTCAGATCGGTCCACATCTGAAACTAAAAACCAAAAGTCTAGGACCTTATCGAGTGACTCGAGTAAAACTCAACGACACATATGACGTCAGCAGAGAAGGAGACCATACTGGACCAAGAATCACATCGTCCTGTGCGGAGTTCATGAGGCCCTGGCCGGGCGGATTTTCTTCATCCGGGTCAGATGAGGATCAGGACGGCCGAGTGTGGGAGCTGGATAAGGATCAAGAAGGCCGAGTATGGGATCTAGCGGGCGCAGGAGTAAGCTCAGCGCCATTGTCTGAGAATAAAAAAAGAGAAGCAGTATTCCGAGTTCCGACGAGCCGCGAAACACATTCCCTTAATTCTCTACTGTATTTTAATCAGTTTCAATTTTTATAATAAATAATTCAGTTCTATATTCGATGCTTGTGAGTGTCATGATCTGGAAACCGTTTCCCACATTATTATTATTATTATTATTATTATTATTATTATTATTATTATTATTATTATTATTGACTAATGTTTAATATATTTATTAAATACCCATTGGTATTTCATTTAAATACTAGCCATTATAATGATTTTTTCGTGGATTTGTAGTCCAAGGTTATTCAGCACTATTTTAAGAGTAATTCGACAGTCTCTGCTTTGTGGAATTATTGGAAGTTATTAATTGCTTTCTTACGAAAATCTCAGGACATTGTTATGTCAAATGGATGTTAAGGATATTTAATTATTTTTATTATTTCATTAAAGATGAGGGAATCATATATTTTATCATAATACAACAATGGCCTTAAGATCACTTGTTTTATTGCTATCATAGTGCATGTTTGATCACGCATTAATTGAAACCGGGAGAAACCAATTTCATCAAATTTTGTAAGTAAGGTGCGAGCAATGTGGTTTAAATACCGGTTTTTACAGAAGTAAAATTCAAGACATACATTTGGTATTTATCTCCGTTAATTTCAACCTCTACATGGAGCGTCAGCAGGCTTCGTGGTGTTCCGGTAGGGTGCCTGCCACTCACCTGGAGGCCCGAGTTTCGGTTCCTGGCTTCGTCATAGATTTTAGAAACTGACGTGAGGGCTGCAACGGGATGAACTCAGCCACGAGTAACGGTGTAGGGGACCCTAAGTGCTGACCATGTGGCACCCTGCAATATGTAGGCAAAATGGCTGGACAGCGGTCAATTGGCAGACCAAAGCCCTTCACGGGCTGTTGTACTAAGGGATATTGTTTGATGTATGCATGAAACGTCATAGTCATTTCTCAACTGTCATATCTTATTGATATTGTTACACTCTGGGGTTCCCACAGGGCGTAGTTATTCCCTTTGATCCCCTATCATCCGCCGTTTCATGCCACAACCCGTAAAATGAACCAACAGCAACAATCATACAGCAATTACAAGTACACCGGCTTGGCAGGCCTACTCGTACACCCATGCGGTAATCCTTGCTACATAAATCCAAACATACAGCTACCTGCTATGTAGGACGCTACAATAACACCAATGTGTTGACCTAAGCTTGCATCACGGCGGGATTCCCTTAAATAGGACCGACACGAAGCTCAAGCATCGTTCATCCACCGAGTTGCCGCCCGACGTCTTCGTGACCGCTCTGCAGTTATGGTGAGTGTAACTCAAGGTTTTCCTCAGTAATTCCTTTCTATTCCAAACCTAGCCTATATATTACCATCTCATTCATTCGTGTACACTTCACGTCGCTGAGCATAACTAGCGACTCATTTCACATCACACTTGTGAGGGTTAAACCATTCGCACCCTCTTGAACCACCTCATTACATTTATTGAGCACTCCTGCTCGAACCCGAAATCCCTAACTCGCTACCAGCAAGTCTCCGCTCTGCTGCGCCACGCAGGCCTTGACCACTTGCCTGGTGTGGTAAACACTGATTCAGCATTTGTTACCCGCTCCGTAGACAAGGAACTCATTCAGCCTTCCTGACTCATTCATTCGTCACTTCAGAATCCAGCCATACACACGTACTCGCCCTTCATACAAGTTTTAACTTCTTCAGTAAACACCGCCCTAATTTGAGCTACCACCCCCAAGGGCGATACAATATAGTCCATGCAACTAATATTAGTTTCCAGTCCAATCTAATGACGATGACCGTCTCCCACTCAACAGCTAAAGGACCACCTCCTTAGATCACTATCATCTTAACAACACGTAGCCTAATTCACTTAAAGGACCGCGTGGGCGTGACGAGTTCACAGTAATGTTAAAGCCCGGATAGCAACAAATTTGGGTTCGAATTCTATCTCACTGTCAATAAACTTCCATAGACTGCCAATCTTCATACATTCTTAATGGAATGCAAGAGAAAGGAATCAATAAACCCTACTGACGTCAAATTAACAAGCGAAAATCTAGGAGACTTCAGTTACTTAAGAATAATACAATTATTCCATTTCCTTAGAAAATACTTTTGATAACATTAATTGGAGATAGTTGTTTGACATTTTGAAGAGGATTGGAATAGAAACAGAGATTGGAGGGTGATCTACAATCTAGACAGAAATCTGACAGCAGTTATTCGAGCCGAGGGACATAAGAGAGAAGCTGGTATGCATAATAGTGTAAGGCAAGGCTAGAACTTATCACCCATACTTTTCAATCTATACAGTGAATAAGCAATGAAGGAAAATAGAGAAATAATTTCAACTCTGAGATTTGCAGATAACATTGTCATTGTCATATGGACTACGTCTTGAGGAAAGAATTCATGATGAAAATCACTAAATATAAAAGAAAATTTAAGAAATGTCGCGGCAATAAACCAGAAACCCCAATTGACGTCAAATTTCCAAGCGAAAAGTCAAGGTGAGTAAAATAACCAGTTACGGACGTGTCGAAGATGATATAAATAGTAGCCACTACACCACTAGATGGTCATAGTGAAATGTAAATATACTGCATATTCTCTGATAAATAAACAGTTGCTTATTCATTTTGGGCGCTTGGGACATCTTAGTCATCAGCCCTATATAGTTGGATATTTGTTGAACTTGTCTGATAATCTGCATTTATGTAATGACTGTGTAACGGTATTAGGGACAGGGATGTGGTGGGTGCCCAGAACTTTAAGTAAGGTATATTCCTGGCATTTGCCTGGAGGGAGTGTGGAACAAATCTATCTATGTATCTATATATTTATCTTATGACTTTTAGTGCCGGGAGTGTCCGAGGACATGTTCGGCTCGCCTGAGGCTGCAGCTGCTTCCAGCGGACACCCTAAAAGGCGAGCTACAAGTTCCGTTCAATTTCAAGTAGTTCCAAATTTCGCTACCAGATATCAATGATTCCTAGTGGTGAACGTTGGAGCTTTGATAGAGCGTTCCGACGAAATATAACCTAACAATTTAGCCTCACACAAGTTTAGTCTATGGAAGGATATTTTACATGCCATAAATCTATGACATGGGACCGCCGGCTTTACTTCCCCTCCGAAGGAAGGCATACTGAAGGATTTTTAATGCTCTAAAAAAGTCCGACGACTTCGACCGGGTTTGAACCCACTATCTTGGGCACAGAAGTTCAGCATGCTACCAACTACGCGACCGAAGCCGCACTTCTCTGGTAACATCCTCAGTCAAGATAGCTGGTGTATTCTTTGGAATACACGGTAAGATAGAGTAAGCTTTTGCTTCTCTTTGATTTAGTTCATCCCTTCCTTTTTTTCTAAAACACCAACAATGATCTTCAGATTACTCCTTGTTTGTTATGTCTCTCATATTACCTGTAAGTCTGTTCTAGATATATATCTTCCATGACCCACCTAGCGTCATCTACCAGCGAATCTCTGAAGTTCCTCAATTCTTCCCTGTACAAGAGGATTTCTTTATGAATCTAGCCACCAGATCTCGTGGCCATCGTTAGCTATAATCTCCGGGATCAAGAGAACTTCGTCTACTTTTTCACCCTACAGACTGCGCTAGTGACTCCTACTATCAACACTTTGAAGATCATTTCATCAAGAGAAATTAATATATCAATGTTGGCTATTCTTATATGTATTCCTTTTGTCTCCTACCCCCACTCTTTTCCCTTCCCTGGTCCCTTCGAGCTCCGTTGAGCGTGTCTCACTTGTACGTCGGAAGTCAACCTAGTAAGTCGGAGCTTTACTAAAGCTCGTCTTCTCACCTCGAGAGAAAAATGTTCAAATCTTCGCCATGTTGTTAATTCCTGACTAACGGTCACCTAAGGATTCGCCGTTCATCAGAAATGAGCTAAGTACTACTTCTACGTTCTTCAACTTATTTTAACTGATTTTAAATAGCTATATGCTTTTTAATGATCATTTTATAGGCAGTGTGAGATTTCTATATTTGGGACAATAATCATCCTTCGCGGGATTTTCTATGTTGGGCTTTTGTCTATCTAAGCCAATCTTAACATGAAGCAGTATTTCTTATGCTTATTAAATGAGAGATTTTCTCACAACGTGGGATACCATTAACTTACCCACTGTCTATAAAATACTTAGCTCGTTCCACCGCTGGATTAACTTTTGCCCTATTCTTCAGTCATGATTTACTGGAATTTTCCATGCTGAACAATTTATCTACGAGTTAAACCTTCTAGTACTTTCCACTCACATATGGGAATACTTTTTCAAACTAAGGAATCTTCCTTATGAACTGCCAATCAATATCTAATTTTTCTTCCTCCGTTGGGATTTTTTCTGGTGCATTCAACTATAACCTACAACTTTCTCAAGCAATAGATTCTCGCAAATCTAGTGTAACTAGTTATTTTCCACCATTGCAATAACTTTCTTTGCCATCAACTTTTTGTGCTACTACAGTGAATTTTTCAACTATATCAACAGACTATACTGAAAACAGTGCTTGTTCAACCTTTCATCCGCGTCGCGCTCGTCCGTGTACAATAAATATGGCCATGAACACTTTTCCACAATCCCATTTGATCTTTCCCAAACCCTTTACTAACAAACCAAAATAATAAAATTGTTACTTTAGGTCTTTTTTCAATGAGGTGTCACTCTCAATAAGTGCCCTCCCTTACTTGTTCCACGTACAACGAATTAATTTCTGTAAAACTTCGTGTCTAGTACACGCCTCAAATTATATTGTTTCTCCCTTCTAATGAGGGAATGAAATTCTTTCAACTCATAAGTGAGTTATCTCTAGGTTTCACGAAAGGGAAACTTGCCTCATTTTTCTCGTGATCCCTACTTAAACATAGGAGTTCTAGAAACTTCATTTCGATTTTTCTCTTCAGGTTTCACAATAAGTGACCTGCCCTATTTGTATAGTCCGACCAAGTATTTCTGTATCAATACAAGAAGTTATAGAAACTTCTATTTTATTCTTCCTGCTTTTTATTGTTGTTACTTTCGAAGTTGTTATTATTTCTAAGATACTTATCTAGAAATCCTTAAAGTACACACCTTGTACTTGATTTATTGTTTAACTTTAATTACGTCAGTTATCTTTAAATTTTTCATTTATTTATCTTCGTCATTTCAAAATCTTACGAAGATTTTAAAGCATATAAAAGGTTTGAAACCAAAAGAATTATTAATTGCCTGGCGCAAGCTTTAGATGTTTTCGGAGGTCTGCGACCTCAATTGTTGATAGAAATCAAAATTATATATTTGTTACAAAACTACTTCCTTTTACATTGTTAAATAAATTAAATATTTGTTTTTCGCTTTATCATTTTTGTAACATAACGGTTAGGCAAGATCCTGTCTTCCTTGACTCTTCCTATTCAATAAAAATTAATCTATTGATAGGGTTTTCACCACTTGTTGCATTTGAGCAAAAACTCTTAGTTGGTAACTTAGTAAAGTCTCTCTTAGCTTTAATAGCTAATTCCAACTGGCCAGTAAGGCAAGCATAGCTCGCTACGCCAGCTTCCTGCTTGTGGAGATTCTCTCTAACACTTATGGTTGGTTTTTCAAAATATAAGTGTTTCTCATTGTCTAAACTTTTAGTCGGCACCTTGCTGGGTAAAAGCTTAGCCATTTCTAAATGCAACTGTGGTATACTTACCAAAATTATTCCCAAAGGTATAATTGCTTTATCCCTATCATTCTTGGAAGCATTTGGTCGCTCTTTAGAAATTCTACAATTTCAAAAACTAAAAATCTCGAAGCTGATTCAAATTATTGGCATTATTCAAATTACCTGTTTAGAAACAAACTCCTTTGAACAGATACACAATAAATCCGTTACTCTTTGTCTTGCCAGACCACCACCCTTCCCCATAGTAGGCATATGTATGCTTGAGAGGGAATACGCTACAGCAACTTTCTCGCAAACCGCCCAAGTTCCAGCTGCGTTTCCCGTTAGCTTTGCCCAGGTCCCTACCCACTTTAGGTATCGGAGAGCAGATTTGCAGTGGCAGCTGCCTTTAAGTATATTTAAAGTTAAACTTGTAACTTCTGTAGGACTCTCGTCCTATTTGTCCATCCTTTTTCTCCAGTCCGAAACCCACTTCCTTTTCTTTGTCATCTTCCCTAGGGGGTTAGGTTATTCCCAAGCTGATAATCTACCCAAAATTAGGTCCCAGAAATCCGGGATAGTCCATTGATGACCTTTTCTATTTGTCAAGGGTTATTTGACAATATTTTGCAAATCATTAATATCTTCTTTGAATTTTTCAGCTATAACTACACCGTGCAAAGCCTGTGAAGTGGAAAGAAGCCGCTCCTGTCTCCTTGGGTGTGTCCCTTTCTTTCATCTTATTTGCTGCTGCCAGCCTGACAGCATTTCCAAGGTTCCATAGATTCGTATGTTATACTTTAATTTACCTATTTTGTCATGGCTCCTACAGAAAAGGATAAGGATGAAAAACTTACTTCTAAACGAGCATCCTATAAAGGGCAAATTACCCGATTCAGAAAATACATCCCTCATAAGCTCAATTAGATTTGTTAAAACATCGTGGAAAGGATTTTGAACGTTCATATGAAATTTATTGTAACATCCAAAGTGAAATCGAAACGTGTATGCTTAATCAAACTGAAGATCGAGTCGAAGTAGAAAACCAATATTACGAAGGTATAGGTTCTGCTTTTAAAATAATACGCCAACTCGAAGAAGATCAGTAAAAAGACGGTTCTGTTTTTGGTTCCCTTCACGAACAACAAACCTCTTCTCGCGATGGCACTCACAAGCCCAAACCAATTCTACCTAAGATTAATTTACCCCACTTCTCTGGAGACGAATCTACTTGGGATTCTTTCTATGAACTATTTTGTTCTCTTGTTCATGACAATGAAGACATTCAAGTCATCTACAAGTTTCATTATTTGAGATCTCTCCTTCGAGGTCAAGCTCTGCAGTTACTTGAAGCACTCCCATTAAGTGCCGAAAACTACCCCATTGCCTTTAACTTGTTGAAAGAAAGATACGGTAATTCACGGTTACGTATTCAACGCCATATGAAGGCTCTATTTAACTTACCTGCGTCACAGCACAATGACGTCACTAGTTTGCGTACTCTCATTGATACTACACAACTTCACGTTAAAGCTTTGTCCCAATTGGATCAACCCACTGAGCACTGGGACACTTTCTTAATACATTTAGTGGTTTCTAAAGTCGATGTTGCTAGCCTAAAAGCTTGGGAGATTGAACTTTCCAGAGAAGACGATTACTCTTACGAGCATTTAGTCACTTTCATAAATGCTAGATGCCAACTCTTAACTGCTTTAGCTAATCAAAGTGAACCCTCATCCCCTAGTTCTAAGTTTGAATGAATGTCTCTTAAACCTAAAAGCGAACGCTTAGCGTCTAGTACCCAAAAACCTGGGTCCAGCTCATCTAAACTCGAGTCAAACGCCACTGGTTACCCAAATAGGTCTATTGAACGCCGTATTGCTAGTTCTCTCGTTTTAAACACTCAAAGCGAACCCCGCAAGAGTTTAAATGAACCATTAAAGTGCATACTTTGTAAAGATTCCCATGCCTTATATCTATGTAAATCTTTTAAAGAACTGTCAGTCGACGACAGAAGAAAATTAGTTTCCCAGAATAAACATTGCTTCAACTGCCTAGCACCCACGCATTCTGCTTCAAATTGCAAGTCCACAAGACCTTGCTTCCATTGTGAAAAAGCTCATCACACTTTACTACATCGTCATGATCAAGCAAGGTCATCGACCGCATCTACTTCTCAGAAAAGTGACAATGCTAACAGTTCCAATGCTTCATCTTACATGCAAAATGCCAAGACTATACGTAGTGCCCAAGTACTATTGTCTACTGTACAAATCGAAGTTCAGGATAACTTTGGCAACTGGGTCCGTGCACGCGGTCTTCTTGATTCAGCGGCAACTCATGATTTTGTGTCTAATTCTTTGATTAGAGAACTAGGCCTACCTGTAAACCCCACTTCTATTAACGTATCGGGCATTAACAGCTCAAAATCGCAACCTTTACTTTTTTCAAAGCTAACCATAAGAGACATTTGTCACAGAAACAACTTTCTCAAAGTGAATTGTCTCATTCTCAATAGCATTAGAGAAGACACTCCAAGCCACTCTGTGGATATTTCAGGGTTAAACATTCCCACGCATTTAAGGCTAGCCGATCCTCTGTTCAATGTACAAAACCCCATTGACATACTCTTTAGTGCCAATGTTTTCTGGAATTGCCTTCGTAAACAGGTTCGCAAGTTATCCTCAAACGTGGTTGCCAGAGACACTAATTTTGGATGGATCGTCACCGGTCAACTTCCACATTATTCTCCCCAACCCGCATCGCAATGTTATTTCGCTATTACTGACTTGGAACAGTTCTGGAGGCTCGAAAGCGTTGTTTCTCCTAACGTGACCTCTTCAGAAAACGAATTCTGTGAGCAACTTTTTCTGAACACCACCACTCGTTCTTCTGATGGCTGGTTCATTGCTCAGATGCCAAGATTACATAATCCCCCTAAACTTATTAACTCTCAACCCAAAGATCGAAAAGCTCTCTTTGTTATCGAGAGCAAATTCAAGAAAGAACCTCTCGTTAAACAGCAGTATACTGATTTTATGGATGAGTATGAAAGCTTAGATCATATGGAAGTTGTTAACAAATATGATGACGAATTGTACCCCCCAATTGAAACGGTTTTCTTAAACCATCATCCGGTGTGGAAAAACCCTCTTGTAAAGGATAAAATCCGAGTTGTTTTCAATGGTTCATCACCTGATGTTAATGGCAACAGTATTAACGTTACTCTTTACTATGGTCCTGCTATTCAGTCAGATCTATCTGCTATACTCTTAAACTTTCGATTATTTCCCATAGCTGTTATAGCGGATATAAAACAGATGTACCGTCAAGTTTTAATTCAGCCTGAACAACGAGATCTCCAAAGAATCTTGTGGCGCGACGAAATCAGCAAGCCCATTAAGGCATTTCGCTTAAAGACGGTTACTTATGGCTTAAAACCTTCCGCTTTCCTTGCTATCCGATCCCTACACTTGTTAGCCTCTCAAGATGGTCATTTATTTGATTCTAACGCTTCCGAAGCACTAACTACATCGTTCTATGTTGACGATTACTTGCAGTCCTTCCCCACTCTGGAGGAAGCTTCTTTCGTGTCACTAGAACTTCAGGCATTGCTAAAGAATGGAGGATTCCCACTTCATAAGTGAAATTCCAACTCCCATGAGTTTATCGCCCAGTTTCCTGTTGAAGATGTAGATCCCTCCTCCGTCGAAATTTGTGGAAACTCCGAATCCATAAAAACTCTTGGAGTTCATTGGTGCTCTAGCACTGACATTCTCGTCTATAAAGTTTCGCTCGCAGAAGAGCTCCCTAACACAAAAAGACAAATTCTCTCTGAAATTGCAAAAATTTTTGATCCGCTTCAATTCCTTGCCCCAGTTGTCGTTATAGCCAAACTTTTCATGCAAGAGCTATGGTCACTCAAATGTGAATGGGACGACACTGTTTCCCTTTCTTTTCTTAACAGATGGCTCTCTTTTCGCAGCAATTTGCTTGATCTTTCCCTTATTGAAATTCCCAGGAATTTAATTAACGCTCATCCTAATACATCTTTTTTCCTTCATGTGTTCGCGGACAGTTCCGAAAAAGCTTACGGTTGCTGTGCATATTTGGTTTATCGCAGTTCATTAAATGGATCTTCAGTTTCCAACCTTGTTTGTGCCAAATCGAAGGTGGCTCCTCTTAAAACTATCACTTTGCCTAGGCTTGAATTGTGTGCTGCACTCATGGCCGCAGAACCTGTTAAGAAATTACGGGAAGTCTGAAAAGTCGAATTCTCGCAAATCTATCTCTGGAGCGATTCCATGATCACCCTTTCTTGGATCGCCATGAACCCCGCTCATTGGCAAACTTTTGTTGCAAACAGGGTTTCCAAAATTCAAACTCTTTCTTCGGGATGTCAATGGAGGCATGTGCCCAGCGCTGACAACCCTGCCGACATCATTTCTCGTGGATGTTTACCCTTTCAATTGGCAGCTTCTCAGTTGTACTGGCATGGGCCCTCGTGGTTAATCGGAGACTATTCTTGTTGGCCTTCTAAACCGCCAGCTACAAACTTCAACTTGCCTGACGCTAAAGTATCTAAATCTACTGCTTCGTGTCTTGTTTCCAACGTTTCTCATCCCTTGTTGTCCCGCTATTCTTCCTTTCACAAATTAATTCGAATTGTTGCCTATCTTCTTAGATGGAAATATCTTGTGGTTGACCAACCTCTTCTCCCCAAACCACACCTTACCAATCATGAATTGAATCTCGCTACCATTAAGGTTTTGCAACTAGCACAGCAAGAAGCCTTTTCTTCTGAATTGTCTTTACTTTCCTCTAAAAAGGATCTCCCCAAATCCAGTCGTCTTCGTGTCTTAGCCCCGTTCCTTGATGACAATGGGTTACTCAGGGTAGGTGGTAGGCTCTCGCAATCTTTGCTTTCTGAGGACGAAAAGCATCCTGTTATTTTGCCTTGTAAACATCACGTAACTTCCTTAATTATACGTGACTTTCATTCTCGCAATCTGCATGTTGGTACACCCACACTGCTTTGCTTCTTAAGGCAAAAGTACTGGATTATAAATGGAATTCATGAAGTTTCCTCTGTATTTCACAAGTGCATTCCTTGCTTCAAAGCGAAACCTAAAGTCAATACTCAATTAATGAGCGATCTGCCCTCCTTTCGCTCTTCTCCTATACGTCCATTTGCTCTAACTGGTGTGGACTATATGGGTCCGTTCCAATATCGACGCAATTCCCCTGAAGCTAAACGCAAATTGTTTGGTAAGCTCTATGTTTCTCTCTTTGTTTGCATGGTTACTGGCGGGATCCATTTGGAACTAGTAACGAATGCCTCTACTTCTTACTTTTTATCAGCTGTCTCTCGCTTCGCTGCTAGGCGTGGTGTTCCTTCGGAGATGTTCTCTGATAACGCTTCCACTTTTCAAGGCGCAGCTTCCTTGTGGAAGAAATCTCTCACATCTTCTCCTGCCATGGAACGGATATCTAATTTTTCCTACTCAAAGGGTTTCAAATGGCGTTTTATACCCCCCTACGCTCCTCATCACGGTGGTAGGTGGGAATCCTGCGTAAAGCTCACTAAACGTCACTTAAGAAAGGTTTTAGGTAATCGCATTCTGACTTATGAAGAACTTAATTCGCTGTCTGTTCTGATTGAAGGTGTTGTTAAATCTCGCCCTTTAACTCCGCTTTCCAATGACCCTGATGACCTGCTTCCACTCACACCTTGTCACTTCCTTATTGGCACTTCTCTTTCTGCCCCTCCTCCCCTTCCCAACTCTTACAGGGATTCTAATTCACCTATTGTTTGGCGTAGACTTGAAGCCCTCCGCAATTCTTTCTGGAAGAGGTGGAATTTGGAATACTTAACTTCCCTACAACGGAGACAGAAGTGGTTTCTTTCCAATCCCGACATCAAAGTGGGGGACTTGGTCCTGGTTAGAGATGTTTCTCCTCCCTTGGTCTGGATTACTGGTAGAGTGACCGAACGTTATCCTGGAAGGGATGGGAGAGTTAGGTTAGTCAAGTTCTTGACCACTAACGGGCATATCATAAGACCATTGTCTTTAATTGCTCCTTTACCTTTAAAATTTAATTGCTCGTCTTTGTTCTCTGTTGGTGTTTTTTCCCTCCCAGCATGGTGTATTCTTTGGAATACACGGTAAGATAGAGTAAGCTTTTGCTTCTCTTTGCTTTAGTTCATCCCTTCCTTTTTTCTCAAACACCAACAGTGATCTTCAGATTTCTCCTTGTTTGTTATGTCTCTCATATTACCTGTAAGTCTGTTCTAGATATATATCTTCCATGACCCACCTAGCGTCATCTAGCAGCGAATCTCTGAAGTTCCTCAATTCTTCCCTGTACAAGAGGACTTCTTTATCAATCTAGCCACCAGATCTCGTCGCCATCGTCAGCTATCATCTCCGGGATCAAGAGAATTTCGTCTACTTTTTCACCCTAATGGCTGCGCTAGTGACTCCTACTATCAACTCTTTGAAGATCATTTCATCAAGAGAAATTAATATATCAATGTTGGCTATTCTTATATGTATTCCTTTTGTCTCCTACCCCCACTCTTTTCCCTTCCCTGGTCCCTCCGAGCTCCGTTGAGCGTGTCTCACTTGTACGTCGGAAGTCAACCTAGTCAGTCGGAGCTTTACTAAAGCTCGTCTCCTCACCTCGAGAGACAAATTTTCAAATTTTCGCCATGTTGTGAATTCCTGACTAACGGTCACCTAAGGATTCGCCGTTCATCAGAAATGAGCTAAGTACTACTTCTACGTTCTTCAACTTATTTTAACTGATTTTAAATAGCTATATGCTTTTTAATGATCATTTTATAGGCAGTGTGAGATTTCTATATTTGGGGCAATTGCCATCCTTCGCGGGATTTTCTATGTTGGGCTTTTGTCTATCTAAGCCAATCTTAACATGAAGCAGCATTTCTTATGCTTATTAAATGAGAGATTTTCTCACAACGTGGGATACCATTAAATTACCCACTGTCTATAAAATACTTAGCTCGTTCCACCGCTGGATTAACTTTTGCCCTATTCTTCAGTCATGATTGTTCTGGAATTTTCCATGCCGAACAATTTATCTACGAGTTAAACCTTCTAGTACTTTCCACTCTCATATGGGAATACTTTTTAAAACTAAGGAATCTTCCTTATGAACTACCAATCAATATCTAATTTTTCTTCCTCCGTTGGGATTTTTCTGGTGCATTCAACTATAACCTACAACTTTCTCAAGCAATAGATTCTCGCAGATCTAGTGTAGCTAGTAATTTTCCACCATTGCAATAACTTTCTTTTCCATCAACTTTTTGTGCTACTACAGAGACCTTTTCAACTATATCAACAGACTATAGTGAAAACAGTGTTTGTTCAACCTTTCATCCGCGTCGCACTCGTCCGTGTACAGTAAATACGGCCATGAACACTTTTCGACAATCCCATTTGATATTTCCCAAACCCTTTACTAACAAACCTAAATAATAAAATTGTTACTTTAGGTCTTTTTTCAATGAGTTGTCACTCTCAATAAGTGCCCTCCCTTACTTGTTCCACGTACAACGAATTAATTTCTGTAAAACTTCGTGTCTAGTACACGCCTCAAATTATATTGTTTCTCCCTTCTAATGAGGGAATGAAATTCTTTCAACTCATAAGTGAGTTATCTCTAGGTTTCACGAAAGGGAAACTTGCCTCATTTTTCTCGTGATCCCTACTTAAATATAGGAGTTCTAGAAACTTCATTTCGATTTTTCTCTTCAGGTTTCACAATAAGTGACCTTCCCTATTTGTATAATCCAACCAAGTATTTCTGTATCAATACAAGAAGTTATAGAAACTTCTATTTTATTCTTCCTGCTTTTTGTTGTTGTTACTTTCGAAGTTGTTATTATTTCTAAGATACTTATCTAGAAATCCTTAAAGTACACACCTTGTACTTGATTTATTGTTTAACTTTAATTACGTCAGTTATCTTTAAATTTTTCATTTATTTATCTTCGTCATTTCAAAATCTTACGAAGATTTTAAAGCATATAAAAGGTTTGAACCAAAAGAATTATTAATTGCCTGGCGCAAGCTTTAGATGTTTTCGGAGGTCTGCGACCTCAATTGTTGATAGAAATCAAAATTATATATTTGTTACAAAACTACTTCCTTTTACATTGTTAAATAAATTAAATATTTGTTTTTCGCTTTATCATTTTTCTAACATAACGGTTAGGTAAGATCCTGTCTTCCTTGACTCTTCATATTCAATAAAAATAAATCTATTGATAGGGTTTTCACCACTTGTTGCATTTGAGCAAGAACTCTTAGTTGGTAACTTAGTAAAGTCTCTCTTAGCTTTAATAGCTAATTCTAACTGGCCAGTAAGGCAAGCATAGCTCGCTACGCCAGCTTCCAGCTTGTGGAGATTCTCTCTAAAACTTATGGTTGGTTTTTCAAAATATAAATGATCTCATTGTCTAAACTTTTAGTCGGCGCCTTGCTGGGTAAAAGCTTAGCAATTTCTAAATGCAACTATTGGTATACTTACCAAAATTATTCCCAAAGGTATAATTGATTTATCCCTATCCTTCTTGGAAGCATTTGGTCGCTCTTTAGAAATTCTACAATTTCAAAAACTAAAAATCTCGAAGCTGATTCAAATTATTGGCATTCTTCAAATTACCTGTTTAGAAACAAACTCCTTTGAACAGATACACAATAAATCCGTTACTCTTTGTCTTGCCAGACCACCACCCTTCCCCATAGTAGGCATATGTATGCTTGAGAGGGAATACGCTACAGCAACTTTCTCGCAAACCGCCCAAGTTCCAGCTGCGTTTCCCGTTAGCTTTGCCCAGGTCCCTACCCACTTTAGGTATCGGAGAGCGGATTTGCAGTGGCAGCTGCCTTTGAGTATATTTAAAGTTAAACTTGTAACTTCTGTAGGACTCTCGTCCTATTTGTCCATCCTTTTTCTGCAGTCCGAAACCCACTTCCTTTTCTTTATCATCTTCCCTTGGGGGTTAGGTTATTCCCAAGCTAATAATCGACCCAGTAGCCGCTGTCAGTGCCGGGATTTGAAACTGCGATCTCCGGACTTGCTGCAGCTGCCCTCGCGGGTATGGTGTATGGTTTAACGAGCATGGTTACGCCACAGGGTGATAAATACATTCCGAATAAAATAAATAAGTGCAGAATTGATTTGCACGTACGGCAACACCACACCAACGATTCGCTGTTTTTTCTCCTCAATATTTGATGTCAAATTAGCATGGCAGACTCTGCAGGTTTGTTTGTCAAAACACCCATTTCCTAAGAAAACGTATGTGAGTACATGGCTTTCTTCCCTTGGTTATTGAGAGTCAGATACTCTCAGTTTGATTAACTAGAGTGCGTAGATCGCCTCGCAGCTGATGAAGAGGGTTATGTGAACGGGCTTGTAGATAATTTGAGTTGGATTCAAATCCACTCGTGGCTTTAATCCCGATAGCACCTGGCTCGTCGCAGTAATTTTTAAGCTAAACTAGTCTCAACATTGATTGAACTTGGTAAGGGTCAGTCCTGAATATCCCATTATAATTATTTTTTTAATAATGATAACCTCAACCTGACATATGATCTCCAATGCTGGTCACTGGCTTAACAGTACGCCTTAAATCCCGCACAATGATTGCAATGAGGAGCTGCAACAAGTCCGGAGACCAGAGGTTCGAACTTGGGAACTGACAGTGGCTGTCCTGAGAATGTTTTTTCTCCGAGGTTTACCACATTCACTCCAGGCCAGTCCCGGGTTAACCATATTTCAAATTCCAGGGTTTCTACCCCACCTCTGTCCCAAATACAGCTACAATCACTACTACAGTAATCACAGAAACAAAGATTATTAGAAAAGTTCAATACACACTCTAGTACACGGGGGATGATCACCAAGATGTATGAAGCCCTTAAATTGAATTAACAACCATCAATTCATCACGATAGCTGCAACGAGTCAAAGCCATTTCCAATAATTATAGTAGCCTATGTGATGTGACGCAGCGTGTTTCATAATAATAAAGTATTTAATGGCAGCCAATGGCCATAGAATAAAATCACACCCAATGGATATTCTATGGTTAAGACTGAGAAGTTAAGTCCGGAGAACCTGTTCTTTCATAATACGATAGTTAAATTCAACCAAGATTTCATTTGTCTAACTTCACTTCTCGTTGTACTGAGACATTCGTGTGACCTGAGTCCCACTAACCTACATTTATGACAGTCTTCTTCCTTACTTGGCTATTATGTGTATATGCAACTCTCCTGAAAGTACAATTAAATTACCCCTGTATTTCTGTTATACGTAGCACTTAGAGATTAAACAAACATTAAAGTGACCTAGAGATGAATCACGTTTCATGAACTTTTTGTGCAAATACCCAACAACTTCAAGTTCCTCCTTTTCTCGAGTTACACTGCACTTTACTAATAATGGAGGAGACAGAAAACAAAATAAGTCGGTCGTTATTTAAGTAATGGCAAATACGACATTTCTTCCCTACCGAATGGCCTTGGCACAGTGATGTATGAATCCATGTTTGGATGCTCCATGGACTTGCTTTAGTCCGTGGTCACTAGTTAGGAAAACGAATCGGGACTCTGTGTTGCCGTACCAACAAATACACACATCACAAATAGTTTTGCATATTTCCATGGAGCACAGTGGGAATGAAAGTGAGGACGGACTTATTTATTAAGCAGTGCCCACGCCTGCTCTACACGATTGAGATCAGGAGCATAGGCAGGCCATTCCGTTTTGTGAATGCCATTCTCCTGAATAGAGGTTGGTTGGTTCCTCAGTTTAGGGGCTGCGACAACGCGGTCATGTAGTCCCGTGTACTTTTGTGTGTGTGTAGATCTGACTGATAACCAGTGTTAATTGTGATGACTGTATTAGTGTGTGTTAACTGTTTCTTTAATTCAAGTAAGGACTGCAGACTTTGAAATTTTCAAATAGTTCCTACTTTTGCCGCCAAGCGCCACCGTCAACGACTACTAGTTCAGAACTTAGCTACTAGACGCCGCCGTAGTCGGCTCCTGGCAACGAACGTAGAAAACTAAGAGCGTTGTTTACATTCTTAACCTATATAATTTAGCTTCACTCAGGTGTAATTTGTGGAATGTTCTTTAACATGCCATATATCTATGACATGGGACTGCCGGCTTTACTTCCCCTCCGAAGGAAGGCATACTGAGGGATTTTTAACGCTCTTGAATAATCCGACAACATTGGCCGGGTTTGAACCCGCGATCTTGGGCATAGAAGCTCAGCATGCTACCTATTACGCAACCGAAGCCACCTCCTGAAGAAAGGCATTGACAATGCCAGTTCTGTGCGGGTGTGCGTTATCGTCCACGAAAGTGAAATTTGTGCCGAAATTGTCAGTATAGCCTTTCCCTACAGGTGCAAGGATAGTATCCCTTTGACGTATGCCTGTGATACGCCCTGGGATGTACACGAAGGATTCGACGACCATACATGATGCCACCCCAAAACATTGCACCTGTTGGTATCGGTTTCGGATGTACAGTAGGCCTATACGTTCACTGGTTCGTCTCCACTCCCCACTCGCACAGATATATCATCATTGACACAGGCGAGTGTACTGCTCGGGTCCAAGCTGCGTGAACCTGAGAGGAATGTGGATCGCGGACTATGAGAAGTGATGGTGTCGATTGATGAGTTTTCCCGGTACGTGCGTATGTAACAGAACCAAATACATTGGTCGGTGACTCACCCACTCATTCGCAACACCGCAGTGGTTTGAGCAACGGCCGTATGTTAACAGTATTGGAATAGAAAGGAACACCATATAATACAGCGGGCTGTTGACAGACCCTTCTCTTTTCGCCTGACCCTTCGGTGCCCCTTCCCCTCACCCCGCAAGTTCACAGAGCTTGGACCCGAGCAGTACACAGCCGATATGCACGCACGCAAGAACAACTAATGGGTTTGAGACCACTACGACTCTTGGCCAGCGATATGCAAAATATTTGTTGATGTGTGTAGTAAGTGTATTGACGGTACCGCTAGAAGATTGATGGCGTTAAGTCGTTCTGTGTGAAAAGTATAAGAGCAGGATTATTCAGTATCACTTAGCTCAGGTGTCGCATTCAAACCGAGGCAGTATTTGTATATCTCATTTACATTTCGAGATTTGGGGCCGATAACCGATACCTGACAGGTATATAAGTGAGAACAGTTCCGTCGTGAGGTGTGAGTGAGGCGTTCAGTGTAGTCGAGTAGGTCAGAGAGTCAGCACAGCGCCTAGCAGAGGCTGAGTAACAGTTGTTGTTGTTCTTCTAGGGGCTTTGCGGCACGTAGCACCTTGTATTTGGGTGTGTGAAGAATGTGTCTGATTACCTGTGTCACTGTGATGTCTGTACGAGTGTGGGTATATGTGATTGAGGTAGGATATGGGTAGGATGCGTCCGTGGTCTTAAGTTAGGTACCATCCCGGCATTTTCCGGGAGTAGAAGTGGGAAACCACGGAAAACCGCTTCCAGGTTGACTGAGGTAGGAATCGAATCAGTCTTCTCTCAGTTTTACCCCACGAAGCTGTGTGTACCCCGTTCCAGCCCTCAGACCAGAATTAGAATTCTTGGCAAAGCCGGGAATCAACCCCGAGCCTCCGCAGTGACAGCCAACAATGTTAGCTACCACGCAGCGAGGCAGACCTGAGTGACAGAGTAGTCAGGTACGTGCAGCAGTTCTACCAGCAAGGCGACCGGGACAGCGAAAGCTGGGTGCAGCTGTACTTCATAGAATACGCGAGCGAGGCCCTGAGTTTGAGGCAGGAGGGGCAAGAGTGCGCGAAAGCTACATCGTGGGCTGATCGTGAGATTCTGGTGGAACTTGAGTGGTTATTCATCTAATGATGTGTGACTTCATTCCACTCGGTAGCTGGACATTTTTGTGGGAGTGATTTTGGAAAAGGGACGGACTTGGATGGGACGAAAATGGATGGGACGGAAACAATGAGCGCGCGAGGCGGCGGAGATCGGTACAACGACGTACTGTAGGCCATGTGGCTATGGGGAATGAATATCGCATACAGTTTAGTTCAAGATTTGGAGACCCCATTTAAGATATTCATACAATAAATCATCTTCAAGTTGTCGTTCTTTGGTGTGAAAATATTCATTTTATCGTATTTGCTGAAAACAATTACGATTTATTAAATCTTCATACTTTTGCTGTATTCTTATTTAATGTAAGCACTCGATGTCCTGTCGGCCATGTGGCTATGTGGAGTCTATATCGCATCAACAAACACTCCAAACAACGTAGGATTTCTGTATATTAACACCGACTAATAACAATAATTGAAACTTCGTTGGTCTAAACTCTAAACCTATCACTGGGAGAAACACCTTTAATATACCTTCCGCACACCTAATTTTTAATCGCGCCTATACTTAGCAGTGCGCTGATCGGCAAAACGAGGCCATTTTCAATAACATCGCTGGCATGGATTAACTAACTGGCCGGTATAGAGCGCAGCTCGCATCAAGTAGGCAGTGGATTGCTTCCGCCACGGCAAATAACAATTATGATTCATTACGGTCAGGATTTGGCACTGGAGTCTTACAAGTAGTTATATCAATGACCAACAGAGTTCACTGTCAAGAAGGGATTTGCGCTCCCGGGACACACCTAGTAGGATAACATGTCACATGTTACACATCATATGCGACTACTGTAAGGCTCGTATATTTTTAGCCTACTTTTCACATTTTTCAAAAATGAGGAAAAAGTAGACTTATGAGATCGGGCAAATGTGTGTCTGTCTGTCTGTCTGTCTGTCCTTCTGTCTGTCTGGCTGAGTGTGTGTCCCCCCCCCCCCCTATCAACTCCTAAACGGCTGCAGCGATCGAAACAAAATTTGGTAGGAGTAAAGATCTATCCCTGAATATCTCACGTCCATATTTGAATATTATGTCAGTGCTACCAACTGCTGAAAAATCGTAATTGAAATTTGAGCTCCATGATGGATATCTTGGAAGCTATGAATGGGAGCTATTTCAAAATTGGCACACGTATAGATAATAATATTGCAGTTTAATTTCCAGGAGGTCATACATGGCAGTGTTGCGAAAATGATTATAAGCCTGCTGATAGGTCCAAATTTTAAATGCATATAACTTCTACACTATCAATTGGATTTCAACCAAATTTCGTATGTGCCATGTGTACATAAACAGATATGACCGAGCGCATTCTTAAGAGCCACCAGGGCTGCCAACTGTTAATAAATGCTCTCATTTTTTAAAAATCCAAATACCCATATATCAGAAAGTGTGCAAGCCGTCAGATTTAAACTATGCACACGTATAGTACCTGACATTCTATATTAATTTGGTGTAACTTATATACGTCAGTGTAACCAACATGATTCTAAGCCTGCTGATAGGTCCAATTTTAAAATGCATGTAACTTCTATACTAACTAATGGATTTCATTCAAAATTGACACAACAATAGATCATATTATTTCAGATCATTTCTGACCAATACATGCATGACATTGTTGCCAACACGATTTTACGCGCGCTGTGAGATCCAATGTTTAACTGCATGTAACGTCCATGCTATCCATTGGACTTCAACCAAATTTTATATTCTGTACCTTAAGAGATGGAACTAAGAATATATTCAGTCACCAGGGCTGCCAACTGTAGTTCTCTGTTAGGCTACATTATGCCAGTTATACAGTAATTCGAAGTAATTAGAAATTGCGATATTACCAACTTCATTTCTTCATTATTCTAGATAGATCCATATAGATTAATCATTGGAATGAATCTTAAATTTTAAGAAAAGTAGGCTGTTTAGTTCGTCACGGAACTTCTTGTTTTATCGTGTGTTGCTAACACAATGAAGAAAACAAAGACATGAATACAGTATAACAAAAATTCGAAAAATATGGCAACAAGACATATGACTATTAAAGTTAAAAATATCATATTTCATCATACAGTCTGTTTAACCAATTCCCTGCTTCTGGAGTAGCACATTTTAAATCCTCTAGACTCCCCGGGAACGCTCGTCAGGGACAATCAATCACTATGTGTTCCAATGTTTGCGGAATGACAACACATTCACAGTATGGTGAATCTTTCCATCCCCAAGTATGTAGTACAGAAGCACGTCTTCCCTCACCACATCTAATACGATTGAGTCTATTCCAGGTAAGTCTCGGCAAGTTGAAACCAGCGAGTTTTGTAGTTGGGTTCCCAACTTGTACGATGCTCTTGTCCACTCAGTCTGCCAGTTAGTATTGGCTTTGAAATTGTCGTTTGTAAGTTCTAAGGCTGTTTTCCATGCAGGTTTGCGAGAATTCAGTCTAGAACAACTGTGTGAACTCTATGGGCAAGTGTACAGCTGTTGAACTGAGGTGATTTGCGCACAGAGTGATTACAGTGTAAATACAAGTGTAAATACGAGTAGTAGAAATTAGAAATTCTCGTTTGAGTCACATACGCTACCAGTTGTGGGATTAAAATATCACTATCACTATTGTGGCGATACAGTTCATGTACAGTAAAACTTGCAACAGAAAAGGTTGTGAGAGTGAAATGCGAGATCAAACAAGTAGTTCCATGAAGAACTAAATAACCTATTTTCATATATCCTACTAATATCAATTGCCTCTATCAACATACACATTGTTAGTTTGATTGCCGTAATAGATTCGTTGATATTGAGAACCGTCTAATTATTTTGGATGGTCACCATGTTGGACTTTTATATTATAGGCCTTAGATTTATGTACTATTATATGAAGATTATTGTGTAGGTATTTTATTCAAACTTCAATCGCATGATTATGACACAAGAAATAAAAGCGGGAATTTAAAATTTCTCTCAGCCGCCATCTTGTGGTTATGAAATAAATTTAAATGAATTAGATGCCAGTCGATTATAATTTGTATAAGTATATACCGTATCAAGTGTCACTGCGCTCGGACGATAAAACGCAAGAAACGTCCATTTGAATATTTAAATTTCGCGTCGCCCCCATGTTGGACTTGTGCTCACCAGGTTATTGAACGTCCCATAGGTGAACTTACGCTTATAGCCTCTATACACTTACAAAATTTCAGTTTGATTGCTGTAGTAGATCAATAAATATTGAGAACCGTCTAAATATTTCGGATGGTCGTCATGTTGGATTTTAATATATGTAGGCCATAGCGTTATGTACTATTAGATGATGATTATTTTGTACGTTCATTATGCCAATGTTGATTTCGATCGCAAGTTTAGAACACAAGAAATAAAAACTTAATTTTCGAAATTCGCACAGCCAACATCTTGAAGTTACGTAAACAATTGAACTAAATTAGATACCAGTGCATTACAGTGTGTATAAACATTTCCTGTACGAAGTTACATTGCGTTTGGATCATTGAATCGCGAGAAAAGTCTATTTAAAACTTTCAACTTCGCTTGGCCGCCATGCTCGTATTGTCGTTGACCGGTTTTTGAAAGCCACTTAGATTAATTTCCAGTAGTGCCCTTTATCTTCGTACAAAATTTCATGGTGATACCGGTAACAGTTTCAGAGATATAGAATGCCGGTGAAATATTTCGCACAGCCGCCATCTTGAGGTTATGTAAATAATTGAACGAAGTTAAATGTCGGTGCATTACAATTTGCATAAACATATACTGCACCAAGTTTCATTGCGATTGGTTGGTTAAATCGCGAGAAACTTCTATTTAAAAGTCCCAAATACGCTTTGCCGCTATGTTGGTTTTGTAGTTACCAGATTTTCAAAAGTCCCATAGGTGAACTTCTAGTAGTTTCCTTTATGACCGTACGAAATTCCAGGATGATATCAGTAACAGTTTCGGAGATATTGGATGCTGGTGAAATATTTTGCACAGCCGCCATGTTGGATTGGTGAGACGTAATAAAATTTGAAGGAAACATTCGGGGTCGCCCAGAATAGTGCTATGAACTTACCGAGTTTCATTGAAATCGCTCCAGCCGTTTAGAAGTTATTAGGGGGGACACACACACCATCACACACACACAGACAGACACACGGACGAAAGGTGATCTCATAAGCCCATTTTTTCATAAATGAAAATAGGCTAAACAACAGTCTACATAAATTACGTAGCGGGCTTGTGTTAGGCTACCACATGGGTACATCTTCATGTGGGTGGACGATTACGGCTGCCACTCCAATACCCACTCGCTTCATATGTTGGTTGCCCTCCCACCTGACGATGCTGCCACGTGGTAGCTAAACTAGTAGTGGGTACTTCGGTAAATTTAGTATCGTATAATTATGATGCGGTGTACCGAAAATTATAGTGTACTCTTGTGTGTATATTTCACGTGTGAATCCCGAATACGTGACAATATAGTAGATGTTACTCGTCTTTCTGCCTGGAAAATCGTATGTTTTCGGCTGTCTGGTTATACTTCATCCATCCTGTATAAACTGATATTGAGAGGAGAAATGGCATTGAGCTCCATTAGAGAATAGTAAAATGACAACCACCAAGGTTTGTGGGAGTGAAATGCGAGATCAAACGAAACAGTCTACATAAATAACGGAGCGAGGGATGGGTAGAGCAGAGCAGGGTAGCCAAATATGAGGCGAGTGGGGATTACAGGGGCGATAATGGAATTTATTACCAGGTGAATGAAGCTCTGGCCGTACAATTTAGAAAAGAGCCAGTTAGGCAATACCATGGATCTCCAATCGCAAACAGCACTGTGGGTTTAATTCCCGGGGTCTAGCTCGGACGTTACGGGCTTGTGACACTGCAGTCATCGGCACAGCATACTTGAGTTTGTATAGAATCAGTCAATTAGCCTGTCTCATTGCAATAGCTATACTTGTATTTGTTTTTATAATTGGGGCTAGGATCGGGAAAGAGGTGGTCGTGGCCATACGTTGTATCAGTCCGCTATTTTCATGGAATAGAGGGGAAAAACCATGGGTATCCCCTTCTAGGATGACTGAGGTGGGAATCAAATTCACCGCTTTCACTTTGACTTCATGAGTCCGAATATATCCCGTTCTAAGCCCTCAGTCAAATAATAAATTTTTTGATAGAGTCGAGAATCAAACCCAAGATATTTGAGACCGAAGACGTACCCTCTCGCCATAGAAGGCGGGTTAACGGGAACAAGAAGACAAGTTGATGTTCTTGTTATTGTTGTTGGTGTAGTTGTAGCCTATTATGTTTATGATGATGACCAGCTTTCCTGGCCTAGATGTAGTCTCCTCATTGATACTTCAGTTCGGAAGTTTCACGGTTCAATTCCGGTCTCCTAATAAAAATCCTTTTTGGTGTGAAGGTTAGAAGAATCGCCGCCGTGGCCTATTAGACATTACCATCCCGGCATTAGTCGAAAGTTGAAAATGGGAATACTAGGTATTTCAAAGATGGTGACGATGGAATTTAAACACACTTGTCTACCCCGTGGTGTTGGGGGTAGTGTGCCTGCCTCACACGCAGAGGCCCCGGGTTCAAGTCCCGGCTCCGTCAGGGATTTTAGAAACTGACGTGAAGGATGGAACGGGATGCACTCAGCCTCGTGAGGACAATTGAGTAGCTGTCAGACAGTGAGGCAGCGCCCCGGTCACGGAGACCAAGATTAACGGCCGAGGAGACCCGATGCACTGACCACGCGTCACCCCATAATCTGTAGGCCGAATGGCTGGGCAGTGGTCGCTTGATAGACCTAAGCCCTTCATGGGCTGTAGTGCCACGGGGTTTGGTTTGGTTTATCTACGACGTCTGGAAATAGTTTGTGCTGAACCTTAGTAAGCGCAGCTACCGTGATTGTTAAGGTTTTCCCACGATGAGTGATACAAAATTTGTTCGCAATAGCCCTGATGAGTATTTTGAAGCAGAGAAAGAACAAGAGTTCTGAACTCTCCACGAAACAGAAGGCATATAGTGCCGGTATTAAGGAACCATCTCCCTGTGTTAGGAAGAGCTAAATGCAGCAATATAACCCGGAGACCCATTCGCCAATAAAGTTGTTTTATTTCAGGTAATATAAATTCTTCTTCTGTTTTACAGCACCAGTAGTGAGAAACAAACGTGTCCATTTGTTAACCCATTTCTCAACTGTAAGAAAGTGCAGTCGTAAAGACAGGAACTCAACTCCCAAAGGAGGCACAAGAGGGCATAAAGAGTAGAAGCTAGAGTACTTCTTCCAACAGCTATGGCAACGTCAGTTTATGTCATCCGATTATTAACATTTCCCATGGGCGTCGTCACAGAATTTCAACCTGCCTTCTTCCCAGTACAAGCACACATCAATAAATCGAACTAACGTCATTTGTATGCGACGTTCCTGCGACGATGTTCATGAAGAATGCAATGTGTATTATCAACATGAGGTGTTTGTTGGTTAATAATCGTTGTATCAGACTAGAAATATTTATGAAATTATTGTTGTTTAATACTTTTAACCCTGGATGAGTAAGGTGGGACGCAGGCTAAACCCAGAGTATTTTTATTCTGGGATGTTTTGAGGTGTTAGCATTGATTTATTTTATCTCCACTTATTTTGTTTGCCTGGCTAGTAGGTAGTCAGTACCACTTTGGTCTGCGTATTTATCACTTGCCTGGACACAGGCCTTGGGGTGGTGTCGCACCCCACCTTACTCAATGCGATACTTTCCCTGTTGTGCAATGCTATGCCTATCCGAGAAGTGAAAATCCACAACCTGCTTCCAGTCTCCGACCGAGTCAGGAATGGAATGAATGAAGCCCCCATCTGGCGGCGAGGATATGAACTGTGCCGGCTGCCCAGGCCTGACGCACTCCTCTGGGGCAATGATTAAATGAGTGACAGATGAAATGATAGTGGAGAGTGTTGCTGGAATGACATTTTGACAGGGAAAACCGGAGCACCCGGAGAAAAACCTGTCTGCCTCCGTTTTGTCCAGCACAGATCTCACATGGAGTGACCGGGATTTGAACCACGGACCTGTGGTGAGAGGCCGGCATGCTGCTGCCTAAGCCACGGAGGCTTTCTATTCGAGATGTAAAGACCGCAAAAACAAAGTTTTTGTGGTGTTTGTAATAGACCTGTGTGTTATGAACACAAAGTGATCACCTGCAAAAGTTGCATTGGCTGAAAAGTGTTAAAATAACCTCTTTTATGAAAAGCATATTATAGAACATTACTTTGAAACAGGTTTTTTTTGTATGTTATATACTGTCTCGAATTACTAAAAGCTGTCACTTTCTATGCATTAAATTGATAATTCAATGTTAGGTTATTAATAATAAAAATATAAATATATAATATAAAATATAATATAAAACTAAAAATAAAAATTTCGTTGTTCCATGAAGCACTATGAATGTCAAGGAGGTTATATACCTAAGCTCCTTGAACACTATAGCGCTTTCTAGTAGAGAAAGAGGAACTTTGTGTAGTCGGAAATTCCCGAGATTAATTTTGCCATTATAAACACGACCTACTGAATTCCCAATGGGTTCTTTGACATGCCAACATCGTATGACATGGGTGTCGTAATTTTTGCCGCCTTTCAAAAATCACTAACAATAATAATAATATCGTATGGCCTCGGGTGCCTGGTGCAAGCTTTGTTAATTGACACCCAGAGGGTAGCTTGCATGTCGAATTTCGTAGTTCCTTTGAACGCTATGAAAGTCAAGGAGGTTAGATATCTAAACTCCTTGACACTACAGCGCATTCAAGTAGAGAATGGAGGAACTTTGTGTTGGCGGAAAATCCCGAGATTAATTTTGCCATTGAACACGGCCTACTGAATTCAAATGGGTTCTTTAACATGCAAACAACGTATGACATGAGTATCGTGATTTTTGTAATCACTTACAATGGCCAGGAGCGAACCTGCAAGCACGATTTTAGTAGACCGACATGTTAACCACTCACCCACCGTGGCAAGCGTTAGGTTAGTAACTGCAATGTATTAAAGGAAAGTCAAAATTCTTTCTACTCATTATATTTAAACTTTAACAAGTGGGATTCGTATACGCCTCAATATAGCGCTACCTTGGGTTTTTGTGGCTATCTACCAACATAACCTAACGGCGGTGCTTTTTGAGGATCCAACCAGCCTTCTGGCTGACTGCCTAGCAGACAGACAGAGATTCGTATACCCGCCACCTTACTCATCCAGGGTTGATAGCAATGATCGAAGGCACTTGATGATATTGCATATTACCGGTGAACTTGCAATACCAAGTACCTAACAGTTCTTTTCTTTTCCAACATGTTCCTTGTGGTTGCTCACGCTGCCAGCCATATGTGGAAGTGTCGTCAATGAGAAATAATTTCGTTACGTCCTTTCTCCCGTGTTTGGTCTGAGCATGATGAAAACTGAAGTTTAAATTCATTGCACTGTAAACATGGCATAGTTGGTAGCATGCTGAACTGCTGTGCCCAAGATAGCGGGTTCACACCCGGACGAAGTCGTCGGATTTTTAAGAGCGTTAAAAATCCTTCAATATGCCTTCCTTCGGAGGGGAAGTAAAGCCGACGGTCCCATGTCATAGATTTATGGCATGTAAAAGATCCTTCCACAGACTAAACTTGTGTGAAGCGAAATTGTTAGGTTAGATATCGTCGGAACGCTCTATCAAAGTTCCAACGCTCACCACTAGGTATCATTGATATCTGGTGGCGGAAGTTTGAACTACTTGAAATTGAGCGGAACTTGTAGCTCTCACGCTGGAAGCAGCTACAGACTCAGGCGAGCCGAACATGTCTTCGGACATTCCCTGCACTAAAATCCATACGATAGATAGATAGATAGATGGAATGTAGAAAAGTTTATTTCCGTGTAGTTATGCACTTCTGCAGTACAGTATAACTAAGATTCATTTGCTTTTAGGTAACACACAGGGAAATGGAATTGCTCTGTTTGACGTCACAGCCATGGTTGTGAGGCGTGACCAATGATTAAGAAAATACTGGAAAAGGAGAGCAATGTCAGACACGCGATATTGAAAGTTCAGCATTGATGTATTGATGTTTCATTTATTGTTGTTGTTTTTAATGATTATTTAGGGGCCTTGTGACATCGTGGTCATGTAGCCCCGTGTACTTGGGTGTGTGTAGAATTTGTATGATAACCTGTTTCACTGTGATGTCTGCACTAGTGTGTGTATTTGTAAATGAAATAGAATTTGGGTAGGAATTGATCGCGGTCCACCTCTTCACAGTTTTCCCTCAAAGGGTTGAGTGTATCCCGTTCCAGCCCACAGACCATAACTACATTTCTTGGCAGAACTGGAATTACTTCCAGGGCCTCCATGGTGACAGCCAAGATGCTAGTGGACACAGATTCATTTGTATACTAACATGTGTGTGTAGAATGTGTATGATAACCTGTTTCACTGTGATGTCTGTACTAGTGTGTGTATTTGTAAATGAAATAGAATTTGGATAGGAATTGATCGCGGTCCACCTCTTCACAGTTTTGCCTCAAAGGGTTGAGTGTATCCCGTTCCAGCCCACAGACCTTAACTACATTTCTTGGCAGAACTGGAATTACTTCCACGGCCTCCATGGTGACAGCCAAGATGCTAGTGGACACAGATTCATTTGTATACTAACATGTATAGAACTAATAGTATTCCTGGTGACTTCTGCCTTTAATAACCCTCAATGCAGGCATATGTTCAATTAAAATGTCTGAACCAGGTGAGATCCAAACGCGTGAACTCTGGCTTTCTACGTTGGCCCTGTGGCCATTGAACTGTAAGAGAGCACTTCCATTCTCACATTGGCAATGCTATATTGTATACTGCATACGACATGGCAGAGCCGGGAATTGAAACTGAGCCTCAGGCCTGACAGCCTCTGCATCATGACGACAGAAAGGTCATACCGTATACAATAGTCTGGCATCAGGGAGTTGAATAAAGATCAGTAAGGAAAATATGCTGCGACACTACAAATCAGGAACAATAAAACTGAAAGATGAAATTAACAAGCTACCTAATGTCATGACTCGAATTTTTCAAATATCATAACTATGTGGAAGAACGTAGATACTTTCAGCTAGAACCGAATTTCAGTCATTATATTTTCTCACCTAAATAGTACCTCAACTATACTTGAGAGGTTTGCGTCGTTTTCCTCCTATTTTATGTTCAGGAAAGTTAGGTTCCTCGAAGCTATGACTCCCTCCTGAACGATCCACCATTCCATTATTAATACACACGCTACCAGAACATCTCCCCCCACCCTCAATTCGGTAAGACATCAGACACATCTATGTGTACGAAACTAATGAGCACAGCGTCACAAAGAATACAAAGACAACAACAGAAATGGGTATCAAAGTTTGCTGGATCGCACCCTAACACTGTCGGTTGACAGATAAGAGGGCTTAAACACAACTTGCCTTTTTGAATTTTCAGTTCATACTCAAAGCACGTTCCGGGCGCAATGCCAGCTTTCAGCTGTGTCCACAGGCATATCAGTTGCAATGGGCAGTTAGCCTATATAATATACTGTATTGAAAATTATTAATGAAATGATGCACTTAATACAACAGAAACCGGAGACTGCCATTACGTTACATAACTCTATACTCCTCTGCACTAATTTACATTGCTGTACGTGACATTCATTACCTTGATTTGCTTTATTAACATTACTTTATTTACATTACCATAATTAAATCCACTTGACATTAATTTACTAAACATTATTCTGCCTTACGCTACCCTACTCTATTTTACCTTACTACAGTAAGGTGTTCTAATGCAATTTCATTAACTTTAATTTACTCTACTTTACACAACTTTACTGTATTTAACTTCACACCACTTCATTGTATTTTAATTTAATGTACTTCACTATTTTAATTTAAATCTACCTCACTGTGCGAGTATTTTAATTTAATTTACTTAACTGTTAGTCGTTTTGTTCTACTACACTGTGTTTTACTTTATTCTATTTCATTGTAATTAATTCAGTCTACTTCAATGATTTTACTCTATTGTATTTTACTGTAATTTTCCTACTCTGGCCTATTTCAAATTAATCTACCTAACTGTATTTTACCTTACCCTACTTCACTATGTTTTAATTTAATCTACTGTACTCGTCTATATTTTACTTTAATCCACATTAATTTTTATTTTAATCTGTTTCATTGTATAATAATTTAATTTACTGCTTTGTATTTCACATTACACTACTTCACCGAATTCAACTTTGTTTTACATCGCTGTATTTCATTTTACCCTATTTTACTTTATTTTACTTAAATCTACTTCACTGTATTTCACTTTGCTCTACTACACTGTATATTACTCTAACCTACTCCCCTGTATTTTACCTTAATCTACTTCACTGTATTTCACTTTACTCTACTACACTGTATATTACTCTAACCTACTCCCCTGTATTTTACCTTAATCTGCTTCACTGTATTTCACTTTACTCTACTACACTGTATATTACTCTAACCTACTCCCCTGTATTTTACCTTAATCTACTTCACTGTATTTCACTTTACTCTACTACACTGTATATTACTCTAACCTACTCCCCTGTATTTTACCTTAATCTACTTCACTGTATTTCACTTTACTCTACTACACTGTATATTACTCTAACCTACTCCCCTGTATTTTACCTTAATCTACTTCACTGTATTTCACTTTACTCTACTACACTGTATATTACTCTAACCTACTCCCCTGTATTTTACCATAATCTACTTCACTGTATTTCACTTTACTCTACTACACTGTATATTACTCTAACCTACTCCCCTGTATTTTACCTTAATCTGCTTCACTAAATGTTACTTTATTCTACTTCACTATACTTTAACTTATCCATTTACACTGTATTTCACTTTTTCTACTTAACTGTATGTTGCTTTGTCCTATTTTGCTGAATTTTACTTTGTTGTTGCATTAAGGGGCGGAACAGCGAGGTCAACTGCCCTGTATTTTATTTTACTATACCTCATCTTTTTACATTAGTTTCGTCTTCCTCATTGTAATTCATTTCACTACTGCACATGTTTATACTCTACTAGCACTAGTGCCCGTCTTCGCCCGGTGGATTTATTTGTTTTATGGATGACAATGAAAACTACTACAGAACTGGCAAACGATGTTTAAAATAACAGAAAAAAATATACCATTTTGTGGCGGTCGTGGTAGTTGGAGTGATAAGTAGTACAGTATAATGGACGTAACATTCAGGACATTTTTACGTAATGATAATGATAATAATGAATAGGGAAACTGCTATTTACTAACTACAGTACTGACACATGCAATTTACAAACGAATTAAAAAATATGATTAGAAAGAGGAGTAAGTGAAGTAAGAGACACGGTCTAG
Organism: Meconema thalassinum; assembly: GCA_946902985.2. NCBI lineage: Eukaryota > Metazoa > Arthropoda > Insecta > Orthoptera > Tettigoniidae > Meconema > Meconema thalassinum. The sequence goes on from OX336390.1 coordinate 655,814,881, forward strand.
AGCCTATATCTCATTGGCTGTTAGGAAAATAGAGACCAATAGTGTCGTCTTTTGTCGCATAGCGCCGTAGGAAAATAATCAGAGCACTTGGCTTTCCCAAGCTCCTGAGGCAGCAATAGTGTCATTCATCGGCACATAACGCTCAGGGATAAGGATCGGAATAAACGAAAGTAAATTTGAAAGCACCATCGCTTATTGCAGCTTATAAACTCAATGTACTGCACCAACACCATCGCACTTATACAGAGGCATAATATTCATAATAACAACTGTTTTAAGGGGCCTAAGAAATCTTTTTGCACTAATTATTCCTCGTGACTGCAATTTATAAGCAGCGCAAGCTGTAACTATTTTCGCAATTCTGCACCAGAACACTGGTAGGGGCGACGTGATGCAGCCCTAATTACCAGCCAACAGTAGACTTATTAAAATATTCTTAGGGATACACTACTACGGACATGTTCCAAGGCCTAAAAACGTGGTTTTCAAGTTCATTTTGTCTGTTTTCAAAATGTAGGGAATGGAGAGGGTTTTCCAAACTATCAAGTGGACAGTGGTACCAGCAGTATTTCAAAGGGTAAGTTGTAATTGTTCAGACCCGTAAATAAATTCTGTTGGGCGCCACTCATTACTATAATGAGAATAAAATATAAAATACATACGACTTTACTCCCGGGCAGCAGGACAATACGCTTGCTGTATGGCAACTCACTCTTCCCCCTTTCCTAGAAATCATACGTATAAAGAGTAACTATTGAAATAATCTCATCACTTTGTAATTGCAAGGTAAATTTATAATATTTCAAGAACCGAATTATGTTTTACAGACCGGAAAGCGCCGTGCATTACATTTCCATTTAGCTAACCTTGTCTTACTTGATATTTGGGGCATATCGTTCATATAGGTGTTCTTTATTTTCATCCATATACGATATCTCTGGTTCCGTTTATGAAGAATCCCTTTACAGATACTTCTCCGTTATATATATAAGAATGTGAATCCTTTCTAGAATACAATTACACTCACAAATACTTGTAGCAGCTCGGCGTATTATATAACAGAATGCATCCATTCGATGCCAAACAATCAACTAACAAACTTTTACCAGAGTATCTATATCTCATTTCACCGCCACCTAGATCCTTATTCGATTCAAACAAATCATTAGTTCTACGTTATGCCGTGTCACTTCTTAGTCGGTTTCATTTCGTATAGCACAAGGCCATCAGGCAACAGCCTGGGTACTAACTTCTACTCTATATATCTGGGCACTTTCCGATTGAATAAATATAAACTACTAGCTGAAGTACCCGTGCTTCGCTACGCGTCATAAATAAAATAAAATGTGAAGGTGTTAGTTAAAACAGGGGATAGGCGAAGTGCTGCGCAGAGGGAGATTAAGGATGGAACATTTTGTCCAACTACACCGCTCGGCGTGGACCGTGTTTTATAGCACAAATTTAGGTTTTACTCGCTAACGGTTGGAGATACCTTTCGGATAGAAAATGTAATTTTAAACCTCGTATATGCCATCAAAAGTTTGCTATTTCTTAGCGTTCTCTTTTTATTTGAAATGGAAATATGAAAGTTTGAAACCAAAGGGTGTAGTGACGTCACTAAAATGGTCGCCATCTTTAAATAGTGCAAAGTATTGAAATCAAAAGTAACCTATATGTTAACCAGGTAAATCAGCTACTTCCATGTAATATTCATGTAAATCGGACCAGTGGTACTTGCGTGACTGAGTAATACACAGACACAAACCATCTCATTTTTAGCCTCGCTTCGCTCGCGTCATAGTCATGTCATATTGATATTCAATGAAATGCAGGTTCAACCCCGTTAACACCCCTTTAGAACCTGAATATCCAAAAATCCCTCCTTAGTAGACGTTTTCGACACACAACAAACATATCCCCAAAATATCTTTCTGCTAACGTTAATATTTGGGTTGGTCGATGAGAGTAAACATACAAAAATCCTTCCTTAGTGGACGATTTTCTTCCAGAATTTCACCCCTCCCCATGGGCCCCTTAAATTGGATTTATGAAAAAACGGTCGAACACCTATTTATTTTATTTATTTATTTATTTATTTTTAAGATGATTGATTTCCTCCGAGTTTCAAACTCCTCGCCTATGTCGTTTAAGAGATACACGCTCCGTTAAGAATCTTTCAACCCACACTTTTCATCCCTTTCACCTCATAATATACACTACATCGAAAAACCATTAGAAAAGTGTCAGCTTATTTTAATTGATTAGTATATATGCCAAGTATCACATCCCCAAATGAAACCACTCGTGAGATATTTTTATTCAATGAAATGCACGTTTACCTAACACCTATTTAGAACCTGAATATTCAAAACTCTTTCCTTAGTGGACGTTTTCGACATACAACGAACATATCCCCATCATTTCATATTTCTAACTTCAATAATTTTGGCTTGGAGATGATGAGTGAGTGAGTGAGTCAGGACATTTTCTTTCATTTATTTTTGATAATTTCACCCCTCCCCATGAACCCTTTAAATTGGATTTATGAAACAAACGGTCGAACACCTATTTACTTATTTAAAGCTGTTTTCGCCCTGAGTTTGATGAGTGAGTAAGTGAGGTCACTTTCTTTCCTGTTTTTTCCCCCAGAATTTCACCCCTCCCCATGGGCCCCTTAAATTGGATTTATGAAAAAACGGTCGAACACCTATTTATTTTATTTATTTATTTATTTTTAAGCTGATTGATTTCCTCCGAGTTTCAAACTCCTCGCCTATGTCGTTTAAGAGATACACGCTCCGTTAGGAATCTTTCAACCCCCAATTTTCATCCCTTTCACCTCATAATATTGTACCCGTTCGTCCTGGGGATGCGATGACCCATCTGCTATTACATCGCATTCCTGGATTTCCAGGACAGAGCGGAGTTAAATGAACACCTAGTCAAATAAGGCATGTGTCGGAAATTCAGTTGAAATATCACAAAAGCAGAGGGTAACACAAGATAAAGTATCTCCAGGGTCGTTACGGGTTTAAATTTAATAAGAAAAAAATACAAATAGCAATGGGCGCCATCAACTGAATCCCTAGCAAACCACATCCTTCCTGGTTAAGCCTTAATTAAGACAAGGAAAGAAAATAGGAAAATCACATCACCTTCAGATCACAACTAAGATAAAAACAAATTTATTCAACTTTGATAGTCAGACAGACATATTAAACACTCATCCTACCTAAGAGCATGGTCGAATGCCAACGTTAAATTGTCATTGTCCAGAAAATCGAACCATCTCCATTCTACTCAAAGTGTATTTAATCCACATAAAATAGGAAATATTTCTAAAGTTCTCTTGGGTTCTCAGGACCACCGTAGCACTATGTCTTTGCGTCACTGACATTCGTGATAACTGAGACCTAACTTCTCTTTAAATTAACATCATGAACGTGGATGTAAAAAATATTATTAATCTGTCTAAACACACATATTATAAACACATATTTTAAATATCACATAATTTATGGCTTGCATGGCATTATTCAAATGCTGAATATGTTAGTAAAATGCTCCTAAACATCGAATAAGTAATTTACACTATTTACACTGTCATTAATCATTGCTGGTTTGTGAATCAAAGAAAATCCACTATTCATTGGTTATAATCATCATCATCATCAAAATTAATTGTTTAATTCTTCAACACAAGTTGCAATTCTTCAAATCATATCTCAAATAAATTTATTTAAATTCATTTAAATTTATTAATCATCAGCTTCTTTAGTTAATTATCACCTTCCAATTCAGTTATTCATCATCTATTCAATCATCTATTAATTTATTTAAATCAGCTCATTTATTCAATCTTTAATTCATCCATTTATTTAATTCATTGATCTATTCCAAAATTTAATTTATCAACTTATATACATTTTATTCATCTGGTTATTTAGATTTTTATTATTTCATCTAGTCATTCTGATTTTTATTTCATTAGGTCAGATCATTAATATGCTTAATTTTCAGATTATTATTTCATTAATTATTATTATCAGAAAATCTTGTATTATCAACATTATTTATTTGTTTAATTTCCTAACAAATTGTTTAATATGGGTTATAGAACGTTGTCTTACAGTTTTATCACTTCCAAGTTATATTTCGTATTTAATTATCATGCCAAAAAATATTATTGCCTTCACAAATTCACGTTGGATCTCACTATCCACAACTACATTATATATTTTCACTTTATCAAATATCACATTTGAATACCACAATTATTTCACAAACTCCATAAATATTCAGCCCACAGCATGAATCTCAAAAATTAAGCTAGACTGGGTTCGACAACCTCATGTCTGCTTCAAAATACATTAGCAATATTGCAACTTCCACTTGGCAACTTCCACAAATTGCCTATCACAAACTTCACTTAATCACGATGCATGATCTACAAAAAATACATAACTGGCTTCAAATTATCAACGCACACAATCTCCAATAACTGAAATTAATCTGATCGCATCTAGACAACTTCTTAAACAATTAGGAAAAATATTACCTCTGTAATAGACATCAAATTCAAAATCTGCTTTCAAATAGCATAAATTCTCTTAAAATTCTCATAATTCACTTCACAGAAAAACACCAATGTGCTATAATCTCTCACATCGAAATATGCAATACTGACCTGCCTTAAAATAAATCTGACCATTAATGATTCATCTTATAAGATTCAATTACTTTAAATCCTTCGCAAAGGTATCAAATTCAATCATAAAAATTATCAAAAGCATCAACTGTATCAGCTGTTAAATTGAAAGTACTCTCAAAAGAGTATAGCAACAAAATATTGGATTGGCAAACAAGAATTACGAAATGTAACCCTGCTGACATGTATTTTTAATTTATTTAACAAAATTCGACTGATATGTGACTATTAGTTCCTTGTTTGATCCTCTTACAATCTCAAGTACACTCGGATGATAAAAATGAGTTCCTCAATGGCAAGTAAGATGAGTAACCACCACACGATCGTATAAATACGAAAGGCCTTGCCCCGTCGTCTAACATGATAATGCCCTGAACGATGGGTAAAGATGTGTACCACCACGCAATCGTATAAATACGAAACGCCCCATCTCGTCGTCTCATGAGTGAATGTACCAGATTGGAATCAACAAGTCTCTAGTTGTCACATAAAAGCGATATTCATTCACTTGAGTGAATAACATCTTAATATCTCCGGAAAATCCAATAGAAAAAATCCCTACTGATGAATAATACACACTCGCTAGTATGCAATGAACTGACGAAGTGATTTAAATAATCCAATTGCAGATCACGAGTTCGAAATACTCGTCACAAAAAAATAACTATCCAAGAAAAACTATCCTTACTGGAAAATGTCTAAAAGACCAAACATCTGCTTAATAAATCATATGGTAACGCCATATTCTAGCAAAATTTGGAGCAAATAATGTTTAAGCCATGTCTAAATAATCGTATAACTCCTACTAGAAAATATATACATGTATGCCCAGTGTTCATGAAAAAGTCATATTAGAAAGTCATAACTCTTACAGTACCTTCTCATATCAGCTGTTATTATATTTCAAAGATCGTCGATTATTTGTGTGTAATAAATTTCTCGAAAGATCGACGTGAATATCGTTTCACCCACGCAATAACGATCGCTTCCATATCCCAAGTGAATCAGCTGTTAGACCTCCTCTTCTTCAGGAATCGAATCCATCGCTCCGTGGTGCCATCGCGTCTCTGTCTTCGTTTACTCCGACATGATGAACTGCATGTTATCCATAATGGATACTGTCCAAAATCTTACGTAAAAGTTCATAAAAGCAGCGTACCCCATATTCCTCTTCTATGTTACGCCACTGTCCCATACAATGTTCGGTTTGCTTGTTAAAAGTTCAATCTCCACAGCGGTTAAGTCTCACTTGTAGAAAATTAATTTTATTTATGAGAGTGTATAAGTTTTTGAAACACCCTGTAGCTGTGTTCGTACTCGGTATTTTATGATAATTCATGAACAAGATTTCTATTTATGCACATGCCAATGTTCATAAGTGCATATAATTGTAACAGTTCGTTTGCTTAAAAGCGTAAATGTTGTTTGGACCCCATGGTCGCTCTACATATTCCGTTATGAAATGCATAGTCGTAATGTAATTTGAATATCTAAGTTCATAATTGCAGTATATTGTAACTATCTGCCTGCACAATTCTATTACTGAATACAAGTCCCAACTCAATGTTGTAACTGAATGTTGAAATGAAGTTCAGCTTCTTTAATGTTGCCTGCGTATAAAAGTCGGAACTAGCCCGCTCGGATCTACTGCACTGTTCCAGAATGAACTATGCTTAAAGCCGACCTCGCCATGCCGCTTTGCTATACTGTTCTGCGTTATAAAATGCAGCTCGAAATAAAGTTCTCAACTCGTATTACAATGCTGTTCTGAACCCCGGCCTTTCTTCTCCGTACACGGCCCCTACAGCTTGCCGCTTAACCGGTCTTCTCGCCGTCTGCCCTGCGTTGCTCGCCTTGGCTCAATGACCTACTTCCTGCTCTCTGCTTGGTTAAGTAATACTGTCGCCTTCGCTTTACGTAACAAGTGTTGTTCACCGCTCGACTTTACCGTACGCTCTGCGCATGTGTACCACTTCAGCTCGCTGGCTGAACTCGACTGATGTGTCTGGACTACGTTAAGGAGCTCGTACCTGGCGCAGTCACGTGATGCATCCCCCACCATCTACGGTCGTGCGTCACAAATATAATCTCGACTCCCATCATCTCGGCTATTAAGTCATACTATAACTTAAGGGATTATCTGTCTTTCTTCAAGTTATTATCATATATAATGCTTGTTATTTCCTCTCTTCTGAGATGATTAAATATACTGTTCCATAAAGATCTTAATAAAACTTTAATATTCCTCCCATAATTCCATCTATTTGACTGGCAGTGCCTTCTTGATCCTTGGCATTCTACGTCATTTTCTAGCATTCCTCTCGACTCGATTTGAGCGCTATCTTTACAACTCTTCCCATAAATCTCAACTACGGCTCAATGTCAGCTGGCGTAGCCGATAGCCTCAACTAGGTATCGGGTACAATATACACCACATCGATAAACACTTAGATATATGTCTGATTATTTTTTATGATTTGTTTATATACCGAATATCACATCCCCAAAGAAACAACTCATGAGATATCGTTATTCAATGAAATGCACGTTAACCCCCTTAACATCTCTTTTAAACCCGAATAAACAAAAAACATTCCTTAGTTGGCGTTTTCGACATAGAGCGAACATATTCCCAAAATTTCATTTTTCCAACTTTTATAGTTTTCGCTGGGCGTGATGAGTGAGTGAGTCAGACAGGACATTTTCTTTCAATTATTTTTACCAGAAATTCACCCCTCCCCATGGGCCCCTTAAATTAATTTATGAAAAAACGGTCGAACACCGATTTACTTATTTATTTAGCTGATTTTTTTCGCTGAGTTTCAAATTTCTCGCCTATGTCGTTTAAGAGATAGGCCTACACGCTCCGTTAGGAATCCTTCAAACCCCACTATTCACCCCTTTCACCTCATAATAATACACCACATCGATAAACCCTTAGAGACATGTCTGCTTATTAGCCTACTTTCGATTTTTGCAAAAAATAAAAGTAGACTTATGAGATCAACACAGGGCGAAAAAAGTGTGTCTGTCTGTGTGTGTGTATGTGTGTGTGTGTGAGTCTGTGTGTGTGTGTGTCTGTGTGTCTGTGTGTGTGTGTGTGAGTGTGTGTACTCTGAATGTCTGTCCCCCCCCCCCTATCAATTCGAACACGGTGAATGCGAATTGAACGAAATTTGGTACAAAGGTAGCACTAGCAAAGGACACCTCAGTGTCATGTTTTATATCGCCGCCATCTTTACTAAAACTGAATGGCGGCCACTCAAACGTTCAAAACGTAAAATCAAATAACGACTAACCAAATCATCCGATCTCTACCAAATTTGGTAACAACATACCTTCGTATAGGATGCGTCTTGTGACCAAACTACAAGGTCGTCCGCCATACCATTTCAGGATGGCGGTCGTGCGAATTATGCAAACTTTATAATCCATATCATGGGACCCACCAGTTCCGATTATCGAGCCGAGAATCGTTTTAACTGTTCTAAAGGAAGAGGCACGTTCGAAATTAAAAGTTTATTTTGTAATACTATAGTGCAGACGTGATTTTAAAAAGCTGAGCTGATTTAGTAATAAGACAAGATGGCAGCGGATATCTTGTGCCTGACTTATATTTCACTAATTTGAGTATTGCATGCAATATAGCGTACTGATATAAAATAAATAAACTTTGTATGAAATGCTTTATATATAAATAATATACTCCAGTGATGAAATCGTTTAGTATAAATCACTATTTGCTAACAAGTTCTATGTAAGTCATTTTATATAGAACGATATCCGTTGACACAATTAGCTCAGTGGTAGAGCGTTAGCCTATCGCTCAAATGCCTATGGTTCAAACCCGATCAGAGCTAGTTTTTTTGCTTGAAATTTTATATGTTTATTGTTTTGTAATGACTCAGATGTTTTAAAATTAAGCGTTATATTGTGCATATTATGGTGTAAAATATATATTTAATTAAAACATAATTCGCCAGCAGATTTACTCGAGACATCTAGCTGCCAAAAAGGTAACTGCACGCCGACCTGATTTTATTGAAAAGTTTCTTCTTCTGGCCGCTAGAATGCACTCGCTCTGTTAGGATTATATTGTTAGATATTTCACCACTAGATATCACGACTAGTCTACGTGGGGCTCCATTGATTACTATACCATTTGCATTCTATGCGCATCGAATTTGAAGAATGACAAGATGATACTACGATACATTTATACTTTCTATTTTAAAGGGTTTGTAACAGCCTATTGTGCGTTATTTGAAAATGTTAATTGAAGTAAAGAACAAAACGATTTCACATAGTATCTGAACTCTATCGTTGGTGCTAGTTCAGGATATTAATTAATACTTCTATTTCAGCCAAATAGCAATCGAAAATATCCACATAGTTGGTATACACACGTCTCTGTAGGGTCATGAAAAGATTTGTTAATTCAATTAGGGTTGTGAAAGTCATACGCAGCCAGATGTGTAAAGACATGCTTCAACTCAAAGTTGGATGTTGCCCGCGTCAGGCCGATTATGTAATAATAATAATAATAATAATAATAATAATAATGTTATTGGTTTTACGTCCCTTTTAACTACTGTTGCTTTTAGAGACGCCGGGGTGCCAGAATTTTGTCCCGAAGGGGATCTTTAACGTGCCAGTAAATCTACTAACACGGCTCCCTCGCATTTGTGCACCCTCAAATGCCAGCTGACTGCGCCAGGATACGAACCTGAAACATACGGTCCAGCAAGCGAGAACGTTACCGCTGAGTCACGCCGCCAGTCCGGTCGATTATGTCTCCAGATCCATAACATTCTTTAGATACTTCTTATCTTTCTTTCTTCAATGATGATAGCAGTTTTTATCTAGGTTGTGGCGTTTGGTAGAGGTAAATCGTTTCTAAGGTCTTCAACAAAGAATAGTTCTATTATACTCTTTGATAATAACAACGAGTTATAACTATACTCATACATTTAGGAGAAAGTAGGCTATATGTTCTTTATTGAACATCTTGTTTTTATTTAATGATTAGTTTATATGCCGAGTATCACAACCACAAAAATGAAACCACACGTCAGATAATGTTATTCAATGGAATGCAGGTTTAACCCCCTTAAGACCCCTTTAGAGCCTGAATATCCAAAAATCCTCCATTAGTGTACGGTTTTGACATACAACGAACATATCCCCAAAATGCCATGATTCCAACTTCAATATTTTTGGCTGGGTGATGATGAGTGAGTGAATGAGTCAGGTCATTTTCTTTCATTTGTTTTTCTTCAGAATTTCACCCCTCCCGATGAACCCCTTCAATTTGATTGATAAAAAAACTGTCGAATAGCTATTTACTTACTTTAAAGCAGTTTTTCCCCCTGAATTTGATGAGGGAGTCAGTCAATCAGTTAGGACACTTTCTTTCCTGGTCCCCCCCCCAGAATTTCACCCCTCCCCATGGGCCCCTTAAATTGGATTTATCAAAACACGGTCAAACACATATTTACTTATTTTATGCTGATTTTTTCCCGCTGAGTTTCAAACTCCTCGCCTATGTCGTTTAAGAGATACACGCTCCGTTAGGAATCTTTCAATCCCTACTTTTCACCCCTTTCACCTCATAATATACACCACATCGAAAAACCCTCAGAAACGAGTCTTCTTACTTTTTAATGATAAGTTTATATGCCGTGTATCACATCCCCCAATGAAACCAATCGGGAGATATTGTTATTCAATGAAATGCAGGTTTAACCCCCTTAAGACCCGTTCAGAACCTGAATATCCGAAAATCCTCCCTTAGTAGGCGGTTTTGACATACAATGAACATTTCCCCAAACTGTCATGTTTCTAACTTCAACAATTTTGGCTGGGCGATGATGAGAGAGTGAATGAGTAAGTGAGTTAGTCAGGACATTTTCTTTCAATTTTTTTTTTCCGAATTTCACCCCTCCCCATGAACCCCATAAATTTGATTTATGAAAAAAAACCTGTCGAACAGCTATTTACTTACCTTAAGGCAGTGTTTAGCATATTTTCAAATTTGAAAAAATAGGCTTATGAGATCACCTCTTGTCCGTGTGTGTGTGCGTGTGTGTGTGTGTGTGTGTGTGTGTTCGTGAGAGAGAGAGATGTGTGTGTGTGTGTGTGTCCCTAATAAAATCTAAACGGCTGGAGCGATTTCAATGAAACTCGGTAGGTTCATAGCACTATTCCCGGCGACCTCGCCGTGCCCTTCAAATTTTGTTACGTCTCACCAATCCAACATGGCGGCTGAGCGAAATATTTCACTAGCATGCAATAACTCCAAAACTATTACCGATATCGCCCTGAAATTGTGCACGGTGATAAAGGGCACTACTAGAAGTTCACCTATGAGAATTTCAAAAACCAGGTGACTACAAAACCAACATGGCGGTCAAGCGAAATTGAGATTTTTAAATAGACTTTTCTCGCCATTTAACGATCCAAACGTAATGAAACTTGGTACAGCAAATATTTATACACATTGTAATGCACTGGAGTCTAATTTAGTTCAATTGTTAACATAACCTCAAAATGGCGGCTGTGCGAAATATTTCACTGATATTCTATATCTCCGAAACTATTACAGATATCACCCTGCAATTTCGTACGTTGATAAAGGGTACTGATACACGTTTACCTAGGTATATTTCATAAACCTGTAAAGTAGAAAACGAACATGGCGAGCAAGTGAATTTGAAATATTTTAATAGAATATTCTCCTGATTTAACACTCTGAGCGCAGTGAAATGTGGTGCAGTAAATGATTTTGCAGATTGTAATGCACTGCCATCTAATTTAATTCAATTGTTTACATTACCTCAAGATGGCGGCTGTGCGAAATTTTAAAATTACGTTTTTATTTCTTGTGTCGTAATCATGCGATCGAAGTGAAAGTTTGAATAATGAACCTAGGCAATAATTGTCCTTGAATGGTTCATAACTCTATGGCCTATACATATAACAATCCTAAATGGCGAGCTTCCGAAATATTTAGACGGTTCTCATTATCTATGAATCTTTTACAGCAAGCAAACTGTTTTTTTTTGTTCATAGAGACTATGAACATATGTTCACCTATAGGAACTTCAGTAACCTGGTGAGCACAAATCCAACATGGCGGCGACGCGATGTGTAAATATTTAAATGGACGTTTCTCGCGAATTAACTATCCGAGTGCCTTGAAACGTTGCTCGTTAAATGCTTATACAAATGTTGATCCACTGGCATCTAATTCATTTCAATTGTTTGCATAATCCCAAGATGGCTGCTGTGCGTAATTTTAAAATCTCGTTTTTACTTCTTGTGTTCTAATCATGCGATTGAAATTTGAATGCCACACATACACAATAATCTTAATGTAATAGTACAAAAATAAAAATCCAACCTGGCGACCATCTGAAATATTTAGACGGTTCTCAATATCTACAAATCTGTTACAGCAATTAAACTGAAATTGTGTATGTTGATAGAGGCAATTAACATGAGCAGAATATATGAAAATAGGCTGTATAGTTCTTCACGGAACTACTTGTTCACCCTGAGTTTGATGAGTGAGTCAGTCAGATAATCAGTTAGGACACTTTCTTTCCTGTTCCCCCCCCCCAGAATGTCACCCCTCCCCATGGGCCCCTTAAATTGGATTTATGAATAAACGGTCAAACACATATTTACTTATTAGCCTACTTTCGATTTTTGCAAAAAATGAAAGCAGACTTATGAGATCACTACAGGGCGAAAAAAAAGTGTGTCTGTCTGTGTGTGTGTATGTGTGTGAGTCTGTGTGCGTGTGTGTGTGTGTGTGTGAGTGTGTGTACTCTGAATGTCTGTCCCCCCCCTATCAATTCGAACACGGTTAAACCGAATTGAACGAAATTTGGTACAGAGGTAGCACTGGCAAAGGGCACCTCAGTGTCATGTTTTATATTGCCGCCATCTTTACAAAAAGGTAATGGCAGCCAATCGAATGCTCAAAACTTAATAATGCATTACGACCAAACTAATCATCGGATCTTTACCAAAGTTGGTAACAACCTACCTTCATATGGGACGCGTCTTGTGCCCAAACTACAAGGTCATCAAACGTACCATTTCAGGATGGCGGCCGTGTGAATTATGCAAAATTTATAATCCATAACATGGGACCCACCAGTTCCGATTATCGAACCAAGAATCGTTTAATCTGTTCTAAGCGACGTGGTTCGGTCGAAATTAAAAGTTTATATTGTAATATTATAATCTAGAAGTGACTTTAAAAATCTGAATCGTCTCGGCTATTTGACAAGATGGCAGCTGATCTCTCGTTCTGTCCTATATTTTACTAATTTCAGTATGTTGCATGCGATATAACCTACTGATAAAAATTATATGAACTTAATATGAAATGAACTCGGTTTGAAATATACTCCAGTAAAGAAATCTTCAGTCCAAGTGATTATTTGCTAATACAGTACGTTATATGTATTTAATCGATAACGCGTGAGTTATGAGTGTACGATTGGCTGTGTGGTTAGAGCTCCCGTCTCTCATTTGGCTGGCCGGGGTTCAAATCCTATCAGAGTAGAACTTTTTTGCTTGATTTTTTTTTATATTTATTGTTTCTTGAGTACTGAGACGTTATAAAATAAAGCGTTATATGGTGCGTTTTGCAATGGAAATTATATATTAAAAAAAACGACATTCTCCACCGGTGTGACATCTACCATCCTTCAGTTGTACTATGCAGAAACTATAGATTCGAGCAGCACTCTATACCGGCCAATTAGTGAACCCAGTCTTAACGACTGCTAGTAGTAATAATACAGTAACTTTCGTTTATTCCTTGTGCACATCGAACCAATAATCGTTTAATCTGTTCTAAGCGACGTGGTTCGTTCGAAATTAAAAGTTTATATTGTAATATTATAATCTAGAAGTGACTTTAAAAATCTGAATCGTCTCGGCTATTTGACAAGATGGCAGCTGATCTCTCGTTCTGACCTACATTTTACTAATTTCAGTATGTTGCATGCAATATAACCTACTGATAAAAATTATATGAACTTAATATGAAATGAACTCGGTTTGAAATATACTCCAGTGAAGAAATCTTCAGTCCAAGTGATTATTTGCTAATACAGTACGTTATATGTATTTGATCGATAACGCGTGAGTTATGAGTGTACGATTGGCTGTGTGGTTAGAGCTCCCGTCTCTCATGTGGCTGGCCGGGGTTCAAATCCTATCAGAGTAGTACTTTTTTGCTTGATTTTTTTAATATTCATTGTTTCTTGAGTACTGAGACGTTATAAAATAAAGCGTTATATGGTGCGTTTTGCAATGGAAATTATATATTAAAAAAAAACGACATTCTCCACCGGAGTGACATCTACCAGCCTTCAGTTGTACTATGCAGAAACTATAGATTCGGGCAGCGCTCTATACCGGCCAGTTAGTGAACCCAGTCTTAACGACTGCTAGGAGTAATAATACAGTAACATTCGTTTATTCCTTGTGCACAGAGGCGTTGTTGATAACCTCAAAACTTGCAATATGGATGATTTGGAGATGGATTATTTTGTTATACCGTGTATTTAAGATTAGCCTATAAATTAACGGGTTGCGAAGTTACTTCACTTAGTCCTATATCATTCGTATACGACACAGAACAACAACGTGACGTCAGTTTCTGATCTGCTCTGATTGGCTATTACATTGCTGCAGTCGGGTAGTAGGCAGTCAAGGATAAAATTCGCGACTGCCAACTGCCAGCTACCAACTGCAACTTCATGTTGTGTATGGTGCCTATAGTATACACGGAGTCGATCGCGACTGCCGACCGAGGACTACCAACTACGGAGTGCCGACTGCGCATTGTAGATGGGCCTTATTAGAGCAACGAAGTTTCAATTATTGTAAGTAGCCGGTGTTTGGAGTGTTTGCTGATGAAATTGCAAAATGCTGGGGTAAATTATAAACTATGGTTTGAACGCCACTGTTCAAATCCTGTGTGCCAATTTGCACTTCAAATAGGAAGAAATTAGGAGATGATAAGGACAGAGAGTTATAACTATACCCATACATTTAGGAGAAAGTAGGCTATATGTTCTTTCCCGAACATCTCGTTTTTATGCTGTTTTTTTCCCCGCTGGTTTTCAAACTCCTCGCCTATGTCGTTTAAGAGATACACGCTCCGTTAGGAATCTTTAAATCCCCACATTTCACCCCCTTCACCTCATAATATACGCCACATCGAAAAACCCTCAGATTCATGTCTTCTGATTAGCCTATTTTCAATTTTGAAAAAATAGGCCTATGAGATCACCTTTTGTCCGTGTGAGTGTGCGTGTGTGTGTGTGTGTGCGTGTGTGTGAGAGAGGTGTGTGTGTGTGTGTACCTAATAAAATCTAAACGACTGGAGCGATTTCAATGAAACTCGATAAGTTCATAGCACTATTCCCGGCGACCTCGACCGTGCCCTTCAAATTTTGTTACGTCCCACCAATCCAACATGGCGGCTGTGCGAAATATTTCACTAGCATTCAATATCTCCGAAACTATTACCGATATCGCCCTGAAATTGTGTACGGTGATAAAGGGCACTACTAGAAGTTCACCTATGAGACTTTCAAAAACCTGGTGACTACAAAACCAACATGGCGGCCAAGTGAATGTGAGACTTTTAAATAGACTTTTCTCGCAATTTAGATATTCAAATGTAATGAAACTTGGTACAGCAAATGTGTATACATATTGTAATGCACTGGGGTCTAATTTAGTTCAATTGTTTACATAACCTCAAAATGGCGGCTGTGCGAAATATTTCACTGACATTCTATATCTCCGAAACTATTACACATATAACCCTGCAATTTCGTACGTTGATAAAGGGTACTGATAAACGTTTACCTAGGTATATTTCATAAACCTGTAAAGTAGAAAACGAACATGGCGACCAAGTGAATTTGAAATATTTTAATAGAATATTCTCCTGATTTAACTCTCTGAGCGCAGTGAAATGTGGTGCAGTAAATGATTTTGCAGATTGTAATGCACTGCCATCTAATTTAATTCAATTGTTTACATTACCTCAAGATGGCGGCTGTGCTAAATTTTAAAATTACGTTTTTATTTCTTGTGTCGTAATCATGCGATCGAAGTGAAAGTTTGAATAATGAACCTAGGCAATAATTGTCCTTGAATGGTTCATAACTCTATGGCCTATACATATAACAATCCTAAATGGCGAGCTTCCGAAATATTTAGACGGTTCTCATTATCTATGAATATTTTACTGCAAGCAAACTGTTTTTTTTGTGTTCATAGAGACTATGAACATATGTTCACCTATAGGAACTTCAGTAACCTGGTGAGCACAAATCCAACATGGCGGCGACGCGATGTGTAAATATTTAAATGGACGTTTCTCGCGAATTAACTATCCGAGTGCCTTGAAACGTTGCTCGTTAAATGCTTATACAAATGATGATCCACTGGCATGTAATTCATTTTAATTGTTTGCATAATCCCAAGATGGCTGCTGTGCGTAATTTTAAAATCTCGTTTTTACTTCTTGTGTTCTAATCAGGCGATTGAAATTTGAATGCCACACGTACACAATAATCTTAATGTAATAGTACAAAAATAAAAATCCAACCTGGCGACCATCTGAAATATTTAGACGGTTCTCAATATCTTCAAATCTGTTACAGCAATTAAACTGAAATTATGTATGTTGATAGAGGCAATTAACATGAGCAGAATATAAGAAAATAGGCTGTATAGTTCTTCACGGAACTACTTGTTCCCCCTGAGTTTGATGAGTGAGTCAGTCAGATAATCAGTTAGGACACTTTCTTTCCTGTTCCCCCCCCCCCCAGAATGTCACCCCTCCCCATGGGCCCCTTAAATTGGATTTATGAATAAACGGTCAAACACATATTTACTTATTAGCCTACTTTCGATTTTTGCAAAAAATGAAAGTAGACTTATGAGATCACTACAGGGCGAAAAAAAGTGTGTCTGTCTGTGTGTGTGTATGTGTGTGAGTCTGTGTGTGTGTGTGTGTGTGAGTGTGTGTACTCTGAATGTCTGTCCCCCCTATCAATTCGAACACAGTTAAACCGAATTGAACGAAATTTGGTACAGAGGTAGCACTGGCAAATGGCACCTCAGTGTCATGTTTTATATTGCCGCCATCTTTACAAAAAGGTAATGGCGGCCAATCGAATGCTCAAAACTTAATAATGCATTACGACCAAACTAATCATCGGATCTTTACCAAATTTGGTAACAACCTACCTTCATATGGGACGCGTCTTGTGCCCAAACTACAAGGTCATCAAACGTACCATTTCAGGATGGCGGCCGTGTGAATTATGCAAAATTTATAATCCATAACATGGGACCCACCAGTTCCGATTATCGAACCAAGAATCGTTTAATCTGTTCTAAGCGACGTGGTTCGGTCGAAATTAAAAGTTTATATTGTAATATTATAATCTAGAAGTGACTTTAAAAATCTGAATCGTCTCGGCTATTTGACAAGATGGCAGCTGATCTCTCGTTCTGTCCTATATTTTACTAATTTCAGTATGTTGCATGCGATATAACCTACTGATAAAAATTATATGAACTTAATATGAAATGAACTCGGTTTGAAATATACTCCAGTGAAGAAATCTTCAGTCCAAGTGATTATTTGCTAATACAGTACGTTATATGTATTTAATCGATAACGCGTGAGTTATGAGTGTACGATTGGCTGTGTGGTTAGAGCTCCCGTCTCTCATTTGGCTGGCCGGGGTTCAAATCCTATCAGAGTAGAACTTTTTTGCTTGATTTTTTTTATATTTATTGTTTCTTGAGTACTGAGACGTTATAAAATAAAGCGTTATATGGTGCGTTTTGCAATGGAAATTATATATTTTAAAAAAACGACATTCTCCACCGGTGTGACATCTACCATCCTTCAGTTTTACTATGCAGAAACTATATATTCGAGCAGCACTCTATACCGGCCAGTTAGTGAACCCAGTCTTAACGACTGCTAGTAGTAATAATACAGTAACATTCGTTTAGTCCTTGTGCACATCGAACCAATAATCGTTTAATCTGTTCTAAGCGACGTGGTTCGTTCGAAATTAAAAGTTTATATTGTAATACTATAATCTAGAAGTGACTTTAAAAATCTGAATCGTCTCGGCTATTTGACAAGATGGCAGCTGATCTCTCGTTCTGACCTACATTTTACTAATTTCAGTATGTTGCATGCAATATAACCTACTGATAAAAATTATATGAACTTAATATGAAATGAACTCGGTTTGAAATATACTCCAGTGAAGAAATCTTCAGTCCAAGTGATTATTTGCTAATACAGTACGTTATATGTATTTGATCGATAACGCGTGAGTTATGAGTGTACGATTGGCTGTGTGGTTAGAGCTCCCGTCTCTCATGTGGCTGGCCGGGGTTCAAATCCTATCAGAGTAGTACTTTTTTGCTTGATTTTTTTAATATTCATTGTTTCTTGAGTACTGAGACGTTATAAAATAAAGCGTTATATGGTGCTTTTTGCAATGGAAATTATATATTAAAAAAACGACATTCTCCACCGGAGTGACATCTACCAGCCTTCAGTTGTACTGTTGTTGTTTGAGTCTTCAGTCTTTAGACTGGTTTGATGCAGCTCTCCATGCCTCCCTGTCCTGAGCTAATCGTTTCATCTCTACATAGCTACCACACCCTACATCCGAGGCAATCTGTTTAACATATTCTAACCTTGGTCTACCCCTACAGTTCTTGTCCTCGACCCTTCCTTCCATAACTAAGCTTGCTATTCCTGGGTGTCTTAGTATGTGTCCTACCAACCTATCTCTTCTCTTCATTAGCAGTCGCCAGAAACATCTCTCCTCTCCCACTCGTCTTAATACCTCTTCGTTTGTAACCCTATCTACCCATCTGATCTTCAGCATTCTCCTGTAACACCACATTTCAAATGCTTCAATTCTCCTCTTTTCTGCTACACCAATTGTCCAAGTTTCACTTCCATAGAGCGCCACGCTCCAGACAAATGCTTTTAAAAATGACTTCCTAATACCTAAATCTATTTTCGATGTCAGCAGATTCCTTTTTTGTAGAAATGCTTTCTTTGCCTGAGCCAACCTACTTTTTATATCCTCTTTGCTTCGTCCATCACTGGTTATTCTGCTTCCTAAGTAACAGAAGTCTCCTACTTCCTTCAGCTTTTCACCTGCCAATTTGATCTCCACAGAGGTTTCAGATTTATTTCGGCTGCATTCCAGTATTTTTGATTTACATTTATTAATTTTCATCATGAATTCTTTCCGTAAGACGGAGTCCATACCATACAAAAACTCATTCAAATCCTCAGGCTTGTCGGCCAAGATGACTATGTCATCAGCAAATCTCAGAGTTGAAATTATTTCTCCTTGAATCTTCACTCCCACTTTATATTTTTCTCTAATTTCCTTCATTGCTTGTTCAATGTAAAGATTGAAAAGTATGGGTGATAAGTTGCAGCCTTGCCTTACACCTTTCTGAATACCAGCTTCTCTCACATGTCCTTCAACTCGAATGACTGCTGTCTGGTTTCTGTATAGATTGTATATCACCCTCCTATCCCTGTACTTTATTCCAATCGATTTCAAAATGTCAAACAATTTAGTCCAATCAACGTTATCAAAAGCCTTTTCTAAGTCTACAAAAGCCATGAATGTTCTCTTATCTTTTCTTATTCTACCTTCCAAAATCAGCCTAAGACTTAGTACAGCTTCCCTTGTTCCTACATTTCTCCTGAAACCAAACTGGTCTTGACCCAACTCCGTTTCTATCTGGCTTTCAATCCTCTTGTAAATTATTCTAGACAGGATCTTTGAAGCATGAGTAATCAAGCTGATTGTACGGTAATCTTCACATCTGTCAGCTCCCACTTTCTTTGGTATAGGGATGATAACATTCTTCTTGAAATCAGGGGGTACCTCACCTGTCTCATAAATCCTACACACCAAGTGAAATAACCTGATCAGACCTTCATCTCCTATGCAGCGTAGCAACTCAATCGGTATATCATCTATGCCTGGTGCTTTGTTCATGCTTAAGTCTTCCAAAGCTCTATCAAATTCTGATCTCAATATTAAATCTCCTTTCGCATCCTCATCAATTTCCTCCTCCCTTTCCATTACATGATTCTCAATCTCCTTTCCCTTATACAAACTCTCTATGTAAGCTTTCCATCTCTCAACCTTTTCTTCCCTATCTGTTAGAGGCTTTCCATTTGTGTCCTTAATATTACAGCACTTAGTCTTCTTTTCCCCAAAAGTATTCTTAATCCTTCGATAAGCTGTGTCTACTTTTCCTAATTTCAGACAATTTTCTATACCTTCACATTTCTCTTTCAACCATTCTTCTTTCGCTTCCTTGCACTTCTTGTTAACCTCATTTCTCAGACGTCTGTATTCTGCTTTACCCTTTTCATCTCTTACATTCTTGTGTTTCCGCCTTTCATCCATCAATTCTAGTATATCCTGAGTGATCCACGGTTTTCTACCTATTCTTTCTTTCCTACCAATGTTTTCTTCTGCGGATTTTGTTATTTCATTCTTCAAAAGTGCCCATTCGTCTGCAATTGAAGTTTGTTTAGGGTTTTTCATTAGTCCTTCCTTTATACTCTTCTTGAATCTTTCGTTTACATCCTTCTCTTTCAGTCTGTCTATTGCCCACCTTTTTGGCTTTTGACTTTTCTTCAGTTTCTTCAACTTTAATCTGCATTTCATTACAACCAGATTGTGGTCAGAGTTTATGTCAGCACCAGGATATGTTTTACAATCCAAAATCTGGTTTCGAAACCTCTGCTTGACCATAATGAAGTCGATTTGGTAACGCCCTGTATCTCCTGGTCTCATCCATGTGTATATTCTTCTATTGTGGTTATTGAATAAGGTGTTAGCTATGACCAACTCATGCTCGGTGCAGAGTTCTACCAGCCTGCTTCCTCGATCATTCCTTTCACCTAATCCGAAATCTCCTACTATCTTCCCTTCTCTCCCTTTTCCTACCACAGCATTCCAATCTCCCATTACTATAACATTTTCATCACCCTTGATATACCTCAGAATTTCGTCTATTTCTTCGTATACCTTTTCAACATCCTCATCATCAGCTTGACTGGTAGGCATATAGACTTGTACCACTGTGGTGCAGGTAGGTTTAGTATTGATTTTTGCTACAATAATCCGTTCACTATATTGCTCATAATATTCCACCCGCTGTCCAAGTTTCCTACTCAATATGAGGCCAACCCCTGCTTGGCCATTGTTTGATTTAGTGCTAATGACCCTATAGTTGTACTATGCAGAAACTATAGATTCGAGCAGCGCTCTATACCGGCCAGTTAGTGAACCCAGTCTTAACGATTGCTAGGAGTAATAATACAGTAACATTCGTTTATTCCTTGTGCACAGAGGCGTTGTTGATAACCTCAGAACTTGCAATATGGATGATTTGGAGATGGATTATTTTGTTATACCGTGTATTTAAGATTAGCCTATAAATTAACGGGTTGCGAAGTTACTTCACTTAGTCCTATATCATTCGTATACGACACAGAACAACAACGTGACGTCAGTTTCTGATCTGCTCTGATTGGCTATTACATTGCTGCAGTCGGGTAGTAGGCAGTCAAGGATAAAATTCGCGACTGCCAACTGCCAGCTACCAACTGCAACTTCATGTTGTGTATGGTGCCTATAGTATACACGGAGTCGATCGCGACTGCCGACCGAGGACTACCAACTACGGAGTGCCGACTGCGCATTGTAGATGGGCCTTATTAGAGCAACGAAGTTTCAATTATTGTAAGTAGCCGGTGTTTGGAGTGTTTGCTGATGAAATTGCAAAATGCTGGGGTAAATTATAAACTATGGTTTGAACGCCACTGTTCAAATCCTGTGTGCCAATTTGCACTTCAAATAGGAAGAAATTAGGAGATGATAAGGACAGAGAGTTATAACTATACCCATACATTTAGGAAAAAGTAGGCTATATGTTCTTTCCCGAACATCTCGTTTTTATGCTGATTTTTTCCCCGCTGGTTTTCAAACTCCTCGCCTATGTCGTTTAAGAGATACACGCTCCGTTAGGAATCTTTAAATCCCCACTTTTCACCCCCTTCACCTCATAATATACGCCACATCGAAAAACCCTCAGATTCATGTCTTCTGATTAGCCTATTTTCAATTTTGAAAAAATAGGCCTATGAGATCACCTTTTGTCCGTGTGAGTGTGTGTGAGAGGTGTGTGTGTGTGTGTGTCCCTAATAAAATCTAAACGACTGGAGCGATTTCAATGAAACTCGATAAGTTCATAGCACTATTCCCGGCGACCTCGACCGTGCCTTTCAAATTTTGTTACGTCCCACCAATCCAACATGGCGGCTGTGCGAAATATTTCACTAGCATTCAATATCCCCGAAACTATTACCGATATCGCCCTGAAATTGTGACGGTGATAAAGGGCACTACTAGAAGTTCACCTATGAGACTTTCAAAAACCTGGTGACTACAAAACCAACATGGCGGCCAAGTGAAGTTGAGACTTTTAAATAGACTTTTCTCGCGATTTAGATATTCAAATGTAATGAAACTTGGTACAGCAAATGTGTATACATATTGTAATGCACTGGGGTCTAATTTAGTTCAATTGTTTACATAACCTCAAAATAGCGGCTGTGCGAAATATTTCACTGACATTCTATATCTCCGAAACTATTACAGATATCACCCTGCAATTTTGTACGGTGATAAAGGGTACAGATACAAGTTTGCCTATGTATATTTCATAAACCTGTAAAGTACAAAACGAACATGGCGACCAAGCGAATTTAAAATATTTTAATAGACTTTTCTCGTGATTTTACTCTCTGAGCGCAGTGAAATGTGGTACAGTAAATGATTTTGCAGATTGTAATGCACTGCCATCTAATTTAATTCAATTGTTTACATAACCTCAAGATGGCGGCTGTGCGAAATTTTAAAATTAAGTTTTAATTTATTCTGTCTTAATCATGCGATCGAAATGAAAGTTTGAATAATGAACCTAGGCAATAATTGTCCTTGAATGGTACATAACTCTATGGCCTATACGTATAACAATCCTAAATGGCGAGCTTCCGAAATATATAGACGGTTCTCAATATCTATGATTCTTTTACAGTAACCAAACTGATTTTTTTTATGTTCATAGAGACTATGAACATATGTTCACCTATAGGACTTTCAGTAACGTGGTGAGCACAAATCCAACATGGCGGTGACGCGAAGTATAAATATTTAAATGGACGTTTCTTGCGGATAAACTATCTGAGTGCCGTGAACGTTGCACGTTAAATGCTTATACAAATGTTGATCCTCTGGCATCTAATTTATTTCAATTGTTTGCATAATCACAAGATGGTTGCTGTGCGTAATATTAATATTTCGTTTCTACTTCTTGTGTTCTAATAATGCCATTGAAGTTTGAATACCACACGTACACAATAATCTTAATGTAATAGTACAAAAATAAAAATCCAACCTGGCGACCATCTGAAATATTTAGACGGTTCTCAATATATACGAATCTGTTACAGCAATTAAACTGAAATTTTGTATGTTGATAGAGGCAATTAACATGAGCAGGATATATGAAAATAGGCTGTACAGTTCTTCACTGAACTACTTGTTTTTAATGATGAGCTTATGTGCCGAGTATCACATCCCCCAATGAAACCAATCGGGAGATATTGCTATTCAATGAAATGCAGGTCTACCACCTTAACACCCCTTTAGAACCTGAATATACAAAAATCCTCTCTTAGTGGGCATTTGCGGCCCTTGGGGAAGCGGCATTCCAAATTTCATTCCAATCCGTTCGGTGGTTTCTGAGATTTCGTGATGAATGAATAATTTGACAAATATATAGTTGAAGATAGTGTCAAGTCTTTTTTATGCTAAACTCGGTTGACAGTGCTGTGTGAGTAGGTGAGTAACTAACGGGACTTCAAGTAAAGATCCTCAATTTCTATACCGGTAGTGCAGAGCGCAATTGGCATCCAGACGGTGGCGTCTCGACTTGAGCTATGTTGCCATGGAAACTATCTGCCTTGCCATTCCTTCATGAGTATATTTTATGATTTGATTAGCCTGTGCTTGAGTGCAAAAGGGCCGAAATCAGAAGAATGAGAAGGACTATCGAGAATTCATGTAGCCAGCGGTTCCTTCTGGGTCCTAAACTATGTGTATGCAAAATTTGGTTGAGATTGGTGAAACGGTGTAGATTTGTATACGGAACCAACCCACCCACCCACCCACCCACCCACATACATACAGACTTTCGCTTTTATATATAAGACTAGCTGAAGTACCCGTACTTCGCTACGCGTCATAAATAAATTAAAATGTGAAAGTGACAGTAAAAACAGGGGATAGGCGAGATGCTGCACAGAGGGAGATTAAGGATGGAACATTTTGTCCAACTACACCGTTCGGCGTTGACCGTGTTTTATAGCACAAATTTAGGTTTTACTCGCTAACCGTTGGAGATACCTTTCGGATAGAAAATGTAATTTTAAACCACGTATATGCCATCAAATGTTTGGTATTTCTTAGCGTTCACTTTTTATTTGAAATGGAAATATGAAAAATTGAAACCAAAGGGTATAGTGACGTCACTAAAATGGTCGCCATCTTAAAATAGTGCAAAGTATTGAAATCAAAAGTAGTCTATATGTTAACCAGGTAAATCAACTACTTCCATGTAAAATTCATGTAAGTCGTACCAGTGGTTCTTGCGGGATTGAGTAATACACAGACACACACCATCTCATTTTTAGCTTCGCTTCGCTCGCGTCATAGTCGTGTCATATTGTTATTGAATGACATGCAGGTTTAACCCCCTTAACACCCCTTTAGAACCAGAATATCCAAAAATCCCTCCTTAGTAGACTTTTTCGACACACAACAAACATATCCCCTTCTTCTAACTTTAATAGTTTTGATTGGTCGAAGAGAGTGAACATCCAAAAATCCTTCCTTAGTGGACGTTTTGCTTCCAGAATTTCACCCTTCCCCATTGGATTTATGTAAAAAAAACGGTCGAACACCTACTTATTTTAATTATTTATTCATTTATTTATTTTTAAGCTGATTGAAACTCGGAGAAAATCAAACTCCTCGCCTATGTCGTTAAAGAGATACACGCTCCGTTAGGACTCTTTCAACCCCCACTATTCATCCCTTTCACCTCATAATATACACCTCATCGAAAAACCATTAGACATATGTCAGCTTATTTTTAATGATTAGTAGGCTATATATGCCAAGTATCACATCCCCAAATGAAACCACTCGTGAGATATTGTTATTCAATGAAATGCACGTTTACCCCCTTAACACATCTTTAGAACCTGAATATCCAAAACTCTTTCCTTAGTGAACGTTTTCCTCATACAAAGAACTTATCCCCAAAATTGCATGTTTCTAACTTCAATAATTTTGGCTGGGCGATGATGAGTGAGTGAGTCAGTCAGGATATTTTCTTTCATTTATTTTTGAGAATTTCACCCCTGCCCATGAACCCCTTAAATTGGATTTATGAAAAAAAACGGTCGAACACCTATTTACTTATTTAAAGTTGTTTCTCCCCTGAGTTTGATGAGTGAGTAAGTGATTCAATCAGTTAGGACACTTTCTTTCCTGTTTTTCCCCCCGAATTTCACTCCTCCCCATGGGCCCCTTAAATTGGATTTATGAAGAAATGGTCGAACACCTATTTACTTATTTTTAAGCTGCCTTTCCCGCTGAATTTCAAACTTATCGCCTATGTTGAATAAGAGATACAGTACACGCTCCGTTAAGAATCCTTCAACCCCCAATTTTCTCCCCTTTCACCTCATAATATACACCATATCGATAAACCTTTTGACATATGTCTGCTTATTTTGAATGCTTAGTTTATTATGCCGAATATCACATCCTCAAATGAAACAACTCGTGAGATATTTTTAATCAATGAAATGTAAGTTTAACCCCCTTAACACCCCTTCAGAACATGAATATCCAAAAAACCATCCTTAGAGGACTTTTTCGACATACAACGAACATATCCCCAAAATTTCAAGTTTCTAACTGCAATAGGTTTGCTGGGGGATGATGAGTGAATATCCAAAAATCCTTCCTTAGTGGACTTCTTTCCCCAGAATTTCATCTCTCCCCATGAGGCCCTTAAATTGGATTTATGAAAAAACGATCGAAGACCTATTTACTACTTTTTCAATCTAATTTTTCTCCCTGAGATTCTTACTTTTTGCCTCTGTCTTTTAAGAGATACTTGCTCCGTTAAGAATCCTTCAACACTCACTTTTCACACATACACCTCATAATATACACCACACCGAAAAACCCTCAGACATGTGTGTTCTTATTCTTAATGATGAGTTTATATGCCTTGTATCCCATCCCAAAGGAAACCAATCGGTAGATATTGTTATTAAATTAAATGCAAGTCTACCCCCTTAACACCCCTTTAGAACCTGAATATCCAAAATTCCTTCCTTAGTGGACGGTTTCGACATACAACGAACATAGCCCCTTAATGTCATGTTTCTAACTTCAATAATTTTGGCTGGGGGATGATGAGTGAGTGAGTAAGTCAGGACATTTTCTTTCAATTATTTTTCAGAATTTCACCCCTCTCATGAACACCTTAAATTGGATTTATGAAAAAAACAGTCGAACACCTATTTACTTATTTTTGAGCTGTTCTTCCCCCCTGAGTTTGATGAGTGAGTGAGTTAGGACACTTTCTTTCCTGTTTATTCCCCCAGAATTTCACCCCTCTCCAAGGGCCCCTTAAATTGGATTTATGAAAAAACGGTCGAACACCTATTTACTTATATTCTAAGCTGTCTTTTCCCGACGAATTTCAAACTTCTCGCCTATGTCGTTTAAGAGATACACGCTCTGTTATGAATCCCTCAACCCCCAATTTTCACCCCTTTCACTTCATAATATACACCACATCGATAAACCTTTAGACATTTGTCTGATTATTTTAATGATTAGTTATATACCTGATCACTTTCGTGATACTTTCAATGTTTAGCTTGGCCCATTTGTCGGTCAAATTTTGTTTCTTGTTACCGAGATCCCCGAATGGTAATTATTTCTTTGTAAATGTATTAATTGCTTAAACCATATGCATAATCTTGTTATCAATCACCTATTCATAGATATTATAGTTCTCACCTTGAGTGTTCCAGTCGCTACCTCAAGCGTCCTCACTCCCGACATACAGGGCATCTACTGGTTGATCTGCTGTCTGCTGAGCAGGGTCGACTGACGTCACCCTGACTTTCGTTCGACCAATGGCAGGTCTTTGTCTGGTCGGGCAATCTCCAGCTTCGAGATTGTTCCATGATCACTATTTAAGACGCCACTTGCTGGCGTTCTTCACCACTTCTGATCAATCATCACTTCTGATCACTTCAACCTGCTGGTCACCGCTACTGCATCTCATGACACCATCGCTAGTCTCTACGCTACCTAGCAGTTACGTCACGAGATCTGCACCCTGACGTATTGCTCAAGATGGCAAGAATAATTGCCAACCGTCGTACTCTTCAAGCCGTACCTTAGATGGGGTACTTTGATTCGTCTTTCGAAGTAGCTGCAGTCCTTTCGGCCGCCAACGAATTTCCAAAATGCTACTGAATCACCACTTGGACGCTATAAGTGTCATTCCTTCGCAAGAGAAGAAGAGAGAGCTGACCTTTTTTTTATCAATTGTGTACTTATCTCTAGGCCATGTACGCCTCCTTCAGAAGAAACTGTGAGGACTTCTTAATCAACGCTTATGCTAGCTGGAACTTTTAAGGAGCTGGCTCTTCAACCCTTTGAGAAGATAAGTTCAATTTTATGAAGAATTTAAATCATACTAGTTATCTTACACTCTTAATCATTTTTATGGTTCTTTTTTTATAAGGTGCATTTTTTATGTTAAGCTCAACTTCTCTCGAATTAAGCAAGCTTGTTTCATTGGCATTTCCTTAGTCTGGGTTTCTGTCATCAGGCCCTCACACTATGTTCCATTTATAATTATTCATTTCTGTGATAAGCACTTAAGTGCAATTTCTTCTTTCTTTCTTTCTTCCAAATTTGGCCGCCTGTGGACCGCATGGAACCTAAGGCTTTCTGGTTAATCTCCTCTTCTCTTCCCAAAACCTCTTCATTCGTTCACTTCTGATCTTTCACTCCTCCTAGGATATTACCAGTTTGGCTCTAATTTTAGGTGTTTTCTCCTCGAATATCTTGATGTTGTCAATTCGGTTTCTGAACTCTTTTCTGTTGTGGATCACATCCACTGAGAGTCCACTATCCTTGGCGTCTCTTTTAACCTCTTCTACCCACTTAGTTGTAGCCTTCAGCTCTGTAATATACTTGAATATCCTCTTAGTCAGTCGGTTCTCATCCATTCTCACCAAATGTCCGTAGAATTTCAACCTTCGCTTCCGCATTGTGACAGTAATTTTTTCAGTATGTTTATAGAGGTCATCATTCCTTCTGTTCTTCCATGTCCCGTCAGCAGTTTTCTGTGGTCCTAAAATTTTCCGCAAAATTTTCCTCTCCTTTTTTTCCAGTTCCTGAAGATCCCCTTTTTTATTCAGTGTCAAGCACTCCGAGGCGTACAGACCCTCTGGCTTTACTACTGTGCTATAGTGTCTGAGTTTTGCCTTGTAGGATATTGCTCGTTTGTTGTATCTGTTCTGGGTTAACCTATAAGCCAAATCCAATTTTCTAGCTCTTGCCCTATTTGCTTCTTTATCTAGCCCATTTGGTTCTATCCATTCACCTAGATATTTAAACTTCTCAGTTCTTTTGACAGTCCCATGTTTCACTTTTATGTGTCTCTCTCCAAGGTGTCTGTACTCCATGTATTCTGTCTTTTCATAGGAGACTTTAAGACCCGTTTTCTCAGCGATTTCGTGCAGAGTATCCAGCATTTTTTGGGCATCATCTCGGCTTTGGGCTAAGAGGGCAAGATCATCAGCAAAAGCCAAACATTTAATTTCCAGGTTCTGTCCTTTCCTTCCCAGATGTATCCCCCTTACTCCTTTCATGTCCAAAGCTTCCTCCCAGGTTCTCATGATTTTCTCCAGAACAATGTTGAAGAGGATAGGTGATAAGCCATCTCCTTGTCTGACCCCTGTTTTTATTTCAAAAGGATCAGAGATTTCTCCGAAGAACTTCACTTTTGACATGGTATCCGTTAGAGTTTGTTTGATTATTTCTCTCGTCTTCCTGCAATTTGTTTATTGGTTATAAATTTATTATTAGAAATACAAATTGTTAATGTGTGGTTACCTACAATGGGTTTCTAGTGATGTATTTCATGCCCACTACCCCGCACCGCTTCAGTCTAATTTTCTTGACCAATTGTAGTTATTTTGTCCAGGCTCTCGCCTGATGCGTTCTCCCGTATGGGGAAGTTTTAGGGCAGAACTTTTCTCCAATACCGAATATCACATCCCCAAAGAAACAACTCATGAGATATCGTTATTCAATGAAATGCACGTTTACCCCCTTAACACCTCTTCAAAACCCGAATAACAAAAATCATTCATTAGTTGACGTTTTCGACATACAGCGAACATATTCCCAAAATTTCATGTTTCTAACTTTAATAGTTTTCGCTGGGCGTGATGAGTGAGTGAGTCAGACAGGACATTTTCTTTCAATTATTTTTACCAGAATCTCACCCATCCCCATGGGCCCCTTAAATTGGATTGATGAAAAAACGCTTGAACACCTATTAACTTATTTTTAAGCTGTCTTTTTCCCCTGAGTTTGATGAGTGAGTGAGTTATTCAGTCAGTTAGGACACTTTCTCTCCTTTCCCTCCCCCAGAATTTCACCCCGCCCCATTGGCTCATTAAATTAATTTATGAAAAAAACGGTGGAACACCGATTTACTTATTTTTTAAGCTGATTTTTTTTCGCTGAGTTTCAAATTTCTCGCCTATGTCGTTTAGGAGATAGGCCTACACGCTTCGTTAGGAATCCTTCAACCCCCAATTTTCACCCCTTTCACCTCATAGTAATACACCACATCGAAAAACCCTTAGACACATGTCTGCTTATTTTTAATGATTAGTTTAAATGCCGAGTATCACATCCACACATGAAACCACTCGTGAGATATTGTTATTCAATGAAATGCAGGTTTAACCCCCTTAAGACCCCTTTAGAATCTGAATATTCAAAAATCCTCCCTTAGTGTATGGTTTTGACATACAACGAACATATCCCGAAAATGACTTGTTTCCAACTTCAATATTTTTGGCTGGGCGATGATGGGTGAGTGAGTCAGGACATTTTCTTTCATTTTTTCTTCAGAATTTTACCCCTCCCGATGAACCCCTTAAATTTGATTTATCAAAAATCTGTCGAACTCACTTATACTTATTTTTAAGCAGTTTTTCCCCCTGAGTTTGAAGAGCGAGTGAGTCAATCGGTTAGGACACTTTCTTTCCTGTTCTTTTTACCCAGAATTTCACCCCTCCCCATGGGCCCCTTAAATTGGATTTATGAAAAAACGGTCAAACACCTATTTACTTATTTTTTGCTGTTTTTTTCCGCTGAGTTTCAAACTCCTCGCCTATGTCGTTTAAGAGATACAGGTTCCGTTAGGAATCTTTCAACCCCCACTTTTCTCCCCTTACACCTCATAATATACACCACATCGAAAAACACTCAGACCCGTGTCTTCTTATTTTTAATGATGAGTTTATATGCCGAGTATCAAATCCCCCAATGAAACCAATCGGGAGATATTGCTATTCAATGAAATGCAGGTCTACCCCCTTAACACCCCTTTAGAACCTGAATACCCAAAAATACTTTCTTAGTGGGCGTGTGCGGTCCTTGAGGAAGCTGCATACCAAATTTTATTCCAATCCCTTGGGTTGTTTCTGAGATTTCGTGATGAATGTGTGAGTGAGTGTGTGAGTGGTATTTGACAAATATCTAGTAGATAGTGTCAAGTCTTTGTTATGCTATACTCGGTTGTCAGTGCTTTGTGAGCAGTTGAGTAACTAACGGGATTTCAAGTAAAGATCCTCATTTTCTATACTGGTAGTGCAGAGCGCAAATGGCATCCAGTCGGCCGTGTCTCGACTTGAGCTATGTTGCCATGGAAACTATCTGCCTTGCCATTCCTTCATGAGTATATTTTATGATTTTATTAACCTGTGCTTGAGTGCAAAAGTGCCGAAATCAGAATAATGAGAAAGTCTATCGAAAATTCATGTAGCCAGCGGTTCCTTCTGGGTCCTAAACTATGTGTATGCAAAATTTGGTTGAGATTGGTAAAACGGTGTAGATTTGTATACGGAACCAACTCACCCACCCACCCACCCACCCACCCACATACATACATACATACAGACTTTCACTTTTATATATAAGATAACTATATATAGTACAGGGTGCTTCAAAAAATGTATACACACTTTAAACTATCGTAGTTTTCCCGCTCTACAAGGCTAATGTTATATTTCTTCGCCAGGTGGCAGCATAATCGTCCCTATATGTTATATTGTCAGTTGGAATTTGTAATATCAACATGGCGGACGTACGTTTGAGTTTTGAAAAACGTAAGCAGGTTATTAAGTGGTACTGGAAGTTTGAGAATGTAAATGAAGTTCAAAGACAGTGGAGAAGGGAGTATGATACATAACCACCTTCAAGATTAACAATTACACGCATACGAGACAAATTCGAAGTTCATGGAACAGTGTGTGATGTGCATAAAGGTCATTCATGTCGATCTCGAACAGCTACAAGTGATGACTCATCAACGGTAGTCTTGGAACTGTTTCAACGCTCTCCTAACAAATCTTCAAGGCAAGGGGCACGTGAAAGTGATGTAAGTGCTAGCAGCGTGCTACGCATTCTGAAGAGAGGCAAGTATCGTGTTTACATTCCAAGGCTGGTGCAACAGCTAAGTGACGACGATCCAGATCGAAGGTTGCAATTTTGTGAATGGGTTCAGGAGATGGTGATACGTGAACCGGGATTGATGGGTAGCATCATTTGGTCGGATGAAGCCCAATTCAAACTTAATGGAACTGTCAATAGGCACAATTGTGTTTACTGGGGTGAAGAAAATCCTCACATTACAATTGAAAAAGCTGTAAATTTGCCTGGTGTAAATGTGTGGTGCGGTTTGTCTTCAAGGGGACTCATTGGACCTTTTCGATTTGAAGGCACTGTAACTGGTATAACTTACCTAACAATGCTTGCTGATTCCATATTTCCTGCCATTCGTGCATTATACGGTAATGATAATTTTTATTTTCAACAAGATGGTGCCCCGCCGCACTATCACAGGGACGCACGAGCTTACCTGGATCAAAATTTGCCGGGCCAGTGGATAGGACGCAGGGGGCCAATCGAGTTTCCAGCACGCTCTCCAGACCTTACACCACTGGATTTCTTCTTATGGGGCACAGTAAAAGATGAGGTGTACAAACGTAAACCACGTAACCTAGACATTCTTTGGAATGAAATTCAAGCCGTGTGTAGAGACATCTCATTGGACGTTTTGATACGATGTACAGAATCAGTGGTGACTCGTACTCAGAATTGTATTGACGCTGCAGGTCGCCAATTTGAACAGTATTAACATTTGTTATTTATGTTTCATTTACATTGGACTTTCAGCTTTCTAATTTCCTGAAATTTAACTTTGTAGAACGGTAAATAAATTTTCTATGGAAGTTCAAAGTGTGTATACATTTTTTGAAGCACCCTGTATATATAACAATAAACAATAATGAGGAGTGTCTTTGCAGATCCATGATCTGTCACAAAGTATGTAAAATTTGGTGCCATTAAGTGAAACGGTGCAGATTTGTGCAGGGAATGGAGTGGTCTGTACGAAACTTCAAGAGGACATTGTTACCCATAGGGTTCTAAAGGGTAAGTATACAAAATTTCATTCAAATCGGTGAAACATTGTAGATTTGTGCCAAAGGGCCTAAACGCAGGGAATGGAGTGGTCTGTCCGAAATTTCATACAGACAGTGTTACTCGTCGGTTTCCAATGGGGGAAGTATTTAAATTTAGGTTCAGATCGGTGAAACGGTGTAGATTTTTGCCAAAGGGCCTAAATGCAGGGAATGGAGTGGTCTGTCCGAAATTTTAAGTAGACAGTGTTACCCGCAGGGTATACGAATGCTGAGAGAATACTTCAGTTCATTTAATCCTTGAGCAACACTGAGAAATGGCTTCAAATACCATATCCTATCTCCGATTTACACATGCTAGTGCAACAATCACAATAACGCAGGTTATCACAAAAATTCTACACACACATCCATGTACACGGGGCAAAATGACCACGATGTCTAAGCCCCGCAAATGAAATAACAACTGTCTACACATGAGAACTGCATAATGGTGATAGGTGAATGTAGGAATGTATGCCACTATGTTTCTCTGACAGGATAGCATTATATCGGCCAGTTTTCCCATGTGTCCTTTAGCAAATTTTACCGGACTATCATGATATAGAGTAAATCGTTGTTGCCTAGTCACAACCTGTCCATCAATGGTGCGGCGTTGATTAGCATGATATAGTGTTTGTCGTTGTCGCCCAGCGACAATATGTCCTTCAAGTTATTAAGTCAGTGAAATGGTGTAAATTTGTGGTCTGTCCGAAATGTAAAGTGGACATAGTTCCCGCTGGGTTCCAAGGGGTAAGTATACAAAATTTGATGCAGATCGGTGAAACGGTGTAGATTTGTATAAATAACAGACAAACAAACAAACAAACATTGAGTTTTATATATATAGATTTTACTCTACTTCACTTTCCTTATGTTTACACATTCCTGTTACATTTATTTAATTCCCTTTACTTTCCTTCACCTTGCTTTACGTTTTTCTACGTCGCTCTACTTAACTTCTCTTTACTTTATTTTGCTTCTATTCACTTTATTTTAAAATATTACTTTTCTTTCCTGGAGGCCTACATTCGTTTCATGAACGGATGTCTCTGGTTGTGTCCTTAGCTGAGTATTATGTTGTCTAAATTTAAAAATTTCTGCATATATATTGAAGCTCTCCGTCTCAATGTCAGTGCTGATGATACAACACAATCTATAAGCATTTAAATTTTTCTGAACCAAACTTGCTAATTGGTACAAAGTGGAACAAAGTACGTTCTTAGAACGGATGTGTAGGTTATGCTCTATTCGTCTTCTACGGGTGTTCTTGTATATTATACTAATGAACATTTCCTTCTATTATCTCGCTATACACAACAATGATCGTAGTTTTCTCATTCTTGAGCCAACCGGTAGAGGTAGGGTGCCAGGAATAAACGCACACAGTTCTGAAGAGAATAGATCACCTCCACTCCAGGATGGAGACTCTCGGTGTGTTAACCTTCTACTAGGCCTGCAAGATTTTATAACGTCATTAGTCACAATGTTTTTGGTTGATCCATGCTATTGCCCGATACCTAACATGGACAATTGTTGTCTTGAAGGCAATCTGTTATAATCATATGTACAGAAGCAATTAAATCCAAATTCGACTCAAAATAAAATAATATATCTGCAAACTATAATTAGAGGTCAAACCTATTTTTCAATAAACCAGGATAACTTGCAATATTTCCACTAACAGCCAGGATTAGACATTCATCAACCTGTTTTCTTATGTGTTCGCTGAAGGGTGTGTTATTCTGAAATATCCGGCTGGGAAAATGATTTCTAGGTCTTGATGATCAGTAAAATTCACTCCGAACTTCAAACAACTTACTTGGACAATCCTGAATTATCTTGTGGTATACATTTTATAAACAGCTATCTGCGAAAGAGGAAGAGCATAGGGAATTCCTATCACAACACGGACACCCCAAAATACTTTTAAAATATGCCACTGTTATTTCATCATTGGTATATTCATGTATTAACATGAACCATATCCTTGGTTCTGTCCACATCTGGTAGCTGTGACAATGTGTTACATGAGTTGCCGCACTAACAGCCCCTAAGTAGACATCTGCTGGCTTTTTCCACACCGGGAGTTCTTATCAGAATTCACTTCTGTAACGCACGGAGAAGATGTGCAAGATGAATAGAAACGGAAGTAAATTTGTTGGCTAAATAAAAAATCTTAACAAAGCTTTTTTCCAGTCGTAATCAATGTAGCTTTTACACCGTAAGATTTTACTTGTATACAAATGTACGGCTGTTTCATTCTGTTAATTTCTGGGCCACACTTAGGCCTAAAAGGTTTAGTGAGAATACTTTCACATGAGTTCGTATATCGAACAACACCAGTAGTTTCACTAGCCCATAGTTTTGACGTTAACAGGGCATAGCCCATCACCTATGTAAATGGCTGTTAGATAATCACAGAGAGCTCTTAGGTTTTCACTATTATACATCTACGAATGGAGATGATAATCTCCGATGACAGTGATGTCCAGGTTAGTGCCTGATTGGAAGGAATCAGTGGATATACAATTAGTAGTATTATTCCTTTTCGAAGAGGAAGTAATCAGTACATTTACAATTACTGTTGCGTAGGGAGTCAGGAATAAAATTGGCTGCGGGCGGGAATCGAGAGTAACCTGGTGGTTCAAATTCTCACGATGATAGCAGCCATCCTGAGCGTGGTCTTTCCCCGGTATTTCCACACTCCCCCCGGGCGAATGTTGAGATGGTATGTTAAAATCCCGAGGCCCCTACCCTAACTTCTAATGCCATCAATTACGGTGATACTCTACCTGTGTTTATGTGGTAACTGATGAATCAGATGAATCCAACACACACGAAAGTACATGTGGATAATGACCAAGATGTACCTAGCCCCTGAAATGAATTAAGAACAACAACAAGAACAATTGTATGGTTGTCTCTCACAAAGAGTCAGTTTTCGGGTTCACGAACTAGCAGTAACAATAGGGAATACTGTACCTTCTCGTCGTCAAACAAATGAGCGAGACGCAGCGCAGACGGTTTACGATGCCGGTGCGTGCCCGACGACGCCAGCCAACTCGAACCAAGACGTCCCCTGAGAGAAGAACGGCCAGATCACGTTCCCAACGCCTCGTAAAGCGTAGCGCTTTCCGTCCGCTCGTCCCAAGTGGCTGCGAAACGGCGCCTTCTTACCTCCTATCCAGTATAACATTCTCCAGATATTTGTTCCTGCTTCGACTTGTTACGATTTTTCAATTTACTCTAAACCAGAACTATGCTCCTTAGATCACTGTGAATCTGCCCAGGAGGTGGATTCCAAACTGAAACAATTCGAATTCCTTGCCTTTTTGGTAACGAGAAAAACTGGTATCATAGGTAAGGTAATCGGTGCTTAAGAAATTATTGGTAAGTACCCGAGTGACGGAGTCGTGAAATCTCTTAACTGGAGGATTTCAAAAGTAAATATGCCATTTTATTAACTATATCAAGAATAATTTGAACAAAATGTTAAACGTGCTCCTTTTTATTCTCATGGCTGTATTACATCATAATCCGGAGCATCCTACTGTGCTTAATGCCGTCAGAAACTTATTACGATCCATGCAGCTGTTCATTGCTATTAAAAGAATCTCAAATTCCATAGCCAACCTGATATTATAAATATATCAATAAAACTGAGCATGAAATCCTGGTAGGTGGTTTTGTAATGAGTAACAACGTGTGATCAGTAAACATGCAGGTGTGAGAGGAGCGCAGTTATACCAGGTATGGTATTGTTATCGAAATAGAGTACTCTAATTGGCTGATTATAATCAAATATTTACATGTCATTGGTCCAAATTGGAAGTGTGACGTATAGGTAGAATAATCGAATAAATCAAGCTGTTTGGATGCACTCAAACCGGTTTTGATATTACATTATTTACCCTTAGGCTACTGTACGTATGTGATTTTAGGTAGATTTCTTTAGAAAGCTAACTATTGCAATGGGTCCCATGTTTCGACTTCCGGAAAATTTCGACATATCTTCGCGTTGCACATCCCCCAGACCCCAAAACCACCGTCAGTTCAAAAGTGTATATATAATTTATGTATATATGTATCTATCTATATATATATATATATATATATCTGTTTCTTGTGGACACGATAACTGCCGTAATTTTGCACCAATCACTTTGAATTTTTTACATAATATGTATCCCTTTAAAATCTCGGTCGAGTTCGTTAATGGGCAAAATCGGTCAAAGGGGGTAAAATTGGGGGGCTTTTTTCGAAAAAGTGAAATATCGCTATAACTCTCTTAATACATGAAATATCGAATCCCTTCAAAGTTCATAATATGTGTCGGATAAGTGCCAAAAATGTATGTCAAATAAGTTTTTTGATAGCACCAACCATTGACCAAAGGGGTGGGAAAAAGTGGGTTTTTCGGGAAACATTAATCATATCTCTGTTAATAGGCACAATATCAAAACCGCACAAAATGGACAATATTCCTCCAATAATTACCTAAAACTTTTGTCTGAAAGAATTTTTGATATGACCCACCATTACGCCACGGGGTGAACAAAATGATTTAAATTATAAGAAAAAGCCAAGTGCCAAGAGAGGTTACCATGACAACTTTACTTTTAATTGATAAGGGATGACCATCAGCAGTTGCTATGACAACGCCATTGCACGAGATCACATTCAGTTTTCATATGTCAGTGGGAAGCGACTTCGGTATCGGAACTGGTAGCATGCTGAACTTCTATGCCCAAGGTCGCGGGTTCAAACCCGGCTGAAGTCGTCGGATTTACTAAGAGCGCTAAAAAACCTGAGTTTGCTTTCCTTCGGAGGGGAAGTTCCAACGTTCGTTGCGAGTTGCTGATTGAGGTGGCATCTAGTAGCCAAGTTCACAGCTAGGCGTCGTTGACGGCAGTATTTTAGGTAGATTTCATTAGAAAGCTAACTATTGCAATGGGTACCATGTTTCGATTTCCGGAAAATTTCGACATATCTTCGCGTTTCACATCCCCCAGACCCCAAAACCACCGTCAGTTCAAAAGTTTATATATAATTTATGTAATATATTGAACCCATGTGCCATAGGGTCCAAGGAGGTCGAATCCATGTATTTGGGAAAGAAATGAAAGAAACGTTCAGTTTCTAATGTAACATAGAGAAAGATCAAGCCAGGATTCTAGCCTAACATTGTGCAAGCAGCGCGAGCCAGGTGTTCGAGAGATGTGATCACCCCTCTTGACATTCAGAAGGAGCTGGTCATGAGTATTAATAACCGAGTGGAAAATTCCGACTGTTAGACAAGGAAGCCTGACTCGGAAATCGAGCTGAGCTTGCTTAAAAACGACAACACCGCTTATGCGCCAGAAGAGGAATAATTAAATTTAACCCGTTTACGAGTATAAAAATAAGTAAACAATTACAGTACGGTGAATCATTTCGAATTAGAGATTTTTGTGTAAAGAAAAACCCTTTAATAATTGCACAGGAGAAAACTGCAAACGCAAGTAGACGTCATAGGGGATTTCCCAAGGCCTGTGGAGAGGGGAGAATGCAAATGAACAGCAACACCCACACAGTTGAGGACGAGAAATTAATTAATATCTCCGAATTGCACGATCGATTCTTATGCGCAATGAGATTATTTAACATTGAGAAGACGAGCTTTTTGAAGGTATAATTTTTATAATGGTGCAACCATTATTTTAAAAGTTGGGCACGGAAAGGGCTAGAGTCTTATCTTTTTGTAGCGAAAGAGTATAAAGCTCCTGGCATCACCAAGCCAAACATGCAGTTATTCTGACAGCCCGTGAGGGGGTGTTACTACGCATCAGTACAAGCAGTTCCAAACAGCCCGAGGGGGCGTTGCTACGCATCAGTATTCAGACAGCCGTGTGGGGTGTTACTCTGTTTCACACCGAAGACAGTTTACCAGTACTCCTTGAGGGGAGAAACGCTGTATTACACCGCAGAATTAATATCTGATAGCCATAGGCGTCGCAGTATTAACAACTTGCGTGCCTCCATAAGGAGTTGTAAAGAAGAAATATTAAAGTATCGCCGTGTTGAAAAATTAGGAAAATCCTAGTTACAGGATTTAGGTCCGACAGTACACAAGTTTACAGTGAAAGGTTCGTAAAATATAGTCAGAGCAGGCTGCGAACGTTGGACTTAAGGCGATAGGTCTTTAAATAAACGACCGAAAAATCATAACGTACGGAAGTATCGTAATAGAAAGATAAACAGTTATCTAATTTAAAGAACCCAAATAGGGAAAAACAGAGTAAGGTTCGCAACGTATTTCAGAAAAGTAGGAGTGCGAGAACCGAATAAACAAAGAAGAACGGAGACTATAGACATTATCTCCAGAAAGTAGACGAACTATTCTAAAGCACTAGACTCGAGAAGTACTAGCTGCTATAAAATAAATCCATCGATCATCGATAGGTTATCGAGGGGACCTCGATCCGAACAGACTTTCATTAGGATCGATAAACTAGATCTAAAAAAAGAAGCCGTTCAAGCTAGAGAAATAGCCGGTCATCCAGAATAGGATTCGAAGAATTAGGATTCCAGGGAAAAGTAGATGTTTCGAGACTTTCGTATTCTGCAGGATAGGAAGCCGACATTGAATAAATTTCACCCTTGGAAACGGGAGATTAAGAGGTCACGTGTGAGAGGCTAGGAAAATACGGCCTAGTGATCAAAAATTGTGAAGTGTAAATCTATCAAGATTGTGTGTTAAAATAATATTTTTTAGTGTTTATTGTGTGTTCTAAATGGATACACCAGTGTATTAAAAATGTTGTCAATGTTAAGTGTATTGAATATGTGTCAAGAAGTATTTGTACATGAGATGAATTTCTACAATATGGAGTAAGTTTCAAAGTGGGCCAAAATGAAACACCGCACAAGGATAAAGGTCATGAGACGACCTTAAAAACATGTGAGTAATGAATTTCATTATATTTTGGTGTCAGGAAATGATTGTGTACAAATTCACCGGAGTTTTTGAGTAAAAGGGATGTGTTTAAATAAATAAATACTGAATAAACAAGAACGCGGTCTGAACAATAATAGAAATTTGAGAAACTATAAATAATTATGTAAAAGAATAAATCCAGTAGATGAAATATATGAATAAAATGTCAGTGTATTTGACGAATGTCATAAGAGCAAGCGAAATATTAATAATTATCATGAAAGATATTTAAATAAAAGTAAATTTGGGTTATATGAAAGAAATAGCTTTTGAGCTTGTGTAAAGAATGAAGATATGAAATAATAATAATAATAATAACCAAGTAAGGAAATATTAAATAAAGGTCAAATTAATTGATGTGAACATAAGAGCTTTAGAGCCTTAATAAAAAGTATAGACATGATGTTCAAATGCATGTTCTTAAAAAGAGAGAAAGTTATTGTCAAAGGAAAAGAATAATATATAAATTGAGATGTGTATCAATTGTTAATATGATATTATCAGTTCTTTGGATGACGCTAGGCTTAAAAATAAAGTATAGCGCAAAGGAGCGCAATTAAAATAAAATGTCACGCTAGGAACGCGTAAAAGTTAATGTACTTGGTAAATTACTTATGAGAGGTAGTTGATTGTAGCGAATTGAAAATTGGTATAAGTCCTCTATTTGTGACGTAGTATCACGAGGCCATTGTGTATGTTGTATTTGAAAGGGAGCAAATGTATGGTATTGAGCGTAGGTCTTATAAGCTATAGGCTGGCCCTAAATCGCATTTTGTATAGTCCTCTATATGGGAATGGTTCCCGAGGCATGTGAAGAGATTCGAACTCAGAATCTTCTTATTGTGAAAGCCCCTTTATTATTCGTCGTAGAATGTGTAATTACTCTTCCCCAATCAACGAGGACCTTTCATAATTAATAAATACCAAGATTACGAATGTGGTTTATGAGCCCAATAATACTGTTGAATTTAAACGAGGAGTAGAATGCCAGGTCTCCCCAAAGAATTGAGAATGAACGAAAAGCTGTTTGTAAAAGCATTAAAGAGAGCTCTAGCTTAGGCTAGACGGGAGGGTTCCCGCATAGTCATAAATAACTCTCAAGTTTCACGGTCAGACCCTCGGAGTAGGAGGGGTGTCTGAAGGCCTTCTTGTAAGGAGTAATGAATACACCAGGAGTGTTTAAAGTTGTTAACGACCCGGGCGTTGAACCGAGGTCCTTGTAGATTGATATTTCCGCTTGCCTGTTCAGATCGTGGTTTTTTTTTAAGTGATAATGGTCTTATAAGACATATGAGATAAATAACAATCCCTATTGTAATGTTGTATGGAAGTAGGATTCCATGAGTTAATTGAAGGCAACTAGGTTCCGGGAGTGACCATAGTTTTTTGACTGTGTCAAATATCTTCATACTCTGGAGTACACAAGTAATTTCCTGATTACCTTAATGTATTTGTAAAACTAGAGAGAGATGATAAAAGCTGAAAACATGTGGAAATGCCCAAATATTGAGTTAGATAATTAACATGTAATTTTAAATGTAATTATACATTTGTTTGATGATTAAGAAAATATAAAAAAGTAGTATTTGAGGAGTACAAAGAATGACACCATTATTATAGAAAGCATTGAGCCAAAAGAGCTCGGAGTTATATGAAACTAACAGTTGATGCTTTATGGAAGTAAAAATAATTAGTAATTGTTGGTTTATATGGAAACCAGATGTTTTAATACAATATTTGTTTTATTCTTAGGTTATTCCTTGTTCATTTGGAACAAGTAGATGATTATGGGTCAGTAATTTAATTGTTTAATTGTTTGTAGCGCCATAATTTTGATTAATTAAATGTGTTCAAATAGGAGTTGATTTTGTTGTTATTTTGCAAGTGTATCCTCTATTTAATCCAAAATATGTGAGTCACAGAGTGGGTGAACTTACTGCTACCCCGAAAATCCCGAATTGAGCTACGCTGGTATACTGTGATTTGCATATTTCTAGCTAAAAGGGCACATGGGGGGCATATAAATAATGTGCTGGATTAATAACTAGAGGAACACTTAAGTCGGCCATATCATGTAAATTAAAGTAATGATAGGAATAGCTACAACGTAAAATATTAACTGACCGCATGGGTCCCTGCAAACTCATACCGAGCAGACCTGAATTATATAAACAACCCCCCTAGCAACTCTATCTTGGCGCCCAGTACGCAGGGGTGAGTTTTCCTAGGGAAAACCCGAGTTTTTCTCGAAAAATCAAAATTTTCATTTTTTGAAAAAAATGGTTTTTCGAAATTTTGAATTTTAAATACTTCCATAAAGGTTTATGAAATTGAATAAAAGTATCAAAAGGGTACGTTGTAGTAAACACCCGTACCAAAGTAAATTTTTAAAGAAATTGGGACACAATGATTCAGAGTATCATCTCTCAAGCATGTACTAGTGTGGTGGCATGAGTGGCCCACTGTATTCTCATAAGATGGCATTGAGTGAAGAAGTGCAACGGCTCTTGGAGGCCATAAACAATAAGTTGGATAGCCAACAGACTGAAAATAAAGAAGAGTTCAAATCCCTAAATGAGAGTTTGAATAAGTTGGATAGCCAACAGGCTGAAAATAAAGAAGGGTTAGGATCCATAACTGAAAGTTTAGAGACACTAAAAATTAAAAGTGATAATATGGGAACTAAATTATTAGATATCGAAGCTAAAAGTGATAACATGGGAATTAAATTAGAAGCTATCGAGGATAACTGTATAAAAATGAACGATGAAGTGAAGGCTGAAATTGAGGGAATAAAAAGGGGGTCAAATGGACTCAGAGAGGTTTTAGAAGAAACGATGAATACCAAATTTCAAGATTTTGACACTAAGTTTGGGGACAAGTTAACTGAGTTAAAAGGGGAAATCGCAAGTGAGATTAAAAAGGAAAATGAAGAATTTCATTCAGGATTGCAAGCCCAATTAGATACTATGAACACAAATATGGTAGATTCCCAAACTAGGTGTCAAGAGAATTTTGAAAATTTGGAAACTAAATTGAGTAACATGGAAGGAACGTGCAAAAAGAATGTAGATGCGTGTAAAGATGAACTTGTAACCCAGATCCAAGGTGTGCAGAAAGAATTGAAAGCTCAGATAGAATCTAACAAGAATATTTGTGAACGTTCCCGGGATGAGATAAGAGAAAGTTTTAAGAAATTAGGAGAAGAATTTAAAGGGGTAAAGGACAAAGTAGGAAATCTTGAGGGAAAAATCGATGAAGTTCAAACCGAAGTAACTGAGATGAAAAATCAAAATCAAAAGGATGTTCAGGGTATGAAAGATCAGATTGATCATTTTACCGGGCAGGTAGATGAGAACCTGAAGAAGTACGAGGGGGAAATAGATAAAAGATTCGGTAGATACGAGAAGCATATCCAGAAAGAAAGAGAACAACGAAATAAAGAAAATAAGGAAAATACCCAGCAGATAGATGAAATAAGTAAGGGTATAAATGAGGTTAAGGAAAACGTGGAAACCTTAGAGGGGCAAGTAGAAAAAACAAATAATGAAGTGAAACTGATCAAAGATGAATTAACGGAAGTGTCTAAGAAGACGGAAGAAAAGTTGAAAGGGATTGGATTAGATATGGTCAAAGGACGAAAAGACGTGGAGAAGCAAATAAAGGAGATACGAGAGGGCCTGGAGACCATAGGTGACGTTAAGCCAGAAATTATCAATCAACAGGCCATGGTCATTAAAAAGAGGTAGAAGACCAACTAAATGAGTTCAGGGATAGTTACAGGGAGGAGAAATTCCAACTCAAAAAGGCAGAGGAAGATAGTAAAAGGAATCAAGAAAGAATTCAGAATGA
Organism: Meconema thalassinum; assembly: GCA_946902985.2. Lineage (NCBI taxonomy): Eukaryota > Metazoa > Arthropoda > Insecta > Orthoptera > Tettigoniidae > Meconema > Meconema thalassinum. The sequence continues at coordinate 655,858,477 of OX336390.1, forward strand.
ATTAAGATCCCTATTGGAGAGGACTGAACATAAGAATAGTCAAATGGAAATCCAACTCATGGCTAATGAAGAAAGTGCACGAAGGGAAAGGAAGTTAGAATTTGAGAATCAGGAGGAGTTTCCAAAGACATGATGGGTAGATTCCCGTGAACAAGGCACAGATACGGAGAGGGACTTAGGAGGGGAGAGCCCTTATAAGAACCCAGGATATCCGATGGCGATGTCAACCCCGTACATGAATCAGACAAATGGCCAGATAATAAATATTATTAAATCGAATGAGGACAGACCAGTAAAGTTTACGGGTAATAACATGTCTATTACTCCAAAATACTGGCTAAAGGAAGTTGCAGAGTATTTAAACGAAATGAAAGTTCCTCAGGATCGGAGACTGAGAGCTATTGAAAAGCTGTTGGCAGGTGATTGTCTCACCTGGTTCATAAGCTTCAGGTACACCTTTGATACGGTGGAAGGCTTTAGGGAAGCATTTTTAAAACGATATTGGGCAGCAGACGTCCAAGAGAATTTAAGGCTAGATCTGTACTCTAGGAAGTACAGCACAAATGCACCAACTAAATACTCGGATTTTTACACCGCTCAGTTATGTAAATTCCGCGAACTCGACATTGCTCCGGCAGAGAACGACCTGTGTGCCGCCATTGTAAGACAACTTCCGTATGAGATTCAGAGGCTGTTAATCTCCTCCAAAGCCAGAAGTGCTGTGGAAGTGGAGAGTGTATTACGTCAATTAGATATGACGACTTCGCACGTAACTCCTCGGCATCAAAGACAGACTGAGCAAGTACACATGGCCAGCAGTCAGGAAACCAGAGAAAAACCAGCGACCAGGAATCAGTCCACAAGCACGGATACTCAGGGACTGGGTCGAGAGTATGGGCACCAGGAGCCTAGAGGAATACAGCCATATTACAGAGGAGTATATCGAGGAAGAAATCCTAGGAATACGGGTTATAGGCAACAAGAGAGCCGACCCTATAACAATAACCATCAAAGGCAAGAAAACAGAAAGAAATGGGAGAATTATCCCAGAAGGAACGTAAGGCCAGAGGATAGGGATGATGAATATCGGGCCGAAATAGAAGAAAGATATCAGGAAAGTCTTCGTTATATGAACGAACGACCAGATGAACCTGATAGGCAAAAAGTCCATTGGAGTGAGGCAATCAAGAACCGGAAATCACCCGACCGACTTGACGGAGCTCAAAGCTTGGAACTACAAGCTCAATTAAAGAATGAGGGGAAAGGAAGCCCTCAGGATAAAAAACTCCAAATTTAAATTGTCAAAAGTGGAAACGTACCAGGAGCTGGGAGGAGGTAGAAATTGTGAATTGGATAACAAGACCAGATGAGCTAATTAACGAGGATGTGGAAGGAATCCCACCTGTTAAAAGAGAACTACCTATAATTATGCTTAGGATAGAAGGATTACTGGTCAGAGCATTAATTGATACCGGATCCACAATAAGTCTAATTACACAAACCCTTCTAAATGAACTTGAAACAAGGTGCCGAGTATTAAAAATCCCCACATCAAGTGTAAAGATTAAGGGGATTATCCCTGAAAAATCTTTAACATGTAAATTTCAGGTATATATCGATCTGATCATGGGTAACGCTGAAATTTCGCAGTGCTTTTTGCTGGTAAATCAATTACCGTATAATGTCATATTAGGTATTGATTTTATCCGTGAGAACAAGGTCATTATAGACCTAGCGCAAAACTGCATTAGAATTCAAAGAGAGGATGTGGATGAACAAAACATTAACCTACAGGAACAGGATGCGAAAATAGGAGAACAGGTATGGCATATGGAAGAAGTGATTGAGGAAGGTTATAAGGACCTAGAAAAGATATTTGAAGTCCTCAATATAGAACTCGAAGATGATTTGGAAACTGAGTTCGAGACCAACCTGTCAGGAAAAGTAGAGGAAGCTAAAGTTAACCTCGAAAATAAGGAACAGTTAAAGAAATTATTATTGAATTATAGGGACGTATTTGATTCCAAGCCAGGGAAGATTGAAAATTTTAAATACGCGTTCCAAGTCAATGATTGGGCACCGTTCAGACAAAAACCATACCCGGTTGCGGAAAAACATTACCACAAACGAAGAAAACACTGCAGGAGATGATGAATGCAGGTGTTATAGAAAAGATGGCGACACCATATGTTAGTCCATTAGTGATTGTGAGTAAACCGGATGGCTCAGTAAGGGTGTGTCTAGATGCCAGAAATTTAAATGCGAAAATCATACCAGAAAATGATTCGGCACCACCCATAAAAGAAATACTGAGGAAGTTCAAAGGCAAGAAAATTTTTACAAATATTGACATGACTTCTTCGTATCATCATCTCGAACTGGAAGAGAAAACCAGCTTGTTGACTGGATTTCAGTTCGACCAACAAACCTATTGTTTTAGGAGATGTCCGTTTGGATTGAAGACCGCAGGATCTGCATTCATAAGAGCGCTTGATCGAAACCTGTCAGAGGAAGTGAAAGAGTGCACTATCCGTTATGTGGATGATATTTTGCTTACCTCGGAGAATATTGAGGAACATTTAGGAAAATTGAAGAAACTCTTGGAAGATTTAGGGAAGGCTAATTTTAAAATAAATTTAAAGAAGTCAAATTTTTGTCAAAGACAAGTAACATTTTTAGGGCATGTGATTGACAAGGATGGTGTTAAACCAAATCCGTGCAAATTGGAATCGATAAGGGATTTTCCAAGGCCTTTGAAGGTGAAGAACGTTCGCCAGTTTTTGGGATTGATTGGATTCTTCTCAGGACATTGTCCATCATACACAAAAACTGTTGCACCACTACAGGACCTACTGAAGAAGGGGGGCAAGTGGAAATGGACGGAGGAAACAGAAAAAGCATTCGTGGAGGCAAGGAAATGCTCTTAAATTACGTGAAGCTAGGATATCCTGATTTTAATCAGAGATTTATCATTCAAACAGACGCATCCCAGATTGGAATAGGGGCAATGCTATATCAGGAAAACCCGGAAAACCCTGATAAGAAAAATTATCTAGCTTTCACAAGTCGGAAACTGAAACCACACGAGAAAAATTATACGATCAGCGAAATCGAGCTGTTAGCGATTCTGCACGCGTTGCAATATTGGCGAAAGATCGTATATGGGTTTCAGGTCATTCTAAGAACGGATCATAAAGCCTTAACCTTTTTGATGAAGACTGATTTATCCAGTCAAAGGTTAATGCGTTGGGCTTTATACATTCAACAGTTTGATGTCAAGATAGAATACTGCCCAGGAAAAGAAAATATAGTTCCAGACTACTTAAGTAGACAGCCAGAGTCCAAAGAAGAGGAAGTAATGGCTATTGATTTGGAAGACAGGGATCAGCGTACTCTTAATGAGTTAAGGAGCATTAGTCAACGGCAACGTGAGGATCCATGGATGAACATGCTCATATCTTTCCTTGAGGGAAGCTTGATAAGGGGAACACCAGCGTACACGGAAGCTAATAAGATAGCTCAAGACTACACGTTTTATAATGGATTATTATATAAGTTTGTGGACTCTGACCATACCAAATTAAGGATTGTTGTACCTGCAATTTTGCAGAGGAAAATAGTATGGTTAGCCCATAGATCGTTCGGACATATGGGAGTCGACAAAACAGTCTCGATGCTGAAATAAGCATTTGTATGGCCGAGACTGAGAGAAACTGTAAGGGACACGCTAAAGACATGTGATTTATGTCAAAGGATCAAACCTAATGCATTTCTGATGAGGCAAAAGCCTATACCATTGTTGCCCGAAAGGCCAGGTCAAATCATATCTATTGATAACTTCGGACCTTTGCCCAAGGCAAGAAGAGGAAATCGACACATAATGGTGGCTATGGATGTCTTCACTAAAATGGTTGTCCTTGCCCCCATACAGAAGACTAGTACCAAACAGGTGTTAAAACGACTCAAAGAAAAAGTGATACCGATTCCGGGAAAACCTGAGAATTTGTTGTCGGATCACGGCAGTTGTTTCACCAGTGTAGAGTTCAGACGAGAATTAGAAAGACTTGGAATACGTCAGATTTTGTCAAGTATTCGCCATCCTGAGGCAAATCCTGTAGAAAGAGTGATGAGGGAAACGGCCAAGTACTGTAGAATATACTGTGCCGAAGAAAATTGGAAGTGGATAGATATCTTGGATATTATCGAATTTTGTATAAATAATACAATCCATGAATCCACGGGAGAGATACCCATAACGTTACATAGGAATGAGCAACCAGAGAGACCTTGGAGTCTGGTAATTCCTAGGCCAGCAGACGCTCAGCCTGGAAGAGATGTACGTATTAGAAGAGCCTTTGAGCATCTAAAAGCTCAAGCCGACAGGAGGCAAAGAAGAAATAGACATAAGAGGTATCATCGACCATTATTAGCAGGAGAAATGGTGTTAGTAAAAAGACCAGCCATTTCGGATCCAGGGAACCGTGTGTACAAAAAGTACCAGAAAATGTACCACGGACCGTATCAAATAATCAGAGATTTGAGGAATAACGCATATAGAATTCGGCACTGTGAAACGAATCACGAAGTGACCATGAATTCAGCAAATTTGAAATTATATTACCCTCCCGAAGATTTCGATGAAGCAAATGAACAAGCCCTGGTTATGGAACAGTTTAGAGATGAATCCGCTTTTGACATAAACAAGAATAAGGAAGAAATAGAAAATAGAGCTCAAGCATTCGAGTGCGAATGCGAATTGGAGAAATTGTATTGGGAAATCAAAGAAATAATTGAGTTCGTTGAAGAAGAAAATTTCAATTTAAGAAAGGAGAATGATGAAATAAGGAAACGGGTAGGGATAGACCAAACCCGTAAGGAAGAATGAGGTTCTGGAGATTTTTAGTCCAGACAAATAAAGGAAAAAGAAAGGGTAGGGACAGAGCATACCCGACCTACACAATCACCGGATACGACTTTAAAGAAATAAAAAGAGACGGAAGGTACGGACAACGTTATGATGGCTTCGACGAATAAAGAAAGATAAGATTAATTGAAATAAATTTCCTCAAAATTTTGCGAAAATTTATTTACCTAAGGAGGGGAGAGATGAACCCATGTGCCATAGGGTCCAAGGAGGTCGAATCCATGTATTTGGGAAAGAAATGAAAGAAACGTACAGTTTCTAATGTAACATAGAGAAAGATCAAGCCAGGATTCTAGCCTAACATTGTGCAAGCAGCGCGAGCCAGGTGTTCGAGAGATGAGATCACCCCTCTTGACATTCAGAAGGAGCTGGTCATGAGTATTAATAACCGAGTGGAAAATTCCGACTGTTAGACAAGGAAGCCTGACTCGGAAATCGAGCTGAGCTTGCTTAAAAACGACAACACCGCTTATGCGCCAGAAGAGGAATAATTAAATTTAACCCGTTTACGAGTATAAAAATAAGTAAACAATTACAGTACGGTGAATCATTTCGAATTAGAGATTTTTGTGTAAAGAAAAACCCTTTAATAATTGCACAGGAGAAAACTGCAAACGCAAGTAGACGTCATAGGGGATTTCCCAAGGCCTGTGGAGAGGGGAGAATGCAAATGAACAGCAACACCCACACAGTTGAGGACGAGAAATTAATTAATATCTCCGAATTGCACGATCGATTCTTATGCGCAATGAGATTATTTAACATTGAGAAGACGAGCTTTTTGAAGGTATAATTTTTATAATGGTGCAACCATTATTTTAAAAGTTGGGCACGGAAAGGGCTAGAGTCTTATCTTTTTGTAGCGAAAGAGTATAAAGCTCCTGGCATCACCAAGCCAAACATGCAGTTATTCTGACAGCCCGTGAGGGGGTGTTACTACGCATCAGTACAAGCAGTTCCAAACAGCCCGAGGGGGCGTTGCTACGCATCAGTATTCAGACAGCCGTGTGGGGTGTTACTCTGTTTCACACCGAAGACAGTTTACCAGTACTCCTTGAGGGGAGAAACGCTGTATTACACCGCAGAATTAATATCTGATAGCCATAGGCGTCGCAGTATTAACAACTTGCGTGCCTCCATAAGGAGTTGTAAAGAAGAAATATTAAAGTATCGCCGTGTTGAAAAATTAGGAAAATCCTAGTTACAGGATTTAGGTCCGACAGTACACAAGTTTACAGTGAAAGGTTCGTAAAATATAGTCAGAGCAGGCTGCGAACGTTGGACTTAAGGCGATAGGTCTTTAAATAAACGACCGAAAAATCATAACGTACGGAAGTATCGTAATAGAAAGATAAACAGTTATCTAATTTAAAGAACCCAAATAGGGAAAAACAGAGTAAGGTTCGCAACGTATTTCAGAAAAGTAGGAGTGCGAGAACCGAATAAACAAAGAAGAACGGAGACTATAGACATTATCTCCAGAAAGTAGACGAACTATTCTAAAGCACTAGACTCGAGAAGTACTAGCTGCTATAAAATAAATCCATCGATCATCGATAGGTTATCGAGGGGACCTCGATCCGAACAGACTTTCATTAGGATCGATAAACTAGATCTAAAAAAGAAGCCGTTCAAGCTAGAGAAATAGCCGGTCATCCAGAATAGGATTCGAAGAATTAGGATTCCAGGGAAAAGTAGATGTTTCGAGACTTTCGTATTCTGCAGGATAGGAAGCCGACATTGAATAAATTTCACCCTTGGAAACGGGAGATTAAGAGGTCACGTGTGAGAGGCTAGGAAAATACGGCCTAGTGATCAAAAATTGTGAAGTGTAAATCTATCAAGATTGTGTGTTAAAATAATATTTTTTAGTGTTTATTGTGTGTTCTAAATGGATACACCAGTGTATTAAAAATGTTGTCAATGTTAAGTGTATTGAATATGTGTCAAGAAGTGTTTGTACATGAGATGAATTTCTACAATATGGAGTAAGTTTCAAAGTGGGCCAAAATGAAACACCGCACAAGGATAAAGGTCATGAGACGACCTTAAAAACATGTGAGTAATGAATTTCATTATATTTTGGTGTCAGGAAATGATTGTGTACAAATCCACCGGAGTTTTTGAGTAAAAGGGATGTGTTTAAATAAATAAATACTGAATAAACAAGAACGCGGTCTGAACAATAATAGAAATTTGAGAAACTATAAATAATTATGTAAAAGAATAAATCCAGTAGATGAAATATATGAATAAAATGTCAGTGTATTTGACGAATGTCATAAGAGCAAGCGAAATTTTAATAATTATCATGAGAGATATTTAAATAAAAGTAAATTTGGGTTATATGAAAGAAATAGCTTTTGAGCTTGTGTAAAGAATGAAGATATGAAATAATAATAATAATAATAACCAAGTAAGGAAATATTAAATAAAGATCAAATTAATTGATGTGAACATAAGAGCGTTAGAGCCTTAATAAAAAGTATAGACATGATGTTCAAATGCATGTTCTTAAAAAGAGAGAAAGTTATTGTCAAAGGAAAAGAATAATATATAAATTGAGATGTGTATCAATTGTTAATATGATATTATCAGTTCTTTGGATGACGCTAGGCTTAAAAATAAAGTATAGCGCAAAGGAGCGCAATTAAAATAAAATGTCACGCTAGGAACGCGTAAAAGTTAATGTACTTGGTAAATTACTTATGAGAGGTAGTTGATTGTAGCGAATTGAGAATTGGTATAAGTCCTCTATTTGTGACGTAGTATCACGAGGCCATTGTGTATGTTGTATTTGAAAGGGAGCAAATGTATGGTATTGAGCGTAGGTCTTATAAGCTATAGGCTGACCCTAAATCGCATTTTGTATAGTCCTCTATATGTGAATGGTTCCCGAGGCATGTGAAGAGATTCGAACTCAGAATCTTCTTATTGTGAAAGCCCCTTTATTATTCGTCGTAGAATGTGTAATTACTCTTCCCCAATCAATGAGGACCTTTCATAATTAATAAATACCAAGATTACGAATGTGGTTTATGAGCCCAATAATACTGTTGAATTTAAACGAGGAGTAGAATGCCAGGTCTCCCCAAAGAATTGAGAATGAACGAAAAGCTGTTTGTAAAAGCATTAAAGAGAGCTCTAGCTTAGGCTAGACGGGAGGGTTCCCGCATAGTCATAAATAACTCTCAAGTTTCACGGTCAGACCCTCGGAGTAGGAGGGGTGTCTGAAGGCCTTCTTGTAAGGAGTAATGAATACACCAGGAGTGTTTAAAGTTGTTAACGACCCGGGCGTTGAACCGAGGTCCTTGTAGATTGATATTTCCGCTTGCCTGTTCAGATCGTAGTTTTTTTTAAGTGATAATGGTCTTATAAGACATATGAGATAAATAACAATCCCTATTGTAATGTTGTATGGAAGTAGGATTCCATGAGTTAATTGAAGGCAACTAGGTTCCGGGAGTGACCATAGTTTTTTGAATGTGTCAAGTATCTTCATACTCTGGAGTACACAAGTAATTTCCTGATTACCTTAATGTATTTGTAAAACTAGAGAGAGATGATAAAAGCTGAAAACATGTGGAAATGCCCAAATATTGAGTTAGATAATTAACATGTAATTTTAAATGTAATTATACATTTGTTTGATGATTAAGAAAATATAAATAGTAGTATTTGAGGAGTACAAAGAATGACACCATTATTATAGAAAGCATTGAGCCAAAAGAGCTCGGAGTTATATGAAACTTACAGTTGATGCTTTATGGAAGTAAAAATAATTAGGAATTGTTGGTTTATATGGAAACCAGATGTTTTAATACAATATTTGTTTTATTCTTATGTTATTCCTTGTTCATTTGGAACAAGTAGATGATTATGGGTCAGTAATTTAATTGTTTAATTGTTTGTAGCGCCATAATTTTGATTAATTAAATGTGTTCAAATAGGAGTTGATTTTGTTGTTATTTTGCAAGTGTATCCTCTAATTAATCCAAAATATGTGAGTCACAGAGTGGGTGAACTTACTGCTACCCCGAAAATCCCGAATTGAGCTACGCTGGTGTACTGTGATTTGCATATTTCTAGCTAAAAGGGCACAATATGTATATATGTATATCAGTTTTTTATGGACACGATAACTGCCGTAATTTTGCACCAATCACTTTGAATTTTTTACCGAATATGTATACCCATAAAATCTCGGACGAGTTCGTTACTGGGCTAAATCGGTCGAAGGGGATGAAAATGGGGGACTTTTTTTTTCCGAAAAAATGAAATATTGCTTTAACTCTCTTAATATGTGAAATATCGAATCCGTTCAAAGTTCATACTATGTGTCGGATAAAGCTCAGAAATTTATGTTTGAAACGTTTTTTGATAGCACCAACCATTGACCAAAGGGGTGGGAAAAAGTGATTTTTTCGGGAAACATTAATCATATCTCTGTTAATAGGCACAATATCAAAACCGTACAAAATGGACAATATTCCCCTAATAATTACCTAAAACGTTTGTCTGAAAGAATTTTTGATATGAGCCACCATTGCGCCAAGGGATGAGAAAAATGATTTCGGAATTATACGAAAATGCCAAGAGCTATCAGTGGTTGACATGGCAACACTACTAAATTGATGAGGGATGAGCCATCAGACGTTGCCATGACAACGCACTTGCGCGAGATCAGATTCAGATTTCCATCTGACTAAGTGTGAAGCGGCTTCGGTGACGTAACTGGTAGCATGCTGAACTTCTATGCCCAAGGTCGCGGGTTCAAACCCGGCCAAAGTCGTCGGATTTTCTAAGAGCGCTAAAAATCCCTCAGTAAGCTTTCCTTTGGAGGGGAAGTTCCAACGTTCGTGGCGAGTTGCTGATTGAGGTGGCATCCAGTAGCCAAGTTCACAGCTGGGTGGCGTTGACGTTAGTAACTGGTAGCAACATTAGGAACTACTGCTTGAAATTTAGCGTCTGCATTCCTTACCTGAATTACAGACTAATACAGCCATCACAATTCACACCGTTTATCAGACAGATTCTACACGCACCCAAAGTACACGGGGTTATATGACCGCGTTGTCGCAGCCCCTAAACTGAGGAACCAACCAACATCTCTGCGGGAGATATAATTTTGCGTGAAGAAGTAACAGACCGGTACATAGTTACACATCAGTGTCGAAACCTTGCATAAGGACAGTGTGACCACAAGTATAACAAGTAGTTCCGTGAAGAACTGTACAGCCTATTTTCATATATCCTGCTCATGTTAATTGCCTATATCAACATACAAAATTTCAGTTTAATTGCTGTAACAGATTCGTAGATATTGAGAACCGTCTAAATATTTCAGACGGTCGCCAGGTTGGATTTTTATTTTTGTACTATTATATTAAGATTATTGTGTAAGTGTGGTATTCAAACTTCAATCGCATGATAAGAACACAAGAAGTAAAAACGAGATTTTAAAATTACGCACAGCAGCCATCTTGTGATTATGCAAACAATTGAAATAAATTAGATGCCAGTGGATCAACATTTGTGTAAGCATTTAAAACGTGCAACGTTTCACGGCACTCGGATAGTTAATTCGCGAGAAACGTCCATTTAAATATTTATACTTCGCGTCGCCGCCATGTTGGATTCGTGCTCACGAGGTTACTGAAAGTCCTATAGGTGAACATATGTTCATAGTCTCTATGAACATAAAAATTTCAGTTTGGTTGCTGTAAAAGATTCATATATATTCAGAACCGTCTAAATATTACGGAAGCTTGCCATTTAGGATTGTTATATGTATAGGCCATAGAGTTATGTACCATTCAAGGTCACTTATTGCCTAGGTTCATTATTCAAACTTTCACTTCGATCGCATGATTACGACACAAGAAATAAAAACTTAATTTTAAAATTTCGCACAGCCGCCATCTTGAGGTTATGTAAACAATTGAATTAAATTAGATGGCAGTACATTACAATCTGCAAAATCATTTACTGTACCACATTTCACTGCGCTCAGAGAGTTAACTCACGAGAAAAGTCTATTAAAATATTTCAAATTCGCTTGGTCGCCATGTTCGTTTTGTACTTTACTGGTTTATGAATTATACATAGGTAAACTTGTATCAGTACCCTTTATCACCGTACAAAATTGCAGGGTGATATCTGTAATAGTTTCGGAGATATAGAATGTCAGTGAAATATTTCGCACAGGCGCCATATTGAACTAAATTAGATTCCAGTGCATTGAAATGTGTATAAATATTTGCTGTACCAAGTTTCATTACGTTTGGATAGTTAAATCGCGAGAAAAGTCTATTTAAAAGTCTCCACTTCGCTTGGCCGCCATGTTGGTTTTGTAGTCACCAGGTTTTTGAAAGTCTCATAGGTGAACTTCTAGTAGTACCCTTTATCACCGTACACAACTTCAGGGCGATATCCGTTATAGTTTCGGAGATACTGAATGCTAGTGAAATATTTCGAACAGCCGCCATGTTGGATTGGTGAGACGTAACAAAATTCGATGGGCACGGTCGACGTCGCCGGGAATAGTGCTATGAACTTACCGAGTTTCACTGAAATCGCTCCAGCCGTTTAGATTTTATTAGGGGGGGACACACACCCACACCTCACACACACACACACACACACACGCACACACACACGGACAAAAGGTGATCTCATAAGCCTATTTTTTCAAAATTGAAAATAGGCTAAAAATGGACTCCAAATGACAAGAAGGTTACCGTCCCCGTAAGACAATAAAATGTTTAAAATATGTTTAAAATGAAGACAAACAAAGTTAATTAATCTCCAATTATAAAATACTTTCACGCGATAAATGAGGTCTGATCCTTCTACGAAAACCTGCATATTCTGCCTATTTTCGCCTATCTCCAAGTTTGTCCGGTGAAATCTACCTCCGCCTTCCGGCGTGCCGAGAGGACTTTTTTTTAACTTGAAAATGACCAACTTTTATTTTTAGCCTATTTTCATCATACGAAAAATAGGCTTATGAGATCAGTTTCTGCCCGTGTGTGTGTGTGTGTCCCGTAATAAAATCTAAACAGCTGGAGAAATTTCAATAAAACTCGGTAAGGACGTTGATCGTGTCTTTCGAATTCTATACACATCACCAATCCAACATTGCGGACACGTGAAATATTTCACAGGCATTATATATGTCCTAAACTGTTACTGATATCACCCTGAAATTTTGACATAGAATGCTAAAATAACTTATCTAATGTTTTTTTAAAAATTCCCTGTCTGCACGCTGGAAGGCAGAGATAGATATCACTGGCCAAAGAATAATATTTCGAACTCAATAAATTTGCCAATCGTTGCTTACCTACAATCGTTATACGTGTTTAGCATACAAAAAGCCCCATCTTATAATTCCAAAAAAGAAAAGGAGATATGTGTGATCCCAACTCTTACAGAGGGATTGCCCTAGAAAGCAATTTATTAAATATACTTAAAAGCTCACGACGAACAGACTCACTGAAGAAATCGACGTTAAAATACCAGAAGAGCAATTTGGTTTTAGACGAGGGAGAAACACGCTTCAGGCAATTAGAAATCTCAAAGATGACATAGAGAACACCCTTAGAACACCTCAAGGAATATTCCATGCAGTATTTATTGATTTATCGAAATCCTTCGACAATCTAAGCAGGACCATCATCTCCACGAAACTAAATTCGAAAGTGACAGAAAATAAAACACTCACAATTCCGGTTCATAACATGTTAAGGAGCAATAATATAAAAATCTCCGACTACGTAACCATTTCCAGACAGATCATACAAACGAACGGCGTACTTCAGGGAGATCCCTCAGCCCCCTGTTATTCAATTCGCCACGCACGATATTGTTCATACAGTCAGAGAAGTTTCAAAGGAAACGAAGATATACCTTTACGCCGACGACATGGTTTTGGGGTCGCAAGACATCAGGGACCTCCAACTTGCAACCCATGCTCTGGAGAAATGGGCAGATAAGAATGAATTGCAAGTTAATACAGAGAAGACCGAGCATATGATTTTCAGGAAGGGTGGACGTGTTTCCCAAGAACAGAGAATATTTTTCAAAAGTAAACCACTGAAGACTGTCAATAGCTTTAAATATCTGAGTGTAACGTTACAAACGACAATGGACTCGTTCAACGTCCACGTAAAACAAAGAGTGACAGCAGCTACCAAGGCTATTTTTGACGTCAGAGCCATTACAAGATTATCCTTGAGATCCGCCATTGCACTCTTCGATGCAAAAATTGTTCCAATCCTCACGTATGGCATAGAGATAATTTGGGACAAGTTAAGCATAGGAGAACATTGGTACAGGTAAAGGCTAGATACTTGAAGGCTGTCCTTGGAGTAACCAAATACAGGCGGTCAAGTTTAGTGTATGTGCTCACTCGGGAACCCTTCTTGATGGAGGATTTCAGATTCAAGTTCGCTTTGCATACTACGACCTGCTGGAAGAGGGTTCTAGCAGAAAGATCGTTGAAAAGAAGTGAAATCTGGGAAGAGTTCTACTTGACCGAGGCTGTGATCAACAGAGCATGGATGGAACCGTACCAGGACTTGCGGCACTTTGTGACCTCTTTGGCTGTGCACGGCTTCCACCATAGAATGTGCAAGAAAAAGACATTCCATGATCCGCACCCGACCTGAGTCTGTGAGCTGTGTGACGGAATCTGTGAACGTTATCACGTTCTTCATTGTAGGAATAGAGGGAAACCCATCATAGATTACTGCATTGGCTGTCTTACCTTGCATATTATTTGTAATTTTGCACAACTTATGCGCAATAACACGTTATTAGAATTCCAAAAACATTTTGTAATTGGCGTAATGATGGGATGTTGCAAAATTTCTTTCAAACAAAAGATTCAGGTAATGATTAGAGAACTATTGACCATTTTAAATGGTTTTCATAATATTGTGCTTAATATGCGAGGTATGATTCTTTTGTCTCAAAATTATTTTTTCCAACCCCTTTGGTTAATGGTTGGTGGTATCAAAAACGTTCACTTGGGTAACGTTTTCGACCCTTATTTGAAGAATGGTTTCGAGTTTTCACATACCAAACAAGTAGTTCCGTAAAGAACTATACAGCCTATTTTCATATATCCTGCTCATGTTAATTTCTTCTAACAACATACAAAATTTCAGTTTAATTGCTGTAACAGATTCGTAGATATTGAGAACCGTCTAAATATTTCAAATTGTCGCCAGGTTGGATTTTTATTTTTGTACTATTACATTAAGATTATTGTGTACGTGTGGTATTCAAACTTCAATCGCATGATTAGAACACAAGAAGTAAAAACGAGATTTTAAAATTACGCACAGCAGCCATCTTGTGATTATGCAAACAATTGAAATAAATTAGATGCCAGTGGATCAACATTTGTATAAGCATTTAACGTGCAACGTTTCACAGCACTCGGATAGTTAATTCGCGAGAATCGTCCATTTAAATATTTATACTTCGCGTCGCCGCCATGTTGGATTTGTGCTCACCAGGTTAATGAAAGTCCTATAGGTGAACATATGTTCATAGTCTCTATGAACATAAAAAAAATCAGTTTGGTTGCTGTAAAAGATTCATAGATATTGAGAACCGTCTAAATATTTCGGTAGCTCGCCATTTAGGATTGTTATATGTATAGGCCATAGAATTATGTACCATTCAAGGGCAATTATTGCCTAGGTTCATTATTGAAACTTTCACTTCGATCGCATGATTACGACACAAGAAATAAAAACTTAATTTAAAAATTTCGCACAGCCGCCATATTGAGGTTATGTAAACAATTGATTTAAATTAGATGGCAGTGCATTACAATCTGCAAAATCATTTACTGTACCACATTTCACTGCGCTCAGAGAGTTAAATCACGAGAAAAGTCTATTAAAATATTTCAAATTCGCTTGGTCGCCATGTTCGTTTTTTACTTTACAAGTTTATGAAGTATACATAGATAAACTTGTACCAGTACCCTTTATCACCGTTTAAAATTGCAGGGTAATATCTGTAATAGTTTCGGAGATATAGAATGTCAGTGAAATATTTCGCACAGCCGCCATTTTGAGGTTATGTAAACAATTGAACTAAATTAGACTCCAGTGCATTACTATGTGTATAAACACTTTCTGTACCTAGTTTCATTACGTTTGGATGGTTAAATCGTGAGAAAAGTCTATTTAAAAGTCTCAACTTCGCTTGGTCGCCATGTTCGTTTTCTACTATACAGGTTTATGAAATATACATAGGTAAACTTGTATCAGTACTCTTTATCACCGTACTAAATTGCAGGGTGATATCTGTAATAGTTTCGGAGATAAAGAATGTCGGTGAAATAATTCGCACAGCCGCCATTTTGAAGTTATGTAAACAATTGAACTAAATTAGACTCCAGTGCATTACAATGTGTATAAACATTTGCTGTACCAAGTTTCATTACGTGTGGTTAGTTAAATCGCGAGAAAAGTCTATTTAAAAGTCTCAACTTCGCTTGACCGCCATGTTGGTTTTGTAGTCACCAGGTTTTTGAAAGTCTCATAGGTGAACTTTTAGTAGTACCCTTTATCACCGTACACAATTTCAGGGCGATATCGGTAATAGTTTCGGAGATATTGAATGCTAGTGAAATATTTCGCACATCCGCCATTTTGCATTGGTGAGACGTAACAAAATTTGAAGGGCACGGTCGAGGTCGCCGGGAATAGTGCTATGAACATACCGAGTTTCATTGAAATCGCTCCAGCCGTTTAGATTTTATTAGGGGGGGACACACACACGAATCACACACACACACACACACACACACACACACACGCTCACACACACGGACAAAAGGTGATCTCATAAGCCTATTTTTTCAAAATTGAAAATAGGCTAAAAATGAATAGCAATATTTTATTTTATTTGAAAAATGTCCCTTTATTGCCACCCTCCGAGTGCGATTTTACCCTTTAACGAACCTGACCGTGATTCTTAATGGTTATATTTTACATGTAAATTCTAACGTGATTGGCGCAAATTGACGGTAGTTCAACGTGACCACAAAAAGTGATATACACTGTGTATACACTTTTTAACTGACCGTGGTTTTGGGGTCCAGGGGATGTGAAACGCGAAGATGTGTCAACATTTTCCGGAAGTCGAAACATATTACCCATTGCAATGCATACCGTTCTTATGAAATCTACGAACAATTGTAGTGCTGTCTGTCTGTTATTCTTCTACGCAAGAAGTAAGCGATTAAGCTGAAATTTTGCATGAACATAATTTGGATTCGAAACATAGCATATTCTTATTTTCGCCATTTTTTGCCTACTTTCGATTTTTGCAATAAACGAAAGTAGAATTATGAGATGTACACGGGCCAAAAGTTGTCAGTCTGTCTGTGTGCGTGGGTGTGTATATCTGCCCCCCCCCCCTCCCTTTCAAATCAAACACGACGAAACCGAATTGAACGAAATTTGGTACAGAGGTTGTGCCCGTTTAGACCGGAGTCCGCACGACCACATATGCATTTTACCAATAATCAGTCAGCACGAGAGTCAAAATATCCCGGAGCGCCAGATGGGTTAAAGCAAATCGCAAAAACGACATCAAATTAAAAAAATGCTTTACTGATTTTTGGCTCAATGCAACAATAAGGATAGAAGGAGATTTAATTGGGAGTAACACATCCTGTAAAATTATCTCAGTTTATTTTGAAGTTAAAATTGACTGCAAAGATGCTCAAAGCAGCATAATCCACGTGTGGCGATGAACACTCTTATTTACACACAATATACAGAAATTTTCCAAACACATTTGACAATCTTTTTGGAAACACAAGTCCGATTAATAGTCCTGTGGACTGCGTTCCAAAATTATTAATGATTAATTCCAGTTCAATGTTAATTGTCTATACTGGAAATATCGTAGATCACTGTTTGAATATTTACATGATATTAACACTCGTAGAATAAATGTTCATAGAATTCTAAACTTTCACTTCCTTTTTTCCAGTTTCAAAAATATATCGTCGAAAATATTATTATCATCGAAGCAACACAAATTATTTACACAAATTAATAACATCTGAAAAGTATTTGACCTTGAGCATAGCATCGAAGAACTGTGCGAAGCACAACAACAATTAATTGTTCTTCTGACATTAAACATTCGAGAAGTGACTCGATTATGAACTTCAAGTTCCTAACAAAATATATGATTTCTAAATCATCAACTTGATCAATAAATGGTTGAACCATTCAACTATTCAATTTTCCACTTGGAATCATTATTATAAAAAATATTTATATTAATGGCCATTTTTAGCAACTTTCACAACTTGCAATTCTTCGACAGAATGCGGAAATAAGAATTGTAGTTTTATAATGAATTCATTTAGTTCATGGCACTGGGATTGAAAATATCCTTCAAATTATTCGTGGTTAAAGAATTATTTTTAATTGGCAGTGGCCCATTCTATTAATTGTGTAAGAACACAATATTACAACAACAACGGCAAAGGTCTTCCTCTGAAGAAGAATAAACTACTATCATGACAAATCCGGGTTCTAGCAAAATCAAAGTCTAAATGGAATTCGTAAACAAGGTTGAAATAAGAACTGATGGTTTCAAAGAAATAACCTTCGGGTTATTCATACGACGAAATGTGTGGCTCCAATACTCCTACCATGACGAATAGAAGGAGAAAGTGAGATGACTCCTGAAGTTCAAGCGCGCCCCGCCAGGCAGCGCTAGATTGGGTACGTTCCACACTGCCGGGGTCAGCTGGTCTTAGGGATGGTGCTAAGGGAAACGAATTACTTTGTAACTAATACTCTTTTAAAAAGTAATTAGCGGTTCAAATTAAAATAGCATGGCAGGGCACAATGGAAAATATAATTCATAGAAATAAGAACTACGGTCTTCATTACATGTTACGGAACGCACAGATTCCTGGAGTATACAGACACTGATAAAAAACATAATCCCCAGCATATTAAAACAAGCACACATAAACTATTTAAAGTAACACTCTACTTAACAATTCATTTTGTCGGCTACGGTACTGGACTTTCGAAAGCTTGCGTGAAGACTTGGCGGGTGTTCGAAATTGCAAATCTCTGCGGATATCCTTCGTTCTGAAGAAGAATTGGCACCCAAAATAAACAAGTCTGGGGATAATATCCATGACACGCTGAAGACAGCAGCCAGCTCCTGAAGGATCGACTGAAATTGTTTCTTTGGAATCGATACAATCATAAATGTTTCGCTCCACATCGATTTTGAGTTTAATTTTCCGGTAATTACTTTCTCGGCCTGGAAAAGAATGCCACCTACACTTCTCGAAGGACGTGTTAGATACACTTCATTGTTCATCTTAGGGCACCTTTTTTAGTTTCTTTGTTGCTTTCTCCTAGCAATAATTTAGTCGTATTTACGTTTATTCCTGATGAAGAAAGACATGGTTTCTTTCGAAACGCGTCGAGTTTGAATAAATAAAACAGGGCATAAGCCCAAAATTCTACATTATGGATGAAATGGTATTAGTTGCGTTTGACATTAACCATACCGTACATAAAACATCACAATAAATTGGTTGAAAAACTGGATCCAGATAGCTTTAAAACTCATCATTTTCCTCTGAATTTGGTTAATTGAAGCTTAATAATTGAGTTTAAATACCGGTTTGGTGATCCATCGTCCCAGGCAAGCCGGTAACACCTGTAACTACTCAGGCAGATAGGTCACTTAGCCATAATTTGGATGTTATTGTGAAGTTATGAATGCATTTGCGGTAGCACTGCCGGAGACGTAATCGGACTAGGCTATTGCGTTTTTAAATTAGCCCCCGTTTCAGGGTTATCAGGTTTTGAGTGCGAATAGTTCGTTCAATAGTTGTAAAACAGTAAGGAGAGTATGTTTTGTGTGGGTTTTAAGTTGAATCAAAGTTTATGTCGAGCTGAGAAGTGAATTTGTGTAGCTTAAAGTGTAGTTTTTGGGTCTGATCTGTTTCCTCTGAATTTGGTTAATTAAAGCTTAATAATTGAGTTTAAATACCGGTTTGGTGACCCATCGTCCCAGGCAAGCCGGTAACACCTGTAACTACTCAGGCAGATAGGTCACTTAGCCGTAATTTGGATGTTATTGTGAAGTTATGAATGCGTATGCGGTAGCCCTGCCGGAGACGTAATCGGACTAGGCTATTGCGTTTTTAAATTAGCTCCCGTTTCAGGGTTTTTAGGTTTTGAGTGCGAATAGTT
This sequence comes from Meconema thalassinum, assembly GCA_946902985.2. Classification (NCBI taxonomy): domain Eukaryota; kingdom Metazoa; phylum Arthropoda; class Insecta; order Orthoptera; family Tettigoniidae; genus Meconema; species Meconema thalassinum. The sequence continues at coordinate 655,877,674 of OX336390.1, forward strand.
CGTTCAATAGTTGTAAAACAGTAAGGATAGTATGTTTTGTGTAGGTTTTAAGTTGAATTAAAGTTTATCTCGAGCTGAGAAGTGAATTTGGTGTAAGTTAGCTTAAAGTGTAGTTTTTATTCTGATCTGTTTCCTCTGAATTTGGTTAATTAAAGCTTAATAATTGAGTTTAAATACCGGTTTGGTGACCCATCGTCCCAGGCAAGCCAGTAACACCTGTAACTACTCAGGAAGATAGGTCACTTAGCCGTAATTTGGAAGTTATTGTGAAGTCATGAATGCGTATGCGATAGCCCTGCCGGAGATGTAATCGGGCTTGGCTATTGCGTTTTTAAATTAGCTCCCGTTTCAGGGTTTTTAGTTTTTGAGTGCGAATAGTTCGCTTAATAGTTGTAAAACAGTAGGGAGAGTATGTTTTGTATAGGTTTTAAGTTGTATTATGGCTTATGTCGAGCTGAGAAGTGAATTTGGTTTAGCTTCAAGTGTAGTTTTTTGGTCTGTTCTGTAGCCTGGATTTATTAAGTTTATTGTGCTGCTGGCGTGATTAAAAGCTGTAGGATTTGATGTCGAGTGCTAGGATTGCTTGGGGGAAGTGTTGGTGAGAGGGTGAGAAGTGAGGGGATGGGTTTATGGAGTTGTTGCTGTTGTTGCTTGTCTATCAACTGCTGTTTTTTGATGGCGTGCTTGTAGTGCCTACAACCCTGGTACACGTTGTTGGACATTATCGCTTGCAGTGCTTGTAGCGGCGGAACCACAAACTACCGTGCTATAATGGCGGAGTCCTCACACTAGGTCCTTCTATTCGTCATGCTCCTACTATAAACCTGAGCCATCGAACCTGCTATTTGATTGATGTTCGAAAAAACCTCTTCATTCCTGCGACTTAAACATGCGCACCTGGGAATGGCATTTCAACTACTCCACACACATAAATTATCTTCCCAAAATTTATACAATAAATCAAGCCTCTGCTTGTTATCAACACTGGAAGATTAATAAACTTACAAGTTTATTTTATTTTACCATTCAGTTCAACCCGTGAATTTACCATACATATGAAAATCTTTATTTCACTTTCGAGTGTATTTACGTCATGATTTTATATAAATACAAAAATATCCTATTTGATACAAATATCAATTGCTTCCCGTTTCATGCCTCTCCGTGTTATCTGAAAAATATACTTTGCTCAATGCAAATATCAACTGTTCAACCAGAACTGAAATGTTGGTTGAAAGCGGGCTTGCGTTAACCACTATCCTTCGGAAAATCTCCTGTTCCAAACTAGAAATGATTAAACTACTTCATAGGCTCTTTCTCAATACATATGATTATTAGAAAATATAATATCCAAGAATTATTTAGAAAAATTATAAAAATTATTATTATTATTATTATTAGTGGATTATTATTATTATTATTATTATTTATATTATTTTAAATATGTTTAATTATCATCTCATTATGTGAGAATCCACATGTTCGAATCTTCGAATATGGAAAAAATATCCATCCCTCAACAAAAATAAATTTAACTTTTACAGTTACATCGGCTGATTACCGTGATTTCCCAAAAATATGAAATATTCAAATAAATGCTCGAAATGCTCGGTCATCGATCCTAAACTGTTCTGAGTGCTGAAAATACTCAGAATAACTCTAACAAGTCTTGCGTAAATCATTGCAAGCTTTAAATACGACGAAAAAAATGTGTTGGTCATCTGCAGAAAAAATAGTTTGTTCCAATTAGCTAGGCATAATATAATTCAAATGTGGCTTACATTTCTTGATGGTCTTGAAGCGTAGTAAACCTGGTCTGTACCAGATTTATCCATAGACATGCCCTATCGGACAAGCACGTATAATCCTTGTATCGGCCGCCATCATATACCCACAATTCGTCTAGTCAGACATAGTGGTAGTATCTTTCGACGTTTGAATTAACTGTGGTTCCATTTTAATATGGGCTTCTATCAAAGCCATAACAGTTTGTTTAAATAGGGTCAGATCTAAGTGATCTCTTCTTAGATATGTCAGTTGTAAAATAACTCACTGTAATCTTATCAGTACAAGAAAAACACTGACAGTCTAAGCAATTAACGGCTGTTCTGAAGATCGTTCCCTGGGCATGGTTTGTTATATCACCATCTGCCATGCGCTAAGCAACTTGCAGTTTCCCTTGCGTAGACTAATGAACGCCACCGTTATAGACTAGTCTTCAGTGTACTGACAGATCGAAGTTGTTAACTAGTTACAAATAATGAAAACTGACTGAAATGGATTTAAACATCCAAGTATTAAGTTATTACTGGACTGTGACAAAATACTATTTTCTAGACAAAGTCTAGCATATGTCCTTGTAGAAATATAAATATTTCCACCAATGTCTGTAGAAAAATCAATCACCTCAGTGATTCTCCTCACCAGAAACTTACTAAGTTCCAACTCGTAGCGCAGCACTTTTCGTGACTAACACGACTTGAAAAGAACTTCTGCGTAGATCCGGCAACCATGTGCCTTGGCTCAGCGTCGTAGCAACTTGCTAGGCAACTACTTGTGTTAGAATGAGCTGACCATGCCTCGGCCAGCTGGCTTTTATTCAAAACTGTCAGGGTCACGCGTCATCACCTGATATCTGGAAATCCTCACATCTCTTGAATCCCTGGTCCGATTTACTTGATACTAATTGCATTCTCTTTCATTTGGCCGTGCCAGTAATCTGATCCCAGTCTCAAGTCTCTGCTCCATGGTTAACTATTTAATCAATAAATAGCCTCCACCTCTGCTATTACTCGCTACGTCACTTGACATCCAAGTATCGGTAAATTCCTTCCAAATGCTTCGAGAAGCAATGTAGCGCGATATTCAAATATCTGAAGTTTCAAAAGCGGCTACAGCCTTTCCCTTGATATCTAGGTGTCTGAAACTTGGAATACCCATTCCTAGAGTTGGGCACAAGGTAGCACTAGCAAAGTATACCTCAGTTTCATGTTTTATATCGTCGCCATCTTGACGGAAACGTAATGGTGGCCACCCAAATGTTCAAAGCTTAAATCAAATTGTGACTAATCTAATCATCTGTTCTCTATCAAATTTTGCAACAACATAGCTTTATATGGGAAGCGTCCTTTGACCAAATTACAAGGTCATCAGAAGAACAGTTTGAAGATGGCGGCCGTGTATGTGTGCAAATCGCGTGTGTGAATGTGTGTATATTTGTCCCACGGTATCAATTCAAACAGGATGAAACTCAATTGACCGAAATTAGGTACAGAAGTAGCACTAGCAAAGGCAACGTCAGTGTCATGTTTTATACCGCCACCATCTTGACGGAAATGTAGTGGTGGCTACCCAAATGTTTAATGCTTAAAACAAATTACTACGATCCTAATCGTCTGATCTCTACCAAATTTTGCAACAACATACTATACCCGGAAGGTTTACACGCCTGTGACATAGTGACGTCATTATTAAGACGAAGAGACGTTAGTCTATATTGGCAATGGAGCGGCTGATATTTGAATAGCCCGCTTGGAGACTTCGAGTGTTGAGGGAGGTATGAGACGTAGGGGCTTGTGACGTGGAACTGTGACGTACACACTGACCTACGTAGCAGAATGAAGTTTTCTAGAATTTCCTCTAGACGATGGATTTGAACTTTGAAAAGTAGCACAGATTTCTGGCTATTAAATTTGAAGAAGATGGAGCTTTCAATAAGGGAATCCGTTCATCAGGAGCTGAGATACGGAATGGAAGGTTCTAGAAGTTACACCGCTGTGAGTATAAAAGGAGCAAGGAAATCAAGGAGGACATGTACTTCAACCGAGCAACTGCTCTGTGAACATCACCGCTATACCGTGAACGAGTTGTTACGCCGTCATTTTGATCGTCGAAGGAACTTAGTCGCTGGACGAGCTGCCCACGGACTTAGTCTCTGTTTAGTGAATGAACACTTGTATATTTCGCATGTCTTAGAATATTAGACGACATTCTGGTCCAGTTATTCTACTGGTTAGTGATGGTGATTTTTCGAAATACCATTCACATAAATTCAGCTTACAAAAACATGTTTCTTGTGGTGAAACCGAATATTAGGCATACTAATACCTGATGGACATTGCATTTATCGTTCATTTCACGCTGCTAACAGGTGTTCCTGGAATAGTAAGGCGAATGAAACCGAAATATTCGAATGTGGAACTTGTTATTATGTCGAACTTAAATAAATTAAACCAACAGTACAAGTCTTTGCAACATTTCAACATGTCGAATTTTACTAAGTATAACGGGAGTGTTTGTGAACGCGTTGTGATAATCATCGACATGCGCTGCTAAAACTATACGAGGTTAGGTGTGATATGGAAGGGAACGATGATTATGTGGAATCGCAGATGACCATGGGAGGACGCTATGGCAATAGTGAACACCGAAGGACACGGATTACCATCACATCAGCATGAAGTAAGCCAACTCTACATATATTATTCACTAGCCTAATGTAGTATTTGAGAATTCATATTTATACTTTCACAATAAGAAATCACACCATCATCATTATGGGAACGACATTTATATTTGTCCAGGATGACAAATGGAGCAATATTGAAGTCCGACAAATTATTATACTATTTTGGTACGCTGTCAGGACAACAGCCATATTCATGTCTTTCGACATGGAATATCTTGATTTATTTTTAGCTCTTAGTAGAGGCTCGACACAACTTGGATTATTTAAATAATGTCTTTTATTATTTAATAATAATAAATCACTGTGGAATAAATAAAGTAATAATAATAATCAAAGAAGGAATACACCATTAAATTATAAATAATTTATTTTGGAAGGTGATAGCACCAATTCGTAAATTTAATTTAATTTGTTCATAGTGATTAAAATTACTGAATTATTAATCAGGAAGTGAGAGTGTTATAAATGATTTGTGAAAGATTTAAACAACGATTTAATCATTTATGCATAAAATAGGGCAATAATAATAATTCTGATGTTGTAGGAAGCAACAAAGCCTAAATAATATTTTGCCAGGGATAATAATAATTTCATGGAAGGATTTAAATAACTGGAACAGTAATGAATTTAATATAATAACTTTTGTTTATTTTTGGAATAGAAGTTTGTATTTATTAACAGGTTTAAATTAGTTGGTGAATGAAGTGGAATAGCAAGGATTTGAGTTTAGGATATTTTCCAAAAGCAATAAAAATATTTAATGAAGGGAAAATAAGGCGACAGGTATTAAAATGTATAAACTAGGGTGAGATTATGTAAAATGGAAGCAAGGAAAAGTTGACCAGGAATAACTACATATTTTCATTGGAAAATTAAATTGGAGAACAACCAGTAAATTGGTAAGACAGAACATTACAAAACATTAAAAAAAGTATTGTAGAAAAATAATAATATTTGAAGTCAAATATAGTGATTTTAGTGAGTGATTAGGATTGTCGACACTTGAGTTTATGTGGAGGCCAAGGGGTCATCCAAGAAGACATTGGTTCCTGTAGTTATGTGCACATGTAGATGTGTTAAGTGGTTAATAAGAGCATGTGTGCTCTCAGTTGTAAAAGAAGGGTAAGGCAAGTGGTCCGCCCCATATTCTAGTCAAATTCCAGAATCTGTAGATCTGAACATTAAATTTTTACCTGGATCAATCTAGATTTCCAATTTTGTGCCTAGATAAATGAATAACATATGAGTTTAGATTTGATGAACCTGACCGGGAAAAATATTAAGAAAATAAATAGTTGCTAATGAAATAATGGAATATATAACTGAAAATATTCATGTTTTGTGCTTGGAATAATAATAATAATAACATTTGAAATGAGCATTAAATATTCATAATCGGAGTGTGAGAGAAGACCTGTTATAAATAAATTTATAGAAAATTTTGAAAATAATAATAATAATAATAATAATAATAATAATAATAATAATAATAATAATAATAATAATAATAATAATTCTGTGATTAACATTTTATTTTTATTTTGAGATATTAGAAAATTAACTGAGTGTGAGAAAAGTATTTGTGAGAAGTGAAATGATTTAATCAACTGATAGTAGATCACAACAATTTCTATTGTTAATAACAATGTACGCTAATTTATATAGCAAATTTTGAGATGAGTAAAATTTAAATTTTGTTTATGTGAGACAAATGGAATTGAGAGAAAAGAAAAGATTTATTTTCCATATCATTATAAAAATGAAAATTTATACACATTTTTGTTCCTTGAAACAGAAATTTCACAAGACACAACAATATTAACATTCGACTTTATGTTAGCCGAATATTGATATTATGATGACGCAAAACTTCAATGAATTCAGTGAAATAATTTTTCAATTTTTTTTTTTTTTTTGGAAAACTTCATGGAAAACATCAAAGTGAAAATTTTCATAATTACATTCAACATTTACTTGAACAATCTTAAACAAAGCTTCGTGAAAGTGAATCTGCAAATGTAAATAGAAGGGATCACTGGAACTCTTAATCGAATCGTGGTCACCTGAGTGTAAATATTACATTTTTTTGTTGATACCGGAATGGACTGTCAATTTTCTGGGTATCAATTCAGCGAAGTTTAGGGGTGTTTATTTATTTATAGGAGATGTTGATATTTTATATGTGAATGTGTTTGTGTTTTTGAGGGTTTTTGCCAGTAATATTAAAATTTTAATTATAAATTGAGATTTTAAAGAAGTGTGCTATTTTCAAATAATTACTCTCCCTACATTACTTGCGAATTACCGATATCAGGGATGCCAGTTTTAGACCTAGTATTCACCCAGATAGACCCTGAGATAGATTTTCTCGTGCTAAACTGATTTCGGTAATTTGCAAAATGTGGATCTCGGTCCAAACGGGCACAATACCTTTATGTAGGAAGCGTCTTTCGACAAAATTACAAGGTCATTAGCCAAATAGTTTGAAGATGGCGGCCATGTATATGTGCAAATCGTGTGTGTGAGTGTCACAGCGATCAAATTAAGATTTTGTGACTTTCAGAAACCTCGTAAATACATAAACAACATAGCGACCACACGAAGTTCAAGTATTCTGGCGATCATAGCAATCGAGCGCAGTGATATTGGTACAGCAAATGTTTACATAAAGTTTAATATATTGGCACTTAATATTGATCAATAGTGTTTAATAATTCATGTTGGCGTTATCGCATAATTCTTATAACATATTCTTTTATTTCTAGTATGCTATTCAAGTAATGTAGCCTATCTTTCGTAACTTATGGAAGTAGTGTATTCTCCATTCATAAGATTAAGTCCTGTGATTCGTTACAAAAAGATGCCATCTCAACGGGAGGAATCATAGTTTACTGATACTGAATATAATATATTCTAGCACGTTATTTGTATAGTGATGGTGGTGACGATTCTTTAAAGGGACAGAATATCGAGGTGGTTTGCCTCAATTGTATGATAGAGGAGTCGTAAATTACAGATTATACCCATATTAATTTTTTTGATAGGAAATATCTCTTAATGATGCTCTACTAAACTGATCTTTCGATAAGTTAATAAACCTGTACCATGAACTAACGATGTATTATGGTACACAATTCCTTAGTGTTGAGTTATTTGTATTGGTACAACGCCTTATCATGAGACGTTTGGCACATATTTTCCAGTGCTGGAGGTATGTTGACGTAAGTTACCTTGAACAACGTTGGAAACTTTCGTTGAAGACAGAGCAAGCACTAGTATACTAGTAAGGCCATTTTGCTATCTTAAAAATATATTATTTTAAATTTCACTGTCAGAAATTACTATACGTATATTGAAGTTTGAATATTAAGTTTCGAGTTTGAATCTCGTTCTCTATACTTAATCAGGATGTGGATCATGTAGCGGAAGCTATTTAGTCCACCACATGGAAAATCTATGTAAAGGGTGAGCGAATTTTGAAATGGAAAAAGCTAATATGGTAGTTGAAAGTATGCTAGTTAGTTCTTTATGGTACTTCTTGTATGTGACATACTTCAGTGAGAAACCTATGAAAGTAGGGTAGAGTCAAGTTACTCCGTGATATCAAGTAACACCGTGATAAAGCGTATTTCCTCTATCACTACGTAGGTTCAATTCCGAAAGTTCTAATTTTTTACCAACAGATGGCAGTAGAAACCAGGAATACAGGAAGCCCTTGCGTTCTATTTTTGACCAACTCTATGAGGTATAAAAATATATTAGCAGAGTTGACATTTCAACAAGTGATCTACAGCCAGTGAAATCTGTGGTGAAGATTTTAATTTCTTATAAACAGCTGTTTCATTGTATAAGTTTCCTTTTAACACCAGTCAGAGCTAAGATGCAGACTATTCGCATACAAAACTTACATGCATGTAGTGTTACGCATGCAAGGTGTGTGAGCTTAGCAATAAGTACGTTTTTCTTAGGTTGGACGCTGAAATGGCACCAAAACGGAATAAAGAGGCTCGCTCCTACACAGCAGAAACACTTAAAGAAACATTGAGGTCGATGACGCAAGAAGGTTGATCAGTATACAAGGCCAATAGATGTTTTAATAACCCGTGGAGTACACTAAATGATTATTGCACAAAATATTCAGCCAATCCAGGAAGTGCAACCCTTGCAAAAATTGGAAAGCCATTCTTTGTGTCACCTGAATTTGGAGTGATGATAGTGTGTCAAGATGGACACAATAGATCGGTCTTGGCCTAATTCCAGACCCCAGAACAATGACGATGATGGTTGTGGTGCATGAGGTGGCTCCCCTGGCGGATGACACCAAGAGGAAGAATGGAGCCGAATGGATTGATAATCAGTTTTATGTCTGGTACCTGTAATGCCTATTTTATGTGTGATAGCTGTGAGGAATCTAATAGTGACTAACAAGACTTAAAATATGTTTAATGGAATATTTTTAATAGAATGTTTTTTAAATAAAAAACTGTGTAGTGAAATGTTTCAATATGGCCAATATGAGGTAATAGAAACTTATAGTCTACTTACGATTTGAGCACTTTTATTACATTAAACATTAGTTTTCACGATTATAAAGTACACAGAATGGTGAACACCATGCTATCACGGAGTAACTTGAACAATATCACGGAATAACTTGAATATCACGGCGTTACCTACTTCTACTACCGGATTTTGTTAGTTAATACCTTGAAATAACTTATGAATATATGTAAGATATATGCCAGAAATGTTCCGTAGGGTATTCCTCTTTAAAATCAAATATATCGAAACAACTGAAATCTAAAATTTCAGAAATAGTAACAAAAAAGCTTAGTATCACGGAGTTACTTAACTTTACCCTACTCTGAGAGGAAAGGGGGCTGCATAACGTTCGATCACCCCGGGCGCCAAGTTTCCCAGCACTGGCCGTACCTAGATATTCTTGTGTGATAGTGAGAGGCGTTGAAAGCTCACTTACAATATCTCCAGTTACCGGCTTGAGATCAGTTACGTAAATCACCATTTATGAAACGACCATTACTCAGAATGTAAGTAGTGTGTGAGATAGGGTGGGAGATCCAAGGAGCACTTACGATTAAGTCGGTGTAGATATAGCGGTAATCAACAATTAACCCAGAACGTAGGGAGGAAACTTCATTCCAACTAGCGGTGTAATTTCATTCCAGGATTGCTTTCAGTCTTTTCGGTACTTAAAGTAAGTGCTCATTGGCCTAGGGAGAGTCAATGTTATTATTCTGGCAGTTATAAATCACTTCGATACGAATCTCGGTTGGAGAACTTAAAGGAGAACGACAGTTATCGCTGTGCTCTCTTAAAGGAGAGTTATGGCGTGTTTTTAAAACATTTGTAAGCAAGTATGTGATCATGCAGGTGTTAGTAAACTTTTGTGGTCTCAGGGTACGTATCGAAACTCTGTTTCAAAACGTTCTGCCAACGGTTTCAGTGCATCGAGTCAAGAAAAGAAACCTACCGTTCGTGCGCCTTTTAAGCTTACGCTGGGTAAACCGTTAAATATATGTATTAGGTACTATGAGTGTAAGAATTGTTCAGCATTAACAGTTCTACAAAAAAGTCCGCGACAGCATATCTCTATCTTCAATACATCGCCCACTTAAAGTGCTTTTCCGTTTTCATTTCTTCCTACAATCCCCATTCAATTACTAGCTTCGGAGACAGTTCACGAGCTATCTAGCGAGCCTATCGCCCCAGTTTCAGCTTTCGTTCCTCAGAATGCACAGCCAAATTTAGAATGGACGGAAGGGTGATTTGGTGGTTGGTTGGCTCCTTAGGCTAGGGGCTGCGACAACGCGGTCATGTAGCCCCGTGTACTTTGGGTGTGTGTAGAATCTGTCTGATAACCGGTGTTAATTGTGATGGCTGTATTAGTGTGTTATCTGTTTTTAATTCAAGTAAGGACTGCAGACATTGAATTTTTCAAATAGTTCCTACTTTTGCCGCCTAACGCCAACGTCAACGACTACTTGTTCGGAACTTGGCTACCAGACGGCACCGCAGTCGGTTCCTGGCGACGAACGTAGGGACCTTAAGAGCGTTGTTTCACCTATAAGTTAATTTAGCTTCAGACAGGTGTAATTAGTGTAAGGTTCTTTAACATGCCTTAAATCTATGACACGGGACCGCCGGCTTTACTTCAAGGGTGATTTGTGTTTCTTGCACCTCGCCAGTCTTAAATTACATCTAATACATACTATTCGTTGCACATGCTATCTCAATGATAATGATTAATAGTCCATGCCGAGACCAAAAATGGATGCAGATCGTAGTTCATTGCAATCGAAAAAAAGAAAAAAAAACGCATTTTAAGCTTACGCACGGTAATCCGTTAAAGATACCCGGCGAAGCCGGGGTGGGCTGCTAGTTACATCTAATACATACTATTCGTTGTACATGCTATCTCAATGATAATGATTAATAGTCCATGCCGAGACCAAAAATGGATGCAGATCGTAGTTCATTGTAATCGAAAAAAAGAAAAAAAAACGCATTTTAAGCTTACGCACGGTAATCCGTTAAAGATACCCGGGGTGGGCTGATAGTTATGAGATGTAACTTATTATCTTGAATGAGTTGTGCATTTTATTTAGATTTCCTTTTTCGTGGCATTCTTCAAACTTACCTACACAAAACACACAATAGTTCACAAGCACTTGCTTTAAATAAACCAGTACTAAAGTTTTATTATAATTTTAAATGATCTTGTCGACTTCGTCGTTACGCTGAGGTGTGGCGTTACGTTACGGTGACGGGACGAAATGTACCTAGAATGCACTGAGGTGTGTGACGTCATAGTACGATGTAGCAGCCGAGTACCAAGAAGGCAGTGCGAGAACAGAGTTTCAAGAAGTCAGTGCGAGAACAATCAAGTAGGTAGTGAAGAAACAAAATAGAACTCTGTTCTCGCACTGCCTTCTTGGTACTCGGCTGCTAGCATTTAAAATGATATAAAGCCCAGTCATTCAGACTGACTATCCGTGTCTTTTTTACATTACTTTCTGTAACAAAAGGATATAATTTACACGATTGCTTATGGATTAGCTCAAAAGTTTAATATTTTGCAGGAATTTGCAAGGTGGAAATAATACCTGTAACAGTCAGATAGTTGAAGAGAACAATTTTGAGATCAAGCCTTCAAAGAAGGATAATCTAGATATTTTAATCAGCAACAGGGAGATTTTTCTTGTGCAGATCATTACATGATTCCATCGTAAATCAGCACACTTCAGTTACACACAAAAAGTGGTATAATGGAAAGGAGAGTACGCCAAATGCAATTTACCCATCATGAAAAACTATTTACACAAAAGAAACCACTCGTGGGTCTCAGGGACCCATCCGTGTAAGTTATGGGTTGATTCCGGTTTGAGTGATGGATTTACGTGCACTCAGCCACGTGAGAATAGTTATATTCGATTCCCACCTCCTTCATCCTAGATTTAGTTTCACGTAGTTCCTACTTATTCTCTGGACTAACTTACGGTCAACGTCACCTTTTTCCCAATCTTACCCTCAATAACAAAAAACATACTATTACAAATACCACAGTAACATGGGTTATGAGAGAAATAATGCACAAACTCATGTGCACGGGGTCCATGAACGTGGGGTACAAGCCGTAAATATTACAGCAACTAGCAGAATTACCCGCTCTTCGAACGGTCTTCGGTATTAATAACCAGACGTTATCATTTGAGCCACGGTTGAAATGGTTAGGGGCGTGTCATTCCTTCATAAGTTTATCAGAAAAAAGTTAGTTTTCTGGGTATATCGAAGACACTGTTTATTTAAGGGCCATAAAATGTGGTTTTCGGAGACCCTTTTTAGACTCCCTAGTTTTGGGTCACACATTGAGAAGCGCAACATATGCTTTGGTCATCCTTCTAGGATATTTTTTATTTTTCACCTATTTTAGCATGTATTTTGAAAAGTTGTTCCTTATACCCACCCTTTTATGAGAAGTACGTTGAAGAGTATTCTAAATGATTGGTGTATTGACTCATGGTTACAATACCTAATTTTACGATGCCCCAATCACCCGAACATGAATTATAGGCGTACATAAACATAAATATATATCAACCACACAGTATCAAACAAAATCATCTTTACAATGAACCCGTTTGTCGACAAAAATATGATTACTTAAAATGTGCTCTCAAACTAAATTCGCCTAAAGTGTACTTCCTGACGTGACAATAATATTGAAAACCTCGTAGACGAAACGCAATATATGTCAAATTAAAACTGACCCTCACCGTTATGGAAAGTCCCCATCCCCAGGAAGACACCCTTAATGAATTATAAAGTCTTGTGGTGCATGAAAATTCGGGATTTGTAGCCTCCAATGGCCCAAATTCCCAAAATCTGCAAAAACACTATTCCAATCCAGGAATTTTTGAAAATAATGTTGGTGTTTGGAGATTTAATAGACCTTTTGTACAACATATCGCACGTGTAAGTCACGTGTAAAAATTCTAGGGCACCTCTTGATCCCCTTAATCACATTGTTGAATTTTACAGTCTATGTTTGATTCCACGATAAACTTATAACCATTTGAAAACTTTCACAGTAATGTAATAAATTGAAATAAATAAACAAATAAATGGAAAGTTGGATGTCACCTCTTGTGATACTGTTACATCAATGATTACTTTCGTCGCTCTGATGGACATTTGTACCAAATTTTACGTTGATCCACTCAGCCGTTCTCGAGTGATACGCGTGCAAAGTTGTACACAGACAGACAAACAAACAGACAGACAGACAGACAGACAAAAATTTTGTTTTTGCGCGCAACCGTCATAAACCAGTCTGAAACGCGTTAATAACTCGAACTTCCGTGGAAATTCAGAAAAAAACAGACAAACTTTCATTTTTATATATAGAGAGATAACAGATAAACGTCTTATTCATAATGTTGAATTTTGGGCTTATGCCGTGTTTTATTATACTAATATTCGACGCGTTTCGAAAGAAACCATGTCTTTCATCGTCAGGAATAATCTGGAATACGACAATGTGGCTAAGAGAAAGCAACGAAGAACATATAGAAGGTGCCCAAAGATGGACGCCATTATAGTCCCATGTTAGGGACAACGGAAAGCAGCAGTGAATTACTTTCTCAGGGTTCTGATAATAGGTAGCCAGGATTCACTGAGATTGTAGCCGGTGTCGCGGTTGAAATTATCTGGGTGTTTACGTATTTCAACTGCTTCCCTGATGATTCTGGGACGATATTGCTTTATACGGGCAAGAACATCAACTCCTTGGAACATGACATCATGGCCAGGTGTTAAAGCATGATCGGCAACAGCTGATTTATCAGGTTGAATGAGCCTGATACATCTATTATGTTCCTTAATGCGAGTGCATATTGTTCTCGAAGTCTGCCCGATGTAAACCTTGCCACAAGTACAGGGAACTCTGTAGATACCCGGTTGTTGCAATTTAGGCAAACTGTCCTTAGTTGGTCGCAGGAGTTGCCTAATCTTAACAGAAGTTCCAAATACAGTCCGTATGTTGTACCGACGTAGGATTTTAGCAATACGATCCGTCGTGTTATGTATGTACGGAAGGTAAGCAGTTCCTCTTACATCTCTTTTCTCAACTGACGTCCTATTATTATTTGTTGGTTTCAGAACCGTAGAAATCAAAGCCTTGCTATAACCGTTGCTCTCAAAGGTGGTTCGCAGGGTGTTAATTTCTTCTTGTAAAGAAGACACTTCACAAATCCTCCTAGCCCTGGTAGTTAGAGTTGTAAGGATACCATGTTTCTGGGCAGGGTGATGGTGAGAACTTGCGTGGAGAAATCTATTGGTGTGTGTTGGCTTACGAAAAACGCTGTGTCCTAAAGATCCATCCTCTTTCTTGGTGACGAGAACATCTAAAAAAGGTATTTTGCCGTCAGATTCCTTTTCCATGGTGAAACAAATGGAAGGGTGCTGGAGATTAAGGTGATCCAGGAAATGACTAAGATTTTCCTCACCTTTCGTCCAAACAACGAACGTGTCATCCACATAACGCCACCAGATCTTCGGTTTGAAAGGAGCCGACGACAAAGCTTTCTCTTCAAAGTTCTCCATGAAGAAATTAGCCACAACAGGAGAGAGAGGACTACCCATGGCCACACCATCAGTCTGCTCATAAAAATTCCCATTCCATAGAAAGATGACAAGATAAACGTCTTGTTTGTTTCAAGGACCAGGAATAACGTTATGCTCATCAGTGTACTGTATACCTAGAGCAGGCTGTTCCAAATCCATGAGTTTGAGTATGCGTACACGCGAGTACTCAGCAATGATGCTCGGAGTACGGTTGGAGATGGACTGGGGGGTGATAGCCAATACGTCACTGGGCGAAGGTCATAACACAAGTCCATGCACTTCCTGTCAGTCTTGATGTATCCACCACTTAGTAAAGGCCGCCCCTACAGCAGAGCTGTATTGCATATTGCAGGTTTACTCACACAAGGCGGCGAGTACTCAGGTGCTCACGGCCGAGCAGCTGGGCTGGAACTGCCTGACATAGAGGAGTTCGACTTACAAAGGGTTCACGCCTATGCGTCATCAGTGATTTATGGTGTATGGAGGGCTTGACCAGACATTAATTTTTTTAGCATATGGCTTTTAGTGCCGGGAATGTCCGAGGGCATGTTCGGCTCGCCAGTTTTATAGCTGCTTCGAGACGGACACCCAATGGGTGATCTACAAGTACCGTTGGGGAGGAAAGTTGGAATGTAAGGGCGAGGAGTTGAAAGGTAGCGGCTGGGGCCTATGGTTAGGGACCAACCCCGGCATTTGCCTGGAAGGAAGGTGGGAAACCACAGACGACCATCTTCAAGGTTGCCGGTGGGGGGATTCGAACATCCTCGCCTCCCGGATGTGAGTGACTGCCAGCAGTCATGCCGTAACGACCACGGCTAACTCACCTGGTGACCAGACATTAAAGTGACAGAAGTGAGAGCTCCAGGTAGACAAGCGTTTAGTAAAAAGGAGGATTTTTGGCACGGATTGGGTGAGGCATGAAACACGTATGTTTTCTGTTTATCTATAGCAACTTTCAAACAACCAGGTAATTCAAAAAATTTGGCGTTTATGTGGTGTACAAGATGCCAAGAAAATTACTGCTTCCCCTGTATTTACAATGAATATCACCCAAGCACGTGTAAATTAACTGTAAAATACCATGGGTGAGTGGTTATCGTGTCTGATTACCAACTCCAAGCTTGTAGGTTCGCTCCTGGCCGTGGTAAGTGATTTTTGAAAGGCGACAAACATCACGGTACGCATGTCATACGTTGTTGGCATGTTAAAGAACCCATTTGAATTCAGTAGGCCGTGCTTATAATGACAAAATCAATCTCGGGATTCTCCGCCAACACAAAGTGTCAAGGAGCTTAGAGCTCTATGGAGCGAAAAAAAAAATCGACTTGCAAGCTGCCCGCTGCGCGTCAATTAACAGTGCTTGCACCCGGCACCTGAGGCCATACGATATTATTAGTATTATTATTATTGAAGCCTCCGTGGCTTAGGCGGCAGCACGCCGGCCTCTCACCACTGGGTCCGTGGTTCAAATCCCGGTCACTTCATGTGAGATCTGTGCTGGACAAAACGGAGGCAGACAGGTTTTTCTCCGGGTACTCCGGGTTTCCCTGTCAAAATTTCATTCCAGCAACATTCTCCATTTCATTTCATCTGTCATTCATTTAATCATTGCCCCAGAGGAGTGCGTCAGGCCTCGGCAGCCGGCACAGTCCATATCCTCGCCGCTAGATGGGGGCTTCATTCATTCCATTCCTGACCCGGTCGGAGACTGGAAGCAGGCTGTGAATTTTCATTTTCATTAATATTATTATAACTGTAAAATCATAAATCTTGAACTTTCTCGTGTACGCCTTAATTGCAATCCCTTCCTGGAAATGTATTTGCCATTTCCGTTTCATGACTTTTATGCAAATATTAATAGATGCAATATATTGAACATTATTTGGTTTTATTTTCAGTGTAAGTAACATACACATTAAAAATGAAAACAAGAAAAAAAGTTTCCGAATAGGGACACGACCCCACGACCGACGGATTACTGTTCTGTACTCTTTCTGCTACAACAACCACTGTAGAGAAACTACATTCCCGTGCCAAAATTGCTCCTGGAGCACCCACTCCTACCACGTTCAT
This sequence comes from Meconema thalassinum, assembly GCA_946902985.2. NCBI lineage: Eukaryota > Metazoa > Arthropoda > Insecta > Orthoptera > Tettigoniidae > Meconema > Meconema thalassinum. The sequence continues at coordinate 655,894,358 of OX336390.1, forward strand.
TTCAGGTCAAACCATGCATATATCAAAACTTTGGATGAAATCGGTGATGATGTGTAGGCGTCGTCCCCTAGTCAGACTGCTCTGGGATCGATTTCCGGCTGTGGCAAGGAGGTGTCTGGGATGAAGCGGAGTGCAATCAATTTTTACTGGCGTAACTAGGATAAGTCAGGTAGATTCAAATCTACATTTGACCATCCTAGTAGCAGTTTTACATGGTTTCCTTTTCTGCTCTAGATAAATGGCGGTGCACGGCTATCTCCATCCGATTTATAATCTCTTATATATAATCCAAAATTGACTCATCACCGCAGGGCTCAAACCACTAGACATAGAAAGCTGAAATTTTGCATGTTAGTTGATCCGAGTATGAAGAGGCTCGCGGTTTTTGAAAATTCAATTTATAAGTGACTTTTTTCGGCCCTTTGGCACTGAGCAAGGACAGTCGGTACAAAGATGTGATTTAGCTAATTTTAAGCCGCCAGATACGAGAAACAATACTCGGAGGTCCTGTAGGGACCCCGAAACACACCTTTTATGTTCCTAAAATGAACGGTATTCCCTAATAACTGTGTTCCCTCTGAGAAACAGATCAACGTTACTATGGCAACCGCTGAAATTTCGCAGACTGGGGATAGTTTTCTGGCAATATCTCGAAAACCGTTCGTTTTAGGGCCTTAAAACGTGGGGTTCGGTTCCTATTTCATAGAAGTGGAAACCACGAACATTGCTCCTCGCATTGAAACGCGCAAAATGAGCTAGAATCCATATTTCTACGAGCAAATCAATTTGGAAAGTCTCATCTCTTCAATTTTATCCAAAATTGACTCATCACCGCAGGGCTCAAACCACTAGACCTAGAAAGCTGAAATTTTGCATGTTGGTTGGCCCTAGTATGTGGAGGCTCACTAAGAAACGGGTTTTGAAAATTCAGTTTGTATGTGACTTTTTTCGGCCCTTTGGCACTGAGCAAGGACAGTCGGTACAAAGATCGGATTTAGCTCATTTTAAGCCGCCAGATACGAGAAACAATACTCGGAGGTCCTGTAGGGACCCCGAAACACACTTTTTAAGTTCCTCAAATGAACGGTTTCGGAGATATTCCCAAATAACTGGGTTCCCTCTGAGAAACAGACCAACGTTACTATGGCAACCGCTGAATTTTCGCAGACTGGGGATGGTTTTCTGGCAATATCTCGAAAACCGTTCGTTTTAGGGCCTTAAAACTCGGTTCAGTTCAGTTCCCACTTCAAACCACGAACATTGCTCCTCGCATTGATACGCGCAAAATGAGATATATTTTATTTATAGAGGTGGTTTTTGGGGTCGGATACGATCGTGATTTTGAGTCTAATTTTATGCTCTTTGAGCTGGTTATTGTAAGCGAGCTTTCAGATCTTTACTCTAATTTACAGTGTTAAGATGCTTCATAATTTTCACGGTAACTTATGCTTTCATTTTCTTTATCTATTTGTTTTTTGTTAACTGAATATTTCTGTTTGCCAAATTGATCTGCTCTTTTTCGTTTTTTACCATGATCAGCAACCCATATTCACAGACGAATGTGTCGTATTCTACCGGCTGTCACGTTAAATTATTATTTTTTCTTAATTACTCTTACTGAGGATTGGGCAAACTTATTTCAATAAAGTTGGTATTTTGTCTTTCACGGCCATTGAATCCCCGTACAAGGCATGGCTTGAACCTAGAAAAGTTGCTGAGTTGGACTAATGGACTAATGGTGCAGCAGAAAAGAGGAGAATTAAAGATTTTGAAATATGTTGATACAGGAGAATGATGATCAGATGGGTAGATAGGGTAAGAAATGAAGAGGTATTAAGACGAGTTGGAGAGGAGAGATGTTCCTGGCGACTGCTAATGAAGAGAAGAGATAGGAGGGTAGGACACATATTAAGACACCCAGGAATAGCAAGCTTAGTTATGGATGGGAGGGTCGAGGACCAGAACTGTAGGGTGTGGGGTGTGGTAGCTATGTAGAAATGAAAGGATTATCTCAGGAGAGGGAGGCATTGAGGGCTGCATCAAACCAGTTAAAAAAACTGAAGACTCAAACATTAACAATCAGTAATTTTAATTACTTAGAGAGGCGTGTGAGACAAAAGGGTTGTTGGAGAATTTCAATCCCTGGGATGTAACAATGGAAGAGACTGCATAATGTACATCAGCGGCCAAGGTGAGAGATATTTAACTATAGGTCTATTAATAGCGATATGTTGACGTTCAAATCATCAATAAGTATGGCCAAATTACATCCATAATAGCTTGAGTAAGAATACTTTTAATTCCCCATATTCCGATTGATTTGCCATTCCAGTGTGCTAGAGTGCAGTTCCCTCTTCAAACAATATTCGCAATTTCTTTAACAAAGCGAAATGACACACACTTAACAGTAGCACGTGTACATTTAGGCAAAACCATTTTTTCCCATGGGCAACTGTATGTGGCGTGCTCGCGAGCATCCGGACAACAAAATCGTTATGTCTCAGCCGAAGATGGCAAAACCAAAAACGTAATTTTAAAATGTGTTAACATAATGTAACATCGAACCCTGCAGACTTTCACAACTCTATAAAATTCCCACTTTGCTGCTCATATCAATATAGGCTACTGTATGTATCAGAATATTCAGAATTAGAATGGATCCACCTATAGCCGCGATTGCTGTAATAGAATAGACCAATTATCAGTAATAATGCTTCGTCCCCATAGTCTTGATAGCGGGCGAAGCCGCGGGTACCTGCTAGTACCACATAAAAGAAAGCTACTCTACCTGCACAGTCACATACCGGAGTCAAAGGGATCATGGTCGCAATGATCCAAATCTTTAAATTAAACGAAAACGAAATACAACATTAATGAGCATACATGACCATCAAATGTGCTGGTTTACCGAAAATAGTTACTCTATTGATTTAAATGAATATTTGAGTGAGTGAATGAAGTGAATGATTTAATATGTAATAGTAAATTACTCTCCCAGGAGCCAAAACTTTCCGTGAATACGTCTTATGGGAATGTGGAAATATCCTTTAGGGTTAATTCATACCTGCTAAGTTGAAAATGTATTTCCAGTGACGAGAGTAGCTGATCGCAACCGAACCGCAGCTAAGTTCACAATCCTCTATAGCCTGATCATTTAACCACAATCACATAATCACACTAAGCAAGCAAATTTGAAGGTCAATCACAACGTTCAGTATCTTAATATAAAATCATATACTGTACCCCTAATAATACTGTTTTATGCAGCCCAACTAGCGTAAGGTCGATATTTCTCTGCTTGCATCCCGTATGGTACTAATGCACTGCAAGTTTATACTGGAAACGATACTGAACGTTATTATTTTTCCCTCGATGTGACTACAGACTAATATGGGCGGAAAATAATAGTGTCCAGTATCGTTTGCGTGATATACCTGCAGTGCAATAGTACCATACGGGATGCAAGCAGAGAAATATCGACCTTCCTGACAACACATGTTAGTTGGGCTGCATAAAACAATACTATTAGGGGCAGTTGATTCACGTGGTAGGCATATAACTAACAAATATTGGCTAGTTGTGTTAGTTTAACTACTACTACTACTGAAACTAAATCTGTGAAATGAAAATCCACAGTCTGTTTCAAGTCAACCGACCGGGTCAGGGATGGAATGAATGAAGCCCTCATCTAGCGGCGAGGATATGAACTATGCCGGCTGCCGAAGCTTATCGCACTCCTCTGAGGCAATGATTTAATGAATGACAGATGAAATTAAATGATAGTGGAGAGTGTTGCTGGAATGAAATTTTGACAGGGAAAACCGGAGTGTCCGGAGAAATACCTGTCTGCCTCCGTTTTGTCCAGCACAGATCTCGCATGGAGTGACCGGGATTTGAACCACGGACCCAGCGGTGAGAGGCCGGCGTGCTGCCGCCTAAGCCACGAAGGCTCCTAAACTAAATCTGTACATAGTGTAAATACGAGGCACGTCCAGAAAGTAAGTTCCGTTTGGTAATAAAATTGAATTGAGTACAGATACAGAAAAATTATTTATTGCACAACATTCTACACCTCCTGAACTACTTTTCCACATAACTGCTGAACTTTTGCAGGCATTTGTCATAGCGTGGCCTAAGTTTTTGGATACCTTCTTCACAGAAGTTTGCCGCCGACCGTAAACGAGAATGAAGACTCCCCTGTAAGAGATCCTCCTGTTTGGCCACCACGGTTAGGCAAATTGCGTATGTGGTCAGGATAACTCCTAAACATACGCAGTTCTCCTGGTAAGCACGCAATTTGTCTAACAGTGGTGGACAAACGGTTGGATATCTTACAGGGGAGTCTTCACTCTCGTTTACGGTCGGCGGCAAACTTCTATGAGGAAGGTATCCAAAAACTTGTGCCACGCTATGACAAATGCCTGCAAAAGTTCGGCAGTTATGTGGAAAAGTAATTTAAGAGGTGTAGAATGTTGTGGAATAAATTATTTTTTTTTCTGTATCTGTACACAATTTAATGTTATTACCAAACGGAACTTACTTTCTGGACATGCCTCGTACTATTAACCGTACTTGTAGACATAGATTTAATAGCCCAGGTATAATTGTTCCGATGATGATCACTTGACGATCGAAACTGGTCATCGAAGTGTATTCATCAATATCTTGTACATATTTTTCAGGATTGGGGACCATCCGTTACATTTGGGTACACTTGTGTTGACCAACTGAAAAACATTAAGTTTCAATTACTAAGGCAACACTGAAATATGGCTTCCATCACGATAATGTTGGTTCGTTCGTTTGAGTCTTCAGTCTTTTGACTGGTTTGATGCAGCTCTCCATGCCTCCCTGTCCTGAGCTAATCGTTTCATCTCTACATAGCTACCACACCCTACATCCGAGGCAATCTGTTAAACATTTTCTAACCTTGGTCTACCCCTACAGTTCTTGTCCTCGACCCTTCCTTCCATAACTAAGCTTGCTATTCCTGGGTGTCTTAGTAGGTTGTGTCCTACCGACCTATCTCTTCTCTTCGTTAGCAGTCGCCAGAAACATCTCTCCTCTCCCAGTCGTCTTAATACTTCTTCGTTTGTAACCCTATCTACCCATCTGATCTTCATCATTCTCCTGTAACACCACATTTCAAATGCTTCAATTCTCCTCTTTTCTGCTGCACCAATAGTCCAAGTTTCACGTCCATAGAGCGCCACGCTCCAGACAAAGGCTTTCAGAAATGACTTCCTAATACCTAAATCTATATTCGATGTCAACATATTCCTTTTTTGTAGAAATGCTTTCCTTGCCTGAGCCAACCTACTATTTATGTCGTCTTTGCTTCGTCCATCACTGGTTATTTTGCTTTCTAAGTAACAGAAGTCTCCTACTTCCTTCAGGTTTTCACCTTCCAATTTGATGTCCATAGAGGTTTCTGATTTATTTCGGCTGCATTCTAGTATTTTTGTTTTACAATTATTAATTTTCATCATGTATTCATTCCGTAAGACGGAGTCCATACCATTCAAAAACTCATTCAAATCCTCAGGCTTGTCGGCCAAGATGACGATATCATCAGCAAATCTCAGAGTTGAAATTATTTCTCTTTGAATCTTCACTCCCACTTTAAATTTCACTCTAATTTCCTTCATTGCTTGTTCAATGTAAAGATTGAAAAGTGTGGGTGATAAGTTGCAGCCTTGCCTAACACCTTTCTGAATATCACCTTCTCTCTCATGTCCTTCAGCTCGAATGACTGCTGTCTGGTTTCTGTATAGATTGTAGAACACCCTCCTATCCCTGTACTTTATTCCAATAGATTTCAAAATGTCAAACAATTTAGTCCAATCAACGTTATCAAAAGCCTTTTCTAAGTCTACAAATGCCATGAACGTTCTCTTATCTTTCCTTTTTCTACCTTCCAAAATCAGCCTAAGACTTAGTACAGCTTCCCTTGCTCCAACATTTCTCCTGAAACCAAACTGGTCTTCACCCAACTCCCTATCTATCTGGCTTTCAATCCTCTTGTAAATTATTCTAGACAGGATCTTTGAAGCATGAGTAATCAAGCTGATTGTACGGTAATCTTCACATCTGTCAGTTCCCACTTTCTTTGGTATAGGGATGATTACATTCTTCTTGAAATCACGGGGTTCCTCACCTGTCTCATAAATCCTACACACCAAGTGAAATAACCTGATCAGACCTTCATGTCCTATGCAGCGTAGCAACTCAATCGGTATATCATCCATGCCTGGTGCTTTGTTCCTGCTTAAGTCTTCCAAAGCTCTATCAAATTCTGATCTCAATATTAAATCTCCTTTCGCATCCTCATCAATTTCCTCCTCCCTTTCCATTACATGATTCTCAATTTCCTTTCCATTATACAAACTCTCTATGTAAGCTTTCCATCTCTCAACCTTTTCTTCCCTATCTGTTAGAGGCTTTTCCGTTTGTGTCCTTAATATTACAGCACTTAGTCTTCTTTTCCCCAAATGTATTCTTAATCCTTCGATAAGCTGTGTCTACTTTTCCTAATTTCAGACAATTTTCTATACCTGCACATTTCTCTTTTAACCATTCTTCTTTCGCTTCCTTGCATTTCTTGTTGACCTCATTTCTCAGACGTCTGTATTCTGCTTTCCCCTTTTCATCTCTTACATTCTTGTGTTTCCGCCTTTCATCCATCACTTCTAGTATATCCTGAGTGATCCACGGTTTTCTACCTATTCTTTCTTTCCTAGCAATGTTTTCTTCTGCGGATTTTGTTATTTCATTCTTCAAAAGTGCCCATTCGTCTGCAATTGAAGTTTGTTTAGGGTTTTTCATTAGTCCTTCCTTTATACTCTTCTTGAATCTTTCGTTTACATCCTTCTCTTTCAGTCTGTCTATTGCCCACCTTTTTGGCTTTTGACTTTTCTTCAGTTTCTTCAACTTTAATCTGCATTTCATTACAACCAGATTGTGGTCAGAGTTTATGTCAGCACCAGGATATGTTTTACAATCCAAAATCTGGTTTCGAAACCTCTGCTTGACCATAATGAAGGCGATTTGGTAACGCTCTTTATCTCCTGGTCTCATCCATGTGTATATTCTTCTATTGTGGTTATTGAATAAGGTGTTAACTATGACCAACTCATGCTCGGTGCAGAATTCCATCAGCCTGCTTCCTCGATCATTCCTTTTACCTAATCCGAAATCTCCTACTATCTTCCCTTCTCTCCCTTTTCCTACCAGAGCATTCCAATCTCCCAATACTATAACATTTTCATCACCCTTCATATCTCAGAATTTCGTCTATTTCTTCGTAGACCTTTTCAACATCCTCATCATCAGCTTGACTGGTAGGCATATAGACTTGTACCACTGTGGTGCACGTAGGTTTAGTATTGATTTTTGCTACAATAATCCGTTCACTATATTGCTCATAATATTCCACCCGCTGTCCAAGTTTCCTACTCAATACGAGACCAACCCCTGCTTGGCCATGGTTATCAACTGTGTATTGGGGGACGTGATGGTGCAGTGGTCAAGCAGTTGGCCTCTCACCAAGGTGGACTGGGTTCGATTCCCGGTCAATGCATGTGAGATTTTCGAAGTTAAATGCCATGTCCTGTGGTTCGGATTCCTCGTAAAAAGGTGGTCCTGTGGCTCATGATTGCATGATAAATGGTCACGTAAAAATAAAAGCTTCCTTCCTACAACTGAATATTGCCTGGTGTTATTGTGGTGATAGTAGTATTGGGTACAACTGTACTCATGTTGTCCTAAATAAGGTGTAACAAACTTCAAACGAGGAACCGTTTTATCAATCGCATGGACTGTTTGTGGAAACACCCGGTGAAAGAACCCTTTCCGCTGTCAATTCAGATATTGTAACCTGAGTACTCTGAAATTGCATCCATCCATTGCAGCCGTGGACGGTGACGTGCATTCAATACCAAGACCATGGTTCCTCAGCTAACGATCAGTCAACTTAACATTGAGGGAATCAGTAGAGCTAAGTGCGAGTATTTATCTAAGACACTTAGGGACCATTTTGTAGATGTATTGGCACTCCAAGAAACACACATTGAAGATGGTACTCAGCTGCCAAACAGGGGGAAAATTCCTGGAGACAAAATAGCGACGGAACTTCATCATCCAAAATATGGCATTCCCATCTATGTAAAGAGGGACATTGAAGACTATACGATCTTGTCTTCTGATATATGCCCAAATGCTTACTCAGCTTCTATCAGGATTCAGGGTGTTTTCATCACGAACATCTCTAAGCCACCAACAGTCTGTTGTATAGATCAAATTGCACTAGTTCCTGCAGAAGATAGTGTAATACTTGGTGATTTCAACAGCCATCATACTTCCTGAGGATATGTGAAAAATGATGATAATGGTGACGAGTTATTTGAATGGATAGATGTAAATAATCTCACACTCATATATGATGCTAAAGATCGAGGCACCTTCCATTCTTCTCGATGGAACCAGGATTACTCTCCTGATCTATGTTTTGTCTCCAATAGCCTATTGATACCAACACCACGAATACAAAGGCACGTTCTGAATGATTTTCTGCGTAGTCAGCATAGACCAATAATTTTTAACATATTGGTATTAATATCCCTGTTATAAGATCTACACCCAACCCTCGATGGAACTTCCAGAAAGCTGACTGGGATTTGTAAGCCAGTTACACTGATGCAAACATTAGATGGGCGCCACCAGTCCCTGAGACCTATGACCGGTTTGTTCGATTAATCAAATCTGCTGCTAAACGAAGCATTCCTAGAGGTTTTCGCGAAGATTATGTCCCTGGGTGGAATGAAGAAACAACGTGCTTATGCAATGAATTTGAATGGAACCGTAGTCATGAGAAAGTTGTTGAATTACTAACATCCTTGGACAATACTTAATGAGAGAAATGGTACAAGACTGTTGAAAAGCAGGAAAGCATGGTCACTAATACAAACACTGGATTCAACATCCATACCCACAAGAAGGCATTCTGCCATCAACGCAGAATCCATAGCTGACCACCTTACTTCTGTATCCAGAACAGAGGGAGACAAGAGGTTTAGCAGTCAGGTCCGATTGGAATTCAACAAGTTAAAACGTGAAGACCAACCTAACTTGTTTTATTCGCGACCACTCTCATTAGAAGAGATACAATATGGTTTGGATGCTCTCCAGACTGGAAAAGCAGCGGGATTTGATGGTGGTTATCCGGAGTTTAGTTTATTCAGTTGAAACTTCCCGTCAGATCAATACAAAAAATATTTGCGCTATTATTGCGCTATTTGGTACATGTTTCGAACCTTGTATACCATCAACGCTATTATTGGGTTTGCAGTACCACCCAAACTTCCTTCCCCTCCCGCTCTAAGTTGCCTCCCCGCCCCTCCGCTCTTTGCTTCCACCAATGATACTCTCCCCCCCTACATGTCTCACGTGGCCTTGCCTCGCCTCGCCTAGGCTCAGCACTTGAGTTGCAACAGCTGTTTAAAGCACACAGGTTCACTGCACACACTGGGAGGTAAGGATTTCATAGCAATCGTTTTCTGGTTGATCATATATTAGATTCATTACTTCAGTCCATTCACTAAATCAATTTAATTTTCTTTTAACAGAGGACTACAGGTTTAGTCTGGGAGCGCCTAAAGTCTTTAGCATTTGGACCATTCAAATGGGAATACTATTCTATTTCCGTTCCACATATGACAAGAGGCAGAACAGGACAAGTCTCCTATCAAAAGGGAGTACCTAAAGTCTTCGCATTTGGACCATTCAAATAGGATTAATATTCTAGTTCCCCACATGACAGGAAGCAGACAACAGAATAGGACAAGATTCCTACCAGAAAGACATGTGCTTATGAACAAGTGAAGTGGACTCTTAGAATTTTTAACATGTGTTTTTAATATGTTTTGTACAGAATTTTAATGCAATGGTTTTAATATGTATTATTAGTGTGCATGCATTTTGGATTGTTCAGTGTTGATTTGATGTGTGGCCATTTGTTGTTTGTGAAGGGCTGATGAAGGACCGGTATACAAGGTTCGAAACATGTACCAAATAGCGCAATAATAGCGCAAATATTTTTTGTATTGATCTGACGGGAAGTTTCAACTGAATAAACTATTCATATACGTCAATACGGACCAGAAATGGCAACTAGTATTCCTATCCGGAGTTTCTCAAGCCAACTACCGAACGATGGCTTGCGAACTTTTTCAGTTCCATTCTACAATCAGGACGTCTTCCACTGTCTTTCAAGAAGACCAAAATCATTGCAATACTGAATCCAGTATCCCCAAAGTAACAAGACAATTGCCTTACTCAGTGTCACCTACAAATTACTTGAAGGTCTGTTACCGAATTTAACTACATTATCAAGAAACTGGCTTTGAGAACTTAAAAGTGTTTCTGCCTTTCTGGACCTCTCAGTGGCGTATGATACTCAAACTCATAATGTAAGTCCCTTGTCTTAAAACATTCACTCTTTTCAGCAACATGTTAAGTAATAGACTATTCCAAGTTCACAATGAAAGTGCCAGGAGCAGGTTCCATACACTCAATAATGGTCTACCTCAGGGTTCAGTTTTATCCCCTATGCTATTTAACTTATTCATTCATGATCTGTCAGAAGCGGTATCCAGTAAATTCATCTGTGCGGACGATATAAACCTTACAGTCCTGTCCGCCACATTTGATGAAGCAGAGGATTTGCTGAGTGAAGACCTTAAGAAGATGAATGTTTATTTCATAAAATGGCGGCTTCAACTAAGTCCTTCTAAATCTGAGGTAACCACATTTCACCTTAAGAACCTACAGGCAAACTACTAACCTAGAGTGAAGTTCGGGAACCAATATCTGAAGTGCAACAGCTCCCCTGAGTATTTCGGAGTGATATTGGACAGGGCATTCACTTTTAGACAGCATATTGCAAAAACAGCAGCAAAATTAAAAAGCCGTAATAACCTACTAAGTAGGTTAGCTGGAACATCATGGGGTGCTGATGCCAACACTCTCAGGACTACTGCTTTGGCTGTCGTTTACTTTCCAGCTGAATACCGTGCAGGCGTATGGTTGAACAACTCCCATTGCCAACTGGTTGATATTCAACTCCGCCAGAAAATGCGGATTATCTCTGGCACTCTACATTGCACACCCTCACAGTGGGTATCTGTACTGCGTAATATTGTTCCTCCTCACATCAGATGACAGGCTCTTTCCCGCCTGTGGCGCAGAATTATAGAGGATGAAGTTCTCCCAATCCACCAAGACGTCAATCAACGTTCTACATCCAGGTTCAGATCACGTAAACCACCCAACAAGACGGCTATGGAACTTACTTCAGCTCCGTTCGACCCCCAAAATACATGGAAAGTTGAATTGTCTACCTCTCCACCTCGTGGCCTAATTGAAGTACTTGTTCCTTCCATCAAACTCCCTTGATTCCATCTCCCTCGAGCTGTCTGGTCCCGTCTCAACAAAATTCGATGTGGCACTGCTCGAACTAGAGCAGCCTTACATCAGTGGGGTTGGATAGACTCGCCTCGTTGTGAATGTGGATACGAAGTGCAAACCATCAAGCACATCGTGCAGGAAGGCCCTTTATATATGTACTCTGGGAACTTAGAAGAGCTCCATGCAGCCACTCCACAAGCTCTTGAATGGATTCAAGACCTGGCAGCCCATATATGAAGGGGCCTAATGCTGAGCATTGTTTATTTGTAAATTTATATACACACATCAAAAAAAGTTTTGCATCACCTCGGTTCCCAGATCTCCGGCATATAGACGTTGACTGTGTATATTGTATCAAAGATACAGTCCCTTTGACTGTTCATAGATATCACTAAAACTGCTCAAAGATGTAAACAACCATGCATGAGCAGGGCCTATTAGACGGAGGGGGTACGACAGCCGATCAGTTCCAGTCATTCCACCAGGACGAAGGTACGCTGCTCATGTTGTCTGTAGTTCTACCATGCCTAGAAGGTCAATACCGCAGTTCGATCGCGTCCGCATTGTTACTTTGTGTCAAGAAGGGCTCTCAACAAGGGAAGTTTCCAGGCGTCTCAGAGTGAACCAAAGCGATGTTGTTCGGACATGGAGGAGGTACAGAGATACAGGAACTGTCGATGACAGGCCTCGCTCAGGCCGCCCAAGGGCTACTAATGTAGTGGATGACCGCTACTTACGGATTGCCGCTCGGAGGAACCCTGACAGCAATGCCACCATGTTGAATAATGCGTTTCGTTCAGCCACAGGACGTCGTGTTTCAACTCAAACTGTGCGCAATAGGCTGCATGATGCGCAACTTCACTCCCGACGTCCATGGCGAGGTCCAGCTTTGCAACCCCGACACCATGCAGCGCGGTACAGATGGGCCCAACAACATGCTGAATGGACCCCACAGAATTGGCATCACGTTCTCTTCACCGATGAGTGTCGCATATGCCTTCAACCAGACAATCGTCGGAGACGTGTTTGGAGGCACCCTGGTCAGGCTGAACGTCTTAGACACACTGTCCAGCGAGTGCAGCAAGGTGGTGGTTCCCTGATGTTTTGGGGTGGCATTATGTGGGGCCGACGTACGCCACTGGTGGTCATGGAAGGCTCCGAAACGGCTTTACGATACCTGAATGACATCCTCCGACCCATAGTGCACCCATATCGGCAGAATATTGGAGAGGCATTTGTCTTCATGGACGACAATTCTCGACCTCATCGTGCACATCTTGTGAATGCGTTCCTTCAAGATAACGACATCGCTCGACTACAGTGGCCAGCATGTTCGCCAGACATGAACCCTATCGAACATGCCTGGGATATGTTGAAAAGGGCTGTTTATGGACGTCTTGACCCACCAACCACTCTGAGAGATTTACGCCGAATTGTCGTTGAGGAGTGGGACAATTTGGACCAACAGTGTCTTGATGAATTTGTGGATAGTATGCCACGACGAATACAGGCATGCATCAATGCAAGAGGACGTGCTACTGGGTATTAGAGGTAGTGGTGTGTACTGCAATCTGGACCACAAATGCTGAAAGTCTAGCTGTATGATGGTACAACATGCAATGTGTGGGTCTCATGAGCAATAAAACGAGCTGAAATGTTGTTTGTGTTGATCTCTATTCCCTTTGTATTTAAAGGTTCCGGAACTCTTGGAACCGAGGTGATGCAAAACTTTTTTTGATGTGTGTATATTAATTACTGTCTTGTATGCATCATACGCTAAATAAATAAATTATAACTTACTTATCTTCTCGTCTGAGTATTTTAAAACTATACTAGTTTAAACCCGTCAAAACATGTCGGTCATTGGGAAAATATTTACTGAAGGATTCTCTTATATGCATTTTTGAACGATTACTTTTTGACACTGTTGCAACATTAAGGGCGTCGAAAGATCGGCTTTGCAACATATAACTGGCCATGACTGAAACCTTGATGAGGCAAATAGACCCCTACACGTTCAATAGTTTCCCCATGAGCTTTATTGATTGTGATGGAGTAGGCTACGCCAAGTGAATTGGAAATTTGGAATATGGAAGTGTTTAATCGGATTATGTTAAATCAAGTCCAAGGATTATAGCTCTCTGCCTTATGGGCCTACTATCTGCAGTTATTATTTCCAAATCCAAGCAATTTTATACATTTATACATATGTCTTACAAATAGTATGGTTCCATTTAGGAGCCTTTGGGAAACGTTGAAATTTCTAAGGAGCAAAACTATGGCTCAAACTTTTGGAGTAAGTATATGTGAAGGTAATGACTTATTTCCAAGGAATTCAAGAATTATTTAGAAAACATAATAACTGATTTCATCTTCAGTATTAAGCTGTTAACGCTGGTGTATACTTTAGAACTACTGGATATCAATTCAATGACTTTAAAATTAATTTCATTACAGTGTTCGTTTTTTGTTCGTTTTCCTTCGCAGAGGTGAATGTTTCGCCGTAAATCTCAGCCACGATATCATCATGAGTTGGAAGTCTGGCTGGTAATTCAATAACATTTGATTCGTCACCATCCACAGAGGGTAGGCGTCGTTAATTTGTACCATAAAATCAGAATGTTCCATTTTATCTGGTTTCAATCACGTTTTTATGTAAGGGGCGTATTTTGGAGAAGGGCCAGGGAGAAGAGTATTTACTACAATTGTGAATAACTGTTTGGCGATAAGGCACAACAGGCAAAACCTACCTGAAATCTCCTCCAAGAACAATAACTTTCCCACAAAAGGGAATAATGTTATTACGTATATATATTTTAGAAGTCGATTCACACACATTATTGAATGAATATTTGCCATTGTGGCTTCACCCCATATTATGAGCCATGATAATCGAATATCGTACGCTAGATTGCAATTTAATTTTATCTAGACACTGAACTCTCATTTAAGTTGAGAATGCTGAATGTAGGGCTTATGCCCTTGCAAAATATTGTCTAAATTTTGAAGTGTGCTCTCCCTGATGCAAGAATTTACTTGATTTACAGATCTGACTTGATTAGCTTCTGAGGAGTCTAATATATACAACTGGCCGTTAGAACCTTCGCTTATATTTTTGGAATATAAGGAAGAAATGCAATGATGTGACATTCCAGAAATTTTAAATCAATATGGACCGTATTCATGTGACACGGTAACATTGGCACCAAAGGAAACAAGGACATAGCATTGTTTTACTGTCGAGTATTATCTCTGAAATTCCTTGTATCATCTCAAGTCAAAAATTGTTTCAGCTTGTCAGGGATTTTATATTCGGCAGATCATTTTTACCATTACAACAGGAAAGGCTAAAGTAACCAAGCGTTGATTTCTCGCAAGAAAAATACAATGCAGAAAAATGTTTACATTTGTTCGTCGAGGACCCTAGACTGTTCAACCGTGCTAGAACTCTCACATGAGTATAAACCGCCCGCCCGGCTTCATTGTTATGCGGGCTCGACGCGACACAATTCTGGCAGGGACTATATTCGCACATTCTTTCGGGATTAGGGTACAACCCATTACATCTCGGTACAATCGTGTCGACCGACTGAAAAACATTAAATTTCGATTATTAAGGCAACACTGAAAAATGACTTCAAATTACCATAATATTGTATGCTTATTTACGATGTAAACCGGGAAAGTCGTCCAGTATTTGTTATGTCAGAATTTCAACGTATTGTAGGCCTACATTATTGTCGCAAAACAGGCAAAGGTACGGTTCATTAGTGGAATTTCGTGAAACAACATTTTGGACATGCCTTGTATGTTTCATACGGAACCGAATGGACTGAGAAAAACAAAGGAGTACCGTAGCGCATGGTGCGTTTTCAAAGACATCCAGAAGGAAGCCACCCTGGTGGATGAATTCACTGCATATATTTTTAGCCTACTTTTCACATTTTATAAAAATGAGGAAAAAGTAGACTTATGTGATCGGGCAAATGTAGTCTGTCTGTCTGTCTGTCCTTCTGTCTGTCTGTCTATCTGGCTGTGTGTGTTTCCCTCCCTATCAACTCCTAAACGGCTGCAGCAATCTAAACAAAATTTGGTAGGAGTAAAGATCTATAACTGAATATCTCACGCCTATATTTGAAAATTATGTCAGTGCTACCAACTGCTGAAAAAACGCAATTGAAATTTGAGCTCCATGTTGGATACCTTGGAAGGTATGAATGGGAGCTATTTCAAAATTGGCACACGTATAGATAATAATATTGCAGTTTAATTTCCAGGAGGCCATACATGGCAGTGTTGCCAAAATGATTATAAACCTGCTGATAGGTCCAAATTTTAAATGCATATAACTTCTAGAGTATCAATTGGATTTCAACCAAATTTCGTATGTGCTATGTGTACATAAACAGACATAACTGAGCGTATTCTTAAGAGCCACCAGGGCTGCCAACTGTTAATAAATGCTCTCAATTTTTTAAACCAAATACCCATATATCAGAAAGTATGCAAGCCGACAGCTTTAAATTATGCACACGTATATTACCTGACAATCTATATTAATTTGGAGTAACTTATATACGTCAGTGCTACCAACATAAACAGACATAACTGAGCGTATTCTTAAGAGCCACCAGGGCTGCCAACTGTTAATAAATGCTCTCAATTTTTTTAACCAAATACCCATATATCAGAAAGTATGCAAGCCGATAGCTTTAAATTATGCACACGTATATTACCTGACAATCTATATTAATTTGGAGTAACTTATATACGTCAGTGCTACCAACATGATTCTAAGCCTGCTGAGAGGTCCTACTTTAAATACATGTAACTTCTATACTATCATTTGGATTTCAACCAAATTTCGTGTGTGCTATGTGTACCATAACATATATGACTATGCCGATTCTTAAGAGTAACCAGGGCTGCCAACTGTTAATAAATACAGTCTCTATTTTTGTTACCCTAATATCAATATATCAGAAAGTATGCAAGCCAATAGCTCTAAACTTTGCACACGTATAGTACCTGGCATTCTAGATTAATTTAGAGTAACTAATGTAGGTATACGCCAGTGCTGCCAACTTGATTCTAAGCCTGCTGATAGGTCCAATTATAAAATGCATGTAACTTCAATACTAACTAATGGATTTTATTCAAAATTAACACAATAGATCATATTATTTCAGATTATTTCTGACCAATACATGTGTATGTCATTTTTGCCAACATGATTTTACGCGCGCTGTTAGATCCAATGTTTAACTGCATGTAACGCCCATGATATCCATTGGACTTCAACCAAATTTTATATTCTGTACCTTCAGAGATGGAACTAAGAATATATTCAGTCACCAGGGCTGCCAACTGTAGTTCTCTATTAGGCTACATTATGCCAGGTATACAGCATTTCGAACTAATTATAAATTTCGATATTACCAACTTAATTTCATTATTCTAGATAGATCCATATAGATTAATCATTGGCATGAATCTTAAATTTTAAGAAAAGTAAGCTCTTTAGTTCGTCACGGAACTTCTTGTTCGTAATCCGTTGGGATTCATACTACAGAAATTCCCGGCTTTTTCAAGAAATGTAATGCTGAGTTGAAGGCTGTAACGGGGTACACTCAGCCTCGTGGGGAAAAACTGAGAAGGGGTGGGTTCGATTCCAAACTCAGCCATCCTGGAAGTTGTTTTCCGTGGTTCACTACTTCTCGTCCAGGAAAGTACAACGATGGTTCCTAACTGAAGGCCAAGGCCGCTTCATTCGTAATCCTATCCTCAATTTACACATACACACGTTAGTGCAACCATCACAATAACACAGATTATCACAAAAATTCCACACACACACATGTATACGGGGCTACATGACCACGATGTCCAAGACCCTCAAATGAAATAAAAACTGTCTACACATGAAAACTGCAAAATGGTGAAAGGAATGTGTAGGAATATTTGGCATTATTTTTCCCTGTCAGGATAGCATTTTCCTATTTATGCCGATTAACTGTCCATACGATAGCATAGAGAATACTACAGTCAATTACAGCCCTTGATTCACAATAGGCTACAGTTTTTCCATGTGCAACAATATAACAAATCTTCTGTAGCAATAATGACTAATACCGGTATTGCAATGTAGGCTACACAGTGAAACCAGCCATTTGAACAAAATACCTTAGTTATATACATAGAGAAGCAACCATTTTCTTTACACTACAGGGGCCGATTTGACTTGATATTTATGCCAACTATCAATAAAAAAGAGCTTTGCAAACTTAAAATGAACACCATCGCATAGTCTATTTGTATCTCGTCTTGATGGCATATAAAAATTCGTGCTATTGCAACAAATAAGGTACAAAGATAATTGTAGCCTATAGCCTACTCACTTGTCTTTTAATTCACTCTAATGTTACCCTTTATCTCAATTGTATAATTTGACACAAATAACACCCGCAAATTCAATTTGTTTTGTGAAATTAGTTGTCTTTGATACGATTGTCTTTCAAAGAGGTGTTGGCATGTGTCATTAGCAAAACAGCTACAGATTGCACATGAGCATTGAAATGGCAAGTGAGGAGCAGCTGAAGCAGGCCTGTAGTTGCTTACATTATTTACAATCTCATAACAACATATGCTGCATAAAGAACGATCGGTGCTACATGACCGCGTTGTCGCAGCTCCTAAACTAAGGAACCATAAAGAACGTACAATTAGTAAGATTGTAAACAGTTAAAAAGCATTGTGTGTTATAATTTGTTCTCAGAGTAATCCATTATTCGAGTTGTTTTAATTATATTATGATAACTTGCGGAATCCCGTTCTACTTATTCTATGGATACATGCGACATTAGCGCCCGGGTGGAGTAGATAGAATTTAAAGATATCATGACGTAATTTGGGAACCGATCGCCCTATACCAGTTTCATCCACCTGGTGAAGTGTCTCTTGTTTGTTCTTTGCCACTCCAGGAATCCCGAGGGATGACGAAACATTCCGACTGTGCACGAAAACTGCACAGGAGTTTGTGCTCGCGATATCTAAGACTCAATTCCAGCCAACTCCTACATAAATCACTTACAAAATGTAAAACGTTAATAATACTCTTGATAAAACAATATTTCAGTAATAAAAAAAGACTGCC
This sequence comes from Meconema thalassinum, assembly GCA_946902985.2. NCBI lineage: Eukaryota > Metazoa > Arthropoda > Insecta > Orthoptera > Tettigoniidae > Meconema > Meconema thalassinum. Next base: position 655,912,974 of record OX336390.1, read on the forward strand.
GAGAGGTGGGATCGAACCTGGGCTTTTTCGAACCAGGAACAGTAACCTTAACCACATAGCTATTCGCACACTCCTGTTCAGTTGCTGGCGCATTCATTCACTATTCATAACTCGATGTCTGAAGAAAAAGAAATCAATGTTGAACTTGCGTGTACGTTCATACTGTTACTATATTTTATTGTCAGGGCTTGGTTAATGTCCGTGATCAATTACACGGAAGCTTTATACACGGGCGCGTACAGTTCTTACATAAATTACATTTTAATGGACTTCTCACCGCCATTTCTGTCATGAGCCAAGGCGGATTGTGCGCATACGTGAACGGCAAGAATTCTGCATTTTTATATATTAATTAAAAATAAACTTTAACATATTTGTTCATTTTAAAGACACTCTGCAAATCTACAGGCCAAGAACTTTCATCAGAGTGCTCTACGAAGTAAATCGGTTCTGTCGTTCTCTCAATCACGTGTTAACAAAAATCATAGATAGATAGATAGATTACCCCATGTCGTGGCGTTGTGGTTAGCATTCTTGGCTGTCACCGCACGCAGGTCCAGGTTCATTTCCCTGCTTAGCCAAGTAATTTAATTCTAGTCTGAAGGTTGGATTGAGCTTTTCTGAGTCTCAACTGATTCCAACTTCAGCCATCCTATAAGTGGTTTGCTGTCGTTTCCCAATACAACACTGGAAAATGCCAGGATGGCACCTAATTTAAGGGCACGGCTACCGCCTACCCAAACCCTTGCCTCAAACAACCAGAACATAGGCCTACATTACAATGACATAGATTATGAACCAGTTTGCACACACACAGCCAAGTGCTCGGGGCTTCATGATCACGATGTTGCAAAGTCCCAAAATGAATCCATAACAACAACTAAAACGATGCTACGTATTCAAAGGCTTAAGTAATATATTACACGAAAAAGTACAAAACATTTCCCAAACACTACAGTAGAGGTGTTATGAGGTCCTGAGTGACATTCTGTGTTCAATACCGGTCCAGAGCCATGGGTTACCTCAGGCACTTGTCCCCAGGGCGACATACAGTATACAATACTGTACTTAACGATTCCAATGTATTCAAAGGCCACGATCACTGGTCGTAATCGCTTCCAGCCTCCCCTCACCATACGTCATCATCGGTCACAGTCGATGACACTGCACCATTAGCGTCGCAATGACGCAATGATTGAGTAGCAGTTTGTAATCCCGGCTCTGGACTACCCTCTAAATGGGGCTCTCACGGTCCATTGAGTGCCAACCACACACCCATGTTCCGCATTAAACCGCAAAGAATTGCTAGATAAACTGCCACCCCTAATGGTCCACAATCAATCTCAATTGTTACTTGAATCATTACGCCATATTTCGAATTAAAACCATCTATAGTGTTTGACATTTTCTCTAACTGCATAACCAACTGTTAAGGGACTCAAACTGAACAAAAAGAACTAATCACCACGAATTGTCATCAATTACATGGCGTTCATTGCTGCTAATAGACCGTGTCCTGCCTCTTCATGATGATGTATTTATGCATTGTTTTCACAAAAATGGAGGGAGAAAATGTTATGCCCTGGTGACAACCGCAAGGCCAATATGATGTCAGGTATTGTGATACATAAAAAATAATATACGTCAAGAGCTGCCCGTGATGGAGGGCACTGTAGCGGAGCCACGTTCATCGAACATGCGGACAAATTGAATTCCATCAGAAAATTAGTGTTAGGGGTGAGGAATTACACTGTTTATTCATAATCCACGAGAATATCAGAGTTGCAATGGGACCTTCTTGGGCAATTAAATCTGAGTGCACTCCGGCTGCTGTTGTGGCATTTGCTAACATAATCCGAACGTGATGGGCTATTCCGAACACTCTTTCAACACTTCAAACTCTTTAACCATCGAAGAATTATTCATCTATGCATTCGGTTTGTCACTAAAATGACTATTTTAAGCGGTTTGGCAATTAAATCAGTCTCCTGAAAATAATTGTTCACATAAATACGCACAAGGGTTTAATTGACTGTCATTCATTAGCATCCATTACACATGCATAATTAGGTCACCTAAAATGTTAATACCGGTATTTGAGAACATTCCCTTGGCTATCATGTTAGTTTCTTGCTTTTCACGTTTTCAAGCCATATCTTTATAGTCCTCTTCCAATGTATTAGATTTCAGTATAATTACCAAAATATGTTTTGAGCAAAGGTAACTAAATTTCAAAGATTTACGTAGTCGTCGTGTTGGTTCCTGTTTGCTGTACATCAGTGAACCTGTTTTATGGTTAACATTTCAGGCTGGAAGACTTCAAAGAAGGACAATTTTTAAATATCGTCAGTGGTATGTTAGTTTCTTGCCTAACAAGAATTTTATATCAGCTAACTCATTTTCTAGTCGTCTATTGTGGTACAAAATACTGAGAGCCGTAAGAGATTCTCTGAAATTGAACTCCGGTGAAATATTTGCCCCAGCCAACATTGGTATCAATTCTGGAAACATAAAAGGTATGGTTTACATTTGTGAAAAACTAACTCACATACTACAAAATTTTATTACGAGAGGTATACGGCTCATTGTGTAGTGGCAACTTTGTTTATCTGCAATCCCAATAGCCCAGGTTCGATTCACGACCCAGCCAAAAATTTTAATTCAAATTAGAATTACTGGAATGGTTTCGTTGATATGCAAGTCACCCAGTTGGTGCCCGTTTTAAAGACTTGTAGTAGGTAACTGGGGTTCATAGGTTAACGTCCTTGGTGATATAGGACCAAGCGATCAGGCGCATTTTAGGTGACGGACAATCATACACTTACGGGATAAGCCTCTATTCCATGAGATAAATTATGTCAAAATCCACAAAGTTTATATATTGATACTCAAGGGGTAAGCCACTATTTCATCTGCTGAAAATATGCTAAAGTCAAAGAGGTTTTAAATGTGGACGCTTTGATTGCATTGCCGACTCCATATTTCTATTCATAGAGTATTCTCTTCCCTCTCACTTCAGCCGATACCTCTTAGTTCTCCTTCAGATGCTATGTTAATATAATAAATCTTGTATGTTATCTAACAGTGTCAGAGTGTTCGAGTGAATGCCATAGATTGTGGAATATACTGGCGACTATTGTCTCCATGGCAGGTAGTGCTGTGTATGCCAGCGTTAATCGCACTTCCACGCAATAAATGTCACTCGCGCTTTCTGCTCCAGTGGACTAAATATATGACTGTGCTGGCCTTAACACAAACTATGGATTCCTAGAAACTGTATTAACGCCAGTCTACTCAATTTCTTGAACCGTTTACAGTTACTGCACCTAAAAATAGCAGTTGTGGCACGAGGAGTCATTGAAAGAAGTTCTCGGAATTTAGTTATTACGTTGTCGTTGCTTTATTTAAGGATTTGTTTATCTTGTCTACCGGCTCTGTGTACAAGTGTAGGCCCGGTTGCCACATCCGGCCTTCAAAGGTAGTTTTGCTGATCTGTGGAGGAGCAGGTGAGACAAGGTGAATGATAAGTCACATTCTGAACGGCCATCGTTAACCACTGTTGATTTGGTACTTGTGGTAGACAACAGATTCCACGAAGACAGACAATTCAGAATATTCACAATGGCATTCGAATTTCCAACAAGTAGTTCCGTGAAGAACTAAATGGCCTATTTTCATATATCCTACTAATATCAATTGCCTCTATCAACATACAAATTGTCAGTTTGATTGCTGTAATAGATTCGTAGATATTGAGAACCATCTAAATATTTTGGATGGTCACCATGTTGGATTTTTATATTATAGGCCTTAGATTTATATACTATTACATGAATATTATTGTGTAGGTGTTTTATTCAAACTTCAATCGCATGATTAGGACACAAGAAATAAAAGCGAGATTTTAACATTTCGCTCAGTCGCCACATTGTGGTTATGAAAATAATTTAAATGAATTAGATGCCAGTCGATTGAAATTTGTATAATGTTATACCGTATCAAGTTTCACTGCGCTCGGATGGTCAAAACGCAAGAAACGTCCATTTGAATATTTAAATTTCGCGTCACCGCCATGTTGGTTTTGTAGTTACCAGGTTTTCAAAAGTTACAAAGGTGAACTTGTAGTAGTTCCCTTTATGACCGTACAAAAATTCCAGGTTGATATCGGTAATAGTTTCGGAGATATTGAATGGTGGTGAAATATTTCGCACAGACGCCATGTTGGATTGGTGAGACGTAACAAAATTTGAAGGGCACGGTCGGGGTCCCCAGGAATAGTGCTATGAACTTACCGAGTTTCATTGAAATCGCTCTAGCCGTTTAGCCATTATTAGGGGGGGGGGGACACACAAAAGTCCATCAACACACACCATCACACACACACGCACACACAGACTGACACACGGACGAAGGGTGATCTCATAAGCCTATTTTTCATAAATGAAAATAGGCTAAAAATTCCAATGCGAGTTCTGTATAGCATTGTGTACAGTATGTAATCATCCGTTTCTTTGTATGTAATAATAATAATATCGTATGGCCTCGGGTGCCTGGTGCAAGCTTTGTTAATTGACACCCAGAGGGTAGCTTGCATGTCGAATTTCGTCGCTCCTTTGAACGCTATGAAAGTCAAGGAGGTTAGATATCTAAACTCCTTGACACTACAGCGCTTTCAAGTAGAGAATGGAGGAACTTTGTGTTGGCGGAAAATCCCGAGATTAATTTTGCCATTGAACACGGCCTACTGAATTCAAATGGGTTCTTTAACATGCCAACAACGTATGACATGAGTGTCGTGATTTTTGTAGCCTTCAAAAATCACTTACCACGACCAGGGGCGAACCTGCAATCTTGGGGTTGGTAGTCCGACACTATAACCACTCACCCACCGTGCCAAGCTCTTTGTATGTAGATAGTCTCTTATGAGGATGTTACACACGTACAAAACCTCACCGTTAGCCAGGATGATTATGGTATATAATTCGTGTACAAATTACACGCCTGTTTCACACATTTCTGTACGTATTTAGTGTACTACTCAATAAAGTAAGGCCTGTGATAAAATCCCTTGAAAATAACAGACTTTTGGGAACTGCAAAGACCGGATAATTTGGAATCTAAGCTGTTCGATACGAGAAACAGAACATGGTGTTTGAAAGACCCCAAAAACATATTGAAAGCCCGGAGATATTTTAACCATTGCCCTCTGTCCTCATCTTGGAAAACAATACAAACTGGTGACAGTGGCACGCTCTTGCGAGATGGAACTCTCGGAACGTCCTTTAATAAATGCCACGACAGAACATCGTTTGTATTACATTGCTGTGATATATAAGACAATCTCAACCTGATTCATAAATGGGCGGTTGACAACCAAATGAAGAACAAGAAGTTCCGTGTCGAACTAAAGAGCCTACTTTTCTTAAAATTTAAGATTAGTTAGTGTAGTTAGTTATTGTTGTTTTAAGGGGCGGAACTACGAGGTCATCTGCCCCTAAAATTTAAGATTCATGCCAATGGTTAATCTATATGGATCTATCTAGAATAATGACGAAATTAAGTTGGTAATATCGAAATTTATAATTAGTTCGAAATACTGTATACCTAGCATAATGTAGCCTAATAGAGAACTACAGTTGGCAGCCCTGGTGACTGAATATATTCTTAGTTCCATCTCTTAAGATACAGAATACAAAATTTGGTTGAAGTCCAATGGATAGCATGGAAGTTACATGCAGTTAAACATTGGATCTAACAGCGCACGTAAAATCATGTTGGCAACAATGACATACATGTATTGGTCAGAAATAATCTGAAATAATATGACCTATTGTTGTGTCAATTTGGACCTATCAGCAGGCTTATAATCATTTTGGCAACACTGCCATGTATGGCTTCCTGGAAATTGAACTGCAATATTATTATCTATACGTGTGCCAATTTTGAAATAGCTCCCATTCATACCTTCCAAGATATCCAAGATATCAGTGCTACCAACTGCTGAAAAATCACAATTGGAATTTGAGCTCCATGTTGGATATCTTGGAAGGTATGAATGGGAGCTATTTCAAAATTGGCACACGTATAGATAATAATATTGCAGTTTAATTTCCATGAGGCTATACATGGTAGTGTTGCTAAAATGATTATAAGCCTACTGATAGGTCCAAATTATAAATGCATATAACTTCTACACTATCATTTGGATTTCAACCAAATTTCGTGTGTGCTATGTGTACCATAACAGATATGACTATGCCAATTCTTAATAGTAACCAGGGCTGCCAACTGTTTATAAGTAGTGTCTCTCTTTTTGTTACCCTAATATCAATATATCAGAAAGTATGCAAGCCAATAGCTCTAAACTTTGCACGCGTATAGTACCTGGCATTCTAGATTAATTTGCAGTAACTAATATAGGCCTACGCCAGTGCTGCCAACATGATTCTAAGCCTGCTGATAGGTCCAATTTTAAAATGTATGCAACTTCTATACTAACTAATGGATTTCATTCAAAATTGACACAACAATAGATCATATTATTTCTGACCAATGCATGTATGTTATTGTTGCCAACATTACTTTACGCTCGCTGTTAGATCCAATGTTTAACTGCATGTAACGTCCAGGCTTACCATTGGACTTCAACCAAATTTTGTATCCTGTACCTTATGAGTTGGAACTAAGAATATATTCAGTCACCAGGGCTGCCAACTGTATTTCTCTATTAAGCTACATTATGCCAGGTATACAGTATTTCGAACTAATTAGAAATTTCGATATTACCAACTTAATTTCGTCATTATTCTAGATAGATCCATATAGATTAATCATTGGTATTAATCTTAAATTTTAAGAAAAATATGCTCTTTAGTTCGTCACGGAACTTCTTGTTGCAAAATGTGAAAAGTAGGCTAAAAATACGAGTGAATGTAGTCTCCTGAGAATAGTTAGAGGGCTAAGGCATGATTTTCAATATAATATCAGCTCGGAAATACTTGTAGAAGAATACTCGTACAAATACTTGGGCATCCATGTCAGGAATTATATGAAACGGAGTACTCATATGGGTTTTGTCATCTCCAAAGCGTACAGATCACTTCATTTTGTAATGTGAGCATTAAAAGGCAGTAGATCGAAGTAATCAGAATATTTGATCCTGCTGGGGCCATTCTTGGAATACGGCTCAGCGATTTGGGACCCATATCAGGTAGGGCTCATTAATGAGCTGGAGATGGTACAAAGGAAGGCTGCTAGGTTTGTGCTCAGCGATTTTAATCCTAGAAGTAGTGTAACTCGAATGATAGAAACACTAGGGTGGAAATCTCTGGAAGATACAGTAGAAGGACAAAATCCAGACTATACGCTATGTATAACACTTGCACTAATCGGCCTGCATGGGGAGGACTATGCAAACGTCTGGGAAATGCCACCTACCTGAGGAGGGCAGATCATCCACATAAAGGTAAGGGCCAACCACAAATAATAATAATAATGTTAATGGTTTTACGTCCCTTTTAACTACTCTGGCTTTTAGAGACGCCGGGGTGCCGGAATTTTGCCCCGAAGGGGATCTTTAACGTGCCAGTAAATCTACTGACACGGCTCCCTCGCATTTGCGCACCCTCAAATGCCAGCTGACTGTGCCAGGATACGAACCTGCAACCTTGGGACCAGCAAGCGAGAACGGTACTGCTGAGCCACGCAGCCAGCCTAAGGGCCAACCACAGTTCACAAATGATGGGAAATATTCTTTCATTAATCGTGGTATTGACAATTGGAACTCATTACCTGCCTAAGATTCTGATCACGTGACTGTAAATTCGTGTTATTCTTAATAGGTACGTAATTAGGTGTTAAATTTAGTTCTAAGCATTTAATGTTGAACCGTATTGTTTTGTCTAAACTCATGAATTTTATTCTCTGTGATTTGAATCTTTTGGCTTCGCAGGCACAATTGTGTTGACCGACTGAAAAGCTACCAATGACAATTTTTTATAGGCAAAACTGAAAATATGGCTTCAAATCTCTACATTTGAAATGCCAGTCAGGCAAACTGAGAAGCAGCCGAAAAACATCAGAAACCTCTATGGACATCAAATTGGCAGCTCACAAGCTGTAGGAAGTAGGAGACTTCTGTTACTTAGGAAGCAAAATAACCAGTGATGGACGAAGCAAAGAGGATATAAAAAGTAGGTTGGCTCAGGCAAGGAAAGCATTTCTACATGAAAGGAATCTGTTGACATCGAATATAGAATTAGGTAATAGAAAGTCATTTTTGAAAGCCTTTGTCTGGAGAGTGGCGCTCTATGGAAGTGAAACTTGGACTATTGGTGCAGCAGAAATGAGGAGAATTGAAGCGTTTGAAATGTGGTGTTACTGGAGAATGATGAAGATCAGATGGGTTACAAACGAAGAGTTATTAAGACGAGTGGGAGAGGAGAGATGTTTCTGGAGACTGCTAATGAAGAGAAGATACAGGTTGGTAGGAATCATTCTAAAACACCCAGGAATAGCAAGCTTAGTTAAGGAAGGAAGGGTCGAGGACGGGTAGACCAAGGTTAGAATATGTTAAACAGATTGCCTCGGATGTAGGGTGTGGTAGCTATGTAGAGATGAAACGATTAGCTCAGGACAGGGAGGCATGGAGGACTGCATCAAACCAGTCAAAAGACTGAAGACTAAAACAACAACAACAAAGAATGCTCAGATAATGTAACACCTAATTGCGTACCAATTAAGAATAGCCCGAAAACACAGATGACATCAGATGAGCCTGTCTGTGTTTGAGTGGTGTTCAGATTTGAATGTCTGTGTCTGAAATTCCATACTTTAACAGGTCCTTGTCGATTTCCACCATCCAAGGAGGAATCGTTTTGAGACCTTTAACCATCCAGCACACACGTGGAGCACAATAGTGATCCTCAATAATTAGGTTGTGTTTTGTTTAAAACTGGAACCTGTGGTGACCTTGAAGCCTTGTGTACCTTCCTGTTACATTACCCCACACAGATTCAGTTGGTTTCACGCTTTGTTGTGTAGCACTGTGCTGTGCTGTGCTAATCAATCCTAAACTCCTAAAGTGTACACGAGCTCCATTGTGCTCCGCGCGTGTATTCGCGTATCTGTTTTACCGAACCACAATACCGATTATAGAGCAATACATGTCCCCGTATGAACTCGGTACTGTCTTTTTACGATTTATATAAGCCTCAAAATACCGTTCTTAAGGGGTATCAAAACATCATAAACATTAACATCATTATAACTAACAGAAAACATGTGTGTGTTATTTCCATTTTTTCTCGGTTCTTTTTATGTGTCTGGGTTTGAAGCCACTTTTCAGTGTTGCCTTAGTAAACAAAAGTTTGGTGCTTTTCAGTCGGTCAACACGAATACACTTGTGTATTTATTAATCTCATGTATTTTTTTTTTCAAATTTTGTTTTATGCGTAGTTTATTATTTTTCTCTATATACTGTATTACGTGAATAAACTTGACGTACAGTATATAACACGGTATTAATTAAATGAATTTAATATCGTCGGTATGTAGATAATTATTATTGAGAATCTAACTTCGCCAAATAACCGACAAACTCAACTTGCTCATAATAAAGTTTGGATAAACAAGGTGAGTTTGTCGGTTATTTGGCGAAATAAGATTCTCAATAATAATAACAAGGTATGTTGATATTTCCTATTTCTATCAAGAAACAAGAAACAATGCCGTATATGATAATTACTGTGGACACAAGAGTACCTCACGTTACGCGCGTGTATTGAGGGGCTAAACTAGGATAACGAACATTTAGAAATTATTATGACAGAAATCATTTTTTAGTATTGGCTAAATCTAATAAAGTATGCATTACAGTCGGTCAACACGAATTTTCCCCAATTACATTAGGCGAGAAACAAAAATATATTTACCCTACAAGCTAACACCCTTTTTAAGTACAAATACCTATTTAACTGATTGACATGTTTCGAACGTAACGCGTTCATCCTCAGATCCTGATTGCTTAGGCTTAACTAGTATAGATGCTTATGAATCACAATTAAACACAAATAAATATACAGGCTACACTAATTATATTGTATTTGTAGGGTATGTAAATTTTGTTTCCCGCCTAATGTAACTGGGCACAATTCGTGTTGACCGACTGAAAGCTCTCTTTATTTAGAAATTATTTCAGCTGGCAATCTGAAGAGGTGAATATTTCCGCTTTCGATATTCCACCATGGGTAGTTAGAAGGTATGGTGGAGCATACATGAACCTAAAGATGAAGTGGGTTTTGGTGTAGGAGATTTTGAGGCCAATCCTAACTTCGCATTCTTTCAAGTAGTTAATTTACTGAGTAGGTACTTCAGGAGAGGATGAAGGAAGAGCCAGATCATCTGCAAAAGCGAGGCAATCAATATTGATACCATTACGAGGTTGGCCTATTTGAACTCCATTAAGAATTTCTTTAGATTGGAGAACGTCTCTCCATTCTTGGATGACCATTTCAAGGGCACAATTGAAAACGAGTGGCGACAGTCCATCTCCTTGCCGAAACTCTGTGTGGATTTGAAAGGCTTCAGAAAACTCAGATTTGAATTTCATTGGAAGGCGTACCAGTGAGTGCACTTTGGATGATCTGCCGGGTCATGTTGTCGAGAACTTGGAAAATGGTTGAGCGGTCAATCGTGTTGTACGCCTTCTGGAAGTATTCAAAAATGATCGTCTGGCTCGGAATTTCAGGTAAGTGATAGTTGGGGTTTAGATTCAGGATCTGTTCTGAACAGAATCTGGATTTTCGAAGCCGGCATGGTATTCGCCTATTTGTGACTCACGTTGTTCCACGGCTCCAGTGAGTGAGACTTTAGAGAGGATTTTTTAAGTAACGGGAGGTAGAGAGATGCCACGGTAATTATCGACATCCGATTTATCACCCTTATTATGTAGGGGATAAATGCAAGCTGTCGTCTATTTCGTCTGAATCTGAGTGGTCATCCAAGACTAGTGGATAGTTTGGAGGCGGGGATGTAGTGAATTATCATCCAGTTATTTCCAGTATCCTGCGATCTGAGTTTTCACCTGGAGCCTTGTTTGCCTTTTAATAGTTGGAATTGGATTCAGGTTAGGGATGAAAGTTGACTGTACAGGATCACAGTTAAAAAGGGACTTGAAGTATGTCGCTAGATCTGACAGTTTTATGTGTCATTGTGGACGACTGGTCGGGTCATGGAAACATAGGTTTGGGTGGTTGTAATGGGCTAGATTCCATTACAAATGTGTGGTAGAAATTTCTGGAGTTATTTTTCTGAAAATGTCATTCAATGTTGGCCAATTCGTTCTTTTAGAAGATTCTTTTCATTGTGTTCCGTATGATTTGGGCGGTATTCGTTTGGGTATCGCGGAATATCTTATTTTTACAGTGTGTGTTTTGGGATTTCCATAGTAGCAAGTTTCGCTGTCTATTATTGAGGGATTAAACTTAAACTTAAATTGAAACTTGAAATTGAACTTGAACTTGAACGTAAACGTAAACGTAAACTTAAACTAAAACTTAAACGTAAATTTAAACTTAAACTTAAAATTACACTTAAAATCAACCTGACACTTAAAATCAAACTTAAAATTAAACTCAAAATTAAACCTAAAATTACACTTATATTTATACTCATGATGAAGGTTATTAGGATATTAATCAGCTCTTTGTCTTCGAATTAGTCATTGACCCCCTCGGAAAGCCAAGGTCGCCGTCCATATGTGAAGAACCCTTGAGCTAGGATATTCTTCAGTAGCAGTTCACATTCATGGTCAAGGTGAAACAGATCTTGGTCATACATAAATAACTAAAATATCGCTTTCTGAATACTGTACCTGAAGTTGAAACTGCGGGTTGAAAATGAATTTAACTCTCCCTATATGATAAGTGTGTACTGCAAACAATAGACGCTCAAGCTGCGTTACTGAATTAGGTCTTTCCTCAATGTATTCCTGTTGACGAGAAGTCACTAATTAGCTGAGATGAAGTGTCATTCTCTCAAAAGGTGAGTGTTGATAAGCAAAACCTGCTGTTTTGTTGTTCCTCTGACATTAATGACTTTATTTACACGTCACAATAGCTACAGAACCTTGCGAAAAGAGAACACAATGAATTGCTGTCTCAGAGAATTCAGCAAATTTGCGTAGGCTCGAGTTATTTCAGTTAACAGCATTTCAAATCTTTATACACACCTAAATCGTTAAAGTAGCTTGTTTGCGTACAGTAATTACATCAGCGAAACATTCTACTAATTATCCGTTAGTGATAAATAATTGTGTAATGATATTGAGGTGCCGCTTCCTGCTGGTACTGATTGGTACTTGGGAGGACTCACCAGATTCTGTGTCTTTGTTTTGTTGCTTCTTAGGATGTAAAATAATAAATCGGCTACAATATCAAGGGCTTTTGATTTCATTGGTTACTAGTGGGCCCGTGCGAGCTTTCGCAACGTCAATGTTGGTTTATGGGGGTAATTGGGAAGAATGTGGGAGAACGAAGTTTTAAATATTGAAGAAATATATTTATTGTTGTTAAACGGCATACGTACAGTACATGAGAAGAACACAAAGAATTATGTAGAACAGTGTTTTGTACTTGTCACAGTACCTCTTTGTAAACAATATTCGATGTTACAACGAATTCATCGGTTATTGTTTGCTCGGGAGTTTCTTCTACAGAAAGTTTGATATTTGCAAAGGATTGAACCCTAGAGAAAGTCTTGGCGAGACCACACCGGAGCCATCTGCTATGAGACTCCTCAGCTAGCAGTACGCGCTCCCGCTGGCACTCTGCCCTGCGCTCTAGCGGCAGGCCCGCCTAGCAGTAAGTCGCCAGATGGCTGCCGCTGACGTTGCCGTGCTCTAGCGGCAGGCTCGCCAGGTTATGGTGCTCCCATTCTAAATGCGCATGTTTAAGTTATTTATTTAATTGTGAGGCATTTAAAGAGGAAGTGAGTGCGTTTCGGGCACACATGGAGTTATGCGGAACCTGTAGGTACCCCATATGTGTGGGTTGGTATTAACAGGACCTTATTTTCGGTACAAAACCGGAATTGGACCTTAGCAGAATACTATAGGGAGGATTGCTGTTATTTGTACACCGACAGCGCAGCGCTAGGCAATGGGGTCAAGCTCTCTGCGGATTTTGTAGACGTGGGTTCGAGCTCCACCGCCGGGCGTCCTTGAAATGGTTCTCCGATGTTTCCCACTTTCAACTTCAGGCAAACGCTCTGAGAGTACTTTCTGACAGTTCACGGCCGCTTCCTTCCACATCCTTGCCCAGTTTCAATCACATTCATTCATTTCATCTCGCAAAAACTCCTCTTATGAGGTTGCCGTCAGGAAGGGCACCCAACCGTAAAAGCCATCCGCCACAAAGACTTTCATCGCATCTCATCCCCGACCCCGTTGGAAAACGGGAATAATAAGGGGTAGACATACTATTGCTCTTATTTTTACAATGAGTGAAACGTAGAGGCCATTTTTCCCTGTGAACAATTTTATTTAGGTCTATGCTGAGGAAAGTTCATTGATCTATTTCTGTCTATGCTCATGTTAAAATCAGACAATCAGCGTAGTGGAGTGGATTGTCACGTTCCAGTAACTGAAACAGGGGGACCTAATGCTGACGGGATTGCACCCTATTTCACGTTCTGGGAACACCTAGGTGTTAATAATTCCATTTACACACGTACTCACCAGAAGAACACACGTTATCAGATAAATAGTATACAAACAGATGTAGGCTACGTGGGACTGATGACCAACGATGTTGGCTTATATTGCTATTATTTTAAGGGGCAGAACAGCGAGTTCATCTGACCCCGATCACAAGTGGATTAAGGTCCTAATTAAAGCAAAAAAAAAAAGATGTGAGCCTTACAGTAGTCGCATATGATGTGTAACATCTGGCATGTTATTCTACTATGAAATTGAGATGAAAAATATGTGAAGTCTTCTGGCATGTTATCCTACTCGTATACTATACAGCTTGGACATACTTGAAATGGTTTCCCCATTTTCAACACCAGGCAAATGCTGGGACGGTGCCTTCTGACAGGCCACGGCCGCTTCCTTCCACATCCTTGCCCAGTTTCATTCATCTTCACCCATTCCATCTCTCATCCCGCCGCGCAGGTCGCCCACGGGCGTCGATTTGAAAGACCTGCACTTTGCCTCTCAGGAGGCTACACGACTAAAAAAGAAAAAAAATATTAATGAGTAATCTTCCCGGAAAAATAAAAATATATGCATTAATTATCATCTAGAATAACTTCTCAGTCGTTTAACACGAATGTACCCATTTATATTGGGCGGCGAATAACGCCCACAGTGTACAAAGAAGTGAGGTTGACGTTAGTGCAGGGATATCCAGGAAACAGTAGTCTACACAAATATATTATCAACTCTAGTTTGCTCCAGTGATTAACGTAACTAACCTATAACAAGTGTCAATTACGAATATTAGACTGGGAACCGTTACTAACAGAATAGTTTCGAACGCAATCACTTCAAAAGTTCACTACGTTAGAAGTTAACGATTCAAAAGGTTTGTATAATTAAACACACAAAGATACTTCACCTTCACAAGTGTAATAGACTAACTGAATGAAAAAAGCAATTGATTAAACAAATCTGACTCGTTATAAATTTTAAGTTATGTAATTAAATAAATACTATTTTACATAACTGTTATATGCATATCTGCCGAACCTACATTTAACCTAAGTGAATAGAATCTGATGATGTTCGCTTGACGAACGAAACTAGTCATCCAATTAAAGCTCCAATTTGCGTTAGAAGTATTTTATTAAGTGTATAAATAATTCATGCATTTATTTTAGGCACTAGGTAATTAAATTAACTCCCCAGCGAATCTAATTGGCCACTCTCGTGTTGACCATGTAACGTGTCCAGAAACCATGATTGGAACAGTTTAAGGGTGAACTGGTGCAATTGCGATGAGTTGTTGGAGGGAGACGTGATTGTGGCATTCCTGAGAAGATTCATACATGTACTTGTATTGGTATCTTAATATCTGCACCCTGATTTGCTAGCATTGAGTAAAGAAACCATGGAGAAGGTATTCTAATGGATGCGAAACAGACTTTATACTGTATAAATAACGCGGAAGTTGGCTGCTATGACTGAGGGATATGATGTTGTGGAAATACGCAGAAATAAATAGATTTTATACACGTAACGTGCAAGATGGCGGCTGATGCTGTTATTGAGGTGAAACGCAGAACTAAAGAAGCTTTACTAAGACGTGCAAGATGGCTGCTGCGGCTTTGGAACTTTTGAACTAATGGCATAAGAACTTATAGCAAAGAGAGCTACTCTAATTGTTTATTCGGAGAGAAGATATAATAATAGAGATGAAACACTAAAAAGATTATACGTGAAGGAATTCAGATTGGTACTGTTGTGACAGTCAAAGAAAACTAATGTGTATGGAGAGATCGGAATTTGGTTGCCCTTTTATTACGGATCCCACTACCACCACTTGCAGTATGTTTCACCATATGTGTAAGTTATTATTAAATTATATTACAGTATATATAGGATAGCCCAGGATTTTTAGTCTAAAAACGGTCAAAACCTTGAAATTTTTTTAGTAAAGCTGAAAATTGGTACAGTTGTCCTATTTGATGTTCTTAACAACATATTAACAAGAAGTTCCGTGAAGAACTATACAGCCTACTTTTCATGCCAATGATTATTCTACAGTATATGAACCTATCTAGAATAATGACAAAATTAAGTTGTTAATATCGAAATATCAAATTAGTTCAAAATATACCTGGTATAATGTAGCCTAATAGAGCACTACGGTTGGCAGCCCTGGTGACTGAATATATTGTTAGTTCCATCTCTTAAGGTACAGAATACAAAATTTGGTTGAAGTCCAATGGACGTTACATGCAGTTAGACACTAGATCTATCAGCACGCGTAAAAGCATGTTGCCAACAATACCATGCGTGTGCTGGTCAGAAATAATCTGAAATATTATGATATCTTGTTGTGCCAATTTTGGATGAAATCCATTTGTTAGTATAGAAGTTACATGTATTTTAAAATTGGACATATCAGCAGGCATAGAATCATGTTGGCAGCACTGCCTTGTATTAATTACTCCAAATTAATCCACAATGTCAGGTGCTGTACGTGTGCAAAGTATATAGCTGTTGGCTTGCATACTTTCTGATATATTGATATTAGGGTAATAAAATATAGATAGCATTTATTAACAGTTGGCAGCCCTGATTGCTCTTAACAATACTTACAGTCATATCTGTTATGATACACATAGCACATACGAAATTTGGTTGAAATCGAACTGATAGTATAGAAGTTACATGTATTTAAAAATTGGTACTATCAGCAGGCTTATAATCATGTTGGTAGAACTGACGTATATAAGTTACTCCAAATTAATCTAAAATGTCAGAATATACATGTGCATAGTTTAAAGCTGTTGGCTTGCATACTTTCTGATATATTGGTATTTGGATTTAAAAAAATAGAGACAGCAATTATTAACAGTTGGCAGCCCTAGTGGCTCTTAAGAATACGCTCAGTCATATCTGTTTATGTACAGATAATACATACAAAATTTAGTTGAAATCCAATTGATAGTGTAGAAGTTATATGCATTTAAACATTGGACTTATCAGAAGGCTTAAAATTATTTTGCCAAGACTGTCATTGTTGGCCTCCTGGAAATTAAACTAAAATAGTATTATCTGCATGTGTATCAATTTTGGAATAGCTCCCATGCATACCTTGCGAGATATCCAACATGGAGCTCAAATTTCTAGTGCGTTTTTTCAGCAGTTGGTAGCACTGATATCATTTTCAAATATGGACGTGAGATATTCCGGTGCACATCTTTACTCATACTAAATTTGGTTTTGATTGCTGCAGCCGTTTAGGAGTTGATAGGGGGACACACACACACAGCCAGCCAGACAGACAGACAGACAGACAGACAGACAGACGGACAGACACACATTTTCCCTGATCGATCTCATAAGTCTACTTTTTCCTCATTTTTGCAAAATGTGAAAAGTAGGCTAAAAATAGCCGGTCTTCTCGTGCCGGCTTCCTGGATTTCCAGCCGGGCACTTTTAATATGTTGTTAAGAACATCAAGTAGGACAAATGTACCAATTTTCAGCTTTACTAAATATTTTTCAAGGTTAAAACCTAAAGGTCCTGGGCTAATAGTATCTTGCCTCTCATCTAATGATTGTGGTTGGTGATTGTATCATCCTACGACTTGAGCAGGGAGAGTTCTTCTTTGCTTTAACAATTATTAAGCTTTCTGCTCATGAAATGGTGCCCATCCAATTATATGTTATTACAACATAGTGGAGCACCCATCCTAGGAAATTATTAAATTATGACACCACAACGTCGGTCTCGAAAACCAGAAGTCATTTTTGTAGGGGTGAGAGTAAGTGTATGTTGTGCAAGTGATTTTGGGGGGAGTGAAAGTGATTTTTGGGGGGTAGTTTTAAGAAGTATATTTCATTATGTACAGCCTCCGTGGCTTAGGCGGCAGCACGCCGGCCTCTCACCGCTGGGTCCGTGGTTCAAATCCCGGTCACTCCATGTGAGATCTGTGCTGGACAAAACGGAGGCAGACAGGTTTTTCTCCGGGTACTCCGGTTTTCCCTGTCAATATTTCATTCCAGCAACACTCTCCACTATCATTTCATTTCATCTGTCATTCATTTGATCATTGCCCCAGAGGAGTGCGCCAGGCATCGGCACCCGGCACAGTTCATATCCTCGCCGCTAGATGGGGGCTTCATTCATTCCATTCCTGACCCGGTCGGGGACTGGAAGCAGGCTGTGGATTTTCATTTTCATTTCATTATGTCATCAGAGGAAGAGATGAAGCTGAGAAGTGGTTTGGTTAGTGGTGAGAACGATAACAAATACAGAGTAG
Source organism: Meconema thalassinum (assembly GCA_946902985.2). NCBI lineage: Eukaryota > Metazoa > Arthropoda > Insecta > Orthoptera > Tettigoniidae > Meconema > Meconema thalassinum. Next base: position 655,930,967 of record OX336390.1, read on the forward strand.
TGAAGCTGATTATGAGAATAATAGGGTGGATGATAGTATAAGGGTGGTGGAGCTAAACCATGGTACAAGTAAAATGTCCGAAGGTAAATTCAAGGCGATCATGGGGATATTTCTGGAGATAAAACGGGACAGTAAGGAAAGGTGTAAGGAGATGAATGATAAGTTAGACAGAAGTAGTAAGGGGATGAATGAGAAGTTTAGAGAGATGAGTGAGAAGTTAGAGGAAAGTATTAGGAATAATCACGAGATAAGGAGATGAGTGAGAACTTAGACAGAAATAGTAGGGAGATCTGAAGTTAGAGGAAATTAATAGGAAAAATAATGAGAACTTAGACAGTGTGGTGAAGGTAAATTAGGAGTTGAATAGGTAGTACGGGAAGTTGCAGAAGAGTATTGAAGAGAGGAAGGAAATATATGAGAAAAGAGCATATGAGCAGACGTTGGAAGAGATGTTAGATGAAAGTAGAGTAGAGGAGAAGAAGCAACAGTTTGGGAAGATGTTAGGTGATAATAGAATAGACTAGCAGTAGTACCCGGCTTCGCCCGGTGGAATGATGATAATGTCTTAAGGTCTCCTTAGAAATATAATGGACTTAAAATCTAGGCCATTTTCCCCCAAAGACAATAAGGGCGTAATATCCAGGTCATTTGCCCTTTTGATAAGGATGATAATAAAAACTACTGTTGAATTGACACGTCAAACATACAAACTACCTTAATACAAATACATATTTCAAAATTCACAGGCGAGGAACACTTATTGTGTGTGGTGATTAATGGTGTAATGGGCGTAACATCTAGGTCATTTGCCCTTATGATGAGGATGATAAGGGAAACTACTACCGGTATTGAATTGACACTTCAAATTATAATGTACACAATGTACTGTAATAAAAATAAATATTTTAAAAATTACAGTCGAGAAAGACTTTATGCGGCGGTGATTAGTGGTATGATGTTTGTAACATCTAGGTCATTTGCACTTATGATGATAATAAGGTAATGAAACAAGAAGTTCCATGAAGAACTATACAGCCTACTTTTCATGCCAATGATTATTCTACAGTATATGAACCTATCTAGAATAATGACGAATTTAAGTTGGTAATATCGAAATATCTAATTATTTCAAAATATACCTGGTATGATGTAGCCTAATACAGCACTACAGTTGTCAGCCCTGGTGACTGAATATATTCTTTGTTCCATCTCTTTAGGTACAGAATACAAAATTTGGTTGAAGTCCAATGGACGTTACATGCAGTTAGACACTGGATCTATCAGTACGCGTAAAAGCATGTTGCCAACAATACCATTCGTGTGCTGGTCAGAAATAATCTGAAATATTATGATATCTTGTTTTGCCAATTTTGGATGAAATCCATTTGTTAGTATAGAAGTTACATGTATTTTAAAATTGGATATATCAGCAGGCATGGAATCATGTTGGCAGCACTGCCTTGTATTAATTACTCCAAATTAATCTAGAATGTCAGGTACTATACGTGTGCAAAGTATAGAGCTGTTGGCTTGCATACTTTCTGATGTATTGATATTAGGGTTAAAAAATATAGACAGCATTTATTAACAGTTGGCAGCCCTGATTGCTCTTAACAATACTTATAGTCATATCTGTTATGGTACACATAGCACATACGAAATTTGGTTGAAATCCAACTGATAGTATAGAAGTTACATGTATTTAAAAATTCGTACTATCAGCAGGCTTATAATCATGTTGGTAGGACTGACGTATATAAGTTACTCCAAATTAATCTAAAATGTCAGAATATACGTGTGCATAGTTTAAAGCTGTTGGCTTGCTTACTTTCTGATATATTGGTATTTGGATAAAAAAAAATAGAGAGAGCAATTATTAACAGTTGGCAGCCCTGGTGGCTCGTAAGAATACGCCTAATCATATCCGTTTATGTACAGATATTACATACAAAATTTGGTTGAAATCCAATTGATAGTGTAAAAGTTATATGCATTTAAACATTGGACCTATCAGGAGGCTTAAAATTATTTTGGTACCACTGTCATGGTTGGGCTCCTGGAAATTAAATTGAAATAGTATTATCTACATGTGTGCCAATTTTGGAATAGCTCCCATATATACCTTGCACGATATCCAACATTGAGCTCAAATTTCTAGTGCGTTTTTTCAGCAGTTGGTAGCACTGACATCATTTTCAAATATGGACGTGAGCTATTCCGGTGCACATCTTTACTCATACAAAATTTGGTTTTGATTGCTGCAGCCGTTTAGGAGTTGATAGGGGGGGACACACACACAGCCAGACAGACAGACAGAAGGACAGACAGTCAGACAGACAGACGGACAGACAGACGGACAGACAGACAGACGGACGGACAGACGGACGGACAGACGGACAGACAGACAGACGGACAGACGGACAGACGGACAGACAGACAGACAGACAGACAGACAGGCAGACAGACAGGCAGACAGACAGACAGACAGACAGACAGGCAGACAGACATTTGCCCGATCTCATAAGACTACTTTTTCCTCATTTTTGCAAAATGTGAAAAGTAGGCTAAAAATGACTAAACGAACATGGAGTTATTTTAAAACTGATATAGGTAATTTAGATGTCTATCTTCGATGTTTTCCAAAGTCTCAACCTTATTTTCTGGCTTAGGCCTGTACTCGATGCGTCTAGTGGAAGAGCTTATGGCCTACTGCTCGGCAAATAATATGGGTCCAAGCTGCACGAACCTGAGATGATCGCAGATGATGACGAAATATGATGACACACGTTCGGAGTTCCCCGTCCTATTTAGATTGGCCGGCAATCACTCACTCATTCACAACGGCCCTGTGCTGGCATCAGCATAGACAGCAGATAACACGGCGGGCTCTGGAAAGTCCTCTCATGTCACCTCGTGATGAATCAGCAAGCTATTCTCACAACTGAGTCCCTCCCAGGGTCTCACAACTTGTGGGACGTGGGTTGGCGACCACTGGACCACAGCTGAGTCTGGCATCGCTTCTACTTCCTGGTGCCGGGTTCCTTTCAGTTCTCTTTCCTGTCGGCCTGCCTTGGTCAACTCTTGTTCACTTCCGACACCGACAGTATTAGGGTATCCGAGGGCTAGGGAGTCTTTCAATTTCCCGCCTTAATTGGCCGTTGTCTCATCTTTCCTGATACCCTCATTCTTCGAGGGGTCTGCCTTCTTTTCATTTTCATAATATCTCCTGTCTTCTGCTTAAGGCCCTCAAAGAGGCAGGGTGTGTGTAGCCCCACCACTTCTGGTACACCCTCAAGGGCTCATGGCTGGTGAGTTAGGAAGCTGGCAACCCCGAGGAATTCCTGAGCTAAATGCAGGGAATGGAGTGGTATGTCAGAAATTCCAAGTGGACAGAGTTACTCATCGGGTTCCAAAGGGTAAGTATGTAAAATTTGGTTCAGATCGGTGAAACCGTGTAGATTTGTGCCAAAGGGCCTAAATGTAGGGAATAGATTGGTCTGTCCGAAATTTAAAGTGGTCAGTGATGCTCGTTAGGTTCCAAAGAGGAAGTATACAAATTTTGGTCCAGATTGGTGAAAATATGTAGATTTGTACCAAAGGGTCTAAATACAGGGAATGGAGTGCTCTGTCCGAAAGTTCAAGCAGACAGTGTTACTCGTCGGGTTCCAAAGGGTAAGTAACTTACATAAAGATTGGTTGAGATGGGTGAAACGATGTAGATTTTTGCCAAAGAGCCTAAATGCAGTAAATGGAACGGTCTATCCGAAATTTCATTTAGACACTGTTACACGTCGGGTTCCAAAAGGTTAGTATGTACAATTTGGTTCAGATCTGTGAAACACGGTAGATTTTTGCCAAAGGGCCTAAATGCAGGGAATGGAGTGGTCTGTCCAAATTTTTAAGTGGACAGTGTTACTCGTCGGGTTCCAAAGGGTAAGTATACAAATTTAGGTTCTGATCGGTGAAACGATGTAGATATGTGCCAAAGGGCCTAAATGCAGGGAATGGAGTGGTCTGTCCGAAATTTCAAGTGGAAAGTGTTACTCATCGGTTTCCAAAGGGTAAGTATACACATTTTGTTTCCGATCGGTGAACGATGTAGATTTGTGCCAAAGGGCCTAAATGCAGGGAATGGAGTGGTCTGTCCGCAATTTCAAGCAGACAGTGTTAGTCGCAGAGTACCAAAGGGTAAGTATCCGAATGTTGGTTCTGATCGGTGAAACGGTGTAGATTTGTATACATAACAGACAAACAGACAAACAGACAGACAAACTTTGTGCTTTATATATATAAATGAGAGGACGCAGCAGTTAGAGGATATTCGGTGAAAGTAGAATAGAGAAGATATTGGAAATTGGTAATAATAGAATAGATGAGAGGAAACAGCAGTTAGAGGAGAGGTTAGGTGAAAGTAAAATAGAGGAGGAGAGACTGGAAGTATGTTATAATAGAGCAGAAGAGTTGGAGGATCAGTTAGAGAAGACTGCAGGTGGAAGCAGAGTAGAAGTTGATGATAGGAAGGAAGTAGATGCGAGTAGAGAAGATGAAAAGCAGTTAGAGGAGATGTTTGGTGAAAATAGAGTAGAGGATGAGGAGAGATTTAAAGTAGGAAATAGTAGATTAGATATGAGTGACCAGAAGATTAGGGGTAAAGTGAAGTAGGGAGATCCCAGTTGACAGGGAAAGCAGAAGGTGGAAGTAAGGAATTATAGGAGTAGAAAAAAAAACAAGTTGTTGTAGATCAAAAAGAGAAAGAAAAGGAATCAATGAAACGGAAGAGAGAGAGAGAGGGAGTGAAATAAACTTTGAAATGTAAGTAGAACCAGCCGATGTTAATTATTTATATACAGTCGTGAAATTACATGTGTTGGGGATGTGTGTCGCTACTAGAGTATGTTACAGTATATAGTGAGATGAGATTAAATAAGCCAGAGATGTTAACGCATGTTATTTTGTGTGAGAGCGTTGTACTTCTGAGGAATTAGAAGTTAGACGTGTTTAGGTAACTACAGTATTATTTCACGTTATAAGAAACTTGCTCAATTTTTACTTTTTGTTCTGTAATGTATATAATTGTGATTGCTAGAATTGATTTTGTTTATTTTCTTTATTGAAAACGTGTGGTGGGTTATATAAAGGCCATACATGGATTTCTTCGATTGGCAAATCAGTAATTTGAGGTCTTTGCCTATTAACTATGTGCTGAAATCTACTCTTAATTGTTATTGTAATACTTCTGAGCAACTGAGTTATCATTTTCAAGAGCTCTTATTCAGCGATTCAACGACTTAAGATAGTTCGGATTACTTCCTTCGTTGACCAAGACTGCAGACTAAAGCGGAGAGATTCGACAAGTTTCTGAAGGGCGAGCAAAATTTACAGCTACAAGCAGTTGGGAATCAGATTTGTATGATAACATGTTTCTGTGACGGCTGTATAGGGCGTGTAACTTCCAAAAATTGAGACTAGAATGGCAGCAGTAACAAGGCTTTATATACGATGCCATTAATCGGAATTTCCTTGAGGTACAGTAGAAACATTTATCCCTCGGGGGAACCTGTAACCTCTAGAGGGCGCGTCCCGAGGTGGTGGATAGGGGGGGCCCTACAGCACTAGTAGGGTTGGTTCGAATACCCTCCAATAGAACCCGCGGACCAATAGGTAGCCCAATTCCTGGAGGCTTCACAATGCTGGGACACCCTATCTCAAGGGTTATAAATATGGAGGGCCCAGTTCGGGGTTATGAGTGAAGACCAAAACGGTGCCTGCAGTGGAGGAGAAGTCCTTCGGTACAGTGCAGTTGGCGGAAGTGGCAGCCCAGTGCTCGGGAAATTGAGTAAAAGGTATCGCTTTCACTTCGGAGACAGATATTAACCGTAGCGTCTGACCCGAAGCGGGCGGCTACAAACAGCGTCTGTTCCCCAAATGAGGGGCGGCTGATTTACTTCTACCTGGCCGTAGGTATAAATGACTTGGCGTCAGCAAGGGCATGCAGCCGGAAAACTATGCCAAAACAAATATGACAGCGAATCTTAGTTAAACCTCGGAAAATGCTAGGGCGTACCCCAGAAGCGACGTGCAGGGATTTCAACCGACCCCAGTGAGAAATCGGCCAGGGCTACTGGGTCATGAGCGAACCCGGCTAAAGTGGCTAGCTCAAAAATATGGTGAGTTACGAAGAATAGGCACAATGAATGTAGGAACAATGACTGGGGAAGGAAGGGAGTTAGTGGATCTCATTGAAAGGAGAAAGGTGAAAATATTGTGTGTGCAAGAGACTAGAGGGAAGGGAAATAGGGCTAGAGGGTTGGGTAGTGGCTATAAGCTACTATACAGTGGAGCAGACAAGGATGGGAGGAATGGAGTGGGAATAATACTCTCCCGAGACACAAAGGAGAACATAGTTCAAGTTGAGAGAAGGAGTGCCATGATAATGAGCAACAAACTGTGTCATGATGGAGAATTGGTAAACATTGTGTGTGTTTATGCTCCACGAGTAGGTTGCGATGAGGAAGAGAAAATATCCTTCTGGGAAGATATGGATCGTGAGCTTGGAGATATACCAGCGAATGAAAGATTGATAGTGGATGGTGACTTAAATGGACATGTCGGAAGGAGTCGAGATACAATCGAAAGAGTACATGGAGGCTGAGGAGTAGGAGTGAGGAATGATGAAGGACATAGAATCGTGGATTGTGCGATAGAATATGATTTGGTGAGAAAAACACAGGTCAATATATGACTTACAAGAGTGGGACCGGAGAAAGCCAGATTGACTTATTAATGTGTAAAAGGTCTCAATTAAGGGAAATCCAAAACTGTAAAGTTTTTAGTGGTGAAGCAATGGCAGCACAGCATAGGGCAGTAGTCATGGACTGGAAAATGAGGATTAGGAAGAATGACAGGCCTGTGCGAGTCTTAACAAAAATTAAGTGGTGGAGATTAAATGAGGCGTTGAAGGAGCAGTTTAAAGAGAAAGTACTCAATGGAGTAGTTCTTTGCAACGATGTGCAAGAGTGGTGGGCGCACAACAGCAGTTTGATAAGGAGGTTAGGAACTGAAGTGCTAGGAAGAACTTCTGGCATGAAACCACTAGCTGACAAAGAAACATGGTGGTGGAATGAGGAGGACAGAAAATCGTGAAAGACAAAAGTGATGCAAAGAAGTTATGGGATAAGTCAGGTAGAGAAGAGGATAAAGCGAACTACACGAGACGTAATAAGGAAGCGAAGAAGGTAGTAGCTCAGACAAAGGCACAAATGGTTCGGCTGTACGAAGAGTTGTTAACTACAGAAGGTGAAAGAAACATTTTCAGAATAGCGCAGGCGAGAGATATAGGCAAGAAGGACTACACCCAAATAAATCAGATCAAAGATGAAAATGGTCTAGTAATAACAGACCATTCCGACATCAAGGGCAGATGGAGAAACTACTATGGAAAACGTCTCAATGAAGAGAACCCAAGGGTATATTTAGGAGAAGCAGAACAACATCAGGGTCTGAAAATGGATATTAGAAGAGAGGAAGTAAGATTAGCACTTAGGAACAAGAAAAATGGAAAGACAACAGGACGCGACGAAATACCAGTTGAAGTGTGGAAGTATCTGGAGAAAGATGGGATCGACATGTTGCTGGTTTAATGCAAAAAAAAAATACTCTCAGGAAACAATACCTGATGAATGGAAAGAAAGTATTTTAGTGCCTATTGAACCCATATGCTATTGGTTCAAGCGACGAATCCATAATTTATTTACAAAAGAAGAGAGGAAAAAATACAGTCTTTACAATTACTTAAAAAGATGTTAGGAGTGGGGTGTTATAACGTGGCGCAAGAATAGGTGACCACCAGTCATGCGGACGTGAGATCATGCTTGACGCATCGATAAGGAGCTGGCTCATGATTATTAATAGAACGATAAAAACTTTCCACTGCGTGTAAGAGAGAAGAGGTTTCGGAAATAGACCTTACTCAGCTATAAAATGACAACCTCGCAATTGCGCAAGAAGAGAAATAATTAGAATTAAGCCATTTGCGAGCATTTAATTAATAAAAGAAACATATCATTGTGGATCATTTTGGAATAGAAATTTTTGTGTGGGGGAAAAATTTTATAATATTTGCACAGGAAAGAAGTGCAGACGCAGCATGACGTAATTAGAAATTCCCTGAGACCATAGTTGGTAGGGATAGAAAAATAAACCGCAACACCCACGTATTTGAAGAGCAAAATTATTTCATATCTTGGAATTGTGCGATCGATTTTCATGATCAAAAAAAAAGTTTATGTTTAGAACAAGAGCTTTCCTTAGATATACTTTTCAAAATTATACGACTATTACTTCAAAAGTTAGTGCTGGAGAGGATGCGGATTTTATCTTTTTGTCGCCGATTTGTATAAAAACCCTGGACGTTCCAGGAGGAGCATGCAGTTATTGTCAGCCTGCGGGCGTGACGCTGTGTCACAACAATCCAGTTCCGTGAGCGCAGAGACGCTGCACGATGAAGCATCAACTACAAGGTAAGCTACAAGTAAACCCCTAGTACAGGAGAGCTGCATCAAAGTATATTCAGTTATAAAAGACGTCCGAGAGCGTGATACTGTGTCGCAAAGTATAACAAGTTATTTTAGTGAGCGCGTAGACGCTGCACGCAGAAACAATTATCGTCAAAGTTCACCAGTATAGTCAAAGTTAGGCTGTGGACTTGAAGAAGTAACAGGCGATAGGTACTCGAATAATAGTTCAGTTAAAGAAACAACGCATCGTAAGGTTTCGAAGTACCCAAGGAAGTGAAATAGACAGTTCTATCGACGTTAAGGAACCCGATCAGTGTAGAACGAAATAAGTAACGCCTAGTGTTCCGCAAAGGTAGGGACTAGAGCGCAGGACGATAAAAATTAGGAATTGTAGTTTCAGGCTTTGTCTAGGTAGACAAATGAACAGTAAACATTGGGGAGGACTCCAAAAAGCTACGAATTAAAGTAATAGCAAGTAATGCAAGGAAAATACTAGGTCACCGATAAACTATTCGAGCGGCCGTCATAGTAATACATTAAGGACAGACTTTTATCTAGACGAACAAGTTAGCGTCTAGCAAGAAACGACATCGTGCAGTAACGTATAGAAGCCGATATTCAAACCCCGGACTTGAAGATCAGCCGTTCCAGTGAGGTGTAGTTCGATCGAGACTTTCCATCATCTCGTCAGATTAGGAAGCCGACGTTCTATAAGTGCCACCCTTGGAAACGGGAAAGAAAAGAAATCACGTGTGTAAGGCGAATAATTAACGCCCAAGTGATAAAATTGTTATGTAATGTAAATATAGTGAAATTTTTTGAGTGTAATATTTTTAGTGAATTTGTATTGTGTTAAGTGAAACGAATACAAAATGGTATTCATTCTATTCCATGTGATTAAGGTAAATATTTTATGTGCTGTTAAAGAAGTGTCATTGAGTGTAAGTGTAACCATGGAAATGGCTTAAAAAGCAGTGAGTTGGCAAAAATGTTCCATCGCTGGAGGATTCGGTCGTTGACCATACAGTCATGTGAGTAACTATTTCATTATGATATGTGTTTGGGAAGATTTGCGTATAATCCTCATGAGAGAGAGAGAGAGAGTAGGGATATTGAATAACAAGTAAAAGAATGAGTGCGCGATCTGAACGATTAATTTTAGAAAAATATAATAAATATGTGAAATGTAAATGAATCCCTTGGGGAATGTATTCAGTAATATATCAGAGTAATTGATAAATGATATAAATATGAAAAAGCAAGCGTAATAATAATAATAATAATAATAATTATATAATGAATGAAGATTATGATGAATTTTATATGAAAAGTAGTAGCTTCCGAGCTCCTTTAAATGAATTAATACATGTTATAAATTCATGTTCTTTATGGTAAAAATGATTATTGTCAAGGGAGAAGAGTAATATATATTTTGAGATGTAGATCAAACGTTGATTTTGAATTTATTAGTTCTTTGAAGGCAACTTGGCTAATTAATGTATAAGCACCATGTAGCGCATTAAAGTATTTGTCACGCTAGGAATGCGTTGAAATGCTCGGTAAAACTAATTATGAGGGACAGTTGGTCGTGGTAATTGAACTGTGATAAGTCCTCAAAAGTTGTGATAGTGATCACGAGGCAGTGTGTGTTGTATGTTAAAAAGGGTGCTATTTATGTTGTAATATGAGCGCTGGTATAAGGCGAGGCCTGCCCTAAGTCGCAACTGTATAAGTCCTCCAAATTTGGGATACTGCTCCCGAGGCATTTGAAAGGATCGAACTCAGAGTCGTCCGTGTTGAAGCCCCTTAATATTGGTTGTATTATTGAATTTTTCTTACCCGCCAATGAGGACACTTCATAATTATTATATACCGAAGCCAAGAGAATAGGTCTGTTGAGCCTAAATATGTTGTTTTAAGAATCAGTATTAGAAGCCTTGTCATTCAGAGAACTGCATTTGAAAACAGCTGTATGGAAAGCTGATGGTAGCCAGTCTCTTGTAGAAGCGAGACTGTGAACTCTCTGTCTCCCTGCAATAAATCACACTAAGTAGTCAAGGCTAGACCCTCACCCTCGATGTATTGCGGTAGGTTGGGGAACGGTCTGTTTGATTTATAATACACAGGAGTGTTTAGAGATTGTTTGAACGACCCGGTCTTGGAACCGAGGTCCCTTTATATAAATTATTATCGCTTGCAGAGTTCAGATCGTTGCTTTCTTATAATATAATGGTCTTTTAAGACAAAAATTGATAAATCCCTAACTTTATTATTATATGATTCAGTGATTCACGAGTTCTATTGAAGACATTAGATTCCGGGAGTAATCTTAAGTTTGACTTGTTCAGTAGTCTTCTGTAGCTCGCAAATTTTTCCCAATCACATTAGTGAGTTGTTTACTTGAGAGAGAGGGATGGTAACATATGAGCATTGTGAAAGCCCAAAATTAAGTGATGATTAATCATATTTTGGTAATTTTGATGTTTATGATTAAAAGATATACTCATGTAAATAGGAATGGATGTGTATTAAATTGATAACACAGTGTAGGTAAACATTATCGAGCCGTTTGAGGCTCTCGATTTTAAAGAATTTGAAAGATACCATATGGAAGTGAAACTTAGTAGAAGTTTGTTGGTTTTTAGAAAACCAGTCATTATGATCTTATAATTGTTTAATATGAATACCCCTCGGGGGAACCTGCAACCCCTAGAGGGCGCGTCCCCAGGTGGCGGATAGGGGGGCCCCTAGAGTAACGGTAGGGTTGGTTCGAATACCCTCCAATAGAACCCGCGGACCAACAGGTAGCCCAATTCTTGGGGGCTTTAGAATACTGATACACCTTCTCTCCAGGGGCTATAAATATGGAGGGCCCTGCTCTGGGATATGAGTGAAGACCTCAACAGCACATGCGGTGGAGAAGGAGTCCTTTGGTACAGTGCAGATGGTGGAGGAGGCAACCCAGTGCTCGGGTTAACAGAGCAAAAGTATATGTCCGTATATTGGACATATATCAGGCACCGAACGTCGCCCGGGATAAGGCGACCACTTTTATCAAGTGCCAACGGTTTCTTCGGAGGGCGGATGTGCGGGTAGAAGAAGGGCACTCTCTTGTCCTTGGAGGGGGAAACTGCTCCTAAAGGCGGAAGAGCTACTAGGTGACCAACGGCATAGAATGGAGAAGGCAACGGGAAACCACTCCATTAAAGATCCTAGGATATCCCAAGTATAGCAGCCATGATGAGTTTCTCTAATGATTTTGATTCTACTGATCATGGGAATCGGAAACCAAGATCCGGCAAGAGAGTAAACAGTAGCGAGGCCTCTTCGGTCATCATTCAACGAAATTGATAGTGATCTTATCCTAGTTGCAGCTAAATGTGATATAAGGTTCAAGAGGAATAAAACATTTAGACGAAAGAGATGGTGTTTAAATAAGCTTCAGGATCCTAATGTAGTACAAAAATTTAAAGATGTTAGCAAAATGGTTAAGGATGAGACTTTAGGATGGGATGATATAAGAAATGGCTTAGAAACAGCCGCAACGGAAGTACTAGGCAAAAGAAAATTGGAACCGGAGAAGAAATGGATGACCCAGGAAATCCTGGAGCTTATTGAAGAAAGGAACAGATTTAGAAATATAGACACTCAAGCGTATAAGTCTCTAAAGAATCAAATAACAACGAAATGTCGCAAGGAGAAAGAAAATTGAATGAAGCAGGTATGCATGGATATTGAGGATGACCTGAAGAATGGGAAACCTGACAAAGCTTATTTTAAAGTGAAATCTTTGAGCTATCAGCAACGCATTACAAGCAACGTAGTAAAGGATTACAAAGGGAAGCTATTGTTTGAAAATGATAAGTTATGTGAGCAATGCAAGGAATACCTTGAAGATTTGTATGATGGACCAGATATTACTGACAATAGTAGTTATATAGAAGATGAAGAACTAATTGAAGAAGATAAAGGTCCAACTATAACTAAAGCAGAGTTTTATGCAGCACTCACTAAACTGAAAGGAAATAAAGCAACTGGTGTAGATAACATTCCTGCAGAGCTCTTAAAATGTTGTGATGTAAGCATTAAGGAATGCCTTTTTCAAATCATTACTAAATGCTATGAGGACGGAATTGTGCCTCCTGATTTTATTAAAAGTCGAACAACCACACTACCCAAGAAAGGAAATGCTTGTGAATGTTCTAACTATAGAACTTTAGCCATTCTTTCACATGCATCAAAGATTTTATTGATAATCATCAAAGAGAGACTAAGCAAGAAAATTGAACAACATCTGGATAGTGATCAGTATGGATTTAGAACAAGGAAAGGGACTAGGGAGGCTATCCTAGCATTACGTCAGATTTTAGAAAGAAGACTGGAAGTTAATCGAAAAACCTATATAGTATTCATTGATATAGAAAAGGCATTTGATAATGTTAATTGGAAAACCTTATTTCTTACATTGGCCAAAGTCGGGATTGACTGGAAAGACAGGCGCCTTATTCTGAACTTATATAAAAATCAAACTACAGAAATAACAGTTAATGGCAATAAAAGAGAAGCAAAAATAAGAAGAGGTGTAGGGCAGGGTTGTCCTCTATCACCATATCTCTTTAATATCTATATAGAAGCTGCAGTAAATGCATTAAAAGAGAAAACAAAAGGATTAAAATTTAATGGAGTACAGGTTCATAGCATTCGCTTTGCAGATGATATTGCACTTTTAGCAAATTCTGCATGTGATATGAATAGAATGTTAAACATTTTTCAGAAATCCTTAGGAAAATTCGGGCTAAGAGTTAATTCTCGGAGGACAAAATTAATGGTGGTTGATAATAAGAAACAACCAATTTTAGCTAATATAACGTTAAATGATAGTGCCATTGAACAAGTAACGGAATTTTGCTATTTGGGAAGTGTGATTAATTATGACAACAGATGCATCTCAGAAATTAATAAAAGAATAGTTTTGGAGAAGAAAGCCTTTCAAAATAAGAAGAATTTGCTGCTCAATGAGTACCTCAACTTGAAGATAAGGAAGTCATTTCTCAAGACCTTTGTTTGGAGTGTGTGACCTATGGTTGTGAAACATGGACACTGGGGAAAAAAGAAGAATCAAAACTTGAGGCAGCTGAAATGTGGTTTTGGAGACGAATGACCCGAACAAGCTGGGTGGAAAGAAAGAAAAATGAGCTTGTTCTGAACCAAATTCAGGAGAATCGATGCCTGTTGAACACCATCAAGAAAAGGAAATCAAAATTCATGGGACACGTACTCAGACATGACACTCTCCTCCAGGTCATTTTTGAAGGAAAAATTTTGGGGAAGAAACCAAGGGGACGACCAAGACAATCGTATCTCAAGAACATTGTCAAGGAAATGGAATGTGAATCGTATTACAATATGAAGAGAACTGCTGAAGACCGTAAGAAATGGCTGCAACGACAAGGCTTTTAGCCTTTAGAAGCTGATGATGAATATGAATTCCTTGTTCAACTTTGGACAAGTGTGAAGTGGAGTGTCAGTATTTTTATTTGTTTAATTTTTGTAGCGCCATATATTTGGCTAATTAAATGTTTTTGTAGTAGGAGTTGATTTTTGTTTATTTTTGGAAGTGTATCCTCTGCTTAATCCAAAGTGTGTAAGTCACAGAGTGGGAGAACAAACCATGAACCCCGATACTCCCGATTGAGCATTGCTGGCAAACTGTGATTTGCATATTTCATTGTTGAATGGGCACATGGGGGGCATAGAAATAATGTGCTTGGATTAAATGCTTAGAGGAACACTTAAGACGGTCATATCACGTAAAAGTAAAAATAGTGGTAGAATTAGCTACAAAATATAAATTTAACTGATCGCATTGGGACCCTGGAAACTCACACCGAGCAGCCCGTGATAACCACCCCCTAAAACTCTTCTTTTTGGCGCCCAGTACGTAGGGATGAGTTTTCCTAGGGAAAACCAGAGTTTTTCTTGAAAAACCAAAATTTTCATTTTTTGAAAAAATATGGTTTTTCAAAATTTTTTGAATTTTTTAATCACTTCCATAAAGGTTGATATTGAATGAGTTTTATACCAGAAGGGTACGTTTTAGTAAACACCCGTACTGAGGTTTAATTTTGGAAATTGGGACACAGGAGTTCAGAGTACCATCTCTCATGCATGAACCGACGATGGGACAGAATAGCCCACTGTATTCTCTAAGATAATAAGATGTCATTGAGTGAGGAAATGCAGAAGCTCTTGGACGCCCTAAAGGCGGATAGCAGTGAAAAGGCCAACTTTGGACAAGTGTGAAGTGGAGTGTCAGTATTTTTATTTGTTTAATTTTTGTAGCGCCATATATTTGGATAATTAAATGTTTTTATAGTAGGAGTTGATTTTTGTTTATTTTTGGAAGTGTATACTCTGCTTAATCCAAAGTGTGTAAGTCACAGAGTGGGAGAATAAACCATGAACCCCGATACTCCCGATTGAGCATTGCTGGCAAACTGTGATTTGCATATTTCATTGTTGAATGGGCACACTATATATAAAGAGAAGGGGATATTCAGGACTGTGCTAACTACAGGGGCATTAAGTTGATGTCCTATACCATGAAAATCTGGGAAAGAGTGATAGACAAGAGGATCCGGGATGAGACTAGCATTGGCGAGGAACAATTTG
Organism: Meconema thalassinum; assembly: GCA_946902985.2. Lineage (NCBI taxonomy): Eukaryota > Metazoa > Arthropoda > Insecta > Orthoptera > Tettigoniidae > Meconema > Meconema thalassinum. The sequence continues at coordinate 655,946,155 of OX336390.1, forward strand.
ACTTCATGCCAGGAAAAGGGAAAAAGGAAGCTTGTAGTTTAACGTGACCGTTAATCTCGCGATCATTAGCCACGGGACCTCCGTTTTACGTGGAATACGAACCACAGGACATGGCATTTCACATAGAAAATCTCACATGCATTGACCGGGAATCGAACCCGGTCCGCCTTGGTGAGAGGCATACAGCTTGACCGCTGCGCCACCACGCCCACAGGAAAAGGGACCACAGACGCAGTGTTTGCCCTGAGACAAGTAGTGGAGAAGTATCGTGAAAGACAGAATGGATTACAGTACACTTCGCATTCATGGACCTAGAGGAAGCATATGACCGGGTACCCCGGGGAGAAGTCTGGAGATGTTTACGAGCGAAGGGAGTCCCAGAGAAGTACGTGCAGTTGGTTCAGGAAATCTACAAAGAAGCAATAACACAGGTTATAAGCAGCGTTGGACTTACCGATTGGATTCCGGTTCGAGTAGGTTTACACCAAGGATCGGCTTTAAGTCCATATCTGTTTGACCTAATTCTGGACGAAATGTCTTGTGGATTAAGAGACCAAGCCCACTGGTGCATGATGTTTGCGGACGACATTATGTTGTGTAGTACCACCAAAGATGTCATACAGGAAAAACTGTAGCAGTGGAGGGCAGCCTTGGAAGACAGAGGACTCAGGATTATCAGGAAGAAGACGGAGTATATGAGGTTCAATTCAGATCAAGACTGTGAGATCAGAATTCAAGGGGAAACGTTAAATAGAGTGGATCAGTTCAAATACCTGGGTTCGGTGGTGACTGGAGATGGAAATTTGGATGTGGAAGTGTCACACAGGATTCAGGTAGGATGGATGAACTGGAGGAAATTGTCAGGAGTGCTCTGTGACCGCAGGATCAAGCCTAAGGTTAAGGGGAAAATATATAAAACTGTCGTATGACCTGCATAGCTGTATGGCTCTGATACATGGCCTGCATGCAAAACGCACACAAACATGCTTGACGTCAAGGAAATGAAAATGCTCAGGTGGATGAGTGGAGTGACTAAGCGTGATAGAGTGGAAAATGTCAAAATAAGAGGAACATTGAAGGTTGTGTAAATATATAAGAAGATACAAGAAAAGCGACCTCAATGGTACGGGCATGTGAGAAGAAGGGAGGAATCCTACGTGGGGAGGGAGATGCTAGACATGCAAATACAGAGAGTGAGAATGCGAGGCAGACCTAAACGAAGATGGATGGATTGTGTACAGGAGGACCTCAGTGAAAAACATTTGTCAGAAGAGGATGTGCATGACCGGGTTAAATGGAGGAGAGCTGTCAGAAACATCGACCCCCACATAGGAGTGGGAATGACGTAAAGAGAAAGAAGAAGAGAAGAGGCGTAGAAACATTAATATTAAAAAACACTGAGGATGGCTGCAGTTCACTCCTTTAATCTCCAGACTTCCAGCTTCCCCTAGCAATTGTGGTGTTTAGAATGATTGTAGGCGCTCCACATGAATTCCAGTACTGCAGTCAGTAGAAGTAAGGTTTCTTCTAAAACTACGGTATTGGTAAGATGACTTCTCTCTTCCGCCCCGTAAAACAACCATAATTAACTAACTTAACTACGGTATAGTTGTATATAACCAAAATAGAGTCATATGTCATTATTCCCCGGTACGGGTGAAATTTATGGAACTGAACTCAGGTCATTCATGTACATTTTCAGGGGCAGATGACCTCATAGTTCCGCCCCTTAAGACTAGATCAAGTGGACTATTCCACTGAGTGAGTCTCAAACCAGCTTACTTGGAGTGAGCATTCAAGTTAGACGCAATTCATTGTTAGCTCGCGCAAAGGCTTTCGACGGGCTTAACGAGATCTCCAGTGTCACAGAGTTAGATATGTGGTTTGTCCCACAAACTATACCACAGGATATTTGAAGCCACTGGCTGGGCTGGACGTTTATGAAGGCTCCAAAAGTTAGTCAACTGTTCCTAACTTGATCTACTACTTAGCAGTCTGTAAGCGCGAGCATTTTTCAAGCGGATCTCACTGATAAATTAAACAGCCATAACTCTTACCATTTATGTATATTTTCAAGATACGCTACCATTTGTGAAATATGTTTGGTAGCGTACTGGTTATATATTATTACTATTATTATTATTATTATTATTATTATTATTATTATTATTATTATACTGATATGCATAAAACGTTAAGGTATATTTTTCACTGAACTCAAGCTCTTATACCACAGGGAGTTAGAAGGTGTGGTCTGTGCCAAACTCTTCTAAATCGTCTCAATAGTACAAAAAAATCATAATTTTCTTGAAAATTGAACGGATTTTTAATTTGTTTTATTACAAGCGTTTAAACAAATACACAAGACGATAGCCCCCGCCAGAACGGTGTCGCGTCAAGCCGGATGGGTGGTCCATACACATGGGGCGCCCACAAGTGACTGATCGTAACAAATGACCAATCAAATGAAAGAGAATTACCCGTAGAATTGAAGAATTGCACTATGACTTCATAAGAATCAACATTTCGTTTAGAAAGTGCGATTATACTAATAATCAAGACGACAGCCCCTGCCATAATTGTGGTTTAACACTTGCATGATTTCTCGCTAAGGTAATAATATATTAACCTTGACTCTATGAAATACATAAAGCGACAAGTGTGTTCGCGAAATTTAACCTTTCGGTGGGCGCACTGTTGCAACTCTCACGCGTATCAGCATTGAGTGCTGCCCCGCTTATGACGAAAAGAATGAAAAATCATTTGTCACCATCTTCATTGACTGGAATAAAAATATCTTTCTGTTTCGGAACATTTTAAGAGTCATCAACAAACGCGTTGTTCGCTACTCCTATGGGGGTCCGGGCACGGACACCAAGAGCCCGCTGATAATTCAGCAAAGTGTTCTTAGGATAAATCCCTACAAGACAAAGCATAAAACCTAGAAAAATTGCTGAGTTTTAATAAATTCACGTGGAAGGACAGGGTCAACACTGTTGACGGAGCTGAAATGATGTGTAGACAAAGTTTTAGAAGCCATTTATCAGCGCTGTTTTCGGCAGTCAACACATATAATAGCACAATAAAATTGAACGAAGAGTATTTTTTTACACCTCCTAATCTGGATAAGAAAAATGGATTAACTAAAAACTTCTTATACACTTCCCGAAAAGTGGTATTCGACTCTACGTTTGGTTGTTAAATAATTGTACGGCCCGATTTAACTGGGCACATTAGCTTGCTGCGCGACAGAAAAGCAATAGTTTCCCTAGTTGTGAAAGTCATTAGCGACAAGAAGAATGGTCACTATTGAAGGTCGTGATTGTTGTTTCTTGTTCGACGATGTCGAAATGTAAATATTAGATGTAAGAAAACTGTATCAAAATGAGTCATTATAACACTATTTTTCATTATGAAACAGTTTCTCCCACCAATCAGAGCTCAAGGTACACTTGTGTGACGAATTAGGTAAGGATAGCGTCGCACGTGCGCTGAATTCCATGGCCTCCTATTTTAAATTTTACTGCGTGGCTAGTGTCATAGGGGGGTATTTGGGGAGGCCATGGTCAAATACAAGGTATTCTCCGCGTCCCATGCACTCTGTTGAGTACATAAAACTGGTGAAATCTCGACAGATATTTATGAATATTTATGTTCGAATATAAAATAGTTTTAATTATCGTCGAACATAAACAGTCGTATGCAACTCGCCTATAATGGTAATTAAGACACTCGTATGGAAATTATAAAACTCGCTTCGCTCGTTTTATAAACCTACTCGTGTCTTAATTATTGCAATTATAGGCTCGTGCATAATGTACTATAAATTGACATAACATCTGGGTCAACTTCCGTTACAGAAGAGTAAACTGCACTTGGCAACATTTAAAATATCATATGATATATGAGAGGGGATGGGGAAAATACAACTTGAATAGCAAATACTGTTGGGTTGCCTTATCTACCCCTCATTGTTGGTACAGCATTACAAAATGTCATAATTACCATCTTATTCCTCATTGAAATGTATGACGGGAATTGTTTGTCGTTTCTAACGGGCATGTTTAGAAATGATAATGTCACACATGTTGACATTTAATAAAATATAGTTTGTATTATGATTTCCAGGGCGTAAGTACTGTACACCAAAATAATAAAGCTGAGGCTGACTGTTTTGCCTGTTATTATAACTGCCCGAAGATATATTGTGAAATTTAAAAATATATTGTCCGACATTCACACCACATAAAGGTTGTATCTAATTTCAAAATATTGCCCTGCGCTTGCTAGAATCGGGATAAATCTTCTCTGAGGTGAAATTGATATCAATGAACTGTTTCGTCACATCTATCGTGTATAGTTATTGGTCCTAACTTGACCATGCAGCCAGTCCCAATTCGTATTGATAGAAAAATTGATAACAACTGGTTTTCACTTACTTTTCCTAAGTTATTGCAACTTATTCAACACAATGTTGGTTATGAACGTAATGATATTTTTTCTTGAGAGTAACACACATGTCTTGAATGGTTTTGAATTGATTGAACGTGCACCGCACAGTTCACAGTCTATACACCCAGCAGATTTCCCTCCACAGGAAGCACCTTTATGAGATTTATGTTGTCTGACGTCAGTTTCAGTTTCTGTCGTCTGTCTTCATTACCTATGAAGTAACCTTTCGTAGAGATGCCGTCATCAACCTATACAATATTGTCATCTGTGGACTACAGAAAATCCTAGGGGAATAGTTGAGTTATTTCATCAGAAAAGGAAAATATGTGTGACGATGTTATTGTGAAATGATAAGAAATGATTAGGTTATTTAGTTGCCAAGAAACTAACATTAGATTTAGTTTCTTGGCTACATAACCTAAACATCTCTTACCATTTCATAATAACTTCGTCACACATATTTTCCAAAGTTCTCTCTACAATATCTCTCTACCTGGAAAATACACATCAACCATCATTTATAGTCTAACTTGTTCATCGTATATATTTTCACATACACATCTCTTCAATTCAACGCTGTTTTATCAAGACTTTTTAATGCTTTATTAACAAAATTTTAGTAACAGATCTGGTGTTTGTAATGTTACTCTGTGAGCTTTTGGAACAAAAATATTTATAGTATCAGCTATTATGACAAAAATCAGAGATTCATAGCGACCGCCTACTTGGGCCAATTATTCCTCCACAACAGACAGACAAATCTGGAATTTCTGCTGTACACACTGCCTCTTTTGCTTTAGAGTGTGCCATGGGCAATACGAGAGGTAATGTGGCTCATACATTATACACAACATTCTTTGTCAGCACCTCAATAATATCTTCACTGGAAGATGGATGGGACCCTGTTGCATGGCCCACTCAATCACCGGAATTCAATCCACTTGTTTTTTGCTCGTGGTGGCATCTGAAATCTGTCGTGTACGTAAGCCAGTTCATGATGTGCAGGCACTTGAACAGAGTGTCCCTGTAATCACAAACTGGAATATTCGAAAAAGTGAGGCAATCCATGATCCGATGTGTGGACGCTTGCTTTACATCCCACGGAGGTCACTTTGAACATCTTGTATAACACTCTGAGTGTTGTAATACGTACATGTGTTCATATGAACTTCTTTGTTCCTTTTCCCTCCTGGAGTCACCTCCCTAAAATATGTTGAAATAGTTTCATACACCCCGTACAAAGCAGAATTATTACTGTCTGACTGTGTGTTCTTAATAAAAATCTATACTATTTCACCAACCTGAACCAAATTTCGAATACGTACCTTTTAGATAGCTGAAGTAACACTGTACACCCTAAGTTTGGACAATGTTTCCCTGTATTTAGATTTAGGCACTTTGGCATACTTCATACGGGGAAGATATTGGACTAATCGTGAAAGGAACTGACATTGCCCATTACAAGCCTCACTAATGAGAAAAAAAAACTCGTAAATTCTCGAATGGAATTTAAGAACTACGCCTTAAAGCTCAAAAACTAAGCGTTTCCAAACTATTTTCACCTTATAACCCCCAATCTGGAAAATAAATTGCCCAAGATATTCAAGATATCCCATTCAAATGTTTTAACAGTCTCCAAATAAGGCAACGTCTGTCTGTTAATCAGCTAAAATATTGCACTAACTATATGGATTATAAACTGAAATCCTCTTCAAATCTATAAGCCTATTTTTAACCTTGTTTAATAAATTGAATGGTTAAACCAAACATGTTTCTTAGGCATCACATAGGTGTAAGGAAACCTATGTATGTCAATTTTGTCATTTTTTGGTCTTAAGATATAAATAATATAACGCTTTCGACTTTCTACAACGAGAAATATTAAATATACTGGACCTTTCTAACTGTATAAGTACAGTTGTGGTCAAAAACGGTTTATCTGGTATAATTCAGCAGTAATAGCTTTTAATGTTTTCCTTTTAGAAACAAAGCGTAGCACAATATGCCGCTAGGGTAGGCAGAAATCTTCAAATGGGTCAGACCGGAAATGGTTAAGTTTGTCTATCAATATACTTGACTTAAATCCTATGTCCCCTCTCGGAGCAAAGGGCTGCAACAAAATTCCTCCACTGATTTCTTCTCTCAGCCAGCATCTGCAGGTCTGTCCAGGATTTGCCAGTCGCCTTCCTCTCCTCCTCAACACTTCTTCTCCAGGTATTTTCCACTTCTGTCCCATCATCGTCCATATTTAATACCTCTGAATAATGCTCCTTCCATCGTTCCAGTTGTTCCTTTTCACCAGTAATCATCTCACCATATTTGCTTTTCACAGGTCCTCCTCTCTGAGTCTTTTTCAAATAGAATTTTCGTTACCTCGTAGAGGGTTTTAAGGTCTCCAGTTCCTGCGGCTTTTTCCACTTCTAATGCTTGTTCTTCTATCCACTGTCGCTTGTCCTTCCTTGCATTCGTTTTTACTCCCTGTCTTTTTCATTATACTTTTTCTGTGCAGTGAGCTTTTGTTGTCCTGTTCTGCTTCTGATGATTTCCTGTTTGATGTTCTTCCTATCTTCAGTCTTCTGCCATGTGTCATCTGACATCCAGTCTTATACCCCTTTCTTTTTGTACAGAAGTTAAAAAATAATGAACAGCATAAATATCAGTTGAGGATAAAGTTGAGAAACCGTTTTGAAGTCCTAGATAGGACAGATGGAGACACAATCTATGAGGAATGGAAAAAAGTCAAGGATGTCTTTGTGGAAACCAGTGACGAATATAAACTCATCACAAAATGTTGACTGTTAGTTTACACTAGCACACTGGTGAGAAAGGCTGGCAACTATATTACGATATCTGGAAAGCATTAATTTTCATCAATCATGATAAGAATTCTACAAAAATAAGTGTTGAAAATTGCTTTCCCTGCAATTGTACTGAGTAATATTTACGAAACTGGGTTTATATAGAGTACGCTGAGAACTTTCAACCCATTCCCTTTTATTTCCAATTCATTACTGGAGAAAGGTATGCAAGGGGATTTGTCATATTTCATTCGAAATGTTTCATTTGTCTTGGAAGTTTTCGGTGCATGGGGTTAAGTGCTGGCCCCTAGGGGAATTACATAGGGTCCGCAGACTCTGACGATGACCATTACATCGTGGCTTTTTGTCTGCCCTGATTCCCACAGCCTGTTTTATCCGGAACTACTCAACATATTGCCTTTAAATACATTGCAGATCTGTATTTCATTAGGACTATTATGTTTGACAGTTGTTTATGACACAAAACCCATATTCTGGGTCACAGAACTACACTGTACCCAACGAACGAGTCTTTCTTTTTGAACGTCTCTCTTTCTCCCACAAAGGCTGAGATGGGGATAAAGGAGGCAAATTGATGCAGGAATATGTCCAGTAGACTAACTTAGACTCATGCCTTACGTAATGCACTTCGAAGATTATTATTGGATGAATTCAGAATGTTTGTCTACGTTACCTTTCAACAAGAATAATTACTTTTATTTCAACTGTAGTATAGATCGCGATTTCTTACACTAAATAGTAGCATCAATGACGTCATGGACGACACTAAACGTTTATTCGATGAAAACAGGTTAAATTCTATGTGTTAATAAGGTTTTACATACAAACACAAGCCTAACCTGGGAATTAAGCCCAAGACCTCTTTGCTTGTAGTACAAGTAATAAATTTTGACCTGACAGAAGTCTAACCAAGTAGCGACTAATGGTTTTGTCTCACCATGGCTTTAGAAGAAGAGTGCAGTGTTACTTATCAATTACATTAAACAACAAAAAGCAATTTGAGAACAATCGTATCTTACGAACAAATCTCGCACTTGAACACATGGGACTGCATCCGCATGTAACAACGCACTATTTGAAACCTAATACTGCTGAGTAGCATGGCTAGACTTATAGAGATCACGGTAAATACTCGAACCGTTCTTGTGTTAACGTCAACAAATCACAGGTACATAAACAAGATAACAAGTAATTTTCGCGATGCCTGGTGAAGGTCATGCAGTCAAGCCATGAGAAGCTGATTTGTGGAGAGGGAGGGAACCCGTCCAACTGGTTTCTGCCCTTTTGGTATGTGACACTTGAAACGTTGTTGCCATATTGACTACATAGTGGTTACAGTAATATGCATGTTTGGGAGACCCACCCATACGTGGATCCATCATGGGCATCATTTCTTTATTTTGTTATTCATCAGAACAAAGTGCAAACAGACAATAATAAGGCGTACAATTAGCCAGCTAGACGTTGAACTAATGTAACTTAATCAGTTTTCCCCACCAAACCACGGCCATTTTTGTATACTTTCCCCACGTCTCTCGGCGTTTCCTGACCTGGGGTATGTTTCTGTTGTGTCATTTGAAGGGCCTGGGCATCATGGTTATTTAGCCCTATGTACTTTGGTGTGTGTAGAATTTGTCTGATAATCTGTGGTATATGTAGTAGTGTATGCATATTTTTACTTCGGACGAGGATTAGGAAGGAGGCATCCATGGCCTTAAGTTAGGAACCACCCGCATTTGCCTGGAGTGGAAGTGGGAAACCACGGAAAACCACTTCCAGGTTGGCTGAGAGAGGAATGGAACCCATGTCATCTCAGTTTTGCCTCACGAAGCTGAGTGTATCACGTTCCAGCCAAGAACGCAAGCCGCTAAATGAACATTAATCAGGGAAGATACAGCACGTATCAATCGAATGCATGCTCCTAGTAGAAGGAAGTGGTGCGTAATTACATTGTGTTGGTATGGACGCACTGCAGTACGGCTACGAAAACATGGCAGGAAGTAGACCGCAGGGATAGGCTGTCTCCTGGCAATTTGTGTTCAACTGGTGTTGCAGGATAACGCACTACTCTTGAAGGGGGCCCATACCAGGTTGATTTCTCGCCTCGACATGTTCGACCCAGCAGAGGAAATACAATTGCATTCAGGTAGGCCTATTTATGTACGTTTGGAATGGCGTTTTTGGATGGAATTATCACTTTATTTGTTTCCAGATGAAGGATTATTTCTTCTACTTAAGAAACTGTATGGTATTTACATGGTCATGCATAAATATGCGCAGAAAACTGTTTTAAGTGGACAAGGTGCGCATGTCTAATCATAATGTAAAACGTTAAACTTAATTTAATCAGTAACTAAGTTTTTTTTTTTTTTTGCAGGTTCAAACAAAATTAAGTAAAGTTCTAATTCACCTATCAACCTCAACAAGCACAAATCAGAGATAATGAAATGTGTAGTACCTCGTCATTGTTGTTGTTGTAGTTTGAGTCTTCAGTCTTTTGACTGGTTTGATGCAGCTTTCTAATCCTCCCTGTCATGAGCTAATCGTTTCATCTCTACATAGCTACTACATCCTAAATCAAAGGCAATCTGTTTAACATATTCTAACCTTGGGCTACCCCTACAGTTCTTGTCCTCGACCCTTCCTTCCATAACTAAGCTTGCTCTTCCTGGGTGTTTTAGTATATGTCCTACCAACCCATCTCTTATCTTCAATAGCAGTCACCAGAAACATCTCTCCTATCCCACTCGTCTTAATACCTCTTCGTTTGTAACCCTATCTACCCATCTGATCTTCATCGTTCTCCTGTAACATCAGAGAAACTGAATTTGAAGAAAGGGACACAATTTTTTGACATTTTGCACTTTTGAAAGAATATGTTTTACCGATACTGTATTTCTTGGAATAAGAGTGATTAACTAATACATTTAGTAGGGGACAATACAACATTAATGTTCATAGTTTAGTGAAATAAACAGCTGACCCGGCAGACGTTCTCCTGCCAATCAAAGAAAGTGTTATAACTTTGTTTCTTGAAGTGCTTTTGGATACACAATATTTTTTTCAATTTCTGTTAACTGCCTCTAAACAATTGCGAAATGAATTAACTAATCTAGAAATATTCGTGGGAGCGTGCACAACAACTCTCCACAGTTTCAGCGCAAACGGATAAATGGCATATAACGCATACGGAATTTGGTTTAAATGATTCGTGCGCTGTCACTCATTTGTGAATCTACTCGTGCTCTACCAACTGTGAAATGATTTTACTAAGTTAGAAAGCTTCACGTAAGTGTACGCAACAACTTATCAAAGTTTCATCGCAATTGGTGAAGAGTATATGAACGCCAACGGGATTTTGTTGGAACGCTTCGCGCGTCGTCACTCATTTGTTACATCTACTCGTGCGCTACCAATATTGTAAAATGGATTTACCATGTTGAACACCTTCCCTGGCGTGTACACAACAACCCATCAAAGTTTCATCGGAATCGGATGAATGACAAATGAAAACATACAGGATTTTCTTTAAACGATTCGCGTGCCGTCACTCACTTGTTGAATCTACTCATGCGCTACCTATTGTCAAATAGATTTACTAAGCTTAAAACCTTATCTTGAGTGTACTCAATGATTCAGCAAGGTTTCATCGCAATCGGATGAATGATATATGACCGCATACGGGACATTGTGGAAAAGATTCGCGCGCCGTCCCTCATTTGTTGACTCTACTCGTGTGCTACTTATTAAAAACTGGATTTACTAAGACAGGAATCTTTCCAGGAGTGTACACAACAATTCACCAAAGTTTCATCGCAATCGGATAAATGGTATATGAACTCATACAGGACTTTGTTGAAACGATTTGCGCGCCATCGCACATTTGTTGAATCTACTCGTGCGCTACCTATTGTAAAATGAATTTACTAAGCCAGAAGCCTTCCCTGGAGTGTACACAAAATCTCACGCAAGTGTCATCGCTATCGGATGAATGGTATATGAACGCATACGGGACTTTGAAACGCTCTAACGTGCAGAGACAAACAGTAGAATTCGACACCACTGCCACCTTTGGTATAAAAAACAACTTTCCACCACAGGCGGAGTGTATGTTATGGCGGTAGTTGCACAGGTTGCGACCAGGTGGCTCTAACGTGCAGAAACAAACAGTCCAAAGACGTCATCTGCCACTGAGGCTAACGGTTTCCATGACGATTTTTCAGACTGTACATTGTGGTTCTAAAATTGTGTGTAAATTGTGGTTCTAAAATTGTGTTCATTCCACCTACCTGGTCAAATTGTGAATCTAAACCATACATGAGCCCACTCTAATATACATTAAAAAAAATCATCAAAATCGGTCCAGACGTTAAGGAGGTGTTCGGTCACATACACACGTGTCGTAGAATTATATATATATAAAGAATTTGATAGTCGCTAGGTGATCTTAAAACATGCCAATTATTTTTTACAAAGAACTAGGCCTAATTAGACTCTCTTGAAATTGTAAATTAACCATTCCAATGGAATAACTTCCTTTATTTACATTCTAAGTAACCACTTAAACAATTCATAAAGTTTGGTTTAAGTGTATGGAATCGTTCTAACAACATACCATTTATTATGGTCAAAATACTGACATACACATTACGCAGAGAGGCAAGATAACAACAACAACAGAAGTTGTCTATCTTGATTCCTTTAATTCATATAAGTTTATAATCATTCACATAGTGGTGTAGTGATTAGCATGCTTGGCTACTAATAAGTACGTCGGAACAAATTGGCCCGCGTTAGAGAAAGTGAAGCTAGCCAGCGGGCCTACATCAAGTTCAATGACAGTTTGGTATGCGGAAGAGGGTTGCGAAGGAGAGATAGGGGGCCAAATAAGAAGGGCTGCTTCTTGTGACAGATTTATAACAGAGAGGCACAGCCAGTCGGCTAGGTTCGACTCGTTGTCGGCGCATGTTTATGTCGATCGTATTTTTGACAAGGCACCAACATCAAATTAATTCTAATGGGCTGCGTGCGTGGCTCAGCGGTAACGTTCTCGCCTGGTGTGCCAAGGTTGCAGGATCGGATCCTGGCACAGTCAGCTGGTATTTGAGGGTGCATAAAAAGGGATGGAGCCGTGTCAGTGAATATACTGGCACGTTAGAGATCCCCTTTCGGGGCAAAATTCCGGCACCAAGGAATCACTAAAAGCCACAGTAGTTCAAAGGGACGTCAAACCAATAACGTTATTTTTAGCCTATTTTCAATTTTGAAAAAATAGGCTTATGAGATCACCTTTTGTCCGTGTGTGTGTGCGTGTGTGTGAGAGGTGTGTGTGTCCCCCTAATAACTTTTAAACGCATGGAGCGATTTCAATAAAACTCGGAAATTTCATAGCACTATTCCGGGCGACCCTGACCGTGCCCTTCGAATTTTGTTACGTCTCACCAATATAACATGGCGGCTGTGCGAAATATTTCACCAGCATTCAATATCTCTGAAATTATTTCCGATATCACCCTGGAATTTATTACGGTGATAAAGGGAACTACTAGAAGTTCAGTTTTGTGACTTTTGAAAAACACGTAACTACAAAACCAAAATGGCGGCCACGCGAATTCGCGACTTTTAAATAAACGTTTCACGCGATTTAACCAACCAAACGCAATAAAACTTGGTACAGTATATGTTCATACACATTGTAATGCACCGACATCTAACTTCGTTCAATTGTTTACATAACCACAAGATGGCGGATGTGCGAAATAGTAGGAATAAAAGAGCGGTTCTGGCACAGGGGATAATGGGCAAGATGGCCGCCGCGCGCAACCAGCCCTATGTTATTCTTATGGAGGGGACAGTCAGAGCTGGCACAGGGGCTATTGGGCAAAATGGCTGCCACGCTCTGAGACCGTCAATGACGTCACAGAGAGAGGTCGGCCATGTAGTTGCCAAATGGAATATTTATTATTATTATTATTATTACGTAATTATTAATTGATCATGAATAATCAAGACCAGCTTTATATTGTCCACCTCTTGGTGTAGTGGCTAGAATTCTTGGAGGTCATTCCTGAGGTTCGAATCCCGGTTCTGCCAAGAAATTTAATTTCTGGTCTCAGGAGTGGAACGGGGTACACTCAGCCATGTGAGGCAAAACTGACAGGAGCTGGCTTTTGATTCATACCTCAACCATTGTGCCTAACCCAACTTCACCTAACCTAACCTAACCTAACCTAACCTAACCTAACTTCAAAGTCAGAGCAAATATGAGAGCAAATGTGAGAGCACACATAATAAACTAAGTTATAACCTAACTTAACTTCACCTAACCTAACCTCACCTAACCTATCCTAACCTAAACTAACGTAACCTACCTAATTTAAAATTGCAAGCGAAAAAAATTAGCAAAAAGTGTGAGAAAAAAGTGAGAGCAAATGTGAGAGCACAAATAATAAACTTAGTTATAACCTAACCACACCTAACCTAACCTAACCTAACCTAACATAACCTAACTTCAAAGTGAGAGCAAAAATGTAAGAGCAAAGGGGAGAGCACAAATAATAAACTTAGTTATAACCTAACCTAACCTAACCCTCAGAAACCTCATTTAAAGATTTTAGATTTTATATTTTAACATTTTAGATTTTTGATTTTTTTCATTTTACATTTTTTAGATTTTACATTTTACATTTTTGATTTTTTGTAATTTAGATGTTAGTTTTTTTTAGATTTTACATTTTAAATTTAAGATTTTTTGATTTTAGATTTTACTTTTTTCATTTTCCGAAAAGAGTAAACTACAAGGCTACATACCTAACCTCACCAAACCTAACTTTACCAAACCTAACTTAAGCTAATCCAAAGGCTAATGCACATACACAAAGTATATAACGGTACAAGCAACTATCCTTATGCTAGTTTTATAGGTTACTGTACAACATGATAACTACCCCAACCGTTTTTTTTTTCATTTTGTTGTTTACACATATGACAATTTTCCAATTTCCCATTTTCAGTTTTCTTTATGTTAGTTTTAAGTTTTTCAATTTCATAACATGGAAACGTGGATTATGCATTATGTTGTTTACACATTTATCAATTTCACAATTTCCCATTTACAGTTCTTAAAATGTCGTTTAAAGTTTTTCAATTTCATGATATAGAAACATGGATTTTCCAATTTGTTGTTTACACATTTGTCAATTTACCAAATTCCCATTTACAGTTTTTAAAATTTCAGTTTAATGTTTTTTTTATTTTGTCAATATGGAAACATGGATTTTCCAATTTGTGTTTTACATGTTCATTTTGCATTAGGAGTGGAGAGAGGAGGGTAGTAATTAAAAATGTACAAGCAGTTTCCATACGGTACAATATTTTTTTATTTTAAATACATGTACACTATTTACACATAATACATGTTTATATATATTCCTTATTGTTATAAATTGTACACTTGTTTTTATTTTGTTTTCTATTTTATTTATTTTTGATTATGAATGCCATTTTTATTTTGGTTTTTTATTTTTGTAGTGCTATTGTTTTATTTCCTAAATTGTTTTGTTTTATGTATTTGCTAGTTGCAGGCAGAAGATTTTGATATTCATAACTTAACTCTTTAAGCATGGTTAATGATTGAGTAATGACCATAGGCATGTGTACCTATACCATCACCATCAATCACTCATTTATCATCACCAGGACACAAAACAATTTTGTTTAGTCTGATAGATGATATGTCATGTTGTTTAGAAGCGATAATGTTCATTGGTATTATTTTTTACATTGTTTTTCATAACACAATCCTTATAATCTTGAAAGCTTATACAATTTTTGACAACACCTCTGTTAATACCTTTAATCTTTTTGATTTCTTTACCATTTATGTCTAAAGCGTACATTTTAGCTCTAAGTCCAACAAATGCTTTTATAATTTGTCCACAAGCCTTGTCTTTAAATTTCCCCAACGTTTTCTTGTTTGATGTAGAGTAACATATGTGATTAGTAGGATAATCTGGTGTGTCCAGGTGTTCTAGGAAATCCAACTTGTCTTGATATACATCTGGGGTGTTAACCAAATAAATGAACGAGTCGGTATCCATATACATGAGTTTAAGATTGTTCATTCCATAATAGGGTAGCAGGATATCATAGTGGTGGGAATACATTAGAGTTTTTGAAATATCCAGTATACACATTCCAATATATATAGGCTTATTGAATACAATGTTACGTTTAGCCATGTGGAAAGCAGCTAGGTTAGGACCATAAATTGTTCTGTCGATGAATGTTGGTTTAGCTATTAGCTTTTCTGCCTTTTTGCTGTCAGTCACAAGACGTATGTCTATTCTTTTACGGATATTTTCCATTGTTTTCCCAAAAATGGCATTGTTGAATAATTTGTACAGATTTTTCTCAAAATCATTTTTGGCTTGTTTTCGAAGGTTGTTATTAAAATCAACGTATGCCTTTAACCAAGGCTTTTGTTTAAACTTTAACACACGATGAATTTTTATCTATTTTATTCCATGATCTAAAGCCTGTTTTAATGCCATGTAGTGAACAACATATCGCCTTCGATTTACAAGATGAGGAATTAGTTTTTTCAGAGACGAATCCTTAGGTTGTGTACACTCTGGTAGGAAAGCTAAATCGTTGTATAGATCATGAAGGTCAGATGGGTAATCAACATCAACGTCTAGAATGCATCCCACAGGATCGTCTTTCTTTAGTTTTTCTAGATCAACAGTATCAGGAGAAACCCACGGAAATCCACCATAAGGAAGGGAGTGGCACATAGCCCACTCGTATTGGTTGTTGGCATCATCATAGGTAATAAACTGCGATGGTTTCTCAGAATCATAGGTTTCCATGTATTTATTGTAAGCTTCAGCATACCGATGAGACACCTGTTATATGCCTCCACGTATTCCAGACTCGATTAAAAGAATCTGATCGTAATCCTGTAGCAATTCCAGTTCAATTCCTGTGTAAAGGAGCATTGCCTCGAAACATAAACCAGGCGAAGTAAAAAAGTGTGCAGCATCCAGTCGGTGTGTTTCTAGTGTTTTGTTTCTAAACGTTTCAAAGCTGTCTGCAAGAAGGAGTACATAATGATGTTAAGTAGAGGTCACTATATTCCCCTAGAGTTTTCATGTTGAACTGATTCCAGACATTTTTGGCATGTTCATAGTCTTCTTGACTAACATCTTCTTGACTTAATTTGTTAAAGAATGCCTCTTTTGGAGGTAAACACGTTTCACTTAACTTTTCACATGAGTCAATGTAGTCATAACAAAATACCCCTTTACGAGTCATGAGCATTGCATTTTCTTTTCCAAAGTACTTGTCTGTTTCAGGGTACGATGTTAAGTTGGAAACCAAGTTTTCCAAACTACTCGGCATTAACCGAAACGTGTCCACAAATCGAAGCTTAACATTTCCTACATATTTGGTAAAGGAAATGTACTTTTCTTTGGAGTTAGCGATAACATCCACTCTCTCAGTAGTACATCCCAATTGCTTTACAATGAAATTTGCGTCGTAGCCACTCATATTATGTAGAAACACAGGAACGGGGTTACGTGTTTTACACCTCAAATTACAGTTATTGTGAGCACTTCCACGGTACTCCCCTGTAATGTGGCAGTGGTCTCGAACTTTCCAGTCCTCTTTGGTAAATGGTTTTTGACACAAATAACAGGTTTCAGAACATTGGAACTCTGATTCTTGATCCAGAGTTAAGGCCTTTGGAACATTTAAGCTGTAAAGTCGATCAATTTCATTAGCTATTGAGATCAAACAGTCCATAAACTTTCCTGCAGCGTCAGGTCCACGATAAATAACAGGTTGGCTTGGAAGGTTTGTCTTTATGTGTTCCACAGCAGGTGAGGGTTTAACGTATATAACAAAGCTCATAGGAACATGACTCTGGTATGGCACTGTATAACTTGCTTTAGGATTGGGTAAACATGTTTGATAGGGTAAGAGTATACTTTCAAAATCTGCATAGATAACGTAAGGTATTCTCAGCATTTTTTCAACATTTAAGAATTTGACAATGGGGTTTTTAATAGTCATTTCAACCCTAGCAAAGTCATGCTGGACACACAAAGCTCTATGTTCTTTCAATTTTTCCATTCCTTGTTGACCATATCGATTATCAAAGTGTGTAAAACACCGTTTACCCGTATATATTTTATGTTCATAGTGGGTAATCTGATGTCTTACTTGTTTATCAAAATCTTTGATAAAGACGTAGTGGTTCTGGCCGGATGATGAACTTAGCAGAAGGAGGTCACGATGGTCTTGAAGCTCTTGATCCACAACCTTTAGAGGGAACAGTTTATTGTTTTGTTCCAATCCAAATACATTAATGGATATATCGTTGGCTTTTTCAAATTTGGGAATGTCAACTAGCGATGTAGGAAACGATATTACAGAAAAATCATACTTGTTGTCCAGGTCCTTGTATTTACTAATGCGATGAGCATTCTTTTCAACCAGTTTTGCTAAAATGGCATACATAAAACACTTTTCATTTTTCAAGTTTTCAGGATTAATGCAGGCTTTTCTTGCTTGTATAGCTGCTGGTAATGGAATATATGTGCTTCCACGCAAGGGATTGTACTTATTTATTTTCAATCGTACTCCTTCCACTGCTAACAAAGCCCAATTACTGCCTTTTAGCTCAGATTCCTCCATTTCCGTAGTTAACTTTGTAAATTGTGTTTCCAAGAAACTACTTAAGTCCGTTTCCAAAAATAGGGCCTGATTTCATGTTTAAAAAGCACGATCTGTAATTTCATTGGAAGATGTATGAATGAATCTACATTCAGCCACATGATTAACTTTTTTCGACTTGTGCATTGCTAGTTCTTTCTGCATAGCTTGTATTATTTGCTGTTTGGACTCTTTAAGGAATGAATTTAAATCCTTACACGTATCACAACGAATGAAATAGGATTTAAGTCGACCTTCAAAAGATGTCTCATATTCAATAAGTCCATTTTTGTCAGGGACCAATGACAGTAGGTAATGTTTTGTAGGCTATGCTTTTTGTCTTTTAGCTGCCGACACAACATTACAACATTCTTCATGATGACGTCCATTGTACACATTGTTGAATGTACTACCACAGGTCTTGCACTCATGAAATTCACCACACGATACTTCATGTCGCTTCCTATGATAGTCTCGAAGAAAAGTCTTTCCACACTCTTTACACATATAGCTAGGAATGGGTTCTTCCATTATGGATGTTGATTTCTGCAAACAGCTGCTTACTGCGTATCACAGAGCTAGAAGTTGGTCGGTGAGACGGTCTTTCACGATGTGAACACCATGAGAGGTAGTAGTCAACTGGTGATATTCTTGCTAAGGGTCCTCTAATATACCCCTAGTTAAGGGTAACAGCTGCTCACTGCTTATGACAAAGCTAAAGACTGGTTGTTTCAACGGTCTTTCATAATCTAAACACTGCGACAGGTAGTAGTCAACTGAACATATTCTTACACCATACTCAAGGTTATCAGGTACTTACTGCATATCAAAAGGCTGTACACTCATGTGTTAGACAGTCTTTTTTTTTTTTTTGCTAAAGGCCCTCTATATTCCCTACACAAGGCTATACATGTTAGTTCTAAACACTTAGTGGTTAATTGTATAATAAATGTAAATACACAGCATATACGAGCACGTTTTCACTCGGTAAAACTTTACTAAATAGTCAAATGCAACACGCAAAGTATGTTGCCGCTATCTAGCGGTGACTATGAGAACTACTTGAACGACCAGCATGCTACCTAGCGCTCCATTTCAACACTCGCTCACTGAACGACCAGCATTCTATCTAGCGGTCGATTTCAATACTCACTCAACTACCAGCCTGCTACCTATCGGTCAATATAATAACTCACTCAACTACCAGCATGCTACATGGCTTTTTTGTCAGTTTTCTTTGTTGGCTTTTTTGTTGGCCTTTGTTGGCTTTTGTTGGCTTATTTGTTGGCTTTTGTTGGCTTTTGTATTAGCTCTTTCATATTTGCTCTTGCTTGTGGAGGCTTATTTGGTCTTGGAAAGTATGTCAGTCCTTTTTTATGGCTGCAAAATGCTTACAGCCATGTTTGTAAGCAGCAACAACAACAACACACAAAATTCAAAAAAAAAATCCAAAGTACTCTAAGGTTTATCAATGACTCTCAACTCATACACTTACCTCTATCCCATGCATAGTCAAAAAATTAGTGTATTTTTCAAATTTTTCAAAAAATATTTGGAAAGTAGGCTATGTCATTAATCTAAAAATCCTGAAAAGACATATGTTAACTCCAACACCTACCTCTATACCACTCTCAGTCCAAAAATAGTGTATTTTTCAAATTTTCCAAAACATATTTCCGAAATGGGTTATATTTCCAAAATTAAAAAGTTTACAAAAACGTTTGTTTGGCATAAACGAATGGCCTTTGTCCCCTCTACCGTCGTAGCAAGTCCCAGGTCTCTAGGACAGCAAACATAAAAATTTGAAAATGGGCTTATATTTCCAAAATTAGGAATTTTACAAAAACGTTTGTCTGACGTAAATCAGTGGTCTTTACACCCTCTACCTGTAAACCAAGTCTCAGGTCTCTAGAACAACAAAAATAAAATTTTAATAATAGGCTATATTTCCAAAATTAGAAATTTTACAAAAACGTTTGTCTGACGTAAATCAATGGTCTTTACCCCCTCTATACCCATACCAAGTCTCAGGTCTCCAAGTCAACAAAAATAAAATTAAAAAAAATGGGCAATATTTCCAAAATTAGGATTTATACAAAAAAGTTTGTTTCACATAAATCAATGGTCTTTACCCCCTCTATCCCCGTACCAAGTCTCAGGTCTCTAGGACAAAAGAAAATGAATTTTGAAAAATGGTCACTATTTTGGAAACCAGTAAGTTTACAAAAAAGTTTGTTTGACATAAATGAAAGGTCTCTATACCCTATACCTGCAAACCAAGTCCCAGGTCTGTATGACGAAAATGAAAAAAGTTCAATTGGGAAAGTAGGCGATTTTTTATAAAACCAAACATTCTAAAAAGTGTTCTATGGACATAAAAGAATGGTCTCTATGTCCTTTATTTTTTATAATAAAACTTTTTTTATTTTTTACATTTTTTTGAAAAAAGTTTGATATTGAAATTTTTATAATTTAGAAACTAAAGATTTTTCAAAAAGTTTTGTTTGACATTAATAAATGGCCCTGACCCCCTCTCCCAACAGAATAAATTTCAAGTCTCTAGGACTAAAACTGTACAGTAGGGGGGTGATGATGGTTCTGCTTCACTTGACGCCGCTGTGCCCAACAAACCAACATGTCCTAGAGACCTGAGACTTGGTACGGGGATAGAGGGGGTAAAGACCATTGATTTATGTGAAACAAACTTTTTTGTAGAAATCCTAATTTTGGAAATATTGCCCATTTTTAAAATTTTATTTTTGTTGACTTGGAGACCTGAGACTTGGTATGGGTATAGAGGGAGTAAAGACCATTGATTTACGTCAGACAATCGTTTTTGTAAAATTTCTAATTTTGGAAATATAGCCTATTATTAAAATTTTATTTTTGTTGTTCTAGAGACCTGAGACTTAGTTTACAGGTAGAGGGTGTAAAGACCACTGATTTACGTCAGACAAACGTTTTTGTAAAATTCCTAATTTTGGAAATATAAGCCCATTTTCAAATTTTTATGTTTGTTGTCCTAGAGACCTGGGACTTGGTACGACGGTAGAGGGGACAAAGGCCATTCGTTTATGTCAAACAAACGTTTTTGTAAACTTTTTAATTTTGGAAATATAACCCATTTCGGAAATATGTTTTGGAAAATTTGAAAAATACACTATTTTTGGACTGAGAGTGGTATAGAGGTAGGTGTTGGAGTTAACATATGTCTTTTCAGGATTTTTAGATTAATGACATAGCCTACTTTCCAAATATTTTTTGAAAAATTTGAAAAATACACTAATTTTTTGACTATGCATGGGATAGAGGTAAGTGTAAGAGTTGAGAGTCATTGATAAACCTTAGAGTACTTTGGATTTTTTCTTTTGAATTTTGTGTGTTGTTGTTGTTGCTGCTTACAAACATGGCTGTAAGCATTTTGCAGCCATAAAAAAGGACTGACATACTTTCCAAACCAAATAAGCCCCCACAAGCAAGAGCAAATATGAAAGAGCTAATACAAAAGCCAACAAAAGCCAACAAAGGCCAACAAAAAAGCCAACAAAGAAAACTGACAAAAAAGCCATGTAGCATGCTGGTAGTTGAGTGAGTTATTATATTGACCGATAGGTAGCAGGATGGTAGTTGAGTGAGTATTGAAATCGACCGCTAGATAGAATGCTGGTCGTTCAGTGAGCGAGTGTTGAAATGGAGCGCTAGGTACCATGCTGGTCGTTCAAGTAGTTCTCATAGTCACCGCTAGATAGCGGCAACATACTTTGCGTGTTGCATTTGACTATTTAGTAAAGTTTTACCGAGTGAAAACGTGCTCGTATATGCTGTGTATTTACATTTATTATACAATTAACAACTAAGTGTTTAGAACTAACATGTATAGCCTTGTGTAGGGAATATAGAGGGCCTTTAGCAAAAAAAAAAGACTGTCTAACACATGAGTGTACAGCCTTTTGATATGCAGTAAGTACCTGATAACCTTGAGTATGGTGTAAGAATATGTTCAGTTGACTACTACCTGTCGCAGTGTTTAGATTGTGAAAGACCGTTGAAACAACCAGTCTTTAGCTTTGTCATAAGCAGTGAGCAGCTGTTACCCTTAACTAGGGGTATATTAGAGGACCCTTAGCAAGAATATCATCAGTTGACTACCACCACTCACAGTGACCAAATCGTGAAAGATTGACAAAACAACTATTGTACAGCCTTGTACTACACAGTAAGTAGCTGTTGGTCTTGACTATTGTATATTAGAGAACCCTTAGCAAATATATAATCAGTTGACTACTACTTGTTACAGTGTTCACATCGTGAAAGACCGTCTCACTGTCCAGTCTACAGCCTTGTCATACGCTGTAAAGAGCTGTTGGTCTAGACTAGGGGTATATTAGAGGACCCTTAACAAGAATATCACCAGTTGACTACTACCTCTCATGGTGTTCACATCGTGAAAGACCGTCTCACCGACCAACTTCTAGCTCTGTGATACGCAGTAAGCAGCTGTTTGCAGAAATCAACATCCATAATGGAAGAACCCATTCCTAGCTATATGTGTAAAGAGTGTGGAAAGACTTTTCTTCGAGACTATCATAGGAAGCGACATGAAGTATCGTGTGGTGAATTTCATGAGTGCAAGACCTGTGGTAGTACATTCAACAATGTGTACAATGGACGTCATCATGAAGAATGTTGTAATGTTGTGTCGGCAGCTAAAAGACAAAAAGCATAGCCTACAAAACATTACCTACTGTCATTGGTCCCTGACAAAAATGGACTTATTGAATATGAGACATCTTTTGAAGGTCGACTTAAATCCTATTTCATTCGTTGTGATACGTGTAAGGATTTAAATTCATTCCTTAAAGAGTCCAAACAGCAAATAATACAAGCTATGCAGAAAGAACTAGCAATGCACAAGTCGAAAAAAGTTAATCATGTGGCTGAATGTAGATTCATTCATACATCTTCCAATGAAATTACAGATCGTGCTTTTTAAACATGAAATCAGGCCCTATTTTTGGAAACGGACTTAAGTAGTTTCTTGGAAACACAATTTACAAAGTTAACTACGGAAATGGAGGAATCTGAGCTAAAAGGCAGTAATTGGGCTTTGTTAGCAGTGGAAGGAATACGATTGAAAATAAATAAGTACAATCCCTTGCGTGGAAGCACATATATTCCATTACCAGCAGCTATACAAGCAAGAAAAGCCTGCATTAATCCTGAAAACTTGAAAAATGAAAAGTGTTTTATGTATGCCATTTTAGCAAAACTGGTTGAAAAGAATGCTCATCGCATTAGTAAATACAAGGACCTGGACAACAAGTATGATTTTTCTGTAATATCGTTTCCTACATCGCTAGCTGACATTCCCAAATTTGAAAAAGCCAACGATATATCCATTAATGTATTTGGATTGGAACAAAACAATAAACTGTTCCCTCTAAAGGTTGTGGATCAAGAGCTTCAAGACCATCGTGACCTCCTTCTGCTAAGTTCATCATCCGGCCAGAACCACTACGTCTTTATCAAAGATTTTGATAAACAAGTAAGACATCAGATTACCCACTATGAACATAAAATATATACGGGTAAACGGTGTTTTACACACTTTGATAATCGATATGGTCAACAAGGAATGGAAAAATTGAAAGAACATAGAGCTTTGTGTGTCCAGCATGACTTTGCTCGGGTTGAAATGACTATTAAAAACCCCATTGTCAAATTCTTAAATGTTGAAAAAATGCTGAGAATACCTTACGTTATCTATGCAGATTTTGAAAGTATACTCTTACCCTATCAAACATGTTTACCCAATCCTAAAGCAAGTTATACAGTGCCATACCAGAGTCATGTTCCTATGAGCTTTGTTATATACGTTAAACCCTCACCTGCTGTGGAACACATAAAGACAAACCTTCCAAGCCAACCTGTTATTTATCGTGGACCTGACGCTGCAGGAAAGTTTATGGACTGTTTGATCTCAATAGCTAATGAAATTGATCGACTTTACAGCTTAAATGTTCCAAAGGCCTTAACTCTGGATCAAGAATCAGAGTTCCAATGTTCTGAAACCTGTTATTTGTGTCAAAAACCATTTACCAAAGAGGACTGGAAAGTTCGAGACCACTGCCACATTACAGGGGAGTACCGTGGAAGTGCTCACAATAACTGTAATTTGAGGTGTAAAACACGTAACCCCGTTCCTGTGTTTCTACATAATATGAGTGGCTACGACGCAAATTTCATTGTAAAGCAATTGGGATGTACTACTGAGAGAGTGGATGTTATCGCTAACTCCAAAGAAAAGTACATTTCCTTTACCAAATATGTAGGAAATGTTAAGCTTCGATTTGTGGACACGTTTCGGTTAATGCCGAGTAGTTTGGAAAACTTGGTTTCCAACTTAACATCGTACCCTGAAACAGACAAGTACTTTGGAAAAGAAAATGCAATGCTCATGACTCGTAAAGGGGTATTTTGTTATGACTACATTGACTCATGTGAAAAGTTAAGTGAAACGTGTTTACCTCCAAAAGAGGCATTCTTTAACAAATTAAGTCAAGAAGATGTTAGTCAAGAAGACTATGAACATGCCAAAAATGTCTGGAATCAGTTCAACATGAAAACTCTAGGGGAATATAGTGACCTCTACTTAACATCATTATGTACTCCTTCTTGCAGACAGCTTTGAAACGTTTAGAAACAAAACACTAGAAACACACCGACTGGATGCTGCACACTTTTTTACTTCGCCTGGTTTATGTTTCGAGGCAATGCTCCTTTACACAGGAATTGAACTGGAATTGCTACAGGATTACGATCAGATCCTTTTAATCGAGTCTGGAATACGTGGAGGCATATGCCAGGTGTCTCATCGGTATGCTGAAGCTTACAATAAATACATGGAAACCTATGATTCTGAGAAACCATCGCAGTTTATTACCTATGATGATGCCAACAACCAATACGGGTGGGCTATGTGCCACTCCCTTCCTTATGGTGGATTTCAGTGGGTTTCTCCAGATACTGTTGATCTAGAAAAACTAAAGAAAGACGATCCTGTGGGATGCATTCTAGACGTTGATGTTGATTACCCATCTGACCTTCATGATCTACACAACGATTTAGCTTTCCTACCAGAGTGTACACAACCTAAGGATTCGTCTCTGAAAAAACTAATTCCTCATCTTGGAAATCGAAGGCGATATGTTGTTCACTACATGGCATTAAAACAGGCTTTAGATCATGGGATAAAATTGATAAAAATTCATCGTGTGTTAAAGTTTAAACAAAGACCTTGGTTAAAGGCATACGTTGATTTTAATAACAACCTTCGAAAACAAGCCAAAAATGATTTTGAGAAAAATCTGTACAAATTATTCAACAATGCCATTTTTGGGAAAACAATGGAAAATATCCGTAAAAGAATAGACATACGTCTTGTGACTGACAGCAAAAAGGCAGAAAAGCTAATAGCTAAACCAACATTCATCGACAGAACAATTTATGGTCCTAACCTAGCTGCTTTCCACATGGCTAAACGTAACATTGTATTCAATAAGCCTATATATATTGGAATGTGTATACTGGATATTTCAAAAACTCTAATGTATTCCCACCACTATGATGTCCTGCTACCCTATTATGGAATGAACAATCTTAAACTCATGTATATGGATACCGACTCGTTCATTTATTTGGTTAACACCCCAGATGTATATCAAGACAAGTTGGATTTCCTAGAACACCTGGACACATCAGATTATCCTACTAATCACATATGTTACTCTACATCAAACAAGAAAACGTTGGGGAAATTTAAAGACACGGCTTGTGGACAAATTATAAAAGCATTTGTTGGACTTAGAGCTAAAATGTACGCTTTAGACATAAATGGTAAAGAAATCAAAAAGATTAAAGGTATTAACAGAGGTGTTGTCAAAAATTGTATAAGCTTTCAAGATTATAAGGATTGTGTCATGAAAAACAATGTAAAAAGAATACCAATGAACATTATCGCTTCTAAACAACATGACATATCATCTATCAGACTAAACAAAATTGCTTTGTGTCCTGGTGATGATAAAAGAGTGATTGATGGTGATGGTATAGGTACACATGCCTATGGTCATTACTCAATCATTAACCATGCTTAAAGAGTTAAGTTATGAATATCAAAATCTTCTGCCTGCAACTAGCAAATACATAAAACAAAACAATTTAGGAAATAAAACAATAGCACTACAAAAATAAAAAAACAAAATAAAAATGGCATTCATAATCAAAAATAAATAAAATAGAAAACAAAATAAAAACAAGTGTACAATTTATAACAATAAGGAATATATATAAACATGTATTATGTGTAAATAGTGTACATGTATTTAAAATAAAAAATATTGTACCGTATGGAAACTGCTTGAACATTTTTAATTACTACCCACCTCTCTCCACTCCTAATGCAAAATGAACATGTAAAACACAAATTGGAAAATCCATGTTTCGATATTGACAAAAAAAAAAAAAATATTAAACTGAAATTTTAAAGACTGTAAATGGGAATTTGGTAAATTGACAAATGTGTAAACAACTAATTGGAAAATCCATGTTTCTATATCATGAAATTGAAAAATTTTAAACTGACATTTTAAGAACTGTAAATGGGAAATTGTGAAATTGATAAATGTGTAAACAACATAATGCAAAATCCATGTTTCCATGTTATGAAATTGAAAAACTTAAAACTAACATTAAAAAAAACTGAAAATGGGAAATTGGAAAATTGTCATATGTGTAAACAACAAAATGAAAAAAAAAACGGTTGCGGTAGTTATCATGTTGTACAGTAACCTATAAAACAAGCATAAGGATAGTTGCCTGTACCCTTATATACTTTGTGTATGTGCATTAGCCTTTGGATTAGCTTAAGTTATGTTAGGTAAAGTTAGGTTTGGTGAGGTTAGGTATGTAGCCTTGTAGTTTACTCTTTTCGGAAAATGTAAAAAGTAAAATCTAAAATCAAAAAATCTTCAATTTAAAATGTAAAATCTAAAAAAACTAACATCTAAAATACAAAAAGAAAATGTAAAATGTAAAATCTAAAAAATGTAAAATGAAAAAAATCAAAAATCTAAAATGTTAAAATATAAAATCTAAAATCTTTAAATGAGGTTTCTGTGTGTTAGGTTAGGTTAGGTTATAACTAAGTTTATTATATATGCTCTCCCATTTGCTCTTACATTTTTGCTCTCACTTTGAAGTTAGGTTATGTTAGGTTAGGTTAGGTGTGGTTAGGTTATAACTAAGTTTATTATGTGTGCTTTCACATTTGCTCTCATATTTGCTCTGACTTTGAAGTTAGGTTAGGTTAGGTTAGGTTAGGTTAGGTTAGGCTAGGTTAGGTTAGGTTAGGTTAAGTTGGGTTAGGCACAATGGTTGAGGTATGAATCAAAAGCCAGCTCCTGTCAGTTTTGCCTCACAAGGCTGAGTGTACCCCGTTCCACTCCTGAGACCAGAAATTAAATTTCTTGGCAGAGCCGGGATTCGAACCTCAGGAATGACCTCCAAGAATGCTAGCCACTACACCAAGAGGTGGACAATATAAGGCTGGTCTTGATTATACATGATCAATTAATTATTACCTAATAATAATAATACTAAATATTCCATTTGGCAACTATATGGCCGACCTCTCTCTGTGACGTCATTGACGGTCTCAGAGTGTGGCGGCCATTTTGCCCAATAGCCCCTGTGCCAGCTCTGACTGTCCCCTCCATAAGAATAACATAGGGCTGGTTGCACGCGGCGGCCATCTTGCCCATTAGCCCCTGTGCCAGAACCGCTCTTTTATTCCTACTCGAAATAATTCTCCGGCATTCTATATCTCTGAAACTATTAGCGACATCACCCTGAAATTTTGTACTGAGATAAATGGTACTACTGGAAGTTCATCTGTAAGACTTTCAAAAACCGCTTAACTACAAAATGAACACGGCGGCCAAGCGAATTTGAAAAAGTTAAATTGACCTTTCTCACTATTTAATGTTCCAAACGCAATGAAATCTGGTGCAGGAAATATTTATACACATTGTAATGCACTGGCATCTAATTTACTTCAATTGTTTACATATCCTCAAGATGGCGGCTGTGCGAATTTTAAAATTAAGTTTTCATTTCTTGTGTCGTAATCATGCGATCAAAGTGAAAGTTTGAATAATGGACCTACGCAATAATTTTCTTTTAATTGTAGATGACTCTATGGCCTATACGTTTTACAATCCAACATGGCGACCATACGAAATATTTAGACGGCTCTGAATATCTACGAATCTACTATAGCAATCAAACTGAATTTTTTCTTGTTCATAGGGGTTATGAACATAAGTTCACCTATAGGACTTTATATAACCTGGTGATCACAAATCCAACATGGCGGCGACGCGAAGTATAAATATTCACATAGACGTTTCTCGCAATTTAACCATCCGAGTGCAGTGAAACTTGGTACAGTAAATCCTTATAAGAATGTTAATCCACTGGCATCTAATTTATTTCAATTGTTTCCATGACCACAAGATGGCGGCTTGCGAAATTTTAAAATCTCCTTGTTACTTCTTGTGTCCTAATCATGCGATTGAATTTTGAATGCTACACGTACACAATAATCTTCATGTAACAGTACATAACTCTAGGACCTACATATACAAATTCCAACATGGCGACCATCCGAAATATTTAGTCGGTTCTAAATATCTACGAATCTATTACAGCAAACAAACTCAAATTTTGTATGTTGATAGTGGCTGTTTACATAAGTAGGATATATGAAAATAGGCTGTATAGTTCTTCACGGAACTACTTGTTCAAATACTAATAGGGATACAACGAAAACCTGGTTATGGACTATTAACATCCATTTTTGCGATTCAATGCTGAAAGTTCCCTTAAATGGTCACATTAAAGTCCGTAAGCCGACACAATACCTACAAAATTGATGAAATAATGGCGGCTAGTGGACACACGGTGTTGAGGCTGCCTCCATACTGCAAATCTAAATCCCATAGACATCGTCTGGTGTGATGTAAAACAGTGGGTTGGTGCACATAATGTCACCTTTAAAATTAATGATGCCAAACTCCTTTGAGAACAGAGGATTTCAGAGTATCAGGAAAGTAACTGGATTAGCGTTTGTGATCACGTAGAGAAAATAGAAAATAAGTATTTTGAACGAGAGAGAATAATTGAGGAGAGAATAGGATTGCTCGTAATAACTAGTGAAAACAATGACAGCAGCAGTGACAATGGCAGTGAAAGTGAATCTGATGAACGTGATAGTAAAATATCTGGAATCGAACTATTAGATGATTAGTGACTTCCCGGTGATTGCCTTTGAATTGAAGATTGAAAATAAATTTCAATTTGCCTGGTTAATTAATTATAATTACTTATAATGTTTGATTATTGATAGTACATTGCTGAACTATATAGTCATATTCGTTACTATATTGTTCCATTACACGTATTAATGTCATTTAATTATTCTAATCGCCCCTAATACAGTTTATAACAAGCGAAATAAATAATGGCTCCTATAGAGTGAGTGACATTTCTTGCGAGAACAGAGTGTACTTCTGACGACTGTCCGAAAGGACGTGGCCTGTTCGAAATTAAAAGTTTATATTATAATATTATACTGCAGAAGTGACTTTAGAAAGCTGAGCCGTCTCGGTTACAAGACAAGATGGCAGCTGATCTCTCGTTCTGACCTATATTTCACTAATTTGAGTATGTTGCATGCAATATAGCCTACAGATAGAAATAATATAAACTTTGTATTGTGCCCGTCATAGGAGCTATCAGGGTTGCCAACAGCCGAAACGACATCCCTAACATCTCACCTGCCGGACCCATGTGCAATGAGGATTGGGTGAATTTCTTATAGGCCATAGAGGCATGAGAATCCATGATCCAGGGGATCCGTGGTAACATGGTTGCTAAAAAGGTCATAGACAGCCCACGAAAATACACCTCCTAAAGCTAGACTGAGAAATAAACTTCCAGGCTTAGGTAAAACTTGTAGAAATATTTATTCAAAATATTCAGACACCTAGCCTAGTTCGGAGGGTTTCTATCGGCTAATCCGCAAACTAATAAATAAATAAAAATAAAAGATCAGTACCCTAACTGTAAAGTACTGTAAACCCTCGTGAAAGATCTATCTGACAAAGTAAAGCAACAACAGCAACGCTAGGAAAATGGTACGGCAATAGTCTCTAAATCATGTTACAAAATAAGCTAATAACAGAATTTACATTTAACAGGGTAGCAATAGCAAATCTAAGTTAGGATGATACCATTTCCTCATCTACATTTATTTTTAAATCTAGCTAATTCCTAACAATTAATACAAAATTTACGGCGATGACGTCCGTAAAGCAAAACAATTTAATACAAAATCTACATGACAAACCGTCAAACAAAAAACATTAAATGCCCTCTTATAATCTGAGTAAAGCGTAAACATGGGGTTATCATACACTTGAAATAAGTAAAACAAGACCATAAACATTATTATTCCTGCCTTCGACCTGGGTTACTCTTTGTAAACCAGAGTCATCTACGTGCATGTGATTTACGTTGGCGATTGCGTAGTGAAAACTACGTCTAACGTCGCATGAGGCTCACGCTCCACCAGCTACTGACTAAAGGTCGAGCAAGCACGCCGTCGATAAAAATTAGTGTCATGTGTCCTAGATTACTTCCACAAGAGAAGTGTGCACAAAGCAAGTGTCAGCCATCAGGTCCAAATGCAAGAAAATCAAGGTTTAATGCTTTAAGTAGTTAATTATCATCAGGTTTATAATAATGACGTTACTGATTATTAGAATCGTTGGTTTAAATTATCATTGGTTTATGACGAATAGGCTGACAATCCTGAATACCTTGGGATCAGCAGTAGCAGTCTCGTGCGAGATCAATCTCTGCTATAACACCGTCAACGAGCTCTCCCGCTCGGACATAACAATAACACAGGTTATTAGTGGCTCTCGGCTCAATTAATTTACCTCTGGGTAAGGCCTGGTATGAACATCAGTTACCTCCCTACAATAACACAGTCAACAGAATCGAAGTCTGGACACACATAAATAAAGCCTCTATACAGGTGCCTCATCTAGCCTCTTAATTACCATAAATAAACCTTAACATAACGTGAAATCATTCTCAGATGGAGAAGAAAGATATTCGCTTTAGTAGCGATGCAAACACATGGCTCTCGACAGTCATCTCTTAGTAGCAAAACATATGATTATTACAAAATGGTGGCCTGGACATTGACCAACATATGAGACACATCATCTATGTGTTAGTAATGCTATAAGCATTCGTCAAAGAGTCTGGAGAAGTTATGGTCTCACAGGTTGAGTGGTGCTCTAGTACACTGCATGCTGGGAACTGTTAACACCTGTCCATAATTCGAGCTAGCCTCGCTTACTCGTAATCATCTACACGGACGGTTTAGAAAATGCACATCACTGAAGGCAGGCAGCTTTCACGCAGAAAGTCCTATTAGAAAACTGGCCTTGTTATCATGTCCCAGATGTAATAGAAATTTTCATAAACATTAGGCTTGAAATCACGCCTCAAAACTATGCTCAAAGATATAGCATGTTTGAAAAGTCAAAGAAAAGACAAACATAGATATTCCACTTAATCTGAACCTCTTTGAAATGTGCAGATATGTCAGTTCATAACTGCTCTGTCTAAATATAACCAAAATAACAACTGTGTCGAAACATTGACATGAAATAAACATTATAAAGGCGCAAATCTTACAATTGCTAAGTTTGCCAATGATACGGCATTCATTGCTGGGTTCGATGCTAGATTGCATACAAACTGTATCACTCTGAATGTGTTCAAACCTGAACTGGATGGCTTCATAGCATATCAAAATGAAAAATGACATAGTATTACAAAACTGATAGCTTCAGACGGCTATCCAACGATACGGACTGTTCTGACTAAATCAGTGGCGTGACAACATTTACTAGAAAGGGGTGTTATAAAAATAACACTGGCCATGACGTCTGATCGTCATCCCAAATAACTGTACACAAAATCACCCACCTAGGGTTGAACAAAACGTAGTAACAAGACCACAGTCACGCTTAGCAGGGTAGAAATAACATCTTAACGATGGCCCTCAGAATGCACCGTGATCGAAGAGAAATTCAATCAGAACAGGTGACTAACAATCACTGAAAGTGAACTACAAGGATTAATTCTAACAATACAAAACCTACCTATGGATTGTCAAGGAGTTCGGCTGATTCTACAGTAAACTACAATAAACCACACTAAGCTACACCACAAAAGAACCTCACAAGGGATGAATATTTCGGACTCACAAGAAAGGATGTCTACATCTCGGTCGTTCCAACGACCCGAGGGATATAATAAGGCTTTGGTCTCCGGACAAGGGTTGTCCAATCTGAGCCTCCACATCGGCTCTATCCATTTCCACGGCCTTTATTCGTCCTCGTCGTCGTCGTGATGATATAACCAGACTCCTCCTCAAAGTCGTCATCTTCCTTGGATTAGCGGATGCTAAAGCCATGGTTCTTCCGTCATCGGCTGTAGTTCTCCAGTCCTCTCCTTCACATGATGAAGCTTAACAGCTCATCTCCACAGGTGATGCGTAAAAAGGATTGCCGTACACGTGGTCGTCGAAATATGACATCTTGAAATATGACTTTACCACTTTAGGATACGATAAATAAGCGTAGCACAATTTCACAGAAGCTAGCTTTAACGTGGCACTAAACTCACTGCTGCTACACGGCGCAGATGGTGTAAAAATTGGCCATGCACTATTATCTGCTTCACTGATACAGATTTCACTTGCCCACAAATCACGTGGTATCGGCGTTGTGTTTCACTGAAAAGAATCGCACTTGCGATTAAAGCAATATTCGTAGTTATGAGTGTAGAAGTGATTCACTCGGTTAATAATAATTTCACTGTGAGTGATGTATTTATCGCCACTTGACGATGTCGAAATATGATGTTCAAGCACGTGGCTGAAAATGTGGCGTTCCACGGTTATGATCACTTTTCCCAAAAATCCACAGTATTCGTAGCACAAGCCTTCTCCGGCTGTAATATTTAATAATATCATGCACTATTCGAATTGAAATAAATTGCGATGCACTAGGATTGCTTTCCTCGCCTTCAGGCGGACTGTTACCTCGTCTTATAGACGGACTTGATACAAATGGCATCCAACTTGGATGATAATCCAAACACATGTGGTCAGCTCTCAGCCATGCGCTGCATTAGCTTGTGAATACGCTGGTCGTGCAGCGTCTGTCTGGTTCCGGTTCGCGCATCTGCGAGGTTACTATCTTACCAAAAGAGAAATCACATTCTAAAGAATGTTTCGATGATACAGAATTACAGTGTGATAATATCTGAGCTTCGTAGAAAATAGAAGTGTCATAATTTAGCCTCAGATTATTTAATAGTGGTCTTCTCCGTAGTCAAAAGATCAACCATTTATAACTCCAAAGAATGTTAGCATGTACGGATAGCATTGTCGGTCAGTGGGTACGTTCTAAAGTGATGCATCAAAAATGCGTTGCGGTGAAAAATATCACATGAACCAGTGGTTAGCGGGTTCATCTGCCTCTCTATCGTTTCAAATAAAAATGAAGGAATGCATTTTTATTTATCTCCAACTCAAGCTCAAGCTTGGTGATATTTTTTCCATCATTCCATCGGTGGTTCTATTCTTGGTTTCTTCCATCGGTGGTCCTGTTCTTGGATTTCGTCGTTCGTCAGCAAGAATCTCCCTCGAAGATAATGTTCTTCAGTCGGAGTCTTCTTCGAAGAGTTCTCCTATCCCATCTTCATCATCCTCGCGTCGGCGGTTCTCTCTTCTACGATTCTCTCTGACCATTCTCTCTCTCTCCGATCGTATTCTCTTGAACTCATCTCCGGCGTAATGAAGTACTTTTCAGCTTCGGCGCTCCATTTCTTCTGTCTCTGCTCCGGTTTCAGATATCTTATCTCTGGAACTACATCAACTTGGTGTATATCCGCCACTACGGCTTGGCGATTCTTCGGGTGCGAGTCTTCCCTCGGAGTTCGGTTCTTCAAGGTAGGCTCATCAGCGGGCTCTTGGTGCTCCTAGGCGAATCCCCACACATGACACGGCATAAACGTAGTAACATTTCTGTGCAGAGTTTACTATTTATATTATTATCATTAGTATTAGTATTATCCAACTAACAGCACTATTCTTTAAGGATATTGTAAGTATAGCCATTTTCTGTCAACAAATGTATAATGTAAATGTTGCACTGCATTACCTGATTTTTCGTACCTCTGCATTCTTTATTAATATGTGCTATTGCAAGCTTTTAATCCTGGGGACTCAGTGCTAGATTATTCTAGAACATTACGGGTGGGCACTGTTCCTACACAAGCCAATATACATAGAGCCCTGTAAGCTGCCATGGAATCTCATATTGTATTGTATCTTTCTTCCAAATGGCCACTAGTTAGGACAGATAATTAGGTCTAAATGTTGTATCTCACTGTGAATGGGATCAGTCGACTGTTGACTCCATTCCACTAATTAACAGCGTGGGACATTTCTGTTCAGAACTAGAAATACAAGATCAATATTCCAGAGCTCCACTAATCAAGCAGATAGTTAATCAGCGGAGGAATCCAACACCATTCAGTAGATTTAGTACGGAATAAGTGAATAGATATCGCATGTTCATTCGCAACTTGTAAATCACAAACATCCACAGGAATATTAAATTGTATGCTTTGCATAGTAGCTGCAACAGTGATGGATGCATTGCTTTCATTGTATGAGGGAGATGGCAGCATGAAAATACAAAAGGTTACTTTCATAGAGGCTCATCGAGCGTTTAGAATTGAAACGATTGATTTCTATCATTCCATCGGTTACTCCATCCAGGAAGAGACATAGATGTTGTTTTTGATTCATAAGAGGGCTTTGCGAGATTTTGCTCATAATGGTCCTGTGTACTTAGGTGTGGGGGAATAGATCTGATAAACTATGCCATTGTGATAGCAGGTGGGCAGGACATCTAAGAAGACTTTTAGAATCTGGACAGGCAGGTCAAACCCAACCCATGCAGGTTGGAGTCAACTTTCTGCAAAGTTGCTCGTTAACTAGGAACAGTGTGTGCCAATCTGATATGACGAGGGTATTGCGTTTTGCTTTTCATATTCTTCTGCAAATATCTTTCAATTCCATTATACAGTACTTTACATTATGCAATTTCTCATTATTTATTTATCGTATGGCATTTAGTGCCGGGAGTGTCCGAGGACATGATCGGCTCGCCAGAGGCTGTAACTGCTTCAAGTGGACACCCATAGGGTGAACTACAAGTTGCGTTCTATTTCAAGTAGTTTCAACTTTCGCTACCAGACGTCAGTGATACCTAGTGGTGAACGTTGGAACTCTGATAGAGCGTTCCAAAGAAATCTAACCTATACATTTAGCTTCACACAAGTTTAGTCTGTGGTAGGATCTTTTACATGCCATAAATCTATGATATGGGACCGCCGGCTTTACTTCCCCTCCAAAGGAAGGCATACTGAAGGATTTTAACGCTCTTAAAAATCCAACGGCTTCGGCCGGGTTTGAACCCGCTATCTTGAGCAGAGCAGTTAAGCATGCTACCAACTACGTCACCGAAGCCGCTAACTTCTCATGAAGGAAATAAATAAAATTAAGCTATTAAGAAACAAACTGCTCTCTTCTTCCTTAAATCTGATTCTTTGTTTTAACTTAATTCAAAAACAATAGAGTAAGGCGATTTCTATCTGTTGAGTAAGACTCAACAATGAACTGCGCGGCGTAGCCGTGCGCATTAAATCACGCACCACGACCATGGAAACATAAATGGATGATAACTGCAGCGGCATCCACAGCCGGTATTAACCGTCCCTGTATTGACCGACCAAGTGCAACAGGCATGGAACTCCATCCACAAGCTGACATCCATCACCTGTACGACAAATGCATTCACGTGTACATGCCTGCATTCAACAGTCTGGCGATAATACCGGTTATTAATGGACCAGCATGGCACATTTGCGATGTTTTTTTCGCGTGGTCATTAACCTGTTGTCTTGTACCTTTAATCAATTAAATATGTTACCTTGCCAAATATATTGCAGGAAGTCTGGTGGTTGGAAGTTTGAATCCCGGCGCTGTCAGCTGATATCCAGAGTGTGATTTCTCCCCGGTTTTTTCCACACTCACTCTATGCAAATGCCGGGATAGTACCTTATTTCAAGACCGGGGAACCTGTCCTATTCCCGACCCCAATAAATATACTTGCACACGCTACTACAACCATCACAGAAATACAGGTAAATATACAAGTTCAACACACAAGCAAGTACACGGGGCTGATGATCAAGATGTCCCGTGTCTCTAAAATTAATTTTAAACAACTACAACTTGAAAATGCGACTGCATTCGAGATTCGGACCCGAATCTCCCGCAGTCAAGGCAGGTGTGCGTCCTGACTGTGGTCACATTTTTAAGACTTACCCAACAGATACAACCGCTTCAAGGAGGGCTATGTCCTAAAGCCATTTCTGCATGAAAATGAAAATCCACAGCCTGCTTCCAGTCTCCGACCGGGTCAGGAATGGAATGAATGAAGCCCCTATCTAGCGGCGAGGATATGAACTGTGCCGGCTGCCGAGGCCTGACGCACTCCTCTGGGGCAATGATTAAATGAATGATAGATGAAATGAAATGATAGTGGAGAGTGTTGCTGGAATGAAATTTTGACAGGGAAAACCGGAGTACCCGGAGAAAAACCTGTCTGCCTCCGTTCTGTCCAGCACAGATCTAACATGGAGTGACCGGGATTTGAACCACGGACTCAGCGGTGAGAGGCCGGCGTGCTGCCGCCTAAGCCACGGAGGCTCGCCCATCTCTGCATATTTGTTTTAATTGTATACCAAACTTCGGACGTGCTTGGTTATCAGCTCCGTGTACTTGGGTGTGCGTTGAATTTTGTCTGATATGATTTGTTTCTGTGGTGACTGTACTAGTGGTATAGTTAGGGATCATGTAGATGGCCTGGGACTTTAAATAAGATAATATTCTCGACATTTGCCTGGAGGGAGTGTGCATAAACGCAGGAAAACCACACACATGACAGCGTCTGTCAGTGCGGGGTCAAACCTCCAATCTCCGGACTTGCTGCAGTTCCATTTGGCAGTTCGGGGCGAGCGACTTAATGCCTACGGCTAAGCCACCGGGTCTACAGTATCTATTCACCAATGATATGTGAATTTTTATCTAACTACACATTTCTCACTTTCCAGATCTTTATCTTCGTTTACAGCATGCTTTCCGATGGTTCTACATTAATTCGTCCAATTTGTCTAATGTGTATACATCTATACTGATATAATAAAGCTGAAGAGTTTGTGTGTTTGTGTGTTTAAACGCGCTATTCTCTGCAACTACCAGTCTGATTCGAAAAATTATTTTTGTATATGATAGCCATTTTCGAGAGGAATAGTTTAGGCTATGTTAAATTTCGGACAGACCACTCCATTCCCTACATTTAGGCCCTTTTGCACAAATCTACACCGTTTAACCGATCTGAACCAAAATGTGTATACTTACACTTTGGAACCCTGCGAGTAGCCTAACATTGTCTACATGAAACTTATGACAGACCACTCCATTCCCTGCATTTAGGCCCTTTGGCACAATTCTACACCGTTTCACCGATCTGAACCAAATTTCACATACTTACCCTTTGGAACCCAACGAGTGACACCGTCTGCTTGAAATTTCGGACAGACGACTCCATTCCCTGCATTTAGGTCATTTGGCACAAATCTACTCCGTTTCACCGATCTGAACCACAGTTTGTATACTTACCCTTTGGAACCCTGCGGGTGACACAGTCCACTTTAAATTTCGGACAGACCCCTCCATTCCCTGCATTTAGGCCCTTTATCACAAATTTACACCATTCCTCCTAATTGCACCAAAATTTACTTACACTTTGAAACCCTGCTGGTAACACTGTCTATTTGATATTTTGTACAACGCTCTCCATTCCTACATTTAGAATAACAAACTAACTGAACTTGAAAACCACATATTAAGGTCCTTGAACCATTCATGTCCGTAGTAGTGTAACTGTAAGAGTATTTTAAGAAGTCCATTGTTGACCTGTGTTCTGGTACAGAATTGCGAAAATAGTTAAATATCTTGCGCTGCTTATAAATTGCAGTCACGGGGGAGGGGGGTGGGTGGATTAGAGCAAAAAGTTTTCTTAGGCCCCTTAAAACAGTTATCAACATGAACATATTATACCTCCGTATAAGTGCAATGGTGTTGGTGCAGTACATTGAGGTTATCAGCTGCAATAAGCGTTGGTGCTTTCAAATTTACCTTCATTTATTCCGAAACTTATCGTTGAGGGCTATGTGGCGGTAAATGATACTATTCTACCTCAGGAGCTCGGGACAGCCGATGTTTTCCAAAGTGTTATGATTATTTTCCTACGGCGCTATGCGACAAAAGACGACACTATTGTTCTCTACATTTCTAACAGCCAATGAGAAATAGGCCCTAGGCAGTGTCTTATTTCACTTACTCCTCTTTCTAAACATATTTTAAAATTTGTTTCTAAATTACATGTGTCAGTGCTGTAGTTAGTAAACAGCCGTTTCCCTATTCATTATTATCATAACGGGAAAATGACATGGAATATTACGTCCAATATACTGTACCACTTATCACCCCCACTACAACCACCACCACCACAGAAAGTTATATTTAATTTTTTTTCTGTTAGTTTAAGTATCATGTGCCAGTTCTGCAGTAGTATTAATTATCATTCATAAAACAAATAAATCCACCGGGCGAAGCCGGGCACTACTGATAGTGTTTAAATATGCCTGTGGTAGCCGATGTAATAATTAGTACATTTGGACATTAATTACTCTGAGAAAATGTTTTAGTTGCGTCTTCATGAATACTTTAATGTTCACATACAGGACTAGAACCCTCTTCTATAATAATATTAATTCTCCACTTTGTTATCTCCCCTCAACTTCCTTGACAATAGATTTTTCTCTTTAGCCTGCTAGTTCACAACTTATTGAACACACCATCGAAACACAACAAATATTAAATGGACTAAAAATATTCGAGTGCCGACACAACAGGTTCTGATAAGCCTGCCAGATTGGGTGGTGTAGTTGGTAGCATGCTGAGCTTCTATGCCCAAGGTCGTGGGTTCAAACCCGGCCGAAGTCATCAGATTACTAAGAGCATTATAATCACTTTGTATGTCTTCCTTCGAAGGGGAAGCAAAACCGGCGGGCCCATATCATTGATTTATGACATGTAAAATAAACTTCCACTAACTAAACTTGTGTGAAGCAAAATTGTTAGGTTTGGTTTGACTAATGCTCTTAAGTTCCA
Organism: Meconema thalassinum; assembly: GCA_946902985.2. Lineage (NCBI taxonomy): Eukaryota > Metazoa > Arthropoda > Insecta > Orthoptera > Tettigoniidae > Meconema > Meconema thalassinum. The sequence continues at coordinate 655,985,665 of OX336390.1, forward strand.
ACGTTCTTCACCAGGCGCTGGTTGTGATGGCATCTAGTAGTAGTCAAGTTCACAGTTAGGTGTCGAGGACGGTAGCATTTGGTAGCGATCGTAGAAACTACTTGAAATTTTCGTCTGCAGTCCTTACTTGAATCATAAACACATAACACACACTAATACAGTCATCACAATTAACACCGGTTATCAGACAGATTCTACACGCACCCAAAGTACAAGGGGCTAATTAACCGCGTTGTTGCAGCCCCTAATTGAAGGAACCAACCAACCTAAGCCTACCAGATTATGGCGAGCCTACAGACAGGCATTGAACTTAACTAATGTTCGGGTTTGGACTCCAGCGTCAACGTCACCACAGGTTACAGTGTGGCTTGTAGCGGAGTATTTAGGCAATCAGGCGAAGGAGGGTTGCTGGTTTATAATACGTGTTATTGTATTCATAAATATAAAATCTATATTGGTACTGAAATGACGACGAAAAATGTTGCCAACATGAGTTTATAAAATTATTATTTATCCTCCGTTAGTGTTCTTGTGAATTATAGGAACGGTGGTTAGTGATAAGCCAAGTATGATAACAGGTCAGAGGTAATGGACACAGCGCTTTGTTGTGAAAACACAGCACTCACATTGGTTGATTTACATCGAATTATTTCACGTTATTGATCCAAATTGAAAGAGGGACGTATCGGTGGAATATTCGCTGTGCGTAGGTAAATTACCGGTACCACACTAGTAGGATCGCATGTGGAACGCTTGTGTTGCCACAGAGATTTGTGACTAATCACGACTTTCCTGCTTTATCATACTCGTTGATACGTCGTTGAGACATTTCGCTAGGTTAGAATGTAAGTGTTCCATATCCACTTTAGCTAGTTCTGTGATAAATGAGTTTGAAAGTTTGAATTGCTCGCAAATGACCAACAATGTTATTTCCACTCGAGAAATTTCTCATAGGTGGCAGCAGCTATCAAAAAAATGAAAGTAACATACAACACATGCATCCTCAGCTAATGTATAGCCTACCAAACATAAGCACAAAAGACTCATATTTGGAGATGGAAGACTTGCATTCTAACCTAGCGGTTTAGCAACTTAAATAAGTGTAAACGTCTGTTTGAATCTGAACGGGTCACATTCAAACTGCTCCAGAATGCCAAACGGGATGTTTAACGCCAGCAGAATCATAATTACCTACACGTGATTTCTCAAACTATAGCACATACTTGAGTTGAAATTCCACGTATTATCATGAAAAGTACATTCCACTCAGAAAATCAGAAAGGAAGTGTGTCACTATAGACGACAGTTGATTCAGATATAATTGAACATACTGTATGTTCCATTGAATGATGATGATGATAACTGTTGTTTTAAGGGGCATAACATGTAGGTTATCGACCCCTAATGGTTTGGGTGATCGTGAAGATGATAATGAAATGTAAACTATAACTAAAACTAACTACTAACTTATATACTAGAAGAAGAAATGGAAAACAAAAGGAGAATAAGGCAAATAAAGACAGGAGGAAAAGAAATGCCCTCAACCCTCGAAGAATGCGGATTGAGGGACTTGTAAGGAAGGAGAGCAATGAAAGGCAGATAGGAAAGTGAAAGAGAAGAGGGTCCGCCCCAGTGGCAATGGAAAAAGGGGAAAAAGGCCGACCCAGCTCAGGAATCCCCCGGGGTCGCCAACTCCCGAACTCACCAGCCGTGAGCCCTTGAGGGAGCAGCACTATTGAGGGTGCACCAGAAGTGGTGGGGCTACACACACCCTGCCTCCTTAAGGGTCTTGAGCAAAAGGCAGGAGATATCATTAAAAGAAAAAGATGGCTGACCCCTCGAAAAATGAAGGTATCAGGAGAGATGAGACAAGAGCCAATTAAGGCGGGAAAATGAAAGACTCCCTAGGCCTCGGATACCCTAATATCGTCGGGGTCGGAAACGAACAAGAGTTGACCAAGGGAGGTCGAGATGAAGGATGACAGAAAGGAACCCGGCACAAGTAAGTGGAAGTAATACCGAACTCAGCTGAGGCCCCGTGGTCGCCAACTCACGTCCCACTAGTCGTGAGCCCCTAGGGGGTGTTCCTTTGAAGTCAAGCGAAGAAATCATATAAATGAATGCACATATTGTTTAGTTTGAATCGAGTACAGAGTATGGAGAACAAACATAATTATTCAGTTTGTTGTGACCAACGAAGTACAATAGAGATTGCAACCAACTCATAATTCCGAACATCCGATTTTCATTATTTCATCATTAACTGTGGATGAATTAAATTCTTGCCAACAGCATTCACTTCACATTTCCAGTCCTCCAGCGGCTTCGATGGCGTAGTTCGTAGCATGCTGAGCTTCTATGCCCAAGATTGCGGGTTCAAACCCGACCGAAGTCATCGGATTTTTTAAGAGTGTCAAAATCCTTCAGTATACCTTCCTTCGGAGGTGAAGTAAAGCCGGCGGTCCCATGTCAAAGATTTATGGCATGTAAAAGAACTTTCCACTAATTAAACTTGTGTGAAGCTAAATTTGCAGGTTAGATTTCGTTGAACACGCTATCAAAGTTCCAACATTCACCACTAGGTGTCATTAACATCTGTCAGCGAAATTGGAACTACTTGATATTGAACGGAACTTGTAGCTCACCCCATGAGTGTCCCCATTGAAGCAGCTACAGCATCTGGCAAGCCGAACATGTCCTCGGACATTCCCGGCACTAAAATCCATGCACTAAATAAATAAATAAATCCAGTCCACCCGTACGCAATGTAGACAATCACATTATTTTACGAAGAAATTTTATTATTATTATTATTATTATTATTATTATTATTATTCATTTATTTAATCGATTGTTCCCCTTTAGTAGAGCGATTGAACTTGAATACATGATTTCATCTCCTGGCGTTTTCCAGCTTCTCTTCCCAAAATCTATTCATCCTCTCAGAATGCTCCTTCTTCCGCTCTTCTTCTTCTTCTTCTTCTTCTTCTTCTTACTATTATTAATAATATTATTATTGATGTGTAACATCTTTCCGCTCGGTTGCTGGATAGTTTTGTGGGAGTGAATTTGAAAATTGGGGACGGAAGTCGATCGGAACGATCGAGCTGGCAGTGGTGGATCGAACGGAAGTATGCACTGCCCGCTCGATCGATCGAACGGAAGTGTACTAGCTGGCAGTGGTGGAAAACGGAAGTATGCACTGCCTTCTCGATCAATCGAACGGAAGTGTACTAGCTGGCAGTGGTGGAAAACGGAAGTATGCACTGCCCGCTTGATCGATCGAACGGAAGTGTACTAGCTGGCAGTGGTGGAAAAGGGAAGTATGCACTGCCTGCTCGATCCATCGATCCAGCGGGCAGTGGTAAGACCCAGCTGGCAGTGGTACGAGAAACAATGAGCGCGCGGTGTCGGGAATTGATACAATGACGTACTCTCAGCCATGTGGAATGTATATGACATACTGAACGGAAAACGCTCATGCGAACTCTCGTGTCAAGTGATTGAAACAAATGACATGGTACATGTTCGAAGTCTTCGTATCAGTATTTAAATGGTAAAATGCCTTAATATCAAACATTGTAAGTAGTCGGCATTGCCAGTATTATGTTTCTGCACAACGGCTATTCAAATATTAAACCACATAACGGTAATGCAGTCATCAATATAATATAATCGTTGTGATTGTAAGAGAATTGAGCAAGCCTTCATGAACTATTACTGAATACATTCTCTTTACTCACAAGAGGGCATATTCATAATGCATTTTTAACTCAAATTCACGCAGGAACATTATCGAAACAAGCAAAATATAAATGAAACGTAATTCCGTAATGCAGTATTATTGGAATGAGGAAATAAGTCTCCATCTTGTGTACTAAATTTGCGTAGTCGAAATAGGCGTGGGGTTAGTGCTTATGACTGTGAATCTAGAGATCTTGGGTTCGAATCCCGGACAGGGTAAATATTATTGCTACCAGATTATCATTTTAAACGATATTTATCATATCAATACGACTCATTTTAACAGAATCCATATGAAATTTCGTGTTGGTCTGTGAATGAAGAGGACCTGTTTATAAGGAATTTAAGGTTATGAGCGGTGTCGCGTCTATTAATCTAGTTGATACATATCGTATTCTTTACTTAGGTTAGTGCTGGTGGAAGCTACAAATCATCTATTAAAATGAGTTCCGTATTATAAACTACAATATCACTGTAAAACACTCCCTTTTACAATAGATTAATATCTGTGCCAATAATCGTATAACATACCAGTGTATCAACAATTTCACGTGAGGTTTCTTCTATGACAGATGTTACACATCATATGCGACTACTGTAAGGCTCGTAATTTTTAATTATCATCAATACAATTATGTTGCTCTTTTGTTAAGCTTTTATACGGTACTTCACCTGATTATCAGAGTTTATCTAATAGGTTTCTCTTATAATATATAGCACTTTTGTCTTGTGGTACGTTGGAGACCACCTCGATGTAGCTGCTAGTATTCTTGGCTGGTGGCCCAGAGGTCCGGGTTTGATTTCCGGCTCTGCCAAGAAATGTAATTCTGGTCTGAGGGAGGCAACGGAGTACACTCAGCGTTGTGAGGCAAAAATGAGAAGATTTTGTTTCGATTCCCGGCATGAATATAGGGACGTTTAACAACTGCGGATTTTAAAGACGCCGGGGTGCCGGAATTTTGCACTGAAGGGGAACATTAGCGTGCCAGTAAATTTACTGACATGGTTTCCTTATATTTAAGCACTCTCAAATGCCAACTGACTGTGCCGGGATTCAATCCCGCTATCTTGGGATCAGTAAACGAGAACGTTACCGCCGAGCCACGCAGCCATGGTCTGAGTTTGATTCTAGCTCTGCCAAAAAATGACTGGAAAGTAAAGAGGTGTATTCGGTTCTTACCCCAGCCTTCTTACAAGTAGTTTTCCGTGGTTTCCCACATTCACTCTAAGCTAATAATAGGATAAGGCCACGGATGCCAGCTACCTAAATCCTAGCCCCAAAACAAGTACACACACTAGTACAGCAATCACAATGGCATAGGTTATCAGACAGATTCTGCACACATCCAAGTTGATGGGCTAAATACCGGGTGATTTAGCCGTGGTCGTTACGGCGTGGCTGCAGGCAGTCACTCACATCCAGGAGGCAAGGAGGTTCGAATCCCCCCACCGGCAACCTTGAAGATGGTCTTCTGTGGTTTCCCTTCCAGGCAAATGCCGAGGTTGGTCCCTAACTATAGGCCACAGACGCTACCTTCCGGTTCCTCGTCCTTACACTCCCACTTTCCTCCCCAGACAACACTCCACACGCGACGGTACTTGTAGCTCACCCAATGGGTGTCCGCATAGAAGCAGCTATTAACTCTGGCGAGCCGAACATGTCCTCGGACACTCCCGGCATTGAAAGCCATACGCTCAAGGAAATAAAAAGAAAAAAGACTTTACGAGCCTTACAGTAGTCGCATTTGATGTGTAACATCTGACATAGAAGAAACCTCACGTGAAATTGTTGATACACCGGTATTTTATAATATTATTGGCACAAATATTAATCTATAGTAAAAGGGAGTGTTTTACAGATATTTTAGTTTATAATACGGAACTCATTTTATTAGATGATTAGTAGCTTCCACCAGCACAAGCTTAAATAAAGAATACGTTATGGATCAACTGGATTAATAGACGCGACACCGCTCATAACCTTAAATTCCTTATATAGGCCAACTTGCGAGTAAATGCAATGTGCACAGCAGTAGATCATGAAAGGCTTGCCCAGTTCCCGGACCTCTTGATTCACAGACCAACACGAAATTGCATATGGATTCTGTTAAAATGAGTCATATTGATATGATTAGCAGCAGAGTATCAAGAAGGCAGTGCAAGATTAGAAATATCAAGTAGGCAGTGAAGAAAAAAAAAGTGAGTCTTTGAATTGTTATGTATTTTTAGTGTGTAGCGTAAATAAAAAAGATTTTTGTGTGTTGATGAATGTCCAGGTGGGATACGATCCAGCTGGCAGTGCGTCTTACACACTTCCGTCCGATCCACTTCCGTCCCTTTTACCAAAATCACTCCCACAAAAATATCCAGCAACCGAGTGGACAGATGTTACACATGAAATGAAAATCCACAGCCTGCTTCCAGTCTCCGACCGGGTCAGGAATGGAATGAATGAAGCCCCCATCAAGCGGCGAGGATAAGAACTGTGCCGGCTGCCGAGGCCTGACGCACTCCTCTGGGGCAATGATTAAATGAAGGACAGATGAAATGAAATGATAGTGGAGAGTGTTGCTGGAATGAAATTTTGACAGGGAAAACCGGAGTACCCGGAGAAAAACCTGTCTGCCTCCGTTTTGTCCAGCACAGATCTCACATGGAGTGACCGGGATTTGAACCACGGACCCAGCGGTGAGAGGCCGGCGTGCTGCCGCCTAAGCCACGGAGGCTATGTTACACATAAATAAATTAAAGAAAGCGGGCTAAATGACCACAATGTTACAACCAGTACAATCACAACAAAATAAAGGTGTCTGTACAGGTTAAGTGGTCTCGTTAGCATCACGTGGCAGGTGGTGGCCCTGCCTCTGTTGTTCATTGCAACCCCCAGCACTCTCGCTCTCTCCATAGCTCGAGACAAAGAGTGCTGCCCACAATTATTCTGCCCCGCTCTGCCATGAATCACAGCACACGCAATGTTCGCACCGCGGATTATTTAACTTTATGGACACACATAGTGAACTCTTGTTATCATTTCAGCTTGAATAGAGCAGTTTATTAGGTCCAGGTGTCACCATACTATCCAGCTTATCACCCTGACCCATTCCTTTCTTAATCTCGCCACAGTGATTTATATTCAGAGCTCATCTGTGAGTTCAGGAGTATAATACTAATAATAATATCGTATGGCCTCGGATGCCGGGTGCAAGCTTTGTTATTTGACACCTAGAGGGCAGCTTGCATGTCGATTTTTTTGTTTCTTGAAACACTATGAAAGTCAAGGAGGTTAGATATCTAAGCTCCTTGACACTATAGCGCTTTCTAGTAGAGAAACGTGGAACTTTGTGTTGGCGAAAAATCCCGAAATTAATTTTGCCAATATGAACACGGCCTACTGAATTCAAATGGGTTCTTTGACTTGCCAACATCTTATGACATGCGTGTCATAATTTTTGCCGCCTTTCAGAAGTCACTTACCATGAACTGGAGCGAACCTGCCAGCTTGGGGTGAGTAATCCGACTCGATAATCACTCACCCTTCGTCGCAAGCTGTTCCAGATTGATTACATACGATGATCGTATTGTTCTAGGAGTTTCTCCTCTGCTTACCTTCACTACTTCTTCAACTTGGTTGTAAGAAGCTCTTCATTTAGCAAGTGCGAGTCGAGTTTAATTAGGCTATTACATGGACCTAACTCATAAATACTAACCTCTTTACGCTTGCATATCTGCACATTGTTCGTGGACCAATGGTTTCAGAGCCCACCATACCTAAACTCGGTTGACCAATTTATATAAGTACCGTATCATTCAGATTGCAAAATATTTATTTAAAATACCTAGTAAATACCATTACACATTACAAAACTTAGAAAAGCAATGTGACCAAGTTTCGAGGCACGTTGACTCTTCTTCAGTAAAGAAAGGAAATAATGAAGTGAAAACTACCTCATTGCATAAAGGATAATTATATATTCAATTAAATTATTCAATAATAACAGCAACAAAAACTTATTTAATTACGTGTAAAAGAATAATAATTAGTTATAACCAAAATAAATCTTATAAATTATAACAACTGCAGTTTCGTAACTAAGTCCAGATCGTAATATTGTTAATACGACACTCAATAAGCTTTTAGAAAACTGGTTAGTATGTGGTAGTCTGATTTTCAGATAATGTCAGATAGAGAGGAGAAAGTAGGAGGTTACAATATATACCTGTCAGGTGTGAAACGAGGCAGGACACAATGGGGAGTAGGGCTGTTCAGTATGTCAAGAGAACCTTAGAGCGTAACATAGCTTCTGTGAGGTACGTAAACGAATGCTTAAAGTGCATAGATTTGGAAATGTCAGTAAATCGGGACAGGATAGTTTCAGTGTACGCTCCATGTTAAGGGGCAGTAGACAGATTTTATGGAGCACTGAGTTATGAGATAGTGTGAGTTAACAATAAGGATCTCATTGTAGATTGAAAGGAAGCACTGGGAAGGTAGCAAGAATACTTCGAAAGCATGATTGAAGAAGCAAATAAAGTGGTGAATAAACTACAATAACACAAAACGACAGGGGTAAGTGAATTTCGTCCAGAAATATTCTAGTGTTAATGCATGGATAATCTCGTTGCATGGGATAATCGAATTGGCAAGGGGTTTTCGAAAGGTACTCTATGACTGGAGAAAAGCAGTAATCGCCCCAGTAAGCAGGAAAAATTGCATCAATTAAAGAGGGGCTTCTTTGATAAGTGTCCTCGGCAAAATTCATTGAAGCATTGTAGAAATGAAAGTCCGATTGTTGGCCGAGGGTAAGATGGATGAATACCAGTGTGGCTTTAAACCACAAAGATGATGTCAGGATCAAATATTTAGTATGCGCCAAGTTACTGAGAAATGCTAAGAGGGGAATAGACAGTTGTGTTGGAGCGTTGTAGATCTAGAGCAATGGTTCTTAACCGGTGGTCCGCGGACTACAGGTTGTCCGCGAGTGCCTCGGGAGTGGTCCGCGGGAGAAAAGGGTCCACCAGCACGTATAAAAAAAGTGGCCAATAAGTGGGGATTTCGAAAACGGTGTGCGTTGAACGAGAATCGTCTGAAAGTATTCGCGGCGATGACTATCAGGTTTTGAATTGAAATATCTTTAAAATAAGGTTTTTTGAGGAAGGGTTACAACTGATAAGGTGTATTGGGTGGAGGGGGAAGAGGGGTTGTCCGTACATGATTCAATTTCACGCTGAGTGGTCCGCCGACTTCTACGGGTTCAGAACCACTGATCTAGAGAATGCGCACTATAGTGTACAAACAGAGACGACGCTGAGCATCCTGAGGGTTTATGGTGTCGAGGGAAGAGTGCTACATGCTATCAACATTACGTATGGAGATAATCATGCTGCATTGAGAGGTAATGGTAAGATGAGTACTTGGATTAAAGTTGTTGTAGGAGTGAGGCAAGTATGTAATCCTTCACCACTATTGTTTATTGTTTTTCATGGGCCATTTGCTGAAGGGTGTAAACTGGCTAGGTGGGATTCAAATTAAGTGGAAACCATACAAGCTTTTGGCTTATGCTGTTGTAAAGACAGACTTCGTCATAAGCTTACAAGTCAACATGTTAGAATTTGCACAGAAATGTAGAAGCTATGGTATGAAACTCAGCATTTCATAAACGAAGGTTTTGCTGATAGGGATAAAACGCAAGAAAATGGATGTCAGATAGGAGGAACTAAATTGGATCAGGTGGACCATTTTAAGTAAAGGTACTCAGTCAGTGTATTCTCTCAGGTTGGTATGATGGGGAAGTAAATAGAGTTGAGGTGCAGAAAAGCTCATGCAGTGAGTTCTCAGTTGCGATATAAACTGGGACTAATGACAGTTGTCATGTAATATGCAGTCAAGCGCACAGCAGAAAGTCATTACAGTATTCTGCAAGAAAGAGGTTAGTGAATAGATGGGAACAAAGGCGGGAATGTCCTCGTAATGAGGACATAATAATATATTTAATGCAGCCAAATAGCCATAACTTAAAATATAGGATACATTGATGGGTTACATATTTGCATAATCACTTATAGGAATTATTCTTCTTGTACAGAATTCTATGTGGTACCGTTCACACATTTTTAGCCTACTTTCGATTTTTGCAAAAAATGAAAGTAGACTTATGAGATCAACACAGGGCGAAAAAAGTGTGTCTGTCTGTGTGTGTGTGTATGTGTGTGTGTGAGTCTGTGTGTGTGTGTGTATGTGTGTGTGTGAGTCTGTGTGTGTGTGTGTGTCTGTGTGTGTGTGAGTGTGTGTACTCTGAATGTCTGTCCCCCCCTATCAATTCGAACACGGTGAATGCGAATTGAACGAAATTTGGTACAAAGGTAGCACTAGCAAAGGACACCTCAGTGTCATGTTTTATATCGCCGCCATCTTGACGGAAACGTAATGGCGGCCACCCAAATGTTCAAAGCTTAAATCAAATTACAACTAACCTAATCATCCGATCTCTACCAAATTTTGCAACAACATATCTTTATGGGGGGAGCATCCTTTGACCAAACCAATAGGCCATCAGCGTAATAGTTTGCGGATGGCGGCCATCTTTGTGTGAAAATCGATTCCCCCTATTAATTCGAACACGGTGCAACCGAATGGAACGAAATTTGGTACAGATGTAGTACTAACAAAAGGCACCTCAGCGTCATGTTTTATATCGCCGCCATCTTGACGGAAACGTAATGGCGGCCACACAAATGTTCAAAGCTTAAATCAAATTACGACTAACCTAATCATCCGATCTCTACCAAATTTTGCAACAACATACCTTTATGGGGGGAGCATCCTTTGACCAAACTAATAGGTCATCAGCGTAATAGTTTGCGGATGGCGGCCATCTTTGTGTGAAAATCGATTCCCCCTATTAATTCGAACACGGTGCAACCGAATGGAACGAAATTTGGTTCAGAGGTAGTACTAACAAAAGGCACCTCAGTGTCATGTTTTATATCGCCGCCATCTTGACGGAAACGTAATGGCGGCCACACAAATGTTCAAAGCTTAAATCAAATTACGATTAACCTGATCATCCGATCTCTACCAAATTTTGCAAGAACATACCTTTATAGAGGAAGCATCCTTTGACCAAATGACTAGGTCAGTAGCCTAATAGTTTGCGGATGGCGGCCATCTTTGTGTGAAAATCAATTCCCCCTATTAATTCAAACACGGTGAAACCGAATGGAACGAAATTTGGTATAGAGGTAGCACTAGCAAAGGGCATCTCAGTGTCATGTTTTATATCGCCGCCATATTGACGGAAACGTAATGGCGGCCACACAAATGTTCAAAGCTTAAATCAAATTAAACTAACCTAATCATCCGATCTCTACCAAATTTTGCAACAACATTCCTTTATGGGGGGAGCATCCTTTGACCAAACCAATAGGCCATCAGCGTAATAGTTTGCGGATGGCGGCCATCTTTGTGTGAACATCGAATCCCCCTATTAATTCGAACACGGTGCAACCGAATGGAACGAAATTTGGTACAGATGTAGTACTAACAAAAGGCACCTCAGTGTCATGTTTTATATCGCCCCCATCTTGACGGAAACGTAGTGGCGGCCACACAAATGTTCAAAGCTTAAATCAAATTACGATTAACCTAATCATCCGATCTCTACCAAATTTTGCAACAACCTACATTTATAGAGGGAGCATCATTTGACCAATCTAATAGGTTATTAGCCTAATAGTTTGCGGATGGCGGCCATCTTTATGTCAAAATTGATTCCCCCTATTAATTCGAACACGGTGGAACCGAATGAACGAAATTTGGTACAGAGGTAGCACTAGCAAAGGGCACCTCAGTGTGATGTTTTATATCGGCGCCATCTTGACAGAAACGTAATGGCGGCCACACAAATGTTCAAAGCTTAAGTTAAATTACGACTAACATAACCATCTGATCTCTACCAAACTTTGCAACAACATTCCTTTATGGAGGGAGCATCCTTTGACCAATCTAATAGGTTATTAGCCTAATAGTTTGCGGGTGGCGGTCATCTTTATGTCAAAATTGATTCCTCCTATTAATTCGAACACGGTGGAACCGAATGGAACGAAATTTGGTACAGAGGTAGCACTAGCAAAGGGCACCTCAGTGTCATGTTTTATATCGCCGCCATCTTGACTGAAACGTAATGGCGGCCACACAAATGTTCAAAGCTTAAATCAAATTACGATTAGCCTAATCATCCGATCTCTAGCAAATTTAGCAACAACATACCTTAATGGAGGGAGCATCCTTTGACCAAACTAATAGGTCATCGGCCTAATATTTTGCGGATGGCGGCCATCATTGTGTGAAAATCGATTCCCCTTATCAATTCGAACACGGTGAAACCGAATGGAACGAAATTTGGTACAGAGGTAGCACTAGCAAAGGGCACCTCAGTGTCATGTTTTATATCACCGCTATCTTGACGGAAACGTAATCGCGACCACCCAAATGTTAAAAGCTACGACCAACCTAATAGTCTAGTCTCTACCAAATTTTGCAACACCATATCTTTATGTGGGAAACATATTCAGACCAAACTGCAAGAACATCAGCCCAATAGTTTGCAGATGGTGGCCAAGTATGTGTGCAAATCGATTCCCCCTATCAATTCAAACACGGTGAAACCGAATTGAACGAAATTTGGTACAGAGGTAGCACTAGCAAAGGGCACCTCATATTCATGTTTAATATCCCTATAGCACGTTGTATTTCAACAAGCTACTACAACCAACATTCAATCATACTCCTTGAAAAGGACAAAGAGTTATAACAATACCCATGCATTTAGGAGAAAGTAGGCTATATGTTCTTTACTGAACATCTTGTTCCATATAATGTGCACTCACAGTCTATACTTGTGTCACGGAAGTGTTTTGATTTGCAGAGTAGGTGGTGAAAACCGTGAACTGCCAACCTCGTAATGACATGTCTTAGTTCGAAATTAACTTTTGTCCACGAGCGGTCTATCATGGCCCCTGTGCCATAGAAGTCTGGTTGTACTTCTTCTCTCTTCTCCGTCAACGTTGCCAGAAGTTTCTCTGATGCACCGGTGCTCGGTAGGGGTATGCTTGTCCTGAGGTCATCTACGATGAAAGTTTCTTTCGCCAGGAGATATACAAGTCTAGATGTGTCGTTTTTGATACTCCTATCACCTTATTTATGTAGTTCGCTTTCACCCTTTCCAAGGTGGATAGGTTCCTCGTAGTTAAATGTGTCCAGTTGATTTCAATGCCATAGGTAATTATTGGAAGAATTTTTACCCTGAATAGCTAGATTGCTGTCTCCAGACTGAGTGATCTGAAGTCTTTTATTTCGTGCATTGCCATCATTGCTTGGGTTACCTTATCTGTGACATGTTTTGTGAAACAATATGCACTCGATTGCAGTGTGATGCCTAAATATTTAAAGTCTGGAACTATCTTTAATTTTATATCCTGAAAGAAAATCTCTGCTGAGGCGGGTATTCTTCCTCCTTTTCAGAAGATCATGGTGTCTGTTTTTGAGATGTTGATGTCCAGCTTGTGTTAAATATTAAGTTAGAAATGAACACGCTAGATTAAGCCTTTCGTATGAGCCGACTCAGATGGTGGGGTCACGGAAGAGAATGGCTGAGGAGAGATTACCTAAGAGGAATGAGCTCGACTGAGGATGGAAAGAACGACGATGTTGCTTAATGTCCACCACCTTGAATGTATGATATTTAGATACGCATGTGCAATCAGCAAAGTAAATGTATGTAAGGTACTAATTTTATGCGATGTTTCGAAATTCTGACTACTCTCGGCATAATTTGCCTTCCAATTCCCGGTATGGCAAGGAAGATTTCACCACCTCTAGGTTTAGTCCCCTTAAAACAGACAATATTAATTAGTGAAGTGTAGACGACTCTCAATAGATGATTGGGCAGTATTTCCTTTGAAAATTGCCCTATAAAATGACACAATATTCACTCAGTATTGAGTGGACGCTCCTATATATCAATATGTTCACATGCTAGACGAGACAAATAAAACAAAAGCGTATACCTTACATTATTAATGAACTGATCATATTACTTGGTAACGAACTGTTGCGCCATAACGAATCTCATTCAGCTTGCCTCAGGCTAGCAGACAAAACACAGTATCCTCATTATGGGGATATAAAAGAAGATACATCGACTGAAAGATAAATCGTGGATATACACAGCAGAGTTGTGAATAATACCTTACTATTGCTAGCAACTGTAACGTACCCAAGAATAACAACGTAGCTAATTTAATCAACGAACTATTATTTTTCTCAGTTTCTGTTAGTGGGAAAGAATGGATTTCTCAGCTGCAGTTAAAGGTTGTTGGTCAATTCTCTTCAAGATATCTCGAGTTAATGCTCCAACCTTGAATCCATTCTCTGCAAGACCTTCATCCTTCCTGAGTAGCCAGCATATAACTGATATTTTAACTAACATAGCTGTGGAAAAAGTTGTATTTGGGCAACGTTATCATACAGTGATAGCCTTCCCTATGGCACCGAGCCTTTCTTGGGCCACGTGACGCGTGGAGAGCGTTCAGTCAGCGCCACTTGACTAGCATTAACCGTTACACAACAGCGGGACGGGAATCATCGCATGTGGTCATAGCATTGATTATATTCCCAGCGTGTAAGATACCTTAGTTGAGAGAGTTAGGACTTGTAGTTAAGTACTGTAGCCTATCTCGTATCACATATGATTATTAAATACGTTAGAGGCGGCTTCGGTCGCGTAGTCGGTAGCATGCTGAGCTTCTATGCCCAAGATAGCGGGTTCAAACCCGGCCGAAGCCGTCGGATTTTTAAAGAGCGTTAAAATCCCTCAGCATGCCTTCCTTCGGAGGGGAAGTAAAGCCGGCGGTCCCATGTCATAGATTTATGGCATGTTAAAGAACCTTCCACCAATTGCACCTGTGTGAAGCTAAATTGGATAGGTTAAGAATGTAAACAACGCTCTTAGGTTTCTACGTTCGTTGCCAAGAGCCGACTGCGGTGGCGTCTAGTAGCTAAGTTCTGAACTTGGCCTAGTAGTCGTTGACGGTGGCGCTTGGCGGCAAAATTAGGAACTATTTGAAAAATTCTAAGTTGCAGTACTTAAATTAAAAAAGAGATAACACACACTAATACAGTTATCACAATTAACACTGGTTATCAGACATATTCTACACACTCCCAAAGTACACGGGGCTACAGGACCGCGTTGTCGCAGCCCCTAAACTAAGGAACCAACGAGCCGTCACACAACAGCGGGACGGGAATCACCGCATGTGATCATAGCATTATTACCGTACATTCCCAGCGTGCAAGATACCTTAGTTGAGAGAGTTAGGACTTGTAGTTAAGTACTGTAGTCTGTCTCGTATCACATATGATTATTAAATACGTTAGAAAGTGTTAATGTGTTAAACAACAACAAGTATGGTGCTACGCTGCTGCTATCGCCAGTGCCTTGCTCGATAGGCGGCTACACTCAGTGGCTCGTCCGTCACAGGTCGACTGCAAAGCCCCGTTCTATAGGAAGGGTCCTCAGTGTATTAGGGCATTCCGACACTTATTCGGATTCTGCGTTTTGCCATGACCACACTTTTTGAACAGCTCGGGATTGGACAGAATCCTTAATGTTGACTCTAGGACGTTCAGAATATATTCAGGACGACTTTCCTTGTGAATGTAAGGAGTGTCATCCTCCTATTATTATTATTATTATTATTATTATTATTATTATTATTATTATTATTATTTTACCAAAAATTGCGCCTACAATTTATGGACGGCACACAGAGAAAGGGCAATCCCAACATACACAGCAGCGTCTCCACCTCCGTTCATTAAATCTAGACAAATCTGAAATGTTACATATATACAATTTACAACTTTACATTTGCTATATACACATAATCTGATGTACACGACGTCTATATCATACAATTCATAAATAAAAGGGAAGATACAGGCACGCACACACACATATACACGCTCACACACGCACACATGCATGCATTCATACATATAAGGTGCGTTCAAAAAGTAACGAGCCGGAGGCTGTAATGCGCAAACCGGTGACGACATGGGCTAATCGTGGCGTGTGTAACGAGGTGTGGTTCCGACCAGAGCGTGGAAGGTCACAGCCCGTCGCTAGAGGGCACGCGTGCACGTCACGTGACGATACAAAGCGAGCAGCAGCATGCATCAATCGTCCAACCAAGACCAAGACAGTAGGCCATTCGACATGCTTCCTGGTGTTGTTGAAGACTGTGGGTCACTCATTGGGCACACACTTTCTGCAAGTGCAGTCGTTCCTTCATGATAGTGTGCACACTTCCGACGCTCAATCCGACCACGGCGGCTATGGCGTTCGCTGTCACTGGGCGGTCCTGGGTAATGAGTGCATTAACCAGCTGGACATTGTCATCGGTAATGCAGGGGGTGCCCCAGACCGGTCATCATCGGCTAACGATACCCGTCCTTCCCTGAAGCGCTTGTGCCACGCCTTGGCCCTTGCAAGGGACATGCAGTGTTCGCCGTACACTTGTGACATTTGGCGATGAATGCCCGTTCCCCCTACTCCTTTCGCTGCCAGAAAACGAACAACACCTCTTTGCTCTTCGTTTGACGCCTCCATGTCACTGTTTGCAAAGCAACTGGTAGCGTTGGAAGATTGACGCATGCTGCTGCTTGCTTTGTATCGTCACGTGACGTGCACGCATGCCCTCTAGCTATGGGCAGTGACCTTCCACGCTCTGGTCGGAACCACACCTTGTTACACACGCCACGATTAGCCAATGTCGTCACGGTTTGCGCATTACAGCCTCTGGCTCGTTACTTTTTGAACGCATCTTATACATACGCCACACTCCCACTCACTCACAAAGTTACATTATATATAAATTCAATTTACATGGGGGTTTTAGTCCCTCTAGAGCCTTCACTTTGCGGCAAAATTGTCGTGGAGGAAGGTCATTCCAAAGTCGAGCAGAGCGACTGTAGAACCCAGATTGATAATCTGTTGTCCTAGCGAATGGAGGAACAAGGGTGACACCCTGTGCTCTACGGACTGAGCGATTTGACAGCTGAAGGTGGTGAAATGGGGACAGTTTAATGGTGCCAGCTAGAGATTTTCGGAGAAAGGTGAGATCTATTTGGCTACATATGTTATTAATGGATGTTAATGGTTTTGTCATACTGTGTTACCCTGTTTGTAAATGAGTCGCTCTGCTCGACGTTGGACTGCACTTAACTTCCTCATGTTTTCCTCGGTAGTGGGATGCCAGGCAGGAAGTCCATACAGAAGAATGGGCCGTATCGTGGAGAGATACACGGCTCCGATTGCACGGCTTCTGAATCCCAGAAGATTACGTCTTGCAAATCCTAGAATTATAAATGCCTTACACCTAGATTCCTCAACGTATACATTCCATTTCAGATTGCTGGAAATGTGTATTCCCAGCATTCACAGTGAATTGTACATGGGAATAACGAAACCAGCTAATGGGGTGCATAATTATGTTCGGGGTTTTTATCTGTGAATAACATGTGAACAGATGTATCTCATAGAGCCCGTCACATATCTTCAACACATGAGAGGTTATTTATTTATTTATTTATTTATGCTTATGGCATTGTACAAAAACGATATACTATTTACATATATACATTTATATGTATACAAAAAAAGGGAACAAATCATTACAACAATCAACTTAGCCCTACAAATTTCACAGCTGTATGTCCAGTTCGTCTAGCCACTGTATGGCCTGAGTAGATGTCACCAGAAAGACGTCCATTGATCCAGAGTACACCCTCTTCGGACATTCTTCTACAATATGGTGGATGGTTTGATTCACTGCACCACAGTCACAGCTGGGGGAAGTTCGCATGCCCCACTTATGAAGCAGTGAGCCACATCGCCCGTGCTTGGTTCGGATTCTGTTGAGGGCAACCCAAGTTCTTCGTGGGAGATCAAAACCAGCCGGAGGGTGCTTGATATTAAATAATGGCTGCCACTCCTTCGGAGCTGTGCCGTTCCAAACAGATTGCCATTCTGCTTTTCCATTATAGCTTCTGCTGATGAGCAACTGTGCCGTCTGAACTGGTGGTGGTCTCGATTTTAAGCGCCTGAATCCTACAGCTATGTCCTGGTGGATAGGAAGGGCTATGTTTGATGTTATTTTTCTGTACTCTCTCACCAGGTTGATGAGGCGTCTTATATCTGGAGGCTCAATATGACTCAACACAGGTAACCAATACAGTGGAGTAGATTTGACGGTGCCGCTGATGATACGCATGGTTTGATTCAAGACTACGTCGATCTTCTTGACATAAGGACTGTTTAGCCACACTGAAGAGCAATACTCTGTTGTAGAGTACACTAGTGCCATTGCTGATGTTCGAAGAGTGGATGCAGAAGCTCTCCATGTTGAACCAGCGAGTTTGTGGAGGATGTTGTTCCTAGTCTGTAGTTTAGCAGCACTATTGTTCACGTGTTTCTTGAAAGATAGCGTGCGATTGAGACTAACGCCCATGTATTTTGGGTGAGAGTTGTAAGGTAGTGGTGAACCATCAAGTGAGACCTTTAAAGCAACATTTGCCTGTCGGTTGTTGAGATGTAAAAAACAAATTTCTGTTTTGGTGGTATTTGGTCTCAGACACCACTTTATGAAGTAATCACGCAAGGTAGAGAGATCTGCATTAAGAATTTCCTCAATCTGTTCTGTAGAGGAATGTTGAGTTACTATCGCCAGGTCATCTGCATAAGCAAACTGACGAGAGGTGGTAAGTGGTATGTCCGCGATGTACAAACTGAACAGAGACGTTATCCCTGAAGAGTAACAATCATCTTCATTTTTAGCCAGTTATGTCCACTTCTCATGTTCCCACTTCTACCCTTTAATGTCACTGACAAGCATTCATAATCTTGAGCTTCTGGTAAGTCGTTAGTCCCAGTCCATGAGTACAATGAATACAATGTAAATCAAGAAATGATATTTCCGGTCAATTTCATGCACATCCTCCCTTAAAAAGACAGAAAGAGCGAATAAAGCAAGTGGTGATGTGAGCGTGAGTGTGTGTGTCAGTCCGTCTGTCACTGTTAACTTCTGAATGGCTGCTCCGTTTACAAGAAATACTTTATGGTGCTAATATTGATTTCGAAAATACGATTTTCGCCGTCTCTGTAGATGTTACTCTTGCCAGCCATATGTAACTGATAGTAACAACTCTACTTTTAACCAAGATAGAATCACCAAAAATCTGTTCCAGTTTTAGGAAATTATAAACTCTACTACTTCTTACGAAATTTTGAGCAATCAATTTCATTCCGACATTTTGTAGTTAATATTTTGTACATATTAATATGGATGTGGGGCTCAATATGCATTGTCATTGTGTTGAAACCTAGGAAAGATGAATTGTTAATTTGAAATTCTTCCTTAATCTGATTTAATAGCAGTTCATTACATGCGATGTAATTAATTTAATGTTTTAAAGGTACGTGTGCTCACCATGATTATGATAATTACATTCTACAAGTCTTCTTGAGATGTGTCGGCAATCAAGCCATAATTATTCCCGAGTTATCAATTGTGATGCTTTGCACAACTTGGCTCCAGCAGGCGATGTCCAATCTGATGCTTTTAAAACGATGTTACGTAAAGTCCCTTGTGTGAGGAAAATATTTTGTCTTGAGTAATTGATTTCAATGAAGTAGGCCTAATGGTAAACACAAAATATAAATTCTATGACTTGACACTTTAGCTGATTTTACACAAAACCACTTAAGATGACCCAAGTCGGCCATCAGAAGACCAGAGTCGAACACGGAAATGTACGTGTAACGTCTTACGCGGGGATGGCGATTATGGCTTCTCTAACTCGTAAAACAAATCAACAGAAGTATCTACAACAACCTGACACCTCATCGTTATCAGTGGTGAGCTACTGAGCATAGGAGGGAAAAGAGTAGGCCTACATAATACGTATAACACAAGTCAAGGATTAATCTAAAAGCAGAAATCGTCACTCGGATTTGTGAAAGCAAAAGCTCTTATGAGTGGCTTTACCATTATTGTCCGCAGATAAACATTTGCATAGTGAAGTTAGAAACTCCAATAATTAAGCTAATGGAAAGCAAGCAGAAGTAATCCTTCGTTAGAGAACGGCAAAATAAAGCCAGCCATTGGCAACGTGTAGAATTAGGAGGACTAATTGCCTTCCATAAACTTCTCCTGTGTTGCTTGGCCATTAACTTATTTATGTATCTCATCCAGCGCTACACAGATCAACGCTTACGTAGATCCATTTAGTTACATGCCAGAAGCGACAGAGTATATTGTCATCTTCACTAGAGCAATGACATCTAAGCCACCCGGTTCATAACCCCTTTAAGCCCATTAAAATACAAAATTGAGAAAATGGAGCAATCTTGCTCGTATTAAACTAAATATATACAGTAAAATGACCCATTTTGTTACAAAATCCGTAACAAATGGGTGTGACTATAAAAACTTCTCTCAGCCAGGTCGTGAAATATTAACATCAGATGATGTCTGGATATTCTTCAGACTACATCATTCATTTCATCCTCAACAGGAAGCGCTCATCGCCTACAGGCATCAAATTAAAGAAGAGCATTAAGTAAGTTTGAATGTCACATGCCGCTATTATTACGGACTAGCTGAAGTACCCGTGCTTCGCTACGCGTCATAAATAAATTAAAATGTGAAAGTGACAGTTAAAACAGGGGATAGGCGAAGTGCTGCGCAGAGGGAGATTAAGGATGGAACATTTTGTCCAACTACACCGTTCGGCGTTGACCGTGTTTTATAGCACAAATTTAGGATTTACTCGCTAACCGTTGGAGATACCTTTCGGATAGAAAATGTAATTTTAAACCTCGTATATGCCATCAAAAGTTTGCTATTTCTTAGCGTTCACTTATTATTTGAAATGGAAATATGAAAGTTTGAAACCAAAGGGTGTAGTGACGTCACTAAAATGGTCGCCATAGTGCAAAGTATTGAAATCAAAAGTAGCCTATATGTTAACCAGTTAAATCAGCTATTTTCATGTAAAATTCATGTAAGTCGGACCAGTGGATCTTGCGTGATTGAGTAATACACAGACACACACCATCTCATTTTTAGCCTCGCTTCGCTCGCGTCATAGCCGTGTCATATTGTTATTCATTGACATGCAGGTTTAACCCCGTTAACACCCCTTTAGAACCTGAATATCCAAAAATCCCTCCTTAGTAGATATTTTCGACACACAACAAACATATCCCCTTCTTCTAACTTCAATAGTTTTGATTGGTCGATGAGAGTGAACATCGAAAAATCCTTCCTTAGTGGACGTTTTTATTCCAGAATTTCACCCCTCCCCATATGCCCCTTAAATTGGATTTATGAAAAAAAAACGGTCGAACATCTACTTATTTTAATTATTTATTCATTTATTAATTTTTAAGGTGATTGGAACTCGGAGAAAATCAAACTCCTCGTCTATGTCGTTTAAGAGATACACGCTCCGTTCGGAATCTTTCAACCCCCACTTTTCATCCCTTTCACCTCATAATATACACCACATCGAAAAACCATTAGACATGTGTCAGCTTATTTTAAATGATTAGTATATATGCCAAGTATCACATCCCCAAATGAAACCACTCATGAGATATTTTTATTCAATGAAATGCACGTTTACCCCCTTAACACCTCATTAGAACCTGAATATCCAGAACTCTTTCCTTAGTGGACGTTTTCGACATACCACGAACTTATCCCCAAAATTTCATGTTTCTAACTTCAATAATTTTTGCTGGGCGATGATGAGTGAGTGAGTCAGTCAGGACATTTTCTTTCATTAATATTTGAGAATTTCACCCCTCCCCCAAGAATCCCTTAAATTGGATTTATGAAAAAAAAAACGGTCGAACACCTATTTACTTATTTAAAGCTGTTTTCCCCCTGAGTTTGATAAGTGAGTAAGTAAGTCAATCAGTTAGGACACCTTCTTTCCAGTTCCCCCCCCCCCCCCGAATTTCACTCCTCCCCATGGGCCCCTTAAGTTGGATTTATGAAGAAATGGTCGAACACCTATTTACTTATTTTTAAGCTGCTTTTTCCGCTGAATTTCAAACTTATCGCCTATGTTGAATAAGAGATACTGTACACGCTCCGTTAAGAATCCTTCAACCCCCAATTTTCTCCCCTTTCACCTCATAATATACACCATATCGATAAACCCTTAGACATATGTCTGCTTATTTTAAATGATTAGTTTGTATGCCGAATATCACATCCCCAAATAAAACAACTCGTGAGATATTGTTATTCAATGAAATGCAAGTTTAACCCCCTTAACACCCCTTCAGAACATGAATATCCAAAAATCCATCCTTAGTGGACTTTTTCGACAAACAACGAACATATCCCCAAAATTTCAAGTTTCTAACTGCAATAGGTTTGCTGGGGGATGATGAGTGAATATCCAAAAATCCTTCCTTTGTGGACTTCTTTCCCCAGAATTTCATCCCTCTCCATGAGCCCCTTAAATTGGATTATGAAAAAACGATCGAACACCTATCTACTACTTTTTCAATCTGATTTTTCTCCCTGAGATTCTTACTTTTTGCCTCTGTCTTTTAAGAGATACTTGCTCCGTTAAGAATCCTTCAACACTCACTTTTCACACATACACCTCATAATATACACCACATCGAAAAACCCTCAGACATGTGTCTTCTTATTCTTAATGATGAGTTTATATGCCTAGTATCCCATCCCAAAGGAAATCATTCGGGAGATATTGTTATTCAATTAAATGCAAGTCTACCCCCTTAACACCCCTTTAGAACCTGAATATCCAAAATTCCTTCCTTAGTGGACGTTTTCAACATACAACGAACATAGCCCCTTAATGTCATGTTTCTAACTTCAATAATTTTGGCTGGGGGATGATGAGTGAGTAAGTCAGGACATTTTCTTTCAATTATTTTTCAGAATTTCACCCCTCTCATGAACCCCTTAAATTGGATTTATGAAAAAAAAACCGGTCGAACACCTATTTACTTATTTTTGAGCTGTTCTTCCCCCCTGAGTTTGATGAGTGAGTGAGTTAGGACACTTTCTTTCCTGTTTTCCCCCCAGAATTTCACCTCTCTCCAAGGGCCCCTTAAATTGGATTTATGAAAAAACGGTCGAACACCTATTTACTTATATTTTAAGCTGTTTTTTCCCGCCGAATTTCAAACTTCTCGCCTATGTCGTTTAAGAGATACACGCTCCGTTAAGAATCCCTCAACCCCCAATTTTCACCCCTTTCACCTCGTAATATACACCTCATCGATAAACCCTTAGACATATGTCTGATTCTTTTAATGATTAGCTTATATACCGAATATCACATCCCCAAAGAAACAACTCATGAGATATCGTTATTCAATGAAATGCACGTTTACCCCCTTAACACCTCTTTAAAACCCGACTAACAAAAATCATTCATTAGTTGACGTTTTCGATATACAGCGAAAATATTCCCAAAATTTCATGTTTCTAACTTTAATAGTTTTGGCTGGGCGTGACGAGTGAGTGAGTCAGACAGGACATTTTCTTTCAATTATTTTTACCAGAATATCACCCCTCCCCATGGGCCCCTTAAATTGGATTGATGAAAAAACGCTTGAACACCTATTAACTTATTTTTTAAGCTGTCTTTTTTTCCCTGAGTTTGATGATTGAGTGAGTTAGTCAGTCAGTTAGGACACTTTCTCTCCTTTTTCCCCCCAGAATTTCACCCCACCCCATTGGCTCCTTAAATTAATTTATGAAAAAACGGTGGAACACCGACTTACTTATTTTTTAAGCTGATTTCTTTTCGCCGAGTTTCAAATTTCTCGCCTATGTCGTTTAGGAGATAGGCCTACACGCTTCGTTAGGAATTCTTCAACCCCCAATTTTCACCCCTTTCACCTCATAATAATACACCACATCGAAAAACCCTTAGACACATGTCTGCTTATTTTTAATGATTAGTTTATATGCCGAGTATCACATCCACAAATGAAACCACTCGTGAGATATTGTTATTCAATAAAATGCAGGTTTAACCCCCTTAAGACCCCTTTAGAGCCTGAATATTCAAAAATCCTCCCTTAGTGTATGGTTTTGACATACAACGAACATATCCCGAAAATGACATGTTTCCAACTTCAATATTTTTGGCTCGGCGATGATGAGTGGGTGAGTGAGTCAGGACATTTTCTTTCAATTTTTTTCTTCAGAATTTCACCCCTCCCGATGAACCCCTTAATTTGGTTTATCAAAAAAAACTGTCGAACTCATATAAGTTATACTTTTTTTAAGCAGTTTTTCCCCCTGAGTTTGAAGAGCGAGTGAGTCAATCGGTTAGGACACTTTCTTTCCTGTTTTTTTTTTTACACAGAATTTTACCCCTCGCCATAGGCCCCTTAAATTGGATTTATGAAAAAAAAACGGTCAAACACCTATTTACTTATTTTTTATGCTGATTTTTTCCCGCTAAGTTTCAAACTCCTCGCCTATGTCGTTTATTAGATGCAGGCTCCGTTAGGAATCTTTCAACCCCCACTTTTCACCCCTTTCACCTCATAATATACACCACATCGAAAAACCCTCAGACACATGTCTTCTTATTTTTAATGATGAGTTTATATGCCGAGTATCACATCCCCCAGTGAAACCAATCGGGAGATATTGCTATTCGATGAAATGCAGGTCTACCCCCTTAACACCCCTTTAGAACCTGAATATCCAAAAATCCTTTCTTAGTGGGCGTTTGCGGCCCTTGAGTAAGCTGCATACCAAATTTCATTCCAATCCGTTGGGTGGGTTCTGAGATTTCGTGATGAATGTGTGAGTGAGTGAGTGAGTGAGTGAGTGGTATTTGACAAATATCTAGTAGATAGTGTCAAGTCTTTGTTATGCTATACTCGGTTGACAGTGCTGTGTGAGCATTGGAGTAACTAACGGGATTTCAAGTAAAGATCCTCATTTTCTATACCGGTAGTGCAGAGCGCAATTGGCATCCAGACGGTCGTGTCTCGACTTGAGCTATGTTGCCATGGAAACTATCTGCCTTGCCATTCCTTCATGAGTATATTTTATGATTTGATTAGCCTGTTTTTGAGTGAAAAAGGGCCGAAATCAGAAGAATGAGAAAGACTATCGAAAATTCATGTAGCCAGCGGTTCCTTCTGGGTCCTAAACTATGTGTATGCAAAATATGGTTGAGATTGGTGGAACGGTGTAGATTTGTATACGGAACCAACATATATACATACATACATACATACATACATACATACATACAGACTTTCACTTTTATATATTAGATATAAAGGTACCAGTTAAATAGAACCCTTCGATTAAGCAAAATAGAAGATTTTTGGAGGAATGAACAAATTCACCAGGATCCTACGAAGCATACTTGCAACTAATTTTATAGTACCCACGTCCAAGCTACAAAAATAAACGGTATCCTTCATTTATTTATTTATTTATTTATTGATTTTTTTTCGTGCGAACCGACTAAAATTAAGGACCACGCAATTATCAATTCATTTCCTTTTCACCGTTCTTTCTTCCTTCCTCTTCCTCCACAGTTCCTTCATTCATTCAGAGTGTTGCGTCTTTCTCTTCTGTACATCCACTTCCCCTGCGCTCTCTCTTTTCTTCCACAAGAACCTTTATGTAAGAAAGTCTTTCCATGAATTGATTTCTGTCTTGACAGTCTTCATCTGTGACATTTATTTATTTATTTATTTATTTACTTATTTGTTTTTTTTACTTTTATATTACCGAATTTGGCCAACTATGAACCGCAAGGAACTCGAGACTTATTGGCTTTCTTTCTCTTCTCTTCTCTTCCCAGAACTTCTCCATCCTGTCACTTCTTTGTTTTTTCTCTTCCTCGGAAATGATCCGTTTGGGCCGCCTGCTTGGTGGTTTCTCCTGAAATGATTTTACTCCGTCAACTCGACGGCGGAACTCTCTTCTATCGTAGGCCATCGGTGGAGTAATTCCAACTTCCGCTGCATCCCTCTTTACCTCATCTTCCCATTTAGATGTGACCTTTAACCCCATGATGTAGCTGAAGATCCTTTTGGTCAGCCTGCCTTCATTCATTCGTAATAAATGTCCGTAGAGCTTTAGCCTCCGCTTCTTCATTACGTCTGTGATCTTTTCAATACACTTGTAAAGTTCTTCATTTTTCCTCTTCTTCCATGTTCCATCAGTAGTCTTCTGTTGTCCAAGTATTTATCTCAGAATCTTCCTTTCTTTTCAAGTACTTGAAGTTCTCCCTTTTTACTTAAAATAAGGCACTCTGAAGCGTACAATCCTTCAGGTTGTACTAACGATTTGTAGTGTCTGATTTTGGCCTTGTATGATAAAGCTCGTTTGTTGTATTTATTCTGGGTTAGTTTGTAGGCCAGGTCCAGTTTTCTGGTTCTTCCTTTGATTGCTTCCTTATCCAGTCCGCTGGGTTGTATCCATTCCCCCAGGTATTTAAACTTCTCTGTCCTCTTTATCTTCCCATGATTTACTTCCATATATTTCTCATTTTGGTGTCTGCACTCCATATATTCCGTTTTTTTTCATAGGATATTTGAAGACCTGTTCTTCGAGCTATTTCATGAAGACTGTCAAGCATCTTTCGAGCATCTTCTCAGTTGTTGGCTAAGAGAGCAAGGTCATCAGCAAATGCTAAACACTTGACTTCAAGATTCTGTTTTCCCCTCCCCAGGTGTATTCCTACAATTTCTCTCATATTCAAATCCTCTTCCCAAGTTCTCATTATTTTATCCAGTCCTAATTTCAAATGGATCAGAAATGTCTCCGAAGAACTTTACTTTCGAGATTTATTTGTTTATTTATTTATTCATTCATTTATTTATTTTTTACCTTTGGTAGTGGTGAAGTTAGGCCCTCTTCTATTCATAAATGGTAGCCTACATTCACAATTCCAATTGCAGTAGCCACAGTCAATGACAACATTACGAGTAGATCTATGCTGACGATATAGTTCCCTTCTGATGAAGGGTTGACAGCCTGCAGAGGGCTTCTGATAAGCTTACAGAAAGGGCGAACAAAATTATATTGTTATAAGTGAGTTAATGGCAGTGAAAATAACCTTTATAAACAGAAGAATAGAATCTACAACTGATGCCAAACACTACTAAAACATTTTCTGGAACGCTATTTTTTTTTCAGATACTTGGGCGTCATTCTACAGACACTGTACACGGAACGGCAAGAATTGCAGCGGCTACCATTGCATCCAATAGTTTGAGGAATTCATGCGAAGTTATGAAGCCATGACTTCAGCGTTGCCTCTGCAAACTGTAATTTTTTTCTTTTCAGTCGGACAACATGCCTTTTTTCCAATTATGTTGGGCGGGTTATACTGTTTATTATAGCACACTTCCTGAAATGAATACATAGGCTATATTTGCATTATCCACTGACCAAAATTACATATCTTAGTATTAGTGTTGACCGACAGAAAATTATATATTTACAATAATGAGTTTACTCAAAAATATCTTTAATATTGCAGCTTTTCAATCGGTCAATATAATCCCAATTACTGGGGCATGCAAAATGATAACCTGAAAAAAAAAAACATTGATTAAAATCTATATTTGCTATGGACTACAGAAGAGGGAGGAGACTATACGCAAGACTTGTTTCGTTCGTCAAGCGAGTATCATCAGATCCAAATATAAAAGGCAATATAAATGTACAAAAGTTGCAACATAAATTGTCGATAAGGCAACACCGAAGAATGGCCTCAAAGCTATATCTACTTAGTATAGAACAAAGTCCCCGATTCTTGGATGTTACGGGTAAACTCGAGAACCACTGGAATGGATTTTGATGCGGTTTTCACCATTCTGTAGAGCATATCTCGAGGATGATTTCTGTAGAAAATAATTTATTTATAATCAAAGGAAGCCGAGCACTAACGATTTCAGTGGACAAGTCGGAAAAAACTGGCGTCCGAGCTCTTTGTAAGCTTGCGCTGGGCAAACCGTTAAAAATATCTAAATACTATGAGTGTAAAATTTGTTCAGCATGAAAAGTTCTACAAAAATATCCGCGAGAGCATATGTCTATCTTCAATACAATAAGTGTTTTTACGTTTTAATTTCTTCCAACCTTGTCCATTCAACTACTGAGGCGACAGTTTACGAGCTAGCTAAGGGCGAGACTATCATCCCTGTTACAGCCTAGCTAGTGGGCGAACATATTGCGCCAGATACAGCCAGCAGCAAACCGTCCAGTCATGTTGAGTTAAGACTGCTGAAAAGGGTGATTGTGTCTGGAGTTTCCCTGGAAGTGCAACTCGGGTTTCTTCATTTCGCCTGTGAAACACAGTCAAGTTAAGATTGGACGGAAGGGGGATATGAGTTTCATTCACCTCGACATTCCCTGGAAGTGCAACTCTCATTTCGCCTGTGAACTTTTCGTTCCGGAAAATTCACAGTCAATTTAAGATTCGACGGAAGGGGGATTATATTATATTAAATGATACTGATTGGCGTATAATCTGTACTTAGTATAAAACAAAGTCCCCGATTCTTGGATTTCACGGGTAATCTCGAGAACCACTGCATGGATATTGATGCGGTTTTCACCATTCTGTAAAGGATACCTCTAGGAAGGTTTCTCTAGAAAATAATTTATTTGTGAGCAAAGGAAGCCAAGCAGTAACGATTTCAGAGAAAAGGTCAAAAATAATCCTGGCGTCCGTGCGCTTTTTCAGCTTACGCTGGACAAACCGTTAAAATATCAATATACAATGAGTGTAAGAATTGTTCAGCACGAAAGGTTCTACAAAAACGTACGCGAGAGCACATCTCTATATTCAATATATCGTCCACTGTAAGTGTTTTTAGATTGGACGGAAAGGGGATTTGTGTTTCATGCTCCTCGCTATTTTTAAATTACGTCTGACAAGAATTTGTTTCACATGCATCTCCATGATAATATAGTTAACAGTGATTGTAATCCATCATGCCGATACGTAAAACGGATATAGATCGTAGTTCATTGACATAGTAAAGAAGCGCTTATCAAGTAATGCATTCACAACTGTTCCCGGGCGAAGCCGGGCCGGGTTGCTAGTCTATATATAAAACATAATTGGCCACAGCCCTGCAGCTATTTTAAATTTGAGTCAATCTTGCCATAACCTACGGGCTGGATATAATATAGAAACACCTCAGAGTAATGAACATACAGATACACAGAAAGGCAAAGCTTGTTTCTTGAAAATAAAAATAAATCACTCATGGGCATTTGCAGCAATTAATTTCTATTCTTTACTTAAATTGCATTCTGTCGGTAATTGGCCTACATAAATATATTATTAAAATGACCAGTCATGTTTCACTGATATGGTTTAAGTTAGTTCTTTATTAGTCCACTGGGTTGCATTTGCTAAGCTATCACTTATCACTAGTGTGAAGGTTACTGTAGAGACAGCACTTGTAGAACCAGGACGAACATGCCAATGATACTAATAGCTGCCATGAACTGCTATAGCACTGTCGCAAGAGGGCTTTTGGCAATAGGATGTCACCGATTGTGCTTGAGATAGCCAAAGAGAGTGTCAAGAGTGAGCAGTAAATTCAAGTAGACAACAAAATTCGGCAACAGATATGATACCCGGGCAAAGGAAGGTGCAGGGAGGACCTCCTCCTTTTTACTCTTCGTCGTCGTATCACTGCTGCTACCATCTCCTTATTTCAGAATCTTTAGAGGGCCATTGGAGTGAAGGTGAGGGGCCAGGCTTCAAGGTGAAGAACTGCTATCAAGGAGTCTTCAGTCAAAGGCTCCTTTTAAATCACACTTTAAGGTAGTTCGTGTAAAGTGGAAACCAGCATATCGCACATGATGCCGGAAAAAAATGGGAGTGTTCAGTCATTTCAGACAGGGATACTATGAAGTCTATTCTGTACATTAAAAGCAATACAGTTTGGAAATGCTCAGATGAGAGAAGGAGCGTAGACCTATTTTTCACCCAGGAGTGCCCTCAACAACTGCGGGTATCCACCATGTTTTTGGGTGGAATCTTGTTTGGTTCACATACACCTCCAATTCACTGTTGTAATGTACCATACCCTTGGACTATGGTTTACAGTTTTCCCGCCACTATGGACAGGGTAATATACTTGATAATGATAATGCTCTTCCCCATCGATCCAGAATGCTCGAGCAGTTCCTCCAGATGCAAGGCAAACAGAGGTTGCTGAGGTTATGAACTGGCCACGAAGCAATTACCACCCGAATTAATCCTCCCATTACCGTACTGAAATTGACTGCAGCTGGTATGCAAGAGTGCCCACTTGCCCCAGAACATACTTGATTTTCACTTGCTTAGAAATTCTCGTCCATGTTCATGAATGTATCAGGACCCAATGGGATTATACATGGTATTGAACTGCTAGACAGTCAAAGACCTGCTATAATACCTACATTGGTTATTGTGATCTTCTGTTGCGTTTCTCTTTGCTTAATGTCACTGAATGTGCTTCGTTTCACTTTCTATGTAGACTTCCCTCAGTATTGTGATTAGATTCATGCAATAATACCAAATAAAAGCTGCACGTATCTACAGTCTGAGCATTCAAAAATTGTTAGGAATTACTGGAGTACACATGACATTTCACTGGTCCAGACTTGTTCCAAAACCTATTAAATGAATTAATTGTCCACCAATAGTAAGTTCACACATTTCCCCGACATTCTAGCACATCACCGTCTAGTGCTAAATGAGATACCTCATTACTCAGATGATCCTGTTTAATTTTCAGCTCTCCAATGGATAATTTACATCCTGATACGAGGTAAGAATGCAATGGCAAACTACCTCACTCCTCATCTTGCCTAGTACGCCTCAATATAGCGTTGCCTGGGGTTTTTGTGGGTATCTACCCACATAACCTAATGGCGGTACTATTTGAGGATCCAACCAGCCTTCGGGCTGACTACCTGACAGACAGACGAGGTAGGCCTACACTCAATCTTACGAGTACAACTTGAACTAGATGTGTAATGCAAGCCCTGTTACTCACATCTTAAAAGTGCCTTTCTGCGCTTTGCAACTTCACTCTCAGGGAGTCACAGGATGGTGGTTAACATTAAGAGATAACCACTCACTTCACAGTCCAAGAACTATAAACTCATGTACACATTCCCACATCTTGACTATCTGTCAGCAAAACCACGTACGCCACGGAGTAACATACAGTAATTATATTAATTTATCATTATTAATTTTTCTAAATATTCACTGACCATCTCGTGGTGTAGAGTCTAGAATTCTTGGCAGTTGCCAAGAGGTCCCGGCTCTGTCAGGAAATTTAATTCTGGTCAGAGGGCTGGATCGCGGTACACTCAGCCTTGTGAGGCAAAACTGAGAAGAGGTGGGTTCGATTCCCACTTCTGCTTCAGACGAATGCCGGTATGGTTCCTAACATTAAGCTACGGCCGTGTCCTTTCAAATCCTCACCTGAATTAAACACACACACACTAATACAACCATCACGATAACACAGGTTATCAGACAAAATTACACACACACCCAACTAAACGGGGCTCAATGACTACGATGCCCAAGACCCCAATAACATAGATACAGTATTTATTGACTTACCATGCACAAGTTTTTTTGTAACTAATGTCATGAGACTATTGAGTGTCATCATTGTTTCCGGTCTTGATCTATATAAGATATCGGGTAAAAGTAAAAAGACAAGTAATTAACTTAAAATGCTTTCGTGTCACCTTTAGTGGCTTGTGTGGAAGGAAATAAACTCCAATCAAGGAAACCACTGGCACATCCAATAGTGGGAACTTCGCACCTTCCCTGTCAAGCCAGTACAATAGCCCGCCAATCAACGAGCCACGGTCTAAACAATGGAATGGAAAGGAATGGAACAAGGTAGAAAAACCTCAGGACATAGTGTACATCAACACCTTCTAACATGTTGCAGAAGGAATAGTTTATTTACCTAACCCTGGTATTGAACGCTTTATATTCACAGTATTTTGAATGTTTCACAACGTTCTTCCACTGTACCTTTAAGTTGGCAGTCATACATCCAATTATGCAGGATACAGCAAACAAACATGAATTTGAAAGCGAATGCAATATTTATTTTATATTTGGATTTATTATTTGTCTGAAACAAGGAATCAATTACTAGTATAGTAACAATAACAGTAATAATATTAATAATAACCGTATGGCCTCAGATAGGTAGCCCATCTCTTTTAAAGTGCAGCGATCGAGGTATTCAATTCTCGTACGTCAACGTTCCGTTTGTATTTTTAGCCTACGTTCGATTTTTGCAAAAAAAAGTAGACTTATGAGATCTACACGAGCCGAACGTTGTCTGTGTGTGTGTGTGTGTGTGTGTGTGTGTGTGTGTGTGTGTGTGTGTGTGTGTGAGTGTGTATATCTGTCCCCCCGCTATCAATTCAAACACGATGAAATCGAATTCAACGAATTTTGGTACAGAGGTAGCACTAGCAAAGGGCACCTCAGTATCATGTTTTATATCGCCACCATCTGTACCAAAACTGAATGTCGGTCACTCAAACGTTCAAAACGTAAAATCAAACGACGACTAAATTAATCATCCAATCTCTACCAAATTTGGTAAGAACATACTATGCCCGTTTCCCAGACCTCACGTTGGCCCGGAAATCAACGTGATGTCCAAGAAATGGTACATGGTCGTAACAAACAAATTAGGAGTCCTTGAAATATATATCCGGAAAAACTACCAAAAATCAACTGCAAACACGGGCAGGCAAGTGATCTAGTATCTCGGGTCGTTTAACGGGATAGGTGAGAAAGGTTGCCTCAAATATATATTTGTTAAATAAAATAGGATAGTATCACTCAGTCAGGAAATGGAACAAGCTGCAGGAAAAATTTAAGATAACTAAGATAAATGGTCTCTTTATTTAAGAGCAGACGAAACAAAATAAATAAATAAATGCACTCCTAGAATCAAATTGGTTTTATGCTTATATTGGGATCATGGATCCATAAGTCCTAGACTACCAATTTGATTGTCCTATATAATTTCTGTGGGGTAATGTGAATCGAAGTTAATGTTCCATTGTTCGTCGAGTAAGCCGAATAAAATGAAATACAATAATTTTAGTTGCACTGCACTGTCACTGATTTCAGCTTTTGAATGAATAAATGAAATTCAGCTATCACATTATTCACTTCCCCATAAACACATATTTCTAAATACACTGAAAATTCACACATAAATTTAATTAATGTGAAGAATAATTATCGTTGTTTAAATACGAATTTAAATAATCGTAAAGAAATAATTTACAAATATTTACAATTATCATCTGACATTGTAGCAGAGTAATGTGCAGATAACGTTGAGATAATCTCATATTAAATGAATATTCATCAAAAAAACATTGTTATAAATAATATAATAATTATGATTATTATTATTATTATTATTCCGAATCCTGGACTATATTATATTAATCTGATCATCAAATGCAAATACTATCATAGAATTCCAGAATATAAATTGTTATAAACAAATTATCATAAATTCCTTCCATAACATTACTGTAATATTAGCGAAAATTAATTAATTAATTAATGTATTAATCAAAGTAGAAATGTTAATCAACAATTTAGTTGGTTATAGATCAGCTATCCATAATTTAATTATGCATTCCTGATAATGCAAGGCCAGATTTGGCTGAATCCTAGAAATTAGTATAACTGTTTCATAAATTCGTATCAATAGCACTTCTATCACCGCATTTAATATTGCATTATTTTAATCGTCGAATACGTTATGCATGCATCTAACAAATTACTAAATGAGGATTGTGTTACACAGACACATCCTTCAAACAGCAAACGCACAATACTAGTAGAGAAATTCTTATTATCTCTCACTTCCAATCTTTAAATATTCATATTATTATTCTTCTTGGATAGGCCACATGACTCGCATCCATAATGTTGCCACAAAATAAGACCACTTATTTAAAGCGTCCATAACATAATTAGAACTACATGCTTTCCTTTATATCTGCTGTGCAAAATATATCATAATTCAAAAATGCCTGATACGACTCGAATCTGTCAGCATAATAATCCAGCGTATTATAATTACTAGGTTCGCTAACCAATAATTTATTATTATTATTATTATTAACTGATCTATAATGCATAAAAATCATCTTATAAAATCGTTTAATTGGATAAATACGATCAACTATCGCTGCCAAAAAACTCGGAAATATCGTTCGCAATCGCATCAAAATTTAATTGTGTGAAAATTCACAATTCAAAAAAATTAATTTAAATTTAAAGAACAAGACAAGAAATTCAAAGTTATTATGATCGAAGGAAAATGTGTGAAATGATATTAAATTAGCAAGATCTTATTCCGAAAAAGCTCTAGTATGTTCGAAAAACAGGCATAATATCAAAGTCATCTGAAAATAAAACAATCAATTAATCATGGTTATGGTTTGTCATGGGGTTGCAATGAGTGTAGAATGGACTCACTGCCCTTGAATTTGGTGTTATGTCCCACGATGTCATGGTGTTTAAAGATGCCTAAATCTGCTGGATTGATGATGTAGAAATTTATAATACCCAAGCAACACCGTGTTGGTTGTAAGGTGTAATTGTATCTTGAAATCCTGGTGTCCATCCATGTTCGTAAAATTTCCCTTAATGAATCTAAGCTGTCATCATGATCTTGATTGTATTAAATTTCATAAGCGTTTCCACGAGTTTCATTGTGTGTGAAATTAACATTCCAGAAAATTCAAGTTCCCAATATGTCATTTGACTATTCGGCACTGTTCTATTGCATTTCCACATTCTGTAAATCTTGATGCTCTGTTGTAATAATAACAGTAATGTTCATCTAATTGTGTTCTCTTTCTAATGTCTAGTAGAATAATACTCTTCTGAAACTAGTAGTTTAATCTCTTGTATAATGAAGTTGTGATTTTAGCATGACCAAACTGTGCTTACATGGGAAGTTGAACTGTTCGTAAGTGTCAGTCTCCATGATTGTGTTCTGATGTGGTGTCAAATAATGTTAAATAAGTACTCACATTAACTCCATTAGCACACACGTTTCACTGAGTTTAACATTCTGCAGTACACACGTTACCGGTTTTCGTGCAGTAAAACGAACTCACGTTCACATAAGAACAGACTATCCCGGACGCGCTAAGAAACTTCACAACCACGATAAAGACAGGTGTGTAAGTTTCAAACGTGTATAAGCCTCGGATGAAATACTGACAGTCAACTGCTCGTCGGTTCTGAGAAGCACACAGCCGTTCTCATCACGTGGTGTGGGTAACATGCGCGCTCACATACTCCTAGAGGCTGACGTCATATCCAGCTGAGCTCGACACGGTATAGCCTGACAAAAACACCTGGCGTTCTGCCACAAAAAATCTGTTAGTGGAATGATATTCGGAGACTGAGATACAATTATAGATGTATAAATATTAATACCAAATAGTATGTTACCCATAACATAATTTCGTGTTAAAGATGCCACAATAATCGTCGAGAGCCTATGCTTCCAATCTCATCACAGCTGATGTGAGCATAATTCAATCTTGATTTCGGTCACAATACCTTCATACGGGACACGTCTTGTGCCAAATCTATCTATACAAGGTCATCTGCTGTACCATCAAGATGTCGGCCGTGTGAGCTATGCAATCACTATAATTAATAACTTTCAACCCATTAGTACCGATTATCGAACCGAGAATGGTTTAAACAGTCTTTAAGGACGTGGCCCGTTCGATGTTTTAAGTTCATATTATAATATTACACGGTAGCAGTGGCCTTAAAACGCCAAGCCATCTCGGTTTCAAGACAAGATGGCAGCTGCTATCTTGTGCCTGACCTATATTTCATTAGTTTGGGTATTGCTTGCAATATAGCCTACTGATAGTGTTGCAATTGTAGATACGATTTAAAAAATTAACAATCTCTTCTTTATTCAAAGATCTGCTTAGAACAAAACAAATCCAACTACATTGTTGTGATTTATCTCCGAATAATCATAAACAATTATAGAAGGCTCTCTTTTCTTGACGATCCGGTTCTTAGTTCATAATATCACCACTACAAAACCAAAGCCGCAGCAGCCATCTTACACGTCATTAGGTCTGTTGCGCATCCATGATGATACCGTCTCATAGTTTCTTTACTCCAAAGCTAACAAATCAGACACTAATACAATTACAACTATGAATGTTCTTAGGAATGTTGCTTACAGATGTCCTTCATGTGTGCTAAACAGATAGAAATAATGTTTGTATGAAATGCTTTATAAATAAAAATATACTCCACTGAAGAAATCGTTTAGTCCAAATCATTATTTTCTAATACGTTGTAAGTCAATTGATAACGATGCATTTCGGTGGACATGTTTGGCTGTGTGGTATAGCGTTATTCATTTACTCGTTTGACCGGGGTTCAAAACCTTTCAGAGTGGGGGGTTCTTTTTGTTTGAATTCGTATATATAAGGTGCGTTCAAAAAGTAACGAGCCGTGGGCATAATTACAGAAACCGGTACCTGTATGTTAGAAGTAGTGGCCCTAGCTGTTGAGGCACTTGTCCCACTGTGACACGAGGCGGTGAATGGCTGTCTCATAAAATTACCTGGGCTGCGATGTGAACCAGTTCCGCACGTACAGCTGTACGTCGACGTCCGAGATGAATCGTTGGCCCGGCAGAGCCCTTTTCAGGGGACCAAACATGGCGTAATCACAGGGAGAGAGGTCTAGACTGTATGGAGGGTGGCCGAGAACCTCCCATTTAAATTTCTGCAGGAGTGCCGCGACTGTGTAGGCCTATGAGGTCGTGCATTGTCGTGGAGCAGAATGACCCCACGGGAGAGATTGCCTGGTCGTTTTGTTTTGATCGCTTGGCGAAGGGTGGTCAAGGTTTGCGAGTAATGATCGGCATTCACTGTTGTCCCGTGCGGCATGATGTGTATCAGAAGGGGGCCATCTTGGTCAAAGAAGGTCAGCATTTCCTTTCCTGCACTCGTGTGGATGGCCTTGCCGTTTTTGGGTGGTGGTAACCCTGGATGCTTCCACTGGAGGCTTTGTCTTTGCATTCTGGTTCGAAGTGATGACACCATGACTCATCTCCAGCCACCACTCCCTTCCCTTGCATAGCGCTGCAGATGACCAAGACAGTGGGCCATTCGACATGCTTCCTGGTGTCGTTGAGGACTGTGGGGCACCCATTGGGCACACACTTTCCGCAAGTGCAGTCGTTCCTTCATGATGGTGAGCACACTTCCGACGCTCAATCCGATCACGGCGGCTATGGGGTTCACTGTCACTCGGCGGTCCTGGGTAATGAGTGCATCAACCAGCTGGACGTTGCCATCGCTGCCCCAGACCGGGCATCATCAGCTAACGACACCCGTCCATCCCTGAAGCGCTTGTGCCACGCCTTGACCCTTGCAAGGGACATGCAGTGTTCGCCGTACACTTGTGACATTCGGCGATGAATGTCCATTCCCCCTACTACTTCCGCGGTCAGTAAAAGAACAACACCTCTTTGCTATTCGTTTGACGCATCCATGTCACTGTTTGCAATGCGACTGGCAGCGTTGGACGATTGATGCATGCTGCTGCTCGCATTGTATCGCCACGTGACGTGCACGCATGCCCTCTGGCGACGGGCTGTGACTGTCAACGCTCTGGTCGGAACCACAACTCCTTACACACGCCACGATTAGCCGATGTCGTCACCGGTTTGCGCATTCCAGCCTCCGGCTCGTTACTTTTTGAACGCACCTTATATTTATTGTTTTGTAATTACTCAGACGTTATAAAATAAAGCGTTATATTGTGCATATTACAATGGAAAATATAAATTTAACTAGCTGAAGTACCCGTGCTTCGCTACGCGTCATAAATAAATTAAAATGTGAAGGTGACAGTTAAAACAGGGGATATGCGAGGTGCTGCGCAGAGGGAGATTAAGGATGGAACATTTTGTCCAACTACACCGCCCGGCGTTGATCGTGTTTTGTAGCACAAATTTAGGTTTTACTCGCTAACGGTTGAAGATACCTTTCGGATAGAAAATGTAATTTTAAACCTCGTATATGCCATCAAAAGTTTGCTACTGTATTTCTTAGCGTTCTCTTTTTATTTGAAATGGAAATAAAAGTTTGAAACCAAAGGGTGTAGTGACGTCACTAAAATGTTCGCCATCTATAAATAGAGAAAAGTATTGAAATCAAAAGTAACCTATATGTTAACCAGATAAATCAGCTACTTCCATGTAAAATTCATGAAAATCGGACCAGTGGTACTTGCGTGATTGAGTAATACACAGACACACACCATCTCATTTTTAGCCTCGCTTCGCACGCGTCATAGTCGTGTCATATTGTTATTCAATGAAATGCAGGTTTAACCCCGTTAACACCCCTTTAGAACCTGAATATCCAAAAATCCCTCCTTAGTAGACGTTTTCGACACACAACAAACATATCCCCAAAATATAATTCTTCTAACTTTAATAGTTTGGGTTGGTCGATGAGAGGGAACATCCAAAAATCCTTCCTTAGTGGACGTTTTTCTTCCAGAATTTCACCCCTCCCCATAGGTCCCTTAAATTGGATTTATGAGAAAACAGTCGAACACCTATTTCTTCTTCTTGTTGTTTCGAATAGGCCATCTATGGACCACGACGTTCAACTGTTACATTTGGAGTGGGCTTTGATGTTTGCCCAGTAGTTACGCATCCTCTGGCTGTGTTGTTCCCTCCTCTCCTGGGTCCAGAGGGCACCTGTTTTCTTTCTTGGCGGTTTGTCCTGGAACCTCAATTGCTGAAGCATCTTCCTGAGAGATGTCCGGTCTTTTAAGACTCTTTCCGTCCCTCCAAGTTCTTGCAGATCTTTGCTCACTTCCCACAACCATGGTGACTTGGTCTTCCGCTTTTGCCAGTAACCGAGGAGCTGATTGGTCAACCTGGTAGGATGCATCCTGTAGACGTGTCCATAAAATGCTAGACGTCGTTTTCTAACAACATCCGTGATTCTTTCACAATACGTGTAGAGCTCTTGATTAGGCCGCCTTCTGTATTCATTACCTTCCTTAACAGGTCCCAATATCTTCCTCATTATCTTTCTCTCCTGTACTTCGAGTTTGTCCGTGAGTCCCTTCCGGTTGAATACTAGACATTCTGATGCATATAAGGCTTCAGGACGTATAACTGTCTGGTAGTGTCTCATTTTAGTCTTTCGGGAGAGACACTTCTTATTATATGTGTTCTTGGTTAGTTGATAAGCCATTTCTAACTTGTTAACTCGAGTTGATAATGCCCTTACTTCCAAGAGATTCGGTTCAAGCCATTCTCCTAGGTACTTATATCTGTCAGTTTTCTTGATCTCTCCCTGGTCCAAATGCAGTGTACAAGGAGATTCACTGATGTTTGTGATGTACTGTGTTTTTTCAAGTGACACATATAGTCCTACCTTAGCTGCTTGTTGCATGAGAACATTAAGTTGTTTCACAGACGTTTTTATTGAATGAGATAGAAGTGCCAGGTCATCGGCAAATGCCAGGCAATCAACACTGAACCCATTGCACTTGTGTCCCAAAGTGATACCACTTGGTACCCCCTGACTAGTTAGCTCCTTTCGCCACTCCCTTATCACCTTTTCCAGGGCACAGTTAAAGAGGAGAGGTGAGAGACCGTCTCCCTGTCTTACTCCTGACTTAATTTCAAAACTTTCAGAGAGGGTTCCTCTGAACTTCACTCGTGACATGGTGTTCTTTAAAGTCTGTTGGATAAGGTTATGTGTCTTCTCGTCTAGTCCTACCCCTATTTATTTTATTTATTTATTTATTTATTTATTTTTAAACTGATTGTTTTCCTCCGAGTTTCAAACTCCTCGCCTATGTCGTTTAGGAGATACACGCTCCGTTAAGAATCTTAACACCCACTTTTCATCCCTTTCACCTCATAATATACACTACATCGAAAAACCATTAGACATGTGTCAGCTTATTTTTAATGATTAGTATATATACCAAGTATCACTTCCCCAAATGAAACCACTCGTATTCAATGAAATGCACGTTTACCCCTTAACACCTAATTAGAACCTGAATATTCAAAACTCTTTCCTTAGTGGGCGTTTTCGACATACAACGAACATATCCCCAAAATTTCATGTTTCTAACTTCAATAATTTTGGCTGGGCGATGATGAGTGAGTGAGTCAGTCAGGACATTTTCTTTCATTTATTTTTGATAATTACAGCCCTCCCCATGAACCCCTTAAATTGGATTTATGAAACAAACGGTCGAACAACTATTTACTTAAAGCTGTTTTCCCCCTGAGTTTGATGAGTGAGTAAGTGAGTCAATCAGTTAGGACACTTTCTTTCCTGTTTTTTCCCCAGAATTTCACCCCTCTCCAAGGGCCCCTTAAATTGGATTTACGAAAAAACGGTCGAACACCTATTTACTTGTATTTTAAGCTGTTTTTCCCGTCGAATTTCAAACTTCTCGCCTATGTCGTTTAAGAGATAGGCCTACACGCTCCGTTTGGGATCCTTCAACCCCCACTTTTCACCCCCTTTCACCTCATAATAATACACCACATCGAAAAACCCTTAGACACATGTCTGCTTATTTTATTTTAATGATTAGTTTATATGCCGAGTATCACATCCACAAATGAAACCACTCGTGAGATATTGTTATTCAATGAAATGCAGGTCTACCCCCTTAAGACCCCTTTAGAACCAGAATATCCAAAAATCCTCTCTTAGTGTACGGTTTTGATATACAACGAACATATCCCCAAAATGCCATGTTTCCAACTTCAATATTTTTGGCTGGGCGATGATGAGTGGGTGAATGAGTCAGGACAATTACTTTCATTTTTTTTTCTTCAGAATTTCACCCCTCCCGATGAACCCCTTCAATTTGATTGATAAAAAAACTGTCAAACAGCCATTTACTTACTTTAAAGCAGGTTTTCCCCTGAGTTTGATGAGTGAGTCAGTCAGTCAATCAGTTAGGACACTTTCTTTCCAGATATTTCCCACCCCCCCAGAATTTCACCCCTCCCCATGGGCCCCTTACATTGGATTTATGAAAAAACGGTCAAACACATATTTACTTATTTTTATGCTGATTTTTTTCCGCTGAGTTTCAAACTCCTCGCCTCTGACGTTTAAGAGATACAAGCTCCGTTAAGAATCTTTCAATCCCTACTTTTCACCCCTTTCACCTCATAATATACACCACATCGAAAAACCTTCAGACACGTGTCTTCTTTCTTTTTAATGATGAGTTTATATGCCGTGTATCACATCCCCCAATGAAACCAATCGGGAAATATTGTTATTCAATGAAATGCAGGTTTAACCCCCTTAAGACCCCTTTAGAACCTGAATATCCGAAAAACCTCCCATAGTAGACAGTTTTGACATACAATGAACATATCCCCAAACAGTCATGTTTCTAACTTGAATAATTTTGGCTGGGCGATGATGAGTGAGTGAGTGAGTGAGTCAGGACATTTTCTTTCAATTTTCTTTTTTCAGAATTTCACCCCTCTCCATGAACCCTTTAATGAAAAAAACTGTCGAACAGCTATTTACTTACTTTAAAGCAGTTTTTCCCCCTGAGTTTGATGAGTGAGTTAGTCAGGCAATCAGTTGGGACACTTTCTTTCCTGTTTCCCCCCCAGAATTTCACCCCTCCCCATGGGCCCCTTAAATTGGATTTATGAAACAAGATGTTCAGTAAAGAACATATAGCCTACTTTCTCCTAAATGCAAGGGTATTGTTATAACTCTTTGTCCTTTTCAAGGAGTATAATTGAATGTTGGTTGTAGTAGCTTGTTGAAATACAACGTGCTATAGGGATATTAAACATGAATATGAGGTGCCCTTTGCTAGTGCTACCTCTGTAAAAAAAAAATCATTCAATTCGGTTTCGCCGTGTTTGAATTGATCTGGGGAATGGATTTGCACACATACATGGCCGCTATTTGCAAACTATTGGGCTGATGACCTTGTAGTCAGTCATAAGATGCTTTCCACAAAAAGGCATGTTGTTGCAAAATCCGATAGAGATCAAATTATTAGGATGGTCGAAATTTGATGTAAGCTTTTAATATTTGGGTGTCCGTCATTCCGTTTCCGTCAAGATGGCGGCGATATAAAACATGACACTGAGGTGCCTTTTGCTAGTGCTACCTCTGTACCAAATTTCGTTCAATTCGGTTTCACCGTGTTTGAATTGATAGGGGGGATCGATTTGCACACATACTTGGCCTCCATCTGCAAACTATTGGGCTGATGATCTAGCAGTTTGGTCAGAATATGCTTCCCACATAAAGATTTGTTGTTGCAAAATTTGGTAGAGACTAGATTATTAGGTTGGTCGTAATTACATTTTAACCTTTAACATATGGGTGGCCGCGATTACGTTTCCGTCAAGATGGCGGTGATATGAAACATGACACCGAGGTGGCCTTTTCTAGTACCAAATTTCGTTCCATTCGGTTTCACCGTGTTCGAATTAATAGAGGGAATCGATTTTGACACAAATATGGCCGCCATCCGCAAACTATTAGGCTAATGACCTATTAGATTTGTCAAAGGATGCTCCCTTCATAAAGGTATGTTGTTGCAAAATTTGGTAGAGATCGGATGATTAGGTTAGTCGTAATTTGATTTAAGC
The DNA here is from genome assembly GCA_946902985.2 of Meconema thalassinum. Taxonomy (NCBI): domain Eukaryota; kingdom Metazoa; phylum Arthropoda; class Insecta; order Orthoptera; family Tettigoniidae; genus Meconema; species Meconema thalassinum. The sequence goes on from OX336390.1 coordinate 656,028,282, forward strand.
TCTGAACATTTGTGTGGCCGCCATTACGTTTCCGTCAAGATAGCGGTGATATAAAACATGACACTGAGGTGCCCTTTGCTAGTGCTACCTCTGTACCAAATTTCATTCCATTCGGTTTCACCGTGTTCGAATTAATAGGGGTAATCGATTTTGACACAAAGATGGCCGCCATCCGCAAACTGTTAGCCTAATGACCTATTAGATCCGTCAAAGGATGCTCCCTCCATAAAGGTATGTTGTTGCAAAATTTGGTAGAGATCGGATGATTAGGTTAGTCGTAATTTGATTTAAGCTTTGAACATTTGTGTGGCCGCCATTACGTTTCCGTCAAGATGGCGGCGATATAAAACATGACACTGGGGTGCCCTTTGCTAGTACTACCTCTGTACCAAATTTCGCTCCATTCGGTTTCACCATGTTCGAATTAATAGGGGCAATCGATTTTCACACAAAGATGGCCGCCATCCGCAAACTATTTGGCTGATGACCTATTAGTTTGGTCAAAGGATGCTGCCCCCATAAAGGTATGTAGTTGCAAAATGTGGTAGAGATCGGATGATTAGGTTAGTCGTAATTTGATTTAAGCTTTGAACATTTGTGTGGCCGCCATTACGTTTCCGTCAAGATGGCGGCGATATAAAAGATGACACTGAGGTGTCCTTTGCTAGTGCTACCTTTGTACCAAATTTCGTTCAATTTGCGCTCACCGTGTTCGAATTGATTGGGGGGGACAGACATTCAGAGAACACACACTCACACACATACACACAAAATCACACACACACACACACACACACACACACACATACACACACACAGACAGACACACTTTTTTTGCCCTGTGTTGATCTCATAAGTCTACTTTCATTTTTTGCAAAAATCGAAAGTAGGCTAAAAACGGTCAAACACATATTTACTTATATTTTATGCTGATTTTTTTCCCGCTGAGTTTCAAACTCCTCGCCTATGGCGTTTAAGAGATACACGCTCCGTTAAGAATCTTTCAATCCCTACTTTTCCCCCTTTTCACCTCATAATATACCCCACATCGAAAAACCCTCAGACTCGTGTTTTCTAATTAGCCTACTTCCGATTTTTGCAAAAAATGAAAGTAGACTTATGAGATCAACACAGGGCGAAATAAAGAGTGTCTTTCTGTTTGTGTGTGTGTATGTGTGTGTGTGTGTGTACTCTGAATGTCTGTCCCCCCCTATCAATTCGAACACGGTGAACGCGAATTGAACGAAATTTGGTACAAAGGTAGCACTAGCAAAGGACACCTTAGTGTCATGTTTTATATCGCCGCCATCTTGACAGAAACGTAATGGCGGCCACACAAATGTTCAAAGCTTAAATCAAATTACGACTAACCTAACCATCCGATCACTACCAAATTTTGCAACAACATACCTTTATAGGGGGAGCATCCTTTGACCGAACTAATAGGTCATCAGCCTAACAGTTTGCGGATGGCGGCCATCTTTGTGTGAAAATGGATTCCCCCTATTAATTTGAACACGGTGGAACCGAATGTAACGAAATTTGGTACAGAGGTAGTACTAGCAAAGGGCACCTCAGTGTCGTGTTTTATATCACCGCCATCTTGACCAAAACGTAATGGCGGCCACACAAATGTTCAAAGCTTAAATCAAATTACGACTAACCTAATAATCCGATCTCTACCAAATTTTGCAACAACATGCCTTTGTGGAGGATGCATCCTTTGGCCAATCTAATAGGTCATTAGCCTAATAGTTTGCGGATGGAGGCCATCTTTGTGTCAAAATCGATTACCCCTATTAATTCGAACACGTGATACCGAATGGAACGACATTTGGTATAGAGGTAGCACTAGCAAAGGGCACCTCAGTGTCATGTTTTATATCGCCGCCATCTTGACGGAAACGTAATGGCGGCCACACAAATGTTCGAAGCTTAAATCAAATTACGACCAACCTAATAATCTAGTCTCTACAAAATTTTGCAACAACATATCTTTATGTGGGAAGCATATTCTGACCAAACTGCAAGATCATCAGCCCAATAGTTTGCAGATGGTGGCCAAGGATGTGTGCAAATCGATTCCCCCTATCACTTCAAACACGGTGAAACCGAATTGAATGAATGTTTTACAGAGGTAGCACTAGCAAAAGTACCTCATATTCATGATTAATATCCCTCTAGCACGTTGTATTTCAACAAGCTGCTACAACCAACATTCAATTATACTCCTTCAAAAGGACAAAGAGTTATAACTATACCCATGCATTTAGGAGAAAGTAGGCTATATGTTCTTTACTGAACATCTTGTTTTTAATGATGAGTTTATATGCCGAGTATCACATCCCCCAATGAAACCAATCGGGAGATATTGCTCTTCAATGAAATGCAGGTCTACCCCCTTAACACCCCTTTAGAACCTGAATATCCAAAAATCCTCTCTTAGTGGGCATTTGCGGCCCTTGAGGAAGCTGCTTACTAAATTTCATTCCAATCCGTTCGGTGGTTTCTGAGATTTCGTGATGAATGAATGAGTGAGTGAGTGAGGGAGTGGTATTTGACAAATATATAGTAGAAGATAGTGTAACAAATGAGTGGCGATGCGTTCCAACAAAATCCTGTATGCGTTCATATACTAATCATCGATTGCGATGAAACTTTGATGAGTTGCTGTGTACACTTACGTGAAGCTTTCTGACTTAACACATCCAATTCACAGTTCGTAGAGCAGGAGTAGATTCAACAAATGAGTGACAGCGCCCGAATCATTTAAACCAAATCCCGCATGCGTTAAATGCCATTTATCCGTTTGCGATGAAACATTGGAGAGTTGTTGTGCACGTTCCAACGAATGTTTCCAAATTAGTTAATTCAATTCACGATAGTTTAGAGGCAGTTAACTGAAATTGAAAAAAATATTGTGTATCCAAAAGCACTTCAAGAAACAAAGTTACAACACTTTCTTTGAATGGCAGGACAACGACTGCCGGGTCAGCTTGTATATGTATATTGTTACGTGCCACCCCCTAGTGGCACTTTTGTTAACTGGATTACGGTAGGGGTACAAAGCACAATACCAATTACTGCTTAAAGAAATAATTAACTTTATTGTGGCCAGAAAATTACACTATTCAGCAAATACAAGCAATTAGGAGCCTTCTCCAGTTTCCTCAAGTCTCTTCCTTATGCGCTCTTGGCCCCTTTCACTTGCAACAGACCACAGAAGTTAATCCGTCCTAATGAGTCCGGTGGCCTTGGCAGAAGCTACCCGCCCCTCTTCCTCAGGTACAACAAATACAGTTACTCACGAGCACTTGATGTACGCTGTTCACAAGCTGGGAGAAACAATGTCACAAGATTTCGCAACTCGCACAGCACTTGGTCACCACACTTCTGTCGCACAAGATAATCGCTCGCACTAGCTCGTAAAACACAACAAGAACTACTTCACGGGTCACTCTTATATAGCAGGCCGGTGACTCAATAAATGGTTCTAGATCCATCCAGAGTCCACGGCTTCTCGAGGTTTCCACCGCTGGTCCAGTCACGAATCTTCTGGACTATCCCCTTTGTAGTAGCCCTGTTGCATAAGGCGCGCGCAATACAGGAGGCAAGCCACAGCCCAGCCCCTGGGGCAGTTGTGACTCAAGCGGCGAGCGATGACACAAACTCACAGCCGTAACACCACCCCCTTCCTAAAAAGGCTGATCGTCCCGATCAATCATTGGTCCGTCTGTGTCCCTCCGTAGGCTGCCAGGCGATCTCGATGCACGATCTTCATCTTCGCCCTCGGGCTCCGCTGGATCCTGTAGACGACATCGTTGATCCGTTTCACGACTCGGTACGGGCCCTCCCAGGACTTCTGCAGTTTGGGTGACAGGCCTTTCTTCCGTAATGGGTTGAAGAGCCAGACCAGGTCGTCCTCGTGGAATCCGCCGGCATCCGTCTGCTGGTCGTATCGGGTCTTCATTCTGTCGGTCTCGATCCGCAGTTTCCTCCTCGCGAACGCGTGCACGTCCTCCAGTTGGTCGACCAGTTCTTGACAATACTGGCTTACCGGGATCGGATCATTCCCAGGTCGGCCAAAGGCAAGATCGACAGGTAGACGGAGCTCCCTCCCAAACATGGCCCGGGCTGGTGTGCACCCGGTGGCTTCATGCACGGCGGCGCGGTAGGCCAGGAGAAATAGTGGAAGATGTTTGTCCCAATCCCTCTGGTGCTCGCTGACGACTATTCGAAGATGGTTCTCGATGGTGCGATTGAATCGCTCTACCATCCCGTCGGACTGAGGGTGTAGTGGCGTTGTCCTTGTCTTCCGGATTCCCAGCAGCTGGCATAGGTTCTGGAACACCTGCGACTCGAAGTTCCTCCCTTGGTCGGAGTGCAGCTCCAGGGGTACTCCGTACCGACTGACGAATTCCTTCACCAGGGTCTCTGCAATCGTCGCGGCTTCTTGGTTAGGGAGCGCATACGCCTCCGGCCATTTGGTAAAGTAGTCGCTGACGACTAATATGTAGCGGTTCCCTGCCTCGCTTAACGGGAATGGCCCAGAAACATCGATGGCCACTCTCTCCATGGGGCCGCCCACGTTGTAGGTCTTCAGTGGACCCCGTCGTCTTCGTCCTGGGCCCTTGCTGGCTGCGCAATCGTGGCACCTCGCGCAGTGGTTCTCCACGTCTGTTCGGCATCCGATCCAGTAGAACCGCTCTCTCAGCTTCTCCAGGGTCTTCTTTATCCCTAGGTGTCCACCAGATGATCCTCCATGAACTTCCTTCAGGACTTCCTCCGTCATAGCCTTTGGAACGACGACTTGTTCCCGAGATGTCTTCCCGTCGGTGCTCTCCCAGGTACGGCAGATGAGGCCATCCCTTACAATCAGCGAGTCCCACTGTGCCCAGTAGGACTTAAACTTTGGGCTGCAGTCACTCACAATGTTCCACCCGGGTCTGGGGACACAGGCCCTCTTCCATTCGGCTATCAGTCCCAGGTCATCATCTTCCGCTTGCGCCCGCGTGAAAGATTCGCGGCTCCAGCTCCCTTGAAGTTCCACGGTAGTCCTTCGGCACTGTATCCCGGTGTTCTCCTCCCTTCGGGCACAGAAGGTGCAGTTTTCTGGGCACGGTCTTCGTGACAGGGCGTCGGCGTTAGAATGCAGTTGGCCTTTCCTGTGCTGAATCTCAAAGTTATACTGTTGAAGCCTCTCTAACCACCGCGCGAGTTGACCCTCGGGCTGCTTGAAGTTCAGGAGCCACCGCAGGGATGCATGGTCGGTCCTGATGAGAAATTCTTGCCCGTACAGGTACTTGTGGAAGTGTTCAATGGTCTTCACGATGGCGAGCAGCTCCTTTCTGGTGACGCAGTAGTTCCTTTCTGGCTTTGACAAGGCCTTGCTGAAGTAGGCCACTACTCTCTCCTCGCCGTCCACTACTTGCGACAGGATCCCCCCTATGCCAAAGTCGCTGGCATCGGTATCGACGATGAACCTTGTTCCAGGTCTGGGGTAGGCCAGAATAGGCGCGGTGCACAGAGCCTGCTTGAGTTGCTCGAAGGCATTGTGGCATTCTGCTGTCCACGTGAAGAGTTGGTCCTTCTCAGTCAGTCGATGTAAAGGTTTGGCGATGTCGGCGAATCCTCTCACGAAGCGACGATAATAAGTGCAGAGTCCCAGGAAGCTTCGTAGTTGGGACTTGTCCTTCGGAACTGGCCACTCCCTCACAGCTGCGGTCTTCTCTGGGTCGGTGCGCACCCCTTCCTCGGAGACGATATGCCCAAGGTACTGGACCCGCTTCTGGAAGAGCTGACACTTCTTGGGGCTCAACTTCAGCTGCGCAGCCCGTAGCTTCAACAAGATCTCCTTCAGGTTGCTGTAGTGCTCCTCGAAGCTCCTCCCCAGAACGATGACGTCGTCTAGGTATACCAGGCAGATCTTCCAGTGTAGTCCCCTCAGAATGGACTCCATTAGCCTTTCGAAGGTTGCAGGGGCGTTGCACAGACCGAATGGCATGACGGTGAACTGCCAGAGACCGCTGCCCACAGAGAACGCCGTTTTCTCGCGGTCCTTAGGGTGGACCTCCACCTGCCAGTAGCCACTCTTCAAATCCAAGGTGGAGAACCATCTTGATCCTGATATGGTGTCCAGCGTGTCGTCGATCCGGGGTAGAGGGTAGCTGTCCTTTTTCGTGACGTCGTTCACCCGCCTGTAGTCCACGCAGAACCTGGTGGAACCGTCCTTCTTCTTCACTAGCACGACCGGAGAACTCCAAGGACTATGTGATGGCTCGATCACCCCTTGCTCCTTCATCTCTTCTACCATCCGGTCGACTTCGGCTTGCTTGGCGAGCGGGACACGTCGGAATGGGGCCCTAATCGGTGCGCTGTCCCCAACGTCGATTCTGTGCTGGACCAAGCTTGTCCTGCCGAAGTCTTTGCTCCCCACGGAGAAGACATCCTGGAATTCGCGTAGCAGGTCCTGAAGTTGGCGTGATTGCTCTTCGTCTAAATGGTCCTGGGATCCTTGGTACAGCTTCTGTAGTTCTTCTGGCAGGGCGCGTCTTCTTCGGTTGTCCGTCTGCAGGTGTCCGTCCGTCGTATCTGTGATGCGGGCAATCCAGGTAACGGGCTCGCAGACTCCTAGGTTGGTGTCCCGGTGAACCGTAATATCGTAGTCGTTCAGGTTGGACAGGCGGACGTACGGCCGAGACGTCGTGTTGATGAGAGTCTTGGCAACTAGCAATCCTTTTGTCTGGATGTCCTCATATTTTGGCTCGATAACAGCCGCCACTCCCTCAGCAGTTCCGTCGACAATTACGGCAGCGCTGACCTCCGTCCTGGCGGGAACGATGACGTCCTCTCTCAGCCTTACTCGTCGTGCGGTGACGGCCTCGTGTGCTGGTTGCAAAGCAAGTTCCTCACCTCCGAAGTGCAGAGTGTTGGTACTCAGGTCCAAGATGATGTTGTTCTGGTCCAGGAAGTCCAGTCCGATGATCACTTCGTTTGATACGTCAGCCACAAGCACTGGATGCTTTATCACCCGTCGACCAATAACGAACTCCAGTGATGCTTCGCCATGTACCGGTGCGGTCTCTCCGGTAGCGGTTATTAGCTGGAGGTTCCTTTGTGTGGGTTGCACTCTCCACTTCGGGATCACAGTGGGATTGACGATGGTCCTCGATGCTCCCGTGTCGATCAGCATGGGCCAGCTCACTCCGTTGATGACTCCGTCGACCATCAGGCTGCTATTGTCCCTCCGTAACTTCGTCACACGCACTTGGACTGCCGGGGCTTGACGACTGTCACAAGCCAACCTTTGCCCCCCAAGGCTGGCTAATACTCGTTTCCCTGGGCCGCGCGGTTTTCAGACGACTGATTTCCCGTCGGATACCCTCGGCGGCGGCGATCACCGCAGTCCTTAATCAGGTGGCCTTTCTTACCGCAGGCCCAGCAGGTCGGTAGTCCTCTTCCAGGCCGCCTCTCCGGTTGTCTTCCGGCTGTGTCGTTGCTGGTGGTGCCGCGACTATCGAAGAAACGGCTTAGCGCCTCCATCAATTCGTCGGCCAGGGGCTTGGTCTCGTTGGTTTTTGCTGGTTCGTCGACGTCCACTTGACGCACCCGCGCGTGCATTCTGGATGCCTGTTTTGCCGTCTCGAATTCAAGTGCGTGGCTCAGCGCATCTGCCAGGGTCTTATTGCGCGCGAGTCGCAGCGCCTGTTGAGTGTCCGAGTCCCGTAGCCCGTCGGTGAAAGTCTGCGTCGCTATCTGCTCCAGAAAGTCGGCCGGCGCTGTTGGGTAGGCGAGCCTTACGAGGCGTGAGATGTCCATCTCGAACTCCTGCAGGGTTTCCGCGTTCTTCTGTACCCGGGTCCGGAGCTGCATCTGGTAGGCCTGCTGAAGATGGCTATCTCCATATCGGGACTCCATATGGGCGATCAGTGCAGCGTAGTCCTGGGATCCAGTCGGGATGGCCTGAAGGACGTTAAGGGCGTCGCCTCTCAGCGCTACAATGAGAGCTGTAGCCTTTTCTGTGTTGTTCCAGTTATTTATGGAACAGGCTGCCTCGAACTGACGTAAGTAGGTGCTCCACGGGACCTTTCCGTCGAAGGTTGGGGGCGTCACTCTGCTATGTCCCGTTCCTGATATTCCCGGTGTAACGGTGGGCGGGCGTTGGCGCAGCTCGGCAACTTCCTCTCGTAGAGCGTTGAATTCCTCTTTCACCCCCGTCAGTGGGCGTTGGCACAGCTCGGCAACTTCCACTTGTAAGGCGTTGAATTTCTCCTCCACCCCCATCAGCGGGCGTTGGCGCAGCTCGGCAACTTCCACTTGTAAGGCGTCGAACTTCTTTTCCACTGCCGTGACTTCCTCACGCAGACCCAGTTCTAATTTCTTCAGGTCCTGTGTCAACTTATTCTGACCGTCTTCCATCTTCTTCTGGCCGTCCTCTATCCTCTTCAGGTCCTCCGCTAGCTTCTTCTGGCCGTCTTCTAGTTTGGCAGTTAGGTCCTCGGCTAACTTCTTCTGGCCGTCCTCCATCTTCTCCTGGCCGTCCTCCATCTTCTTCAGGTCCTCCGCTAACTTATTTTGGCTGTCCTTCAGGTCCTCTGCTAACTTCTTCTGGCCATCCTCCATCTTCTTCTGGCCATCCTCCATCTTCTTCTGGCCATCTTCCATTTTGGCAGTTAGGTCCTTGGTTAAATTCTTCTGGCCGTCCTCCATCTTGGTTTCCATGCCATTTAACTTTTCTAGCAGTGCTGCCAATTTCTCCTCCATTTTAGTTGTTTGTCTTGTAAAGGGCATGCACTCACAGGAAAATTAGAGAAAATGACCTGCTCGGGTTTTGAAACCAGGACCGTCAGGTGTTGTGCTTGAGTTCGTAATCCGGCTTCTGACACCAGTTGTTACGTGCCACCCCCTAGTGGCACTTTTGTTAACTGGATTACGGTGGGGGTACAAAGCACAATACCAATTACTGCTTAAAGAAATAATTAACTTTATTGTGGCCAGAAAATTACACTATTCAGCAAATACAAGCAATTAGGAGCCTTCTCCAGTTTCCTCAAGTCTCTTCCTTATGCGCTCTTGGCCCCTTTCACTTGCAACAGACCACAGAAGTTAATCCGTCCTAATGAGTCCGGTGGCCTTGGCAGAAGCTACCCGCCCCTCTTCCTCAGGTACAACAAATACAGTTACTCACGAGCACTTGATGTACGCTGTTCACAAGCTGGGAGAAACAATGTCACAAGATTTCGCAACTCGCACAGCACTTGGTCACCACACTTCTGTCGCACAAGATAATCGCTCGCACTAGCTCGTAAAACACAACAAGAACTACTTCACGGGTCACTCTTATATAGCAGGCCGGTGACTCAATAAATGGTTCTAGATCCATCCAGAGTCCACGGCTTCTCGAGGTTTCCACCGCTGGTCCAGTCACGAATCTTCTGGACTATCCCCTTTGTACTAGCCCTGTTGCATAAGGCGCGCGCAATACAGGAGGCAAGCCACAGCCCAGCCCCTGGGGCAGTTGTGACTCAAGCGGCGAGCGATGACACAAACTCACAGCCGTAACAATATATATGTATATATCACTTTCTTGTGTACACGATAACTACCGCAATTTTGCGCCAATCACTTTGAATTTTTTACATAATATGTATCCCTATAAAATCTCGGTCGAGTTCGCTAATGGACACAATCGGTCGAAGGGGGTGAAAATGGGGGGCTTTTTTCGAAAAACTGAAATATCACTATAACTCTCTTAATATTTGAAATATCGAATCCATTCAAATTTCATACTATGTGTCGGATAAGGCCCAAAAATTTATGTTTGAAACGTTTTTTGACAGCACCAACCATTCACCAAAGGGGTGAGAAAAAGTGGGTTTTTCGGGAAACATTAATCATATCTCTCTTAATAGTCACAAAATCAAAACCGTACGAAGTGGACAATATTCCCCTAATAATTACCTAAAACTTTTGTCTGAAAGAATTTTTGATATGACCCTCCCTTACGCCAAGGGATGAGCAAAATGATTTCGGAATTAGAAGAAAATGCCAAGTGCTATCAGACGTTCCCAAGACAACACTACTGAATTGATGAGGGATGAGCCATCAGACGTTGCCATGACAACACCATTGCACGGGATCACATTCATTTTTCCACCTGAGTCTGTGGGAAGCGGCTTCGGTGAAGTAACTGGTAGCATGCTGAACTATGCCCAAGGTCGTGGGTTCAAAGCCGGCCGAAGTCGTCGTATTTTCTAAGAACGCTAAAAATCCCTCAGTGTGCCTTCCTTTGGATGGGAAGTTGCAACGTTCGTTGCGAGTAGCTGGCTGCGGTGGCATCTAGTAGCCAAGTTCACAACTAGGTGTCGTTGACGGTAGTATTTGGTAGCAAAATTAGGAACTACTACTTGAAATTGACCGTCCTGAGTCCTTACCAGAATTACAGATTAATACAGCCATCACAATTAATACTGTTTATCATACAGATTCTACACATACCCGAAGTACACGGGGCTACATGACCGCGTTGTCGCAGCCCCTGAACTGAGGAACCAACCAATATCTCTGCGGGAGATAAAATTTTGCGTGAAGAAGTAACAGACCGCTAGATAGTTACATATTTGTGTCGAAACCTTGCATAAGGACAGTGTGACCACAAGTATGATGATGATGAAGATGATAATTGTTGTTTTAAGGGGCCTAACATCTAGGTTATCGGCCCCTAACCACAAGTATGAAAATGGATCCTAAATGAGGAGAAGTTTACCGTCCCCATCAGACAATAAAATGTCAAAAATATGCATAAAAAAACGAAAAGCTAAGTTAATTAAGCGCCAAATGTAAAATAATTTCTCGCAATAAATGAGGTCTGATCCTTCTACGAAAACCTACATATTCTGCCTATTTTCGCCTATCCTCTAGTTTTTCCGGTGAAATCTACCTCCGCCTTCCGGCGTGCCGAGAGGAATTTTTATGATTTGATTAGCATGTGCTTGAGTGCAAACGGGCCGAAATCAGAAGAATGAGATATACTATCGAAAATTCATGTAGCCAGCGGTTCCTTCTGGGTCCTAAACTATGTGTATGCAAAATTTGGTTGAGATTGGTGGAACGGTGTAGATTTGTATACGGAACAGACCCACCCACCCACATACATACATACATACATACATACATACATACTTTCACTTTCATATATAAGATTAAAACAACATTCGCCACCGGATCTGCATGAGACATCTAACAGCAACCAGATGAACTCCGAGGGTGACAATCGTAGCCAACTGCGAGCTGCGCACCGGTCTGCACGTTGGAACAGCTGTAATTGAAAACATTCCTTTTATGGCCGCTAGAATGCACTTGCCCTATTAGGATTATCTTATGCGAAACTTTTCCGCCAAATGTCATGATTTGGGACCCCATTAGTTTGCCTACCGTTGGCATTCTATACGCATCGAATTTGAAGAATGATAAGTTGATAATACGATATTTTTAGTCTACTTTCCACAATTTGCAATAATGGGGAAAAAGTAGACATGAGATCGATCCGGCCAAATGTGTGTCTGTCTGTCCTTCTATCTGTCAGTGTGTGTGTCACCACCCCCGCCCCCTATCAACTCCTAACGGCTGCAGCAATCGAAACCAAATTTGGTATGAGTAAAGATCACTACCTGAATATCTCAAGCCCATATTTGAAAATGATGTCAGTGCTACAAACTGCCAAAAAACCGCAATTGAAATTTGAGCTCCATGTTGGATATCTTGGAAGGTAAACATGGGAGTTATTCAAAAATTGGCAAACATATAGATAGTAATATTTCAGTTTAATATCCAGGAGGCCATATATGAAAGTGTTGCCAAAATGTTTCTAAGCCTGCTCATGGGTCCAATTTTACATGCATATAACATCTACACTATCAATTCGATTTCAACCAAATTTCGTATGTACTATGTGAACATAAACAGATATGACTGAGCCTATTCTTAAGTGCCACAAGGGCTGCCAACTGTTAATAAAGGCTCTCTCCATCTCTTTACCAAAATACCAATATATCAGAAAGTATGCAAGCTGACAGCAACAAACTATGCACACTTATAATACCTGACATTCTACATTAACTTGGAATAACTAATATACGTCAGTGCTACCAACATGATTCTAAGCCTGCTGATAAGACTAATATTTAAATACATGTAACTTCTATACTGACAATTGGATTTCAACCAAATTGTGTATGTGCTATGTGTACCATTGCAGATATGACTATGCGCATTCTTCAGAGCAACCAGGGCCACCAACTGTTAACAAATGCTGACTCTATTTCTTAACCCTAATATCAATATATCAGAAAGTACGCAAGCCAACAGCTCTAAACATTGCACACGTATAGTACCTGACATTCTAGATTAATATGGTGTAACTAATATACGTCAGTACTGCCAACATGATTCTAAGCCTGCTGATAGGTCCAATTTCAAATTACATGTAACTTCTATACTAACTAATGGATTTCATCCAAAATTGGCACAACACGAGATCACAATATTTCAAATTATTTCTGACCAACACATGCATGACATTGTTGCCAACATGATTTTACGCGCGCTGATGGATCCAATGTCTAACTGCATGTAACGTCCATGATATACATTGGACTTCAACCAAAGTTTGTATTCTGTACCTTAAGAGATGGAACTAAGAATATATTCAGTCACCAGGGCTGCCAACTGTAGTGCTCTATTAGGTTACATTATAACAGATATATTTCGAATTAAATAGAAATCTCGATATTAGCAACTTAATTTCCTCATTATTCTAAATAGGTCCGTTTAGATTAATCATTGGCATGAATCTTAAATTTTAAGAAAAGTAGGCTCTTTAGTTCGTCACGGAACTTCTTGTTTTATTTTAAAGCGTTTTTAACAGCCTATTGTGTGTTATTTGGAAATGTTATTCGAACTAAAGAACAAAACGATCCCACATATTACCTGTACTCTATCTTTTGGTGCTAGTTTAGGATATTTCTTAATACTTTTATTGCAGCCAAAGTGCAATCGAAAATAAAGAATAAACATGTACACTAAAATTCCGCTCTGGCGATTTGAATTGCATAGTCTTTGATTGATTGATTTCTTTTACTACAGAGCTCTAAGAGGTAGCGTTCACATGCTTGTCCACATAGTTGGCATACACACGTCACTGTAGGGTCATGGAAAGATTTGTTAATAAAATTAAGGTGGTGAAAGCCATGGACATCCAGATGTGTAAACACATGCTTCAACTCAAAGTTGGATGTTGCCCACTTCCGGTTGATCATGTCTCCAGTTCCATAAAATTCTTGAGGTATGTCTTCTCTTTTTTTTTCTTCAATAATGTTAGTAGTTTTAACGAGACTCTGGTGTTTGGTACAGGTAAGTTGTTTTTAAGGTCTTCAACCAAGGAATGATTCTATTATACTCCTTGATAACGGCGAAGAGTTGTAACTATACCCCCACATTTAGGAGAAAGTAGGCTATATGTTCTTTACTGAACATCTTGTTTTAATATATTTTCATTAATGAAGGCAATGGCCATGTATTTTTCCTTTCATGGCGGGTGAGGGAAATGATTTTGAAAGGAAATCGGCTGTGGACCTATTGAAAGTAACCGTCCCGGCATTTGCCAGGTGGTGAAAATGGGAAATCTTGAAAACCATTTTCAGGACGGCCGAGGTGGGATTTTAATCCATGCTCTCGCAATGCCAGTGAGGCACGAGGTAGCGCATTAGCTCTCGGTCACTGCGGCATTCAGTTTGTAATGATATCTAGTAGAGACACTCGATTAGGTGACACCTCCGAGATTTAAAAAAGTTTGTTTAATAGACTCGAAATGAGTCGTCCAGTTGAAAAACTCGTTTAATCCACTTGTGAAAAAGGATTATGTGGTAAAATGATTTATTAATTTTTTATTTTTTATTTTATATTACTTTATTTTATTTTGTTTTATTTTGTTTAATTTCATTTAATATTGTTTTGTTTTATTTTTATTTTTTATTTTGTTATAGGATAAGTTGCTTTGTTTTATTTTATTTTGCTTTTGCTTTTATTTTGTTTTGTTTATTTTGTTTTATTTGAATTTTCCAAAAAACAAAGACAAAACCAAAAACAAAAAACACGAAGCAAAAAGCTACATTTAAAAACCAAAAGCAGAAAAAAACAAGAAACACTAAGCAAAATGCAAAATTCAAAAAACAAAAGCAGAAAAGAACAAGAAACACTAAGCAAATTGCAAAATGCAAAATTCAAAAATAAGCAAAAGCAGAATACAAACACAAAACCAAGAAAGTAAAGCAAAAAGTAAAATCAAATGCAAGAGCACAAAGCAAACACAAAACCAAAAACCAAAAACACAAAGCAAAAAGATAAAAGTTGAAAACAACAAACACAAAAGATACGGAGGCAAAGTCCAGAGAAACGTTTCTCATGAAAATGATTCTTATTCACAAGTGGATTAAACGAGTTTTGCAACTGCACGACATAAATATGATGTGAGAGGTCATATCATACCATATCAAATCATAACATACCATATCATATTATATATTGGACAAAGGGGTGGAACAGCGAGGTCATCTTCCCTGATGTGAGAGGTCTTTAACTAGTCGAAATTATACAAATCAAAATGCAACGAGTTGTCGCGTCCTTCAAAAATTCGACTCCATTCACCGGGAATCAAACCAACCATATTGGAATTATGAGTCAGTTACTCTAGTCCTAACCCGTCAGAAGTAACCTTTACTACACAAAGTATCTGGTGAGTGGTAGGACAAACCAATAGGGCATGACGCCTCTCTGAGGAGAAATCATAACACACCTTAACATCCAGCAAATCTTCTAAAGCTTTTGGCGTGTCTGGTTAGTTAGTTATTGTTGTTTTAAGGGGCGGAACTACGAGGTCATCTGCCCATCTTAACACAGATTAAAGAATACAAATTTTGAATTGAATTTAAAATTTTGAGGTGGACATCTAAATTTAAAATGACAAAAAATTAATAAAACAAAAACAAACAATTAAATAAAAAATAAAAATTATAAAAATAAACAAAAATTATGGAAAAAACAAAACATTATCATTCAAAAACGAACAAGTCGTTGAGTCAATGTTCACTGGAAAATTTAGATTGCTGGCCCTAACCCACTCTCACTTATAAAGCGGATAACGCGATCAGCAGCCACCGCGTCATCGGCTAATATAAGTTTGAGTGTCGTCTGCAAACCAAGGTTTCTTCGTAAGTCAGCAAGATCCACACACTCGGTAAAAATGTGGGCCACGGTGAAAACGGCTCCACAGGTACAAAGTGGGGGGTCTTCCCTTCTCATTAGGTACGAGTGGATGGATCTTGTATGACCTATCCTTAGCCTACACAATATGACGGACTCTCTCCGGGCCCGGAAGGAGCTCCGCCACACGCGAGTAGTTCCCTTGATCGCTCTCAGTTTACTGAGCAGTCTGTCAGCTAGCCACTGACTCTCCCAAAAAGCCAGAACTTGTAGGCGTAACTGAGAGCGAATATCTCTAGCGGGTACCTCCATTGGTCGAGGTGGTAGTGATATCGCCTCTTTTGCAGCTTGATCAGCTAACTCATTTCCCGCAATTCCCATGTGGCTTGGAAGCCACAGAAAGGTGATTCGAGTGTCAGCGTGGCACAGCCTGGCTAGTAGGTCGTGGATTCGCTGCACTAGGGGGTGTTGCGGGAAACGTGTAGCAATTGACTGCAACGAACTCAAAGAGTCGGTACACACGAGAAAGTGGATTCGTGCAAACTGCAGAGCTTCATAGATGGCAACGAGCTCCGCAGTAAACACACTACAGGCCTCAGGCAAAGAGATCTTGGTATTTGCACCATCAATAACGTAAGCACAATCCACTTTCTCGTCCACCTTCGAACCATCCGTGAAGAGAATGCCAGCGTCCGGAAATTGGTGAACTATGCTGTGGAACTGCCTCCGGTAAACGGAGGCATCTGTGTTCACTTAGGACCTCGGTGCAGATCTAACCGAATTTCCGGACGCGGGACTTGCCACGGAGGCACCTCGCTAGGTGTCCGGATCATACAGGGACCTTCTGCCACTCCTATTTCAGTACACGAGCTATTAAGTCTAATACCAACCGGCCGAGTGGCACGAGGCCGGTTGGCGTACCCCTGGTGGTTTTGGGTACCGAAGAGAGCTTGATAGGTCGGGTGTTGCGGCATTTGACGCACATTGGCAGCATACGTTAAAAGCATATGTTTTTTGGCGTGTCTATTGCGAGGTTTTGACTAGGTGCACTAAGTCAGGGTCATCAGTGGTGCACTCTGCCCGGACCACCCCTGAGGTAGCTCATTTTGCACTACGTCCTATACTTGTGGCACATGTTTGAACTACTTTTCTAAGCGGTTTTGGTGGCGTAGTTGGTAGCATGCTGAATTTGAATGCCCAAGATCGCGGGTTCTAACCTGACCAATGTCATAGAATTTTTAAGAGCGTTAAAATTCCCTCAGTATTCCATCCTTTGGAGGGAAAGTAAAGCCGATGGGCACAGGTCATATATTTATGGCATGTAAATGAACCTTCCGCTAACTACAATTGTGTGAAGCTAAATTTGTAGGTTAGATTTGATTAACGCTCTATTAAGTTTCAATGTGCACCACCAGGTGCCGCTTGCGGTGGCATCTAGTATACAAGTTTGTGGCTAGGTGTAATTGATGGTAGCATTTGGTAGCAAAAGTAGGAATTACTTGAAATTGGTCGTCTGCAGACATTACCTGAATCACAGATAACACACACTAATACAGCCATCATAATTAACACCGGTTATCAGACAGATTCTACTCATACCCAATTTACACGGTGCTACATGACCGTGTTGTCGTAGCCCCTAAACTGAGGATCCAACCAACCTGCTGCTTTTTTTTGCCGCAAGAAGACCTCATCTCCTCCTTATAGAGGTCTCTGAAATATTAACTTTCACGCTATCCCAGTGGTGGCCTGGGAAGGGTGTACCAAAAGCCGCTGATGAGCCTCACTTGAAGCATTTAGCGAAACCCCAAAGAAACCTCAAAGATATGCTCAAATGTTAACACATGGCCATTAATGCAAATATATGTCATAATGCACCTCGTCTCAAAGTTCTATGGGTTGTATTTTAAAAATATTGCCAATCTATGAAATAATCGCTGATAAGTCGGTCAACACAGTAATGCGACCAATGAAATTATTATTATTACTATTATTATTTTTTACACGCGAATGGACCACTTAGGTTCAAGCTACAACTTCATTTCTTTTTCTTGGTGCGAAGTTTTCTCTGCACCCTATACTCCTTCATGCGTTCGCTGGCCTGTTTACGCTGTTCTTCCGTCCAGGCTCTTCCGGTCTTCTTAGGTCATCTTGCGGCTTGATCCCTTCTAAATTATTCAGTATGTTCCTAAATCTAGTTCTGTCTAACAGTTGGTCTTCAGAGATGTTCAATCTTTCCATACCCGCCATTGTTTCCTTGATCCATGCTGTTGTGGTCTTCTTTCTCCAGTAGTAATCAAATATCTGTTTGGTGAGTCTATTTTGGTCCATTCTGTATAGATGTCCAAGAAACTTCAACCTCCTCTTCTTCATAGTCTCAGAGATTCTTTCTACTTTCCGGTTAACTTCTTCATTACTTCGAAGTTTCCATCCACTTTCGGTTTGAACAGCACCCATAATTTTTCTGAGGATTCTCCTTTCCAAGACCTGTGATTTATCCAGCTTGTAGTTCATAGACAGACATTTACTGGCATAGAGACATCGTGTCTTCACCACGGTGTTGTAGTGTTTTATTTTGGCATTATTGTTATTATTATTATTATTATTTCTAAAAGGCCTTAATTAGGCGTGGCACATATTAACACGCATAAAATATTATTTATATATAGGTATATTGTTGTGAATATCTTTTGTATAGTCTACTTATCCAAAATATAATTATTATTAATAATATTATGATTAGAGTATTTTCTAAATACTATAATATTTGATAGCACTATTCAATATTTAAATGACCCACTGATTACTGAAAACCCCTAAAGCCAGGTCCTCGTCGTCCGTACTTTAGAGTAATGGGCATTATTTGAGGCAAATGTTGATCTCTTCGGAAAATTTCCTGAAATAGCAATGAAATATTTAACTGCTTGTTATGGAAGCAAAATGCTTGCTGTTAAGCTACTTATGACGTGATATTTTCGTATGCTTGCTACAATAATATATGTGTTACGATTTCCTTGTTTGCTATGTATACAGCAGAGCCCACATTAGTTTAATAGCATGGTTGAAACTTACAGCACGCAATAATGCGATTAAGTGAAAACATGGATAAATTGCTGAAGCCATATGGGGCATTGTTTTTACCCTTTGGGTGGGGCGTGTTGCGGAAATGTATTAGGGCTACTTACTGGGTACCTCCCAACACCACCAACTGACGGCTCGGGCACTTGGCTTTAGAAAAGACTCCACTCCTTTGTGATAAATTTAACAGAAAGTCAACCATTGCAATGACTCCAAGAATAGCCTTTAATAAGGTAGTCATACTTTGAAAATGAAACCACTTCAGTTCATTGTGTAGGTGATCCAGCAGAGTTGCAGTGTGTTCTAGGTTAAGCAATGCGGAGCTGGAAGCCTGGAGACCAGTGATTTGTATCCCGGTGCTGACAGTGCTGAGTGTAGTTTATCCCGCGGTTTATCACACTCCCTTCAGGACATAATCATTATTGTATCTTATTTCAAGTTCCGAGGCGTCTATCTCAATAAATGACCACTCTATTATTACACACACACTATTACAGTCATTATGGAGATACGGGTTTTCAGAGAAAGATGCAACTCACACCGAAGTTCACCAAACGAATGGCCAATATCTTTCAAGCTAGTGAAATGAATTAACTACGACAACATAACAACAACCTCACGTGCAATAACTGACTGCGCCATGGAGGTCAATGCCCAAAAATCATTCATGCATATTACCTGAAGCATTTCGCAGACCATTACTGTACCTCAGAGAGTCGACAGTGTGATTCAGTACCACAGTGGCGCAGTTGATTAGTGCAACTATCTGGAATGCAGATAATTCTGATCTTGGTCTTCCTTTCAACGTATAAAATTCAGTAAAAAATAGTTAAATAAGCAAATTTTAATACATTTAGGGAGATCTCGGTGTAGTTGGGTGTACGTTGAACTTGTCTGATAACCTGTGTTTATGTGATGACTCCAGTAGTGAATCAGAAACAGGGATGAGGTAGGTGCCGCGGGAGTTACTATTCCGGCATTTGCCAGGAAGAAATGTTGAGAAACCCGGAGAGAAACCACACACAAGATAGCCGCTGCCGGCACCCGGAATCGAACCTACGATCTGAGAACTTGTTTCAGGTGTCCTCGCAGTCGTGATGCATGATTTAACGAGCACGGCTACGCCGCACGGCCAAGGAACACTACTACCTCTTTGAGGTACGTTTAGTTCATATAGTAATTTTTTATTTGACTTCTGTATTTAACGCTTTCATAAAAAATTATATTAGTTAATAATTCATTTCAGGTGCCTGGGACATTTTGGTCATCATCCACGTGCAGTTGGGTGTGTGTTGATTTTGTCTCATAAGCCAGTATTCCTCTGATTACTGTAGTAGTGTGTGAAACTGGTTCAGGGATGGGGAACTTGAAGTAAGGTACTATCCTGGCATTTTCATGGAGGGAGTTTGGAAAGAACCTAGAAAAACACACTTATAATAGCTACAAACAGCACTGAAATTCATACCTGCGATCCATGGACTTTCTGCAGCTGCCTTCGCAGCCGTGATACACGATATATCGACCAGGGATACGCTGTGGGATAACGTCTAAAATTATATGAAAATGCGAATAACGAGTCTGTTGTCTTCTCTCTTGTCTCCTGATACTGATAAGTTTTAAACAGCGACTTCCTATTTAAAATAGTCTTCTTTAGCAGATAAATTTCAAAGTGTGTTTTCAATAAACGTTCAGACGCAGGGTACAAGCGCATGTCATAGACCGAACCTATGTAGACTACTATTCATTTTTTAGTGTTACCTTCTTGATCTGAATTATTATTGAAATATAGCACTGTATTATTAGCCTATCACCGACAGCAGTGGCTATGCTGGCTAAAGCACAGCGTTAGGTCATGGGGCAAAGCTCTCTGCCGACTCGGTAGACGTGTGGGTTCGATCCCCACCGTCGGCCATCCTTGAAATGGTTTTCCGTGGTTTCCTATTTTCAACACCAGGCAAATGCTGGGACGGTACCTTATGAAAGGCCACGGCCGCTTCCTTCCACATCCTTGCCCAGTTTCATTCATCTTCATCCATTCCATCTCTCATCCCGACACGCAGGTCGCCCACGGGCGTCGACTAGAAAGACCTGCACTCGGCCTCTTAAGAGGTCACACGACAAAAAAAAAAGCCTATCAAAAGGAGAAAGGTGGGGTTATAGTGGCGCAGCGGTCAAGCTGTTGGCCTCTCATCAAAGCAGACCGAGTTCGATTCCTCGGTCTATGCATGTGAGATTTCCGGTGTGAAATGCCATGTCCTGTGGTTCAGATTCCACATGAAAAGAGGTCCCGTGGCTCATGTTCACAGGATTAATGGTCACGTTAAGCTACAAGGTTCCTTCCTTTCAAAAAGGTAATAAAAAAGCAACCACAAACAGTTCCGTGAAGAAATAAACAGCCAATTTTCATATATCCTACTTTAATTATCTCTATCAACATACAAGATTTCGGATGGATTGCTGCAATATATTCGTAGATATTGAGAACCGTCTATATACTTCAGAAGTTCACCATGTTGGATTTCTATATATGTGGGTCATAGAGTTATGTACTATTAGAAGACGATTATTGCGTAGGTCCATTATTCTAACGTTGACTTCGAACGTATGATTAGAATACAAGAAATAAAATCTTAATTTTAAAAATTCTCACAGCTGCCACCTTGAGTTTATGTAAACAATTAAACTAAACTAGATGTCATCGCATTACAATGTGTATAAAGATATGCTGTATCATGTTTCACTTTACTCGGATGGTTAAATTGTCAGAAAAGTCTATTTAAATGTTTCAACTTCGCTTGGCCACCATGTTCGTTTTGTACTTAACAATTATTGTTTGAGAGTTACTTAGGTGATCTTTTAGTAGTGCCCTTTTTGACCGTACAAACTTTCAGGGTGATATCAGTAATAGTTTCGGAGATATGGTATGCCGGTGAAATATTTCACACAGCCATGTTGGATTGGTCAGATGTAATACAATTTGAAGCGTACGTTCTGGGTCGCACGAAATAGCACTATCAACTTACTGAGTATCATTGAAATCACTCCAGCCACACACACACACACACACACACACACACACACAGTCACACACAAACACACACACACACACACGGACAAAAGGTGATCCCATAAGCCTATTTTTTTTCTTAAATGTAAATAGGCTAAAAATTAAAGCAGAATTTTCCTCATCGAAATCCGTTCATAAAAAGGGGAAAAGCAATTTCAATTATCAAGCTTAAACTAGTAACAGCCTTTTTTATGTCTGTTAGAACGGAGATGCTAAATGATGTGAGTGAACTGGAAAACAAATGGATAATTAGTTGTCATCAAACCAAGATTTACAACAAGACAATCTCATCTAAAACAAGAAGTTCCGTGAAGATCTATACAGCCTACTTTTCATGCCAATGATTATTCTACAGTATATGAACCTATCTAGAATAATGACAAAATTAAGTTGGTGTTATCGAAATATCAAATTAGTTCAAGATATACCTGGTATAATTTATCCTAATAGAGCACTACAGTTGGCAGCCCTGGTGACTGAATATATTCTTAGTTCCATTTTTAAGGTACAGAATACAAAATTAGGTTGAAGTCCAATGGACGTTACATGCAGTTAGACACTGGATCTATCAGCACGCGTAAAAGCATGTTGCCAACAATACCATGCGTGTGCTGGTCAGAAATAATCTGAAATTCTATGATATCTTGTTGTGCCAATTTTGGATGAAATCCATTTGTTAGTATAGAAGTTACATGTATTTTAAAATTGGACATATCAGGAGGCATAGAATCATATTGGCAGCACTGCCTTGTATTAATTACTCCAAATTAATCTACAATGTCAGGTGCAAAGTATAGAGCTGTTGGCTTGCATACTTTCTGATATATTGATATTAGGGTAAAAAATATAGACAGCATTCATTAACAGTTGGCAGCCCTGATTGCTCTTAACAATACTTACAGTCATATCTGTTATGGTACACATAGCACATACGAAATTTGGTTGAAATCCAACTGATAGTATAGAAGTTACATGTATTTAAAAATTGGTACTATCAGCAGGCTTATAATCATGTTGGTAGAACTGACGTATATAAGTTACTCCAAATTAATTTAAAATGTCAGAATATGCGTGTGCATAGTTTAAAGCTGGTGGCTTGCATACTTTCTGATATATTGGTATTTGGATAAAAAAAATAGAGAGAGCAATTATTAACAGTTGGCAGCCCTAGTGGCTCTTAAGAATACGCTCAATCATATCTGTTTATGTACAGATATTACATACAAAATTTGGTTGAAATCCAATTGATAGTGTAGAAGTTAAATGCATTTAAACATTGGACCTATCAGAAGGCTTAAAATTATTTTGGCAACACTGTCATTATTGGCCACCTGGAAATTAAACTGAAATAGTATTATCTGCATGTGTACCAATTTTGGAATAGCTCCCATGCATACCTTGCGAGATATCCAACATGGAGCTCAAATTTCTAGTGCGTTTTTTCAGCAGTTGGTAGCACTGATATCATTTTCAATTATGGACGTGAGATATTCCGGTGCACATCTTTACTCATACTAAATTTGGTTTTGATTGCTGCAGTCGTTTAGGAGTTGATAGGGGGGGACACACACACACAGCCAGACAGACAGACAGACAGACAGACAGACACACATTTTCCCGGATCGATTTCATAAGTCTACTTTTTTCTCATTTTTGCAAAATGTGAAAAGTAGGCTAAAAATTCAGGGAATCTTATAACAAGCATCCATAATCTATACAAGCCTAAGGTGTCAAATGAATTGTTGTTGCTTAGTTTGGTGTCTGCGACATCGTGGTCATAGCCCCGTATATCTTTGTGGAATCTGTGTAATGGTTGTACCAGTGTGTGTATATGTAAATTGGCGATAGGGATGGGAAGGAGGCGGCCGTGGCCTTACGTTAGGAACCATCCCAGATTTTACTAGAAGTAGAAGTGGTGAAACTATAGATGGCTACTTCCAGGATGGTTGAGGTGGGAATGGAAGCCTCATCGCCTCAGGTTTGCCTCAAGGGGCTGGGTGTACCCCGTTCCTGCTCTCACACTAGAATTCAAAGTTCTTGGCAGAGACCGGTGTCAATTCCCGGTTCCATCAGGGATTTTAGAAAGTGGCGTGAGGGCTGAAACGGGGTGCATTCAGCCTCGTGGGGACAATTGAGTAGCTGTCACGGTCACGGAGAGCAAGAATAACGGCCGAGGAGACCAAACGCGCTGACCACACATCACTCTATAATCTGCAGGCCAAATGGCTGGGCAGCGCCACGCGGTTTGGTTTGGTTGGCAGAACCAGGAATCGAACCCGTACCTCCAAGAACGCTAGCCACTACCCCACGAGGTAATCAAATGTATTGTCTAAGCATTGTTAGTTACCAACAAATCTTTATAAAGTATACATTAAACAGTTGTAGCACAGAGCTATTAACGTCCTAACACAATGCTTTTAAGCTTAACTTGAAAGTGGAACATTCCCCATCCACCTAGTAGCGTAGTGGCTAGCATTCTTGGCTGTGAGCATGGCCGACGTTCGATTCCTTGCTCTTCCAAGAAGAGCCTGAGAGCTGGAATGGGGTACACTCATCCACGTGAGGTGAAACTGAGAAGAGGAGTGTTCGATTCCCACCTCCGCCATCCTGGAAGTGGTTTACCGTGATTATCCACTTCTACTTCTGGCAAATGCTGAGGTGATTCCTAACTTAAGGCCACAGCTGCCTTCTTTCCTATCCCCAATTTATAAATACACACTCTGGTACAGCCATCACAATAACACAGGTAATTTTCCATATTCTACACACACCCAAGTACACGGGGTACATGACCACGATGTGGCAAAGCCCCTAAATAATAAGCAAGACCAAAAAATAAACATATTACGAAATATAGTTCAAATGGCTTTAAGGCGGTGCTTTTTGGGTGCTATTTTATGGAGAGACCAAAATTGAAGAAACCAGTCCGCAAAAAATAAGGAAAACTGTAATACTTTCAGTCATATCGTCACATATAAATGTGAAGCATGGTATTGTACGGTATAATTATAGTGTGCATTATGCTCTGCGCTGCATTGCATCTCAAAATGTGACTGCCAATACCATATGACACACCATGTTATGGCTATCAGCGACAGATATCGGAAGATTTTATTTAAAATGCTAAATATGGCAATTGAAGTAATTCCAACCCTAATTGGCGACATATGCATAGTCGGGTAGTTAATTGCGATTCTAAGTTGAGCCTTGGTAATAAAACAGGTTCATCATCATCATTAGTGAGCTGCTGTTTATCGTGTGAGTTGGAGTAGAAAGCTTAATACCTGAATACCTTAATTTGTAGAGGTGTATCGCGATTTTCCCATTGGTCGAAATCAAACTCTTTGATATCTAAACAGAATTTTGGACCAATTAACCTACATAATCAGCACGTTACGTTATCAGAGTCCACACTATTTTTGACAGGCTATCTAAAAATAAAGGCCTTTCTCCCTTACATTGGACCAATCACATAAGAAGTACTAACGTCATAACAGTCCACTGGATTTGTATTAGGGATCAAGGCACTCAATGCCTTCATTGAAATGAGATTGAATCCCTAGAATTTGGATGATTAATATAAGATTTAAGATATTAAATCGTGTATTGTGCAGAAAATACAGTGAATTAAAAATATCTGACCTATGTTGGAACCATCCTGTGATCTCGTGCATTGTACGCCGTTGCTATGACCACTGAACATTGGCGTGGGGTACATTATGTAAATCCCAAGGTCGCGGGTTCAAACCCGGCCAAAGTCGTCGAATTTATTAAGAGCGTTAAAATTCCTCAGTATGCCTTCCTACGGAGGGGAAGTAAAGCCGACGGACATGTCATAGATTTATGGCATGTAAAAGAACCTTCCAATAATTACACATGTGTGAAGATAAATTATAGGTTATATTTGACAAACGCTCTTAGGATCCAACTTTCGTCACCAGGAGCCAACTGCGGTGTCATCTAGTAACCAAGTTCAGAACCAGTTGTCGTTGACGTTGGCGTTTTGTAGCAAAAGTAGGAACTAACGTACTTGAAAATTGAATGTCTGCATGTCCTTACATGAATTAAAAACAGATAACACACACGAATGCAGCCATCACAATTATCACCGGTTATTATTAGACAGATTCTACACACATCCAAAGTACACGGGGCTACATGACTGCGGTGTCGCAGCCCCTAAACTCAGGAACCAACCAACCAACATTAAGTAAATCAACCGTTTGCTTGGCAGAATCCCAATGCATTTATAGCCCGCTGTAGGCTTTCGATTCCAAAAATAGATTGTAACAATGGTATTGATGACTGGCGGAAGCTTTCACCTAATAAGTCATAGGCCTATATTGTCCAGAAAGTTCAATCCTTAGATAGAACGTAGAGAATACTGTCGTAGATATACTATTCTGCAACCTTCAGTATTAGATCAGAATTGCTCTGTAGTCGGTCAACACGTAAAAAAGAGCATAATTATATTGGTCATAAGATATTAATATAAATTACCCTTGAAAAACGAAAAACACCCTAAAAATACAGCAAAACCTAAATATTTCAATGAACAATGGAAGTTTTAGAAACAACAGCACGCATCGAACACAGGTGTATTTTATGCAACACATTGTTAAGAAGAAGGGATTCTGTATTTCTACGTGGCTCTTTATCTCGATATCATATTATGCCATGGGACCTCGTACTTCCGCCCCTTGAAACCACCAATGTTATGTTTGTTCTTTTTACATAAAAACCGAAACACCGGACGTGATATTTCTTCTCGGAAATCTCACATGCAAGTACTGGGAATCGAATCTGGTCGACCATGGTTGGAGACAAGACCAGCTGCACCATCATGCCCCTATTATTCATCAAATATTCATAGGATTACAGTAGAGGATTCGTTCACCATGCGATTGTCTTTGGATACAAATTAATTGATTATATATTAGTATAAAGTAATTATATAGGCGGCTTCGGTGGCGTAGTCGGTAGCATGCTGAGTTTCTATGCCCAAGATAGCGGGTTCAAACCCGGCCAAAGCCGTCGGATTTTTTAAGAGCGTTAAAAATCCCTCAGTATGCCTTCCTTCGGAGGGGAAGTAAAGCCGGCGGTCCCATGTCATAGATTTATGGCATGATAAAGAACCTTCCACTAATTGCACCTGTGTGAAGCTAAATTGGATAGGTTAATGTAAACAATGCTCTTAGGTTTCTAAGTTCATTGCCAAGAGCCGACTGCGGTGGCGTCTAGTAGCTGAGTTGTGAACTTGGCCTAGTAGTCGTTGACGGTGGCGCTTGGCGGCAAAAGTAGGAACTATTTGAAAAATTCTAAGTTGCAGTACTTAAATTTAAAAAAAACAGATAACACACACTAATACAGTCATCACAATTAACACCGGTTATCAGACAGATTCTACACACACCCAAAGTACACGGGGCTACACGACCGCGTTGTCGCAGCCCCTAAACTTAAGAACCAACCAACCAAAGTAATTATACAGTTATATATGTGGAATTTATTTAGTAGCAACTTAAGTAATGGTTGTTGAAAATAAACGAGTTATGGTTTTGGTGCATTGAATCAACTGTGTTTGGCTTATGATAATTATTTGATGAAAATGTGATCAGTGTAACCATTATATATTCAAGATAATGTATAGCCTATACTGATGTAGGGTTTCACGGCCTGTAAACGAATCTTTGGTGAGGCATTGTAGGTTATCAAGTCCATGACCTGTGATTGATTGTGTATGAGTTTCGCCAGCAAGTGGGGTTGGAATTATCAATGATTTGTTCCGAATGGCTGAATGGTCTCATACACGCACAATCTAGAGCGTTCTCTCGAATGCGCATCCCAGGAGCGTTAGTGATCAGTGCATTTATGTGGACGTTAATTTCGGTCTAGGAGTTTCAGCATGCTTGAAATCTTGAGCGCGCAGTTCTAGGAGTGAGTGAATTTGCGAGTGCTAGTGTTGCATATATACGTGTTGAAAATGGCAGAAAATTGGCAGATGCCTAACGAACTGATGCGAGATTCCATTGAACTGTATCGACAGCATGAATGTCTAGAAATATATAATCGTACTTATGTACCTTCATGTAATCCTCCTTCGCCCCCTCATATAAATTCCTGCTGGTTTCCGGTACAATAAATCCAAGAGGCTGTGGCTACTCTGGAGATATTGTTGTTGAAAATTTTTTGCCTTCCTAAGATCAGGCAGTCCTTAATATACTCAAAGTAGGAATTAAACATTCCTTGCCTAGGACGGCGCTCATCACTGTATCTCACTTAGTCATTTTTAGCCTATTTTCATTTTTGAAAAAATTGGCTTATGAGATCACCTTTTGTCCGTGTGTGTGTGCGTGTGTGTGTGTGTGTGATTCGTGTGTGTGTCCCCCCCTAATAAAATCTAAACGGCTGGAGCGATTTCAATGAGACTCAGAAAGTTCATAGCACTATTCCCGGCGACCTCGACCGTGCCCTTCAAATTTTGATACGACTCACCAATCCAACATGGCGGCTGTGCGAAATATTTCACCAGCATTCAATATCTCCGAAACTACTACCGATATTACCCTGACATTTTCTATGGTGATAGAGGGAACTACTATAAGTTCACTTATGTGACTTTTGAAAACCTGGTAACTACAAAACCAACATGGCGGCCAAGCGAATTTGCGACTTTTAAATAGACGTTTCTCGCGATTTGACCAACCAAACGCAATGAAACTTGGTACAGTAAATGTTTATATACATTGTAATGCACCGACATCTAACTTCGTTCAATTGTTTACATAATCACAAGATGGCGGATGAGCGAAATATTTCACCGGCATTCTATATCTCTGAAACTATTAGCGGTAAAATCCTGAAATTTTGTACGGAGATAAAGGGTACCACTGGAAGTCCATCTATAAGACTTTCAAAAACCGCTTAACTACAAAACGAACATGGCGGCCAAGCGAATTTGAAAATTTTAAATAGACCTTTCTCGCGATTTAATGTTCCAAGCGCACTGAAACCTGGCACAGGAAATATTTATACACATTGTAATCCACTGGTATCTAATTTAGTTCAATTGTTTACATAACCTCAAGATGGCGGCAGTGCGAATTTTAAAATTAAGATTTTATTTATTGTGATGTAGTCATGCGATCGAAGTGAAAGTTTGAATAATGAACCTACGCAATAATTTTCCTTTAATGGTACATGACTCTATGGCCTATACATTTAACAATCCAACATGGCGACCATCCGAAATATTTAGACGATACTGAATATCTACGAATCTATTTTAGCAATCAAACTGCAATTTTTAATGTTCATAGGGGCTATGAACTTAAGTTCACCTATAGGACTTTAAATAACCTGGTGATCACAAATCCAACATGGCGGTGACGCGAATTATAAATATTCACATGGACGTTTCTCGCAATTTAACCATCCACGTGCAGTGAAACTTGGTACAGTAAATCCTTATACGAATGTTAATCCACTGGCATCTAATTTATTTCTATTGTTTCCATAACCTCAAGATGTCAGCTGTGAAAAATTTTAAAATCTCCTTGGTTTTTTCTTGTGTCCTAACTATGCGATTGAAGTTCGAATACTACACGTTCACAATAATCTGCATGTAACAGTACATAACTCTAGGACCTACAAATATAAAATCCAACATGGCGACCATCCGAAATATTTAGTCGGTTCTCAATATCTACGAATCTATTACAGCAATCAAACTGATATTGTGTATGTTGATAGTGGCAATTAACATAAGTAGGATATATGAAAATAGGCTGTATAGTTCTTCACGGAACTACTTTTTCCCGTTGCATTAACCAAGTCTTAGACTTAGACCATATCGTGCCTTTTTTTCTCTATTGCCAACTTCACCAGCGTCATTTTATATAACTATGACAGCTGCAGCTAATTCTGCTTAAGAACGGCACTCCCCATTTTGGAGTTAACTTTTAACTGAACGTTGGTTCGTTGGTCAACGCGACAACGCGGTCATGTAGCCCCGTGTACATTGGGTGTGTGTAGAATCTATCTGATAGCCGGTGTTAATTGTGATGGCTGCATTAGTGTGTGTTATCAGTTTTTAATTCAAGTAAGGACTGCCGACATTCAATTTTCAAGCAGTTCCTCCTTTTGCTACCAAACGCCACCGTCAACGACAACTAGTTCTGAACTTGGTTGCTAGATGCCACCGCAGTCAGCTCCTAGGGACGAACGTAGGAACCTAAGAGCGTTAGTCAAATCTAACCTATAATTTAGCTTCACACAAGTGCATTTAATGGAAGGTTCTTTTACATGCCATAAATCTATGACAAGGGACCGCCGGCTTTACTTCTCCTCCAAAGGAAGGAATACTGAGAGATTTTTAACCCTGTTAAAAAATCCGACGACTTCGGCTGGGTTTGAACCCGCGACCTTGGGCATAGAAGCTCAGCATGCTACCAACTACGCTACCATTCCGCTTAACTGAACGTCTGTGGTCAAGTTGGGGAGTGACAGGCGTTCGCACTCCCAGCAGTCAACAATGCATACTCCAGGAGTAGCCTATATTGAAATGTGTACGTGTAAGGGGGCCTTTAAAGAGACGCTCATGTTGGTTGGTTTTTATAGGCTGTTGGAATGTTTATGAATTAACAGGAAACATGAACGAGTTCTAGAGACTTCTGGTAGACCTTTCCTGGTGTCAGTGGCGCGTGGCCCAGTACTTGTTATTGTTCTCTGTGATTGGTGGCATTGTGGAACACCTTCTCCAGTGAGTATGCTGAGGAGGGGCAAACTCGTCTGACCCAGGTCTACGGTGAATTCTAACTTACAGCAGGAGCGTCACTTCAAGCTATTGGGTGATGTTGAGTTTTACCCACGGTCAGTGATGCCCATAAAACAGGGAGGTTCAGCTGGTCCCATTCTCAGCTCGGAGGGTGGTTCGAGTTGGTCCGGAACACCGAAAACCGGTCTGAAGGTATTCAAGATATGTTTAAGTTCACCCTCATGTCCCTATCAAGTTCCATTATTATCACTCTTGCTGGTAAAAATCAGACACACAGACACACATATACGGACAACAAGTGGCCTCATTAGCCTGTTAATATGATGAAACTAGTTAGCGCATGCAACAATGGAAGGTAGAGACGAGATGTGGTGTGCCATTTTTCATAGAACCAAGAACTGAAAATATTCATTCTTCCATGAATTTTAACGGTCTAAAATGATGAACGTCTTTCCGTTCATTCAAAAGGAATCCCGTTGTGTAATTCCGCTCTAGAGAAAGGCTCTTCACGGTAGATATTTTATACCGTAAGGTGTAATCCCAGTGTTCGTGAAACAATGGCACTTGGAGCTTCTGACTGGTATTGCTTGGAGAATATGATTGCCTAGATGCTCATTTAATTCCCTTTATAGCTCTCTGTGCTTTAAAGTTAAATTAACGCCTTCAGCCGAGAATAACAGCTGATTGTAGTCTGCATCCAAGTAGACCACATTACAGTAACCACTTGTGGTCATTACAGACGAAAGAGCGGGCCTGCATAATCAGATCATACTTATAATGGTGGTGTATTAAATTCTAGTGGAACTGTGAAGAAAGGCGCTATGAGTTAGACCCTCTGCGATATACTGTAATATGCTTGGACCACATTCAACCAACTTTCATCACTAACCAAGTACTGTATATAATGACAATAAGGCCCCCGTTTGTGGTCTTGGGGCACGTATTGAGACTCCGAACTCAAAAGTCCTGAGTTGAATATCCGGCTCTGCCAAGAAATTTAATTCTGGTCTAAGGGTTGGAACGCTCAGTCTCGTGAGACAAAACTGACAAAAGTATGGGTTCAATTCACACCACATTTACACTAAGTGGTTTACTGTGGTTTCCAATTTCTACTCCAAGCAAATGCCGGGATGGTTCCTAACTGAAGGCTACGGCCCCCTCCTTCAAATATAAGCCTCAAATACAAATACACACATACAAAGTGACACAGGTTATCAGACAGACCAAAGTACACGTGGCTGCATGACTACGATTCGCAAAGTCATTAAATAAATGAACAACAATATAATATGTACGAGTCCACACAGCACGAAGGTATTTATGCCAAGAGACTTTGAAAATACAAGATCTTTCTTGAAACGCATGGGGTGAAAATTGGTCACCCTTGGAACTCAATATCTATTTACCTGTATACAGGGATGGTGTGCCAACTAATTACAGAATGATCTGTAGTAAAGAGATGTTCACTAGGTAATGGCCTTAATAGTACTTCATACCATACTATTGTACCGGAAGTAAGGGAAATCCCTTGGTCATGAATGAGATACGGGAAAAGAAAACAAGTAGCAGAAACAATTACATATATTCAAGCCACAGCGCGGGAAACAGGGTAATACACTTGCATAGGTAAGAGTTTATCTCACAGGGCAGTAATCTTGTTGAGAACCATTAGGGTATTAGTAAGCAATTAAATGTATACAGGTTATAGTGAAGAACCTATGTGAACCTGAATATCTTTACAGCACAGAAAATGTTCATGTATACCAAACGGCATAACTACCATTTGGTAGCGAAACTGGTAGTGGGAACTTTACTAAATAACAATATGACGTGCTGTACCGAAAAGTTTAGTGTAGGCCTATATGAATTGCATCGCCAATTTTGAACTGTCCGTTCAATAACCAACATCTGAGATGCATATCTTGTCAACTTCGTTGCTCCCAAACTGTACATGACAGTTCCACCAATTTCAAAGTCATATTCAATATTGAAGAAGGCTTCAATTTTTAACAAACATAATAAATTGTACAAAAGAATCAATTACCACCAACACTTGACTTCTGAACTTAGAATAGAGTTCTTATCTGCGCATTTTGCAGTGGACACTGTCTTCCTGCAAGCTTTTACGCTGGTAATACAATGAACTGTACAGTATTGTGATAATATCTCGTAAATAATTCATAACCTGCTGGCTTCTTAGGATGACACGCCCCAATTGCTAGAACATGTATCTGTTTGGGTTATTCCTCCTGCTGGTACATTGACTAGTGAAATAGGGGGTAACCTTTTGTCATGAAAATGGTCGAGTTTGCTATATGCCTTTATAATGTTTTGCGATAAAGGCTCAGTGAAACATTCTGGCATAAATATCTCTCTTTCCAATTGTTAGGGCGCTTTGAAATATGGCCCAGTTACAGCAGACTAGCAATGAGATAGAGTATTTCACCGCTGTAATTTGTATTCTATTATTTAACAGATTATATTACACTGAACCAGATTGTCTGCTGGTTCACGCAGTGAGAACAAAGCTTGTATGACCTTATAGGAGATAATGTGTCGGAAAGTCGAATGTACGGGTTACAGCCAGTCATTCCGAAATCTGTCAACAGTGGAAAGCATGCTCGTCTTTGGCTATCCAAGCTAGCCACTAACATTGTTCAGACTGGTAAGCTATCTCGTTTGTTTAAATTGACGAAGATCGTTGCCATACTGAAGCCTGGGAAACCAAGTGACAGACCAGACAGTTATAGACCTTTCTCATTGTTGAGTGTATGCTATAAGCAAATTGAGAGATTAATCTTGAACTGAATCGCCTCAAAAGTGCTTGGAGTAATTACCATCGAACAAACAGGATTTAGACCACAACGGAGTTGCACGGACCAAGTTCTCTCCTTAACTACCTACATTGAGGCAGGGTACCAGAATCGCCAAGAAACCTCAGTAGCATTTATAGACCTTAAGGCAGCTTATGACACTGTTTGGAGAGAGGGTGTAATTTATAAATTACTTCAAGTTATCCATTGTCTTCTAAGCAACATGCTGAATGATAGAAGCTTCCAGGTCATCATGGGCAGTGAAATTAGCAAACCAAGTAAATCAAATAATGGACTTCCTCAAGGATCAGTGCTTGCCCCACTCTTGTTCAGCCTCTATAATTATATCAGATTTCCCCTCCACAAAATCGAGGAAGTTTCGATATGCTGATGACTGGGAAATTGCTACTCGAGATCCATGTTTCGAAAGTACAGAAGAGACGCTGACAAATGATCTTTCTGCACTGGGAGATTATTTTCGAAAATGGAGACTTCAGCCAAGTACAACTAAGACCGAAGTTGCTTGCGTCCACCTGAACAATAAAATGGCAACAAGGGAACTTACTGTTTACTTCAATAACATCCTCCTTCGCCATAACAGATATCCCAAGTATTTGGGTATAACACTGGATAAAACATTATCATTCAAAGAACACCCACGAATGACTTCTGCCAAAATGAAGACAAGAAACATCTTGCGGAAATTATGTGGCACCACTTGGGGTGCCAATGCAACTACTCTCCGTTGCTCAGCTCTAGGTTTAGTTTATTCTGTTTCTGAGTATTGTGCTCCTGTGTGGATAAATAGTCAGCATGTAAGGTTAATATATGTACAATTGAATAACACCATGCGCATGATAACAGGAACAATTATGTCAACTCCTACACAATGGCTTCCTATTCTCAACCACATCCCACCACCTCATTCGCGGCGATGCAACATTTTTATAAGAGAATATAGAAAGATCCAGACCAACAAACCACTACCTATCCATGGAGACATTGCTGATCTACATGTGAAACAATTACGTTCAAGACATCCACCTATCTACACAGCGGAAAATCTTGCAACTAACAAATTCAACCTGACTGAGAGATGGACTTCTGATTGGAATTCGTTAGAGTTCAGGGTTTACTCAGCCTAGAAAGACCTGGTCAAAATTAAATAGAATCCTGACCAATCACGGAGTATGCGGGGATCTCCTGTACAAGTGGAGGAAAAAATCTTCATCATGTTGCGAGTGCGGTGCTGAAAGACAGACTGTTCGGCACCTAGTTCAAGAATGCCTACAAACATCTTTCAGTGGTGAATTCAGCGACTTCTTCCAAGGGACACCACAGGCACTTCATTACGTTTCTAAACTTGATGTCAAATTATAAATAATTTTCATGTATGCCATACGATAAATAAATTTACTTGATCTCATTGTTTTGCTATAACTTAAGTTTTTTCAAACTCACCACCTCGCAGTGTTGTGGCTGTCGCCCCTGAGACTTGGGTACGATTTCTAGTTCTGCTAAGAAATTTAATTGAATGCCAAATTGTGTTAAATTAATTTATTCCACCTCAATTAGTAATTACTAGCAGAAGTACCCGTTCTTCGAACGGTGTTATATATTAACACCAGACATTATCAATTGAGCTACTGTTGCAATGGTTAGTGGTTTGTCATTCCTTCATAAGTTTATCAGAACGAAGTTAGTTTTCTGTTAATTTAAGGGCCTTAAAATGTGGTTTTCGGAGACCCCTTATAGACTCGCGAATTTTGTCTCTCACAATGAGAAGCACAACATATGCTTTGATCGTCCTTCTTGGATAATTTTTATATTTCGTCTATTTTAGCATGTATTTTGAGAAGATTTTCCCTATATCCACCCTTCGACTGTATGAAAAGTACGGTAAGGAGTTTTAAAAATGATTGGTGTATTGACACATGTTTATCATACCTAATTTTACGATGCACCAAGCATCCTTACACGATTTATAGGCGTACATAAAGATAAACAGAAAGACAGACAGACAATTCTATTGTCTACAACATATCACCCAGATATCCAAATATGGGTATATCTACCACACAGTATCAAACAAAATCATCCTTATGATAAAACCGTATGTCGACAAAAAAAAGAGAGAGAGATTAGTTTGAATGTGCTCTCAAACTAAATTCACCTAACGTGTATTTCCTGACGTGAAATAGATTTGAAAGCCTTGTAGACGAAACGCAATACACCTCACTTAAAAAATGACCCTCTACGTTGTGTTAGGTCCCCATACACAGGAAGACCTCTTTCATAAATTATAAAGGCTTTGGGTGCATGAAAATTCAGGTTTTTTAGCCTCAAATGGCCCAAATACCTAAAAGTCGCAAAAATGCTGATTCAATTCAGGAATTTTTGAAAATGATGTTGTTGTTTGGAGATATAATAGACTTTCTGTACTATATGTCGCACGGGAAATTGCATGAAAAA
The DNA here is from genome assembly GCA_946902985.2 of Meconema thalassinum. Taxonomy (NCBI): domain Eukaryota; kingdom Metazoa; phylum Arthropoda; class Insecta; order Orthoptera; family Tettigoniidae; genus Meconema; species Meconema thalassinum. Next base: position 656,063,746 of record OX336390.1, read on the forward strand.
AATCTAGGTTACCCCTTGACCCCCTTAATTGCATTGACGAATTATACAGTCTACGTTGGTTCCGTGATAACCTTATAGCCATTTGCAAACTTTCACAGAAATGTAATGAATGGAGTAGCCTAATAATAATATCGTATGGCCTCGGATGCCGGGTGCAAGCTTCGTAATTTGACACCCAGAAGGTAGCTTGCATGTCGAAATTTCGTTGTTCCTTGAATCACTATGAAAGTCCAGGAGGGTAGATATCTAAGCTCCTTGAACACTATAGTGCTTTCTAGTAGAGAAATGAGGAACTTTGTGTTGGCGGAAACTCCTGAGATTAATTTTGCCATTATGAACACGGCCTACTGAATTCAAATGGGTTCTTTGACATGCCAACATCGTATGACATGCGAGTCGTATTTTTGCCGCCTTTCAAAAATCACTTACCACGGCCAGGAGTGAACCTGCAATCTTGGGGTTAGTAGACCGACACGCTATCCACTCACCCACCGTGGCAAGGTATAAATGGAGTGACATTGCTTCTTACAGAAATAGATGGAAAGTTGGATGCCAACCCTTGAGATAATGTTGTCATGGTTACCGATTTCCATTCCTTCATTAGTTTGTTAAATTAAATTAAATTAGTTTTCTGGGAATATTTCAGATACCGGTACTCTTGGTTTTAGAGCCTTATAATGTAGTTTTCGAGGCCCCCAAGTTTTGTTTCTGGCACCGAGGGGCTTTGTATCCTCGTTGTACGCCATGATATAATACTAATAATAATAATATAGTATAGGGATAGGAATATAATATACCTGCCGTACTACACGCGCAGGTGTAAATCGCCTGAAAAAATTCTAGTGTACCCCTTGACCCCCTTAAGCGCATTATACATATTGATGAATTTTACATCTTAATTTGGTTCCGTGATAACCTTCTAGCCGTTTGCAAACTTTCACACCAATGTAATTAATGGAATTGCATTGCGTCTTACAGCAATAGATGGACCTCTGAGAATCTGTTGCCATGGTTACCGGCTTGTATTCGTTCATTAGTTTCTTAAATGAAATTAGTTTTCTGGGAATATCTCAAAAACGGTTGGTTTTAGGGCCTTAAAATGTGGATTTCGGGGACCCTTTAAGGCCCCCGAGTTTTGTCTCTCACATTGAGGGGCTGAACATTATTTTGTCTCGTCCTTCTACTCCTATTTCAGCATGAATTTTAAGGGGGTAGGTCCTCTTTTATGATAGATACGGAGAAGGGGTACATCAATGATTAGTGTCGTGCCTCTGATGGATATCTGTACCAAATTTTACGTTGATACACCCAGCCGTTCTCGAGTTATAAAGGAACAAAGTTGTCCACAGACAAACAAACAAACAGACAGACCAAAAAATTATTTTCGCGCGCATCCATAATAAAACAGTCTGAAACGCGTAAATAACTCAAATTTCCGTAGAAATTGCGAAAAAACATACAAACTTTAATTTTTATGTATGTAGAGATATACTGCACCGCTCGGTGTTGACCGTGTTTTATTGCACAAATTTAGGTTTTACTCGCTAACCGTTGGAGATACACGAAAAGTGATAAGGACCTTATGCATAGAAAATTAAATGTTAAATCTCGTGTATGCATCAAAAGTTTGCTATTTCTTAGCATTCTCTTTTTATTTGATATGGAAATATGAAATTTGGAAACCAAAGGGTGTAGTGACGTCACTAAAATGGTCGCCAATTTTAATAGTGCAAAATATCGAAATTAAAAGTATCCTATATATAAACATGGTAAATCAGCTACATCCATGCTAAATTTCATTTAAATCGGACCCGTGGTTCTTGCGTTATTGAGTAACACACAGACAGACACACACCATCTCATTTCTATTATATATTAGTATGATATCGAAATATAATGTTCTTCAGTCGGTCAACACGATTGTACAGAATTGTATTGGGAGGCTCACTATCCCTGAGTAAAGTGTACATAAGAATAATAAATACACTTGGATGACCAGTTTCGATCGTCAAGCGATCATCAGATCCATTACACTTAGGCTATAAAATCTACGAGTATATCTACAAGTATAGGTGATGGTACTTATGTACTTATGTACTTATATTATATACACATATATAGTTGCAGTAGTAATTTACTTCTTAGTACAGTGGAACGTGGCAAATTCGAACTTGTATAATTCGAAATCTTCTTTAATTCGAATTTTTCTCATGGTCTCTACCATTTTATATACAATCAATGCTAAAAAATCGTGGTTAATTCGAATTATATTTTGGATAATTCGAAGTTTTTACGTGTAAATCTCTTACACCTGTCTGGTATTGCGTGCTGAGTGGTTTGATTAGACTTAAGTTTGGCGATGAACTCGTGGAGGAAGTTCCCGAAAAATATGTTCCGAGTGCAGCCCAAGCAACAAACTACATCACAGAACTCAGGCGTTTTTTTGAAAGTTGAAATGTCGTAAGTGATTCTGTTTTCCATTCCTTAAATTTGTTAGATTCTTTTGTGATGGCCGAGAGACTTAATTGTAGGAAACAGGTAAAAATCTCAGAACATTTTTGAAAAATATAAGATTTCTCTAAGACTTAGGCCTAAGTATATTGCAGGATTACTACTGTCGTTAAATAGGTGAATAGTACAGTATATTTTGGTTTTATTTTATCATTTGAAACTTTTGGGGGTAATGTATGTTTAATAAAGGTTCTTGGATGAAAACCTAAAATTTGAATATTTTCTCTATCCTTTTCAAAGAACTTTCTTAATTCGAATTTTTGGATAATTCGAACTTTTTACTGGTCCCTTGAGGTTCGAATTATCCAAGTTACACTGTAGTTTACTTGCTTAGTGTGATTAAGTGATTATTATTAAATGGTAGGCATGAATTGTGAAGTTAGCTGTTTGAACTGTTCCCGCGCTGCTGCCAACACCTCTGGCTGCACTGAGCTGGAAGGAATTCCCAGTCACGTCTCATTATCTCCTACCCTCCTTGGCCTTTCCCCCGCATTCCTAACTGTCTGTGTTCGTCGATATATGTAACATATTTTGCTGCCAAGACTAGAATATCTTAATATTGTGTATGTTACTGTATCCTGAACATCTTCAACTATTAAAGGCCAGTTTTTGAACACTCGGTGCATGGAGCTAACTTAGTGCCGAGAGACCTCCACCTGTTCCTTGAACTGAAAACGTGGCTAGGAGGGCAGAGGTTCCAGACAAATACCCAGCTTTAAGGAAACAGGCCCATGTCCACTCACTGACAACATTCTACGAAGAGGAGGATTGGAAAGCTTTTTACGTTAATCATGTCCAAATGTTTATACATAACGTCTGGTAGGCCTACATACTGGCCTGGCCTGACCCATGCAATCGGAGCCGGCGGAGCCGGCTTCGATGCATTCTAATGTAGCCTTTCAGCCCGCAGGGCTTGAGAGCTCTATCCAATGATTTCGACCAACTGCAACTGTGTTAGGGTGATTGGGTGATTACAATGTTATCTTTATTGGCCAGAATATGACCTAGATCAAGAAATACAGAAGATAGAAGAGAGTAAAGATAAGTAGTTCTGAGAGAGTCAGAAGTTAAGTGTGAAATTGAAAATAATAGTTCTTAAGAGAAGAAAAGGTGTGCTATAGTAGCAGATGTGGTAAGAAGAGGAAGATCATTCTATAATAATGCGAGGGCGCTTATGACGGCTCCCCCTAGCTTGGTAATCACCCAATCTGTTAATGAGTGGGTTTGTATTTAGTGTAGCTGTTCTATAGAGTCTAACTGCCTGTCCGTGAATTCTTTCACTGATGGTCGGTAGACCGTATTCATTGTCTAATTGAGCGTTGCGCACGTACCATGGGGCACCCGATATCGTGCGCAGCGCTTTGTTCTGGACGACCTGAAGTTTATTGATGGTAGAGGGGGCTGCAAAGCCCCACGCAGGACTGGCATATTCCATAACAGGGCGCACAATGGTGCTATATGTGAGAAGTCTGCTCCTATCATCTAGTGCACTCTGAGACTTCATGAGAGGCCAGAGTTGCGCTTGAATCGCTTTCGCTTGGTTCGCGCGCTGAGTGACCTCCTGTGCGAAAGTAAGGCCTCGATCAAGCGTGATTCCCAGATACTTTGTAGCTGGCTGCCATATGATCACATCGCCAAAGAAATTGAGGTCCTGGACTTCTGTATGTTTGCGTTTTTTGGTAAACAGAGTGGCAGCACATTTACCAACATTAATTTTGACTCTCCAATCCCTAAGCCAGGGGTGTAGGGTGTCTAAGGCGACTTGGAGGTTAGTTGCACCTCTATGTCCTCTCCAGGATGTGGAAGAGATGGCAGTATCATCTGCATATAAGTGGAGACTGGTAGCGTCTGTTTTGGGGATATCAGAAAGATAAACATTGAAGAGGGCGGGAGCTATGACGCTACCTTGCGGTACACCGGCTTTGATCTTCCTCAGTGAGGATTGGGCGTCAACCACTTGAACATAGCATAGGCCTACATACTGTATATTCGCATTACTATTTATACTTCTCTTACTGTTATGCATCATCGGATGTTAGAAAAATCAGCCCTCGTGCACACACACGTATACAAGTGTGCCACGTATAGCTGTAGCTTTATAGTAGTCTACTTTATTGCAGTCATACAAAAACAAAAGGAAAATTTATACAATACAAATTATTCAAGTAATTTCAATTTTGCATTCTGGTGCCTTGGTTTGCATATTCTGTAATTGATTGGGTTCTCTTTTTGCACGATTCATTGTGGTAGCGTCCACATGTTTGTCCGCATAAGTTGCACTCACACGTCTCAGCTGGCTCATGATATGATGTGTTCACACAGATGAGATTATGAAATCCGTGTACCGCCATTCTGGTAAACACGTGCCTCGTCTCAAAGCTGGATGTGGTCCATGTCCGATCTACCATGGCCCCCGTTCCATAAAACTCTGCGGGTATTTCTACCCTTTTTGCTTTTAATATTGATAAAAGATTTTCCGAGGCTCGAGTGCTGGGAAGAGTCAAAAGTGTCCTTAGGCCCTCGATAAGGAATGTTCCTCTTGCGAGGAGGTAGACGAGTCTGGAACGTGTAGTCTTTGACACTGCTAGCGCTCTTTTGATGTATAATGCTTTTACCCGTTCTAATACGGATAGGTTCTTTTCGGTGAGATGCGACCATATGACTTCTATCCCATGGGCATTATTTTAACTCTGAAGAGCATCATTGCTGTTTCTAAGTTGAGGGATTTAATATAGCCGATCTCATGCAGCGCCCTTGCTGCTTGCGTTGCTTTCTCAGTTATATGTTTCGTGAAACATTTAGCGCTTGTTTGCAGCGTGATGCCTAGATATTTAAAATCTTTTACGATATTTATCGTCGAATTTTTGATGCTGTAGCTTTATCGACACGGAATATTGTGATAAGAGAGACTAAAGTGAAAATTTTTCAACGAAATAAGCTGAAGCTATGATGATTTTTCAGCGATGTTATTGGCTAACGTTCATGTAATATGATATGAGCATTTGCTTTCCATCTCTCAGCCAGAGATTTATTCTCCACATGAATATTCATTGGTATATTTCAGACAATTATTAGCTCATTTTGTGTTGCTACCATATGAACTCGTGTTGTGCAATTTTAATAGCATAGTAATTGTTGAACACGAGGGATTTCATTTCATTGGGGAAAACGAATACAATCCAAACAAAAATCAATGTATAAGGCTTTGCAGAGAGTGCATTTCACAAAGAGTTGCCTTCATCATAATTTATAATTAATTCAACGTCATGTGTGCGAGGAAAAATAAAAGATACTGCAATATGGATCAATGACAGTTCCAAGGGAAGGAGAGTTAATACAACACTATACACATTTAGAAATTTGATTGTCGATGACCTAAAAATTGATACTGTTATACATGTACCATTTTCCAGAAGCGCATTAAATCTCCAATTAGTATAAAACAAAGTCCCCGATTGTCGGATGTCACGGGTAATCTCAAGAACCACTGGACGGATTTTGATGCGGTTTTCACCATTCTGTAAACAATATCTCGAGGAAGGTTTCTGTAGAAAATAATCTATTTATTATCAAAGAAAGGTAAGCAGTAACAATTTCAGTGTAAAAGTCGAAATAAAAACTAGACGTCCGTGCGTCTTTTATGCTTACGCTGGACAAACCGTTAAAAATATCTATATACTATTAGTGTAAGAATTTTTCAGCATGAAATGTTCTACAAAAAAGTCCCTGAGAGCATATCTCTATCTTCAATACATCTCCCACTATAAGTATGTTTACGTTTTCATTTCTTCCAACAATCTCCATTCAATTACTGAGGCGACAGTTTACGAGTTAGCTAGCGGCGAGCCTATCACCCGAGTTACAGCCTAGCTAGCGGGCGAGCCCATTACCCCAAATTAAGCCAGCAGCAAACTGTCGAGTCGTGTTGAGTTAAGACTTCAGAGAAGAATGGTTGTGTTTGGTGTTTCCCTGGAAGTGCAACTCGGTATTTCTTCATTTCGCTTGTGAACTTTTCACTCCGCAAATACACAATCAAGTTAAGATTGAACAGGAGGGGAATTTGTGTTTCATGCACCTCGCCATTCTTAAATTACCTGCCGAAAAAAAGCGCTGATCACTTAATGAATTCATAACTGTTCCCGGGCGAAGCCTGGGTGGGTTGCTAGTAAATAAATAAATAAATAAATGAATAAATCAATAAGTAAATCAATAAATGAATGAATAGAAAGTTCAGTCATCTTGGTTTTATTGTTCGTAAAATACTCATCAACTATGTCTGCTACAGTCTCCTCAATAACAATCTTCCACTGTGAATGGGGTAGTGTTAGCTTCATGATTCCTAGGTTGCGGGATTGATCCCCAGACGAAGACGGCGATGTGTTGAAGAGCGATAAATATATATTTCACTTCTATTCGTACGATGTTGACTCGCAAACGATCTCTTTATCACACTCGGCGATTGAAAGATAAAATGCATTAACCCTCAGCAACTGGACGCACAATGCTACAAGAGAACATTGCTAATCAATACAATAAAATTGGAGAGTAGATCACCCTAAATTGCTCAAGCTCAAAATACCTACATATAAATACCAGAGGCCATGCGTGTATTACTGTATTAGCACAATAATACAGTTATCACAGATGTTCAATACTAACACAGGACTGATGATATCACTTGCCTCAGCGGCACTCGTATGTGCAATCAGAGGTAATGGAACAAAGCTTGCCCAGTGATCATTACCATAAATAAATCATACCTTTAGGCCGGTGTACATATTGTCTTAACTTACGGTGATGGTTATTGTATGCAAACAGAATATAATGTTGTACTGCCTTCACAAGTTATCAATAATGAATAATCTTGACCGTCCTCAGAAAACCAGTTGATAATAAACATAGCTTATTCGTGCTGAAAATAGGCCTCTCTTTAGAGCTTTGTATACATTTCCATACTTCTGGTCCAAACTACAGTGTCTTGCTATCCAGAGCACTCATTTAACATTACACTTGATGGGTAAATTATGTAGTGAAATACTATACAATGACAGGAAAGGGACAGAGCCATGAATGTCAGGCAGGCTGGACACATCATCAGTCTACTTAAAACCTTGCTGTCTTATCAGGATAGTCTGGTGTTCATTCAATCTGCCAGCTTGGAAACAAGTTTTATTATAAAATTTACTTAGACAATAAAGACTGCATGAACATTAATTATGTGATATTTTCACCTCAGACTTTACTATTTCCTTGAAGGGTCGCCTACTCATGTCGTTAGATGTTACTCTGTTGTCAATGACTTGCCTCAGCGTATGCTAGAGGTTGAAGCATAGAGGCTTTACAATCGCTCTGTTATACGCCAGGTAGATTCTCTGCACCCTTCTGTGTTGTGTAAATCTTCTCATGAGCATTGGAATCAATGTCTTCCCTCTTTGTAAATGTGATAATTCACTTCTCTTACTGATCTCTTTGTAAGGACATGAATGGCCTAAATTTAATATTGATATATTCACCGGTAATGACTGTCAACATGCTGTAAATACACAATAAACACAAAAACACACAAAAAGAAATCAGCCTAAACCAAGCTTCTAATTGAAGCAACAACAGCAACGTGCAAATTAACGATCTGATGCGATTTCTTCTTCATTCTTCGTTTAGGCCAGCTATGGACCACGTCATTTCAACTGCTTCCGTCTTTGGACCTTGATCTTAGCCCAGTGTTCACGCATTCGCTGCCTGTGAGACTCCTTTCTTTCTTCAGACCACTTCTTGCCGGTTTTTAATTTCGATTTTTCTTGGAATTGGTGGTGTGCTCCAAGCTTTTCCTTCAAAAGGTCACGTTCCATAATGTCTGCCTGGGTGATCCCTACTTCGTGTAAATCCCTGCCTACCTCACAAAACCAGGGGCCCTTGGTTTTTTGTTGTTGTTGTTAAGAAAATAGGTAATTATCCGATTGGTCATTCTCTCGGGTTTCATACGGGTGAAGTGGCCATAGAAAGATATTCTTCTCTTCCGAATTACTTGAGATATCCTTTCTACATGATGGTACAGCTCATTGTTATGCCGTCTCCTGTATTCACCATCGTCTTTCAACGGCCCTAAGATCTTCCTGAGGATCTTCCTTTCCTTGGCTTCCAATTTCTCAACCAGACCCTTCCTATTCATTGCCAGGCATTTTGCTGCGTACAGCGTCTCAGGTCGGATATCTGTACGACAGTGTCTTAGTTTGGCATTGCGGGACACTGTTCGCTTGTTGTACACTCCTTTCGTTAGCTGGTAGGCCACTTCCATCTTGTTCATTCTTGACATGAAGGCTTCCTTCTCTGATATGTTGGGCTCGATCCACTCCCCTAGGTACTTAAATTTTTTTGCCTGACGGATCTTTCCATGTTCAACATTTAATTCTTTGACTGCAGGGCTAATATTAGTTATAAACTCGGTCTTCTCAAAAGAAATTTGTAAGCCTGCCTTTGCCGCTTGTATTCTGAGTTGGTTGACTTGTTTTGCGGCTGTGTCTAGGGAATCAGAAAAGATTGCTAGATCATCTGCGAAAGCTAGGAAGTCAATTGTCAGGTCCAAGCTCCTGCAGCGATTTATTATTTTTATTATGTTTATTAATAATAACACCGCATTGTTATTGTCTTGTTAGCGATTTATCATCTTTGCTAAAAATAATTAGTTCATCAAATCTCTTTTTTATTATTAAAATTATTACTTCTGTATTATTATTATTCATCGACTTGAAATATTACGAACGCAAGATATTATTCCCCAGACGCTGCATTCTTTGTATTGTGTACAAAGTGCGAGCTTCTTAATAATAACAAAAATAGACTATTAATAAGAGTAATAATAACTATAATAATAATAATAATAATAATAATAATAATAATAATAATAATAATAATAACAATAATGTTATGGGTTCTACGTCCTTTTTAACTACTGCGTATCTTCGAGATAGACAGAATGCCAGAATTCAGTCCTAAATGGAATCTTTGACAATAAAACCTACTGACACTGTTCCCTTGCATTTAAACGCCCTGAAATGCGAACTGATGTGACAGCATGCAATCCAGCAACCTATGAAACAGGAAGCGAGAACGTTAACACTGAGCCTCGCAGCCAGTCTAATAATGTCAAGCACCTTGTGCTATGCAATTAATATCCACTGCAATATATTTCATTTGAAACTTGAGATAACATAATGATGTAAATTGCAATCGGAATAGGGAGGTGGGGTGTGTCTGTGATTGACAGAATGATATACAAAAACGCAATATTCACGTTACAAGCCTCCCGTAAAATGGCTATTCCCATGTATTGTATTTGTTCAGTTGTTAAATGGACTTCAATTCATCGCCAGCACGCTTGTATGACGACCTTTTAATGATGAACAGCAGCAATTACGTCGAAAAATACACGTATGAAATATATTGATGCAAGGTTGAAAAATAACATTAAGGGCACACAGTTTTATCGCACGCTATGAGCTACAATATATTACATTTGCAGCACAGAGGACAATAAATTCGTTCGGAACAGACAGACCTATCGTTTAGTTTCATTCAGCCTGTATATGATAAGAAAATTAATTTAAACAACGTTCTATCCTTTCCTTGAATTTATAACGAGTGTATTAAATTGACTCTGTCCTAAATTAGATGACAACATTACAAACTGAGGTTAAAAGGCTTGTCTACCTCTCATTTAGGGAAACATTATGATGAATGTGAGATGTCCAGAACAGAACTAGGAAAATTATAATGGCTATTCCACTCATTGTATTTGATCCAATAAAGTGTTTGAATCTAATTGTAATCAACCAATAGAGCATTGTTTCGATAACAAAGCGCCATGCCTGTTATTGCTGACCTCTCGTCACACCTTCCTATTTTTAGCCTATTTTCGTTTATGAAAACATAGACTTATGAGATCACCTTTTGTCCGTGTGTGTAGGTGTGTGTTCGTATGTGTGTGTGCCCCCTAATAAAATCTAAACAGCTGGAGTGATTTCAGTGAAACTCGGTGAGGTCATAGAACTATTTAATCCGAACCCGACCGTGCTTTTCACATTTATTACGTCTCATTAATCCAACATGGCGTCTGTGCGAAATATTTCACCAGCATTCTATATTTCCAAACTTAATATTGATAACACCCTGAAATTTTGTACGGTGATAAAGGGCACTCCTAAAAGTTCAACTATATGACTTTCAAAAATCTGTGAAGTACAAAACTAACATGGCTGCCAAGCGAATTTGAAACATTTCAATGGATTTTTCACGTGATTCAACAATCCGGGCGCAGTTGAACTTGAAAGAGCAAATGTTTTTGCACATTGTAATGCACTGACATCTAATTTCATTCAATTGTTTTCAAAACCTCAATAGGGCAGTTGTGCGAAATTTTAAAATCATGTTTTTATTTTTTTGTGTCCTTATCATACGATCGAAGTGAAAGTTGAAATAATTAACCTACGCGATTATCTTCATCTGATAGCACATACATCTATGGCTTATACATATATCAATCCAACATGACGAACATCCGAAATATTTAGGTGGTTCTCAATACCTACGAATCTATTACAGCAATCAAACTGAAATTTTGTATGTTGATAGAGGCTATTATTATAAGTTAACCAATTGGACTTTCAATAACCTGCTGAGCACAATACGAACATGGCAGCCAAGCGTATTTAAAGCATTCAAATGGAATTTACTCACGATTCAATCATCCTAACGCAGTGAAACTTGGTACGGCAAATGTTCATACAAACTTTAATTTACTGACGTCTAATGTAAGTCAATTGTTTTCATAACCTCAAGATGGTGGTTGTGCGAAATTTCAAAATTGAGTATTTATTTCTTGTGTCCTAATCATGCGATCGAAGTGAACGTTTGAATAATGAACTTACGCAGTAATCTTCATCTTATGACACAAACCTCAATGGCCTACATACTGTGCAGAACAATCCAGCATGACGATCTTTTTGACAGGCGGAAGAACCTTTAATAGAGAAGACCAATAGGATATATGAAAATAGGCTTTATAGTTCTTCACGGAACTACTTGTTGGTAATCACATTCCTTACTGTTGTTGGTTTACATAGAGTACGAACAAAGGAACAAAGTTTCAAGGCCAATGTATAGTGGCTTCTTTATTAGCTTACATTAGAAACACATTTCGTCCATAATACTACTACTAATAATAAGAATAATACTGTCGTATGGCCTCGGATGCCGGGTGCAAGCTTTGTAATTGGACACCCAGAGGGTAGCTTGCATGTCGAATTTCGTTGTTCCTTGAATCACTATGAAAGTCAAGGATGTTAGATATCTAAGCCCCTTGAACACTATAGCGCTTTCTAGTAGAGAAATGAGGAACTTAGTGTTGGCGGAAACTTCCGAGATTAATTTTGCCATTACGAACACGGCCTACTGAATTCAAATGGGTTCTTTGACATGCCAATATTGTAGGCAATAAACATAGATCATATCGTTTTATTAAGTTAAAATATGGTATTGGTAGTCATAATATTCGGATTTTTAAATATTTATTCCAGTTTATGCATGAAATAGACACTATAATTGCAACATGTAATTCGAAATCCTTTAGATGAGTGCAGTTAATAATAATTTCAAAAGTACTTATAACAATAGACAATATTAACAGTAAATTATTTATTTAATCGAATAGCACTTTTGCAGAGTATGAATCTATGCTTCAATTGTTGCTAAATGTCTTCTTACTCTGCCCACAATTGTTTGATCCTCTTCTTCCTTAGTTGTTACGTGGCTGCTCCCTTCAAATTTCTTGTTCATCCCTGAAGATCACATTCTGAAGTTCAAGAACAATCGAAAACAAATCCCTATGATGTGTATCCTTAATATAAATGTTAGCTACCTTTAGGTCTTTCAATGTCTGTGTGAACCACGCTAGTTGTAGTCTACTTTGAGGTTTAAAATTTTGTTAAAAATTTGTTTTGTCAGCCTGTCATTTTCATATATATTATTTCAGTAGTATGCATCCCTCCTGTGGCGCTCACAAGCGACCGATCGTGACAAATGAGCATTCAAATGAAAGAGAATGGACATTAGCAGTGACTTATTGCACTAGAATTTCATAAATATCTATAATTTCTTTAAAAAATGACTTTTAAGGAAATGTACGAAGTGTGCGATTAGCAAACACCATTGCTGTTGGAAAATACGCTCCATAATTGCTGTCCACGGGCCGCTGTGACGCCTGTTTCATGTCATATTAACATTGTGAGGTATTTCCTTTATCTTGAAATGTAAATAGTGTTCTATAATCATTTGGTTGAAATACAAACATAACCGTTCTCCCTAAGTCTCTCATTATAAACCTATTGGGGAAACTGTGGTTTATGAACATGCGAGATTTATCGCACGGGTCCGCTAGTGGAATTTAAATGCCCAACATGAAAACGACAATGTTCTTTTGGACATCATGTGACTTATATTCTCTACATAAGTAGGCTATATATTTCAATAGTTGTCCTTGGGCCAAGTATGCTTCCTACCAGTCTTCTATCTGTGGTCATGATTTTATTGATCTAACCTCCCCGCTGTAGTTTTAGTGATTCTTCTCTAAAGACAGCCTCAGGTCTCACCACTGTATTGTACTGTTTAATTTTGGTGTCCCATAATAATGCCTCTTTCCTTTATATATCTCTGGTGATCTAGTGATATAAGAATATTTATAAAAATAATACAATAATAATAATAATAATATAATAATAATAATAATAATATAATAATAATAATAATAATAATAATAATAATAATAATATAATAATAATAATACAATAATAATAATAATAATACAATAATAATAATAATAATAATAATAATAATAATAATAATAGTAATAAACTCCAGACTGCAAATGACATATCTTATCAACAACTGTATAAATGTCGTCTATGAATTTTTACCGATAATTTAATTTCTAATGAATCAATCACCCGAAAGATCACTGCTAGAAAAAAGAAAGCTTTAAATCCAATTTTCACTGCTTTCTTATTAATATTAAATTACATTCCTGTAGACCGTCAGTAAGTTGCCGTTTAATGACTTCTAGAATGTTCACAATTTTTCAAGCGTTAATGAAGGGGCTAGGAATTACTCCACAAACACTAAACCATTAAATGCACTTCAGCATGGCCAAAATTATACTTTGACTCCATAGGGTAGCAGATTACTTATTTTTCGTTGTGAGTATCAGTTGTTGGATCTGGGTTACCGGTAACTTCCAATTACACAGACTCGTGATTCCTTATATTGTAACTTCAGAAGTTTCTCCGTGTGTGATTTATTCAACCCATAGACGGATTAAGCTAACAAGTGACGAATGGTGTGAAAATACGCATTTCATAGATCTTTCATATGTGGACAAAAACCTAGTATGTTATGAAGGGTTTCTATCTCACTGTTGCAACGTTAATAGCAATTATTGTCTTTACTCCTCCCTGACTCAGCTCTGACTGAATGCATTGCAGGTTAATTTGATTCCACAATTTAACTCAGAGACTTAACTTAATTTACCGTCTTTGTGGTCCTGGATTTAGTTATTCGCAAGGGAATGATCCTTCGAAAATTACTAGTATCACTAGTCTCTGAGCTCAACTTGAACTTTATCTACATCATGGTCTTTTGTGTAATGTCAGCCTTATTTAAACGCCCTCTTGCACACAAAGGCAAAGTCAGAAAACAAACAGTACATTTATGTACTGTTCATTTTATTTTAGGAAACGCCAAAACCGTTAATTCAATACTACCTTGTCAGAATCCAGGAAAACCATGTTCTTCAGTCGGTCAATTGGTAGATGGAAGTATACAAGTACAATTTACTCAACGTAACCTTTCCAGTATCTGAAATGAATACACATATTATACCCATTCAAAATACAAAGATCTACCCAGTAAAGAGATGACATGTTTCATACGTGAGGCGATATGAATATATTGCTAATTCGCTGTAGTGCTCCCCTTCCTCATACCATGAATGTGTAACACTATGTATACTGGAACAGGTATGCTCCCATACTCTCAAACCCATTGTCGGTTTTTAGCCTACTTTTCACATTTTGCAAAAATGAGGAAAAAGTAGACTTATGAGATCGGGCAAATGTGTGTCTGTCTGTCTGTCTGTCTGGCTGTGTGTGTGTGTGTCCCCCTATCGACTCCTAAACGGCTGCAGCAATCAAAACAAAATTTAGTAGGAGTAAAGATCTATACCTGAATATCTCACGGCCATATTTGAAAATGATATCAGTGCTACCAACTGCTTAAAATAGCAATTGAATATTGAGCTCCATGTTGGATATCTTGGAAGGTATGAATGGGAGCTATTTCAAAATTACCACACGTATAGATAATAATGTTGCAGTTTAATTTCCAGGAGGCCAAACATGGAAGTGTTGCCAAAATGATTATAAGCCTGCCGATAGGTCCAAATTTTAAATGCATATAACTACTACACTATCAATTGGGTTTCAACCGAATTTCGTATGTACCATGTGTACATAAACAGATATGATTGAGCGTATTCTTTAGAGCCAACCAGGGCTGCCAACTGTTAATAAATGCTCTGAATTGTTTATAACGAAATACCCATATATCAGAAAGTATGCAAGCTGACAGCTTTAAACTATGCACACGTATAGTACCTGACATTCTATATTAATTTGGAGTAACTTATATACGTCAGTACTACCAACATGATTCTAAGCCTGCTGAGAGGTCCAACTTTAAATACATGTACCTTCTATACTATCATTAGGATTTCAACCAAATTTCGTGTGTGCTATGTGTACCATAACAGATATGACTATACCGATTCTTAAGAGTAACCAGGGCTGCCAACTGTTCATAAATACTGTCTCTATTTTTGTCACCCTAATATCAATATAGCAGAAAGTATGCAAGCCAATAGCTCTAAACTTTGCACACGTATAGTACCTGGCATTCTAGATTATTTTGGAGTAACTAATATAGGCCTACGTCAGTGCTGCCAACATGATTCTAAGCCTGCTGATAGGTCCAATTTTAAAATGCATGTAACTTCTATACTGACTAATGGATTTCATTCAAAATTGACACAACAATAGATCATATTATTTCAGATTATTTCTGACCAATATATGTATGTCATTGTTGCCAACATGATTTTACGCTCGCTGTTAGATCCAATGTTTAACTGCATGTGACGTCCATGCTATCCATTGAACTTCAACCAAATTTTGTGTTCTGTACCTTAAGAGATGGAACCAAAAATATATTCAGTCACCAGGGCTGCCAACTGTAGTTCTCTCTTAGGCTACATTAGGCTACTTTATGCCAGGTATACAGTATTTCAAACTAATTAGAAATTTCGATGTTACCAACTTAATTTCGTCATTATTCTAGGTAGATCCATATAGAATAATCATTAACATGAATCTTAAATTTTCAGAAAAGTAGGCTCTTTAGTTCGTCACGGAACTTTTTGTTTAGTTCCAAGACAGGATATTTTATCTTTAGCAACACGGTAAAAAGTTGATTCGTTCTTGTTGAGTCTCACTGAGGGCCATTGGACTTTGAGAGCACTCAGGTCCACAGGCGTATGTGTATTCTGCCTGACACTCTCAGTCATTGCAAGTGAGTTCGCTTGTAACTAAACCTAAGATTGAAAGCAGATGATCGTAGATTTCAATTTAACACCCCAATATTTGACTGGAATTGCAGTGATAGTTGCTGGAAACCAGGAAGAAACTTGGAGGGGTCCTCACACCACCAGAGGACCTGGACGAATGGGAGTGTGACGCGATGATGCAGACAATCAAGCATCAATAACACAAGAATTTCAGAAGAAGAGAAATTCTCATAGCCTCTCCACTCCAACTCCAAACATCAACCTGCCCGGGGTGTCCCCTGCTAAGCCGAGCAATCCAGTGGAAGGTTGGGTAACCAACCCCAGCGGGAAACTGGGTCGGTGAACAGATGGGTGTTTGGGGGGCTGAGAATTTTATTTCTCAGCTGAATAGTAAGCACGAAAAGTTGGAAACGGGTTGGCGTCAGGAAGGGCATCCGGCCATAAAACTAAATAGCCAAAACCGTACAAATATGACAAGTTCTACAAGCTTAGCCTCGGAAACTGCTAGGGCATTCCCCGGAAGCGGCGCGCAAGGATTCCGCCTGTCCCTTGTGTGAAATGAGCGAAGGCTACCGGGCCATGGGCGGGCCTGGCTAAAGAAGCAAGTCCAAATGAGAATTGGTACCCTGAATGTTGGATCTATGACTGGTAAAGGTAGAGAGGTTGTGGACCTAATGATAAGGAGAAGGATTGGAATCCTGTGTGTTCAAGAAACTAGGTGGAAGGGTAATAAAGCAAGAGAGCTTGGCTGTGGCTTTAAGTTGCTATACAGTGGAGCAAACAGTGCAGGTAGAAATGGTGTTGGAATTATCCTTTCAAATGACTTTGCCACCTGCCTGGTCAGTGTAAACAGAAGAAATGACAGAATAATGAGTGTGAAGCTGTGCCTTGGGGAGGAGTTCACAATTGTAGCTGCTTATGCTCCACAAGGTGGTTGTGAAGAGCAAGAAAAGGATGACTTCTGGAGAGACCTGGAAGAAGAACTTTCCAGCATACCGGCAAATGAAAAAGTATTTTTGGGTGGAGATCTGAATGGACACGTTGGAACCAGTATCGAAGAAGAAGGAATGAGAAGAGTACATGGAGGTTGGGGATTTGATGCGAGAAATGAAGAAGGCGAGAGAGTGATAAATTTTGCCTTGGCTTCAGATCTGGCAATGTGTAACACCTTCTTCCAGAAAAGTGAGAGGCATCTATTGACATACCAAAGTGGAGGACGGGAAAGCCGAATAGATTTCCTCTTGTGCAGAAGAATACATCCGAAGGAGGTAAATAACTGCAAAGTCATACTAGGGGAAGACGTGACTCCACAGCACAGGGTGCTGGTGCTGGACTATGAATGCACAGGCATGAAGAAAAGAGCAGTACGGAAAATGACTCCAAGAATCAAATGGTGGAGATTAAAAGATCCAATTTTGGGAAGTGAATTCAAGGACAAGGTGCTCCAAGAAACACATTTAGTGGAGGGAGTTCAGAAATGGTGGACAGTAAATGCTGAGGCTATCAGGAAAGTTGGTGTGGAAGTTCTGGGTAAGACGTCTGGGAAAGGCGCTCCACTTGATAAAGAAACATGGTGGTGGAATGATGAGGTCCAGGATATGATCAAGGCGAAAAAACAAGCCAAGAAGGCCTGGGAAGAATCTGGAATGACCAAAGACAGAGAACACTACAGACAAGCAAACAAAGCTGCGAAAAGAGCAGTTGGAAGAGCAAAGGCAATGGCATGGAATGAAGTCTACGAAAATCTAGAGACCAAAGAAGGCGAGGCAAAGCTCTTCAGAATTGCTAAGGCACGGGACAGAGCATCAAAAGATCTTACCCACATAAAGCAAATAAAGAATGAACAAGGAATGGTAATTCGAGATGAGAACCAAATTAAGAAGAGATGGGAGGAGTACTTTGAAAAGCTGCTTAATGAGGAGAATAAAAGGCTTGTGTTTGAAGATGGTATTCAAAATTATAATTTAACAACTAACATTTGCAGGGTAGAGATTGTAACTGCTATGAAGAAAGTGAAAAGTGGAAAAGCAAGGGGCCCCGATGAAATCCCCGTAGAGGCCTGGAAATGCCTGGGAGAAGAGGGAATAGATATGTTGCTGAGCCTATTCCAACAAATATTTCAAGAGGAAATAATGCCCAACGAATGGCGGAAGAGTACCATAATTCCCATCTATAAAGAGAATTATAACTTAGTCCTCAAATCTACAGCTTTCAAACGCCTTCCTAGAAAAGCTATGACGTGGAGATGTCCTAATCCCATGCTTGGGGAATTCCAACTAGATCATGTAGCCATTAGTAGAAGGAACAACCAGGAAATATTAAATGTCAAAGTATTGAGAAGTGCGAACATTGACTCGGATCATTATCTTTCTTTGATCGAAACCAATTTCATCCCTCTTAAAACAAGCAGAGGAATCCATTGCATCAAGTCGCGAATTCCAAGGTTCAATCCATCTAAGCTGAGAGACAGTGATGACTTCACCAAGACCCTAGCTAAGAACAAGGAAAAAAAGGACTGGCCCCAACTACAGAAGGCACTAGTAGATGCGGCGACAATAACTATCCCGGCAGTCAGAAAGAATAAACATCCGTGGTGGACAGCTACATGTGACAAGGCAATAGAAGAGAGAAAACAAGCATGGCTGAAATGGAACCGTAATAACAGTGTGGACAATCATGATAATTTCTTAGAAATTCGGAAAACTACTGCCAAAATTATCAGAACAAGCAAGAGGCAGCATAATAAGGATATCATTGACCAGGCAGAGAGGGATTTCCAGCGGAACAACACTAGAGACTTCTACCAGGCTTTTAAATCACAAATAACACCCTATTCAGCTCCTACACTTCACCTTCGGGGAGCTGACGGAGATCTGAAACTGAACAATGAGGAGTGTACCACAGCCTTAGCAGAGTATTTCAGCGACCTTCTTAACTCCGAGGAACCCATGGAAAAGCTACCTTTTGAACCCAAGAACGTTGCTAAGCCACACTCTTTCCCTCCAACAAAGGAAGAGATCCAGAAAGTCATTTCCGAATTAAAGTCCAATAAAGCAGCAGGCGAAGATGGGATCATTGCAGAGCTCTGGAAGTATGCTGACGAGGAGTCGATACAGAGTATCCATGACATCATATCTAACGTCTGGTTGACAGAACAATTACCTAGTGACTGGACCTCAGCTATCATTCACCCACTACATAAAAAAGGTGACAAATCAGATCTCAACAACTACAGAGGGATTTCCCTGGTATCAGTGACATACAAGATACTCTCCAAAGTATTGCTCACAAGAGTAGAGGTTCAACTGGATTCCTGCATTGGAGAGTACCAAGCTGGGTTTCGAAAGTCAAGGTCATGCACCGAACAGATTCTGAATCTCAAAACCATTCTCACGTACAAAAATCTTAGTGCCTCACCTTATGTTGCAATTTTCGTTGACTTCCAAAAGGCATACGACTCAGTAGATAGAGAGTCACTCTTTGAGACACTGGCTGAATTGGGGCTAGATAAAAAGACCCTGAATCTAGTGAAAGCGACTCTCACTAACACCACAGTCAAAGTCAAATTCAGAGGGGAACTGTCCAAGAGCTTCGAGGTCAGAACTGGTGTTAGACAAGGGGATGGCTTGTCTCCGATCCTCTTCAATTGCCTACTAGAAAAAGTAATTCGTGAGTGGACGAAAACTCTGAAGGATGATTCTGGATTAAGAATAGGCTACAAGAAAGACAAGTTAACAGTCCCCTGTTTAGCCTTTGCAGACGACCTTGCACTCCTAGCGTCCAGTGTGGAGGAAGCTAACCATCAACTATCCTCTCTGAACTATATAGCAGCTAAAGTAGGCTTAAAGATCGCCATCAACAAAACACAGTTTATCAGCAACATCAGAGATGCGCCCGAGTCAATCCCACTGGGGGACAAAGTAGTACAAAGGACTAACTCCTTCAAATACCTAGGAGAATGGATAACCCCAAACATCAATGAAGACCTGGCCATGAACGACAGATGCATCAAACTGGGGAGAGCCTACCACCTATGCAAGAATATGTACAAATCAAAATCCCTCTCAATGAATTTCAAACTCAGACACTACAGTACTGTAGTGAGACCATCAGTACTATATGCCTCAGAATGCCTAAATATGGTCAGAAAAGGACAACTCCGGAAATTGGAGCTGAAGGACCGGAAGATTCTACGAAAAATCATGGGCCCTATTAAAGAGGAAGGCAAGTATAGAATCAGGCACAACAATGAACTCTATGAACAAGTGGAGAGCATTACAACAGCTATGAGGAAGAGGAGGCTGATCTTCTATGGTCATATTGTGAGAATGGATAATCAGAGGCTCACCTCCAGAATTTTCAACACTGTCTCTAGAGGGAAAGCAACTAACGCCAAGTGGTCGAAACTAGTCAGAAAAGACCTTGAACAATTGGATATTGACCCCAGTAACATCTATGACAGGAATAAATACAGGACTTTAGTCAGAACATCAGACTCTCTCCAGTCACTAACAGCAAAAGCAGTTCGTCCAGGAGTAGGTGTGAAATGGACTCAGGAGCGGAAGGACATTCACAGTGCCAGAATGAAGGAATACTGGGCTAGGAGGAAAGCTGCCAGAGATAAGAACCACGTGGTCCACAGCCGGCCAAAACGGAACTAAAAAAAAGTCCTCTCGGCACGCCGGAAGGCGGAGGTAGATTTCACCGGACAAACTTGGGGATAGTCGAAAATAGGCAGATTATGCAGGTTTTCGTAGAAGGATCAGACCACATTTATTGCGTGAAAGTATTTTATAATTGGAGATTAATTAACTTTGTTTTTCGTCATTTTTTGCATATTTTAAACATTCTATTGTCTTATGATGACGGTAACCTTCTTGTCATTTGGTGTCCATTTTTATACTTGTGGTCACACTGTCCTTATGCAAAGTTTCGACACTGATGTGTAACTATGTAACGGTCTGTTACTTCTTCACGCAAAATTATATCTCCCGCAGAGATGTTGGTTGGTTCCTCAGTTTAGGGGCTGCGACAACGTGGTCATGTAACCCCGTGTACTTTGGGTGAGTGTAGAATCTGTCTGATAAACGGTGTGAATTGTGATAGCTGTATTAGTCTGTAATTCAGGTAAGGAATGCAGACGCTCAATTTCAAGCAGTAGTTCCTAATGTTGCTACCAGATACTACCGTCAACGACACCTAGCTGTGAACTTGGCTACTAGATGCCACCGCAATCAGCAACTCGCAACGAACGCTGGAACTTCCCCTCCAAAGGAAAGCATACTGAGGGATTTTTAGCGCTCTTAGAAAATCTGACGACTTTGGCCGGCTTTGAACCCGCGACCTTGGGCATAGGAGTTCAGCATGCTACCAGTTAAGTCACCGAAGCCGCATCACACTTAGTCAGATGGAAATCTGAATCTGATCTCGCGCAAGTGCGTTGTCATGGCAACGTCTGATGGCTCATCCCTCATCAATTTAGTAGTGTTGCCATGTCAACCACTGATAGCTCTTGGCATTTTCTTACAATTCCGAAATCATTTTTCTCATCCCTTGGCGTAATGGTGGCTCATATCAAAAATTCTTTCAGACAAAAGTTTTAGGTAATTATTAGGGGAATATTGTCCATTTTGTACGGTTTTGATATTGTGCCTATTAACAGAGATATGATTAATGTTTCCCGAAAAAACCACTTTTTCCCACCCCTTTGGTCAATGGTTGGTGCTATCAAAAAAACGTTTCAAACATAAATTTCTGAGCTTTATCCGTCACATAGTATGGACTTTCAATGGATTCGATATTTCACATATTAAGAGAGTTATAGCAATATTTCATTTTTTCGAAAAACAAAGTCCCCATTTTCATCCCCTTCGACCGATTTAGCCCAGTAACGAACTCGTCCGAGATTTTATGGGTATACATATTCGGTAAAAAATTCGAAGTGATTGGTGCAAAATTACGGCAGTTATCGTGTCCACAAGAAACTGATATACATATATATACATATATTACATAAATTATATATAAACTTTTGAACTGACGGTGGTTTTGGGGTCTGGGGGATGTGAAACGCGAAGATATGTCGAAATTTTCCGGAAATCGAAACATGGTACCCATTGCAATAGTTAGCTTTCTAATGAAATCTACCTAAAATACTGCCGTCAACGACACCTAGCTGTGAACTTGGCTACTAGATGCCACCTCAATCAGCAACTCGCAACGAACGTTGGAACTTCCCCTCCGAAGGAAAGCAAACTCAGGTTTTTTAGCGCTCTTAGTAAATCCGACGACTTCAGCTGGGTTTGAAACCGCGACCTTGGGCATAGAAGTTCAGCATGCTACCAGTTCCGATACCGAAGTCGCTTCCCACTGACATATGAAAACTGAATGTGATCTCGTGCAGTGGTGTTGTCATAGCAACTGCTGATGGTCATCCCTTATCAATTAAAAGTAAAGTTGTCATGGCAACCTCTCCTGGCACTTGGCATTTTCTTATAATTTAAATCATTTTGTTCACCCCGTGGCGTAATGGTGGGTCATATCAAAAATTCTTTCAGACAAACGTTTTAGGTAATTATTGGAGGAATATTGTCCATTTTGTGCGGTTTTGATATTGTGCCTATTAACAGAGATATGATTAATGTTTCCCGAAAAACCCACTTTTTCCCACCCCTTTGGTCAATGGTTGGTGCTATCAAAAAACTTATTTGACATAAATTTTTGGCACTTATCCGACACATATTATGAACTTTGAAGGGATTCGATATTTCATGTATAAAGAGAGTTATAGCGATATTTCACTTTTTCGAAAAAAGCCCCCCATATTTACCCCCTTTGACCGATTTTGCCCATTAACGAACTCGACCGAGATTTTATAGGGATACATATTATGTAAAAAATTCAAAGTGATTGGTGCAAAATTACGGCAGTTATCGTGTCCACAAGAAACTGATATATATATATATATATATATAGATACATATATACATAAATTATATATAAACTTTTGAACTGACGGTGGTTTTGGGGTCTGAGGGATGTGAAACGCGAAGATATGTCAAAATTTTCCGGAAGTCGAAACATGGGACCCATTGCAATAGTTAGCTTTCTAAAGAAATCTACCTAAAAAAGAAAAGGGGGACATTCAGGATTGTGCAAATTACAGAGGAATAAAACTCATGTCGCACACTATGAAGATCTGGGAAAAAGTCATTGAAGGCAGGCTTAGGCAAGAGACAGCAATAGCAGAAGAACAGTTTGGATTTATGCCAGGGAAAGGAACCACAGATGCCATTTTTTCTCTGAGACAGCTCATGGAAAAACACAGGGAAAAGAAGAAAGAATTGCATATGGTGTTCATAGATCTAGAGAAGGCTTATGATCGTGTCCCCCGTCAAGAAGTATGGAGATGCATGAGATTCAAGGGAGTACCAGAGAAGTATGTGCGCATTATCCAGGACATGTACCATGGGGCAAAGACGCAAGTTAGAAGCAGTGTAGGGCTAACGGGAACCATACCAGTTGAAGTTGGTCTCTATCAAGGATCTGCACTGAGTCCCTATATCTTTGATCTGATAATGGATGATATCTCTGAAAGCCTTAGAGAACCTGCTCCTTGGTGCATGCTATTTGCAGATGACATTGTACTATGTAGCACTAATCAAGAACAACTCGAACTTAAACTAGAACACTGGAGAAAAGCATTAGAGGACAGGGGTCTTAAAATCAGCCGGAATAAGACTGAATACATGTGCCTCGGTGGAAAGGGAAATGACAGTGTGAAGATGGACGGAAATCAGCTCCAAGCAAGTAATAGTTTCAAGTACCTTGGATCAACGGTATCTGACGATGGCAATCTAGATCTGGAAATTACCCACCGAATTCAGGCTGCCTGGTTAAACTGGAAATGGTTGTCTGGTGTCCTCTGTGACAGGAGACTAAATGTCCAAGTAAAGGGGAGAGCCTATAAAAGTGTGGTGAGACCTGCCATGCTATATGGAGCAGAAACTTGGCCAATAGTACAGTCGCAAAATAAACGGCTGGATGTAGCCGAAATGAAAATGCTGAGATGGATGTGTGGTGTTACTAGGAAAGACCACATCAAGAACAGCTTCATACGAGGAAGTGTCAAGGTAACCCAAGCATCAAGGAAAGTTCAAGAAAGGCGGTTGCTCTGGTATGGTCACATTAAGCGCAGGGATGAGACCTATGTGGGAAGAAGAGTGCTGGATCTTGAGCTGGAGGGCAGGAGGGAGAGAGGCAGACCTAGAAGAAGATGGATGGACTGCGTGCGGGAAGACTTCGCAGAAAAGCAGTTAACCGAAAACACAATTTGGGACCGAGGGGAAATGGAAAAGACTTGCCAAAAACGTCGACCCCGCATGAGCGGGAAAAGATGAAGAAGAAGAAGAAGTTGCAGGAAACTAATTCTAGGATGACTGTGAAGGAATTCGATCCCTCATTTTCTCAGTTGTCTCAATGAGGCCGCGTTCCAACCCTCAGATCAGAATTTTATTTTTTTACTAAAAATGTGAAAGAGCTCCCATACCAAACACTTGTGAAGTAGAGGTTGTCTCTTGCTGCTGGTTTAGTAAACTTGCTCAACATGTAACGAGCTGACGGTGTGGTTGCAGTGGAACAGCTGTTTGGCACCGGCTAACCGCACTCTCTAAACTGAGAGATGTGTGCATCGCAGTAACTGAACCGTGATATCATCGCTTCGTCTTGTTGCAGGGCTGGGGAGCTTGGGGACAACACTATAGACTGAGTGATGTTTGTTGCCTCACAGCGAATGGGCCTTGATAACTTCATATTTACGTGAGTTGTCCCGCATAAGATATATACTACTTTTCAGTGGGACGTTGGTGGTCAACCTTGGGAACCGAGCTGAGTTCGGAATTGCTTCCACTTACTTGTGCCATGCTCCTCAGTTTCATGTTTCTTGTCATCATCTTTTGCTCAATTCTTGTTGACTGGCAACATGGCGCAACGGTAACGATCGCGTCTACTGTGCCCATGGTTGCTGACAAGCGCAGTCAGTTGGCATTTGGGGGTGCACAAATGCGAGTGAGCCATGTCAGTAGACTTAGTGGTATGTTCAAGATCCCCTTCAGGGCAAACTTCCAGCACCTCGGCGTCTCTAACAGTCGAAGTAATTAAAAGGGACGTAAAATCAATATTATTAATATTCATTCATATCGTATAGGCCATCTATGGACCACGTCATTCCAACTGCCTCCTACAGGCTTTGATGTTTGCCCAGTATGCCCGCATTCGTTCCCGGTGGACTTCCTTCCGTTCCTGGGTCCAAATCTTTCCCGTCTTCAGTTTCGGTTTTTCTTGGAAACCTTTCCAGTTTGAAGTTTCCTTTTGAGTGGGGCGCGCTCCTGAATGTCTGTTGGTGAAATCCCCACTTCTTTCAGATCTTGATCCAGTTCAATGAACCAGGCCCATTTTGATTTCCTCTCCTGAAAGTAAGTTATGTTGCGGTTGGTCAGTCTCGCTGGGCTCATTCGTTTCACATGTCCATAAAATGTTATCCTTCCCTTCCGGATGACGTCACTTATCTTCTGCACACGGCCAACGAGAAAGACAGGCCATGGCGCATAAACCTAATTATTTTGTGACGTAGGCAATGTAGTGCTTGATGGTGCTTGTACGTTTAAGTCGAGAGCAATTCATAAGCAGCAGAAATGCGATACAGTGAAACCCCTGAAATCCGAACTAATTGGGGCTGTAGCCTGTTCGGATTTCAATTTGTTCGGATTAGCCGAAAATATCCATAACATAATAACCAGTCCTGGTTACGTTACGTTACGTTGCGTTGAGCTAGCGACAGTGAGGAAGAAGAAACTTCGACAGACAATGTGACTTATACTGAAGCTGCATCTGCTCTTCACATCGCATTGCGCTTCGCAGAACAACACGCAATGGTCACGCCAAAGGCCAAACGATGTCATGTTCATGCGACGCTGGCGCACGATTGACACCGCGGAAATGTTTTCGTCGCTTCGACAATTGAAGATAACTGATTTCCAGTGAAAGATTATGTGATATTTTGTGTTTTTCTATTGTTATTTCAATTGTTTCTGCATATTACAATAACAATTACAATAACCAACTTTTCCGGTTTTCAATCCTGGATGAGATGTAGCTCAGGCACATTTACACTTTGTTAGGTATGCTAACTGTACTTATTTGTTAATTTTTCAACTAATTGTTTAAAATAACGTTATATTGTAGAATATATAATTGTTCTATGACTAAAATAAGTTTTTTCAAACTTGAATTTGTCGAAAATAACTCGTTCGGATTACCCGGGATTTCGGATTTCTGGGGTTCGGATTTGAGGGGTTTCACTGTATTTTATATCAATCTTCTTGAAATGGACCCAGTTTAGATGTTCCATGTGTTTTCAAGCACGATAAATTATACTGTAGGCCTATAGGTTTACAAAACTTCGCCAGCAATAGATAACCTATTTAGGCCTACATATTGAAATAGTCGTAACAAAAATCCACTCGAACTGGGATTCAAGGGTTTGCTGTGTCGTTAATAGCTGCAACGAGTACAGTAAGTTCAGTTGTAGAGCCTGTGACCTTCCTTGTGAGTAACTTATGTGGACATGTGTATAATTAGATCAAAGAAACTTGCAGTGAAAGTATTACTTACTAAAAAGTAGTTAGTGTTGTTTTATGGGGCGGAACAGAAATGAATACGTTTATAGAAGAGATCTGAGGAATATACTCGCCACCGACTAATGACTAATATCAATACCTTCTATGACGACAAGTGGTAAATGAATACCAGCAGTTATACAGATTCAATGATGAAGACAAGATGACTATTACACCGGCAGTAATAAATAATGTTATTGGTTTTACGTCCCTTTTAACTACTCTGGCTTTTAGAGACGCCGGGGTGCCGGAATTTTTCCCCGAAGGGGATCTTTAACGTGCCAGTAAATCTACTGACACGGCTCCCTCGCATTTGCGCACCCTCAAATGGCAGCTGACTGCGCCAGGATACGAACCTGCAACCTTGGCCTCAGCAAGCGAGAACGTTACCTCTGAGCCACGCAGCCAGCCCAACACCGGCAGTAAGACGAAGACCATAGAATATTATGTTCGTGAATATATTTCTATTACAAAAACGTTTGATACATTTATGTATATCGTTCAACTATAAGAGTTATTCATTCATACCGGTACATTGCCGGCACTAGCCATAGCTTTTAATAACCTTTCTGGACGCTTTGTAACCGTCAAGTAATTCCACATAATTAACAAGCAACCGCCAGGGAAATATAACATACTCCTGAAAAGTATTACCTTGTGATTAACTACAACGACTAAAGATAAGTGATCTACTGGTTCTGAGTAATGAATAAATAAGTAAATAGTGGCTAAGTATTGGACTTCATAAGATTGATCAGTGTAATACCTGAGTTGTAATTACCATGTATGTTTTGCCAAAAGGCATGGTTGTGTTGGGTCAATGCTTTTTACAGCGTGTTTTCTGATATGGTATGGGTTAAGTATTCTGTGATTAGACAATACGGTTTATGTTCCCGTCATACATAACCCTACCGGAAGTGGTGCAACAGCAGTACATTGCTGACGTCACGAAAGCGCAACAGGGCCAGTATTTCTCGTTGGCCGTGTTTTCTCCACATGAGTATATAGTTCATGGTTATGCCGTCTTCTGTATTCCCCATTGTCTTTGATTGGTCCCAATATCTTTCTCAAAATTTTCCTTTCCTTGGCCTCCAGGTTTTTGACCAAGCCATTTTTAGCCTAATTTTCACATTTTGCAAAAATGAGGAAAAAGTAGACTTATGATATCGATCCGGGCAAATGTGTGTCTGTCTGTCCTTCTGTCTGTCTGTCTGGTTGTGTGTATGTCCCCCCCCTATCAACTCCTAAACGGCTGCAGCAATCGAAACAAAATTTGGTAGGAGTAAAGATATATACCTTACTATCTCAATGCCGTATTTGAAAATGATGTCAATGCTACCAACTGCTGAAAAATCGCAATTGAAATTTGAGTTCCACGTTGGATATCATGGAAAGTATCAATGGGAGCTGTTTCAAAATTGGCACACGTATAGATAATAATATTTCAGTTTAGTTTTCAGGAGCCCATACATGGCAGTGTTGCCAAAATGATTATAAGCCTGCTGATAGGTCCAATTTTAAATGCATATAACTTCTACACCTTCAATTGGATTTCAACCAAATTTCGTATGTGCCATGTGTACCATAACAGATATTACTATGCGTACTCTTAGGAGCAACTAGGGCTGCCAACTGTTAATAAATGCTGTGTCTATTTTTGTTACCCTAATATCAATATATTAGAAAGTATGCAAGCCAATAGCTCTAAACTTTGCACACGTATAGTACCTGGCATTCTAAATTAATTTGGAGTAACTAATATACGTCAGTGCTGCCAACATGATTCTAAGCCTGCTGATAGGTTCAATTTTAAATTGCATGTAACTTCTATACTAACAATTGAATTTCATCCAAAATTGGCACAACACGAGATTATAATATTTCAGATTGTTTGTGACCAATACATGAATGACATTGTTGCCAACATGATTTTACGCGCGCTGATGAATCCAATGATTAACTGCATCTAACGTCCATGCTATCCATTAGACTTGAACCAAATTTTGTATTCTGTACATTACGAGATGGAACTAAGAAAATATTCAGTCACCAGGACTGCCAACTGTAGTGCTCTATTAGGCTAAATTAGGCTACATTATGCCAGGTATACAGTATTTCGAACTAATTTGAAATGTCTATATTACCAACTTAATTTTGTCATTATTGTAGATAGATCCATATAGATTAATCACTGGCATGAATCTTAAATTTTAAGAAAGGTAGGCTCTTTATTTCGTCACGGAACTTCTTGTTGTTCATCGTGAGGCATTCAGAAGCATACAAGATCTCCGAACGGATGACTCTGCAGTAATGTTTTAGTTTTGCGTTGAAGGATATTGACCTTTTCTTATAGATGTCCTTAGTTAAATGGTAGGCGATTTCCAATTTGCTCATGCGCGATGCGAATGCTTCTTTCTCTGATACATTAGGTGTTATTATTTCTCCCAGGTATTATTATTATTATTATTATTAATATCAATTTTTGTTCTCTTCCGACCACGCCGTTATTAGCGTATCAAATATCTGCAGGGCTAGATTTGTGACGGTACGCCATACTGAAACCTCTGATCGGGGGAAAAGTCGAATATATAACATAATTTTTAGAACTGTGGAACGTTAGTTGTAAGTCATGGTCAATTTGATCTTTGCCTGGATAATTATTTCAGAAATCTGTAAAGATAAAATTATAAAACAAGAAATAAAAGATTGTTGGTGAACATGTGTGTATTTTCAAACCGAATGTATTTAATTTTTTAAATTACGTAAAAAAATAAATTGAAATAATGTACATTGTTTTAAAGGTAGCCTAGTTGGCCTACATTAAAATGTAATATAGGCCAACGGCTATGGTAAGAAAAATGTTTCTACAGCAGTCTCAATTTAATCTAAAATTTCAATCAAAATTAGATTGCTATTTTGTCCACTGATTAATATTTCATAAAGCCCCAACCCCTCCCATTACCACACAGTATACCACAGTACCGGAACCTCTATTTTTAGCCTATTTTCAATTTTAAAAAATAGCCTTATGAGATCACCTTTTGTCCGTGTGTGTGTGTGCGTCCCTAACAAATTCTAAACGGCTGGAGAGATTTCAATTAAACTCGGTAAGTTCATAGCACTATTCCGGGCGACTCCGACCGTGCCCTTCAAATTTTGTTATGTCTCACCAATCCAGCATGGCGGCTATGCGAAATATTTCACCAGCATTCAATATCTCCGAAACTATTCTCGATATCACCCTGGCATTTATTACGGTGATAAAGGAAACTACTAGAAGTTCACCTATGTGATTTTTGAAAAAGTGGTAACTACAAAACCAACATGGTGGCCACGCGAATTTGCGACTTTTAAATAGACGTTTCTCGCGATTTAACCAACCAAACGCAATAAAACTTGGTACAGTATATGTTAATACACATTGCAATGCACCGACATCTAACTTCGTTCAATTGTTTACATAACCACAAGATGGCGGATGTGCGAAATATTTCACAGGCATTCTATATCTCTGAAACTATTAGCGGTATCACCCTGACATTTTGTACGGAGATAAAGGGAACTACTGGATGTTCATCTATACGCCTTTCAAAAACCGGTTAACTACAAAACGAACATGGCGGCCAAGCGAATTTGAAAATTTTGAATAGAACTTTCTCGCGATTTGATGTTTCAAACGAAATGATATCTGGTACAAGAAATGTTTACACACATTGTAATGCACTGGTATCAAATTTAGTTCAATTGTTTACATAACCTCAAGATGGCGGCTGTGCGAATTTAAAAATTAAGTTTTTATTTCTTGTGTCGTAATCATGCGATCGAAGTGAAAGTTTGAATAATGAACCTACGGAATAATTTTCCTTTCATGGTACATGACTCTATGGTCTATACATTTAACAATTCAACATGGCGACCATCAGAAATATTTAGACGCCTCTGAATATCTACGAATATATTATAGCAATCAAATAGAATTTTTTTATGTTCATAGAGGCTATGAACTTAAGTTCACCTATAGGACTTTAAATAACCTGGTGATCACAAATCCAACATGGCGGCGACGCGAAATATAAATATTCACATGGACGTTTCTCGCAATTTAACCATCCGAGTGCAGTGGAACTTGTTACAGTAAATCCTTATACGAATGTTAATCCACTGGCGTCTAATTTATTTCATTTGTTTCCATAACCACAAGATGGCAGCTGTGCGAAATTTTAAAATCTCCTTGTTACTTCTTGTGTCCTAATCATGCGATTGAAGTTTGAATGCTACACGTACACAATAATCTTCATGTAACAGTACATAACTCTAAGACCTACATATATAAAATCCAACATGGCGACCATCCGCAATATTTAGTCGGTTCTCAATATCTACGAATCTATCACAGCAATCAAACTGACATTTTGTATGTTGATAGTGCGCCCGTTGGACGAGGTTATCTGGTTACCACCAACCGTAACGTGGCCCCCCAGATGACCTCTACCTTGAGACACT
The DNA here is from genome assembly GCA_946902985.2 of Meconema thalassinum. Taxonomy (NCBI): domain Eukaryota; kingdom Metazoa; phylum Arthropoda; class Insecta; order Orthoptera; family Tettigoniidae; genus Meconema; species Meconema thalassinum. The sequence continues at coordinate 656,095,102 of OX336390.1, forward strand.
TTGCCGGAGAGGATCGGAATGCACTTCTTATGGGACTAGCTGGCACAAGACTCTGCTTCCCTAAGGATCAGCTTCCCATCACAGTGATTGTCATAGACACCCAAAGATAATGCACCCCCAAAAGGTCAAAACTACTAAATAATTACATCCAAACTTAAGACATACTCATGGTGTGTTCATTTGAAATGCCAAACCCCTGTCCTACGGTCGGAGGGTTTGGTAAAACGGCTATTCCGTAGGTAATAAACAAAGAAAAAAATAAACAACTCCTAAAGTTAACGTAGAATCCCCTCGATAGGTCCTAAATGCAGCAAAACAAAGCAAAGCTGGGGAAATGGTACCGCAAGAAAAATGGTTACACAAGAAAAAAATGATGCTTCTAGGAAGAAGGCATCATGTCATCAAAACCTGTCAAATATGACAGCAAAGTTAAAGGACTGGTACCATCCCATATTTACATTTATACTTTAATTAATTTGAACTAAGCCTGCATTAAGCTGATCAACGGCGTTAGACGTCCGTGATAAACTAAACGAAAACTGATGATTGCCAGTCATCATTTACAGTACAATGGTACACTTATATACAACAACAATGATATTATATTACAAGAGACAGTAGGGTAACAGTGGGAAAACATATCAGTAAATAAATAACTTGTACACACAAAAAATCATCTTATTATACCTGCCTACAATCGGATGAACAACTGTTTGTTGTCCACTGTCATCTATCAGTGTATTTGAACTTGAGAATCCAACTGAGCCAGAACAGCATTCTCCTTATCGGGTCACGACCCACGAGTTCTGAACTTTAGGTTCGTGCGATCTTTGTCAAAAGTCTATCAGTGTTAGCTACTAGACTTACTAGTAAGAACAAACGAAAGCTCAGTGCATTGGTCCGCTCGACTAAAGAAACAAGATCAAGATTTAACAGCGATTAAAGTTTAACTGTATTATTAACATCATAGGTTTAGGAAATAAATTGATGGTTCATGATTTAGTCCTAGGTTTAATGCCGTAGATTTATGAGTCCATTCTTATTAAGATAGTTGACCAAATGCAAGGATTCGCAAGAGCGTGCTACCAACACGTGGTACACCTCAACAAAGAATACGTGACTCGCACGTTAACAATAACACAATCGGTACTCGAAAGAGACCATACCTTTCCTCCTCGGTCAAACTTGTTCTGTAACATAGGTTTGCCGGCATTCTCTAATAAACATGGTAACCAACCCGACGACGTGTATTAAAACACGGTAAATAATCATTCACTTACAAGTGAGAATACACAATAGCTTTAAGGGCCCAACCTATCAAATGGTTACTCAAATTAAATATAAATCATTACAAAACATATTGGGGCTCGCTCACAAATACCTGCGAGTATATTAAATATTTAGCATTACTTATTAGTACACCTGTACCAGAACAACTTTACAAAAATCGATACTTAATCAAGGTCAATAGCATGAGCATAAACAAAGCATAAAGAAAATTCCTAGCCAGGTCTAGAAATAAAAATAAATAAAAATGAAGTCGTTAGTCAATTGTCTCACAAGAGAGATCGTAAATAACCTTGGGCAATGTCATCGGCGTGTACTGGACAAGCATCTGTCATTATGCTCCCAGCGTCCTGCACTACGCGTTATAGCGTGTCAATGAATTCTCAAAGAAATGTCTTTCACTGATATTTAAAACACATTAAATTCACAATAAAAGTAGACTGAGTGTTCTTAGCATTCACTCTATAAGATTATACACATGTAAGAAAGGTTATGATGTCGTTAAAGACGAATAAATTACAATAAGAATGATATGTTTGGCTTCTAAAAACCAAACAGACGTAAAGGAAAGATATCTCTCTCCCTTTGAAAGGCTTTGACATTGTGCAGCACCACTGAAGCTCACAGCAAATGGGCGCTGCGTACAAAACATGTTTAAATGAAAATAAACATGGAAAAGGTGGAAATAATCGAAATGATACGAATATCGTGAAACAGAAAATTTATGAGTAAGTTCAAAACATTACTTGACTCATGTACAGCAATGTGAATTACCTGAATTTTGGTGGCAAACTGCTCACTCTTTAAAAATGTACATTACAATAAACAATTGGGCTGGATCATTTCCATGACTACACGATACGCCATAATGTTAAATAAAAGACGTCAGTGGCGTACAAAATAATAGAAAAACGGGGACTTCAAAAACTTTGACAAATAATCAGGTGGAGCTGAATTAAAAATATGCCTCTGTCACAAATGACTAATTTGATCTTCCGTCATGCGTAATTACCTTTCAAGAACAATAATTGCACCGTGTGAACGCACACAATCAGGTGACTAACTCAGTGTCGAGTAACGAAATGCAAAGAAACATTTAGAAGCATGAAAATCACCTTAAGAAGGTGGTCAAAAAGAACAAAAGAATCCTACCTTGATAACTGACAATAAGTTACGGATGCTACAAACTAATCCACACATGACCATCCACCGTACAGAAATAGATAAGAAAATCATGACTCACAGCTATTGCAGTTTATTATCCAGACCCGAGGATTGAGGATTTTGCCTTTCGTCCAGGCAATCCACAAATATCTTCTCTGCTTGGCCATAAGCATGGTTATCCACTGGTGGTTCTCCACAGTCGTAGTGTGGCTTAGGTGTTCGGCATTCCTCCCATTTGGATATTTAAGCCATAGTCATCTTCTTCTTGAGTACAGGACTATTATGCCTCAGCACAGGGTTACATGAAGGCATCTTGTAGAATCGTAAAATTTGTAGAATAGTAGACACTGCTTCTAGCGTATTTTAAATTCACAGCTTTTACACTTTTTAGCCAGCAGACTATATTCAAAAATGGCCTTATCTGCTAAGATCACAGAAACTAGCTTTGACATCAAACACGTGTCTTTCCACTGAAGCTAACAACTTCACACGTTGTAGATATCTTATCTAAGTGTATCAGTTCAATGTTATCGTTTTACACTCGGCCTTTGCACGGCTCGTAAATATTTCACAGAAACTGCTGAATATTTTGATCAGATTCTCCACTCGTGTATTACTGGTACACAAATCACTACTCACACTGGTCAGCCATTAAGCATGCTGCAACCATGTGGTCAATCACTTCACTGAGTGAAAATACAACAAAATTCAAGATCTTGGACGGACTTTTCGCGTCACTAGCACACTTCGTGCTACAATAAATACTTTGGTCGTATTCACTTCACAAATTTGAATATCGATGATACTAATACTCGGTCACCTTGGACCTTCACAATTTAACGTCTGCTCGCCAGGCGAACACGGATTAGAGTCGTTCCTTCACGGAATTAGGTGTGCTCAGTTCGATCATTTCCGAGTCATTTAGCGACTATGTTCATTACTTCCGCGTGTCTGCGGTGCTATACCTTCAGTTGTAAACCATAAATAAATATTATCAGCCCATGAAAATGTGGCTAGTTAAGCTGAATGACTTCTTATTATAAATTCTTGATTGCACATCAAAGAAAACTTCTTTGATCATGTAGGGCAATTTTCATAGCTTCTTCATGAGGTCAAAAGAACATCTGATGTAGTGGCATACATCTGTGGATGAGTTCATAATTCTGGAACATTATAAATTCCATGGTTCGTGTACAAGCTATCACCAGCATGAGCTATTCGGGCTCAATAGTGGCAGTTAACTTAAGTAGGATATATGAAAATAGGCTGTATAGTTCTTCACGGAACTATTTGTTTACAAATCAAGCACTAGTATTAATATTTTGCAAAAGTTCCGCCTAATCAATACCTTTATTGTACTAAATATAAATGATCACTTAGTGGTCATTGGTACATGTTTCGGGGCCTAATTGTTTTGGCCCCTTCATCAGCCTGTGTAAATAAAAAGTCAAGGCAAACAGGTGGTCGGATAGCTTAACACTCATAAAATATTCCCTTCAAAAAACCCTATTATGGTGCACCATAATGAAATGGGAAAGATGTTTAACCAAAGAAACATAAGGAAATAAAATACATAAATAAAATAAAAATAAAAGAATGAAAGAAGGAAAGAAAGGAAGAAAGAAATACAGTAGTTGAAATTCGAAGAGAAAAAATTAAATATATATATATATAAATATATAGTGTGAACACACTCTAAAATTTGACCCTTTCTTGTTGATCACAGAAATTGTGCATTCTTAAAGAGGTCCCAAATATTCTGAAGTAGAGTATGTGGACGACAATAGCACATTTGAAATAAACCATAAGCTATACCGTGGCTTGCAGATGTCAATGAAGATACAATGGCTCAGCTTTGTGGTACCGTAGATCAACTTACTGCGGTCTGTAGATGCTAAATGAGACATAATCTGCTCCGTGGCAGCATTCCAGATAATATTAATATTCCAATTACAATTCACCAGTGATAAATGTCATGGATCACAATACTTCACCATAGATGAGCCCCAAAAAACCATGAAGCTGCAATTTTGTGCCGAAAAATCATCTTGCCAGAAAGCTTTTGAAAGATTAATGAACGAACAGGTCTCCAGTTTGAGATTAAACTATTAAGAATGGAATAGGTCACATATAAGTCTATATCTGTGATGATATTTAGTAATATGTCAACTTACTTTAGGTTAAACGATAAGTTTATGTCGGCTAAGGCTTGTCTTTTGTTACACGTTATTGTCAATTTTATGGGTACAGCATAAACTCATTACTCAGATATATAGATTATTAAATCATTGGAAAACCAATTATGGTATTAAACTGGGTGTAGTGTTAAGTTATTAATACGAAATTTCTCTAATAGTAAAATATTGGCAAACATTTGAAATAATGTAGGAATAAGATTGAAAATTAGGTGGCTCTTATGAAATTAGAATTTGTTGCTGCAATATGTGCATGATTTAGAGAAAAAGAATTTAAAATACTTATGGCTTCATGCTTAAAATAGCCAAAATGCTTAAGGGGGTTTATTTTTGTTGTTGATTTTTAACATTATGTTGTCTGTGAGGGTATCAAACAAAACGTTTGAGTCAAAAATTATCTCATTGAGATTTTTAGGGTCTGAAATTTTATGCGCTGTGTTGATTTCTATGGATTCTAGTACATTCATCAGGGTTCTCTTGTTTGTATAATGTAAGATTTTCAAATCTTTTTCTATATTTGTAAATTTATGACCTGACTCTTCCATATGGGTAGCCATAGCTGAATATTTTCTGTATTTTGTGGCGTTTATATGTTCATTATATCTTATAGCAAAATTTCTTCCGGTTTGGCCTATGTAGTTAGTATTGCATTCATTGCAAATCAATTTATATATACCAGATTTGCTGAATTTATCTTTCCTATTGATTGTATTAGAGTTAAAAAAACAGGTCATGATTTGTATTATTGGTTTTGTACGCTATCTTCATATTCTGCTTTTTAAATTTGTTGGTGAAACCATATGTAAATGTATTGAAATATGTGAAAACTGCGTATGTTGACTTTTCCTTTTGCTCCGGTTGGAGGTGCGTTGCGGGTTTATTTTTTAATGTATTAATTATATTTTCAATGTATGGACGTTTGTAGCCATTAATTCTGGTGATCTGATGAATTACTTTAATCTCATTATTAAAATCTTGTTTGGATAAGGGTAATTTCATAGCTCTGTTTATAAGGCTGATGAAAGTGGCTCTTTTATGACAGCCAGGATGGTTTGAATCGTGTCTTATTGCAGTGTGGGTTTGTGTTGGTTTTCTGAAAACTTGATAGTGTAATCTGTTGTCTTTTTTAATGATGGTTGTATCCAGAAAAGTAATCTTATTATTTATGGCTGATTCCATAGTAAATTTTATGTTATTATCAATGTTATTAAGTTGGTCTAATATTTGTTCTATTGTTTGAATATTGTCATCAACTATGATGAAAACATCATCTACATATCTTCCCCAAAACATAATGCCTTTTATTTTCCCTTCTATTTTTGTTTCTTCTAAATAGTCGAGGTAAATGTTGGCGATGATACCTGATAGTGGTGAGCCCATGGCTAAACCATATTTTTGTCTGTAAAATTTGTTGTTAAATGTGAAATGACTGTTGTTTAGAATGAAACTTAAAATGCAAATGAATTCATCTATTTCTACTTTCGATAATTTGCTATTATTTGCTAGATTTTGCTTAATAATATCTATTGTTGGTAGAATGGGTATATTAGTGTACATATCTTTGATATCAGCGCTATGAAGTGAATGTTCTTGTTTTAATCTCAGTTCTATTGTTTTTTCGCAAAAATGTAATGTGTTTCTGAATGATTTATTAGCTTTGAAGCAATAATGCTGTTTTAAAAATCGTTGAGCAAATTGGGATATTCTGTATTGAACCCTTTATCCACAGGCTGTATAAAGGATTCTAATAATTATTCATCATCTTTTGATACATTTCTACAGACAACAGATATGAGAGCCAGTCAGTGTTGGGATATATTGAGAAATCAGTGGCCAAGAGGACACAATGGTTTAAGCTCCTGTGGTATTTTAGGAAGAAGCATATATATTCTTGGGACTAAGGACAGGTGCAACTTTTAGCGCGGAAGACGGCTTGGGGACGCACATTATGGCCTGTTGCTAGGAAGATTGGCGCCAAGAAGGAAATCGAATGCTACGAAGCAATTGGTCTATCATCATGTTAACCACTCCCTACTGCTGAAAAATATGTAAAAGCGCGCAAAGACATACAAGAGTCTGGGCTAATAATATCAAGACGCCTTATTTTAGCGGCAACTCGGCTTGATAACGCACACTGGTAAATTAACGCGGGAGTTATCTGCAGATTAATTCCACGATCGATTCGAGCCGGCTACAGCAAAATCGTAACCTCCACACTGCTACGAACTCAGTGATACCGATCGCATGCTAGTCTGATAATTATTATGGAATATTATTTTAATAAAACCCCTTCCACACCTACCCTAGTCAGTTTCATTTATAAGGATCCAAGATGCTTCGAGGATCATTACTTATTTCTGTGCGTCTGAGGACGTAACACACATCACTTATTTCTGTGCGTCTGAAGACGTAACACACGTTACTTATATGTGTGCGTCTGAGGACGTACCACAGATCACTCATTTTGTACGTCTGTGGACATAAGGTTAATACTCTGCATATTTTCATGTTAGTGAACATGGAACAGTGTCGTCAAATTATAAGTGTAACTTCAGTGATTTATTTATAGTCCCAGCACTATCAGTAGGACCAGTTCATCGAAGAAATTCACCAAATAGACTGTCAAGGAATATAGTACTTGATAGGTGAATATAGTAGGTATTATATCGTGTGTGTATCTGACAAAACTTTATTTAATTCAGCACGAGATGACGTCTAAGAACAAGAACGGATCTGGGAACCAGCTGGACATTTGCCTGAAGATGTCAATGACCAGATAAACATCTTAAAGGAGATGGCTGCAGACGTATTCCTGGCGCTGTTTTAAAGGATTGAGTACCAAATTCATTATTTATTTATTAAATCTGCTATGGTATTATGGGACATTTTTTGTAGATATTTGTTTGCTTGCTTGCTTGGTAATGTAGATTATTAGTTTTTGTTTTACTGACACATTAAATATGGGACTAGCCGAGCGTTGTGTAATTTGTAAATATGGTGATTGTATTTGGTTCTACTGTACGGGGCGACTCGCGGAGCCCGTGCTCGCGTTCGCTCGCGTAAATCGCGGTCAAGCATTATTATTCGGAGGTATGCCTTACAACAAAAATGGAACTGAATTAATTTTGAGATTAAAAATAGAATTTGGAGGGTAAGATTATTTGTGAGTAAAATTTTATGACGGATCAGGATTCTATTTTTGATAATTGCTTTCCAGCAGATTTTAACGGGATGCCACTTTGCACCCGAGTTTTTGTTGTGTATTTTTTGTTAATGTGTCAATGGACGCAATATTGTTGATCTGTTTTGAGCCGACCCAGTGTGTGTGTATGAGAGTCAGTCCAAGCTTTTGTGCGTTTTGTGATTTTTTTTTATAATGTGCTAGCGAGAATATATCATGGTGATTATTCTGTCTTGTTACACATTAGCCCAGTTCATGACCTCGCGAGGGTGAACTTGTGGTATATATTTGTTTCTCGCCATCCAGGGGATGCGTGAGATATGTTGACGTTTCCAGAGGGAAACTGCACTTAGCTTGCCGGACTGAGAAAGTTATTTGAGGCAGTGTTGACTCATACGAGAAGGGCGCGTTCAAATCAGATAACGTGACTTGTCATTAGTAACAGGTCTGCTTCCTGTACTACAATTTAAGATGTTGTTTAAAATTCACAAAACCTGATCGGTTATAATGAGTATGGATTGATTAAATGGATGCTGTCCATAGTTGTAAGTTAGCCACCGAAATTCGTGTTTGTATGGCGTTTCATATAAATGTAAACATAGTTTTTCAGCCGTTAGGCTTGTATTTTGTTGTTGTTGGTTCAATTTTGGTGTGTTTATTTTTACGCGTCCTTGACCCGTGTCAAGTTAGGGTGCGCGAAGCTATGTTCCCAAGTTATGATGAGAGTGTTTTTGGCCCATTTTCTGGCATGCTCTTTTTGTGTTCATTCTGTGCTCCTGCACCAGCTAGGATCTCAGGGAGATTCTTCATTCTGTTTATATTTTAGATCTTGCATGTGTCAGTAGTAATTATAGTATATTAATTAAGGGTGGGTCCCATAGCCGTAGTGTGATTTAAAAGATGTAACTCCGTAAGCAACATGTCTGTTTTCAGTTGTAAACGGACTCGCATCAGTACTCAATTTCTTATTAACGAACAGTACACCACACATTATATAACTTCTTGACCAGAAAAAAATGGACTTGTATCCATATGTTGTAATGGGTGAGTTCTTACTGCTCAAATGCTTATGTTATGATTTTTATCATTTATGTGAAGCTGCATCCACATTGCCTTGCTGTGACGAGCGAGTTCCTACCGCTCAGTGTTATTATTGTTTATTAAGGGGGTGAAAATCAGGGAGGATTTCTTTTATTATTATTATTATTATTATTATTATTATTATTATTATTATTATTATGCACATACCTTTTCAGTCATTAAATTTCTTTTATTCTACTTGTTATTCATTTTATTTCTAGTATAGCCTCTGTCATGAACCTTTCTATTCATTAGAGCATGTTGTTTTTAGCGAACTTTGCTGTGTATCGCAGTCTGGGCTGAACACGGCCCCGTAGATGAATCTTGAGAAAACCATGCTTTATTGAAGGGTGCATAGACAAGCTGGCGCGCCAAGTGGGGCTAGTTCGTTGCTAGTTAACTGCTAGAACATGGGGGATAGACAGCATAGATAAGCTGGTGTCATACCGTGGAGCGTTTCGTTGTTTTGGGCTTTTCTAGCGGATCATAAACAAGCTCTTACCCTACATGTGGTGTTTCGCTGTTTTTGACTGTTTGAGATCTCCGGAAGTGATATTTTGTTAACGTAAATACGGCGAAGAGAAGTACCGCCAAGAAAATGGAATATACAGTAGAATCACGAGTTTGCAAGTTAAAATACGATTCACGTTTTGTTTATTGATGTAATTAGTAAAGTAATGTACGTGAAATCGGGCGCCCATTGATTAAATATAAAATTAGATTTGTTTAGAAAGTCAAACTCATGAATATGTTAGGAGGCTGGTAGCCTTAAATGACAATTAATACTTTGTTAATTAGTCAGTGGTAACATCAGATCTGGATAGTAATTTATGACTGAATATGTGCGGGGTTAAAAATAAATTCATTAAGTTAAGTTAGAACCATTCAGTGATGATTGATTTGCGGGAGTAAAGGGAATAAGTTTAAATGAACTGAATGTGGTCAAATTAAGTAAATGTATGTCAAGAATTGTATATGTGTGTGTCAGGGAGACGTTTGCATGCCATGCTCCTGTTTTCTCTGTGATATCTATTTTTGTGTGTGATAATGGCGACAGTCGCAGAGATCCAGGCGATCATTGAAAGTGCTACGGCACGAACCCAGAAACTATTAAAAGAACAGAGTGAAAAATTAGACATTAAATTAGCGGAACAAAATGAGTCGTTCCAGACTCAAATGAATGACACGATAAAAACACAATTATATGAACAGAAGGCACAATTATCTGAACAGAATGAGTCATTCCAGACTCAAATGAATGACACTATAAAATCACAATTATCTGAACACAAGGCACAGTTAATTGAACAGGGTAACTCATTACAAGCGCAAGTAAATGAAAATATAAACAAACAGTTAGAGGCGCAAGAAAGTAGAAATATGAGTCAGTTAGCCACATTATCTGCGGAGATGAAAGAATACACTACACAGTAGATGGTTCAATTCGCGCTTGATGTAAGTAAGAATAATGACAAACAGCTAGGTCAGATACAAAAATTAGAGGATACCTTCAACCGTAAATTAAATGATTTGGACGAAACTGTATTAGCAAAACTAGCTCAGATAGAATTAGCATGCACGGTAAATAACAGTGAGGTTAAAACGGCACAGGATGGTCTTGAAAAGCGATGTGATAAAATGGAGGAGGATTCTACGTTTATCCAGGGACAATTGTCGGCAGTAAATGAAAGCATTACGGGTCTAATAAAGGACATGGATAAATTAGAAATACAATCAGCAGAGCGATGGCAAAACCTAGAATCGGACCAGGATAATTTAAAGAGTACGATAGATGAGAATAATCTACGTCTAGAAGACAGGCTTGAGAAGATAGAATCGAATCAGGAGGACACGAAACAGCAGATGGAAGAAAAACTGGGAGCGATTAAAGATAGCATCAGAAAGGATTGGCGTAAGATGAGCAGCGAATCTAAAGAAGAACGGTTAACAATCATAAAGACCGTAGGTGATAATCATACGCGCATTAAAGCACTTGAGGAAGAAATCAAGAGTAAAATGAAAGAACAGTCGGACAGAATCATAAAAGCAGAGTTACGTTCATTAGGACAGAACACGTTATTTCAGGCAGCGCACGCTAAAGATAAGGAAGTTGACTCAACGAGCCAGGGGGCAATTAGCGCGGAAAGTGGCCACGGTCTGACAGGCAGCCCTTTAACGACTAACACTGAAGGATTTCACAACAACATTGGTGGAACCTCTACCCCTCAACATGGCTATCAGCACCCTCAAGTCGTACAAGTAATTCGATCAAATGAATTTAAACCTAATAAATTCACAGAAAATTCTGGTGTCACACCGAAGGCGTATCTTAAAGAGATGGATCACTATTTTAATGATAATAATATACCGCCCGCGCGTCGATTAAGACTGATGGAACGATTTCTTTCGGGAAATGTACTTACGTGGTTCTTGAGCTTCAAGTACACTTTCGGAGGGATGGATGATTTCAAGATTGCGTTCCTTAAAAAGTACTGGTCGGCTTCTCTAAAACTAAGTCTCAGATTGGAACTTTATTCGAGAAAATATCAGTCGACTCAACAGACGAAATATTCAGATTTCTTTTCGCTACAATTGTTGAAATTTCGGGATCTTGATCACCCTTTAGAAGAATCGGATCTGGTTATGACGATTGCACGGCAGTTTCCAGTAAATTTTCAGCAGGTTTTAGTAGCAGCAAACGTGGACACAGCGGTTCGAGCCGAACAAATCTTACGTCAGATTGACGAGACAACATCTCACTTGCAGCAAAGAGGGGGACGACAGCTGGAACTTGTAAACACAACGGAGGTGGTTAAACCCACTCAAATACACACCAGGTCGCAGGCCACAAATACAAGTGTGTCAACAACACCAAGACGAGGTCAGGAGGGTGACGAAAATAGGTCATACCAGTGACATGAAAATAATAATGATAGACAGACTCAGGGCAACAATAGGTATCAGCAGCGGGGATACCAACAATGGAGAAATAATAGGAGAAATGAGGGACCCTACAGGCGTTACGAAAATAACAATAATGATAATCGACAATGGCGTGAAAGAAGATATCAGAACCAGGGGGACTATCAGAATTATAGAAATGATTGGAATGACAGGCACGCCGAATCGCAGCGCTACCTGAAAGAACTACACGCTAATGGAGGGGACGAACAAAAACATTGGGTACATGCAATTAATAGGAGGTCAAATCCAGATACTCACATTGAGGGGGCCGAGAGTTTATTGAAGCAGGAAGAACGCCAGGGATATACGCGACAGAAGGATGATGGTAGTCGCGGGGGTTGTAAAAAATCCCAATAATTGAAAAAGGACTCACCCTGAGAGAGCAGCAGCCGGATCGTGAAAAAGGATGGGTCGTGGCACACATACAAGAATGGATAGCTTTTCCGGAAGATTGCCTGGAGGAGATTGTAAGACCACGGAACGATGATATCAAACAATTACCTATTATTTATGCCAAGATTGGTGGAATTTACGTGAGATGCTTAGTTGACACGGGGTCACAAATCAGTCTTGTATCGGAGGCTTTGGTTCGAGAGTTGGGACGGAGTCAGAATATTCCTGTGATTCCAGTACCGCAACTCAAGGTGAGGGGCGTTATTCCCGAACGCACCGTCACTTGCAAACGTCAGGCATGTATAGAATTGGATATATGAGACCATATATTTGGACAGACTTTCATCATAATGGCTAAAATGAATTTTAACATTATTCTGGGTGCAAATTTCATTTGTGACTACCAGGCAGTCATGGATTTACACGATAATACAGTCAGTTTTAAGGAGTTTGATAAACTGAAGGATGTGGGTTTACACATGGATGAAATCACTACAGGGAAAGACGTGAGTTCATGGGCATTGGAGGCAATAGCAGAAGAGACAGAAGAGGAGACACGAAAGGCGGAAGATAACCTTATAGATGTGGCTGTTGTGGAATTAAATGAAGAGAGTGACTCTCAGGAGATATGGGCCTTACTAGCAGAAGGAGAGGACAACGATACTCAGTTTGAAGAACTATTACAGGAGCGGCTCAGTGACATACAACTAGGGGTTGAACATAGGAAGAAACTTGAGGAGATCTTAAGAAGACACAAGGCAGTGTTTGACACAGTTCCAGGGAAGATAATAAACTTTCAGTATTCTATGCAGGTTGAGCATTGGTCCCCATTTTGAAGCAAATTATACCCTATACCAGAAAAACATCGGGAGCCGGTAAAAAGTATTATTGATGATATGTTGCAAGCTGGAGTGATTAAGAAGACTCCTACACCTTATTTAAATGCGATTTTGGCAGTAACAAATCCAAATGGATCCATTACACTTTGTCTAGACGCCAGAAATCTAAACATGCGCCTTATTTTCCCGAGTATGACAGAGCACCAATCATCAGAGACGTCTTAAAAGGATTTAAGAACAAGAGCATCTATTCATCAGTAGACCTGACGAGTTCGTTTCATCATCTCGAACTGGATGAGAAGTCACAGCTACTTATTGGCTTCTTGTTCGATAATCAGACGTATTGCTTCGTCCGCATGCCCTTCGGCGTTAAAACTGCTGGATGCGCATTAATTCGAGCCGTGGATCGGAACCTGACTGAAGAAGTGAAGGAAATGACGGTACGATATATTGACGATATACTCTTGGCTTCAGATAACATTGAGACACATATGGAAAATTTGGATAAGCTTTTGGACAACCTTAGAACTGCAAATTTTAAAGTCAACTTGAAGAAATCCCATTTCTTCAAGAAGGAGATTTTATACTTGGGGCACATCATTGACCAGGAGGGAGTGAGACCAAACCCGGCCAAGATAGAGGCGATAAAGTATTTCCCTACACTAACGAGAGTGAAACATATCAGAGCTTTCCTTGGCGTGACGAGTTTCTTTAAGGAAAACTGCCCAGGATATACTGAAACCGTAGCACCTATGCAGGAAATGCTGAAGAAGAACAACAAATGGCTTTGGAACGCTGAGTGTGAGAAATCATTTCAAGAGACAAAATTATTAATGGAAAATTGTATCAAACTAGGTTATCCAGGCTTTCAACGGAAGTTAATTATCCAAGCGGATGCTTCCATGGTTGGTATAGGAGCAATGTTATACCAAGAAGATCCAGCTAACCTTCAACGTCGTGATTATTTAACATTTGTGAGACGCAGATTGCGTAAACACGAGCGCAACTATACGGTCACGGAACTCGAATTGTTGGCAATACTTCATGCGTTACAACAATGGAAACGAATTGTGTATGGTTACCCCATTGTTATTAGAACAGACCACAAAGCACTAACGTTCTTGTTCAAGACATCTATGGCTAGAGAGCGTGTGACACGTTGGTCCATCTACATACAACAATTTAACATCGAAATTGAACATTGCCCAGGAAAAATGAATGTAATTCCGGATGTATTAAGCAGGAACCCCGAGCCTGATACCGAAGAAACAGCGATAGTACAGCATATTGAGTTAACAGCAAAGGACCATGCATTCTTGGAGGAATTACGGGAGATAAGACGAGAGCAGGAAGCAGAACCGTGGATGTACCAAATGATCCAGTACTTTAAGAAGGAATTACCAGCAAGAACCCCAGCCTACAGAGAAGCAAAAGCCAGAGAAGGAAGATATGTCTACCTTAACAATTTACTGCATAAATGGATAGATGAAGAACACACCAAATTACGTATCATGGTACCTGCATCAGTACAAAGAGGACTTACTTGGCACAAACATGAAAGTTTTGGTCACGTGGGATTAGACAAGGCACAGGCGACCATAGGAGAAACGTTTACATGGCCGCGAATGAGGACTACCATTTGTGACGTAATAAAGACTTGCGATCCTTGTCAGAGGACGAAGCCGAATAATTACTTAATGAGGCAGTATCCTAGACCATTGCTACCTCAGAAGGCCCTGGACTGTTTCGGTCCAATCCCGAAAGGTAGGCGAGGTTGCCGTCACTTACTAGTGTGTATTGATGTATTTTCTAAGTTTGTCGTATTGTGTCCCATTCAGAAAACTACATCGAAACAAGTACTCAGTCGTATTCGAAATAGAGTTATTCCAATCCTTGGAAAACCAGAGTTCATATTGTCGGACCACGGAAGCTATTTTACGAGTGCCGAATTCAAGAAAGGTATGGAGGACTTGGATGTAAAACACATGCTTAGTAGCATTCGCCACCCTCAAGCTAATCCAAGCGAACGCGCTATAAAATGTGTTACTAAATACTTAAGGATCTTCATTCCCAATGAACATCACAAGTGGGTAGACAGGATCAAAGATGTAGAGACCTGTATGAACACAACTAGACATGAATCGACAGGCCAGATTCCCATGGTCTTGCACATGAACGAATATCCAGTAAGATCGTGGAGCAACATCATCAATTGCCCACAAGATCCCATGGTTGGTCATGAGTTGAGAATTGAGAGAACGAGAGTCCATATGAGAAACCAGGCGGATCGCAGATTACGTCGTGTCAGAAATAAGAGGTATCACAGAGAACTATTAGTCAACGAGCTTGTATTAGTACGGAAGCCAGCGACATCTGATCCAGAGAAGAAGGTATTTAACAAGTTCAGTCCAAAATTTATTGGCCCCTTCTGTATTGTACGGAATCTTGGTAACAACGCTTACAGAGTGAAAGAATTGAGTACAGGTACAATGTCTGTCTAAAACGCAGCGAATTTAAAATTGTATTTTACTAGTGAACCTTGGGAACGCAGAAATAATGCTGCAAATTGAATGTATGGACGTCCTCTTTGCACATCCAACTATAGTGGGCCAGTGAGTGCGTCAGTTGAACGAGGAAGTAGGGAGCAGCCTGCTATGGTCATACACTAACGAGCTCTGACGATGACGACACGGCGAGAGAGCGAGCGAGAGAGATAAGGACGCTGGAAAGGGGAGATACGAGCCTTGGGCGATCAGACAAGCAGGCAGGCTTGGGGAATGTCTGAATGAATGAGGAAGCTGAAGTAAACACGAGCGCGTGTTGAAACTCCAACGATAGTGGCGGCTAGACGAAACTGATGAGAGGGAGATTTCTCTAGGATTGGCAGAAATGGATTACAGATGTTATGTATTTGTAAAAAAATCGACTATTTGTTATGTTCGATTTTTTCCATGCAGGGGGATTGTGAACCCTTTATCCACAGGCTGTATAAAGGATTCTAATAATTATTCATCATCTTTTGATACATTTCTACAGACAACAGATATGAGAGCCAGTCAGTGTTGGGATATATTGAGAAATCAGTGGCCAAGAGGACACAATGGTTTAAGCTCCTGTGGTATTTTAGGAAGAAGCATATATATTCTTGGGACATAGGACAGGTGCAACTTTTAGTGCGGAGACGGTTTGGGCACGCACATTATGGCCTGTTGCTAGGAAGATTGGCGCCAAGAAGGAAATCGAATGCTACGAAGCAATTGGTCTATCATCATGTTAACCACTCCCTACTGCTGAAAAATATGTAAAAGCGCGCAAAGACATACAAGAGTCTGGGCTAATAATATCAAGACGCCTTATTTTAGCGGCAACTCGGCTTGATAACGCACACTGGTAAATTAACGCGGGAGTTATCTGCAGATTAATTCCACAATCGATTCGAGCCGGCTACAGCAAAATCGTAACCTCCACACTGCTACGAACTCAGTGATTGCGATCGCATGCTAGTCTGATAATTATTATGGAATATTATTTTAATAAAACCCCTTCCACACCTAACCTAGTCAGTTTCATTTATAAGGATCCAAGATGCTTCGAGGATCATTACTTATTTCTGTGCGTCTGAGGACGTAACACACATCACTTATTTCTGTGCGTCTGAAGACGTAACACACATTACTTATATCTGTGCGTCTGAGGACGTACCACAGATCACTCATTTTGTACGTCTGTGGACATAAGGTTAATACTCTGCATATTTTCATGTTAGTGAACATGGAACAGTGTCGTCAAATTATAAGTGTAACTTCAGTGATTTATTTATAGTCCCAGCACTATCAGTAGGACCAGTTCATCGAAGAAATTCACCAAATAGACTGTCAAGGAATATAGTACTTGATAGGTGAATATAGTAGGTATTATATCGTGTGTGTATCTGACAAAACTTTATTTAATTCAGCACGAGATGACGTCTAAGAACAAGAACGGATCTGGGAACCAGCTGGACATTTGCCTGAAGATGTCAATGACCAGATAAACATCTTAAAGGAGATGGCTGCAGACGTATTCCTGGCGCTGTTTTAAAGGATTGAGTACCAAATACATTATTTATTTATTAAATCTGCTATGGTATTATGGGACATTTTTTGTAGATATTTGTTTGCTTGCTTGCTTGCTTGGTAATGTAGATTATTAGTTTTTGTTTTACTGACACATTAAATATGGGACCAGCCGAGCGTTGTGTAATTTGTAAATATGGTGATTGTATTTGGTTCTACTATACGGGGCGACTCGCGGAGCCCGTGCTCGCGTTCGCTTGCGTAAATCGCGGTCAAGCATTATTATTCGGAGGTATGCCTTACAACAAAAACGGAACTGAATTAATTTTGAGATTAAAAATAGAATTTGGAGGGTAAGATTATTTGTGAGTAAAATTTTATGACGGATCAGGATTATTTTTTTGATAATTGCTTTCCAGCAGATTTTAACGGGATGCCACTTTGCAACCGAGTTTTTGTTGTGTATTTTTGTTAATGTGTCAATGGACGCAATATTGTTGATCTGTTTTGAGCCGACCCAGTGTGTGTGTATGAGAGTCAGTCCAAGCTTTGGTGCGTTGTGTGATTTTTTTTTATAATGTGCTAGCGAGAATATATCATGGTGATTATTCTGTCTTGTTACACATTAGCCCAGTTCATGACCTCGCGAGGGTGAACTTGTGGTATATATTTGTTTCTCGCCATCCAGGGGATGCGTGAGATATGTTGACGTTTCCAGAGGGAAACTGCACTTAGCTTGCCGGACTGAGAAAGTTATTTGAGGCAGTGTTGACTCATACGAGAAGGGCGCGCTCAAATCAGATAACGGGACTTGTCATTAGTAACAGGTCTGCTTCCTGTACTGCAATTTAAGATGTTTAAAATTCACAAAACCTGATCGGTTATAATGAGTATGGATTGATTAAATGGGTGCTGTCCATAGTTGTAAGGTAGCCACCGAAATTCGTGTTTGTCTGGCGTTTCATATAAATGTAAACATAGTTTTTCAGCCGTTAGGCTTGTATTTTGTTGTTGTTGGTTCAATTTTGGTGTGTTTATTTTTACGCGTCCTTGACCCGTGTCAAGTTAGGGTGCGCGAAGCTATGTTCCCAAGTTATGATGAGAGCGTTTTTGGCCCATTTTCTGGCATGCTCTTTTTGTGTTCATTCTGTGCTCCTGCACCAGCTAGGATCTCAGGGAGATTCTTCATTCTGTTTATATTTTAGATCTTGCATGTGTCAGTAGTAATTATAGTATATTAATTAAGGGTTGGTCCCATAGCCGTAGTGTGATTTAAAAGATGCAACTCCGTAAGCAACATGTCTGTTTTCAGTTGTAAACGGACTCGCATCAGTACTCTATTTTTTTATTAACGAACAGTACACCACACATTATATAACTTCTTGACCAGAAAAAAAAATGGACTTGTATCCATATGTTGTAACGAGTGAGTTCTTACCGCTCAAATGCTTATGTTATGATTTTTATCATTTATGTGAAGCTGCATTCATATTGTCTTGTTGTGACGAGCGAGTTCCTTCCGCTCAGTGTTATTATTGTTTATTAAGGGGGTGAAAGTCAGGGAGGATTTCTTTTATTATTATTATTATTATTATTATTATTATGCACATAACTTTTCAGTCATTAAATTTCTTTTATTCTACTTGTTATTCATTTTATTTCTAGTATAGCCTCTGTCATGAAACTGTCTATTCATTAGAGCATGTTGTTTTTAGCGAACTTTGCTGTGTATCGCAGTCTGGACTGAACATGACCCCGTAGATGAATCTTGAGAAAACCATGCTTTATTGAAGGGTGCAGTATATTGGGTTGTTTCTGAAATTGACAATTGGTCTAATAGGAATGTCCTCTTTGTGTATTTTGGGTAGGGCACGTAAGATTGGAAGACCGGGATTCATGTGTGTTAAATTATTAATTTGGTTTTCATCTAAAATGAAAACTGTATTCTTAAGGATGTTTTTTAATTTCTTTTGTGTGATTGCTGTGGGGTCTTTTTTTATTTCTTCAAAATTGGTATTATTAAAGAAATTGTAAGTTTCGTTGATGTACTCATTTTTGTCAATGACTACAATTGTGTTCCCTTTATCTGCTTTAGTTATTATTACATTATTACTCTCTATTTTCTTCTTTAAATTATTGATGTTCTGGTTGTTAACTTATTAATTGATGTATTCCTACTAATAATTTTGCGAATTTCTTTGTTAGTTTCATGCCTTACTCCATTTTGTTTATCGATGGGTAGTTTCCTAATAGCGGTTTCAGTTTCAGCTATTATAGTGGTTAGGACTTTCTTATCTAATTTTATTTCCCAATTGTGTTTGGGGCCTTTATTCAAGATGTCTAGTTCATAATCATTGAAACTAACCTTTGTAAGATTTTTTAAAGGTGCCTGAAATTCATGAATATCTTCATCTGAAGGGGGGGGGGGGGGTATGTTTGATATTACCTCTATTATGTAAATTATTTAATTTATTTTGTAAAGTGGCTATTTTCTGTGATATTTTGTGCTAACAATTTGATTAACGACAAGAAAATATTTATCCCAATCTTCTTTGCTAGATAAGTGAGCTGCTTCTAGATGTGTTCGGTATAACATGTTGTTAATATTGTTCTTTTTAATGAAAAGGAATTTTATCTCTCTTTGTAATATCTTTTTGTTTAATATTCTTTGTGTTCTAATTTCATAATGGTTTAAAGGTCCTTTCTTTTGATATGTTTTCAAATGTTGGGGTATTAAATTTAGTTTCTTACATTTCTTTAGGAAATCTATATCTTTTATTGTGTTAGCTAGTTTAATCCTTAGATCTTTGAACTTGTATCTTGCTTTTTTAGATTTTATAGCCTGGCTCGCTTCATTGATTTTAGTATTTGAATGGTTCATTATGGTTCCGTATTGATGCAACAATTAGTATTAATATTTTGCAAAAGTCCCGCCTAATCAATACCTTTATTGTACTAAATATAAATGAACACTTAGTGGTCATTGGTACATGTTTCGGGGCCTAATTGTTTTGGCCCCTTCATCAGCCTGTGTAGATAAAAAGTCAAGGCAAACAGGTGATCGGATAGCTTAACACTCATAAAATATTCCCTTCAAAAAAACCCATTATGGTGCACCATAATGAAATGGGAAAGATGTTTATCCAAAAAAAACATAAGGAAATAAAATACATAAATAAAATAAAAATAAAAGAATGACAGAAGGAAAGAAAGGAAGAAAGAAATACAGTAGTTGAAATTTGGAGAGAAAAAAATTAAATATATATATATAAATATATAGTGTGAACACACTCTAAAATTTGACCCTTTCTTGTTGATCACAGAAATTGTGCATTCTTAAAGTGGTCCCAAATCTTCTGAAGTAGAGCATGTGGACGACAATAGCACATTTGAAATAAACCATAAGCTATACCGTGGCTTGCAGATGTCAATGAAGATACAATGGCTCAGCTTTGTGGTAGTTCAACTAACTGCGGTCTGTAGATGCTAAATGAGACATAATCTGCTCCGTGGCAGCATTCCAGATTATATTAATATTCCAATTACAATTCACCAGTGATAAATGTCATGGATCACAATACTTCACCATAGATGAGCCCCAAAAAACAATGAAGCTGCAATTTTGTGCCGAAAAATCATCTTGCCAGAAAGCTTTTGAAAGATTAATGAAGGAACAGGTCTCCAGTTTGAGATTAAACCATTAAGAATGGAATATGTCACATATAAGACTATATCTGTGATGATATTTAGTAATATGTCAACTTACTTTAGGTTAAACGATAAGTTTATTTCGGCTAAGGCTTGTCTTTTGTTACACGTTATTGTCAATTTTATGGGTACAGCATAAAATCATTACTCAGATATATAGATTATTAAATCATTGGAAAACCAATTATGGTATTAAACTGGGTGTAGTGTTAAGTTATTAATACGAAATTTCTCTAATAGTAAAATATTGGCAAACATTTGAAATAATGTAGGAATAAGATTGAAAATTAGGTGGCTCTTATGAAATTAGAATTTGTTGCTGCAATATGTGCATGATTTAGAGAAAAAGAATTTAAAATACTTATGGCTTCATGCTTAAAATAGCTAAAATGCATAAGGGGGTTTATTAGCCTACTTTTCACATTTTGCAAAAATGAGGAAAAAGTAGACTTATGAGATCGGGCAAATGTGTGTCTGTCTGTCTGTCTGTCTGTCTGTCTGTCTGTCCGTCTGTCTGTCTGTCTGTCCTTCTGTCTGTCTGTCTGACTGTGTGTGTGTCCCCCCCTATCAACTCCTAAACGGCTGCAGCAATCGAAACAAAATTTGGTGGGAGTAAAGATCTATACCTGAATATCTCACGGCCATATTTGAAAATGATGTCAGTGCTACCAACTGCTAAAAAATCGCAATTGAAATTTGAGCTCCATGTTGGATATCTTGGAAAGTATGAATGGGAGCTATTTCAAAATTGGCACACGTACAGATCATAATATTTCAGTTTAATTTCCAGGAGGCTAAACATGGCAGTGTTGCCAAAATGATTATAAGCGTCCTGATAGGTCCAATTTTTAAATGCATATAACTTCTATACTATCAATTGGAATTCAACCAAATTTCGTATGTTGTATGTGTACATAACCAGATATGACTGAGCGTATTCTTCAGACCTACCAGGGCTGCCAACTGTTAATAAATGCTCCTAATTTATTTTATCCAAATACCAATATATCATAAAGTATGCAAGCCGACAGCTTTAAACTATGCACACGTATAGTCCCTGACATTCTATATTAATTTGGAGTAACTTATATACGTCAGTGCTACCAACATGATTCTAAGCCTGCTGACAGGTCCAACTTTAAATACATGTAACTTCCATACTATCATTTGGATTTCAACCAAATTTCGTATGTGCTATGTGTACCATAACAGATATGACTATGCGTATTCTAAGGAGCAACCAGTGCTGCCAACTGTTAATATGTGCTGTCCCTATTTTTGTTACCCTAATATCAATATATCAGAAAGTATGCAAGCCAATAGCTCTAAACTTTGCACACGTATTGTACATGGCATTCTAGACGAATTTGGAGTAACTAATATACGTCAGTGCTGCCAACATGATTCTAAGCCTGCTGATAGGTCCAATTTTAAAATGCATGTAACTTCTATACTAACTAATGGATTTCATTCAAAATTGGCACAACAATAGATCATATTATTTCAGATTATTTCTGACTAATACATGCATGACATTGTTGCCAACATGATTTTACGCGCGCTGTTAGATCCAATGTTTAACTGCATGTAACGTCCATGCTATTCATTGGACTTCAACCAAATTTTGTATTTTGTACCTTAAGAGACGGAACTAAGAATATATTCAGTCATCAGGGCTGCCAATTGTAGTGCTCTATTAGGATACATTATGCCAGGTATACAGTATTTCGAACTAATTGGAAATTTCGATATTAGCAACTTAATTTCGTCATTATTCTACATAGGTTCATATTCTGTAGAATAATCATTGGCATGAAAAGTAGGCTGTATAGTTCTTCACGGAACTTCTTGTTTTTGTTGTTGATTTTTAACATTATGTTGTCTGTGAGTGTATCAAACAAAACGTTTGAGTCAAAAATTATCTCAGTGAGATTTTTAGGGTCTGAAATTTTATGCGCTGTGTTGATTTCTATGGATTCTAGTACATTCATCAGGGTTCCCTTGTTTGTATAATGTAAGATTTTCAAATCATTTTCTATATTTGTAAATTTATGACCTGACTCTTCCATATGGGTAGCCATAGCTGAATATTTTCTGTATTTTGTGGCGTTTATATGTTCATTATATCTTATAGCAAAATTTCTTCCGGTTTGGCCTATGTAGTTAGTATTGCATTCATTGCAAATCAATTTATATATACCAGATTTGCTGAATTTATCTTTCCTAAAGATTGTATTAGAGTTAAAAACAGGTCATGATTTGTATTATTGGTTTTGTACGCTATCTTTATATTCTGCTTTTTAAATTTGTTGGTGAAACCATATGTAAATTTATTGAAATATGTGAAAACTGCGTATGTTGACTTTTCCTTTTGCTCCGGTTGGAGGTGCGTTGCGGGTTTATTTTTTAATTTAGTAATTATATTTTCAATGTATGGACGTTTGTAGCCATTAATTCTGGCGATCTGATGAATTACTTTAATCTCATTATTAAAATCTTGTTTGGATAAGGGTAATTTCATAGCTTTGTTTATAAGGCTGATAAAAGTGGCTCTTTTATGACAGCCAGGATGGTTTGAATCGTGTCTTATTGCAGTGTGGGTTTGTGTTGGTTTTCTGAAAACCTGATAGTGTAATCTGTTGTCTTTTTTAATGATGGTTGTATCCAGAAAAGTAATCTTATTATTTATGGCTGATTCCATAGTAAATTTTATGTTATTATCAATGTTATTAAGTTGGTCTAATATTTGTTCTATTGTTTGAATATTGTCATCAACTATGATGAAAACATCATCTACATATCTTCCCCAAAACATAATGCCTTTTATTTTCCCTTCTATTTTTGTTTCTTCTAAATAGTCGAGGTAAATGTTGGCGATGATACCTGATAGTGGTGAGCCCATGGCTAAACCATCTTTTTGTCTGTAAAATTTGTTGTTAAATGAGAAATGACTATTGTTTAGAATGAAACTTAAAATGCAAATGAATTCATCTATTTCTACTTTCGATAATTTGCTATTATTTGCTAGATTTTGCTTAATAATATCTATTGTTGGTAGAATGGGGATATTAGTGTACATATCTTTGATATCAGCGCTATGAAGTGAATGTTCTTGTTTTAATCTCAGTTCTATTTTTTTTTTTGCAAAAATGTAATGTGTTTCTGAAAGATTTATTAGCTTTGAAGCAATAATGCTGTTTTAAAAATCGTTGAGCAAATTGGGCTATTCTGTATATTGGGCTGTTTCTGAAATTGACAATTGGTCTAATAGGAATGTCCTCTTTGTGTATTTTGGGTAGGGCACGTAAGATTGGAAGACCGGGATTCATGTGTGTTAAATTATTAATTTGGTTTTCATCTAAAATGAAAACTGTATTCTTAAGGATGTTTTTTAATTTTCCTTTGTGTGATTGCTGTGGGGTCTTTTTTTATTTCTTCAAAATTGGTATTATTAAAGAAATTGTAAGTTTCGTTGATGTACTCATTTTTGTCAATGACTACAATTGTGTTCCCTTTATCTGCTTTAGTTATTATTACATTATTACTCTCTATTTTCTTTTTTAAATTATTGATGTTCTGGTTGTTAACTTTATTAATTGATGAATTTTTACGAATAATTTTGCGAATTTCTTTGTTAGTTTCATGCCTTACTCCATTTTGTTTATCGATGGGTAGTTTCCTAGTAGCGGTTTCAGTTTCAGCTATTATAGTGGTTAGGACTTTCTTATCTAATTTTATTTCCCAATTGTGTTTGGGGCCTTTATTCAAGATGTCTAGTTCATAATCATTGAAACTAACCTTTGTAAGAATTTTTAAAGGTGCCTGAAATTCATGAATATCTTCATCTGAAGGGGGGTTATGTTTGATATTACCTCTATTATGTAAATTATTTAATTTATTTTGTAAAGTGGCTATTTTCTGTGATATTTTGTGCTAACAATTTGATTAACGACAAGAAAATATTTATCCCAATCTTTTTTGCTAGATAAGTGAGCTGCTTCTAGATGTGTTCGGTATACCATGTTGTTAATATTGTTCTTTTTAATGAAAAGGAATTTTATCTCTCTTTGTAATATCTTTTTGTTTAATATTCTTTGTGTTCTAATTTCATAATGGTTTAAAGGTCCTTTCTTTTGATATGTTTCCAAATGTTGGGGTATTAAATTTAGTTTCTTACATTTCTTTAGGAAATCTATATCTTTTATTGTGTTAGCTAGTTTAATCCTTAGATCTTTGAACTTGTATCTTGCTTTTTTAGATTTTATAGCCTGGCTCGCTTCATTGATTTTAGTATTTGAATGGTTCATTATGGTTCCGCATTGATGCAACAATTAGTATTAAGATTTTGCAAAAGTTCCGCCTAATCAATACCTTTATTGTACTAAATATAAATGATCACTTAGTGGTCATTGGTACATGTTTCGGGGCCTAATTGTTTTGGCCCCTTCATCAGCCTGTGTAGATAAAAAGTCAAGGCAAACAGGTGATCGGATAGCTTAACACTCATAAAATATTCCCTTCAAAGAAACGTATTATGGTGCACCATAATGAAATGGGAAAGATGTTTATCCAAAGAAACATAAGGAAATAAAATACATCAATAAAATAAAAATAAAAGAATGAAAGAAGGAAAGAAAGGAAGAAAGAAATACAGTAGTTGAAATTTGGAGAGAAAAAAATAAAAAATATATATACAGATATATAGTGTGAACACACTATAAAATTTGACCCTTTCTTGTTGATCACAGAAATTGTGCATTCTTAAAGTGGTCCCAAATCTTCTGAAGTAGAGTATCTGGACGACAATAGCACATTTGAAATAAACCATAAGCTATACCGTGGGAAAATAAAAGGCATTAAGGTTTGGGGAAGATATGTAGATGATGTTTTCATCATAGTTGATGACAATATTCAAACAATAGAACAAATATTAGACCAACTTAATAACATTGATAATAACATAAATTTACTATGGAATCAGCCATAAATAATAAGATTACTTTTCTGGATACAACCATCATTAAAAATACAACAGATTACACTATCAAGTTTTCAGAAAACCAACACAAACACACACTGCAATAAGACACGATTCAAACCATCCTGGCTGTCATAAAAGAGCCACTTTCATCAGCCTTATAAACAGAGCTATGAAATTACCCTTATCCAAACAAGATTTTAATAATGAGATTAAAGTAATTCATCAGATCGCCAGAATTAATGGCTACAAACGTCCATACATTGAAAATATAATTAATAAATTTAAAAAATAAACCCGCAACGCACCTCCAACCGGAGCAAAAGGAAAAGTCCACATACGCAGTTTTCACTTATTTCAATAAATTTACATATGGTTTCACCAACAAATTTAAAAAGCAGAATATGAACATAGCGTACAAAACCAATAATACAAATCATGACCTGTTTTTTATCTCTAATACAATCAATAGGAAAGATAAATTCAGCAAATCTGGTATATATAAATTGATTTGCAATGAATGCAATACTAACTACATAGGCCAAACCGGAAGAAATTTTGCTATAAGATATAATGATCATATAAACGCCACAAAATACAGAAAATATTCAGCTATGGCTACCCATAAGGAAGAATCAGGTCATAAATTTACAAATATAGAAAATGATTTGAAAATCTTACATTATACAAACAAGGGAACCCTGATGAATGTACTAGAATCCATAGAAATCAACACAGCGCATAAAATTTCAGACCCTAAAAATCTCAATGAGATAATTTTTGACTCAAACGTTTTGTTTGATACCCTCACAGACAACATAATGTTAAAAATCAACAACAAAAATAACCCCCTTTAGCATTTTAGCTATTTTAAGCATGAAGCCATAAGTATTTTAAATTATTTTTCTCTTTTCAAATGTTTGCCAATATTTTACTATTAGAGAAATTTCTTATTAATAACTTAACACTACACCCAGTTTAATACCATAATTGGCTTTCCAATGATTTAATAATCTATATATCTGAGTAATGTGTTTATGCTGTGCCCATAAAATTGACAATAACGTGTAACAAAAGACAAGCCTTAGGCGTCATAAACTTATCGTTTAACCTAAAGTAAGTTGACATATTGCTAAATATCATCACAGATATAGACTTATATGTGACATATTCCATTCTTATTGGTTTAATCTCAAACTGGAGACCTGTTCCTTCATTAATCTTTCAAAAGCTTTCTGGCAAGATGATTTTTCGGCACAAAATTGCAGCTTCATGGTATTTTGGGACTCATCTATGGTGAAGTATTGTGATCCATGACATTAATCACTGGTGAATTGTAATTGGAATATTAATATAATCTGGAATGCTGCCACGGAGCAGATTATGTCTCATTTAGCATCTACAGACCGCAGTAAGTTGAACTACCACAAAGCTGAGCCATTGTATCTTCATTGACATCTGCAAGCCACGGTATAGCTTATGGTTTATTTCAAATGTGCTATTGTCGTCCACATACTCTACTTCAGAAGATTTGGGACCACTTTAAGAATGCACAATTTCTGTGATCAACAAAAAAGGGTCAAATTTTAGAGTGTGTTCACACTATATATTTATATATATATATATATATTTTATTTTTTTTCTCCAAATTTCAACTACTGTATTTCTCTCTTCCTTTCTTTCCTTCTTTCATTCTTTTATTTTTATTTTATTTATGTATTTTATTTCCTTATGTTTCTTTGGATAAACATCTTTCCCATTTCATTATGGTGCACCATAATAGGGTTTTTTGAAGGGAATATTTTATGAGTGTTAAGCTATCCGACCACCTGTTTGCCTTGACTTTTTATCTACACAGGCTGATGAAGGGGCCAAAACAATTAGGCCCCGAAACATGTACCAATGACCACTAAGTGATCATTTATATTTAGTACAATAAAGGTATTGATTAGGTGGAACTTTTGCAAAATATTAATACTAATTGTTGCATCAATACGGAACCATAATGAACCATTCAAATACTAAAATCAAGCACTATCTAAGAGTATTTCGTTCTCGTGCCTTACTTTGTCCTTATCATTTATCTTGGTAGCTTGCCACGGTGGGTGAGTGGATATCGTGTCGGTCTACTAATCCCAAGATTGCAGGTTCGCTCCTGGCGCATGTCATATGATGTTGGCATGTCAGAGAACCCATTTGAATTCAGTAGCCTGAGTTCATAATGACAAAATTAATCTCGGGAGTATCCGCCAACACAAAGTTCCTCATTTATCTACTAGAAAGCGGTATAGTGTTCAAGGAGCTTAGATATCTAACATCTAACCTCTTTGACTTTCATAGTCAAGGAACAACGAACTTCGACATGCAAGCTACCCTCTGAGTGTCAAATAACAAATCTTGCACCCGGCAACCGAGGCCATACGATATTATTATTATCTATCTTGGTTCTCCTCCCATTTTCTTCATCCTGTTGTGGGTAGAGAATTGACTAACTTACACAATCGGTATTTCTTGGATGTAACAGATGTCAAAAATGATGATGTGTGTGTGTATCTCAGAGCATGGCACACCTTGTGTTACACTTACTGCCGTGCCCTCGAGGTGGACCAAAACCACCAAAGCCCGCGATTGAAAAGCAAGGATGCATCAGAGAAGAGTAGACATTCTACTATAGATCGTAGTGTCAGACTGGAGTGTTGCAATCAATCCTAATCCTCGAGAGGAAATATAAATACATTTTTTTAATGTTTTAGAAGTGTATATTATCACTATTTATAAAAAGTAGGTTAACATAGGCAAAGAACGCAATTTCTACAGAGAAGGTACCTGTTGACATCGAATGTAGATTTAGGTATTAGGAAGTCACTTTTGAAAGCCTTTGTTTAGTGAGTGGCACTATATGGAAGTTAAACTTGGACTGTTGGAGCAGCAGGAAAGAGCTGAATTGATGTGTTTGAAATGTGGTGTTACAGGAGATTAGATGGATAGATAGGGTTACAAATGAAGAAGTATTAAGACGAGTGGGAGAGGAGAGATGTTTCTGCCGACTGCTAATGAAGAGAAAAGATAGGTTAGTAGGATACTTGCTATGCCACCCAGGAATAGCAAACATAATTATGGAAGGAAGGGTTGAGGATACGAACTGTAGGGGTAGACCAAGGTTACATTATGTTATACATATTGCCTCGGAAGTAGAGTGTGGTAGCTATGTAGAGATGAAACGTTTAGTTCAGGACAGGGAAGCATGGAGAGGTGCATCAAACCAGTGGAAAGACTGAAGACTCAAACAATAACAATCAATTCATAATGTTGAATTTTGGGCTTATGCCGTGTTTTATTATATTAATATTCGACGCGTTTCGAAAGAAACCATGTCTTTCTTCGTCAGGAATAATCTGGAATACGACAATGTTGCTAAGAGAAAGCAACGAAGAACATACACTGTAGAAGGTGCCCAAAGATGGACGCCATTTTAGCCCCATGTTAGGGACAACGGAAAGCAGCAGTGAATTACTTTCTCAGGGTTCTGATAATAGGTAGCCAGGATTCACTGAGATTGTAGCCGGTGTCGCGGTTGAAATTATCTGGGTGTTTACGTATTTCAACCGCCTCCCTGATGATTCTGGGACGATATTGCTTTATACGGGCAAGAACATCCACTCCTTGGAACATGACATCATGGCCAGGTGTTAAAGCATGATCGGCAACAACAGATTTATCAGGTTGAATGAGCCTGATACATCTATTATGTTCCTTAATGCGAGTGCATATTGTTCTCGAAGTCTGCCAGATGTAAACCTTGCCACAAGTACAGGGAACTCTCTAGATACCCGGTTGTTGCAATTTAGGCAAACTGTCCTTAGTTGGTCGCAGGAGTTGCCTAATCTTAACAGAAGTTCCAAATACAGTCCGTATGGTGTACCGACGTAGGATTTTAGCAATACGATCCGTCGTGTTATGTATGTACGGAAGGTAAGCAGTACCTTTTACATCTCTTTTCTCAACTGACGTCCTATTATTATTTGTTGGCTTCAGAACCGTAGAAATCAAAGCCTTGCTATAACCGTTGCTCTCAAAGGTGGTTCGCAGAGTGTTAATTTCTTCTTGTAAAGAAGACACTTCACAAATCCTCCTAGCCCTGGTAGTTAGAGTTGTAAGGATACCATGTTTCTGGGCAGGGTGATGGTGAGAACTTGCGTGGAGATACCTATTGGTGTGTGTTGGCTTACGATAAACGCTGTGTCCTAAAGATCCATCCTCTTTCTTGGTGACGAGAACAACTAAAAAAGGTATTTTGCCGTCAGATTCCTTTTCCATGGTGAAACAAATAGAAGGGTGCTGGAGATTAAGGTGATCCAGGAAATGGCTAAGATTTTCCTCACCTTCCGTCCAAACAACGAACGTGTCATCCACATAACGCCACCAGATCTTCGGTTTGAAAGGAGCCGACGACAAAGCTTTCTCTTCAAAGTTCTCCATGAAGAAATTAGCCACAACAGGAGAGAGAGGACTACCCATGGCCACACCATCAGTCTGCTCATAAACATTCCCATTCCATAGAAAGTAGGAGGAGGTCATGCAGTGATAAAAAAAAGCCTTGTGATGTCTTCAGGAAAAAAGCCATTAATGAGAGACATAACACCATCAATAGGTACTCTCGTAAACAGAGACACCACGTCGAGACCCACTAGGATATCACCCGGCTGAAGTGTTATAGCTTTCAACTTTTCCACGAAGTGTGTGGAATCCTTAATGTACGAATTCGTGTTACCCAGAAGCGGCTGAAGCAGTCTACCTAGGTATTTGGAAAGGGCATATGTAGGAGAACCAATCGTACTAACAATAGGTGTAAGAGGGACATCTTCCTTATGTATTTTAGGAAGACCATAGAGTCTCGGAGGAATAGCATCCCCTGGAAGGAGAGTCTTCGCTGCATCCGCTGGAATAGATGATTGCTTGATCAATTTGACGGTGACATTTGAGTAGCGAGTAGTAGGATCACGACTATTAATCCTATATACAGGATCTGATAACAAAGACGAGATCTTGGAATCATAATCAACCTTATCCAACTCCACTGTCGCGTTACCCTTGTCAGCGGGGAGAACGATAATATCAGAATTGTCCCTTAGATCTTTAAGTGCCCGGCTTTCGCCTTGTTTTAAGTTGGTGTTAGGTGGCTTAGCGGTCTTGAGAACTCGGGAATATTCTTGCCTGGCTTCCTCGGCCTCTTCAGGTGTGAGGTGATGTACCGAGGATTCTACGGATGTAATAAGTTCTTCAATAAGAATTCTTCTAGGTGCTACAGCAAAATTGAGACCTTTAGCGAGAACTGCCTGTTGGGTATCATTTAGGGGCTTGCTGGACAAATTTACGACAGACAACCTTGTTAACATCAAGTCTAATGGCTTGATATTTCTGCAACTGACATAAGCTATCATATTTGGAAATATGTCTGTCCCTCACCTGATCTAGAACGCTGTTAAGTGGCTTAGCGGTCTTGAGAACTCGGGAACATTCTTGCCTGGCTTCCTCGGCCTCTTCAGGTGTGAGGTGATGTACCTAGGATTCTACGGATGTAATAAGTTCTTCAATAGGAATTCTTCTAGGCGCTACAGAAAAATTGAGACCTTTAGCGAGAACTGCCTGTTGGGAATCATTAAGGGGCTTGCTGGACAAATTTACGACAACCTTGTTAGCATCAAGTCTATTGGCTTGAGATTTCTGCAACTGACATAACCTATCATATTTGGAAATATGTCTGTCCCTCACCTGATCTAGAACGCTGTTAGCTTGGACGGAAGGTGAGGAAAATCTTAGCCATTTCCTGGATCACCTTAATCTCCAGCACCCTTCTATTTGTTTCACCGTGGAAAAGGAATCTGACGGCAAAATACCTTTTTTAGATGTTCTCGTCACCAAGAAAGAGGATGGATCTTTAGGACACAGCGTTTTTAGTAAGCCAACACACACCAATAGATATCTCCACGCAAGTTCTCACCATCACCCTGCCCAGAAACATGGTATCCTTACAACTCTAACTACCAGGGCTAGGAGGATTTGTGAAGTGTCTTCTTTACAAGAAGAAATTAACACTCTGCGAACCACCTTTGAGAGCAACGGTTATAGCAAGGCTTTGATTTCTACGGTTCTGAAGCCAACAAATAATAATAGGACGTCAGTTGAGAAAAGAGATGTAAGAGGAACTGCTTACCTTCCGTACATACATAACACGACGGATCGTATTGCTAAAATCCTACGTCGGTACAACATACGGACTGTATTTGGAACTTCTGTTAAGATTAGGCAACTCCTGCGACCAACTAAGGACAGTTTGCCTAAATTGCAACAACCGGGTATCTACAGAGTTCCCTGTACTTGTGGCAAGGTTTACATCTGGCAGACATCGAGAACAATATGCACTCGCATTAAGGAACATAATAGATGTATCAGGCTCATTCAACCTGATAAATCAGCTGTTGCCGATCATGCTTTAACACCTGGCCATGATGTCATGTTCCAAGGAGTGGATGTTCTTGCCCGTATAAAGCAATATCGTCCCAGAATCATCAGGGAGGCGGTTGAAATACGTAAACACCCAGATAATTTCAACCGCTACACCGGCTACAATCTCAGTGAATCCTGGCTACCTATTATCAGAACCCTGAGAAAGTAATTCACTGCTGCTTTCCGTTGTCCCTAACATGGGGCTAAAATGGCGTCCATCTTTGGGCACCTTCTACAGTATATGTTCTTCGTTGCTTTCTCTTAGCAACATTGTCGTATTCCAGATTATTCCTGACGAAGAAAGAAATGGTTTCTTTCGAAACGCGTCGAATATTAATATAATAAAACACGGCATAAGCCCAAAATTCAACATTATGAATAGTATCACGGGCCGTGAAAGTCTAAATGACAATAACAATCAATTATCACTATTTACGTTACGCAGTCATTACTGTACGAAAATTAGAAGCCACATGAATTTAATTGAATGTTTCCTGGTGCTAGGCAAAAGTACATTCTACTTTTGTAAGTTTGACACTAATAACTTTCTATAATCGAACTTCAGGGGGAAGAGTTAAACCTTATGGTCTAGTAGTTCTGATATTAAGTGCTTTGGTTATAAAACGCTATTGTTTGTTCGGATCAAGTGTCTTTTTTCGTATCTTGCGCGAAGTATGAATGTCTGTACCATTTAGTTAATGCAGCAATGAGCTCGCAGTTTGCTTTGTGAATGGCACATTCTTACAATTTAATCGACGTGCTATCCGGCAATGTACCATAAACATTTCCTCCGGTGAATAATTGTACTTGTTTCATTGACAGATTTGTCATAAGCCCCATATACTTCAATGTGTGATCAATTTGTTGGAGTGACTGTAGTAGTAATCGTGTATGGGGTCGGTGCCCCTTGACAAGAAGTGAGGTACTATTCCAAATGCCCATGGGAAACTTGAAATGAAAATTGAGAAAATCACGCTCACGATAGGCACTTTCGGAGCTGGCACTCGAACCTCTGATTTCAGTTGCTTCAGTTCCCTTTCGTTGTCATGGTTTCTGATAACTGACTCTAATAGTGTGTGTAACTACAGGGGATTGAGATACGTGTCCCGGGACTTGAAATACCGTACTATCCTAGTCTGGAGGAAGTGTGGATAAACCCTGGAAAGATACACACTCAAGATAACCACTGTCAGTGCTGGACTTACTGCAACCCTCCATCGCATGTATTTAACTCAAATTTCAAAGTGATCGTGTGATTGATTTAGCCAGTAGTTCATTTGTCTACTGAACGTATGGGTGGCTGATATTTTGGTTTATTTAAGACAGCATTAAAATGAATAAAGCTTTGGTGATGTTTCCTGGAGAAGGAGAGGTGGTGTTCAACTCTACCATGCTTCATTCAACTCAATCCTGGCGTTTTCTGTGCTTTCACTCGGTGCACACAGCTCTAATGTAAAAACTGTCAACAACGCCTCAATGTAAACAAGATCTGCGCACATTTCATATTCACTAAACATGGAGTACACTTGAGTCGTCAAGTTACAAAACTCGCTTTATCCACTTGTGAATAAGAATCATTTTCATGACAAACCTTTCTCTGGACTTTGCCTCACGTATCTTTTGTGTTTCTTGTTTTCTACTTTTTGCTTTGTGTTTTTGGTTTTGTGTTTGCTTTGTGCTTTTGCATTTGAATTTTACTTTTTGCTTTTCTTTCTTGGTTTTGTATTTGTTTTCTGCTTTGGCTTTTTTTAGAGTTTTGCTTTATGTTTCTTCTTTTCTGCTTTTGCTTTTGTTTTTGAATTTTGCTTTTTGCTTCGTCATTTTTTTGATCTGTGTTTGTTTTCTGCTTTTGCTGTTTCTGAATTATGCTTTTTGCTTTGTGTTTCTTTTTTGTGTTTTCTGCTTTTGCTTTTGAATTTTGCTTTTTGATTCGTGTTTTTTGTTTTTGGTTTTGTGTTTCTTTTCTGGAAAATCAAAATAAAACAAAACAAAACAAAACAAAATAAAACAAAATATAACAAATTAAACAAAACAAAACAAAGCAAAATAAAATAAAAACAACAACAACAAAATAAAACAAAACAAAACAAAAATCTAAACTAAAAATAAAAGAAAGCTATTTAAAACAAAATAAAACGAAATAACGTAAAACAAAACAAAATAAAAACATTATATTAAACAAAACAAAATAAAACCAAATAAAATAAAGTAAAATAAAATAAAATTATTACATAAATAATTTTACGACATGACCCTTATTCACAAGTGGATTAAACGAGTTTTGCAACTGGACGACTCACTTGATGATCACCGGTCTTTTCTGGAGAGTTGTTTATAGCAAGGTCACGCGTCGAGTAGTCTTCATGGTTTCTCCGTGACCATTTGAATAATGCAAGTTTGCTGTGACAGTGTCGTTATTGTAGCTTTGTCGCTCGCAAGGGATGTAAATATTATTGTATCTAGGCCTACAAACACAACGTGCGTATTTCTGTGTGTTGTGTTACAGTCACCCCTGCGGCCACCAAACAATAACATGAACCATCGATCATCAAACAGCCCTGCTCCCTCAAATTGGAGAGTCACCCGTCGAGAATGACCAGAATATGGATTCATTATTGCCAATATTTTTTTGGTCATGTGGCCTCCTGAGAGGCCAAATGGAGGCATTTCTAGTCGACGCCCGTGGGCGACCTGCGCGTCGGGATGAGAGGTGGAATCGAATGAAACTGGGCAAGGATGTGGAAGGAAGCGGCCTTGGCCTGTCAGTAGGTACCGTCCCAGAATTTGCCTGGTGTTGAAAATGGGAGACCACGGGAAACCATTTCAAGGACGGCCAACGGTGGGGCTCAAACCCACGCGTCTACCGAGTCAGTAGAGAGCTTGGCCCCATGGTCTAACGCTGCGTTTTAGCGTGCGTAGCCACTGCTGTCGGTATTATTGTCATGATTTAAGGAGTGGAACATCGAAGTCAACTACTATCTATAACGAATGGAATAGCAATCCAATTTGTGCAAATGCCTTAAAATATAAAATCAATTGAAAGACAGTGTTCTCCAATAAGAGAACGTGACAATAGACCTAGTTCCAGATGAGGTGGTTTTATGAATATATCAAAAATTTTATTGGTATAATTCCATGTAAGACTTCATTCCATAAAACATGAGAAGAGAGTTTACTTTCTTGATATTTTAGTTCTAATTCTGTAATATATTATCTTTCTTACCATATATTGAATACCATTCTCTATGATACAGCCTTTAATGGATAGCACATACTGAATTCTGAAACATAGGCCCATATGAATAATTTTGGTTTTTAGTCGAACTGATACTTGTTAGCATTCATGGTTTTGCAGGGAGGCACCTAAATGTGTTACTTTGCGAATCGCCAACCTTCTCCCAAAAGTTTATTCAATATAAATCATCAGAATGATCCTATTAGTAGGTTTACTTTCACCTTATTTATTGAAAACATTAATTTGCTACATTTTCATTAGTCCCCCTCCCTTTCAAGTTTAAATACTTTAAATTTCTTTAAATTCTTGTATGATATTACTAAATAACTAGCATATTAAATATCTGACTAGTTGAAATCCGGCAAAACATGACGGAAAATGGAAAAAAAAATGAAGAAGCTTCTTATATAAGTTACATTCTATGTACGATTACATTTTAGCACCATTGCAACTTAAAGGGCGTCAAAAGATAGCACTCTCAACATTGCAACATAATGCAGGTCATAACTGAAAACGTGATAAGGTAAATAGCCCAATACGTTCCAGAGTTTTTCCTTGAGCTTGATTGATTGTGATAAAGTAGGCCGAGCGAATAGGAAATTGTTGCCTATTAAAAGAAAATGTACTGTACCTGCAAGTGTTTTATCGGAAGGTGTTAAATCAAGTTGTAGGACTTGAGCTCTGCCTAATATTACTGCACCTATTATATTCGAATCCAAGCAATTTCTTACATATTTTTACACTTAATGTTTCCATATAGGAGTCCTTGGGAAACGTTCAGATTTCTAAGGAGCATAACTATGGCTCAAACGTTTGGAGTATGTGGAGGCGAATCACTTAATTCAAAGGAATTGAAGAATTCTATAGTAGGGAAATGAAGTAGCTGGCTTTCACCTTCAGTATCTAATATGTTAACGCTGATGTATGTGTTTGAACTACTGGATATAAGTTCAATGACTTTTAAATTAATATCATTACATTGTTGCAGCTTGGCAAATATTTAATATATTCCACAGCAGATCAATTTTTCCATCACAACAGTAAAGGCTAAAGTAACCACGCGTAGATTTTACGCAAGAGAAAAAAACAACATTTTAATAGACTTCTCACCGCCATTTTGTCATGAGCCAAGGCGGATTGTGCGCATGCGTGAGGGTTAAGAATTCTGCTATTTTCGATATTCATTTAAAAATATTAATATATATTTTTTGTCGTTTATCCTCCAGGTTGGTGGAACCCACGGACTCAGCGAGGGAACTCACCACTACCGCCTCTACGGGCAGTGTCCTAGAGCTGGGAACATCGAATCGGAAGGGATACAACTGGTGAGGTGGGATTGGAATCTCGCCCAGGCGGCCTCACCTACAAAGCGAACAGGGGCCTCATGAGGGAAGGTAAGGAAAGGTTAGGATGGATAGACAAGGAAGAGGGAAGGAGTCGGCCGTGGCCTTGAAGAAGGGACCTTCCCGGCATTTGCCCGAAGACGAACTGGGAAACCACGGAAAACCACTTCGAGGATGCCTGAGGGGGAATCGAACCCCCTCTATTCATTTGGGCCACCCGAGGCTGAGTAGACCCCGTTCCAGTCATCGTACCACTTTTCAAATTTCGTGGCAGAGCCGGGAATCGAACCCAGGACTTCCGGGGTGGCAGCTACCCATGCTGACCGCTACGCTACGGAGGCGACCATTTAAAAATATACTGTTACATATTTGTTTATTTTAGAGACAATCTGAAAATCTACAGGCCAAGAGCTTTCGTTAGAGTGCTCTACGAAGTAAATCGGTTCTGTCGTTCTCTCAATCTCGTGTTAACAAAAATCACATTAGTGTTTTAAATTTATACTGTAGATTCTAATTAAGCTAAGTAATTTTAGAAGTGTCGCCTCCGTAGCGTAGCGGTCAGCAAGGTTAGCTGCCGCCCCGGAGGTCCTGGGTTCGATTCCTGGCTCTGCCACGAAATTTGAAAAGTGGTACGAGGATTGGAACGGGGTCTACTCTGCCTCGGGTGGCCCAAATGAGTAGAGCGGGTTCGATTCCCCCTCAGCCATCCTCGAAGTGGTTTTCCATGGTTTCCCAATTCGTCTTCGGGAAAATGCCGGGATGGTACCTTCTTCAAGGCAACGGCCGCCTTCTTCCCTCTTCCTTGTCTATCCATCCTAACCATCCCTTACCTTCCCTCATGAGGCCCCTGTTCGCTTTGCAGGTGAGGCCGCCTGGGCGAGGTGCCAATCCCACCTCACCAGTTTTATCTCTTCCGATTCGATGTTCCCAGCTCTAGGACACTGCCTGTAGAGGCGGTAATGGTGAGTTCCCTCGCTGAGTCCGTGGGTTCCACCAACCTGGAGGGTAAACGACTAAAAATATAAAAAAAAAAAATTAGAAGTGTGCAATAACAGAGAGTAAAACTTGTCATACAGCTGATGGAGAGGAATCTTGCCCAAGACACTGTTGACGATATCCTTGCATAGTTTATTTCATATACAGTAGCGATATTTTGTTTGTAACTGAGTTAAAGCCTCTCAGTGATTTTTTTTGGTGTTTAAAATAGATCTTCAATTTGTATATTTTTTTTATTTAGTCAATTTACCCTCTAGGTTGGTGGTTCCCACGGACTCAGCGAGGGAACTCACCACTACCGCCTCGATGGGCAGTGTCCTGGAGCTTGGAACATCTGGTCGGGATGGATACAACTGGGGAGGTGTGATCAGCACTTCGCCCTGGCGGCCTCACCTGCAAAGCGAACAGGGGCCTCATGGGGGATGGGAAGGGATGGAAGATTGGGATGGATAGGCTAGGAAGAGGGAAGGAGGCGGCCGTGGCCTTACAGTAGGTACCATCCCGGCATTTGCCCGAAGACGAAGTGGGAAACCACGGAAAACCACTTCGAGGATGGCGGAGGTGGGAATCGAACCCCCTCTACTCATTTGGACCACCCGAGGCTGAGTAGACCCCGTTCCAGTCGTCATACCACTTTTCAAATTTCGTGGCAGAGCCGAGAATCGAACCCAGGACCTCCGGGGCGGCAGCTAACCATGCTGACCGCTACGCTACGGAGGCGACCAATTTGTATACCTTCCATTATTTATTCTTCTTGGGAGAAGTGAGGGCTTTCCTTAAAGTGACGCTGATATCTGAAATTATGACTTGTGTAGTAAAAGGTTCGACAGTAATTCACAGTGCCCATAGCATCCTAAATAAGACCGACAGTGTTATTTAACGAAGAAGGTCTCAATCTAAATGTAGGCAGGATAATCCACTCGGGTATTATCCACTGAATGAGGTTAACAATACCATACAACATTGCACTAAATAAATGCATAGCAAAACCTTGAACAAAATATGAATGTTTGGGTAGTTTCAAAGAAATATTTGAATAAGCGAAACATAGAAAGAAAAAAGGATAGAAATTGAAATAAATAATGAAAGAAAGAAAGAAAGAGAATCTGACTTTTCTTCAATATATTACATCATTTAGCGATCATACTTGACATCAAAAGCTAGAACCTCAAAGATGAATGCCTACTTAAGGGTATAAACATATCACCTACATCATACCGTAGTAGATCACAAGTAAGTATTGTCCGTAACTCGAATAATTCACTGATAGTATAAAGACTTTACATGTGAAGTTTACAGGGGATGATAAGCCGATATCACTTGCACATCACTGCAATTAACTTCTGTATACAATAGCGAATTCAGCGTTTTAAATAAGATCTACTGTGACACTTATAATTTGCAAGGAGAATAAATTCTTCCTTTAAACTCAGAAGAAGTAAAACCTTGCCGACAGAACGCAGAGAGCCTACACTCATTATAATTAACTCGGAACAAAGAAAAAGAAAATGAGAGAAACGCAACACAGGCAGAATGGGGCTTGCATTCAAAGGATTCAGTGGATCCTGTAGGTAGAAGCCTCAGCAACTTCCTTCAGAACTTTCTGTTATTATCGTAATTGAAGACATAATAGAGGTGTTTGTTATAAAGATCAGACAGTATAGTTTAGTTCGTCATAACTATGATAGTGAAGTTAACAAGCTGCTATCCAGATAAGACCTCAAGTTTACTTACATTACGTGCAAAGCCACTCCATGCTTATCGTTCTCCGGCGACGATTGAATTACTTTAAAAACACTTGTTAGAAGAAGTTGCAACTTGCAGCAAAGGTATCTTAGAGCGGGAGAAATGCGGCTTATCTTTATTGAAATGGAGCGGAATTCTTTAAGACTTTCAGAGCGTGTACAGAATGATTCATGAATGATGTTGAAACTTCTATTTGTTGGTGGTTATTGTTGTAGAAATAGGCGGAACATCTGTGCCATCGGCTCAGCCTTATATTAGCCTACTTTCGATTTTTGCAAAAAATGAAAGTAGACTTATGAGATCAGCACAGGGCGAAAAAAAAGTGTGTCTGTCTGTGTGTGTGTGTGAGTCTGTGTGTGTGTGTGAGTGTGTGTACTCTGAATGTCTGTCCCCCCCTATCAATTCGAACATGGTGAACGCGAATTGAACGAAATTTGGTACAAAGGTAGCACTAGCAAAGGACACCTCAGTGTCATGTTTCATATCGCCGCCAACTTGACGGAAACGTAATGGCGGCCACACAAATGTTCAAAGCTTAAATCAAATTACAACTAACCTAATCAACCGATCTCTATCACATTTTCAACAACATACCCTTATGGATGGAGCATCCTTTGACCAAACTAATAGGTCATCAGCCTAACAGTTTGCGGATGGCGGCCATCTTTGTGTCAAAATCGATTCCCCCCATTAATTCAAACACGGTGAAACGGAATGGAACGAAATTTTGTACAGAGGCAGCACTAGCAAAGGGCACCTCAGTGTCATGTTTTATATCGCCGCCATCTTGACAGAAACGTAATGGCGGCCCCACAAATGTTCAAAGCTTAAATCAAATTAAGACTAATATAATCATCCGATCTCTACCAAATTTTGCAACAACATACCTTTATGGAGACAACATCCTTTGACCAATCTAATAGGTCATTAGCCTAATAGTTTGCAGATGGCGGCCATCTTTGTGTCAAAATCAATTCCCCCTATTAATTCGAACACGGTGAAGCCGAATGGTACGAAATTTGGTACAGAGGTAGCACTAGCAAAGGGCACCTCAGTGTTATGTTTTATATCGCCGCCATCTTGACGGAAACGGAATGACGGCCACCCAAATGTTAAAAGCTTAAATCAAATTACGACCATCATAATAATTTGATATCTACCAGATTTTGCAACAACATACCTTTTTGTGGAAAGCATCTTATGACTGACTGCAAGGTCATCAGCCCAATAGTTTGCAAATAGCGGCCATGTATGCGTGCAAATCCATTCCCCATATCAATTCAAACACGGTGAAACCGAATTGAATGACATTTTTTTTTACAGAGGTAGCACTAGCAAAGGGCACCTCATATTCATGTTTAATATCCCTATAGCACGTTGTATTTCAACAAGCTGCTACAACCAATATTTAATTATACTCCTTGAAAAGGACAAAGAGTTATAACAATACCCATGCATTTAGGAGAAAGTAGGCTATATGTTCTTTACTGAACATCTTGTTTTTAAAATCATTTTATTAATGCAGCCAATGGTTATGTATTTTTCTTTTCGGGACGGGTCAGGGAAGGGATTATGAAAGGAAATCGGCCGTGGACCTATTGAAGGAACCGTCCCGGCATTTGCCTGGTGGTGAAAATGGGAAACCACGAAAACCATTTTCAGGACGGCCGAGGTGGGATTCGAACCCACGCCCTCCCGATGCCAGCGAGACACGAGGTAGCGCGTTAGCGCTCTCGGGCACCGCGGCCGGTATTATATATATTTTTTTTTTATATTTTTAAAAGAAACTTCGTATAGGTAAATGGGATTCATAATACCCAAACGTGTTGGGTGATGCTTCTTTTGGAACTCAAACTATGTCGAAGTTGTAGATAATGTAGAGAATGTGACCAAATGTGACTTAATAAAAGTTGTATTATTTTTCACTTTAATTTCCGGTACAGAAAAGGAATTTGATATATATTTCTACCATTCATTAAGAGCTTCCATTTGAAACTTCTTGTAAACATAACATCCCCTGTAATTTAGCCTTTTGTTTGTAACACGTAGTTACTTGAGGAGAGAATACAGCCTATTTCAATTTATTCATCTGGTTCTTTTCATTACAAACTCTCTCTTAATTTAAACAGTCTCTCCATGTGATGAGCCAAATAGCTTTTGGCATAAGACCAACAATTTGATCAAATGTGGGTTAACAATTGCGAACATGCAAACTAATGTTTAAACATTTTATACAATAAACATTAAATACTTAACTAATTCTATGTTGGAAAATGGTATTATGGTGCTAGGATTTGTCCCTTCATAAACCACAGCTGCAACAGTTGCTCAAGTTACCTCTAACCAACACGCCTCCAGCACAGCAAACAAGTCACATGACGAGGTGTTACCTGCAAGACATGAATACAGTACAACATTAAATAATTATGTACCAAATATGGTTCAATTCAGTTTTGTCGTGTTTGAAATGATAAGGGGAGGCAGACATACACACACAAACACACATTCCCTCACTTACAGACCGGTGTAGATCTCGTAAGTGTATTGTTATAGCCTCATCTATATCACCCTCCCCAAACGCCAATCTCCTGGGATTTATTATAATAGATCCTAACATCGAAAGCACATAGCAACTACATCGCAGACTGAACTAAGCGACCCAACGAATTCTACAAAGTACAGCCAGTACGTTGACTTTGGAAGGGCACGGATGACCACGGAATGACGACCTCAGCTCGATAACCAGCAAGTCACCTGCTGACAGCCGACGGCAATGACCCAAGCCCACGCTCCAAATAAATAGGTAGGTATGGAGAACCACGAGGCAGTTTAAGCCCACTGACAGCAGACGGACACCCTGACAGTGAGTGCCGTGGCATGCCGGCCAGACTCTTGGAGACGGGTGCCTTCAGCATGAACTCGAGACCCAACTTCAAGACTTCGAGATCTCAGCTTGTCCTTTTTCTTCACACACCTTCAACAACACTTTCACCCTGACTCTAGCTCATTCAATCCTTATTGTGCATAAGTGATCTCTAACTTTCATTGTTTCATTTCATGATTATTTTAATTCATGTCACAATCCCAATTCTCCCCGCAATTCACACCCCAGAACGCCTAGCTGTGCGGACTGACCTTGCTCCCAGCAGTGTAAGTAGGGATTCCTCCCTGACTCAACATTTGTACTCTCAAGCAGCTGTTGCTACCGGCCAGATCCTCACTGAGCGGGTGCCACTGTCGCAGCACACACGTTTGGATCTCCATAGAGCACCCATCCTGATCCCCTAAGCCTTCATCTCCATTTCCCCCAACCCACTCACACCCCCGCAGACACGACCGCGTTTAAGGAGGCCCCCTCCCAGGGTGCCCCCATCACACGACCACCCCATTCGCCAAGCATTAGTACGGTAGCCTTTCCGGGGGGGGGGGGTAGCGTCTTAAACAGTACTTTCCTAGTTTACAAAACTCGAAAATAGGCTAAAAATGCCAAATCTATCTCAACCAGATGTTCAGTATAGAACAAGTAGCCCACTTCCTCCTATATGTATGGGTATAGTTATAACTCTTTGTCCTTATCAAGGTGTGTAATTGAATGTTCTTGTGATGTACGTTAAGTGTGTTGTACCCTATATAAGACTCCCCAATTACTAAGTTCCGTTGTAATTCCTCATTTGCATCGTGAGAAATTGATTCGAACTTTAGAAGAATATGACCATCCACCATCTTGAATGAATACAATACATTATCTTGCACCTTATGCAGAGGGCGCCTTTTATGCGAAACAACATGTTTGCTGCGTTTTGTCATTGAAACTGTAATAATAAGTGGTTTGTAGACGTAATTTTCTTATATATTCAAGATGGCGGCCCCGTGCTATATCCAGTGTGACTAATGCAGGCGAGGTGTCTTATCCTTTTCTCCCATCTTACAAAGTTTCGTAGTAATTGCACAATTGGATCCTGTGTTATTGATTTTAAAGTTACACTCAGCCACCATCATGAGTTTATGCTGGGGGTGTTCTGTTGCCTTTTGTATACAAAGATCATATACGGTTCTACTTTAATGCTAATTTGAGATATTATATCTCTGAAATACACAGTTTGAAAATTTAATAAATCATGATGGCCGCCGTGCGTTGTTTTCAGTGCGATATTCTATGGATGATTTCTGCACTGGTTCTTATATGATTTTCCTTTCTTACTGTTTCTTTTAATTGCGCA
Organism: Meconema thalassinum; assembly: GCA_946902985.2. Lineage (NCBI taxonomy): Eukaryota > Metazoa > Arthropoda > Insecta > Orthoptera > Tettigoniidae > Meconema > Meconema thalassinum. The sequence goes on from OX336390.1 coordinate 656,138,993, forward strand.
ATTACATTCTGAATTATTCCTTTTAAGTTTTAATAATACTCCCAGCCGCCATCTTGAAAATTTAAAGTCGCTGTTAAATTTGCTTAAGGTATAATATACTCTGCGTACGTTCGTACCTCATAGCTAATTTTAGTTTTTGTTGTTCTAAAACATGGACATTTATTTTTAAAATAAGCATTTTCAGGATGGGCTCTGCACGCTATATTCAGTGTGGTAAATGACACCTCATAAATTAGTCCCATTCTACTGTGTTTTGCCTCAGTTGTGCTATAACATACTGAGTTAACTATGTGTATACTTCAATACTACGCCTAACCGGAAATTGTAATCTATGACGTCACTGATTGTTTTTTGCTCTGGGTATACAAAGCGAATTATAAGGTTTTATTTTATTACTAGCAGGTACCCGCGGCTTCGCTCGCGATGAAGACAATGGGGACGATGCATTATTCTGAAAATTGGTCTATTCTATCACATCAATCGCGGCTACAGGTGGGTCCATTCTAATTCTCAAAATTCTAATACATACAGTGTATTGATATGAGCAGCAAAGTGGGACTTTCATAGAGTTGCGAAAGTCCACAGGGTATGATGTTACCTTATGTGAACACATTTGAAAATTACGTTTTTGGTTTTGCCATCTTCTGCTGAGACATAACAATTTTGTTGTCCGGATATTCGTGAGCAGGCCACATACAGTTGTTCATGGGGAAAAAATGGTTTTGTCTAAATGTACACCTGCTGCTCTTAAGTGTTTGTCATTGCGCTTTGTTAATAGAAATTGCGAATATTGTTTGAAAAGAGAACTGCACTCTTGCACACTGGAATGGCAAATCTATCGGAATATGGGGAATTAAAAGTATTTTTCCTTAAGCTATTCACGGTGTAATTTTGGCACACTTATTGATGGTTTGAACGTCAACATGTCGCTATTAATACACCCATAGTAAAATATCTCTCACCTTGGCCGCTGGAGTACATTATGCAGTCTCTTCCAATGTTACATCCCTGGGATTGAAATTCTCCACATGCCTCTCTGGGTAATTAAAATTCCTGATTGTTGTTGTTTGAGTCTTTAGTCTTTTGACTGGTTTGATACAGACCTCCATGCCTCCCTCTCCTGAGCTAATCGTTTCATCTCTACATAGCTACCTCACCCTACATCCGAGGCAATCTGTTTAACCTTGGTCTACCCCTACAGTTCTTGGGCTCGACCCTCCCATCCATAACTTAAGCTTGCTATTCCTGGGTGTCTTAATATTTGTCCTACCAACCTGTCTCTTCTCTGCATAAGCAATCGCCAGAAACATCGCTCCTCTCCCACTCGTCTTAATACCGCTTCATTTGTTACCCTATCTACCCATCTATCTTCATCATTCTCCTGTAACACCGCGTTTCAAACGCTTCAATTCTCCTCTTTTCTGCTGCACCAATAATCCAAGTTTCACTTCCTTATAGTGTCACGCAACAGACAAACCTTTCAAAAATGACTTCCGAATACCTAAATCTACAATATATTCTATGTCAACCGATTCCCTTTCTGTAGAAATGCTGTCCTTGCCTGAGCCAACCTACTTTTGATATCCTCTTTGCTTCGTCCTTCACTGGTTATTTTGCTTCCTAAGAACAGAAGTCACCTACTGCCCGTATCGTTTCACCTGCCAATTTGATGTCCATAGAGGTTTTTGATCTTTTTCGGCTGCATTCAAATATTTTTGTTTTACATTTATTGATCTTCATCATGAATTCTTTCCTCAAGACGGATTCCATACCATTCAAAAACTCATTCAAATCCTCTGGCGTATCGGCCAAGATGACTATGTCATCAGCAAATCTCAGAGTCGAAGTGATTTCTCCTTGAATCTTCTCTCCCACTATAAATTTTCTCCAATTTCCTGATTACTGTGTTTTAGAGATCTTTGAAATGCGTTGCCCTCGCACATTGTGCAGATGCATTGTCAAAGGAAAACATTCTATGTTACGAACATGGGATGCATAACCTGTACCGAAAGCTTCTGCAGATTTAACACAAGGCCTATTCTGAACAGCAGTTCCTTAAACTCAGATTTGCCAACATTTTATTGTATCTTTCCATGTGGTATATCTCTGTACCTCAACATACAGAAGAGTGCTTTCAAAATCACGTCTTGTGTAAATTTTGCTAAAGGTAGTGAGTGTGGTTCACAATTTTATAAGTGCACATTGACTATGTGACGGCGGGATGCCTTTAGTGTTACGGAAACGGCAATAGCCGCCACATAGCTTCGTTGCTACTGACATAACGACCAGACTGATATTTTTACTTAAATATACGGGATTTGTGAGCCCAGTGTTTATGAAATTGAACGTTGCTTGATCGCTACCTTTATTTAGTAGCCGCTACTGTAGTGTTTAAAAATTAAAGGTGGTATTAGAAGGCGCTTCCTCTAATTTTTTTACCCCGCACTACAGCCCATGAAGGGCCTAAGCCTATAATGCGACCGCTTCCCAGTCATTTGGCCTGCATATATTGTGGTGACGCGTGGTCAGTGCATCGTGTCCCTCGGCCGTTAATGTTGTTCTTCGTGACCGGGGCGCTGCCTCACTATCAGACAGCTACTCAATTGTCCTCACGAATCTGAATGCACTCCGTTGCAAACCTCACGTCAGTGTCAAAAATCTCTGACGGAGCCGGGAATCGAACCCAGGGCCTCCGGTGAGAGGCAGGCGTGCTACCCTGTTCTTATTGTGTTTATATATATCTTGAAAAAGATAACAAATGGATTGGCATTGCCTTCTACAGGGATATATAGAAAATCGGATGTCATACCTTGAGGTAGTGTTGCCATGGAAACGGACTTGCCATTAGTTCAGTTTATCAGAGTGAAGATAGTTTTCTGCGAATATCTTTGAAACTATTGGTTTTAGGGCCTTAAAATGTGGTTTTCGGTGTCCCGCAGGGACCTACCGAGTATTGTTTCTCGCATCGAGGGGCGTAAAATGAGCTTTGTCCGGTCTATATGCGACAACTTCGATATTTTGTCCCAGTTGAGTATTTTTAGTGACTTTTCAGTTATGTTGCTCGTTCCACGGGAACAATGATTTATTTCTGGGTGAAAGGCAGCCTATATGTTATCCCAGGGTATAAGCTGTCTCCATTTCAAATTTCATCCAAATCCGTCCAGCCGTTTTAGTGTCAAGAGGTAACAAACTAACACACACACAGACTTTCACATTTATAATATATATAGGGATATAGGGATTAAGTTTCTTTATTATAGCTTCTGAATACCGAACGTTATTAATTTATTTTGAAATTTCAAGATGAATTGTCACTAAGTTTCGTGTTGGGTGTTGCTTGTTTTTATATTTTTCACTTTCAAGATTGACGATGCGTGTAACAAACGGTGTCATGTTGTTATCAAGTTGACTACGGAATGTCCTTATATAGATCTATCTGAGAGTCAAATACTGTGAACATTCATTCATTGGATCAAAAGTCATGTAATATAAAGCTTGTTTGATTCACACGGCCCCAATCTTGAAACTATTTGATTGATGACATTGTAGTTTGGCCGTCGCACGCAAACCACACAAAGGTATATTTTTTCCCAAAATTTTGTAGAGATTCGATGATAATATTTGTTGCAATTTGATATAAGCTTTGAACATTTGGGTAACCGCCATTTCGTTGGGTTGAGATGGCGGGAATATAAAACGTGAATTTGAGGTGTCTGTTGCCTTGCTACTTCTGTACTCAATTTGGTTCAATTTTGTTTCGTTGTGTTTAAATTGATAGGGGTGAGGACTACACACATACACACGGACATAGATCTCATAAGATTACTTTCATATTTTTCAAAGAACGAAAATGGTCTGAGAGAACCAAATAGCGCAGCATTTGAATTTATCACGACCAGTATGGGCTGTATATCCGAAGGCCCCAGTTTCGAATAGGCCTACTGGTCGCGTCAGATATTTTAACTCTCTGCTTATAACTTTGGAGGCGAGTATTTCCTGTACATGACAGCACCTGATAATTGAAAATCCGCATTTCTAATACCAACGGTCGTAAAGAAATTCAAATTCCAAGAATCTCCACAACGGGCCTTACAATCATGGGCGGCACTAGCTGCTTCATTAGATAAACACTCGCCAGGTACAGAGAAAATAGTAGCTTAGATGCGTTGAGCCCCAGGCCGAAAGCCCAAAATCCCCATGTTTGGGCTCTGGTCGCGTCAGACAGTTGGCTCTTTGTATAATATCTTGAAGGCTTGTACTTCATGTTCAAAACACGGCCTAATACACCCACCGGCAAAGAAAGCGAAACACTACGAATTTCAGATTAAACTCAATGTTGGACCGTTCCAAGACTTGTATTAATCATATTCTATGCCAATACAACAATATGACAATGTATCATAAGTTAATTACCCTAATTAAAACAATAATTGATGAACATTATTGATCATGACAATCACAACAGTGCATAAACACGAATTTGGCAATGTTGAAACCTGGAATCCATCGTGCTGTCCTCCAACCTGTTGCACTATATGATTAGTTGATTACGAATGTTGTAGACAAACCGTAATGTTCACAAAAATACGAGGCACGAGAATTCACAACTAATTGTAGTTATTGTTGTCCAAAGGCGGGAAACGGTAACATTGGTGTAGTGATTGTCACGATCAACAATGTTTATCAATTGTTGCGCTGAAACTTCTCAAAAATGAGCTAATTAAATCACGGCACATTGCCATATCGCTGCAAAGTCACAGCATTCAATTTATACCCGGTTTGAAACGGCCAAACACTGAATTTTGTCTGATATCCGTAGTGTTTCGCTTTTTATGCCGGCGAGTGTATTTGAAAACCGCAGTTCGACTTACACGAATTGTTCTCTCATGAAACTTGTGAAAGCCGCATTTTGTCTCAGTTGCACTAAACCATGCCAAAAAAGCATTGCAATTCAAATCCTGTTACTCACAGTACCCTCTGGTATCTGATACATTATGGTCGTTACAGGGTATTTTGGTTTAAGAACTACGAAATCAGCTTTTGGCGGGATATTGCTGGGTAGCGTAAGCGGGCGCGTTATCTCGGCCGGCCATGTGTCCAGCTGACAGACGAACAAGATGGATGGCGAGGAGACTGGGGACAGTTTTTACACATGATAACGTCCGATAATGACGTCACTAACACATTTGAACACATGGGAACATTTCACACAACATCTATCTTAATAAGCCACCAGCCCACCGTTCCCTACATGGATTAATAATCGAAAACACATACCCGGTGATTTGTACATCCTTTCACCGCAAGCCGAAATGATTACACACAAAAAAAAAGTGTTGAATAGTGAATGCATAATGTCTCTGGCACCGTATGTTCATGTAGTTGGTAGCATGCTGAGCTTCTATGCACAAGATCGAGGGTTCAAACCCGGCCGACGTCGTCGGATATTTAAGAGTGTAAAAAATCCCTCAGTAGGCCTACCTTCGGAGGGGAAGTAAAGCCTGCGGGCCCATGCCATAGATTTATGGCATATAAAGGAACCTTCCACTAAATACAATTGTGTGATGCTAAATTTGTAGGTTAGATTTCATTAACGCTCTATTAAGTTTCAACGTTCATTGCCAGATACTGGTTGCGGTGGTACATAGTACCCAAGTTAACAGCTAGGTGTCATTGACGGTATCATTTGGTAGCAAAAGTAGGAACTACTTGAAATTGATCGTCTGCAGTACTTACCTGAATTACAGATAGCACACATTAATACAGCCATCACAATTAACACCGGTTATCAGACAGATTCTACACACACCCAAAGTACACGGGGCTACATGACCACGTTGCCGCAGCCCCTAAACTGAGGAACCAACCGTATGTTCATGGCCCTGAAGCGTAGCCAATGCTACATGGCTGCAATGGCAAGGAGCTGCAAGTTCAGAGATCTTAGGTTCAAATTCCGGTGGTCATATTGAGATTGGTTTTCTAAGGTTTTTTCCATTCTCATTTTAAGAAAAGACCAGGATGTTGCGTTATTTCAATTCTCAGGCCGATCCCCGTAACTCTAATTTCAAATATTTAGGAAAACACACATATTTCTACAATGTGAACAAGAGCACTGATGAACTACAAATTCATAAGACGCACTCACGAACTTTCGGTTCTGATGACCAAATACGTCTCTTTCCTCTATTGAAGCAACATAACCACGAGTAAATATCTACTATATACTAACCACACAGAAGTCCTCAACGGCATTGTTGGTGGAGCGGTTGAACTGCGGTACAGTAATAATGGCGGAAGGGGCCTCCTTGTGCTCGGGAGATTAGGAGTAAAAGGTATATGGTCCACATATATCAGGGTAGCGTCTGTCTCAGATTGAGCGGCTACAAACAGCGTCTGTTCCAGATTGGGCGGCTGAGTTTAATACTGGGAGGCTTACTACCTCATCACTTATAACCCCGCTATCCTTCGGGATAGCCTTTCTCAATTCTTTTCTTCACTCATGATGGAAACACAAAGTATTGGATTATCTACCCCAGGTGGTAATAAATCCACCTCCACGTGTTGTGGAGTTTGTAGGCCTGAGGAGTCTGGGGAGCCTGCAATGTCATATAAGAAGAAAAATATTATGTACTTAGCAACACTTAACATAAACTCTCTCCTTCAGATAGGAAAACTAAAGCAAACATTGGATGTTCATGAGAAACATAACATTGCCATCATTGCATTGCAAGAAACACGAATTTGTGATGAAGAAGCTTTTGAGTCTCAAGGATTCAGAATTTATAAAGGAATACCTGGCAGAAGAGTTACACAGAACATCCCTCATCTTGGTACAGGTTTTATAGTCCACAAGAAAGCTGTTGAGTCTGTGCTGGATTTTACATCATTCAATGGAAGACTATCCACATTGTCATTTAGATCACTTAATAAAGCCTACACCGTGGTCAATTTGCATGCACCGACGAACTTGTTAAACAAGAAAGACCGAGAGCAAACTAATATATTATGGGAACAATTAGAAGACGTGATTGACAATATTCCAGCGCATCACACCCCCATCCTACTCGGTGATTTTAACGCTCAAGTAGGATGAGAGAAAAAGTTTAGGAATATAGTTGGAAACTATCCCGCACATAAACGAACAAACAAAAATGGTGAACGGCTGATTGACACCTGCAAAATTAACAACCTTGTTCTGAAATCTACTGCTTTTAAACATCTTCCTCGGAAAGCAAAGACATGGAGACATCCAAATTCACTTATGGGCGAATTTCAACTGGATCATGTTGCAATATCAAAAAAATCAGATCGTGAAATCCAAAATGTGAAGGTCCTGCGTAATGCTAATATAGATTCAGACCATTATCTGTCCCTTATTAAAATGAAAGGTATTCTGTTTAGGAACAATAGAGTAATGTTGAAAAGGGAATGAAAACGCCAAAGTACAACATCGGTGGTCTGAAGTCAAATAACACTTTTGCGGAAACACTCCACAACAAACCAAAAGATGGAACATGGTCTACTTTAAGGAACGCCATTGTTACTGCGGCTTCGGAATCCATTCCTCTTGGTAGAACGCGCAAGCACCCTTGGTGGAACGATCAATGTGATCACGCAATAGAGGAAAGAAGAAAAGCTTGGATCAAGTGGAATAACAAGAAAGACGATGTGAACCTTGAGAACTTTCTCTGCATCAGGAAAGAAATTTGTAAAATTTTAAAATTGGCAAAAAGAAATTTCCACAAATCACAAATTACTCAAATTGAAGATGATTTTGAAAGACAAAAAACAAGGGATTTCTATCAAACTTTTAAGCACCAACTGTCCAAATACGTCGCCCCTACTCTTCACATCCGAGGATCTGATGGTAAACTTAATCTCAATAATAAAGACTGTGCTAAAGCCTTTGGAGAATATTTTGAAACCCTTTTGAACACGGACATACCTACTGAACAATTTGCTTTCTATCCTAGCGTTGCATACCACGACAGCTCACCACCCTCTGTCGAAGAAATAACACAAATCATCAAGGGGCTAAAAAATAATAAGGCCTCAGGGGAGGATAGTATTGTGGCTGAATTATGGAAATATGCAGAAAATGACTCCATCATTTGTCTCCAGGAAACCATTGAAGAAATATGGCATAGTGAAAAATTGCCGGAGGATTGGACTTCCGCCATCCTTCATCCTATACATAAGAAAGGGGATAAATCCGACCCAAATCATTATAGAGGTCTTTCACTGGTATCGGTAACGTACAAAGTATCTGCAAGGGCTCTTCTGAACAGAGCAGAACCGATATTAGACCGTCAGTTAGGGGAATATCAAGCTGGTTTCAGGAAATCAAGATCCTGTCCTGAACAAATTCATAGCATTAAGACCATAATTTCCTACTGTACGGTACGATCAAAACCTTATGTTGTAATTTTTGTGGACTTTCAAAAGGCATATGATTGCATTCATAGAGACACACTAATTAACACCTTACGTGAGTTTGGCCTAGACAATAAATCAATTAATTTGTTCAAAGCAAGCTTAGAAAACACCATTTCTAAGGTCAAACTTCGTGGTGAATTGTCCGAAGCCTTTGCAATCAAGACTGGCTGTAGACAAGGTGATCTGGGATCACCGATGCTGTTCACCTGTGTCTTGGAAAAAATTATAAGAGAATGGTTAACAATCTTACCAAATAATTATGGTATTCGAATTGGTTGTAAAAAAGAAGACCTGAATATAAACTGTCTCGCTTTTGCAGATGACATTGCTTTGTTCGTTAATACAATGGAAGAGGCCACTGACCAACTTAATAAACTACAAACCATAGCTGCTAAAACTGGACTTAAAGTGGCCTTCCATAAAACTAATTTTATCACAAAAGTCAAAGATGCCTCAAAATTCATCACGATTGGTCTGCAAAAAATAAAAAATGTCCGAGAATTTAAATACCTAGGGGAAGGGATTACCCCTAATAATTCAGAAATAGCTGCCTTTGAGAGCAGATGTAACTAATTGGAAGGTGCCTTTCAAACCTGCAAAAAAATTTACAAAAGTAAAAGCTTGTCCCGGAATGTCAAACTTTGTCATTATAACACAGTAATTCGGCGGTCAGCACTGTATGCCGCAGAATGCTTACAGATGACAAACAAAGGTCCATTGAGAAAATTAGAACTTAATAATCGGAAAATTCTAAGGAAAATATTAGGACCTGTTGTAATGGTAATTAATTAATGCCCCTTGTTGGTAGCGACAAATGTAATGTGTTTTACCTCGGCGGACTATTCGCCAGAAAATACTACTGCTAAGTTTGATCTATGTTGGGCGCCAAGCTGGATACACTGTGTTCTAAGCAGAATTTATATATTTAATATCGACCCCTAGCGTGAGCAGAACATATAAGAGACTCTTAATGACTAGGCCGTGGGATGATTGAATCATCAACCCAGACAACATTTGATTGTGGAGACTGGAAGCAGGCTGTGGATTTTCATTCACTTGGTAATAATTGAATTTAATACACTTAGAAAATCTGATGGCAACATGAATAAAATTAACACTGTTAACGGAGCACACTACTTTAAACATTGCTACGAACAAAATTACTTAATACGCCGGTCGGGAGAATAACGTGAATTTAACTTATTTCCAAATTAATGCTTAAAGAATTTATATAGCCCTATTGAAAAACAGAGAGTGTGTGTCGTAGATTACTTGTGCTTACCAACGGAAACATTGTCTCCACGTGGTTGAAGTCTCTCATCGTCGGATGCTCTGCCTTGGTGTTGACGGCGCAGATTCTTTCTCGTTGATCAAAAGTAATCGTTACAGCTTGTGGTGGAGTCTATTCCATGAACCACAACACGTCGTCTCGCTAAACACTGCAAGACGCGTGGAACTCATGATCTGATGTGATCAGCGGAATTAGCGTGAAAAAAATTGTCCCACTTGGGACTAACGAACAAAGTACCTCCTTACTGCTCCAAGCGTAAAGTCTTAATGCATGTCTTCACTCACACCGCGCGTCCACTATATCTTCCATCTTCTCCCACCAGGGTCCAGCTTAATACCGCGGACTCGCTGCTTCAACCAATCCGCGTGTGTCACGTATCTCCCCATGCCCCTGCTTCGTTGCTCCTTCTTCCTTGATTGGCTGGTCACCACACGTGGCTATTCCCGCCATGAGGCTGCCTCCCCGTATTTATATATCCGTATCCGGGCAAGACGTAGATCATACACGTTTTCTTGCTTTTAAGTGTTCCCTCGGATTTCGTAATTTTATTGTACTCCAATCTATTCTTGTATTGAAATACCCAGTGAGTCACACACCACTCTCTCTTACCCCTAATGAATAAAATCCCGACTTTACGTATGAAATGATTTGCCGTGCAACATTATATTGGAATCATCCAATATAGATACGGATTTCTACTAGTAGAAATCCTATCTGTAATCTTCCAAATTTAAAAGTTCCAAAAAAATGACGTTATAAATATTAATAATAATAATAATATGAAATATGAAATTGAATAAACTGAAATAATTTAACTTGGCCGGATTATTGCCGCGTTTAACAAATAGGCTATGATATAGTCCAACTAACTTGTGTTAGTGGCATAAAACCCCCCTAGTAAAACATGTTACATTCGCCTCGAATAATCATGTGCTTTACCATGCATATGGTACAGCACTTGATGATTCCAGACACGTTAGAAAAAACCCTCCAAAATGCAACTTATACAAGTGAAATGACCCTTTACACATAAAAACGTATATAAACCCTCAATCATGCGCTTTGCGCTTATGTTCGTCTTGTTATGACGTGTTCTTATTTTGTCCACTTCAAAATGTTTGTCATTCTCACGAATGTTCATTCTACCTCTCTCTCATCATTCTATGTGGGGAAAAAAATACATTCATAAGTGTGTTCCCTCTATATCCACAATTCACTACACACGCATTTATGGTGTTCAGTAGAAAACCACTGCGGAACTCTTGTAGATGTATTAGGTGCTCCTCACCTACCGGATACCAATATCATGGTACACGATCTCACACGATCACACACGATCAAACACTCGCGGTAGAGCAAAGTGATCTACTTCCCACCTTCTCTGTAAAATTTTTAATTAAAAGGGAAGACATGACTGAAAAAAAACAGTAAGTACCCATTACTTATAACACTTAAATATTCCTGTGCCGTATGTGCCCTATCTTACTAAGTACATGTACACAAAAACCCACCTTACTCTAGATCACAATTTCTCATATTCCTCGCTCAGCCTGTAGTTCACAACCCAGACCAGTCCACCTATCGAACCTGACCTAGTTGCCACAACTTTTTATCTGTTACTTATATACAACATCTCATGTGGTCTAGTACCTTGTACGCAAACTACCTTAATTATATCCAACCCTGATCTAACATAGCTAGGTCGTAAGCAGAAATCACGTGTGCTGATATGTATGAGCTTCATGGAGGACTGTCTCGCCTTCTGATGGCCCATTTTTTTATCTCGTGGACGCCTTAAGCTAACAAGCCCTATACAAGCGCTCCCCCATCTCTTGGAGATAAATGGGAACCCATCAGCGCTGCCAAAATGGCCTTGGTGCATCGAGACAATTTAGTGCTCAACAGCATCCACCACTCCCTTCATCTTTCCCTGTACCTTAAAAACTCTCATTTACTTACATACTACCCCCCTGTGCGATTTCTGATACGCCTGCCTTGACGATCAGATCTGCCACTCACCACATACCACACTTACTCATTTGATAGGCTGGCTCGCCAGCTAAACACACTTATTTTATGACACATATTTCTTAATGTCATCACGTTGCTCCACTAACATATTTCTCAGTGTCTGTAACGATGCCCTGTTGCTACTGTCCACACATGCTAATCCTACTTTCAGCCGGTGTTACACCTCTACTTGACACTCTATGACCAAGAAATGTCACTTCTGTCTGACAGAATGACGACTTGGACAGTTTCAGAGTGAACCCTGCCTGATCTAACTTTTGAAATACACTGTCTAAATGACGTAGATGCTCCTCAAAACTGCGTGTACTGATTACCATATCATCGATGTAAATAGTTACAAACTCTCCCGTGTCATCTCCTAATGCGATGTTTAAAGCCCTAATTAAAGCTGCTGAGCTACTTTTTAACCCATAAGGTACCCTGCAAAACAGATAAAGGTTATATTTATGACTAAAAGCTGTAAATGGCCGATCTTCATACATAAGTGGCACTTGCCAGAAACTGGAACTTAAATCTACACATGTGAAATACTTTTTACCCTCAAATGTCTGCATCAACTCTTCAATGGACATGGACTTCAGCTGATCTGAACTGATTCTACTGTTAACTAAACGAGCGTCTAAACAAATACGAACTGTGCCGTCGGCCTTCGGTACTGTAATTAAAGGATTAACATATTGACTGTTTGAGTACTCTATAATGCCATCTTCTAGCATCTGGTTGATTTGTGCCTCTACTGCACCCTGATAAGCGAAAGGTATAGGATATCTATGTCCTGTGAATACTGATCTATCAATAACGTTCAATGAATGTGTATAGCAATTGGCCATGCCAATGCGATCCTCAAAAACTCTCCTATTATACAATAACACATCATAGAGCAGAACACACTGGTCTCCCTCTATATGGCCCTGAAATGCAGCATCACGTAACGAGTCCTCCAGACTACCGTTCGTAATCAAACTGCCCACAAAAATTTGAGTATCCCGCTCTTCGGCTGGTGATATCTCACTTAAAGAACAAATCACTCCTACAACACTACTCCCCTGAACATTGTCGTTGAACGCTACCTCTACTTCAGAATTATTCCATTTAAATTTCAAACTACCTACTTCATAACATAAGTTACCAGACACTCTACTTAGCCAATCTGAACCCAAAATAACACTGAAAACTAAGTTTGGAATTGCAAGACAAATCTGCTTTTCGATACGATTATTAATTTTAATGTCCACTAAAACTTGCTTAGAAATTACTTTAGACCTCTTCCCTACAGCTGTGATAACAAAAGTGCTTTTAATTGGAATCTCCTCAAAATTTACACCAGTTCCTTTCATTTTATCGTAATATGTACTACTTATGCAGCTCTTCATGCAACCACTATCAATTAAAACATCGGTGTGCGCCTCGGACACGTTAAGTTTAATAATGGGGCTTTTACTAGCCACCTCCTGGATAATACGTTCATCATTTAATTCATGCAACAATTCATTTCTTACATTTAGGTCATAGTGTTCCTGTATAATTGTATGGACAGGGCATGCTACAGACTGAGATTCTGACCTTACTTCGCAGCCTGGTTCGCGTTTAAAGAACCGCTACAGCTGGCTGTAGTACTACTAACTACGGCACTGGTCTGGTTGTTCTGGGCTGTGTTGTCATTCTTTGGCTGTATATTACTACCACTAGGCTGTCCTCTTCCTTGCCCCCTATTCTGGTTGTAATTATTGTCATTATAATTTCTCCCTTGATTTCCCCTGAAATCATTATTTCTCCCTTGATTTCCCCTGAAATCATTTTTTCTCCCTTGATTCCCCCTGAAATCATTGTTCCTCCCCTGATACTGATTACCATAGCCATTTCCTCTATTCTGATTTAGCTGACTATTATTATTATTTCTATTTTGAGCGTTGGCCCCTTCGCCACCGTTCCCTTGAACTTCCTGATGCCTGGCTTCATTAGGCCTATTATTATTATTACCCTGGTTCCTATTGAAATTTTCCTCATAACCCCCTCTCCCTAGTGCATCAAATGTGCTTAACAAATTTTCTACTTGTGATATTGTCTTTACATTCTGGATACAAGCAGCCTCCTTGATCCTATAGGGGAAGTGCCTAAGTAGCAACCTCACCACATCACTTTCCTCCTTCAAGCCATCCAGATATTTACACACTAATACCTGCCCTAAAAAGTATTCGGTCATGGTGGAGCTTCCTTTAGGGTTATATTTACCACACACTACTCCCTCACGATGCTGCGACTGAATAACCTCATTCCAGAACTTTTCACAGAATTTCATTTTAAAATCATTAATATAAGTAAACTTGTCTCTATAGACAGCAAACCAATTCCTCGTTTCCGCCACAAACACTTGTTCTAAAATTTCAACTACCTGGCACCACTCAATACTACCATCTTCCAACCTCTCCCCAAATTTATTTTCTATAGAATTCATGAACTCCATTGGGCACCCTTGTCGATTGCTGAACTTCCCCAGTTCTACCTCCCTGTGTGTGCTATTCACAAAAACTGGCCTATTCTGACTATTTTCTTGCCTGATCCTAGCTTTTAATTCTAATTCTAATTCTGCGATTGTCTCCTCAGCCTTCCTCTCAATACTGTTTACTGTTAATTTAATGTTTCCTTCTGATTCTTCTACTTTATCATATAGCTTTGCTTGTTTCTCCTCAATCTTGCTAATGCTCTCTTTATTACTCTCTCTTAAATCATTTACTTCTGCTACTATTTGTGAGTGGACTTTCTCAATTCTACCCCCCAGCTGTTCCTTAACCTCTCTAGTTGATACCTGAATTTTGTCAATTTCTCCCCCCAATTGTTTTTTAACCTGCAGTGTTTCTAATTTAACTAATTCCTTTAAATTTTCAGCCTGTGTGCTGATTCTACTTTCCAACTCCTCCTGTACTTTTCCTAATTTCCTGTCTACATCTGCAATGATCTCTTTAACCTTCTCTTCCATTACTCCTCTGATTTCTCCTCTAATCTGCTCCATTTTCACTCTAATTTCCTCGTTGTTCTTATCTAATTTTGCATTATTCTGTTCTAATTTTTTATTTAAAGCTTCTGTACTTTCTTTATTTTCCCTACTGTTTTGTTCTAATTTTGCATTTAAGGCATCTGTACTTTCTTTATTTTTCCTACTGTTTTGTTCTAATTTTGCATTATTCTGTTCTAATTTTGCATTTAAGGCGTCACTACTAACTTTGTTCTGATACATGAACTCGAGAAGTAAAGTTTTTAATCCTGGTTGGCCGCCTACACTCCCTGTTTCAGTATCGGGATTTACCTCCGCTACCCCTGTACTACCATCACTCGACATACTGCTCGTATCATCACTCTCCCGTTGATGACCACTACGTAACCTCATCTGTCTTTCTTTCTCATCCCCCATAATGATATACACTGATAAAGACAAATAACCCCCCAAATACCGGCACAGAAATATGTCTCCTTCTCCTTCCTCAAATGTTCCTGGGTTGTCGGCCCAACGTTGTCGGCGACAAATGTAATGGTTTTCCCCTCAAGTTGAGCGACAAATGTAATGGTATTCGTTAAGCTCCACGTTGAGCGAACAAATGTAATGTGTTTTACCTCGGCGGACTATTCGCCAGAAAATACTACTGCTAAGTTTGATCTATGTTGGGTGCCAAGCTGGATACACTGTGTTCCAAGCTAAATTTATATATTTAATATCGACCCTAGCGTGAGTAGAACATATAAGAGACTCTTAATGACTAGGCCGTGGGATGATTGAATCATCAACCCAGACAACATTTGATTGTGGAGAAGGATGAGGTATTATAACTATTGCTACCTACTAAAATTAAAGAATCTACTTGGTAATAATTGAATTTAATACACTTAGAAAATCTGATGGCAACATGAATAAAATTAACACTGTTAACGGAGCACACTACTTTAAACATTGCCACTAACAAAATTACTTAATACGCTGGTCGGGAGAATAACGTGAATTTACCTTATTTCCAAATTAATGCTTAAAGAATTTATATAGCCCTATTGAAAAACAGAGAGTGTGTGTCGTAGATTACTTGTGCTTACCAACGGAAACATTGTCTCCACGTGGTTGAAGTCTCTCATCGTCGGATGCTCTGCCTTGGTGTTGACGGCGCAGATTCTTCCTCGTTGATCAAAAGTAATCGTTACAGCTTGTGGTGGAGTCTATTCCATGAACCACAACACGTCGTCTCGCTAAACACTGCAAGACGCGTGGAATTCATGATCTGATGTGATCAGCGGAATTAGCGTGAAAAAAATTGTCCCACTTGGGACTAACGAACAAAGTACCTCCTTACTGCTCCAAGCGTAAAGTCTTAATGCATGTCTTCACTCACACCGCGCGTCCACTATATCTTCCATCTTCTCCCACCAGGGTCCAGCTTAATACCGCGGCCTCGCTGCTTCGACCAATCCGCGTGCGTCACGTATCTCCCCATGCCCCTGCTTCGTTGCTCCTTCTTCCTTGATTGGCTGGTCACCACACGTGGCTATTCCCGCCATGAGGCTGCCTCCCCGTATTTATATATCCGTATCCGGGCAAGACGTAGATCATACACGTTTTCTTGCTTTTAAGTGTTCCCTCGGATTTCGTAATTTTATTGTACTCCAATCTATTCTTGTATTGAAATACCCAGTGAGTCACACACCACTCTCTCTTACCCCTAATGAATAAAATCCCGACTTTACGTATGAAATGATTTGCCGTGCAACATTATATTGGAATCATCCAATATAGATACGGATTTCTACTAGTAGAAATCCTATCTGTAATCTTCCAAATTTAAAAGCTCCAAAAAATGACGTTATAAATATTAATAATAATAATAATAATAATAATATGAAATATGAAATTGAATAAACTGAAATAATTTAACTTGCCCGGATTATTGCCGCGTTTAACAAATAGGCTATGATATAGTCCAACTAACTTGTGTTAGTGGCATAAAAGCCCCCTAGAAAAACATGTTACACTGTTAATGATAATGGTACTTACAGAAGAAGACATAACAATGAATTATTTGAACATATAGAAGATTTGGTGGGTGTGATGAGAAAAAGGAGAATGTCTTTCTTTGGACATTTGGAGCGGATGGAGCATCATCGATTTTCATATTGTGCCCAATTAGACACGGCTGACTGGCATCGAACCGGGGTCTTTATCACAAACAAGACCAGTCCCATGATTCTTAGCAGAATCGAATCATTGATCTCTGAGGGGGAACAGCCATAGTGAACCCGAGTAACAATGAGTTATAACTGCATATAATTATAACAGCATGATTTCACGGCCAGAACGGGAATATTATAGCTTTAAAGGTGGATTATTGCAGAAAATACAAGCCTATGTACGTTTAAGATGCTAGAGCTCAAGAAAGCGAGCCACCTTGACATTTTGACAAGGCGAAGTTGAAAGTGGGCGGAGTAGACGTGGTGCCTATGCACTACTTTCGGCGTGGCTGGAGGGTGAAGGCCGTGATTAACGACTAAGAAAATCCCCCTTCAACAAGGCGAAACAGTGGAGTGGGGGTGGTCGCCCACAGAAATTAATTAATTACGGCCAAATGGAGCAATGAATTGAGATGAAACATACACCCAGATGCATGTATTCTAGGAAAGATAATTTAGGAGTGTCCTCACGCCTAAATAAAAGTCTGCATCTATAAAGGAACTTATGCACAGACCTAATCCGCGGCAGAGTCAGGATTTGTAATGGAGCCAGAGGGGAAGAACCGGGGTAGCATCATGACGCCGTGGAAGAAAGCAATTAATTATAATTAATTGGCCGAAGCAATTGCCTGCACGCGAGTGAATTTGGAACCTCCATGCATTGACGAATAAGGATCATACTTCACTTTGTCTGAAAATGTATTATTTTAAGAAGAGAGTCGCTCCTGGAAATCCAGTGAACTATTTTTCATCAGGAAGCTTTATATGGGGAGAAGCTGGAGCGGAGTTCAGTTCGTCTTGACTCAACTCGTGTGGTAACACGCTGTCGGATCACGCAAGAAAGTGCGCGAAATTTATAAAGTATTGACGCTCAAATGTACTAGCGGTGAACAATGAAAGGCGCATCATGCATCTTAATAACAGTAATTCTGCATCATATAATAATTAGTCTACAGCAGACGTATAAGCAACAGTATATGCGAGCATAGAATCAGTACAGCGTAGAGATAATTTGGGATGATGTTTACAGACAATGGCTATAACCACAGGAAGTGTTATCATGGGTAAAATAACATACTATTGTAGTGAACACTACAGTTACGGGAGCCTGGAAGGCATCTCAAGTATTTTTGACCTAGGATTGAATAACTTTGCAGTTAAGGAGTCATAAACTGTAGGTGACGGGAGACGAACACACACACGCAAGATAGACTTTCAAGGAGACCAGCGGTTGTCAGGAGTTAGCTGCATCGCATCTCTGAGGTCAGGCGATAGTGGGAATCCGATCAAGGATCCGTGTGTGAAAATTGTGCGAGAAATATGTATAAAGTTATATTACAGTGATCTTTAAAAGTGTTTATGTTTATATGGTAAAAGAATGTGTATTGTGTTAAAGTGAAAATGCCAGTAGTGAAAAATATAATTACCATGTGTAATGTCTATGCAATGTGTCGTGTGAAAAATATCATGATGGCTTAAAACAAGCATTATGGCAGGCGAGGGGCTGGCATGCTGGACCAACCCAGCTAAAATGAAAGTGAGTACAAATTTAATATATTGATATGATTTAATAGCTCACCATACAACGAAGCATTCCC
This sequence comes from Meconema thalassinum, assembly GCA_946902985.2. NCBI lineage: Eukaryota > Metazoa > Arthropoda > Insecta > Orthoptera > Tettigoniidae > Meconema > Meconema thalassinum. Next base: position 656,157,554 of record OX336390.1, read on the forward strand.
TCAACGATTAAGAAGTAACAGTCATTTGTGTACGAGATCACATCCCTCGTAGTTTGGTAAAAATATGGCTTTGAGGATGACATGCTTACGGCCATTTAGGCGTAAGACACTGATGAAAGTAACGGTAACGTTAAATAATAATAATAATAATAATCTGGGGTCGGTAAAAATAATAAATATATAAATCGGCATGCCGGGCCTATAGTACGTGCAAAGTGTGTCATATCTAGCGTAAGAATACTGTGTTATTGTGAAAAGTAAGAAAGAAAGTTAAATATCGAGATAAAGAGAGCTTTTCAGTGTCATTGAAATGTTAGATTAATGTTTTATTATGGTATATTCTACAGGGTTGTATTTGAGAGCCATTAAGATAGTTAATGTATGCCAGTAAATGTATACTTGTTTTGGAGCTACGTAGAACTTTGGCTTATGAGTAAATGTATAGAGGACGTGAGAGCTTTAAGAATTGAGTCATCTGTAAGAAATATTGTTTGAGCCGCGATCAGCGAGCATGTAACGTAGAATCAAGAGATTTACGTCAATAAGTTGCGAGGATCATCCGAAAATAGTTCGCGCGTTGTCGAATCTAGTCGGCTAAATCTTCGAAGCTACGATATAGTATTGCCTTGGAGCATACATGTGTATTCGCAACAGAGTTGGGACAGAGTCTGGCTGTATCCACTGTTAGCAGAGTCTTCGCCACCAGGGATAACTGCTAGAGACCCTAGGTAGGCCGATATATTAATTGATCTGCCTTTAGAGGTAAGACAAATGGTTCTTCGTGTAGGAAACGTCGATTTCCTCTTGCTATATGCATGCCGTCCAGTGAGATAACAGTGAAACTCACCTGAGACGCGCGCAAAAGCCACTGATGTCGACCACCGAACGGCAAAGCTATTTCGTGAACCATCCCTTGCCTTGAATAGTAATTAGGAGCCGAGATGAGCCCATTAAATACTCTAAATGTAGGTATTAAATAATTAGATTGACTCGTAAGGACACGACCCATTCAGGGTACCTCTAGCACAGCTGCTCCATTGAGTGAACACTTGACCAAGCGGGGAGTCAGGCGGGGTAGCAGGTATAGTCCACTAACCCGGCAGCTATCTTGCCGAGGACGGCCCATGACTAATCCATTGCTCGCACGAAAGGAAGTCAATAGACCTGATCCTTTTATTTTAAGATTGTAGTGGGACACTGAAGAATCTCGATTTTTCGAAAAGTAATTAAGATGTGCTTGATATGATGGTGTCAATTGAATTAGATGCACTGTTTCTATACACATGCAATGTTGGAATGAAGTAATCGGATAACATTTGGCCCAGTTATTCTCTGAGGAGGAATTAACTGCACCAAATAAATAGAGGCATTTTTGTAAAGAGTATTTACCCAGTTCACACTCATTTATTCATACGGGTAGCGTAATTTGAATGAGATGACACGTTTGTAACGATAATGTTTTGACCAGACCCGGAAAATCGTTGTATGATGAAGCTATAAAATATCTATATCCATGTGTATTTTGGATGGGAGCGTGTACCATTTCAGCGTTTGAAACGTATGGGAAAAGAATACGATTCGCACGAGACAACGCTTATGAAACAAGGCATAAGCTAATGAATTAATGTTAATTAAAGTAGATGTCCCGTGTAAAACGGATAAATGTTTAATAATTGCAGATTTAATGTCATTTAAATATAATGTGTGTTTGTTGTGCTGTGATATTCCAATTTGTGTTAAATTGTGCCACGTGAAGAACAATATGGACACTCACAAATGTCAAAGAGTATCAACAATAGGATGTTTAGGATAGACATGAGTGCGGTGGAGCACCAATCTTGAGGAGAAGAGACTCACAGATAATTTTGATTTTTGTTGTGGGAAATAAATGTAAAGTATTTTTTTGTGTTTTGTTTTGTCTTGCCATGAATTACTATCATTAAATGTTATACTTAGGAATATGTTGTTTCTTTCAAGTAGAGTAGTCACCTGACAGACTCAAATCCTGAATATGTGCTCGTATAGTGGGTTGATCGCCCCATACCTCGAAAGACCGTGAGTTAGCTGGGATACGAACACATGTTCCATATGATGACGAATGGGTACAATATCGAATCCACTCATCAATATATTAAAAAAAATCTTATTGTAAATGGTCGATGCAAGTTAAAAAGGACCTAACAGAAGCTCGAATCAATCAAGCTCTGGTTTGGGATAGGAACCTTTTCAGAAAGGCGGTTAAATCAACCGGTAATCTACACCCTTTAACATCTGTGATGCCTCGCCCTCACTGCAAGTGGATGGAAGAAAGGAGAGCAGACCATTCGTCAAGAATGAAGATCTACTGGCAAACAAGAAAACAAGCATTACAGTGATCATATGAGCGAAGAACATCGTGGTCCATTGATGTCCGAAACATCTAAAAAGGACAGAATACTAAATACAGTAATACAGTTATAGTGTTGTATTTTCGTTTCTCAAGATGTGAGATGGAGAAACAAACTACGAACCTTCTGAACAAGGTACACTATTCTTGGTTTTATGAAACAACGGTGCCTAGTTTGGTTATCCAGCTGATACTCTAACACAATAATGTTATGGTAGCCAGAGAATCATGAGATAAAACTCAGTAATTCTTTTAGGTTTTTGCCGTGTCTTGTGTGGGGTTTCACCTGGGACACCAAGCTGGCTCATCAGCGGGCTCTAGGTGTCCCAGTCCGGACCCCCACGGGAGTAGCTAACTGCGTGCTACCTCCCTTTATGCAGTGCAACTGCACCACTTCACTGCGAGCGTACAGTTCGCTACTCCTGTGGGGGTCCGGGCGGGGACACCAAGTGCCCGCTGATGAGCCAGCTTGGTGTCCTAGGTGAAACCCCACACAAGACGCGGCACAAACCTAAAATAATTGCTGAGTTTTAATTCACGGGCCGTGAAAGCCAATATACAATCATGAGATACTTTGGAGACCAAATGTACCAGTTCCTCACTGTGCGACGTGTACTTTCTTCAAGATTTACAAATATAGCCTATTATACGGATTCATATTATACCATAAATACACGCTGTAATATTTCTACCGACTATTATTCATGTTATTACCGGGGAGAGAATGAGGTGAGAGATATTACAACGTAGCAATAGATTTTACGGCTAGATGCCCCTCCTGATGCCAACCTAATTCGATGAGTTAATGAGAAATTAAATATAATGTGAAGGCGATTGCATTAGGGCAAGTAATTGGACGGAAGCGGTTACGGCCTATTATAATGTACTGTCCCAGCATTTGTGAGGAATTGAAAATGGGAAACCACGGAAGACCATTTCAATGATGAGAGACAGAGGGACTCGAGTCCCGGTGATGATCCCGTCACGCCAAATCCATACGGCACTGTGCCGTAGTACGCTTGGCTACGCCAGTTGCCAGTAAGACTTGTTGTTATTGGTTCTAATCCCATTTATGCAAGGGAGGCTAAGAAGCGACTTTTTGGTCGGGCTGTGTGAAAGGACCAACTGCGACATAAATCGCCGCTTTCTTCACTCTTGTGATATGCAAATGATCACAAGTTATGAAAGGTTCTGGAGGCACTGATGGCTCAAGATCCATAGCGAACATTTTATAAGATTCCTCCTTTCTACACCAAGACGTTTCTCTTCTTTTGTTGGCTTCCTGAAAAACATAGCCTAGCTCATCTCCGTCTATTCACTCGCTCAGGGATGCAAAGAAGTATTTTATTAACAAGACTTTTGTTTCAAAAGTTACTGAATTGACCAACACAATTATGCTCTTCTCCCATGCGTGGTCTTCCTCTCCTGTATATCAGTACGTTAACGGAAAATCAATTATCGATTACTGCTCGGGCAAATCCAATTGAGAATGAGATAAATACTGAAATTTACAACAATTCCCTAACATAAATAACTAAGCATTATTTTCATGAATTTACGACATGTATCTATGATGACGAAATAATATTTTAGTCATTAGGTCATAGGTTTCATAAGAATTAGAAGTCACAGCCTAGATATAAAAAGTAGGGAAATACGTGATGCAATATTTGCCAACCCCACGGCCATCAACTCCGATGAATATTGTTGTTTTTAAGGGCGAAACATCAGGATTATCTGCTAGGACAATCGACTTTGACCACCGCTTAATTCCCAATTAAGATAGACAGCGTTGAGATGTATATTTTTAAATATTTTCTAATTTCAAGATGGCGACTGCGCATAACATAGAGTGCCATGTAGTTATACCTCTGACAACAGGAGGTTCTTACAGATAAATATCTGAATACCAAAATCTTGTGAACATTGATTCATTGAATCGTATGTTATGGACTTGAACACTTAAGAGATTCGCACAGCTGCAAACATTAAATTGTTTGGCTGATAACCTTCTTGTTTTGGCGTCAGACGCTTCCCACATGAAGGTATACTATTCCAAAATCTGGTAAAGTTATAATATTAGTTAAGTCGTAATTTGATTTAAGCTTTGAATATTTGGGTGACAGCATTTTCTTTGGTGTAGGTGGTGGTAATATAAATCATGACACTGAGGTTCCCTTTGCTAGTGCTCTCTCTGTACCAAATTTAGTTCAAATCGGTTTTGACGAGTTTGAGTTGGTACGGAAGGGGAAGGGGGGGGGGCGACATACACACATACACTCACAGACAGACACATTGCCATTACGCCCTTGTAGATCTCACGTCTAGTTTCACTCTTGCAATAATGGTAAGTAGGCTAAACATAAATGTATATAGGCCTATATACTTATATGTCACGCCTCGCGACTGATGCTGTATAATGAGATTGTCATCCAGTCAGTCAGGGATGATGGATACCACTTATGTGATATTTGGCGATCTACACTTAGACCAAGATAACATAAACCACAATCGGATGCAACACGCAGGCCTTACACACCAACAAAGCTTGTTACTGGGATCGAGCCGTGACCATCAGATTCCTGAACAGAGAGACCGTGACGTTTTAAGAAGCCAGCGCATAGCGGAACAATATTGTAACAGTTCACCTGACGAAGCTGCCACGTGGTGGAGAAACCATCGGTAATTAAACAATATTAAGTACCGGTAGTATATGAATATTTAAGTGTCATGATTACTATTCTTATCATCAATTAATTATTTTATTATTATTATTATTATTATTATTATTATTATTATTCACAAGCGAATTGGCCACTTGGGAATTATTTACAACCTCATTTCTTTTTCCTCGTGCGGCGATTCATGCGTGTCCAGTATTTCTTCATAAGTTGGCTATCCTGCTTCCGTTGTTCTTTTGTCCAGGCTCTTCCGGTCTTGTTTCTGAGATTCAAAACCCTTCCTAAGTTTTCACTATGTTCGTAAATATATTTTCGTCTAACAATTGTGTCTCTGAGATGTTAAACCTTTCCATATCTTCTTTGTTTTCTTAATCCATGCTGTAGTGGTCTCCTTTCTCCAGAATTATTTTAATTTTTGTTACTATTATTATACAAATTTACAACTAGTGATGAGAAATCTGGGAAAGAAGACTGGAGGGCATTGGATCAAAGAAATTCAAGAGGATCTCAAAACAGTTGGACTCGAAATTACAGATGCAGAGAACAAGAATAAAATTACCACCCTTCTTAAGAATCACAAATTTTCAGCAGAAATGATGCACAGACGGCCTGTAGAGATTTCAGACGAATTAAGAACACTGCGATCAGAACGAATGAAGAAGTACTGGGCAGACAAGAAGAATGAAACAATACAACCTTCAAAGAAAAAGTGTAAATGGAAGACTCAAGTGGTCCAATGTGGCCAATAAACTTAATAATAATAATACAAATTTACCTTGGCGTACATTTTACATATTCAAGATTATTGTCAGTTCAAGGCAAGTCTTTATATTCTTCTTTTATGCTTTCTTTCTAACCACCAACACAAGAGCAGAAATGCTAGAACTTGGACGAGTTATTTAGTCTGCAATCCAAATAAAACAGCTATTCACAACTAAACGTGTTGTTTTATGATTTTATATACATTCCCTGTTACATTCAAGCCACATTCCATCAAACGATGTCACTTTTGGAATAAGTTTATAGCTACACAACGTAAAACGGTAAATATTTGAAGTACATATTTGTTTTCATGAATAAACACTCCACTGGACAGGTTAAGAATAGATTGAACTTGGTCAGCACCCCAATGTGTGTACAATGTGCTTGCTTGTGGAGCACAAGAGGTCCAATCTGTCAATCGTAAGTGTCAGAAAAGTTCGATTCTGCAGAATGATTGTTTCCTCTGCGACACAATTGGCCATGCTCTGCAAAATTATACGCGGATGTTGTATGTTACTCGCGAGGTCGGTGTTGCCAAATCCAGCTTGTCATGTGATCTCGGTAGCGCTGCTCGTTCCAGGGTGGCTCATTCCTACGCAGAATTCTGCGTTCAAAAGTTTTTCAAGCGAACGAATTTCCTGCCCGGCCCTGCTCTACGCCATATTGCGTGGACTGCGTGGTGTAGCGTAAGAGTGTAAGTATGCTCTTAGTTAGGAGGCTAAGGGCTCAATTCCTGACTCTACCAGACATTTAAGAACTCATGTTGTCAGCACACAAACGAATTGCACTTAGCTTCATGAGAGCAGTCGAGTTGTTGCTTGGTTCGAGAAGTTACCCCTCATGCCCTAATACTAAGGGAATGTCACTGAGTGTGTCGTCACAATCTTCATGTGTCACCCATAGGCGGAACTCACCCTTGGATACGGGGGGTCCTCTGACGTCCAATCACGGAGTTGGTTCTTTACGGTTTTCTCAGTGAGGTGATTGGGGAATAACAAATGACATATTCCTGACATAAACTGCTCAATATATTCTCCATGATGCTATAAATTAGGAATTCGGAAAGTGGGAACGGTGGATTCCTCTCAATTGCTATAGAATGCCCAAAGCAAAATATGCCGGTGAAATATATCGCATACGATGTTAATAGGTCTTTTAAAAGCCGCATAGGTTAACTGAGTAGTGCTCTTTACCACCGAACAATTTTTCATTCAGGGTGACATCAGTAATACTGTTGGCATGTTGGATTGGTGAGACATAATAACATTTAGAGAGCACATTCGTGGTCGGCCGAAATAGTACTATGATCTTACCGAGATTCATTGAAATCGCTCCAGCCGTTTAGATTTTATTACAGGGGACACACACACACACGAACGCACACACACATACATACACACACACGGACAAATGATGATCTCGTTAGCCTATTTTTTTATAAATAAAATAAATAACATTATATGTTTTAAACTACAATATCACTTATCAAGGTGTTGGCTGTGCACAATATTCAAGGGGAAAATGTTTACCTCAAGATGGTGGCTGTACAAAATATGCTTATGTGTATAAAAAATTGCTGTACCAGGTTTCTCTGCGTTCGGATGGTTAAATCGCGAGAAAAGACTGTTTAAATGTTTAAACTTCGCTTGTCCGCCATGTTCATATTGTAATTAACAGGTTTTTGAAAGCCACATAGGTGAATTTTCAGTAGTACCCTTTACCACCAATTTTTCAGGGAGATATCGGTAATAGTTTCGGAGATATACTGTAGAATGCCGGTGGTATACTGTATTTCGCACAGGGTAGGCCAAAATAGTACTATGTGCTTACTGAGATTCATTGAAATCGCTCCAGCCATTTAGATTTTATTAGGGAGGGATACACACACACGGACGCACACATACATACATACATACATACATACATACATACATACATACACACGGACAAAAGGTGATCTCATAGACTTATTTTTGGCCTACTTTCGATTTTTGCAAAAAAATGAAAGTAGACTTATGAAATCAACACAGGGCCGAAAATTGTGTGTTTATCTGTCTGTGTGTGTGTGTGTCTGTACTCTGAATGTCTGCCCCCCCCCTCCCTATCAATTCGAACACGGTGAGACTGAATTGAACGAAATTTGGTACAGAGGTAGCACTGGCAAAGGACATCTCAGTGTCATGTTTTATATTGCCACCATGTTTACCAAAAGTTAATAGTGACCATTCAAATGGTCAAAACTTAAAATTAAATTACGACCAAACTAATCATCGGATCTTTACCAAATTTGGTAAAAACATACTTTCATATGATACGTGTCTTGTGCCCAAACTACAAGGTTGTCAACAATACCACTTCAGGATGGTGGCCGTGTGAATTATGCAAACTTTTAAAATCCATAACATGGGACCCACCAGTTCCGATTATCGATCCAAGAATCGTTTAAACTGTTCTAAAGGGCGTGCCCCGTTCGAAACTAAAAGTTTATATTGTAATATTATGGTGTAGAAGTGACTTTAAAAAGCTGAGTCGTCTCGGTTATTTGACAAGATGGCAGCTGATCTCTCGTTTTGACCTATATTTCACTAATTTGAGTATGTTGCATGCAATATAGCCTACTGATAGAAATTATATGAACTTTATATGAAATGAACTCGGTTTGAAATATACTCCAGTGAAAAAATCGTTTAGTCCAAGTCATTATTTGATAAAACATTCTATGTAAATTGATTGATAAACACTTACGTAGTGTGTGCACGATTGGCTGTGTGGTTAGGACATTGGTCTTTCACCCGGCTGGCCGGGGTTCAAATTCTATTAGAGTTGAATTTTGTTGCTTGATTTTTTTTATATTTATTGTTTCTTGAGTAGTGAGACTTTATAATATAAAGCGTTATAAGGTGCATTTTGCAATTTGAAATATATATTTAATTAAATCAACATTCTCAACCGGAGTGGCATCTACTAGCAATCAGTTGAACTATGCAGGAGCTATCCACAGCCTTCTAGATGCGATTTGCGCTCTATACCGGCCAGTTAGGGAACCCATGCGTACATTATAATTGAAAAGTTTCTTCTTCTTGCCGATAGAGCGCATAAATCCTCAAGAATAGGCGCGATTACAAATTAGCTGTGTAATAGGTAGGTATTAAATATGTTTCTCCCAGTGATACGATTAGAGCAACAAAGTTTCTATTATTGTAAGTAGTCGGTGCTGATATACTGAATGCCTACGTTGTTTGGAGTGTTTGCTGATGAAATTGCAAAATGCTGGGGTAAATTATAAACTATGGTTTGAACGCCACTGCTCAAATCCAGTGTGCCAATTTGCATTTCGAATTGAAAGAAATTAGGAGGCGAGAAAGACAAAGAGAACTATATGATGATGATAATTGTTGTTTTAAGGGGCCTAACATCTAGGTTATCGGCTCGATTATAACTATAACCAAACATTTAGGAGAAAGTAGGCTATATGTTCATTCCTGAATATCTTTTTCATAGATAAAAATAGGCCAAAAATAAATAACATCCATGTTTTTAAACTACAATAACGAAAATTAGTGATAAGGCTACTTACTCGTGGTATCGTATGCCCAAAGCAGAATAACAGCGACTCTAAATTTTCAAAATAGCGGCTGGGCGTAATATTAAAACGTAATAATGAATCATTCAGAATGCAATTAAGCAATTAAAATGAAACTTAGTAAGAAAAATGTACCATATAAGAGACCTTCCTGAAATAAGCTAGGCCTATATATAAGAATCACACAGTCAATACAACGCGCAGCGATCATCTTGAAAATATTGAATATAATAATAAATAACTTAAAGTATTTTTAAGCTACAAAAAGGAAAGTTAATAGTAATGTAAAATCTTGCATGTGGCTTTCTATGGCAGTGTCAAATGAACAGCAGCTCCATACATTCATGCTGGCGGCTGGGCATGTTCATAAAACTTGAAAATTAGTAACTCACGATATAATAGCATAATTAATTAATGCGAAATTTAGTGAGAGATGATCAGCATACAAAGATCTCACTTGCGTTACTCATAGAAATAAATCTCACAATTTAACGACCAGTGGCCTTCTTGAAGTTATAAAATACACAAACAAATAACTCTTTATATTTTAGAGACACAGTATCTTGTTGTTGTTGTTGTTGTTGTTGTTTGAGTCTTCAGTCTTTTGACTGATTTGTTGCAGCCCTCCATGCCTCCCTATCCTGAGCTAATCGTTTCATCTCTACATATCTACCACACCCTACATCTGAGTCAATCTTTTTAACATATTCTGACCTTGGTCTACCACTACAGTTCTTTCCCTCGACCCTTCCTTCCATAACTAAGCTTGTTATTACTGGGTGTTTCGTATGTATCCTACCAACCTATCTCTTCTCTTCATTAGCAGTCGCCACAAACATCTCTCCTCTCCCATTAGTCTTAATACCTCTTCGTTTGTAACCCTATATACCCATCTGATTGTCATCATTCTCCTGTAACACCACATTTCAAATGCTTCAATTCTCATCTTTTCTGCTGCACCAATAGTCCAAGTTTCACTACCATAGAGTGCCACGCTACAGACAAAGGCCTTCAAAAATGACTTCCTAATACCTAAATCTATATTCGATGTCAACAGATTCCTTCTCTGTAGAAATGCTTTCCTTCCCTGAGCTAACCTACTTTTTATATCCTCTTTGCTTCGTCCATCACTGGTTATTTTGCTTCCTAAGTAACAGAAGTCTCCTACTTCCTTTAGTCTTTCCCCTGCCAATTTGATGTCTATAGAGGTTTCTGATTTATTTCGACTGCATTCCAATATTTTTGTTTTACATTTATTAATTTTCATCATGAATTCTTTCCTCAAGACTCATTCAAATCCTCAGGCGTGTCGGCCAAGATAACGATGTCATCAGCTAATCTCATAGTTGAAATTATTTCTCCTTGAATCTTCACTCCCACTTTAAATTTCTCTCTAATTTCCTTCATTGCTTGTTCAATGTAAAGAGTGAAAAGTATGGGTGATAAGTTGCAGACTTGCCTCACACCTTACTGAATACCAGCTTCTCTCTCATATCTATCAGCTCGAATGACTGCTGTCTGGTTTCTGTATAGATGGTAGATCACCCTCCTATCCATATACTTTATTCAAATCATTTTCAAAATGTCAAACAATTTTGTCCAATCAACGTTATCGAAAGCCTTTTGTAAGTCTACAAATGCCATGAACGTTCTCTTATCTTTCCTTATTCTACCTTCCAAAATCAGCCTAAGACTTAGTACAGCTTCCCTTGTTCCTATATTTCTCCTGAAACCAAACTGGTATATAGGCTTTGTATGCCAAAGTAAAAAGCAGCCTCGTCATTTATAAAATATGTTGTCTGAGTGTACTGTAAAAACTTCAAAGTCAGTTATTATTCAAGATCCAATTGCTAAATTAGCAGGAAATGTTTTAAGATAAGAGTATAATATATGACACAATAATCATAACACTATAACATTGCATTTATCACGCAGCCACCATCTTCCATATATCGTCTGTGAACATGAAATACCGCGTATCTGGCAATGCTCTTTTTTTAAATATATCTAATGATTGGTCACGTCTCCCAGGCGTATGAGGATGTGCCGTCCAACAGAAAAATTCGAGTTAGGTTTATTTTCCTATATGTAAAACCTAAATAAAATGAACTTGAAGTACAGTGTACTGTAGGGGAACATAAGTACACGAAAATATACGTTTCTACAATACAATGAATTTAAATCTCATATGCTTCCTTATGCGTACATGATACGTAGCCTACATTTATACGCTCTGTGATAGTGGAGGATGCTTGTCCAGTAGTCATGTGCAAAGTATAATAAGTTGAACTCAGACCAAAGACAAACGTTAAAACCGCACACCTACCCGTCCTTCCTTCTGTCATCACACTGTACCTAACCCTACAGTCAATGGTTGATGGCCTCTATGAATATTTTATGGCCTTCCCTACAGAGATGTTCTCTGCCCATAAAAGCCGTGCTCCTGTCTCACCTCCGCTGTTTGCACTACCCTGTATCATGAGTGAAAATTGAATCAGATTAAATCCTTGTGACATGCACCGTTAAGTGGCACGGTGATAAATCTCTGAACTTTTAGTGTAGAGTACCACAGCCCCTGTGATTACACTGGCTAAGAAGTTTGCTCGTTAAATGATGAGTGTGTTTAGGAAGCCACGAGTTGACACCACGTACTCTTACCCTCTTTAAGCCATTTCTGCCTGTGCAGTAGAAGGAATGAAGTAGGGTTGAAAACATGTGATGAGAGTTTGAGGTCGACATTACAGGGAAACCATGAAGTGTTCAGAAATATTTTCAATCCATCGGCAAACAACTGAGAGGACTCACAAGGTTGCTTTGTTAAATATTTATGATCTTAGAATATTGTACCTAGGTAGATAAGTGCAATTACTAGTAGATTACGGTAATTAAATTAATAATTAAATTTTAAAGAACAATTGCGGCAGGTTAGTTGTCTGCTATTTTATTGATTTTTCAGCAATAGTGTTGTCCCTTAGTTCATTCCTGCTAACAAATGAAACAACAATAATTCTCAGCTTCCCTTTAACTTAATCTTTCTCACTACGGGCAGCTGGCCACGGAGTATCGCCCATTAAAACAACAACAACTAAATAATCTGTCGCACTATGGATTGTAGTTAAATGAAAAACTACTTCCCGTAACAGAAGCCACAGTCGGTATCATTGGTTGGAATATGGCCACGTGGACTTGACAACATTGAAGAAAATTGAGTCCTTACCAAGTTTCGTTGAAAACACTCCTGGCAACAAAGTTTATTCAGAAAACACAAGCGCAGATCCAAACACACACAGAGCTCGTGATCCTAGGTTCATATTATGATGCAGGTGAGCTAAATATTTACCATGGAACACACAAATACAGATCAATCTCACATATTGCTCATGATCTTATGTTTTTAATATGATGCAGATTTGCGAAATACAAGGGGGATAGGAAAGTCTTTCCCCCTATGATTTTAGCAAAAAAGTACATACAGATAATTACAAATATACGTACTAATCTATGTAACCTACATATCTTTCCACATAGTCTCCACATTTGTTCAGACATTTGTCCCATCGCAGCACTAAATTTGAGATGCCCCCCCGGTAGATTTCAGCCGGCTGACTGTGGAACTAACGTCAGACTGCTGTCTTGGCGTCATCGGTACGCGTGAATCGCTGTCCCGCCAGGAACTTCTTCAGCGGACCATGACAATGCGAGACTACATGGGGAAACCAGAACCGCCAACAAGTGCAGGTCATTTCACTGGAGAGTCTGCATCAGCCACCACCAGTCCGGACCTCGTCTCTAGTGATTTCAACGTTTTTGGTTCTCTGGAGGATGGTCTGATCCTCAAATGGTTCCGCCGTAGCTTACGTGGTTAGAAACATATAAAGGTTAAGTCAGCAGTATAATGAGCCGTAGTAAGTAAGCTGAGGGGTGAAGTAGTTTGGCACTGCTTCCCTCACTGAGTCAGGGCAGTTCCTCTGAACCTATAGCGGCTTCGGTGGCGTAGTTGGTAGCATGCTGAACTGCTCTGCCCGAGATAGTGGGTTCAAACCCGGCCGAATCGTCGGTTTTTTAAGAACGTTAAATTCCTTCAGTACGCCTTCCTACGGAGGGGAAGTAAAGCCGGCTGTCCCATGTCATATATTTATGGCATGCAAAAGATCCTTCCACAGACTAAACTTGCATGAAGCGAAATTTCTAGGTTAGATTTCGTTGGAACGCTCTATCAAAGTTCCAACGTTCAGCACTAGGTATCATTGTCATCTGGTAGTGAAAGTTGGAGCTACTTGAAATTGAACGGGACTTGTAGCTCACCCTGTGGGTGTCCGCTTGAAGCAGCTACAACCTCTGGCGAGCCGAACATGTCCTCGGACACTCCCGGCACTAAAAGCCATACGATAAAAAAAAACTGAACCTATGGGCTCCAATTGTCAACAATCAGCACTACCAATATAATCACAGACATGAATTGGTTAATAGCACCACTTTCCTCTACATTGTGCCAACAAACAAATTAATAATAAATTAAGCCACATCCATCAAGAAATTGTGAACAGGTTGTGTTAATAATAATTCAGTTAGTTCGTTGTCAGTGTTTCATTTGAGAGACATAAATATCTCGGTCATTTATCCTTGTGTACTTGGGTGTGTATAGAATTTGTCTGGTAGGCTGTGTCATTATAATGACGGTAGAATTGTGTATATTTGTAATACAGGTGAGGATTGAGAAGGAGGTGGCAGTGGCCTAAAGTTAGGAACCATCCCGACATTTGCCTGGAGTAGAGGTAGGAAACCACGGAACATAATTTCCAGGATGGCTGAGATGGGATTTGAAACTACCTCTTCTACGTTTTGCCTCACGAGACTGAGTGTACCCTGTTACAGCCCGTGGACCAGAAATACATTTCTAGGCTGAGCCAGCAATCAAACCTCAGGGGTAATCGCCAAGAGTGCTAGACATTTGCCACTGCACGACGAGACGGACCCTCAAGTTAGTCTAGTAAGCATTAGCAAAACTACTGTAGCTAAACCACCGCGACGCTCCTAGCGGAAGAACGCGAAACAAGTGCAAGACACGATACACACAGTGAGAACCTCTAATTTACACAGCTTGATGAGGCCATAAGACTATTATTATTATTAGTAGTAGTAGTAGTAGTATTACTTATTCGTATTTGCATGTTGTTACAAGATGTTCAGTAAAGAAAGCCTACTTTCTCCTAAACGCATGAGTATAGTTATAACTCTTTGTCCATTACAAGGAGTATAATTGAATGTTGGTTGAAGTGGCTTGTCTAAATAAAACGTGTTATACGAATATTATACGTTCACTGATTGAATCCCCACCTGAATTATATATACACACTAGGCTAATACAGCCATCACAATACCACAGGTTATCGGACGAAATTCAACACTCACCGAAGTACACGGGACTAAATAACATTGATGACCATGCATCTCATATGAAACAACAACAGCTTCCTACCCAAATCCTTCCTCGTATAAAAGTACACACAAGTAAATCTACAGATATCACAGTGACACAGGTTATCAGACAACTTCTACACACACCCAAGTACACTGGGCTACAAGACCATGGTGCCGCAAAGCCCCTGACGAATCAACAACAAAAACAATAACGATAGACTCTGCCACGGATCAAGGTCAACGAATTTTAAACGCTGTAGTCGAGTGTTGAAATATGTGGTGTTATAAGTATATATAATATTTTCGATTGCAAATACACAATATATTTGCTTAACATTATAATGTGTGAGTAGTTATAAATCAGTAAATACGAACAAATCAAGTAAAATAATTTGAACCTTCTCGGATTTGATCCACGGACCTCTCGACTATGAGTCTAGAGCGCTACACACGCCCAGTAATAACATTAGGTTAACAACTTGTTTAGTATAACTGCATAACCTATCTTATCTCGGAATGGACGATTTCATTAGCGTTCTCTGCCGTTTTAATAAACCATTTGATGTTGTTGTTGTTTGAGTCTTCAGTCTTTTGACTAGTTTGATGCAGCATTCCCTGACTCCCTGTCCTGAGCAAATCGTTTCATCTCTACATAGCTACCACACCCTACATCCGAGCAATCTGTTTAACATATTCTAACCTTGGTCTACCCCTACAGTTCTTGTCCTCGACCCTTCCTTCCATAACTAAGCTTACCATTCCTGGGTGTCTTAGTATGTGTCCTATTAACCTATCTCTTCTCTTCATTAGCAGTCTCCAGAAACATCTCTCCTCTCCCACTCGTCTTAATACCTCTTTGTTTGTAACCCTATCTACCCATCTGATACAAAATATGTATTATTTTGTTCATTACGTTCCTAAAAGGACATACACTTAGGAAGTTACTGAAATATTGACTAGGGAACAAATAATAGCCTCCATTTTGACCCAACGGGACGGCATGTCCCAGCGCGATATGGCATGGTCAGCCTGATCTGTTAGTCACTTATTCGGTTACATATTCTATTATAAAATGATAATATCCTACCGGTCACCTCTTTGAGGACAGCTTAAACCTCCCTATGTACGATAAGCTGATTTGTTGAGGCCAGGCCTTGTAGCATCGTAAGTTACGGTTAGGTTATACTACTTTCATGATTCATACACTCGCCATATTGAAATTATTTGACTGATGACCTTGTAGTTAAGGAACATGACACTTCCCACATTAAGGTACATTTTTGTAAAATTTGGTAAAGATCATATGATTAGGTTAGTCGTAATTTGATTCAAGCTCAGAACTTTTGGGTGGGCGCTATTTCTTTCTCGTTATGATGGCAGCGATATACAACATGACACTGAGTTGTCCTTTGCTATTTCTACCTCTGTACTGAAGTTGGTTCGATTTGGTTTCGTCGTGTTTGAATTGATAAGGGGTATCGATTTGAACACATACACGTCCGCCATATTCAAACTATTTGGATGATGACCTTGATTTTTGGGCAAAAGATGCTTCCCACATGAAGATATATTACTGCAAAATTTGGTAGAGATCAGATTATTAAGTTAGTCGTAATTTTATTTAAGCTTTGAATATTTGGGTGGCTGCCATTCTGTTTTCGTCAAGTTGGCGGCGATATAAAATATGACACTGAGGTGTAATTTGCTAGTGCTACCTCTGTACCAAATTTGGTTTCATCATGTTTAATTGATAGGGGGGACAGATATTCACAATCATACACACACTCACACACACATACAGACTGACAACTTTTGACTCGTGTAGATCTCATAAGTCTACTTTAATTTTTTTCAAACATTGAAAGTAGGCTATAAATAATCACATAACAAGTGCCATAATTACATTGCGTGTTTTTTATTCTTTCAAAAAAAGAACGAAATGTCACTGCCGGGTTAGAGAACGCATGATATTGGGACGCATAAAGTAGTCAGTCTATACCTCATCCATGAAAGCTACTTTACATTGTTCATGGTGTCTCCCTTTAAAGGCAATGGCACATTCTTCCCTCCATTCGATCTCAAGTTTTCATCTTTAAGATGGTATTCCCGTGTGACGCCTGGCCTGAGGGATTGGCGATACTCACAATGGGTGGTCGACACGCGGAAAGGGGTTGGGGGTTATGTCCTAAATCTCGCCGTCATGTGACAGGCGCACGCCAGTCTCGTGAGAAAACACTGCTCCCCGCTTGTATCGCTTTACAGGACTACTGGGAGCTGCACTGCATTGCGTCCCCCAAACAGTTCGTCAACACGGCTCGGCAATCAACTCTTCAGACCTCTTGTCAAACACAGACGAATACCCATACTTTACTGATGTATTATTTTGCACTGGAAACCTTACAAACTTCTACATTTAAAGTGCAAACTAATTACAATTGCTATGCACAGAAAAATGATTGTTTATTTATAATTGCATGCTTAAATATTTGTATGTCGTTGTTGTTTGAGTCTTCAGTCTTGGGACTGGTTTGATGCAGCCCTCCATGCCTCCCTGTACTGAGCTAATAGTTTCATCTCTACACAGCTACCACACCCTAAAACCAAGGCAATCTGCTAAGCATATTCTAACCTTCATCTACCCCTACAGTTCCTGTCCTCGACCCTTCCTTCCATAACTAACTTTGCTATTCCTCAGTGTCCTATCATGTCCTGAAAACCTAACTCTTCATTATCAGTTGCCAGAAAATTTTCTCCTCTGCCACTCTTCTTAATACCTCTTCATCTATTACTCAATCTACCCATCTGATCTTCATCATTCTCTAATACCACATTACAAACTCTTCTATTCTCCTCTTTCCTGCTGCGTTATCAGCCCATGTTTCACTTCCATAGAGTGCCACGCTCCAGATAAGGCTTTAAAATATGATTTCCTAAATCTATATTCGATATCAACAGTTTCCTTTTCTGCTTTCCTTGCCTCAGCCAACCTAATTTTTATATCCTCTTTGCTTCGTCCATCACTGGTTATTTTGCTTCCTAAGTAACAGAAGTCTCCTACTTCCTTTAGATATTCGCATACCAAAAACAATATTTGTATATGTATGTGGAAATAGTTACTGCTATACACGGATAGGTGGGTAAGGGCAAATGGCCCTGACTCAAACTTCATCAAAAATACTGTACAGTATTTACAGTACCGCAATATAAATTAATTAACCACAAAGTATGTTACCAACAATACATTAACAGGAAGAATAACAACAACATGAACAATAACAATACGGTAATGTTATACTGTGTGTTGGTAGCTCCAAAGGGAGACATTTCTATAGTAATAACATTAATAACAATAGTAATAATATTAACAGTGCTTTTTTCAGGGGGAACGCGGGGGTACGCGTACCCCTTAAACATTTGAAAACTGTTTAAGAAAAAATATTGGTACATTTCTATCTAGTCCGGCAAATATAACTTCCGATTTGAAAGTTCATCGATCAGCTGGCGTCAACGTGCTGTTTTATATCCTCTTTGCTTCGTCTATCACTGGTTATTTTGCTTCCTAAGTAACAGAAGTCTCCTACTTCCTTTAGATTTTCGCATACCAAAAACAATATTTGTATATGTATGTGGAAATAGTTACTGCTATACACGGATAGGTGGTAGGTGGGTAAGGGCAGGGGCGGCTCCTGAGGTGGTGCCCGTGTGCCATGGCACCACCAATGTAATGAAGAGAGAATATGTGACTTTTCCCTCTCAAGAACAGTTTATATTAAATTTACATTTTGAGGAAATTGTATGCATATTCTGCATTTATTTGAACGAGCGCGCAAACTGACATGCGTTCTGGTGGCGTTTTATTGAATTACTGAGCCAGAGCCAACCGGCACTACCTACGAACATCAGACCGCATCAGACACTGTGCTGCAATAAGGACTAGTTTGGCTTGAGTTTGTTTGTGTTGTGTTGAGACGCATATTACCCTGAGGTAGAGCCAACAGCCCCGTGACGCGGAGCTTCAATTCTATCCACGAGATAGCAGCACGTCACAGGTACAAGCACAGATTACATACACGTTAGAACTGCTGAACTGCTTTATCTTTCAACCACTAGAGTACAGCATATGGCAGCACACCTCCAGTGGTACCAGCTTGACGATATATCACTGTGTCTTGACTATTACATAAATTCAAACCACAAAATAGTTTTAGTTCTTTATAGTTTGACATTTAGCAACTTTTTAGGCTCATATTGATGACGGGGATTATTTGTTCTCTCTTTGTAATGTAAAAATTCGGAATTTTTCAACGAGTTTTACTGTGTTTCGTTAATTTAATTCGGCGGAACAGTTTCACGTCCCAAGCGTAAACACAAATTCTCAAGTTTGACTGCAAATGTGTATGAATAGTGTCCGTCGTTAAATAGCTTTTGTGTTCATTTATATTAGATGCAGGGGATATCCTTTCCAATCAATCCGTATGTACGATAAGTAAGGTTGTCCTAGAGGTAGGTCATCGTGTTCATTTCATCTCACCTATTTATTTTGAGACAGCAACTGAAATTGCGACAAAGTGGCTGTGGGCACGTGTGTGTTAGCAATAGCCATGCTTATTTATTCCTATATAGACATGTTACTTAAACTTGCATAGCATCATGCGGCATTGACCATATACACACCGTTTTAATCTAATAAGTGTGCTTTTTGAATCGATACATGCAAGCTAGGTTCCTTAATAAAATTTGATTTGTTTCATGTTTGAAGATCGCATAGCTCGAGCGCAACGTACGAAGCCGTAGGAATCTCAATGAGCTCTGTGTCACCTTTCGGAAGTGTAACAATGAATAAAATAAGCGAGTTGTTACAATCTCCATTTAGCAATAGGACCGCTCTTATTAATTCAAATGAAGGTGTCGATCGAGGTTTTGGAACAAATATTTTTGATGAGTATGCCTAGCATATGTTGTTTTCTTCAAATTATTTTTCTGAGAGGTTTGTTCAATTAAAATTCTTAAAAGTGGATTTTATTTAAAATGCATATGGATCAAAATCTGTGTATGATATACTATCGTATGGCCTCGGTGCCAGGTGCAAGCTTTGTTGTTTGACACCCAAAGGGCAGCTTGCATGTCGAATTTTTGTTGTTCCTTGGAGGGCCATGAAAGTCAAGGAGGTTAGATATCTAAGCTCCTTGACACTATAGCGCTTTCTAGTAGAGAAAGGAGGAAGTTTTGTTTTGGCGAAAAATCCTGAGATTAAAATATTTGTAGTAGTTACGCAATTTCTCAATTCACTTCAGCTGACACTTCAATTAAAAACGTCTTCTACAATAGCACAGTTAAATAATGTTAAACATATAACTTATTGCATAAAATAAGCACTATCCGTACCTGCAACTTTGAACGATTTTATTGCAAATTTTGAATTTGCTGGCACCACCAAGTGAAAAATCACCAGCCGCCACTGGATAAGGGCATATGGCCCTGACTCAAACTTCATCAGGAGATTTCCAGTAATCCTCGATTTAAATCGATCTATCGAATCAGTTACTTTTGGTCGGCAACTCGGCACTCCGTTCTTATAAGCACGCAGGCTAGTGTTTGGAGGCGGGGTGGGTTGTTATTTTGTGCGTGTGGTTAGTTTTGATGGATGACGACAATAACGAACTATTTAACATCCACCCAGGCATCGCAAAAGCTGAAACACAAACAATGACCGGACTCTGCAAATTGCCGAGAATTGCAAGATCGTGATGTTTTGTCGACTACAACTGAGAGTACCCCTTACATTGTTTTTAGAAAAGAAAAGCACTGAATATTAATAATAATAAAAATAATAATTTAGTTGGAACGTTGCTTTTTAATTCTGTGAGAGACTTCGGGCTTACAGAATTTTGTCCTGGAGAGTATCTTTAACGTGCACATACATTTTCTGATACGGATCTCGCACATTAAAGCTTCGTCGAATGTCAAGTGACTGGGCTAGGTAATATCCCACTACCTCGGTCACAGAACGCAGGAGACTTACCTGCTGAGCCACACAGCAGAATGTGTCACAGTTTAGTTCCCTATAAGATGATTTATATATGGAGACCTAACACGTTCTACGTACTCTATGTAACTCTGAAAAACAAGTCGGTCAACTTATTTCCGACATTATTCTGTTAAGGCAGGTCGATTTACAAAGTGTATAAAACATGAAGAAGGCTATTTAAATGAGATCATTTGACCTAACCTGTCTCCTGGTGCTCTGGCAAACGGCAACCCCTTACTTATGGAACTGGACTTCAGAGTTGACATCACAATATCACTCAATTGCCAGGCATACTTCGCCTGGAGAGTTAATAGCATAGCCTATACTGATTAAGTTATAATTTATGGATAATTTTTATACTGAAGAACTTGAAATTATCTGAAGATAGCGGCTTCGGAAGCGTAGTTGGTAGCATGCTGAACTGAATGCTCAAGATCGCAGGTTCAAACCCGGCTGAAGTCGTCGGACTTTTAAGAGCATTAAAATCCTTCATTATGCCTTCCTTCGGAGGGGAAGTAAAGCCAGTGGGCCCATGTCATAGATTTATGGCATGTAAAAGAACCTACCACTTCAATTGGTAGTATGTAGCAAAATTTGTAGTATGTTATATTTGGCTACTTAGAAACGCTCTATCAAATTCCAGCGTTCGCCGCTAGATGCTAGTGGCAGTAGCATCTGGTAGTCAAAGTTGAAACTACCCCATAATTAAACTTGTTGGGAGCCCTCAGGCTTTCAATAAATAAATAAATAAATAAAAACTGCTATGGCCATTGGCAGCAATTCTTATGTAATTTCCTGATGATTCTAGCACAAGATAGTTCAGCAAAGAACAATGTGCCATCCAGGTTGGCTCGTGCTCAAATTGGACTGTTTGACAAGAAAATCCGTGGAGCTAATATTTTATCCAGGAGAGTTTCCTTAACGTGCCAGTAATTCTTGTGATACAGATCTCTCACCTCGAATAGCAATACGATATTTACTCAGAGGCTCCAGAGATTACACCATTATTTCCTGAATGCATGCAGCCAGTCTATCCAGCTTGATAAGGGAAGATCATATCTTTGATGGAGAGACAATAATAACCACAAGCAACGTAACTTGTCATTCAATGCACCTACTTTTATACGAGATGCTACATGAAATGCGTCATTTCCCTTATTTCTACTTAACTGAAGGTGCAAATGACCTCGTAGTTCCGCCCTTTAAAACAACAATAACTAACTAATTAACTAACTAACTAACTACTTAACTGAGTAGTTAAACACATGGTTCATCATATTAACCCTGGAACGTCATACTCATAATGTAAATACGTAAATACCACAGTGGTCTGACCGACCCAGTCTAGTTGTAGTCATTTATATCGTATCTGACGAATGTCATCAATTGTAATTATTCTATCTGTCTATTTTATAGTTAGAGGATACGTAACAAGTCTGTTGTTCACATATTTTAATTAATAAGATTATGAACACAATGAAAGCAATTACAGCGTGAATATTGCAGAGCTGG
The DNA here is from genome assembly GCA_946902985.2 of Meconema thalassinum. Lineage (NCBI taxonomy): Eukaryota > Metazoa > Arthropoda > Insecta > Orthoptera > Tettigoniidae > Meconema > Meconema thalassinum. The sequence continues at coordinate 656,179,927 of OX336390.1, forward strand.
ATTAATTATCTCTTTTGTTACCACTGTGGACAACATTTCCAAAGTTTTGGGGTAAATTTACAATAAGAATTTAAAATAGCTATAAAATAGTCGCTTGGAACAAATAGCACTGACAGTTTCCCTTAGTGAAGGGTTACGATATCCTTCACATGAGACGCAATCGCACGGCATGGCTCGGTGACTATGACAGAATTGTGACTTGAATCCTGGAATTCAATTTCAACTTCGGTGTCGCTTTCATGGTCTGCAATGAATTCACTTTCGTGTTCACTATCCTCAAGAACATTGTCAGATTCAAAATCTGAGTCACCACCGATATTGGTCTCACTGCCAGTATTTATGACAATAATTCTCTGATAATGGAAATCAGATAATCCTTTCTTGGAATTAGCCATTTCACACAATGTTTATAACACTAAGGAAGTTCATCTCACCTCGTCAATTGCCTATAAAGAAGTGATGAAGGAGCAGAGTTTTATGACACACCAGGAATTCATCTTCATCATCATCTTCCTAGCGTTTGTCCCGCTTTGGAGCAGGGTCCACTACTTTACATGCCAATCTCCATTTCTGTCGGTCAAGGGCATCATGCCGACACACTTGTCACATGTCTTCTCTAAGGAGACCAAGCCACCTCTTCTTAAGTCCCCCACGAGGACGTTTGCCATCCGGGTTGAGGCACAAGGCAGTTTTAGCCACTAATTGTTCGTGACTGCGTATGATGTGGCCGTACCAGCGTAGACGAGCCTCCCGCATTTTATCCCGTATGGGCGCAACTCCCATCCTCCCTCGGACATCGCAATTCTTGATATGGTCAAGTCGCGTCAGACCAGGCACCGAACGAAGCATGCGCATCTCCATAACATGCAGGGCTTGCTCGTGTTAAGGCTAAATGTCCCGTTTTTTTAGTTTGTAATTCTGACACCACGTAGCAGCACCAAAGTGAGACAATTTCTTTTTTCAGCTTTCTATTGAACGAAAGCTCGTATTTGCGATCTGAAAACCACTATGTATGCTAGACTGCAATTGAATTGATATTAATTCGATGCATTTTCCAAAATGTGGAAAACAAAAAAGTTACTAACAGTTTCTTATATCTCTGCCTTAAATATGAAAAAAAAACATGGTAATACGAAAACGGAGATTTATTTCCTGATTCCAATGCATTTTTCGGAATTAAAATCGGGTGAATAGAATTGACAGCATTAGTTTGGGAATTGTTTTGAAAAGGGTGGTAGGCAGCGCGGCTTCACAAGATCTCTTGCGCAAGGAAAATGATGAACACGCTGACAGGGCGCAGGGAGAAGGGAACAATTTGACGACAGGAAGGAGCTGTCTTCCTCTTGTCATAAATATTATAGTTCGGCAAGTTACATGTACAAGTGCCTAGTCCTGGAACAATATTTGAGCAATAAAATTATACTGTAGTAGTGCCACAATATTTTGTCATGTGACCTCCTCAGAGGCCGAGTGCAGGTCTTTCTATCCGACTCCGGTGGGCGACCTGCGCGTCGGGATGAGAGATGGAATTAATGAAGATGAATGAAACTGGGCAAGGATATGGAAGGTACCGGCCGTGGCCTATCAGAAGGTACCGTCCCAGCATTTGCCTGGTGTTGAAAATGGGGAAACCACGGAAAACCTTTTCAAGGACGGCCGACGGTGGGGCTCGAACCCACGCGTCTACCGAGTCAGCAGAGAGCTTGGTCCCATAACCTAACGCTGCCCTTTAGCCAGCGGAGCCAATGCCGTCGGTAGTGTCACAATATGTAACGTTGACACAATGTGCATGTACAGATTCATTTCTTACTTCCACAAACATTCTTGTTGATAATAATACATTCTAGGGGCTTGGGACATCTTGGTCATCAGTCCCTTTGGCTGGCTGCGTGGCTCAGCTGTAATGTTCTCGCTTGCTGTGCCCAGGGTTGCAGGATCGAATCCTGGTGCAGCCAGTTGGCATTTGAGGGTGCGCGAATGCGAGGGAGCCGTGTCATTAGATTTACTGGCACGTTAAAGATCCCCTTCGGTGCAAAATTCCAGCGCCCCGGCGTCTCTAAAAGCCACAGTGGTTAAAAGGGACGTAAATTGTTTTACGTCCCTTTTAACCACTGTGGCTTTTATTATTATTATTATTATTAGACTATTATTATTATTATTATTATTATTATTATTATTATTATTATTATTATTATCATCATCAGTCCCGTATAGTTGATTATGTGTGTAACTGTATTAGAGTCAGGGATGGGACAGGTGCCCTGAAACTTCACGTATGGTACTATCTCGGCATTTACCTGGAGGGATTGTGGAAAAGCCGGTGAAAACACACTCAGGATAGATGCTGACAGCGCTGGATTCCCTTCTAGGTAACTGTTTCAGAGTTATTTGAGGATAAACTCCCGAACAAAAAACATATTGTTCCGACATTAGTAATACTTTGTAGGGCATAATTCTTACTGCACAGTGCAGCGACTGGTTTCACTCGATGCGAAATTGAATAGTGTATAGAAAGATATGACTGGTTTGTAGTTCGCATGTTCTTGATATTTTAGAAAAAAGATAGAGAAGAAATGTTCGTTTTCAGGTTGATTGGGCATATCTATTCTAAATTCCATCCGATGCGGACATCCAACTCTAGGTATCGTTTTCTAGACATAACAAACAAGACCACAAACCGTGAAATATTCTAATCAATGGAGCCAGCTATTATCGATTTATAAGAGGCCAAATGCGCACGCACATAGACCTACATACATACATACATACATACATACATTTATTTTGGTGATTCGTAAGGGTCTTGGGTTCTTCTGACTTTATTTCCCTTTTTTTCGTGAGATCTGAAACGACTCCGCGAGGCCAATCACTATAACTTACCTTAACTATCATGGAAGTAATAATAAAAGTTCATTTATGTAGGACATTTTATTACAATTAACAAATTATGAAAATGCATACCAAAGGCAAAATTATTATGTACATAGAATTAAAGTTCCTAAGATATTATCATCTGCCTATTGCTAGCAGAGGCAGTACTGCGTACTATAAACAAACACAAATGGCATACCTAATTATTTCCTGTTCTTGAAATAAATGCTTAAATTTTTTCCATATCAAAGATAACGTTTCATGATTTACACACACTAATCAGTATTTTACTTCACGTCAGGTTCTCTTATATCCATTGATCTGGTCATCCTGGGATCAATGATCTCATGCAACAAGATTTTCTCGTAGCAGAATGTCAGTTACATAAGCATTTTTTGTCTCCAGAACTTTTCGTCCTTCTTTATTGTTTCTATGTGAATGTCCTTAGGCGTCCATACCACAGAATAACATATTTCTCGCTATGTTATTTCCAATTGGCCCTAGTTCTGGAAATAAAAATCATGTGAGTGTTAGAGAGTTATCAATCTGCTCTCATCTGAATGGCACTGAACTTGACATTCTCTAGGCCTTTTCTTTTGATGTGTAACATCTTTCCGCTCGGTTGCTGGATAGTTTTGTGGGAGTTATTTTGAAAATTGGGGACGGAAGTGAATCGGGCGGAAGTGGATCGAACGGAAGTGGATCGGACGGATGTGAAGACGCACTGCCAGAAAAATGGGACGGAAATGAATCGGGCGGAAGTGGATCGAACGGAAGTGGATCGGACGGAAGTGAAGACGCACTGCCAGCTGGATGTACAATTGAAAATGTGTGTATTGGAAACTAGGCAGTAAGTGCTCTGTAGCGCGAGAATGTTATGGCAATACAGTAGGCAGTGCATTTAGCAGGCACTGGTTTGACGAGCACAGTGGCAAATGTTTCACCGACTTTCATTTGTCATTGAGCAGTTTATGAAGCATCACGTTCAAGGTTGAATATCACTTGGGGTCGGACAAAGACGACAAATGACATTTAAGTAAGCGGCATTATTGTCAAGCTGTGGGTGAGTAGTCAAATATTAAATGCATAACAGAGTGTTGTTATATGAGTAGAATAAAAGCTGTATTTTCATCATATGTGAGACGAGCTCATTTCATGATTGTAGGAAGCCATGTTTTGATTGTTTACGACGAATTGTATGAGAGCCTTGAGAATAATGAATGTTATAGTTTTTGACGAATGTGCTCACAGTATTTGAGAGTACTGTCGACGTTGTGTGTCACTTTGTTATTATGAATTATTAATGTAAAAGGAAGGAAGGAAGCCTGTAGTTTTGCGTGTCCGTTAATCTCACGATCATGATCCACGGTACCTCCCTTTTACGTGGAATGCGAACCACAGGACATGGCATTTCAATTCGAAAATCTCACATGTATTGACCGGGAATCAAACCCGGTCTACCTTGGTGAGAGACTAACAGCTTGACCGCTGCGCCACAAATGTGACAGTAGCATATCTCCAATTCAATCAATACATTCATCATAGTACCAGTATGACAATGGAGTGTAAATTAACATTTTAAGAATGTCCAAGCTGTGTAGTATACGAGTAGGATAACATGTCAGATGTTACACATCATATGCGACTACTGTAAGTCTCGTATCTTTTTTTATTTCGCTTACTTTCTGCCAAACAAAATCTCTTTAGCTTTTTGCAGGCTTCCAGTATGGTCATATTCCATGCAGAATAAGGGCAATTGACTTCGACTATAGCGTCATTTCCTATTAATCCGTCTGGGGAGGCACCTAAAAACCCATAAGATTTATGTACGAAAATACCACATTTTTCGACTTTTCTACAAATTTCTCCTCTATTTCGTTTTGCATTTCGCTCATTATCACAGTCATACTGCATTGCTTTTGAGTGAAATTCGCCGTACAGAATGTTTTTTGCTACTGGAGCACATTTCGAAGTAGGTTTCCTCTTGCATACATATCCAAAATTGGATGCCGTAAGTCTGTCCTTTCTAGCTGTGTGCCAACTTTCATTTTCCCTTTGGCCCCTTGTTTCCTTTTCCAGTTTTTGTATATGGCCTTCACTAAGCGTTAGTTGCTTGATCTTCTCAACACCAAACTCCCTCAACAGTACCTCATCGAAATCCAACTGCATTGATCGGTTTCCATAATCACCTGAGACAGTACGTTTCATTTCATTAGACTGTTGTTGGGACATTCATTTCCCTTCTCGCGACGGAAATAAACTTTTTCAGAAAGCTGCTCTTCTTCTCTTTCTGCAGAGTGCAGTGTCCTTCATTATTGTGGCTTTTTTTTAAAACTGATTTCATTGTTTTATAGTGCCAGGATGGCCCAAACTGAAAGACCAGCCCGGCAGCTTTGGTTCTTTGAGTGAAGGAACCTCGTTTCCCTCGGTTGATCTGCTTACCTCCCGTGAATTTTGCAACAAGGGACATATAATTTTCGGCAGCATTGCTGGTGGTGTTTGATACTAGCTGGGAATTTTTTGCAATTAGAGGCTGCAAGCAATAACGCATAAGTTTGGTTGCAGTTAGCTGTTTGTCTTCACCTTGCCCGCTGGTAGTTCAAAAGTACTGTTTGCAGTCTTTATGGATCCCAATCCAATCCAGTATTTTCGGAAACCAATTTCCTATTTTCACAATCGCTACGCCTTTATTTTTCCACTCAACGCATTGTTTTCATTTGAAGTCGATCTTGCTTCTCTGAAAAAGTTGACACTGAATAGTTCGTGATTTTGTACTCCTATACTTATGTATTAGAAGTAAAAAACAAACTACACCCGAGGCCCATGAGGAGCCTAGGCCTACCAAGCAACCGCTGCGCTGTTCAACCATGTAGCCTGCAGATTGCGGGGTGACGTTTAGTCATCCAACTTGTACAGGTAAAATATAAGTGAAATCATAACTTTTCAGTGCATCACCGATTCTCTAATGCAAGCGTAAGGAAATATATAATTTCAAATATAAACTAGGAAAAAAACTTAAGGGTGTGTAGACGTGTTTATCACTGTTTTAGGGCCTGGCTTCCTTTTCTTGGTACATAGTCGCAATCTCCCCTGGGATTTAGTGGAACGCCCTTGAATCGGTTTTGGTGGTGGCTCCATTTTTCAACGAAAACGAGAAAATAACTCCACGTGATGACCGTAATGCTCTCCACCAGTCGTAGCCTACCAATATGTACAGTATAAGAATCTATTCTACCAGAAATATTGTCCAAAAATGAAGTGCCGAAAATAGAACACCTAACGAGCACTAAAAAATAATACTGTTGCAGGTAAAATAAATTAAACAAAAAGTAATTAATGAGATCGATGAACTAAAATCAAGAAGTCGCAACTAGGAACTGGTAAATATCGAAGGATCACTCAGAAATATTCAGACCTTGACAATAATTCAGAACTAACCAGCACAGTCAATCGCAACATAGGACTAGATGCTCGGGAATTACATACCGTCTGGCAAGGTTGTCGCTCTCACAAATCACTCGACCTCTGCTCCCCTCCCCTCCCCACAACCCTCCGCAACCCGCTCACCATGACCTTGTTTTACTGCCGCGCCTTGTTGCAAATACAGTAACACTTTTATTCACAAACTTCCCAAAGTGATCCCGACGAATCTATTCAACCGACTTAGGTTTTCGATGCAGCTTTGGAATCAGTGAGCAAAACTCAACTTTCGTAATACCCGTTTTCTTTCGAATTTTAATCAGATATTTGAAAAACAAACAGCAACTTTTCTGTTTTTGAAATTAAAAAGTAAGCAATGAATTAATATCAATTCTGTTACTTGTTAAAGTACATAAAAGTTTTCAGATCGCAGATCGGAGCTCCCCTTCGATATAAAAATAAATAAATAAATTCAGCTTGGCTTGTGCTGCCATCTTTTGAAATATATTCTTACCAAAGTGTCGGGACATTTAGCCTTAACAGAGGCCGGCCAGCATTCAGAACCGTAGAGGGCGACTGGGCGCACGACGGTCTAGTAAATCTTGGCCTTAAGATAGGTGGGCATCTTGCAATCAAAGAGGACTCCAGTTACCTCCCTCCATTTGAACCAACTGGCACTCACACGAGCTCGGGCATCAGGGAGGGTGTCACCATCTGAACGAATCAAGGAGCCAAGATACCTGAATTGGTTGACTCTTTGAGGATCTTGACTACCTACAAGGATGGTGCCAGGCGTCGGTGACCCACAAGCGTAAAAACCACACTGGGGTCTGTATGACCCTGGCCTATTTTTATTTCTGTCTCAAGAATATTCCTGTACACTGAAAGACTTGAGTGTCACTTGCCGAGGGTAGTGAGCTATTGTCCTAATTTGCACACATGTCTTAGTTGCGTACTGTTTCACATAAAACAATTAGGATATTCAATAGTTTGTTAAGCAGCTTTGGTGGCGTAGTCGGTAGCATGCTGAACTGCTATGCCCAAGATAGCGGGTTCAAACCCGGCCGAAGTCGTCGGATTTTTTAAGAGCGTTAAAATCCTCAGTATGCCTTCCTTCGGAGGGGAAGTAAAACCGGCGGTCCCATGTCATAGATTTATGGCATGTAAAAGATCCTTTCACAGATCAACCTTGTGTAAAGCAAAATTCGTTAGGTTAGATTTCGTCAGAACGCTCTATCAAAGTTCCAACGTTCACCACTAGGTATCATTGATATCTGGTGGCGAAAGTTGGAACTACTTGAAATTGAACGGAACTTGTAGCTCACCCTTAGGGTGTCCGCTGGAAGCAGTTACAGACTCAGGCGAGCCGAACATGTCCTCGGACACTCCCGGCACTAAAAGCCATATGATAAATAAATATAAAAAATAGTTTGTTTTTCGCAGGGTCGCTCAGACCCCAGTGTGGTATTCCAGGGTTAATACGAAATCGTAAAAAATCGAGAGATAAATATATTTAATGCTTCAAAGGGCATTATTATTATTAGTTGCAATCTCTACAAATAAGGCTTCTGAAAATAACCCCCACGGCAATCCTCCCTATATTATTCTGCTAAGTCCTATTCCGGTTTTGTACCGAAAATTAGGTCCTGTTAACACCAACCTACACATATGAGATACCTACTGGTTCCGCATAACCCCATGTGTGACCGAAACGCACTCACTTCCTCTTTAAATGCCTCACAATTAAATAAATACCTTAAAAATGTACCTTTACAATGGGAGCACCGTAACCTGGCGAACCTGCCGCTAGAGCGCAGGGCAGCGCGGCGTACTACTAGGCGAGCCTGCCGATAGAGCGCAGGGTAGCGTGGAGGAGGCAGCCATCTGGTGGGAGCTCGGTGTACTGCTAGTTGAGGAGTCTCTCAGCAGATGGCTCCGGTGAGGTCTCGCCAAGACTTTCTCTAGGGTTCAATCCTTTGCAAATGTAAAAATTGCTGTAGAAAAAACTCCCGAGCAAACAATAACCGGTGAATTCGTTGTAACATCGAATAGTGTCTACAAAGAGGTGCTGTGACAAGTACAAAACACTGTTCTACATAATTCTTTGTGTTCTTCTTATGTACGTATACCGTTTAACAACAATAAATACATTTCTTCAACATTTAAAACTTCGTTCTCCCACATTCTTCCCTACTACCCCATAAACCTACATTCACGTTAAGAAAGCTCGCACGGGCCCACTAGTATAAATTATTTCACTCCTCTCCCATATCACAATGCGATGAAATTTGTGATACACAAATTGTGGGTATTTTCTCTCCAGACACCTTCTGAAAAGGCGGTAGAACCCTGTATGTCTGTGTAACGTATTATCGATTTTCTGTAAAATCTCTTAGCGTCGTATGTCAATTCATAGATAGACTTGATACAGTATTCAGGGAACCGGGATATGTGAATCGATAGCAAAATGTAGCTTCCGATGTTTAGTTACATATCTCAGAAACTACAATAGATCTTTCCTTGACTATTCTTTTGGTATATTCAGAGTACATTCATCATAATTTGGGTAGAATTTGAAGTTTCTATGTTGAATATTTTGTGTCAGAGAAAGCATTACAAAAACAATATTAAAGAAATATATTGTTAAACATCCCCTTAATTCATGTCCCTATTTCTGAGCAAATACTCAAACCAGATCCAACAAACTTTGCATGTATGATATTTAAACAATGTTTGAGCTACTGAAGTAAAAGGATTGTCCTATTGTTTACAGGAGTTGAGTTTTTTTTATTTTTACATCCTAGTCGGAAACTGGAATGTTCTGTAAAATTGTCAGTGCTTTTCAAGCTGGGCTCCATGAACTAATCAAGATACCTGAATAAATTAACTTCCACTAGTAGATCTATACCGGTATAGTGTCTTAGAGACTACCAAGTTTCAAATACATTGATCAGGTACTTCCTGTGAAAATGGTACATGAAGTTTCAAAAATATGACTTACGGAAAACACAAAAAGAATATTGGCTAGTAGCTACAATATAGCCTTAAAACATTATGTTTAAACCTAATTTTATTGCATCAAATATCACTTCAGCACAATAATTGATACACCAAATTCTTCAGGAAAGATGGGAGATTCTTTTGAGCTAAACAAAAAACTGAAATTTTTGAGCCTGCCACACGTCCCGGTTCACTTAATGTAATGGCGTGTGGCCTCCAGACAGACCTAGAATAGGTCTGATAAGTTGATATTCATGGGCAACCTATGCATAGTAATAACGATGAAATTAATGCTTCATAAACGTCAAGTCTCTAAACCTCAGGAATTAACTGTTCAATGTTTATGTTACTCGACCCGGTCCGGTTATCGAACCCGGAGCCCCACGACTCTAAATCTTGGACGCTATCAACTTAGCGATGAAGCCGGTAGATTCTCTAAGTTACTCTTACACACGTGTACAAGAGTAGTTACCATGGAAGGGCTTCATGAAGCAACATATATGTCTGTCTACCGGGAACCAAAGAGACTGTGCCGTGCATATAGGAGATTTCACTCAAAGCTAACACTGACAATAGCTGCTTCCCTTTGTCAGTTGAACTGCCGACTCCACACTGTTATGTTCGTAATGAAATGGTAAGAGCAAAGTACACGAAATTAGTTACTCTCACAAGTAACCAGAAAAGCCAACTTACACAAGGAACTGGACCCTAGGTACAGGCACTGGTTGAAATTTATCCATTCTCATAGCAATTACCATAAAAACAATGAGGAATTATCCCTACTTCTCCAACAACACAAATGTGCAATACCTATGTATAATATTTCCCTAACCATACTATGATTACTTCTTTATTACGAAGTATGCTAACAGTTGAATCAGCAGTTTGAGGGCCTTTAAATCTATACATACAGTATAACAATTATTCCAGTAAAGAACTATACGACCTATTTTCAAGTGCAGTATCATACGTATGTTAATTGCATCTATCAACGTACAAAATTTCAGTTTGATTGCTGTAATAGATTCGTAGATATTGAGAACCGTCTAAATATTTTGGATGGTCGCCATGTACTATTAGATGAAGATTATAGAGTAGGCTTAATATTCAAACTTCAATCGTATGATTAGGACACAGAAAATAAAATCGAGATTTTAAAATTTCGCACAGCAGGCATCTTATGGTTGTGAAAACAATTGGAAAAATTAGATGCCAGTGGATTAACATTTGTAAAAGGATTTATCGTACCAAGTTTCACTGCACTCGGATGGTTAAAAAGCGAGAAACGTCCATTTAAATATTTATACTTCGCGTCGTCGCCATGTTGGATTTGTACTCACCACGTTATTGAAAGTCTCATATGTGAATTTATGTTCATAGCTTCTATCAACATACAAAATTTCCGTTTGATTGCTGTCACAGATTTAATAGATATTGAGAACCGTCTAAATATTTCGGATGGTTGCCATGTTGGATTTTATAGGCCATAGAGTTTTGTACTAATAGATGCCGATTATAGCGTAGGTTCATCACTCAAACGTTCACTTCGATCGCATGATTAATACACAAGAAATAAAATCTTAATTTTAAAATTTCGCATAGACGCCATGTTAAGGTTATGTAAACAATTGAACTAAATTATATACCAGTACATTAGGATGTGCATAGACAATTATTCTACCAAGTTTCACTGTGCTTGGATCGTTAAATCGCGAGAAAAGCCTATTTAAATGTTTCTAATTCGCTTGGCCACATGCTCGTTTTGTAATTAACAGGGTTTTGAAAGTCGCATTGGTGATCTTCTAGTAGTGGCCTCTATCACAGTACAATGTTTCAGGGTGATATCAGTAATAGTTTCGGAGATATAGATTGCCGGGGAAATATTTCACACAGCCGCCATGTTGGATTGGTGAAACGTAAAAAAAAATTGAAGGGCACGGTCAGGGTCGGTCAAAATAGTGCTATGGCCCTACCGAGTTTCATTCATATCGCTCCAGCCATTTAGAAGTTATTAGGTGGGATACACAGGCAGACAGACAGACCGACAGACAGAAAGACAGACACACACACATAGGCACACACACAGGACAAAAGGTGATGTCATAAGCCTATTTTTTCAAAAATGAAAATAGGCTAACAAATCTATGGAAGCCAGAGATCAGACTGATTGAAGTTTAGTTTGTTTCATCCACCCCCGGTTGTGATGGGACTTCTATAAAAAAAAAATCCTCTCGGCACGCCGGAAGGCGGAGGTAGATTTCACCGGGCAAACTAGGGGATAGGCTATAATAGGCAAAATATGCAGGTTTTCGTAGGAGGATCAGACCTCATTTATTGCGAGAAAGTATTTTACAATTGGAGGTTAGTTAACATTTTTTCGTCTTTCTATGCATATTTTTAACATTTTACTGTCTTATGGGGATGGTAACCTTCTTGTCATTTGGGGTTCACTTTTGTACTTGTGATCACACTGTCCTTATGCAAGGTTTGGAACTAATGTGTAACTATCTAACAGTCTGTTACTTCTTCACGCAAAATTTTATCTCCCGCAGAGATGTTGGTTGCTTCCTCAGTTTAGGGGCTGCGACAAGGTGGTCATGTAACCCCGTGTACATTGGGTGTGTGTAGAATCTGTCTGATAAACGGTGTTATTTGTGATGACTGTATTAGTCTGTAATTCTGGTAATGTCTGCAGAAGGTCAATTTTAAGTAGTAGTACCTAGTTTTGTACCAAATACTAACGTCAACGACACCTAGCTGTGAACTTGGCTGCTAGATGCCACCGCAACCAGCAACTTGCAACGAACGTTGTAACTTCCCCTCCGAAGGAAAGCATGCTGACAGATTTTTAGCGCTCTTAGAAAATCCGGCGACTTTGGCCGGCTTTGAACCAGCGACCTTGGGTATAGAAGTTCAGCATGCTACCAGTTAGCCACTTCCCTCATAGTCAGATGGAACAAGAAGTTCCGTGACGAACTAAAGAGCCTACTTTTCTTAAAATTAAGATTCATGCCATAGATTAATCTACAGTATATGAACCTATCTAGAATAATGACGAAATTAAGTGGGTAACATCGAAATGTCTTAATTAGTTCGAAATAAGGTATACTAGGCATAATGTAGCCTAATAGAGCAATAGAGTTGGCAGCTCTGGTGACTGAATATATTCTTACTTCCATCTCCTAAGGTACAGAATACAAAATGTGGTTGAAGTCCAAAGGACGTTACATGGATTTAGACATTGGATCTATTAGTACACGTAAAAGCATGTTGGCAACAATGTCACGCGAGTGCTGATCAGAAATAATCTGAAATATTATATCTTTTTGTGCCAATTTGGATGAAATCCATTTGTTGGTATAGAAGTTACATGTATTTAAAAATTGGTCCTATCAGCAGGCTTAGAATCATGTTGGTAGAACTGACGTATATAAGTTACTCCAAATTAATGTAAAATGTCAGGTAATTTACGTGTGCATAGTTTAAAGCTGTCGGCTTGCATACTTTCTGATATATTTGGATATAAAATAGAGAGCAATTATTAACAGTTGGCAGCCCTGGTGGCTCTAAAGAATACACTCAGTCATATCTGTTTATATACACATATTACATACAAAATTTGGTTGAAATCCAATTGATAGTGTAGAAGTTATATGCATTTAAAAATTGGACTTATCAGATGGCTTAAAATTATTTTGGCAACGCTGTCATGTATGGCCACCTGGAAATTAAACTGAAATAGTATTATCTACATGTGTGCCAATTTTAGAATAGCTCCCATGTATACCTTCCAAGATATCCAACATGGAGCTCAAATTTCTAGTGCATTTTTTTTAGCAGTTGGTAGCACTGGCATCTTTTTTAAATATGGGCCTGAGATATTCCGGTATACATCTTTACTCATACTAAATTTGTTTTCGATTGCTGCAGCCGTTTAGGAGTTGATATGGGGGGACACACACACACAGCCAGCCAGCCAGGCAGACAGACAGAAGGACAGACAAATTTTCCCGGATATATCTCATAAGTCTACTTTTTCCTCATTTTTAGCCTACTTTCGATTTTTGCAAAAAATGAAAGTAGACTTATGAGATCAACACAGGGCGAAAAAAGTGTGTCTGTCTGTGTGTGTGTATGTGTGTGTGTGAGTCTGTGTGTGTGTGTGTGTGTGTATGTGTGTGTGTGAGTCTGTGTGTATGTGTGTGTGTGTGTCTGTGTGTGTGTGAGTGTGTGTACTCTGAATGTCTGTCCCCCCCTATCAATTCGAACACGGTGAATGCAAATTGAACGAAATTTGGTACAAAGGTAGCACTAGCAAAGGACACCTCAGTGTCATGTTTTATATAGCCGCCAGCTTTACTAAAACTGAATGGCGGCCACTCAAACGTTCAAAACGTAAAATCAAATAACTACTAACCAAATCATCCGATCTCTACCAAATTTGGTAACAACATACCTTCGTATAGGATGCGTCTTGTGACCAAATTACAAGGTCGTCCGCCATACCATTTCAGGATGGCGGCGTGCGAATTATGCAAACTTTATAATCCATATCATGGGACCCACCAGTTCCGATTATCGAGCCGAGAATCGTTTTAACTGTTCTAAAGGAAGAGGCACGTTCGAAATTAAAAGTTTATTTTGTAATACTATAGTGCAGACGTGATTTTAAAAAGCTGAGCTGATTCAGTAATAAGACAAGATGGCAGCGGATATCTTGTGCCGGACTTATATTTCACTAATTTGAGTATTGCATGCAATATAGCGTACTGATAAAAAATAAATAAACTTTGTATGAAATGCTTTATATATAAATAATATACTCCAGTGATGAAATCGTTTAGTATAAATCATTATTTGCTAACAAGTTCTATGTAAGTCATTTTAAATAGAACGGTATTCGTTGACACAATTAGCTCAGTGGTAGAGCGTCAGCCTATCGCTCAAATGCCTATGGTTCAACCCGATCAGAGCTAGGTTTTTTGCTTGAAATGTTATATGTTTATTGTTTTGTAATGACTCAGATGTTTTAAAATTAAGCGTTATATTGTGCACATTATGGTGTAAAATATATATTTAATTAAAACATAATTCGCCAGCAGATTTACTCGGGACATCTAGCTGCCAAAAAGGTAACTTCCAGATTTTAATGAAAAGTTTCTTCTTCTGGCCGCTAGAATGCACTCGCTCTGTTAGGATTATATTGTTCGATATTTCACCAATAGATGTCACGACTAGTCTACGTGGGGATCCATTGATTACTATACCATTATCATTCTATGCGCATCGAATTTGAAGAATGACAAGATGATACTACGATACATTTTAAATTTTTATTTTAAAGGGTTTGTAACAGCCTTTTTTGCGTTACTTGAAAATGTTATTAAGCGTTATATTGTGCACATTATGGTGTAAAATATATATTTAATTAAAACATAATTCGCCAGCAGATTTACTCGAGACATCTAGCTGCCAAAAAGGTAACTTCCAGATTTTATTGAAAAGTTTCTTCTTCTGGCCGCTAGAATGCACTCGCTCTGTTAGGATTATATTATCGAAAATATCCACATAGTTTGTATACACACGTCTCTGTAGGGTCATGGAAAGATTTGTTAATTCAATTAGGGTTGTGAAAGCCATGCACAACCAGACGTGTAAAGACATGCCTCAACTCAAAGTTGGATGTCGTAATAATAATAATAATAATAATAATAATAATAATAATAATAATGTTATTGGTTTTACATCCCTTTTAACTACTGCTGATTTTAGAG
The DNA here is from genome assembly GCA_946902985.2 of Meconema thalassinum. Classification (NCBI taxonomy): domain Eukaryota; kingdom Metazoa; phylum Arthropoda; class Insecta; order Orthoptera; family Tettigoniidae; genus Meconema; species Meconema thalassinum. The sequence continues at coordinate 656,194,992 of OX336390.1, forward strand.
ACACCGGGGTGCCGGAATTTTGGCCCGAAGGGGATCTTTAACGTGCCAGTAAATGTACTGACACGGCTCCCTCGCATTTGTGCACCCTCAAATGCCAGCTGACTGCGCCAGGATACGAACCTGCAACCTAGGGCCCAGCAAGCGAGAACGTTACGGCTGAGCCACGCCGCCAGTCCGGTCGATTATGTCTCCAGATCCATAACATTCTTGATATACTTCTTATCTTTCTTTCTTTCTTCAATGATGGTAGCAGTTTTTATCTAGGTTGTGGCGTTTGATAGAGGTAAATCGTTTCTAAGGTCTTCAACAAAGAATAGTTCTATTATACTCTTTGATAATAACAACGAGTTATAACTATACTCATACATTTAAGAGAAAGTAGGCTATATGTTCTTTACTGAACATCTTGTTGAAAAGTGTGAAAAGTAGGCCAAAAATGAATGTGATCTCGTCAATGGCGTTGTCTTGGCAACCTCTGATAGACCATCCCTCATCAATTTAAAAGCGTTGTTATGGTAACCTCTGATGGCACTTGACATTTTAACAAATTCCGAAATCATTTTTCTCATCCCTTGGCGTAATGGTGGGTCATATCAAAAATTATTTCAGACAAAAGTTTTAGGTAATTATTAGGGGAATATTTTCCATTTTGTACGGTTTTGATATTGTGCCTATTAAGAGAGATATGATTAATGTTTCCCGAAAAAACCACTTTTTTCCACCCCTTTGGTCAATGGTTGGTGCTATCAAAAAACTTATTTGACATAATTTTTTGGCACTTATCCGACACATATTATGAACTTTGAATGGATTCGATATTTCACGTATTAAGAGAGTTATAGCGAAATTTCACTTTTTAGAAAAAAAGCCCCCCATTTTCACCCCCTTCGACCGATTTTGCCCATTAACGAACTCGACCGAGATTCTATAGGGATACATATTATGTAAAAAATCAAAGTGATTGGTGCAAAATTACGGCAGTTATCGTGTCCACAAGAAACTGATATATATATATATATAGAGATAGATACATATATACATAAATTATATATAAACTTTTGAACTGACGGTGGTTTTGGGGTCTGGGGGATGTGAAACGCGAAGATATGTCGAAATTTTCCGGAAGTCGAAACATGGTACCCATTGCAATAGTTAGCTTTCTAATGAAATCTACCTAATATTCTGGGGTAGACAATGAGAAAAAGGCCGCTTTGCAATGGATACTAAGACCACTCGCAGACGAACCCTGCCATATTCTTGCAATAAAATAGGCAAATGGTGAAATTTAACTCCAACTTCTCTTTGTGTATGTGTTTTCTCGATTCAAATTTCCATTCCCTCTTCCTGGAGAAAATAATTCAAACCACACACAACGTAAAATTCATCTCATTTTCCAGTAAAACCTGCTTGTTTTAGAGCTTGCGTGACCCAAACGGAAATAACAGCCATTTGCGAACACAGTTGTTGTAATGTGAGTGAAATGTTAAAAATAGGGGATTAGCATATTTACTAGTGAAAGAAGCCGGATGAATGTTTACTTACGTACACGGGAGAGAAATCCCTTATTGCGGCGCATCTATCAGCGGACTGTTCCGTGCATGCATCATGCTGTGTTCTCGGGACCTCGTGTATACGTTAGTCTTAAGTTGGGCGTAGAATTTTAAGATACAAAAGTACTTGGAACAATGGAGATTTAATTATACTGCACTAGGGACCCATCCCGGCTTCGCCTTGTATCTTAAACGGTTTACCCAGCGTAAGCTTAAAAGGTCCCAGACGCAATTCAGAAAAGCCGAGGTGAACAGCGGAACTCGAAACACATACAGTACGGTACACTCTTCTCTGAAGTCTTAATTCGACATTACCCGACAGTCTGTTGCTGGCCGAATCTGGGGTGATAGGCTCGCTTTCTATCTCTTAAACTCACTCCGAAGCTAGTAATTTAAATTTCCACTGAATGGAGATTGTTGGAAGAAATGAAAGCTTAAAAACTCTTCTAGTGGTTGATGTATTATAGATTGAGATATGTTGTCCCGGACGTTTTTGTAGAACTTTCCATGCTAAACAATTCTTACACTCATATTATATAGATATTTTTAACGGCTTACCCAGTGTAAGCTTATAAGACACACGGATGGCTGGTTTTTATTCGGCCAGATTCACTTTAATCGTTACTGCTCGACTTCCTTTGGTCATATGAATGTTTTTTTTCTTCAGAAACCTTCTTCACTAAATCGTTTACTGAATGGTGAAAACCGCATCAAAATCCATCCAGTGATTCTCGAAACTACCCATTGCAGCCAAGAATCAGGGACTTCGTTTTATACTATGCAGAGATTTTCCTACAGTTGTTGTCCAGTTCGAATCAGATTTCGTTTTTGTGTCTGAACAAAATACAAATTCTCTATATTACTGTAAATAGCAAGTCAACTAGGTACAATCAGTCTCAGAAGTAACTTCATTTATTACCACTGTAACATGATCGACGTCTGACTACAGTGATTGAATTACTGCATGCATTTCTTTATAACTCACCGGCTGTTAGGAAGAATGGTTGGGATATGCATGAATTTACTTTTTACATATTTGCCAGGTGGAAAACAAGGGAAGGTCAAGTGAGGAGTAGTACTGTATATCTGTATGTAAGAGAACAATAGAACATAACAAAGGAATACATTATAAATGACAGATTAATGTGGATGGATTTGAAAATGTCAGAAATTCGGCTCGGGATTGTTTCAGGGCATGCTCGTTCTAGTGATGCAAACCACGATGTAGTAGAACGATTTGATAAGATAGTAAGATACTTTAGTGCGGATGCGGGATTTCAATGCTGGGAGAGGAAATAGGACTTGGGTTATGATATGGTAATGGATAGGTGAGGCGAGGGTAACGAAGTGAACACCAATGGGGAATGTTCTTTGAATTTCTGTACTAGCATGGGATTCGCTGTTGTTAATTAAATCTCGAAGCATAAGGAGATTCATCGTAGGTAGAGGAACCAGATCAATAAATCGACTACAACATTACTGACGTTCAGTTTAGAAAATTGAAAATGAATTGCTAGGTATTTATGTTTTTTTTTTAAGAAACAGGCCAACAATCTGATGATATTTTGACCTAAAGTGCAGAAAGTGAGTTCTGCCAGCAGGCGGATTAGTGTTAAAAACAAGATGTTCAGTAAAGAACATATAGCCTACTTTCTCCTAAATGCATGGGTATTGTTATAACTCTTTGTCCTTTTCAAGGAGTATGAGTGAATGTTGGTTGTAGTAGCTTGTTGAAATACAACGTGCTATAGGGATATTAAACATGAATATGAGGCGCCCTTTGCTAGTGCTAACTCTGTACCAAATTTCGTTCAATTCGGTTTCACCGTGTTTGAATTGATAGGGGGAATCGATTTGCACACATACTTGGCCACCATCTGCAAACTATTGGGCTGATGTTCTTGCAGTTTGGTAAAAATACGTTTCCCACATAAAGATATGGTGTTGCGAAATTTGGTAGAGACTAGATTATTAGGTTGGTCGTAATTACATTTTAGCTTTTAAAATTTGGGTGGCCGCGATTACGTTTCCGTCAAGATAGCGGTGATATAAAACATGACACTGAGGTGCCCTTTGCTAGTGCTACCTCTGTACCAAATTTCGTTCCATTCGGTTTCACCGTGTGCGAATTGATAGGGGGAATCAATTTTGACATAAAGATGGCCGCCATCCGCAAACTATTAGGCTAAAGACCTATTAGATTGGTCAAAGGATGCTCCCTCCATAAAGGTATGTTGCTGCAAAGTTTGGTAGAGATCGGATGGTTATGTTAGTCGTAATTTGATTTAAGCTTTAAACATTTGTGTGGCCGCCATTACGTTTCTGTCAATATGGCGGCGATATTAATCATGACACTGAGATGCCCCTTGCTAGTGCTATCTCTGTACAAAATTTCGTTCCATTCGGTTTCACCGAGTTTGAATTAATAGGGGAAATCAATTCTGACACAGAGATGGCCGCCATCCGCAAACTATTAAGCGAATGACCTATTAGATTGGTCAAAGGATGCTCCCTCCATAAAGGTATGTAGTTGCAAAATTTGGTAGAGATCGGATGATTAGGTTAATCGTAATTTGATTTAAGCTTTGAACATTCGTGTGGCCGCCATTACGTTTCCGTCAAGACGGCGGCGATATAAAACATGACACTGAGGTGCCCTTTGCTAGTGCTACTTCTGTACCAAATTTCGTTCCATTCGGTTCCACCGTGTTCAAATTAATAGGGGGAATCAATTTTGACATAAAGCTGGCCGCCATCCGCAAACTATTAGGCTAATAACCTATTAGATTGGCCAAAGGATGCTCCCTCCATAAAGGTATGTTGTTGCAAAGTTTGGTAGATATCGGATGGTTATGTTAGTCGTGATTTAACTTAAGCTTTGAACATTTGTGTGGCCGCCATTACGTTTCTGTCAATATGGCGGCGATATAAAACATGACACTGAGATGCCCTTTGATAGTGCTACCTCTGTACCAAATTTCGTTCCATTCGGTTCCACCGTGTTCGAATTAATAGGGGGAATCAATTTTGACATAAAGCTGGCCGCCATCCGCAAACTATCAGGCGAATGACCTATTAGATTGGTCAAAGGATGCTCCATCCATAAAGGTATGTAGTTGCAAAATTTGGTAGAGATCTGATGATTAGGTTAATCGTAATTTGATTTAAGTTTTGAACATTCGTGCGGCCGCCATTACGTTTCCGTCAAGACGGCGGCGATATAAAACATGACACTGAGGTGCCCTTTGCTAGTGCTACTTCTGTACCAAATTTCGTTCAATTCGGTTCCACCGTGTTCGAATAAATAGGGGGAATCAATTTTGACATAAAGCTGGCCGCCATCCGCAAACTATTAGGCTAATAACCTACTAGATTGGCCAAAGGATGCTCCCTCCATAAAGGTATGTTGTTGCAAAGTTTGGTAGAAATCGGATGGTTATGTTAGTCGTAATTTAACTTAAGCTTTGAACATTTGTGTGGCCGCCATTACGTTTCTGTCAATATGGCGGCGATATAAAACATGACACTGAGATGCCCTTTGCTAGTGCTACCTCTGTACCAAATTTCGTTCCATTCGGTTCCACCGTGTTCGAATTAATAGGGGGAATCAATTTTGACATAAAGCTGGCCGCCATCCGCAAACTATTAGGCAAATAACCTATTAGATTGGCCAAAGGATGCTCCCTCCATAAAGGTATGTTGTTGCAAAGTTTGGTAGAAATCGGATGGTTATGTTAGTCTTAAATTAACTTAAGCTTTGAACATTTGTGTGGCCGCCATTACGTTTCCGTCAATATGGCGGCGATATAAAATATGACACTGTGATGCCCTTTGATAGTGCTACTTCTGTACCTAATTTCGTTCCATTCGGTTTCACCGTGTTTGAATTAATAGGGGGAATTGATTTTCACACAAAGGTGGCCGCCATCCGCAAACTGTTAGGCTAATGACCTATTCATTTGGTCAAAGGATGCTTCCTCTATAAGGGTATGATGTTGCAAAATTTGGTAGAGATCGGATGATTAGGTTAATCGTAATTTGATTTAAGCTTTGAACATTTGTGTGGCCGCCATTACGTTTCCGTCAAGATGGCGGCGATATAAAACATGACACTGAGGTGCCTTTTATTAGTACTACCTCTGTACCAAATTTCGTTCCATTCGGTTGCACCGTGTTCGAATTAATAGGGGGAATCGATTTTCACACAAATATGGCCGCCATCCGCAAACTATTACGCTGATGACCTATTAGTTTGGTCAAAGGATGCTCCCCCCATAAAGGTATGTTGTTGCAAAATTTGGTAGAGATCGGATGATTAGGTTAGTCGTAATTTGATTTAAGCTTTGAACATTTGTGTGGCCGCCATTACGTTTCCGTCAAGATGGCGGTGATATAAAACATGACACTGATGTGCCCTTTGCTAGTGCTACTTCAGTACCAAATTTCGTTCCATTCGGTTCCACCGTGTTCGAATTAATAGGCGGAATCAATTTTGACATAAAGATGGCCGCCATCCGCAAACTATTAGGCTAATAACCTATTAGTTTGGCCAAAGGAAGCTCCCTCCATAAAGGTATGTTGTTGCAAAGTGTGGTAGAGATCGGATGGTTATGTTAGTCGTAATTTAACTTAAGCTTTGAACATTTGTGTGGCCGCCATTACGTTTCTGTCAATATGGCGGCGATATAAAACATGTCACTGAGATGCCCTTTGCTAGTGCTACCTCTGTACCAAATTTCGTTCCATTCGGTTTCACCGTGTCTGAATTAATAGGGGGAATTGATTTTTACACAAAGATGGCCGCCATCCGCAAATTATTAGGCTAATGACCTATTCATTTGGTCAAAAGATGCTTCCTCTACAAGGGTATGTTGTTGCAAAATTTGGTAGAGATCGGATGATTAGGTTAATCGTAATTTGATTTAAGCTTTGAACATTTGTGTGGCCGCCATTACGTTTCCGTCAAGATGGCGGCGATATAAAACATGACACTGAGGTGCCTTTTGCTAGTACTACCTCTGTACCAAATTTCGATCCACTCGGTTGCACCGTGTTCGAATTAATAGGGGGAATCGATTTTCACACAAAGATGGCCGCCATCCACAAACTATTACGCTGATGACCTACTAGATTGGTCAAAGGATGCTCCCTCCATAAAGGTATGTAGTTGCAAAATTTGGTAGAGATCGGATGATTAGGTTAATCGTAATTTGATTTAAGCTTTGAACATTCGTGTGGCCGCCATTACGTTTCAGTCAAGATAGCGGCGATGTAAAACATGACACTGAGGTGCCCTTTGCTAGTGCTACTTCAGTACCAAATTTCGTTCCATTCGGTTCCACCGTGTTCGAATTAATAGGCGGAATCTGTTTTGACATAAAGATGACCGCCATCCGCAAACTATTAGGCTAATAACCTATTAGTTTGGCCAAAGGAAGCTCCCTCCATAAAGGTATGTTGTTGCAAAGTGTGGTAGAGATCGGATGGTTATGTTAGTAGTAATTTAACTTAAGCTTTGAACATTTGTGTGGCCGCTATTACGTTTCCGTCAATATGGCGGCGATATAAAACATGACACTGAGATGCACTTTGCTAGTGCTACCTCTGTACCAAACTTCGTTCCATTCGGTTTAACCGTTTTTGAATTAATAGGGGGAATTGATTTTCACAGAAAGATGGCCACCATCCGCAAACTGTTAGGATAATGACCTATTCATTTGGTCAAAGGATGCTTCCTCTATAAGGGTATGTTGTTGCAAAATTTGGTAGAGATCGGATGATTAGGTTAATCGTAATTTGATTTAAGCTTTGAACATTTGTGTGGCCGCCATTACGTTTCCGTCAAGATGGCGGTGATATAAAACATGACACTGAGATGCCCTTTGCTAGTGCTACCTCTGTACCAAATTTCGTTCCATTCGGTTTCACCGTGTTTGAATTAATAGGGGGAATTGATTTTTACACAAAGATGGCCGCCATCCGCAAATTATTAGGCTAATGACCTATTCATGTGGTCAAAAGATGCTTCCTCTATAAGGGTATGTTGTTGCAAAATTTGGTAGAGATCGGATGATTAGGTTAATCGTAATTTGATTTAAGCTTTGAAAATTTGTGTGGCCGCCATTACGTTTCCGTCAAGATGGCGGCGATATAAAACATGACACTGAGGTGCCTTTTATTAGTACTACCTCTGTACCAAATTTCGTTCCATTCGGTTGCACCGTGCTCGAATAAATAGGGGGAATCGATTTTCACACAAATATGGCCGCCATCCGCAAACTATTACGCTGATGACCTATTAGTTTGGTCAAAGGATGCTCCCCCCATATAGGTATGTTGTTGCAAAATTTGGTAGAGATCGGATGATTAGGTTAGTCGTAATTTGATTTAAGCTTTGAACATTTGTGTGGCCGCCATTACGTTTCCGTCAAGATGGCGGTGATATAAAACATGACACTGAGGTGCCCTTTGCTAGTGCTACTTCAGTACCAAATTTCGTTCCATTCGGTTCCACCGTGTTCGAATTAATAGGCGGAATCAGTTTTGACATAAAGATGGCCGCCATCCGCAAACTATTAGGCTAATAACCTATTAGATTGGCCAAAGGAAGCTCCCTCCATAAAGGTATGTTGTTGCAAAGTGTGGTAGAGATCGGATGGTTATGTTAGTCGTAATTTAACTTAAGCTTTGAACATTTGTGTGGCCGCCATTACGTTTCTGTCAATATGGCGGCGATATAAAACATGACACTGAGATGCCCTTTGCTAGTGCTACCTCTGTACCAAATTTCGTTCCATTCGGTTTCACCGTGTTTGAATTAATAGGGGGAATTTATTTTTACACAAAGATGGCCGCCATCTGCAAATTATTAGGCTAATGACCTATTCATTTGGTCAAAAGATGCTTCCTCTACAAGGGTATGTTGTTGCAAAATTTGGTAGAGATCGGATGATTAGGTTAATCGTAATTTGATTTAAGCTTTGAACATTTGTGTGGCCGCCATTACGTTTCCGTCAAGACGGCGGCGATATAAAACATGACACTGAGGTGCCTTTTGCTGGTACTACCTCTGTACCAAATTTCGTTCCATTCGGTTGCACCGTGTTCGAATTAATAGGGGGAATCGATTTTCACACAAAGATGGCCGCCATCCGCAAACTATTACGCTGATGACCCATTAGATTGGTCAAAGGATGCTCCCTCCATAAAGGTATGTAGTTGCAAAATTTGGTAGAGATCGGATGATTAGGTTAATCGTAATTTGATTTTAGCTTTGTACATTCGTGTGGCCGCCATTACGTTTCAGTCAAGATAGCGGCGATATAAAACATGACACTGAGGTGCCCTTTGCTAGTGCTACTTCAGTACCAAATTTCGTTCCATTCGGTTCCACCGTGTTCGAATTAATAGGCGGAATCAGTTTTGACATAAAGATGGCCGCCATCCGCAAACTATTAGGCTAATAACCTATTAGTTTGGCCAAAGGAAGCTCCCTCCATAAAGGTATGTTGTTGCAAAGTGTGGTAGAGATCGGATGGTTATGTTAGTCGTAATTTAACTTAAGCTTTGAACATTTGTGTGGCCGCCATTACGTTTCCGTCAATATGGCGGCGATATAAAATATGACACTGTGATGCGCTTTGCTAGTGCTACTTCTGTACCAAATTTCGTTCCATTCGGTTTCACCGTGTTTGAATTAATAGGGGGAATTGATTTTCACACAAAGATGGCCGCCATCCGCAAACTGTTAGGCTAATGACCTATTCATTTGGTCAAAGGATGCTTCCTCTATAAGGGTATGATGTTGCAAAATTTGGTAGAGATCGGATGATTAGGTTAATCGTAATTTGATTTAAGCTTTGAACATTTGTGTGGCCGCCATTACGTTTCCGTCAAGATGGCGGCGATATAAAACATGACACTGAGGTGCCTTTTGCTAGTACTACCTCTGTACCAAATTTCGATCCACTCGGTTGCACCGTGTTCGAATTAATAGGGGGAATCGATTTTCACACAAAGATGGCCGCCATCCACAAACTATTACGCTGATGACCTACTAGATTGGTCAAAGGATGCTCCCTCCATAAAGGTATGTAGTTGCAAAATTTGGTAGAGATCGGATGATTAGGTTAATCGTAATTTGATTTAAGCTTTGAACATTCGTGTGGCCGCCATTACGTTTCAGTCAAGATAGCGGCGATGTAAAACATGACACTGAGGTGCCCTTTGCTAGTGCTACTTCAGTACCAAATTTCGTTCCATTCGGTTCCACCGTGTTCGAATTAATAGGCGGAATCTGTTTTGACATAAAGATGACCGCCATCCGCAAACTATTAGGCTAATAACCTATTAAATTGGCCAAAGGAAGCTCCCTCCATAAAGGTATGTTGTTGCAAAGTGTGGTAGAGATCGGATGGTTATGTTAGTCGTAATTTAACTTAAGCTTTGAACATTTGTGTGGCCGCCATTACGTTTCTGTCAATATGACGGCGATATAAAACATGTCACTGAGATGCCCTTTGCTAGTGCTACCTCTGTACCAAATTTCGTTCCATTCGGTTTCACCGTGTCTGAATTAATAGGGGGAATTGATTTTTACACAAAGATGGCCGCCATCCGCAAATTATTAGGCTAATGACCTATTCATTTGGTCAAAAGATGCTTCCTCTATAAGGGTATGTTGTTGCAAAATTTGGTAGAGATCGGATGATTAGGTTAATCGTAATTTGATTTAAGCTTTGAACATTTGTGTGGCCGTCGCCATTACGTTTCCGTCAAGATGGCGGTGATATAAAACATGACACTGATGTGCCCTTTGCTAGTGCTACTTCAGTACCAAATTTCGTTCCATTCGGTTCCACCGTGTTCGAATTAATAGGCGGAATCAATTTTGACATAAAGATGGCCGCCATCCGCAAACTATTAGGCTAATAACCTATTAAATTGGCCAAAGGAAGCTCCCTCCATAAAGGTATGTTGTTGCAAAGTGTGGTAGAGATCGGATGGTTATGTTAGTCGTAATTTAACTTAAGCTTTGAACATTTGTGTGGCCGCCATTACGTTTCTGTCAATATGACGGCGATATAAAACATGTCACTGAGATGCCCTTTGCTAGTGCTACCTCTGTACCAAATTTCGTTCCATTCGGTTTCACCGTGTCTGAATTAATAGGGGGAATTGATTTTTACACAAAGATGGCCGCCATCCGCAAATTATTAGGCTAATGACCTATTCATTTGGTCAAAAGATGCTTCCTCTATAAGGGTATGTTGTTGCAAAATTTGGTAGAGATCGGATGATTAGGTTAATCGTAATTTGATTTAAGCTTTGAACATTTGTGTGGCCGCCATTACGTTTCCGTCAAGATGGCGGCGATATAAAACATGACACTGAGGTGCCTTTTGCTAGTACTACCTCTGTACCAAATTTCGATCCACTCGGTTGCACCGTGTTCGAATTAATAGGGGGAATCGATTTTCACACAAAGATGGCCGCCATCCACAAACTATTACGCTGATGACCTACTAGATTGGTCAAAGGATGCTCCCTCCATAAAGGTATGTAGTTGCAAAATTTGGTAGAGATCGGATGATTAGGTTAATCGTAATTTGATTTAAGCTTTGAACATTCGTGTGGCCGCCATTACGTTTCAGTCAAGATAGCGGCGATGTAAAACATGACACTGAGGTGCCCTTTGCTAGTGCTACTTCAGTACCAAATTTCGTTCCATTCGGTTCCACCGTGTTCGAATTAATAGGCGGAATCTGTTTTGACATAAAGATGACCGCCATCCGCAAACTATTAGGCTAATAACCTATTAGTTTGGCCAAAGGAAGCTCCCTCCATAAAGGTATGTTGTTGCAAAGTGTGGTAGAGATCGGATGGTTATGTTAGTAGTAATTTAACTTAAGCTTTGAACATTTGTGTGGCCGCTATTACGTTTCCGTCAATATGGCGGCGATATAAAACATGACACTGAGATGCACTTTGCTAGTGCTACCTCTGTACCAAACTTCGTTCCATTCGGTTTCACCGTGTTTGAATTAATAGGGGGAATTGATTTTCACACTAAGATGGCCACCATCCGCAAACTGTTAGGATAATGACCTATTCATTTGGTCAAAGGATGCTTCCTCTATAAGGGTATGTTGTTGCAAAATTTGGTAGAGATCGGATGATTAGGTTAATCGTAATTTGATTTAAGCTTTGAACATTTGTGTGGCCGCCATTACGTTTCCGTCAAGATGGCGGTGATATAAAACATGACACTGAGATGCCCTTTGCTAATGCTACCTCTGTACCAAATTTCGTTCCATTCGGTTTCACCGTGTTTGAATTAATAGGGAGAATTGATTTTTACACAAAGATGGCCGCCATCCGCAAATTATTAGGCTAATGACCTATTCATTTGGTCAAAAGATGCTTCCTCTATAAGGGTATGTTGTTGCAAAATTTGGTAGAGATCGGATGATTAGGTTAATCGTAATTTGATTTAAGCTTTGAAAATTTGTGTGGCCGCCATTACGTTTCCGTCAAGATGGTGGCGATATAAAACATGACACTGAGGTGCCTTTTATTAGTACTACCTCTGTACCAAATTTCGTTCCATTCGGTTGCACCGTGTTCGAATAAATAGGGGGAATCGATTTTCACACAAATATGGCCGCCATCCGCAAACTATTACGCTGATGACCTATTAGTTTGGTCAAAGGATGCTCCCCCCATATAGGTATGTTGTTGCAAAATTTGGTAGAGATCGGATGATTAGGTTAGTCGTAATTTGATTTAAGCTTTGAACATTTGTGTGGCCGCCATTACGTTTCCGTCAAGATGGCGGTGATATAAAACATAACACTGAGGTGCCCTTTGCTAGTGCTACTTCAGTACCAAATTTCGTTCCATTCGGTTCCACCGTGTTCGAATTAATAGGCGGAATCAGTTTTGACATAAAGATGGCCGCCATCCGCAAACTATTAGGCTAATAACCTATTAGATTGGCCAAAGGAAGCTCCCTCCATAAAGGTATGTTGTTGCAAAGTGTGGTAGAGATCGGATGGTTATGTTAGTCGTAATTTAACTTAAGCTTTGAACATTTGTGTGGCCGCCATTACGTTTCTGTCAATATGGCGGCGATATAAAACATGACCCTGAGATGCCCTTTGCTAGTGCTACCTCTGTACCAAATTTCGTTCCATTCGGTTTCACCGTGTTTGAATTAATAGGGGGAATTTATTTTTACACAAAGATGGCCGCCATCCGCAAATTATTAGGCTAATGACCTATTCATTTGGTCAAAAGATGCTTCCTCTACAAGGGTATGTTGTTGCAAAATTTGGTAGAGATCGGATGATTAGGTTAATCGTAATTTGATTTAAGCTTTGAACATTTGTGTGGCCGCCATTACGTTTCCGTCAAGACGCCGGCGATATAAAACATGACACTGAGGTGCCTTTTGCTAGTAATACCTCTGTACCAAATTTCGTTCCATTCGGTTGCACCGTGTTCGAATTAATAGGGGGAATCGATTTTCACACAAAGATGGCCGCCATCCGCAAACTATTACGCTGATGACCCATTAGATTGGTCAAAGGATGCTCCCTCCATAAAGGTATGTAGTTGCAAAATTTGGTAGAGATCGGATGATTAGGTTAATCGTAATTTGATTTTAGCTTTGTACATTCGTGTGGCCGCCATTACGTTTCAGTCAAGATAGCGGCGATATAAAACATGACACTGAGGTGCCCTTTGCTAGTGCTACTTCAGTACCAAATTTCGTTCCATTCGGTTCCACCGTGTTCGAATTAATAGGCGGAATCAGTTTTGACATATAAGATGGCCGCCATCCGCAAACTATTAGGCTAATAACCTATTAGTTTGGCCAAAGGAAGCTCCCTCCATAAAGGTATGATGTTGCAAAGTGTGGTAGAGATCGGATGGTTATGTTAGTCGTAATTTAACTTAAGCTTTGAACATTTGTGTGGCCGCTATTACGTTTCCGTCAATACAGCGGCGATATAAAACATGACACTGAGATGCCCTTTGCTAGTGCTACCTCTGTACCAAATTTCGTTCCATTCGGTTTCACCGTGTTTGAATTAATAGGGGGAATTGATTTTCACACAAAGATGGCCGCCATCCGCAAACTGTTAGGCTAATGACCTATTCATTTGGTCAAAGGATGCTTCCTCTATAAGGGTATGTTGTTGCAACATTTGGTAGAGATCGGATGATTAGGTTAATCGTAATTTGATTTATGCTTTGAACATTTGTGTGGCCGCCATTACGTTTCCGCCAAGATGGCGGCGATATAAAACATGACACTGAGGTGCCTTTTATTAGTACTACCTCTGTACCAAATTTCGTTCCATTCGGTTGCACCGTGTTCGAATTAATAGGGGGAATCGATTTTCACACAAATATGGCCGCCATCCGCAAACTATTAGGCTAATAACCTATTAGATTGGGCAAAGGATGCTCCCTCCATTAAGGTATGTTGTTGCAAAGTTTGGTAGAAATCGGATGGTTATGTTAGTCGTAATTTAACTTAAGCTTTGAACATTTGTGTGGCCGCCATTACGTTTCTGTCAATATGGCGGCGATATAAAACATGACACTGAGATGCCCTTTGATAGTGCTACCTCTGTACCAAATTTCGTTCCATTCGGTTTCACCGTGTTCGAATTAATAGGGGGAATCAATTTTGACATAAAGCTGGCCGCCATCCGCAAACTATTAGGCGAATGACCTATTAGATTGGTCAAAGGATGCTCCCTCCATAAAGGTATGTAGTTGAAAAATTTGGTAGAGATCGGATGATTAGGTTAATCGTAATTTGATTTAAGCTTTGAACATTCGTGTGGCCGCCATTACGTTTCCGTCAAGACGGCGGCGATATAAAACATGACACTGAGGTGCCCTTTGCTAGTGCTACTTCTGTACCAAATTTCGTTCCATTCGGTTCCACCGTGTTCGAATTAATAGGGGGAATCAATTTTGACATAAAGCTGGCCGCCATCCACAAGCTATTAGGCTAATAACCTATTAGATTGGCCAAAGGATGCGCCCTCCATAAAGGTATGTTGTTGCAAAGTTTGGTAGAAATCGGATGGTTATGTTAGTCGGAATTTAACTTAAGCTTTGAACATTTGTAAGGCCGCCATTACGTTTCTGTTAATATGGCGGCGATATAAAACATGACACTGAGATGCCCTTTGCTAGTGCTACCTCTGTACCAAATTTCGTTCCATTCGGTTCCACCGTGTTCGAATTAATAGGCGGAATCAGTTTTGACATATAAGATGGCCGCCATCCGCAAACTATTAGGCTAATAACCTATTAGTTTGGCCAAAGGAAGCTCCCTCCATAAAGGTATGTTGTTGCAAAGTGTGGTAGAGATCGGATGGTTATGTTAGTCGTAATTTAACTTAAGCTTTGAACATTTGTGTGGCCGCCATTACGTTTCCGTCAATATGGCGGCGATATAAAACATGACACTGTGATGCCCTTTGCTAGTGCTACTTCTGTACCAAATTTCGTTTCATTCGGTTTCACCGTGTTTGAATTAATAGGGGGAAATGATTTTCACACAAAGATGGCCGCCATCCGCAAACTGTTAGGCTAATGACCTATTCATTTGGTCAAAGGATGCTTCCTCTATAAGGGTATGTTGTTGCAAAATTTGGTAGAGATCGGATGATTAGGTTAATCGTAATTTGATTTAAGCTTTGAAAATTTGTGTGGCCGCCATTACGTTTCCGTCAAGATGGCGGCGATATAAAACATGACACTGAGGTGCCTTTTGCTTGTACTACCTCTGTACCAAATTTCGATCCATTCGGTTGCACCGTGTTCGAATTAATAGGGGGAATCGATTTTCACACAAAGATGGCCGCCATCCACAATTTATTACGCTGATGACCTATTAGATTGGTCAAAGGATGCTCCCTCCATAAAGGTATGTAGTTGCAATATTTGGTAGAGATCGGATGATTAGGTTAATCGTAATTTGATTTAAGCTTTGAACATTCGTGTGGCCGCCATTACGTTTCAGTCAAGATAGCGGCGATATAAAACATGACACTGAGGTGCCCATTGCTAGTGCTACTTCAGTACCAAATTTCGTTCCATTCGGTTCCACCGTGTTCGAATTAATAGGCGGAATCAGTTTTGACATAAAGATGGCCGCCATCCGCAAACTATTAGGCTAATAACCTATTAGTTTGGCCAAAGGAAGCTACCTCCATAAAGGTATGTTGTTGCAAAGTGTGGTAGAGATCGGATGGTTATGTTAGTCGTAATTTAACTTAAGCTTTGAACATTTGTGTGGCCGCCATTACGTTTCTGTCAATATGGCGGCGATATAAAACATGACACTGAGATGCCCTTTGCTAGTGCTACCTCTGTACCAAATTTCGTTCCATTCGGTTTCACCGTGTTAGAATTAATAGGGGGAATTTATTTTTACACAAAGATGGCCGCCATCCGCAAATTATTAGGCTAATGACCTATTCATTTGGTCAAAAGATGCTTCCTCTACAAGGGTATGTTGTTGCAAAATTTGGTAGAGATCGGATGATTAGGTTAATCGTAATTTGATTTAAGCTTTGAACATTTGTGTGGCCGCCATACGTTTCCGTCAAGAAGGCGGCGATATAAAACATGACACTGAGGTGCCTTTTGCTAGTACTACCTCTGTACCAAATTTCGTTCCATTCGGTTGCACCGTGTTCGAATTAATAGGGGGAATCGATTTTCACACAAAGATGGCCGCCATCCGCAAACTATTACGCTGATGACCTATTAGATTTGTCAAAGGATGCTCCCTCCATAAAGGTATGTAGTTGCAAAATTTGGTAGAGATCGGATGATTAGGTTAATCGTAATTTGATTTAAGCTTTGAACATTTGTGTGGCCGCCGCCATTACGTTTCCGTCAAGATGGCGGTGATATAAAACATGACACTGATGTGCCCTTTGCTAGTGCTACTTCAGTACCAAATTTCGTTCCATTCGGTTCCACCGTGTTCGAATTAATAGGCGGAATCAATTTTGATATAAAGATGGCCGCCATCCGCAAACTATTAGGCTAATAACCTATTAAATTGGCCAAAGGAAGCTCCCTCCATAAAGGTATGTTGTTGCAAAGTGTGGTAGAGATCGGATGGTTATGTTAGTCGTAATTTAACTTAGGCTTTGAACATTTGTGTGGCCGCCATTACGTTTCTGTCAATATGACGGCGATATAAAACATGTCACTGAGATGCCCTTTGCTAGTGCTACCTCTGTACCAAATTTCGTTCCATTCGGTTTCACCGTGTCTGAATTAATAGGGGGAATTGATTTTTACACAAAGATGGCCGCCATCCGCAAATTATTAGGCTAATGACCTATTCATTTGGTCAAAAGATGCTTCCTCTATAAGGGTATGTTGTTGCAAAATTTGGTAGAGATCGGATGATTAGGTTAATCGTAATTTGATTTAAGCTTTGAACATTTGTGTGGCCGCCATTACGTTTCCGTCAAGATGGCGGCGATATAAAACATGACACTGAGGTGCCTTTTGCTAGTACTACCTCTGTACCAAATTTCGATCCACTCGGTTGCACCGTGTTCGAATTAATAGGGGGAATCGATTTTCACACAAAGATGGCCGCCATCCACAAACTATTACGCTGATGACCTACTAGATTGGTCAAAGGATGCTCCCTCCATAAAGGTATGTAGTTGCAAAATTTGGTAGAGATCGGATGATTAGGTTAATCGTAATTTGATTTAAGCTTTGAACATTCGTGTGGCCGCCATTACGTTTCAGTCAAGATAGCGGCGATGTAAAACATGACACTGAGGTGCCCTTTGCTAGTGCTACTTCAGTACCAAATTTCGTTCCATTCGGTTCCACCGTGTTCGAATTAATAGGCGGAATCTGTTTTGACATAAAGATGACCGCCATCCGCAAACTATTAGGCTAATAACCTATTAGTTTGGCCAAAGGAAGCTCCCTCCATAAAGGTATGTTGTTGCAAAGTGTGGTAGAGATCGGATGGTTATGTTAGTAGTAATTTAACTTAAGCTTTGAACATTTGTGTGGCCGCTATTACGTTTCCGTCAATATGGCGGCGATATAAAACATGACACTGAGATGCACTTTGCTAGTGCTACCTCTGTACCAAACTTCGTTCCATTCGGTTTCACCGTGTTTGAATTAATAGGGGGAATTGATTTTCACACTGAGATGGCCACCATCCGCAAACTGTTAGGATAATGACCTATTCATTTGGTCAAAGGATGCTTCCTCTATAAGGGTATGTTGTTGCAAAATTTGGTAGAGATCGGATGATTAGGTTAATCGTAATTTGATTTAAGCTTTGAACATTTGTGTGGCCGCCATTACGTTTCCGTCAAGATGGCGGTGATATAAAACATGACACTGAGATGCCCTTTGCTAATGCTACCTCTGTACCAAATTTCGTTCCATTCGGTTTCACCGTGTTTGAATTAATAGGGGGAATTGATTTTTACACAAAGATGGCCGCCATCCGCAAATTATTAGGTAATGACCTATTCATTTGGTCAAAAGATGCTTCCTCTATAAGGGTATGTTGTTGCAAAATTTGGTAGAGATCGGATGATTAGGTTAATCGTAATTTGATTTAAGCTTTGAAAATTTGTGTGGCCGCCATTACGTTTCCGTCAAGATGGCGGCGATATAAAACATGACACTGAGGTGCCTTTTATTAGTACTACCTCTGTACCAAATTTCGTTCCATTCGGTTGCACCGTGTTCGAATAAATAGGGGGAATCGATTTTCACACAAATATGGCCGCCATCCGCAAACTATTACGCTGATGACCTATTAGTTTGGTCAAAGGATGCTCCCCCCACATAGGTATGTTGTTGCAAAATTTGGTAGAGATCGGATGATTAGGTTAGTCGTAATTTGATTTAAGCTTTGAACATTTGTGTGGCCGCCATTACGTTTCCGTCAAGATGGCGGTGATATAAAACATGACACTGAGGTGCCCTTTGCTAGTGCTACTTCAGTACCAAATTTCGTTCCATTCGGTTCCACCGTGTTCGAATTAATAGGCGGAATCAGTTTTGACATAAAGATGGCCGCCATCCGCAAACTATTAGGCTAATAACCTATTAGATTGGCCAAAGGAAGCTCCCTCCATAAAGGTATGTTGTTGCAAAGTGTGGTAGAGATCGGATGGTTATGTTAGTCGTAATTTAACTTAAGCTTTGAACATTTGTGTGGCCGCCATTACGTTTCTGTCAATATGGCGGCGATATAAAACATGACACTGAGATGCCCTTTGCTAGTGCTACCTCTGTACCAAATTTCGTTCCATTCGGTTTCACCGTGTTTGAATTAATAGGGGGAATTTATTTTTACACAAAGATGGCCGCCATCCGCAAATTATTAGGCTAATGACCTATTCATTTGGTCAAAAGATGCTTCCTCTACAAGGGTATGTTGTTGCAAAATTTGGTAGAGATCGGATGATTAGGTTAATCGTAATTTGATTTAAGCTTTGAACATTTGTGTGGCCGCCATTACGTTTCCGTCAAGACGGCGGCGATATAAAACATGACACTGAGGTGCCTTTTGCTAGTACTACCTCTGTACCAAATTTCGTTCCATTCGGTTGCACCGTGTTCGAATTAATAGGGGGAATCGATTTTCACACAAAGATGGCCGCCATCCGCAAACTATTACGCTGATGACCCATTAGATTGGTCAAAGGATGCTCCCTCCATAAAGGCATGTAGTTGCAAAATTTGGTAGAGATCGGATGATTAGGTTAATCGTAATTTGATTTTAGCTTTGTACATTCGTGTGGCCGCCATTACGTTTCAGTCAAGATAGCGGCGATATAAAACATGACACTGAGGTGCCCTTTGCTAGTGCTACTTCAGTACCAAATTTCGTTCCATTCGGTTCCACCGTGTTCGAATTAATAGGCGGAATCAGTTTTGACATATAAGATGGCCGCCATCCGCAAACTATTAGGCTAATAACCTATTAGTTTGGCCAAAGGAAGCTCCCTCCATAAAGGTATGTTGTTGCAAAGTGTGGTAGAGATCGGATGGTTATGTTAGTCGTAATTTAACTTAAGCTTTGAACATTTGTGTGGCCGCTATTACGTTTCCGTCAATACAGCGGCGATATAAAACATGACACTGAGATGCCCTTTGCTAGTGCTACCTCTGTACCAAATTTCGTTCCATTCGGTTTCACCGTGTTTGAATTAATAGGGGGAATTGATTTTCACACAAAGATGGCCGCCATCCGCAAACTGTTAGGCTAATGACCTATTCATTTGGTCAAAGGATGCTTCCTCTATAAGGGTATGTTGTTGCAACATTTGGTAGAGATCGGATGATTAGGTTAATCGTAATTTGATTTATGCTTTGAACATTTGTGTGGCCGCCATTACGTTTCCGCCAAGATGGCGGCGATATAAAACATGACACTGAGGTGCCTTTTATTAGTACTACCTCTGTACCAAATTTCGTTCCATTCGGTTGCCCGTGTTCGAATTAATAGGGGGAATCGATTTTCACACAAATATGGCCGCCATCCGCAAACTATTAGGCTAATATCCTATTAGATTGGCCAAAGGATGCTCCCTCCATTAAGGTATGTTGTTGCAAAGTTTGGTAGAAATCGGATGGTTATGTTAGTCGTAATTTAACTTAAGCTTTGAACATTTGTGTGGCCGCCATTACGTTTCTGTCAATATGGCGGCGATATAAAACATGACACTGAGATGCCATTTGATAGTGCTACCTCTGTACCAAATTTCGTTCCATTCGGTTTCACCGTGTTCGAATTAATAGGGGGAATCAATTTTGACATAAAGCTGGCCGCCATCCGCAAACTATTAGGCGAATGACCTATTAGATTGGTCAAAGGATGCTCCCTCCATAAAGGTATGTAGTTGCAAAATTTGGTAGAGATCGGATGATTAGGTTAATCGTAATTTGATTTAAGCTTTGAACATTCGTGTGGCCGCCATTACGTTTCCGTCAAGACGGCGGCGATATAAAACATGACACTGAGGTGCCCTTTGCTAGTGCTACTTCTGTACCAAATTTCGTTCCATTCGGTTCCACCGTGTTCGAATTAATAGGGGGAATCAATTTTGACATAAAGCTGGCCGCCATCCACAAGCTATTAGGCTAATAACCTATTAGATTGGCCAAAGGATGCTCCCTCCATAAAGGTATGTTGTTGCAAAGTTTGGTAGAAATCGGATGGTTATGTTAGTCGTAATTTAACTTAAGCTTTGAACATTTGTAAGGCCGCCATTACGTTTCTGTTAATATGGCGGCGATATAAAACATGACACTGAGATGCCCTTTGCTAGTGCTACCTCTGTACCAAATTTCGTTCCATTCGGTTCCACCGTGTTCGAATTAATAGGGGGAATCAATTTTGACATAAAGCTGGCCGCCATCCGCAAACTATTAGGCTAATAACCTATTAGATTGGCCAAAGGATGCTCCCTCCATAAAGGTATGTTGTTGCAAAGTGTGGTAGAGATCGGATGATTAGGTTAATCGTAATTTGATTTAAGCTTTGAACATTTGTGTGGCCGCCATTACGTTTCCGTCAAGATGGCGGCGATATAAAACATGACACTGAGGTGCCTTTTATTAGTACTACCTCTGTACCAAATTTCGTTCCATTCGGTTGCACCGTGTTGGAATTAATAGGGGGAATCGATTTTCACACAAATATGGCCGCCATCCGCAAACTATTACGCTGATGACCTATTAGTTTGGTCAAAGGATGCTCCCCCCATAAAGGTATGTTGTTGCAAAATTTGGTAGAGATCGGATGATTAGGTTAGTCGTAATTTGATTTAAGCTTTGAACATTTGTGTGGCCGCCATTACGTTTCCGTCAAGATGGCGGTGATATAAAACATGACACTGATGTGCCCTTTGCTAGTGCTACTTCAGTACCAAATTTCGTTCCATTCGGTTCCACCGTGTTCGAATTAATAGGCGGAATCAATTTTGACATAAAGATGGCCGCCATCCGCAAACTATTAGGCTAATAAGCTATTAGATTGGCCAAAGGAAGCTCCCTCCATAAAGGTATGTTGTTGCAAAGTGTGGTAGAGATCGGATGGTTATGTTAGTCGTAATTTAACTTAAGCTTTGAACATTTGTGTGGCCGCCATTACGTTTCTGTCAATATGGCGGCGATATAAAACATGCCACTGAGATGCCCTTTGCTAGTGCTACCTCTGTACCAAATTTCGTTCCATTCGGTTTCACCGTGTTTGAATTAATAGGGGGAATTGATTTTTACACAAAGATGGCCGCCATCCGCAAATTATTAGGCTAATGACCTATTCATTTGGTCAAAAGATGCTTCCTCTATAAGGGTATGTTGTTGCAAAATTTGGTAGAGATCGGATGATTAGGTTAATCGTAATTTGATTTAAGCTTTGAAAATTTGTGTGGCCGCCATTACGTTTCCGTCAAGATGGCGGCGATATAAAACATGACACTGAGGTGCCTTTTGCTTGTACTACCTCTGTACCAAATTTCGATCCATTCGGTTGCACCGTGTTCGAATTAATAGGGGGAATCGATTTTCACACAAAGATGGCCGCCATCCACAATTTATTACGCTGATGACCTATTAGATTGGTCAAAGGATGCTCCCTCCATAAAGGTATGTAGTTGCAATATTTGGTAGAGATCGGATGATTAGGTTAATCGTAATTTGATTTAAGCTTTGAACATTCGTGTGGCCGCCATTACGTTTCAGTCAAGATAGCGGCGATATAAAACATGACACTGAGGTGCCCATTGCTAGTGCTACTTCAGTACCAAATTTCGTTCCATTCGGTTCCACCGTGTTCGAATTAATAGGCGGAATCAGTTTTGACATAAGGATGGCCGCCATCCGCAAACTATTAGGCTAATAACCTATTAGTTTGGCCAAAGGAAGCTCCCTCCACAAAGGTATGTTGTTGCAAAGTGTGGTAGAGATCGGATGGTTATGTTAGTCGTAATTTAACTTAAGCATTGAACATTTGTGTGGCCGCCATTACGTTTCTGTCAATATGGCGGCGATATAAAACATGACACTGAGATGCCCTTTGCTAGTGCTACCTCTGTACCAAATTTCGTTCCATTCGGTTTCACCGTGTTTGAATTAATAGGGGGAATTTATTTTTACACAAAGATGGCCGCCATCCGCAAATTATTAGGCTAATGACCTATTCATTTGGTCAAAAGATGCTTCCTCTACAAGGGTATGTTGTTGCAAAATTTGGTAGAGATCGGATGATTAGGTTCATCGTAATTTGATTTAAGCTTTGAACATTTGTGTGGCCGCCATTACGTTTCCGTCAAGAAGGCGGCGATATAAAACATGACACTGAGGTGCCTTTTGCTAGTACTACCTCTGTACCAAATTTCGTTCCATTCGGTTGCACCGTGTTCGAATTAATAGGGGGAATCGATTTTCACACAAAGATGGCCGCCATCCGCAAACTATTACGCTGATGACCTATTAGATTGGTCAAAGGATGCTCCGTCCATAAAGGTATGTAGTTGCAAAATTTGGTAGAGATCGGATGATTAGGTTAATCGTAATTTGATTTTAGCTTTGTACATTCGTGTGGCCGCCATTACGTTTCAGTCAAGATAGCGGCGATATAAAACATGACACTGAGGTGCCCTTTGCTAGTGCTACTTCAGTACCAAATTTCGTTCCATTCGGTTCCACCGTGTTCGAATTAATAGGCGGAATCAGTTTTGACATAAAGATGGCCGCCATCCGCAAACTATTAGGCTAATAACCTATTAGTTTGGCCAAAGGAAGCTCCCTCCATAAAGGTATGTTGTTGCAAAGTGTGGTAGAGATCGGATGGTTATGTTAGTCGTAATTTAACTTAAGCTTTGAACATTTGTGTGGCCGCTATTACGTTTCCGTCAATACAGCGGCGATATAAAACATGACACTGAGATGCCCTTTGCTAGTGCTACCTCTGTACCAAATTTCGTTCCATTCGGTTTCACCGTGTTTGAATTAATAGGGGGAATTGATTTTCACACAAAGATGGCCGCCATCCGCAAACTGTTAGGCTAATGACCTATTCATTTGGTCAAAGGATGCTTCCTCTATAAGGGTATGTTGTTGCAACATTTGGTAGAGATCGGATGATTAGGTTAATCGTAATTTGATTTATGCTTTGAACATTTGTGTGGCCGCCATTACGTTTCCGCCAAGATGGCGGCGATATAAAACATGACACTGAGGTGTCTTTTATTAGTACTACCTCTGTACCAAATTTCGTTCCATTCGGTTGCACCGTGTTCGAATTAATAGGGGGAATCGATTTTCACACAAATATGGCCGCCATCCGCAAACTATTAGGCTAATAACCTATTAGATTGGCCAAAGGATGCTCCCTCCATAAAGGTATGTTGTTGCAAAGTTTGGTAGAAATCGGATGGTTATGTTAGTCGTAATTTAACTTAAGCTTTGAACATTTGTGTGGCCGCCATTACGTTTCCGTCAAGATGGCGGCGATATAAAACATGACACTGAGGTGCCTTTTATTAGTACTACCTCTGTACCAAATTTCGTTCCATTCGGTTGCACCGTGTTCGAATAAATAGGGGGAATCGATTTTCACACAAATATGGCCGCCATCCGCAAACTATTACGCTGATGACCTATTAGTTTGGTCAAAGGATGCTCCCCCCATATAGGTATGTTGTTGCAAAATTTGGTAGAGATCGGATGATTAGGTTAGTCGTAATTTGATTTAAGCTTTGAACATTTGTGTGGCCGCCATTACGTTTCCGTCAAGATGGCGGTGATATAAAACATGACACTGAGGTGCCCTTTGCTAGTGCTACTTCAGTACCAAATTTCGTTCCATTCGGTTCCACCGTGTTCGAATTAATAGGCGGAATCAGTTTTGACATAAAGATGGCCGCCATCCGCAAACTATTAGGCTAATAACCTATTAGATTGGCCAAAGGAAGCTCCCTCCATAAAGGTATGTTGTTGCAAAGTGTGGTAGAGATCGGATGGTTATGTTAGTCGTAATTTAACTTAAGCATTGAACATTTGTGTGGCCGCCATTACGTTTCTGTCAATATGGCGGCGATATAAAACATGACACTGAGATGCCCTTTGCTAGTGCTACCTCTGTACCAAATTTCGTTCCATTCGGTTTCACCGTGTTTGAATTAATAGGGGGAATTGATTTTTACACAAAGATGGCCGCCATCCTCAAATTATTAGGCTAATGACCTATTCATTTGGTCAAAAGATGCTTCCTCTATAAGGGTATGTTGTTGCAAAATTTGGTAGAGATCGGATGATTAGGTTAATCGTAATTTGATTTAAGCTTTGAAAATTTGTGTGGCCGCCATTACGTTTCCGTCAAGATGGCGGCGATATAAAACATGACACTGAGGTGCCTTTTGCTTGTACTACCTCTGTACCAAATTTCGATCCATTCGGTTGCACCGTGTTCGAATTAATAGGGGGAATCGATTTTCACACAAAGATGGCCGCCATCCACAATTTATTACGCTGATGACCTATTAGATTGGTCAAAGGATGCTCCCTCCATAAAGGTATGTAGTTGCAATATTTGGTAGAGATCGGATGATTAGGTTAATCGTAATTTGATTTAAGCTTTGAACATTCGTGTGGCCGCCATTACGTTTCAGTCAAGATAGCGGCGATATAAAACATGACACTGAGGTGCCCATTGCTAGTGCTACTTCAGTACCAAATTTCGTTCCATTCGGTTCCACCGTGTTCGAATTAATAGGCGGAATCAGTTTTGACATAAAGATGGCCGCCATCCGCAAACTATTAGGCTAATAACCTATTAGTTTGGCCAAAGGAAGCTCCCTCCACAAAGGTATGTTGTTGCAAAGTGTGGTAGAGATCGGATGGTTATGTTAGTCGTAATTTAACTTAAGCATTGAACATTTGTGTGGCCGCCATTACGTTTCTGTCAATATGGCGGCGATATAAAACATGACACTGAGATGCCCTTTGCTAGTGCTACCTCTGTACCAAATTTCGTTCCATTCGGTTTCACCGTGTTTGAATTAATAGGGGGAATTTATTTTTACACAAAGATGGCCGCCATCCGCAAATTATTAGGCTAATGACCTATTCATTTGGTCAAAAGATGCTTCCTCTACAAGGGTATGTTGTTGCAAAATTTGGTAGAGATCGGATGATTAGGTTCATCGTAATTTGATTTAAGCTTTGAACATTTGTGTGGCCGCCATTACGTTTCCGTCAAGAAGGCGGCGATATAAAACATGACACTGAGGTGCCTTTTGCTAGTACTACCTCTGTACCAAATTTCGTTCCATTCGGTTGCACCGTGTTCGAATTAATAGGGGGAATCGATTTTCACACAAAGATGGCCGCCATCCGCAAACTATTACGCTGATGACCTATTAGATTGGTCAAAGGATGCTCCCTCCATAAAGGTATGTAGTTGCAAAATTTGGTAGAGATCGGATGATTAGGTTAATCGTAATTTGATTTTAGCTTTGTACATTCGTGTGGCCGCCATTACGTTTCAGTCAAGATAGCGGCGATATAAAACATGACACTGAGGTGCCCTTTGCTAGTGCTACTTCAGTACCAAATTTCGTTCCATTCGGTTCCACCGTGTTCGAATTAATAGGCGGAATCAGTTTTGACATAAAGATGGCCGCCATCCGCAAACTATTAGGCTAATAACCTATTAGTTTGGCCAAAGGAAGCTCCCTCCATAAAGGTATGTTGTTGCAAAGTGTGGTAGAGATCGGATGGTTATGTTAGTCGTAATTTAACTTAAGCTTTGAACATTTGTGTGGCCGCTATTACGTTTCCGTCAATACAGCGGCGATATAAAACATGACACTGAGATGCCCTTTGCTAGTGCTACCTCTGTACCAAATTTCGTTCCATTCGGTTTCACCGTGTTTGAATTAATAGGGGGAATTGATTTTCACACAAAGATGGCCGCCATCCGCAAACTGTTAGGCTAATGACCTATTCATTTGGTCAAAGGATGCTTCCTCTATAAGGGTATGTTGTTGCAACATTTGGTAGAGATCGGATGATTAGGTTAATCGTAATTTGATTTATGCTTTGAACATTTGTGTGGCCGCCATTACGTTTCCGCCAAGATGGCGGCGATATAAAACATGACACTGAGGTGTCTTTTATTAGTACTACCTCTGTACCAAATTTCGTTCCATTCGGTTGCACCGTGTTCGAATTAATAGGGGGAATCGATTTTCACACAAATATGGCCGCCATCCGCAAACTATTAGGCTAATAACCTATTAGATTGGCCAAAGGATGCTCCCTCCATAAAGGTATGTTGTTGCAAAGTTTGGTAGAAATCGGATGGTTATGTTAGTCGTAATTTAACTTAAGCTTTGAACATTTGTGTGGCCGCCATTACGTTTCCGTCAAGATGGCGGCGATATAAAACATGACACTGAGGTGCCTTTTATTAGTACTACCTCTGTACCAAATTTCGTTCCATTCGGTTGCACCGTGTTCGAATAAATAGGGGGAATCGATTTTCACACAAATATGGCCGCCATCCGCAAACTATTACGCTGATGACCTATTAGTTTGGTCAAAGGATGCTCCCCCCATATAGGTATGTTGTTGCAAAATTTGGTAGAGATCGGATGATTAGGTTAGTCGTAATTTGATTTAAGCTTTGAACATTTGTGTGGCCGCCATTACGTTTCCGTCAAGATGGCGGTGATATAAAACATGACACTGAGGTGCCCTTTGCTAGTGCTACTTCAGTACCAAATTTCGTTCCATTCGGTTCCACCGTGTTCGAATTAATAGGCGGAATCAGTTTTGACATAAAGATGGCCGCCATCCGCAAACTATTAGGCTAATAACCTATTAGATTGGCCAAAGGAAGCTCCCTCCATAAAGGTATGTTGTTGCAAAGTGTGGTAGAGATCGGATGGTTATGTTAGTCGTAATTTAACTTAAGCTTTGAACATTTGTGTGGCCGCCATTACGTTTCTGTCAATATGGCGGCGATATAAAACATGACACTGAGATGCCCTTTGCTAGTGCTACCTCTGTACCAAATTTCGTTCCATTCGGTTTCACCGTGTTTGAATTAATAGGGGGAATTTATTTTTACACAAAGATGGCCGCCATCCGCAAATTATTAGGCTAATGACCTATTCATTTGGTCAAAAAATGCTTCCTCTACAAGGGTATGTTGTTGCAAAATTTGGTAGAGATCGGATGATTAGGTTAATCGTAATTTGATTTAAGCTTTGAACATTTGTGTGGCCGCCATTACGTTTCCGTCAAGACGGCGGCGATATAAAACATGACACTGAGGTGCCTTTTGCTAGTACTACCTCTGTACCAAATTTCGTTCCATTCGGTTGCACCGTGTTCGAATTAATAGGGGGAATCGATTTTCACACAAAGATGGCCGCCATCCGCAAACTATTACGCTGATGACCCATTAGATTGGTCAAAGGATGCTCCCTCCATAAAGGTATGTAGTTGCAAAATTTGGTAGAGATCGGATGATTAGGTTAATCGTTATTTGATTTTAGCTTTGTACATTCGTGTGGCCGCCATTACGTTTCAGTCAAGATAGCGGCGATATAAAACATGACACTGAGGTGCCCTTTGCTAGTGCTACTTCAGTACCAAATTTCGTTCCATTCGGTTCCACCGTGTTCGAATTAATAGGCGGAATCAGTTTTGACATATAAGATGGCCGCCATCCGCAAACTATTAGGCTAATAACCTATTAGTTTGGCCAAAGGAAGCTCCCTCCATAAAGGTATGTTGTTGCAAAGTGTGGTAGAGATCGGATGGTTATGTTAGTCGTAATTTAACTTAAGCTTTGAACATTTGTGTGGCCGCTATTACGTTTCCGTCAATACAGCGGCGATATAAAACATGACACTGAGATGCCCTTTGCTAGTGCTACCTCTGTACCAAATTTCGTTCCATTCGGTTTCACCGTGTTTGAATTAATAGGGGGAATTGATTTTCACACAAAGATGGCCGCCATCCGCAAACTGTTAGGCTAATGACCTATTCATTTGGTCAAAGGATGCTTCCTCTATAAGGGTATGTTGTTGCAACATTTGGTAGAGATCGGATGATTAGGTTAATCGTAATTTGATTTATGCTTTGAACATTTGTGTGGCCGCCATTACGTTTCCGCCAAGATGGCGGCGATATAAAACATGACACTGAGGTGCCTTTTATTAGTACTACCTCTGTACCAAATTTCGTTCCATTCGGTTGCCCGTGTTCGAATTAATAGGGGGAATCGATTTTCACACAAATATGGCCGCCATCCGCAAACTATTAGGCTAATAACCTATTAGATTGGCCAAAGGATGCTCCCTCCATAAAGGTATGTTGTTGCAAAGTTTGGTAGAAATCGGATGGTTATGTTAGTCGTAATTTAACTTAAGCTTTGAACATTTGTGTGGCCGCCATTACGTTTCTGTCAATATGGCGGCGATATAAAACATGACACTGAGATGCCCTTTGATAGTGCTACCTCTGTACCAAATTTCGTTCCATTCGGTTTCACCGTGTTCGAATTAATAGGGGGAATCAATTTTGACATAAAGCTGGCCGCCATCCGCAAACTATTAGGCTAATAACCTATTAGTTTGGCCAAAGGAAGCTCCCTCCATAAAGGTATGTTGTTGCAAAGTGTGGTAGAGATCGGATGGTTATGTTAGTCGTAATTTAACTTAAGCTTTGAACATTTGTGTGGCCGCTATTACGTTTCCGTCAATACAGCGGCGATATAAAACATGACACTGAGATGCCCTTTGCTAGTGCTACCTCTGTACCAAATTTCGTTCCATTCGGTTTCACCGTGTTTGAATTAATAGGGGGAATTGATTTTCACACAAAGATGGCCGCCATCCGCAAACTGTTAGGCTAATGACCTATTCATTTGGTCAAAGGATGCTTCCTCTATAAGGGTATGTTGTTGCAAAATTTGGTAGAGATCGGATGATTAGGTTAATCGTAATTTAACTTAAGCTTTGAACATTTGTGTGGCCGCCATTACGTTTCCGTCAAGATGGCGGCGATATAAAACATGACACTGAGGTGCCTTTTATTAGTACTACCTCTGTACCAAATTTCGTTCCATTCGGTTGCACCGTGTTCGAATAAATAGGGGGAATCGATTTTCACACAAATATGGCCGCCATCCGCAAACTATTACGCTGATGACCTATTAGTTTGGTCAAAGGATGCTCCCCCCATATAGGTATGTTGTTGCAAAATTTGGTAGAGATCGGATGATTAGGTTAGTCGTAATTTGATTTAAGCTTTGAACATTTGTGTGGCCGCCATTACGTTTCCGTCAAGATGGCGGTGATATAAAACATGACACTGAGGTGCCCTTTGCTAGTGCTACTTCAGTACCAAATTTCGTTCCATTCGGTTCCACCGTGTTCGAATTAATAGGCGGAATCAGTTTTGACATAAAGATGGCCGCCATCCGCAAACTATTAGGCTAATAACCTATTAGATTGGCCAAAGGAAGCTCCCTCCATAAAGGTATGTTGTTGCAAAGTGTGGTAGAGATCGGATGGTTATGTTAGTCGTAATTTAACTTAAGCTTTGAACATTTGTGTGGCCGCCATTACGTTTCCGTCAATATGGCGGCGATATAAAACATGACACTGAGATGCCCTTTGCTAGTGCTACCTCTGTACCAAATTTCGTTCCATTCGGTTTCACCGTGTTTGAATTAATTGGGGGAATTGATTTTCACACAAAGATGGCCGCCATCCGCAAACTGTTAGGCTAATGACCTATTCATTTGGTCAAAGGATGCTTCCTCTATAAGGGTATGTTGTTGCAACATTTGGTAGAGATCGGATGATTAGGTTAATCGTAATTTGATTTATGCTTTGAACATTTGTGTGGCCGCCATTACGTTTCCGCCAAGATGGCGGCGATATAAAACATGACACTGAGGTGCCTTTTATTAGTACTACCTCTGTACCAAATTTCGTTCCATTCGGTTGCCCGTGTTCGAATTAATAGGGGGAATCGATTTTCACACAAATATGGCCGCCATCCGCAAACTATTAGGCTAATAACCTATTAGATTGGCCAAAGGATGCTCCCTCCATTAAGGTATGTTGTTGCAAAGTTTGGTAGAAATCGGATGGTTATGTTAGTCGTAATTTAACTTAAGCTTTGAACATTTGTGTGGCCGCCATTACGTTTCTGTCAATATGGCGGCGATATAAAACATGACACTGAGATGCCCTTTGATAGTGCTACCTCTGTACCAAATTTCGTTCCATTCGGTTTCACCGTGTTCGAATTAATAGGGGGAATCAATTTTGACATAAAGCTGGCCGCCATCCGCAAACTATTAGGCGAATGACCTATTAGATTGGTCAAAGGATGCTCCCTCCATAAAGGTATGTAGTTGCAAAATTTGGTAGAGATCGGATGATTAGGTTAATCGTAATTTGATTTAAGCTTTGAACATTCGTGTGGCCGCCATTACGTTTCCGTCAAGACGGCGGCGATATAAAACATGACACTGAGGTGCCCTTTGCTAGTGCTACTTCTGTACCAAATTTCGTTCCATTCGGTTCCACCGTGTTCGAATTAATAGGGGGAATCAATTTTGACATAAAGCTGGCCGCCATCCACAAGCTATTAGGCTAATAACCTATTAGATTGGCCAAAGGATGCTCCCTCCATAAAGGTATGTTGTTGCAAAGTTTGGTAGAAATCGGATGGTTATGTTAGTCGTAATTTAACTTAAGCTTTGAACATTTGTAAGGCCGCCATTACGTTTCTGTTAATATGGCGGCGATATAAAACATGACACTGAGATGCCCTTTCCTAGTGCTACCTCTGTACCAAATTTCGTTCCATTCGGTTCCACCGTGTTCGAATTAATAGGGGGAATCAATTTTGACATAAAGCTGGCCGCCATCCGCAAACTATTAGGCTAATAACCTATTAGATTGGCCAAAGGATGCTCCCTCCATAAAGGTATGTTGTTGCAAAGTTTGGTAGAAATCGGATGGTTATGTTAGTCGTAATTTAACTTAAGCTTTGAACATTTGTGTGGCCGCCATTACGTTTCCGTCAAGATGGCGGCGATATAAAACATGACACTGAGGTGCCTTTTATTAGTACTACCTCTGTACCAAATTTCGTTCCATTCGGTTGTACCGTGTTCGAATAAATAGGGGGAATCGATTTTCACACAAATATGGCCGCCATCCGCAAACTATTACGCTGATGACCTATTAGTTTGGTCAAAGGATGCTCCCCCCATAGAGGTATGTTGTTGCAAAATTTGGTAGAGATCGGATGATTAGGTTAGTCGTAATTTGATTTAAGCTTTGAACATTTGTGTGGCCGCCATTACGTTTCCGTCAAGATGGCGGTGATATAAAACATGACACTGAGGTGCCCTTTGCTAGTGCTACTTCAGTACCAAATTTCGTTCCATTCGGTTCCACCGTGTTCGAATTAATAGGCGGAATCAGTTTTGACATAAAGATGGCCGCCATCCGCAAACTATTAGGCTAATAACCTATTAGATTGGCCAAAGGAAGCTCCCTCCATAAAGGTATGTTGTTGCAAAGTGTGGTAGAGATCGGATGGTTATGTTAGTCGTAATTTAACTTAAGCTTTGAACATTTGTGTGGCCGCCATTACGTTTCTGTCAATATGGCGGCGATATAAAACATGACACTGAGATGCCCTTTGCTAGTGCTACCTCTGTACCAAATTTCGTTCCATTCGGTTTCACCGTGTTTGAATTAATAGGGGGAATTTATTTTTACACAAAGATGGCCGCCATCCGCAAATTATTAGGCTAATGACCTATTCATTTGGTCAAAAGATGCTTCCTCTACAAGGGTATGTTGTTGCAAAATTTGGTAGAGATCGGATGATTAGGTTAATCGTAATTTGATTTAAGCTTTGAACATTTGTGTGGCCGCCATTACGTTTCCGTCAAGACGGCGGCGATATAAAACATGACACTGAGGTGCCTTTTGCTAGTACTACCTCTGTACCAAATTTCGTTCCATTCGGTTGCACCGTGTTCGAATTAATAGGGGGAATCGATTTTCACACAAAGATGGCCGCCATCCGCAAACTATTACGCTGATGACCCATTAGATTGGTCAAAGGATGCTCCCTCCATAAAGGTATGTAGTTGCAAAATTTGGTAGAGATCGGATGATTAGGTTAATCGTAATTTGATTTTAGCTTTGTACATTCGTGTGGCCGCCATTACGTTTCAGTCAAGATAGCGGCGATATAAAACATGACACTGAGGTGCCCTTTGCTAGTGCTACTTCAGTACCAAATTTCGTTCCATTCGGTTCCACCGTGTTCGAATTAATAGGCGGAATCAGTTTTGACATATAAGATGGCCGCCATCCGCAAACTATTAGGCTAATAACCTATTAGTTTGGCCAAAGGAAGCTCCCTCCATAAAGGTATGTTGTTGCAAAGTGTGGTAGAGATCGGATGGTTATGTTAGTCGTAATTTAACTTAAGCTTTGAACATTTGTGTGGCCGCTATTACGTTTCCGTCAATACAGCGGCGATATAAAACATGACACTGAGATGCCCTTTGCTAGTGCTACCTCTGTACCAAATTTCGTTCCATTCGGTTTCACCGTGTTTGAATTAATAGGGGGAATTGATTTTCACACAAAGATGGCCGCCATCCGCAAACTGTTAGGCTAATGACCTATTCATTTGGTCAAAGGATGCTTCCTCTATAAGGGTATGTTGTTGCAACATTTGGTAGAGATCGGATGATTAGGTTAATCGTAATTTGATTTATGCTTTGAACATTTGTGTGGCCGCCATTACGTTTCCGCCAAGATGGCGGCGATATAAAACATGACACTGAGGTGCCTTTTATTAGTACTACCTCTGTACCAAATTTCGTTCCATTCGGTTGCACCGTGTTCGAATTAATAGGGGGAATCGATTTTCACACAAATATGGCCGCCATCCGCAAACTATTAGGCTAATAACCTATTAGATTGGCCAAAGGATGCTCCCTCCATTAAGGTATGTTGTTGCAAAGTTTGGTAGAAATCGGATCGTTATGTTAGTCGTAATTTAACTTAAGCTTTGAACATTTGTGTGGCCGCCATTACGTTTCTGTCAATATGGCGGCGATATAAAACATGACACTGAGATGCCCTTTGATAGTGCTACCTCTGTACCAAATTTCGTTCCATTCGGTTTCACCGTGTTCGAATTAATAGGGGGAATCAATTTTGACATAAAGCTGGCCGCCATCCGCAAACTATTAGGCGAATGACCTATTAGATTGGTCAAAGGATGCTCCCTCCATAAAGGTATGTAGTTGCAAAATTTGGTAGAGATCGGATGATTAGGTTAATCGTAATTTGATTTAAGCTTTGAACATTCGTGTGGCCGCCATTACGTTTCCGTCAAGACGGCGGCGATATAAAACATGACACTGAGGTGCCCTTTGCTAGTGCTACTTCTGTACCAAATTTCGTTCCATTCGGTTCCACCGTGTTCGAATTAATAGGGGGAATCAATTTTGACATAAAGCTGGCCGCCATCCACAAGCTATTAGGCTAATAACCTATTAGATTGGCCAAAGGATGCTCCCTCCATAAAGGTATGTTGTTGCAAAGTTTGGTAGAAATCGGATGGTTATGTTAGTCGTAATTTAACTTAAGCATTGAACATTTGTAAGGCCGCCATTACGTTTCTGTTAATATGGCGGCGATATAAAACATGACACTGAGATGCCCTTTGCTAGTGCTACCTCTGTACCAAATTTCGTTCCATTCGGTTCCACCGTGTTCGAATTAATAGGGGGAATCAATTTTGACATAAAGCTGGCCGCCATCCGCAAACTATTAGGCTAATAACCTATTAGATTGGCCAAAGGATGCTCCCTCCATAAAGGTATGTTGTTGCAAAGTGTGGTAGAGATCGGATGATTAGGTTAATCGTAATTTGATTTAAGCTTTGAACATTTGTGTGGCCGCCATTACGTTTCCGTCAAGATGGCGGCGGTATAAAACATGACACTGAGGTGCCTTTTATTAGTACTACCTCTGTACCAAATTTCGTTCCATTCGGTTGCACCGTGTTGGAATTAATAGGGGGAATCGATTTTCACACAAATATGGCCGCCATCCGCAAACTATTACGCTGATGACCTATTAGTTTGGTCAAAGGATGCTCCCCCCATAAAGGTATGTTGTTGCAAAATTTGGTATAGATCGGATGATTAGGTTAGTCGTAATTTGATTTAAGCTTTGAACATTTGTGTGGCCGCCATTACGATTCCGTCAAGATGGCGGTGATATAAAACATGACACTGATGTGCCCTTTGCTAGTGCTACTTCAGTACCAAATTTCGTTCCATTCGGTTCCACCGTGTTCGAATTAATAGGCGGAATCAATTTTGACATAAAGATGGCCGCCATCCGCAAACTATTAGGCTAATAACCTATTAGATTGGTCAAAGGAAGCTCCCTCCATAAAGGTATGTTGTTGCAAAGTGTGGTAGAGATCGGATGGTTATGTTAGTCGTAATTTAACTTAAGCTTTGAACATTTGTGTGGCCGCCATTACGTTTCTGTCAATATGGCGGCGATATAAAACATGACACTGAGATGCCCTTTGCTAGTGCTACCTCTGTACCAAATTTCGTTCCATTCGGTTTCACCGTGTTTGAATTAATAGGGGGAATTGATTTTTACACAAAGATGGCCGCCATCCGCAAATTATTAGGCTAATGACCTATTCATTTGGTCAAAAGATGCTTCCTCTATAAGGGTATGTTGTTGCAAAATTTGGTAGAGATCGGATGATTAGGTTAATCGTAATTTGATTTAAGCTTTGAACATTCGTGTGGCCGCCATTACGTTTCAGTCAAGATAGCGGCGATATAAAACATGACACTGAGGTGCCCATTGCTAGTGCTACTTCAGTACCAAATTTCGTTCCATTCGGTTCCACCGTGTTCGAATTAATAGGCGGAATCAGTTTTGACATAAAGATGGCCGCCATCCGCAAACTATTAGGCTAATAACCTATTAGTTTGGCCAAAGGAAGCTCCCTCCATAAAGGTATGTTGTTGCAAAGTGTGGTAGAGATCGGATGGTTATGTTAGTCGTAATTTAACTTAAGCTTTGAACATTTGTGTGGCCGCCATTACGTTTCTGTCAATATGGCGGTGATATAAAACATGACACTGAGATGCCCCTTGCTAGTGCTACCTCTGTACCAAATTTCGTTCCATTCGGTTTCACCGTGTTTGAATTAATAGGGGGAATTTATTTTTACACAAAGATGGCCGCCATCCGCAAATTATTAGGCTAATGACCTATTCATTCGGTCAAAAGATGCTTCCTCTACAAGGGTATGTTGTTGCAAAATTTGGTAGAGATCGGATGATTAGGTTCATCGTAATTTGATTTAAGCTTTGAACATTTGTGTGGCCGCCATTACGTTTCCGTCAAGAAGGCGGCGATATAAAACATGACACTGAGGTGCCTTTTGCTAGTACTACCTCTGTACCAAATTTCGTTCCATTCGGTTGCACCGTGTTCGAATTAATAGGGGGAATCGATTTTCACACAAAGATGGCCGCCATCCGCAAACTATTACGCTGATGACCTATTAGATTGGTCAAAGGATGCTCCCTCCATAAAGGTATGTAGTTGCAAAATTTGGTAGAGATCGGATGATTAGGTTAATCGTAATTTGATTTTAGCTTTGTACATTCGTGTGGCCGCCATTACGTTTCAGTCAAGATAGCGGCGATATAAAACATGACACTGAGGTGCCCTTTGCTAGTGCTACTTCAGTACCAAATTTCGTTCCATTCGGTTCCACCGTGTTCGAATTAATAGGCGGAATCAGTTTTGACATAAAGATGGCCGCCATCCGCAAACTATTAGGCTAATAACCTATTAGTTTGGCCAAAGGAAGCTCCCTTCATAAAGGTATGTTGTTGCAAAGTGTGGTAGAGATCGGATGGTTATGTTAGTCGTAATTTAACTTAAGCTTTGAACATTTGTGTGGCCGCTATTACGTTTCCGTCAATACAGCGGCGATATAAAACATGACACTGAGATGCCCTTTGCTAGTGCTACCTCTGTACCAAATTTCGTTCCATTCGGTTTCACCGTGTTTGAATTAATAGGGGGAATTGATTTTCACACAAAGATGGCCGCCATCCGCAAACTGTTAGGCTAATGACCTATTCATTTGGTCAAAGGATGCTTCCTCTATAAGGGTATGTTGTTGCAATATTTGGTAGAGATCGGATGATTAGGTTAATCGTAATTTGATTTATGCTTTGAACATTTGTGTGGCCGCCATTACGTTTCCGCCAAGATGGCGGCGATATAAAACATGACACTGAGGTGTCTTTTATTAGTACTACCTCTGTACCAAATTTCGTTCCATTCGGTTGCACCGTGTTCGAATTAATAGGGGGAATCGATTTTCACACAAATATGGCCGCCATCCGCAAACTATTAGGCTAATAACCTATTAGATTGGCCAAAAGATGCTCCCTCCATAAAGGTATGTTGTTGCAAAGTTTGGTAGAAATCGGATGGTTATGTTAGTCGTAATTTAACTTAAGCTTTGAACATTTGTGTGGCCGCCATTACGTTTCTGTCAATATGGCGGCGATATAAAACATGACACTGAGATGCCCTTTGATAGTGCTACCTCTGTACCAAATTTCGTTCCATTCGGTTTCACCGTGTTCGAATTAATAGGGGGAATCAATTTTGACATAAAGCTGGCCGCCATCCGCAAACTATTAGGCGAATGACCTATTAGATTGGTCAAAGGATGCTCCCTCCATAAAGGTATGTAGTTGCAAAATTTGGTAGAGATCGGATGATTAGGTTAATCGTAATTTGATTTAAGCTTTGAACATTCGTGTGGCCGCCATTACGTTTCCGTCAAGACGGCGGCGATATAAAACATGACACTGAGGTGCCCTTTGCTAGTGCTACTTCTGTACCAAATTTCGTTCCATTCGGTTCCACCGTGTTCGAATTAATAGGGGGAATCAATTTTGACATAAAGCTGGCCGCCATCCACAAACTATTAGGCTAATAACCTATTAGATTGGCCAAAGGATGCTCCCTCCATAAAGGTATGTTGTTGCAAAGTTTGGTAGAAATCGGATGGTTATGTTAGTCGTAATTTAACTTAAGCTTTGAACATTTGTAAGGCCGCCATTACGTTTCTGTTAATATGGCGGCGATATAAAACATGACACTGAGATGCCCTTTGCTAGTGCTACCTCTGTACCAAATTTCGTTCCATTCGGTTCCACCGTGTTCGAATTAATAGGGGGAATCAATTTTGACATAAAGCTGGCCGCCATCCGCAAACTATTAGGCTAATAACCTATTAGATTGGCCAAAGGATGCTCCCTCCATAAAGGTATGTTGTTGCAAAGTTTGGTAGAAATCGGATGGTTATGTTAGTCGTAATTTAACTTAAGCTTTGAACATTTGTGTGGCCGCCATTACGTTTCCGTCAATATGGCGGCGATATAAAACATGACACTGTGATGCCCTTTGCTAGTGCTACTTCTGTACCAAATTTCGTTCCATTCGGTTTCACCGTGTTTGAATTAATAGGGGGAAATGATTTTCACACAAAGATGGCCGCCATCCGCAAACTGTTAGGCTAATGACCTATTCATTTGGTCAAAGGATGCTTCCTCTATAAGGGTATGTTGTTGCAAAATTTGGTAGAGATCGGATGATTAGGTTAATCGTAATTTGATTTAAGCTTTGAACATTTGTGTGGCCGCCATTACGTTTCCGTCAAGATGGCGGCGATATAAAACATGACACTGAGGTGCCTTTTATTAGTACTACCTCTGTACCAAATTTCGTTCCATTCGGTTGCACCGTGTTCGAATTAATAGGGGGAATCGATTTTCACACAAATATGGCCGCCATCCGCAAACTATTACGCTGATGACCTATTAGTTTGGTCAAAGGATGCTCCCCCCATAAAGGTATGTTGTTGCAAAATTTGGTAGAGATCGGATGATTAGGTTAGTCGTAATTTGATTTAAGCTTTGAACATTTGTGTGGCCGCCATTACGTTTCCGTCAAGATGGCGGTGATATAAAACATGACACTGATGTGCCCTTTGCTAGTGCTACTTCAGTACCAAATTTCGTTCCATTCGGTTCCACCGTGTTCGAATTAATAGGCGGAATCAATTTTGACATAAAGATGGCCGCCATCCGCAAACTGTTAGGCTAATAACCTATTAGATTGGCCAAAGGAAGCTCCCTCCATAAAGGTATGTTGTTGCAAAGTGTGGTAGAGATCGGATGGTTATGTTAGTCGTAATTTAACTTAAGCTTTGAACATTTGTGTGGCCGCCATTACGTTTCTGTCAATATGGCGGCGATATAAAACATGACACTGAGATGCCGTTTGCTAGTGCTACCTCTGTACCAAATTTCGTTCCATTCGGTTTCACCGTGTTTGAATTAATAGGGGGAATTGATTTTTACACAAAGATGGCCGCCATCCGCAAATTATTAGGCTAATGACCTATTCATTTGGTCAAAAGATGCTTCCTCTATAAGGGTATGTTGTTGCAAAATTTGGTAGAGATCGGATGATTAGGTTAATCGTAATTTGATTTAAGCTTTGAAAATTTGTGTGGCCGCCATTACGTTTCCGTCAAGATGGCGGCGATATAAAACATGACACTGAGGTGCCTTTTGCTTGTACTACCTCTGTACCAAATTTCGATCCATTCGGTTGCACCGTGTTCGAATTAATAGGGGGAATCGATTTTCACACAAAGATGGCCTCCATCCACAATTTATTACGCTGATGACCTATTAGATTGGTCAAAGGATGCTCCCTCCATAAAGGTATGTAGTTGCAAAATTTGGTAGAGATCGGATGATTAGGTTAATCGTAATTTGATTTAAGCTTTGAACATTCGTGTGGCCGCCATTACGTTTCCGTCAAGACGGCGGCGATATAAAACATGACACTGAGGTGCCCTTTGCTAGTGCTACTTCAGTACCAAATTTCGTTCCATTCGGTTCCACCGTGTTCGAATTAATAGGCGGAATCAGTTTTGACATAAAGATGGCCGCCATCCGCAAACTATTAGGCTAATAACCTATTAGTTTGGCCAATGGAAGCTCCCTCCATAAAGGTATGTTGTTGCAAAGTGTGGTAGAGATCGGATGGTTATGTTAGTAGTAATTTAACTTAAGCTTTGAACATTTGTGTGGCCGCTATTACGTTTCCGTCAATATGGCGGCGATATAAAACATGACACGGAGATGCACTTTGCTAGTACTACCTCTGTACCAAATTTCGTTCCATTCGGTTTCACCGTGTTTGAATTCATAGGGGGAATTGATTTTCACACAAAGATGGCCACCATCCGCAAACTGTTAGGCTAATGACCTATTCATTTGGTCAAAGGATGCTTCCTCTATAAGGGTATGTTGTTGCAAAATTTGGTAGAGATCGGATGATTAGGTTAATCGTAATTTGATTTAAGCTTTGAACATTTGTGTGGCCGCCATTACGTTTCCGTCAAGATGGCGGCGATATAAAACATGACACTGAGGTGCCTTTTATTAGTACTATCTCTGTACCAAATTTCGTTCCATTCGGTTGCACCGTGTTCGAATTAATAGGGGGAATCGATTTTCACACAAATATGGCCGCCATCCGCAAACTATTATGCTGATGACCTATTAGATTGGTCAAAGGATGCTCCCTCCATAAAGGTATGTAGTTGCAAAATTTGGTAGAGATCGGATGATTAGGTTAATCGTAATTTGATTTAAGCTTTGAACATTCGTGTGGCCGCCATTACGTTTCCGTCAAGACGGCGGCGATATAAAACATGACACTGAGGTGCCCTTTGCTAGTGCTACTTCTGTACCAAATTTCGTTCCATTCGGTTCCACCGTGTTCGAATTAATAGGGGGAATCAATTTTGACATAAAGCTGGCCGCCATCCGCAAACTATTAGGCTAATAACCTATTAGATTGGCCAAAGGATGCTCCCTCCATAAAGGTATGTTGTTGCAATGTTTGGTAGAAATCGGATGGTTATGTTAGTCGTAATTTAACTTAAGCTTTGAACATTTGTGTGGCCGCCATTACGTTTCTGTTAATATGGCGGCGATATAAAACATGACACTGAGATGCCCTTTGCTAGTGCTACCTCTGTACCAAATTTCGTTCCATTCGGTTCCACCGTGTTCGAATTAATAGGGGGAATCAATTTTGACATAAAGCTGGCCGCCATCCGCAAACTATTAGGCTAATAACCTATTAGATTGGACAAAGGATGCTCCCTCCATAAAGGTATGTTGTTGCAATGTTTGGTAGAAATCGGATGGTTATGTTAGTCGTAATTTAACTTAAGCTTTGAACATTTGTGTGGCCGCCATTACGTTTCCGTCAATATGGCGGCGATATAAAACATGACACTGTGATGCCCTTTGCTAGTGCTACTTCTGTACCAAATTTCGTTCCATTCGGTTTCACCGTGTTTGAATTAATAGGGGGAAATGATTTTCACACAAAGATGGCCGCCATCCGCAAACTGTTAGGCTAATGACTAATTCATTTGGTCAAAGGATGCTTCCTCTATAAGGGTATGTTGTTGCAAAATTTGGTAGAGATCGGATGATTAGGTTAATCGTAATTTGATTTAAGCTTTGAAAATTTGTGTGGCCGCAATTACGTTTCCGTCAAGATGGCGGCGATATAAAACATGACACTGAGGTGCCTTTTATTAGTACTACCTCTGTACCAAATTTCGTTCCATTCGGTTGCACCGTGTTCGAATTAATAGGGGGAATCGATTTTCACACAAATATGGCCGCCATCCGCAAACTATTACGCTGATGACCTATTAGTTTGGTCAAAGGATGCTCCCCCCATAAAGGTATGTTGTTGCAAAATTTGGTAGAGATCGGATGATTAGGTTAGTCGTAATTTGATTTAAGCTTTGAACATTTGTGTGGCCGCCATTACGTTTCCGTTAAGATGGCGGTGATATAAAACATGACACTGATGTGCCCTTTGCTAGTGCTACTTCAGTATCAAATTTCGTTCCATTCGGTTCCACCGTGTTCGAATTAATAGGCGGAATCAATTTTGACATAAAGATGGCCGCCATCCGCAAACTATTAGGCTAATAACCTATTAGATTGGCCAAAGGAAGCTCCCTCCATAAAGGTATGTTGTTGCAAAGTGTGGTAGAGATCGGATGGTTATGTTAGTCGTAATTTAACTTAAGCTTTGAACATTTGTGTGGCCGCCATTACGTTTCTGTCAATATGGCGGCGATATAAAACATGACACTGAGATGCCCTTTGCTAGTGCTACCTCTGTACCAAATTTCGTTCCATTCGGTTTCACCGTGTTTGAATTAATAGGGGGAATTGATTTTTACACAAAGATGGCCGCCATCCGCAAATTATTAGGCTAATGACCTATTCATTTGGTCAAAAGATGCTTCCTCTATAAGGGTATGTTGTTGCAAAATTTGGTAGAGATCGGATGATTAGGTTAATCGTAATTTGATTTAAGCTTTGAAAATTTGTGTGGCCGCCATTACGTTTCCGTCAAGATGGCGGCGATATAAAACATGACACTGAGGTGCCTTTTGCTAGTACTACCTCTGTACCAAATTTCGTTCCATTCGGTTGCACCGTGTTCGAATTAATAGGGGGAATCGATTTTCACACAAAGATGGCCGCCATCCGCAAACTATTACGCTGATGACCTATTAGATTAGTCAAAGGATGCTCCCTCCATAAAGGTATGTAGTTGCAAAATTTGGTAGAGATCGGATGATTAGGTTAATCGTAATTTGATTTAAGCTTTGTACATTCGTGTGGCCGCCATTACGTTTCAGTCAAGATAGCG
This sequence comes from Meconema thalassinum, assembly GCA_946902985.2. Lineage (NCBI taxonomy): Eukaryota > Metazoa > Arthropoda > Insecta > Orthoptera > Tettigoniidae > Meconema > Meconema thalassinum. The sequence continues at coordinate 656,237,560 of OX336390.1, forward strand.
GCGATATAAAACATGACACTGAGGTGCCCTTTGCTAGTGCTACTTCAGTACCAAATTTCGTTCCATTCGGTTCCACCGTGTTCGAATTAATAGGCGGAATCAGTTTTGACATAAAGATGGCCGCCATCCGCAAAATATTAGGCTAATAACCTATTAGTTTGGCCAAAGGAAGCTCCCTCCATAAAGGTATGTTGTTGCAAAGTGTGGTAGAGATCGGATGGTTATGTTAGTCGTAATTTAACTTAAGCTTTGAACATCTGTGTGGCCGCTATTACGTTTCCGTCAATACAGCGGCGATATAAAACATGACACTGAGATGCCCTTTGCTAGTGCTACCTCTGTACCAAATTTCGTTCCATTCGGTTTCACCGTGTTTGAATTAATAGGGGGAATGGATTTTCCCACAAAGATGGCCGCCATCCGCAACCTGTTAGGCTAATGACCTATTCATTTGGTCAAAGGATGCTTCCTCTATAAAGGTATGTTGTTGCAAAATTTGGTAGAGATCGGATGATTAGGTTAATCGTAATTTGATTTAAGCTTTGAACATTTGTGTGGCCGCCATTACGTTTCCGTCAAGATGGCGGCGATATAAAACATGACACTGAGGTGCCTTTTATTAGTACTACCTCTGTACCAAATTTCGTTCCATTCGGTTCCACCGTGTTCGAATTAATAGGCGGAATCAATTTTGACATAAAGATGGCCGCCATCCGCAAACTATTAGGCTAATAACCTATTAGATTGGCCAAAGGAAGCTCCCTCCATAAAGGTATGTTGTTGCAAAGTGTGGTAGAGATCGGATGGTTATGTTAGTCGTAATTTAACTTAAGCTTTGAACATTTGTGTGGCCGCTATTACGTTTCCGTCAATACAGCGGCGATATAAAACATGACACTGAGATGCCCTTTGCTAGTGCTACCTCTGTACCAAATTTCGTTCCATTCGGTTGCACCGTGTTTGAATTAATAGGGGGAATCGATTTTCACACAAACATGGCCGCCATCCGCAAACTATTACGCTGATGACCTATTAGTTTGGTTAAAGGATGCTCCCCCCATAAAGGTATGTTGTTGCAAAATTTGGTAGAGATCGGATGATTAGGTTAGTCGTAATTTGATTTAGGCTTTGAACATTTGTGTGGCCGCCATTACGTTTCCGTCAAGATGGCGGTGATATAAAACATGACACTGAGGTGCCCTTTGCTAGTGCTACTTCAGTCCCAAATTTCGTTCCATTCGGTTCCACCGTGTTCGAATTAATAGGCGGAATCAATTTTGACATAAAGATGGCCGCCATCCGCAAACTATTAGGCTAATAACCTATTAGATTGGCCAAAGGAAGCTCCCTCCATAAAGGTATGTTGTTGCAAAGTGTGGTAGAGATCGGATGGTTATGTTAGTCGTAATTTAACTTAAGCTTTGAACATTTGTGTGGCCGCCATTACGTTTCTGTCAATATGGCGGCGATATAAAACATGACACTGAGATGCCCTTTGCTAGTGCTACCTCTGTACCAAATTTCGTTCCATTCGGTTTCACCGTGTTTGAATTAATAGGGGGAATTGATTTTTACACAAAGATGGCCGCCATCCGCAAATTATTAGGCTAATGACCTATTCATTTGGTCAAAAGATGCTTCCTCTATAAGGGTATGTTGTTGCAAAATTTGGTAGAGATCGGATGATTAGGTTAATCGTAATTTGATTTAAGCTTTGAAAATTTGTGTGGCCGCCATTACGTTTCCGTCAAGATGGCGGCGATATAAAACATGACACTGAGGTGCCTTTTGCTTGTACTACCTCTGTACCAAATTTCGATCCATTCGGTTGCACCGTGTTCGAATTAATAGGGGGAATCGATTTTCACACAAAGATGGCCGCCATCCACAATTTATTACGCTGATGACCTATTAGATTGGTCAAAGGATGCTCCCTCCATAAAGGTATGTAGTTGCAAAATTTGGTAGAGATCGGATGATTAGGTTAATCGTAATTTGATTTAAGCTTTGAACATTCGTGTGGCCGCCATTACGTTTCAGTCAAGATAGCGGCGATATAAAACATGACACTGAGGTGCCCTTTGCTAGTGCTACTTCAGTACCAAATTTCGTTCCATTCGGTTCCACCGTGTTCGAATTAATAGGCGGAATCAGTTTTGACATAAAGATGGCCGCCATCCGCAAACTATTAGGCTAATAACCTATTAGTTTGGCCAAAGGAAGCTCCCTCCATAAAGGTATGTTGTTGCAAAGTGTGGTAGAGATCGGATGGTTATGTTAGTAGTAATTTAACTTAAGCTTTGAACATTTGTGTGGCCGCTATTACGTTTCCGTCAATATGGCGGCGATATAAAACATGACACGGAGATGCACTTTGCTAGTACTACCTCTGTACCAAATTTCGTTCCATTCGATTTCACCGTGTTTGAATTAATAGGGGGAATTGATTTTCACACAAAGATGGCCACCATCCGCAAACTGTTAGGCTAATGACCTATTCATTTGGTCAAAGGATGCTTCCTCTATAAGGGTATGTTGTTGCAAAATTTGGTAGAGATCGGATGATTAGGTTAATCGTAATTTGATTTAAGCTTTGAACATTTGTGTGGCCGCCATTACGTTTCCGTCAAGATGGCGGCGATATAAAACATGACACTGAGGTGCCTTTTATTAGTACTACCTCTGTACCAAATTTCGTTCCATTCGGTTGCACCGTGTTCGAATTAATAGGGGGAATCGATTTTCACACAAATATGGCCGCCATCCGCAAACTATTACGCTGATGACCTATTAGATTGGTCAAAGGATGCTCCCTCCATAAAGGTATGTAGTTGCAAAATTTGGTAGAGATCGGATGATTAGGTTAATCGTAATTTGATTTAAGCTTTGTACATTCGTGTGGCCGCCATTACGTTTCAGTCAAGATAGCGGCGATATAAAACATGACACTGAGGTGCCCTTTGCTAGTGCTACTTCAGTACCAAATTTCGTTCCATTCGGTTCCACCGTGTTCGAATTAATAGGCGGAATCAGTTTTGACATAAAGATGGCCGCCATCCGCAAAATATTAGGCTAATAACCTATTAGTTTGGCCAAAGGAAGCTCCCTCCATAAAGGTATGTTGTTGCAAAGTGTGGTAGAGATCGGATGGTTATGTTAGTCGTAATTTAACTTAAGCTTTGAACATTTGTGTGGCCGCTATTACGTTTCCGTCAATACAGCGGCGATATAAAACATGACACTGAGATGCCCTTTGCTAGTGCTACCTCTGTACCAAATTTCGTTCCATTCGGTTTCACCGTGTTTGAATTAATAGGGGGAATGGATTTTCCCACAAAGATGGCCGCCATCCGCAACCTGTTAGGCTAATGACCTATTCATTTGGTCAAAGGATGCTTCCTCTATAAAGGTATGTTGTTGCAAAATTTGGTAGAGATCGGATGATTAGGTTAATCGTAATTTGATTTAAGCTTTGAACATTTGTGTGGCCGCCATTACGTTTCCGTCAAGATGGCGGCGATATAAAACATGACACTGAGGTGCCTTTTATTAGTACTACCTCTGTACCAAATTTCGTTCCATTCGGTTCCACCGTGTTCGAATTAATAGGCGGAATCAATTTTGACATAAAGATGGCCGCCATCCGCAAACTATTAGGCTAATAACCTATTAGATTGGCCAAAGGAAGCTCCCTCCATAAAGGTATGTTGTTGCAAAGTGTGGTAGAGATCGGATGGTTATGTTAGTCGTAATTTAACTTAAGCTTTGAACATTTGTGTGGCCGCTATTACGTTTCCGTCAATACAGCGGCGATATAAAACATGACACTGAGATGCCCTTTGCTAGTGCTACCTCTGTACCAAATTTCGTTCCATTCGGTTGCACCGTGTTTGAATTAATAGGGGGAATCGATTTTCACACAAACATGGCCGCCATCCGCAAACTATTACGCTGATGACCTATTAGTTTGGTTAAAGGATGCTCCCCCCATAAAGGTATGTTGTTGCAAAATTTGGTAGAGATCGGATGATTAGGTTAGTCGTAATTTGATTTAGGCTTTGAACATTTGTGTGGCCGCCATTACGTTTCCGTCAAGATGGCGGTGATATAAAACATGACACTGAGGTGCCCTTTGCTAGTGCTACTTCAGTCCCAAATTTCGTTCCATTCGGTTCCACCGTGTTCGAATTAATAGGCGGAATCAATTTTGACATAAAGATGGCCGCCATCCGCAAACTATTAGGCTAATAACCTATTAGATTGGCCAAAGGAAGCTCCCTCCATAAAGGTATGTTGTTGCAAAGTGTGGTAGAGATCGGATGGTTATGTTAGTCGTAATTTAACTTAAGCTTTGAACATTTGTGTGGCCGCCATTACGTTTCTGTCAATATGGCGGCGATATAAAACATGACACTGAGATGCCCTTTGCTAGTGCTACCTCTGTACCAAATTTCGTTCCATTCGGTTTCACCGTGTTTGAATTAATAGGGGGAATTGATTTTTACACAAAGATGGCCGCCATCCGCAAATTATTAGGCTAATGACCTATTCATTTGGTCAAAAGATGCTTCCTCTATAAGGGTATGTTGTTGCAAAATTTGGTAGAGATCGGATGATTAGGTTAATCGTAATTTGATTTAAGCTTTGAAAATTTGTGTGGCCGCCATTACGTTTCCGTCAAGATGGCGGCGATATAAAACATGACACTGAGGTGCCTTTTGCTTGTACTACCTCTGTACCAAATTTCGATCCATTCGGTTGCACCGTGTTCGAATTAATAGGGGGAATCGATTTTCACACAAAGATGGCCGCCATCCACAATTTATTACGCTGATGACCTATTAGATTGGTCAAAGGATGCTCCCTCCATAAAGGTATGTAGTTGCAAAATTTGGTAGAGATCGGATGATTAGGTTAATCGTAATTTGATTTAAGCTTTGAACATTCGTGTGGCCGCCATTACGTTTCAGTCAAGATAGCGGCGATATAAAACATGACACTGAGGTGCCCTTTGCTAGTGCTACTTCAGTACCAAATTTCGTTCCATTCGGTTCCACCGTGTTCGAATTAATAGGCGGAATCAGTTTTGACATAAAGATGGCCGCCATCCGCAAACTATTAGGCTAATAACCTATTAGTTTGGCCAAAGGAAGCTCCCTCCATAAAGGTATGTTGTTGCAAAGTGTGGTAGAGATCGGATGGTTATGTTAGTAGTAATTTAACTTAAGCTTTGAACATTTGTGTGGCCGCTATTACGTTTCCGTCAATATGGCGGCGATATAAAACATGACACGGAGATGCACTTTGCTAGTACTACCTCTGTACCAAATTTCGTTCCATTCGGTTTCACCGTGTTTGAATTAATAGGGGGAATTGATTTTCACACAAAGATGGCCACCATCCGCATACTGTTAGGCTAATGACCTATTCATTTGGTCAAAGGATGCTTCCTCTATAAGGGTATGTTGTTGCAAAATTTGGTAGAGATCGGATGATTAGGTTAATCGTAATTTGATTTAAGCTTTGAACATTTGTGTGGCCGCCATTACGTTTCCGTCAAGATGGCGGCGATATAAAACATGACACTGAGGTGCCTTTTATTAGTACTACCTCTGTACCAAATTTCGTTCCATTCGGTTGCACCGTGTTCGAATTAATAGGGGGAATCGATTTTCACACAAATATGGCCGCCATCCGCAAACTATTACGCTGATGACCTATTAGATTGGTCAAAGGATGCTCCCTCCATAAAGGTATGTAGTTGCAAAATTTGGTAGAGATCGGATGATTAGGTTAATCGTAATTTGATTTAAGCTTTGAACATTCGTGTGGCCGCCATTACGTTTCCGTCAAGACGGCGGCGATATAAAACATGACACTGAGGTGCCCTTTGCTAGTGCTACTTCTGTACCAAATTTCGTTCCATTCGGTTCCACCGTGTTCGAATTAATAGGGGGAATCAATTTTGACATAAAGCTGGCCGCCATCCGCAAACTATTAGGCTAATAACTTATTAGATTGGCCAAAGGATGCTCCCTCCATAAAGGTATGTTGTTGCAATGTTTGGTAGAAATCGGATGGTTATGTTAGTCGTAATTTAACTTAAGCTTTGAACATTTGTGTGGCCGCCATTACGTTTCTGTTAATATGGCGGCGATATAAAACATGACACTGAGATGCCCTTTGCTAGTGCTACCTCTGTACCAAATTTCGTTCCATTCGGTTCCACCGTGTTCGAATTAATAGGGGGAATCAATTTTGACATAAAGCTGGCCGCCATCCGCAAACTATTAGGCTAATAACCTATTAGATTGGACAAAGGATGCTCCCTCCATAAAGGTATGTTGTTGCAAAGTTTGGTAGAAATCGGATGGTTATGTTAGTCGTAATTTAACTTAAGCTTTGAACATTTGTGTGGCCGCCATTACGTTTCCGTCAATATGGCGGCGATATAAAACATGACACTGTGATGCCCTTTGCTAGTGCTACTTCTGTACCAAATTTCGTTCCATTCGGTTTCACCGTGTTTGAATTAATAGGGGGAAATGATTTTCACACAAAGATGGCCGCCATCCGCAAACTGTTAGGCTAATGACCTATTCATTTGGTCAAAGGATGCTTCCTCTATAAGGGTATGTTGTTGCAAAATTTGGTAGAGATCGGATGATTAGGTTAATCGTAATTTGATTTAAGCTTTGAACATTTGTGTGGCCGCCATTACGTTTCCGTCAAGATGGCGGCGATATAAAACATGACACTGAGGTGCCTTTTATTAGTACTACCTCTGTACCAAATTTCGTTCCATTCGGTTGCACCGTGTTCGAATTAATAGGGGGAATCGATTTTCACACAAATATGGCCGCCATCCGCAAACTATTATGCTGATGACCTATTAGATTGGTCAAAGGATGCTCCCTCCATAAAGGTATGTAGTTGCAAAATTTGGTAGAGATCGGATGATTAGGTTAATCGTAATTTGATTTAAGCTTTGAACATTCGTGTGGCCGCCATTACGTTTCCGTCAAGACGGCGGCGATATAAAACATGACACTGAGGTGCCCTTTGCTAGTGCTACTTCTGTACCAAATTTCGTTCCATTCGGTTCCACCGTGTTCGAATTAATAGGGGGAATCAATTTTGACATAAAGCTGGCCGCCATCCGCAAACTATTAGGCTAATAACCTATTAGATTGGCCAAAGGATGCTCCCTCCATAAAGGTATGTTGTTGCAATGTTTGGTAGAAATCGGATGGTTATGTTAGTCGTAATTTAACTTAAGCTTTGAACATTTGTGTGGCCGCCATTACGTTTCTGTTAATATGGCGGCTATATAAAACATGACACTGAGATGCCCTTTGCTAGTGCTACCTCTGTACCAAATTTCGTTCCATTCGGTTCCACCGTGTTCGAATTAATAGGGGGAATCAATTTTCACACAAAGATGGCCGCCATCCGCAAACTGTTAGGCTAATGACCTATTCATTTGGTCAAAGGATGCTTCCTCTATAAGGGTATGTTGTTGCAAAATTTGGTAGAGATCGGATGATTAGGTTAATCGTAATTTGATTTAAGCTTTGAACATTTGTGTGGCCGCCATTACGTTTCCGTCAAGATGGCGGCGATATAAAACATGACACTGAGGTGCCTTTTGCTAGTACTACCTCTGTACCAAATTTCGTTCCATTCGGTTCCACCGTGTTCGAATTAATAGGGGGAATCAATTTTGACATAAAGCTGGCCGCCATCCGCAAACTATTAGGCTAATAACCTATTATATTGGACAAAGGATGCTCCCTCCATAAAGGTATGTTGTTGCAAAGTTTGGTAGAAATCGGATGGTTATGTTAGTCGTAATTTAACTTAAGCTTTGAACATTTGTGTGGCCGCCATTACGTTTCCGTCAATATGGCGGCGATATAAAACATGACACTGTGATGCCCTTTGCTAGTGCTACTTCTGTACCAAATTTCGTTCCATTCGGTTTCACCGTGTTTGAATTAATAGGGGGAAATGATTTTCACACAAAGATGGCCGCCATCCGCAAACTGTTAGGCTAATGACCTATTCATTTGGTCAAAGGATGCTTCCTCTATAAGGGTATGTTGTTGCAAAATTTGGTAGAGATCGGATGATTAGGTTAATCGTAATTTGATTTAAGCTTTGAACATTTGTGTGGCCGCCATTACGTTTCCGTCAAGATGGCGGCGATATAAAACATGACACTGAGGTGCCTTTTATTAGTACTACCTCTGTACCAAATTTCGTTCCATTCGGTTGCACCGTGTTCGAATTAATAGGGGGAATCGATTTTCACACAAATATGGCCGCCATCCGCAAACTATTACGCTGATGACCTATTAGTTTGGTCAAAGGATGCTCCCCCCATAAAGGTATGTTGTTGCAAAATTTGGTAGAGATCGGATGATTAGGTTAGTCGTAATTTGATTTAAGCTTTGAACATTTGTGTGGCCGCCATTACGTTTCCGTCAAGATGGCGGTGATATAAAACATGACACTGATGTGCCCTTTGCTAGTGCTACTTCAGTACCAAATTTCGTTCCATTCGGTTCCACCGTGTTCGAATTAATAGGCGGAATCAATTTTGACATAAAGATGGCCGCCATCCGCAAACTATTAGGCTAATAACCTATTAGATTGGCCAAAGGAAGCTCCCTCCATAAAGGTATGTTGTTGCAAAGTGTGGTAGAGATCGGATGGTTATGTTAGTCGTAATTTAACTTAAGCTTTGAACATTTGTGTGGCCGCCATTACGTTTCTGTCAATATGGCGGCGATATAAAACATGACACTGAGATGCCCTTTGCTAGTGCTACCTCTGTACCAAATTTCGTTCCATTCGGTTTCACCGTGTTTGAATTAATAGGGGGAATTGATTTTTACACAAAGATGGCCGCCATCCGCAAATTATTAGGCTAATGACCTATTCATTTGGTCAAAGGATGCTTCCTCTATAAGGGTATGTTGTTGCAAAATTTGGTAGAGATCGGATGATTAGGTTAATCGTAATTTGATTTAAGCTTTGAACATTTGTGTGGCCGCCATTACGTTTCCGTCAAGATGGCGGCGATATAAAACATGACACTGAGGTGCCTTTTATTAGTACTACCTCTGTACCAAATTTCGTTCCATTCGGTTGCACCGTGTTCGAATTAATAGGGGGAATCGATTTTCACACAAATATGGCCGCCATCCGCAAACTATTATGCTGATGACCTATTAGATTGGTCAAAGGATGCTCCCTCCATAAAGGTATGTAGTTGCAAAATTTGGTAGAGATCGGATGATTAGGTTAATCGTAATTTGATTTAAGCTTTGAACATTCGTGTGGCCGCCATTACGTTTCCGTCAAGACGGCGGCGATATAAAACATGACACTGAGGTGCCCTTTGCTAGTGCTACTTCTGTACCAAATTTCGTTCCATTCGGTTCCACCGTGTTCGAATTAATAGGGGGAATCAATTTTGACATAAAGCTGGCCGCCATCCGCAAACTATTAGGCTAATAACCTATTAGATTGGCCAAAGGATGCTCCCTCCATAAAGGTATGTTGTTGCAATGTTTGGTAGAAATCGGATGGTTATGTTAGTCGTAATTTAACTTAAGCTTTGAACATTTGTGTGGCCGCCATTACATTTCTGTTAATATGGCGGCTATATAAAACATGACACTGAGATGCCCTTTGCTAGTGCTACCTCTGTACCAAATTTCGTTCCATTCGGTTCCACCGTGTTCGAATTAATAGGGGGAATCAATTTTCACACAAAGATGGCCGCCATCCGCAAACTGTTAGGCTAATGACCTATTCATTTGGTCAAAGGATGCTTCCTCTATAAGGGTATGTTGTTGCAAAATTTGGTAGAGATCGGATGATTAGGTTAATCGTAATTTGATTTAAGCTTTGAACATTTGTGTGGCCGCCATTACGTTTCCGTCAAGATGGCGGCGATATAAAACATGACACTGAGGTGCCTTTTATTAGTACTACCTCTGTACCAAATTTCGTTCCATTCGGTTGCACCGTGTTCGAATTAATAGGGGGAATCGATTTTCACACAAATATGGCCGCCATCCGCAAACTATTACGCTGATGACCTATTAGTTTGGTCAAAGGATGCTCCCCCCATAAAGGTATGTTGTTGCAAAATTTGGTAGAGATCGGATGATTAGGTTAGTCGTAATTTGATTTAAGCTTTGAACATTTGTGTGGCCGCCATTACGTTTCCGTCAAGATGGCGGTGATATAAAACATGACACTGATGTGCCCTTTGCTAGTGCTACTTTAGTACCAAATTTCGTTCCATTCGGTTCCACCGTGTTCGAATTAATAGGAGGAATCAATTTTGACATAAAGATGGCCGCCATCCGCAAACTATTAGGCTAATAACCTATTAGATTGGCCAAAGGAAGCTCCCTCCATAGAGGTATGTTGTTGCAAAGTGTGGTAGAGATCGGATGGTTATGTTAGTCGTAATTTAACTTAAGCTTTGAACATTTGTGTGGCCGCCATTACGTTTCTGTCAATATGGCGGCGATATAAAACATGACACTGAGATGCCCTTTGCTAGTGCTACCTCTGTACCAAATTTCGTTCCATTCGGTTTCACCGTGTTTGAATTAATAGGGGGAATTGATTTTTACACAAAGATGGCCGCCATCCGCAAATTATTAGGCTAATGACCTATTCATTTGGTCAAAAGATGCTTCCTCTATAAGGGTATGTTGTTGCAAAATTTGGTAGAGATCGGATGATTAGGTTAATCGTAATTTGATTTAAGCGTTGAACATTTGTGTGGCCGCCATTACGTTTCCGTCAAGATGGCGGCGATATAAAACATGACACTGAGGTGCCTTTTATTAGTACTACCTCTGTACCAAATTTCGTTCCATTCGGTTGCACCGTGTTCGAATTAATAGGGGGAATCGATTTTCACACAAATATGGCCGCCATCCGCAAACTATTAAGCTGATGACCTATTAGTTTGGTCAAAGGATGCTCCCCCCATGAAGGTATGTTGTTGCCAAATTTGGTAGAGATCGGATGATTAGGTTAGTCGTAATTTGATTTAAGCTTTGAACATTTGTGTGGCCGCCATTACGTTTCCGTCAAGATGGCGGTGATATAAAACATGACACTGAGGTGCCCTTTGCTAGTGCTACATCAGTACCAAATTTCGTTCCATTCGGTTCCACCGTGTTCGAATTAATAGGCGGAATCAATTTTGACATAAAGATGGCCGCCATCCGCAAACTATTAGGCTAATAACCTATTAGATTGGCCAAAGGAAGCTCCCTCCATAAAGGTATGTTGTTGCAAAGTGTGGTAGAGATCGGATGGTTATGTTAGTCGTAATTTAACTTAAGCTTTGAACATTTGTGTGGCCGCCATTACGTTTCTGTCAATATGGCGGCGATATAAAACATGACACTGAGATGCCCTTTGCTAGTGCTACCTCTGTACCAAATTTCGTTCCATTCGGTTTCACCGTGTTTGAATTAATAGGGGGAATTGATTTTTACACAAAGATGGCCGCCATCCGCAAATTATTAGGTTAATGACCTATTCATTTGGTCAAAAGTTGCTTCCTCTATAAGGGTATGACGTTGCAAAATTTGGTAGAGATCGGATGATTAGGTTAATCGTAATTTGATTTAAGCTTTGAACATTTGTGTGGCCGCCATTACGTTTCCGTCAAGATGGCGGCGATATAAAACATGACACTGAGGTGCCTTTTACTAGTACTACCTCTGTACCAAATTTCGTTCCATTCGGTTGCACCGTGTTCGAATTAATAGGGGGAATCAATTTTCACACAAAGATGGCCGCCATCCGCAAACTATTACGCTGATGACCTATTAGATTGGTCAAAGGATGCCCCCTCCATAAAGGTATGTAGTTGCAAAATTTGGTAGAGATCGGATGATTAGGTTAATCGTAATTTGATTTAAGCTTTGAACATTCGTGTGGCCGCCATTACGTTTCAGTCAAGATAGCGGCGATATAAAACATGACACTGAGGTGCCCTTTGCTGGTGCTACTTCAGTACCAAATTTCGTTCCATTCGGTTCCACCGTGTTCGAATTAATAGGCGGAATCAGTTTTGACATAATGATGGCCGCCATCCGCAAACTATTAGGCTAATAACCTATTAGATTGGCCAAAGGAAGCTCCCTCCATAAAGGTATGTTGTTGCAAAGTGTGGTAGAGATCGGATGGTTATGTTAGTCGTAATTTAACTTAAGCTTTGAACACTTGTGTGGCCGCTATTACGTTTCCGTCAATATGGCGGCGATATAAAACATGACACTGAGATACCCTTTGCTAGTGCAACCTCTGTACCAAATTTCGTTCCATTCGGTTTCACCGTGTTTAAATTAATAGGGGGAATTGATTTTCACACAATGATGGCCGCCATCCGCAAACTATTAGGCTAATGACCTATTCATTTGGTCAAAAGATGCTTCCTCTATAAGGGTATGTTGTTGCAAAATTTGGTAGAGATCGGATGATTAGGTTAATCGTAATTTGATTTAAGCTTTGAACATTTGTGTGGCCGCCATTACGTTTCCGTCAAGATGGCGGCGATATAAAACATGACACTGAGGTGCCTTTAATTAGTACTACCTCTGTACCAAATTTCGTTCCATTCGGTTGCACCGTGTTCGAATTAATAGGGGGAATCGATTTTCACACCAAGATGGCCGCCATCCGCAAACTATTACGCTGATGACCTATTAGATTGGTCAAAGGATGCTCCCTCCATAAAGGTATGTAGTTGCAAAATTTGGTAGAGATCGGATGATTAGGTTAGTCGTAATTTGATTTAAGCTTTGAACATTCGTGTGGCCGCCATTACGTTTCTGTCAAGATAGCGGCGATATAAAACATGACACTGAGGTGCCCTTTGCTAGTGCTACTTCGGTACCAAATTTCGTTCCATTCGGTTCCACCGTGTTCGAATAAATAAGCGGAATCAATTTTGACATAAAGATGGCCGCCATCCGCAAACTATTAGGCTGATAACCTATTAGATTGGCCAAAGGAAGCTCCCTCCATAAAGGTATGTTGTTGCAAAGTGTGGTAGAGATCGGATGGTTATGTTAGTCGTAATTTAACTTAAGCTTTGAACATTTGTGTGGCCGCCATTACGTTTCTGTCAATATGGCGGCGATATAAAACATGACACTGAGATGCCCTTTGCTAGTGCTACCTCTGTACCAAATTTCGTTCCATTCGGTTTCACCGTGTTTGAATTAATAGGGGGAATTGATTTTTACACAAAGATGGCCGCCATCCGCAAATTATTAGGCTAATGACCTATTCATTTGGTCAAAAGTTGCTTCCTCTATAAGGGTATGACGTTGCAAAATTTGGTAGAGATCGGATGATTAGGTTAATCGTAATTTGATTTAAGCTTTGAACATTTGTGTGGCCGCCATTACGTTTCCGTCAAGATGGCGGCGATATAAAACATGACACTGAGGTGCCTTTTACTAGTACTACCTCTGTACCAAATTTCGTTCCATTCGGTTGCACCGTGTTCGAATTAATAGGGGGAATCGATTTTCACACAAATATGGCCGCCATCCGCAAACTATTATGCTGATGACCTATTAGATTGGTCAAAGGATGCTCCCTCCATAAAGGTATGTAGTTGCAAAATTTGGTAGAGATCGGATGATTAGGTTAATCGTAATTTGATTTAAGCTTTGAACATTCGTGTGGCCGCCATTACGTTTCCGTCAAGACGGCGGCGATATAAAACATGACACTGAGGTGCCCTTTGCTAGTGCTACTTCTGTACCAAATTTCGTTCCATTCGGTTCCACCGTGTTCGAATTAATAGGGGGAATCAATTTTGACATAAAGCTGGCCGCCATCCGCAAACTATTAGGCTAATAACCTATTAGATTGGCCAAAGGATGCTCCCTCCATAAAGGTATGTTGTTGCAATGTTTGGTAGAAATCGGATGGTTATGTTAGTCGTAATTTAACTTAAGCTTTGAACATTTGTGTGGCCGCCATTACATTTCTGTTAATATGGCGGCTATATAAAACATGACACTGAGATGCCCTTTGCTAGTGCTACCTCTGTACCAAATTTCGTTCCATTCGGTTCCACCGTGTTCGAATTAATAGGGGGAATCAATTTTCACACAAAGATGGCCGCCATCCGCAAACTGTTAGGCTAATGACCTATTCATTTGGTCAAAGGATGCTTCCTCTATAAGGGTATGTTGTTGCAAAATTTGGTAGAGATCGGATGATTAGGTTAATCGTAATTTGATTTAAGCTTTGAACATTTGTGTGGCCGCCATTACGTTTCCGTCAAGATGGCGGCGATATAAAACATGACACTGAGGTGCCTTTTATTAGTACTACCTCTGTACCAAATTTCGTTCCATTCGGTTGCACCGTGTTCGAATTAATAGGGGGAATCGATTTTCACACAAATATGGCCGCCATCCGCAAACTATTACGCTGATGACCTATTAGTTTGGTCAAAGGATGCTCCCCCCATAAAGGTATGTTGTTGCAAAATTTGGTAGAGATCGGATGATTAGGTTAGTCGTAATTTGATTTAAGCTTTGAACATTTGTGTGGCCGCCATTACGTTTCCGTCAAGATGGCGGTGATATAAAACATGACACTGATGTGCCCTTTGCTAGTGCTACTTTAGTACCAAATTTCGTTCCATTCGGTTCCACCGTGTTCGAATTAATAGGAGGAATCAATTTTGACATAAAGATGGCCGCCATCCGCAAACTATTAGGCTAATAACCTATTAGATTGGCCAAAGGAAGCTCCCTCCATAGAGGTATGTTGTTGCAAAGTGTGGTAGAGATCGGATGGTTATGTTAGTCGTAATTTAACTTAAGCTTTGAACATTTGTGTGGCCGCCATTACGTTTCTGTCAATATGGCGGCGATATAAAACATGACACTGAGATGCCCTTTGCTAGTGCTACCTCTGTACCAAATTTCGTTCCATTCGGTTTCACCGTGTTTGAATTAATAGGGGGAATTGATTTTTACACAAAGATGGCCGCCATCCGCAAATTATTAGGCTAATGACCTATTCATTTGGTCAAAAGATGCTTCCTCTATAAGGGTATGTTGTTGCAAAATTTGGTAGAGATCGGATGATTAGGTTAATCGTAATTTGATTTAAGCGTTGAACATTTGTGTGGCCGCCATTACGTTTCCGTCAAGATGGCGGCGATATAAAACATGACACTGAGGTGCCTTTTATTAGTACTACCTCTGTACCAAATTTCGTTCCATTCGGTTGCACCGTGTTCGAATTAATAGGGGGAATCGATTTTCACACAAATATGGCCGCCATCCGCAAACTATTAAGCTGATGACCTATTAGTTTAGTCAAAGGATGCTCCCCCCATGAAGGTATGTTGTTGCCAAATTTGGTAGAGATCGGATGATTAGGTTAGTCGTAATGTGATTTAAGCTTTGAACATTTGTGTGGCCGCCATTACGTTTCCGTCAAGATGGCGGTGATATAAAACATGACACTGAGGTGCCCTTTGCTAGTGCTACATCAGTACCAAATTTCGTTCCATTCGGTTCCACCGTGTTCGAATTAATAGGCGGAATCAATTTTGACATAAAGATGGCCGCCATCCGCAAACTATTAGGCTAATAACCTATTAGATTGGCCAAAGGAAGCTCCCTCCATAAAGGTATGTTGTTGCAAAGTGTGGTAGAGATCGGATGGTTATGTTAGTCGTAATTTAACTTAAGCTTTGAACATTTGTGTGGCCGCCATTACGTTTCTGTCAATATGGCGGCGATATAAAACATGACACTGAGATGCCCTTTGCTAGTGCTACCTCTGTACCAAATTTCGTTCCATTCGGTTTCACCGTGTTTGAATTAATAGGGGGAATTGATTTTTACACAAAGATGGCCGCCATCCGCAAATTATTAGGTTAATGACCTATTCCTTTGGTCAAAAGTTGCTTCCTCTATAAGGGTATGACGTTGCAAAATTTGGTAGAGATCGGATGATTAGGTTAATCGTAATTTGATTTAAGCTTTGAACATTTGTGTGGCCGCCATTACGTTTCCGTCAAGATGGCGGGAATATAAAACATGACACTGAGGTGCCTTTTACTAGTACTACCTCTGTACCAAATTTCGTTCCATTCGGTTGCACCGTGTTCGAATTAATAGGGGGAATCAATTTTCACACAAAGATGGCCGCCATCCGCAAACTATTACGCTGATGACCTATTAGATTGGTCAAAGGATGCCCCCTCCATAAAGGTATGTAGTTGCAAAATTTGGTAGAGATCGGATGATTAGGTTAATCGTAATTTGATTTAAGCTTTGAACATTCGTGTGGCCGCCATTACGTTTCAGTCAAGATAGCGGCGATATAAAACATGACACTGAGGTGCCCTTTGCTGGTGCTACTTCAGTACCAAATTTCGTTCCATTCGGTTCCACCGTGTTCGAATTAATAGGCGGAATCAGTTTTGACATAAAGATGGCCGCCATCCGCAAACTATTAGGCTAATAACCTATTAGATTGGCCAAAGGAAGCTCCCTCCATAAAGGTATGTTGTTGCAAAGTGTGGTAGAGATCGGATGGTTATGTTAGTCGTAATTTAACTTAAGCTTTGAACACTTGTGTGGCCGCTATTACGTTTCCGTCAATATGGCGGCGATATAAAACATGACACTGAGATACCCTTTGCTAGTGCAACCTCTGTACCAAATTTCGTTCCATTCGGTTTCACCGTGTTTAAATTAATAGGGGGAATTGATTTTCACACAATGATGGCCGCCATCCGCAAACTATTAGGCTAATGACCTATTCATTTGGTCAAAAGATGCTTCCTCTATAAGGGTATGTTGTTGCAAAATTTGGTAGAGATCGGATGATTAGGTTAATCGTAATTTGATTTAAGCTTTGAACATTTGTGTGGCCGCCATTACGTTTCCGTCAAGATGGCGGCGATATAAAACATGACACTGAGGTGCCTTTAATTAGTACTACCTCTGTACCAAATTTCGTTCCATTCGGTTGCACCGTGTTCGAATTAATAGGGGGAATCGATTTTCACACCAAGATGGCCGCCATCCGCAAACTATTACGCTGATGACCTATTAGATTGGTCAAAGGATGCTCCCTCCATAAAGGTATGTAGTTGCAAAATTTGGTAGAGATCGGATGATTAGGTTAGTCGTAATTTGATTTAAGCTTTGAACATTCGTGTGGCCGCCATTACGTTTCTGTCAAGATAGCGGCGATATAAAACATGACACTGAGGTGCCCTTTGCTAGTGCTACTTCGGTACCAAATTTCGTTCCATTCGGTTCCACCGTGTTCGAATAAATAAGCGGAATCAATTTTGACATAAAGATGGCCGCCATCCGCAAACTATTAGGCTGATAACCTATTAGATTGGCCAAAGGAAGCTCCCTCCATAAAGGTATGTTGTTGCAAAGTGTGGTAGAGATCGGATGGTTATGTTAGTCGTAATTTAACTTAAGCTTTGAACATTTGTGTGGCCGCCATTACGTTTCTGTCAATATGGCGGCGATATAAAACATGACACTGAGATGCCCTTTGCTAGTGCTACCTCTGTACCAAATTTCGTTCCATTCGGTTTCACCGTGTTTGAATTAATAGGGGGAATTGATTTTTACACAAAGATGGCCGCCATCCGCAAATTATTAGGCTAATGACCTATTCATTTGGTCAAAAGTTGCTTCCTCTATAAGGGTATGACGTTGCAAAATTTGGTAGAGATCGGATGATTAGGTTAATCGTAATTTGATTTAAGCTTTGAACATTTGTGTGGCCGCCATTACGTTTCCGTCAAGATGGCGGCGATATAAAACATGACACTGAGGTGCCTTTTACTAGTACTACCTCTGTACCAAATTTCGTTCCATTCGGTTGCACCGTGTTCGAATTAATAGGGGGAATCGATTTTCACACAAATATGGCCGCCATCCGCAAACTATTATTCTGATGACCTATTAGATTGGTCAAAGGATGCTCCCTCCATAAAGGTATGTAGTTGCAAAATTTGGTAGAGATCGGATGATTAGGTTAATCGTAATTTGATTTAAGCTTTGAACATTCGTGTGGCCGCCATTACGTTTCCGTCAAGACGGCGGCGATATAAAACATGACACTGAGGTGCCCTTTGCTAGTGCTACTTCTGTACCAAATTTCGTTCCATTCGGTTCCACCGTGTTCGAATTAATAGGGGGAATCAATTTTGACATAAAGCTGGCCGCCATCCGCAAACTATTAGGCTAATAACCTATTAGATTGGCCAAAGGATGCTCCCTCCATTAAGGTATGTTGTTGCAAAGTTTGGTAGAAATCGGATCGTTATGTTAGTCGTAATTTAACTTAAGCTTTGAACATTTGTGTGGCCGCCATTACGTTTCTGTCAATATGGCGGCGATATAAAACATGACACTGAGATGCCCTTTGCTAGTGCTACCTCTGTACCAAATTTCGTTCCATTCGGTTCCACCGTGTTCGAATTAATAGGGGGAATCAATTTTCACACAAAGATGGCCGCCATCCGCAAACTGTTGAGGCTAATGACCTATTCATTTGGTCAAAGGATGCTTCCTCTATAAGGGTATGTTGTTGCAAAATTTGGTAGAGATCGGATGATTAGGTTAATCGTAATTTGATTTAAGCTTTGAACATTTGTGTGGCCGCCATTACTTTTCCGTCAAGATGGCGGCGATATAAAACATGACACTGAGGTGCCTTTTATTAGTACTACCTCTGTACCAAATTTCGTTCCATTCGGTTGCACCGTGTTCGAATTAATAGGGGGAATCGATTTTCACACAAATATGGCCGCCATCCGCAAACTATTACGCTGATGACCTATTAGTTTGGTCAAAGGATGCTCCCCCCATAAAGGTATGTTGTTGCAAAATTTGGTAGAGATCGGATGATTAGGTTAGTCGTAATTTGATTTAAGCTTTGAACATTTGTGTGGCCGCCATTACGTTTCCGTCAAGATGGCGGTGATATAAAACATGACACTGATGTGCCCTTTGCTAGTGCTACTTCAGTACCAAATTTCGTTCCATTCGGTTCCACCGTGTTCGAATTAATAGGAGGAATCAATTTTGACATAAAGATGGCCGCCATCCGCAAACTATTAGGCTAATAACCTATTAGATTGGCCAAAGGAAGCTCCCTCCATAAAGGTATGTTGTTGCAAAGTGTGGTAGAGATCGGATGGTTATGTTAGTCGTAATTTAACTTAAGCTTTGAACATTTGTGTGGCCGCCATTACGTTTCTGTCAATATGGCGGCGATATAAAACATGACACTGAGATGCCCTTTGCTAGTGCTACCTCTGTACCAAATTTCGTTCCATTCGGTTTCACCGTGTTTGAATTAATAGGGGGAATTGATTTTTACACAAAGATGGCCGCCATCCGCAAATTATTAGGCTAATGACCTATTCATTTGGTCAAAAGATGCTTCCTCTATAAGGGTATGTTGTTGCAAAATTTGGTAGAGATCGGATGATTAGGTTAATCGTAATTTGATTTAAGCTTTGAACATTTGTGTGGCCGCCATTACGTTTCCGTCAAGATGGCGGCGATATAAAACATGACACTGAGGTGCCTTTTATTAGTACTACCTCTGTACCAAATTTCGTTCCATTCGGTTGCACCGTGTTCGAATTAATAGGGGGAATCGATTTTCACACAAATATGGCCGCCATCCGCAAACTATTAAGCTGATGACCTATTAGTTTGGTCAAAGGATGCTCCCCCCATGAAGGTATGTTGTTGCCAAATTTGGTAGAGATCGGATGATTAGGTTAGTCGTAATTTGATTTAAGCTTTGAACATTTGTGTGGCCGCCATTACGTTTCCGTCAAGATGGCGGTGATATAAAACATGACACTGAGGTGCCCTTTGCTAGTGCTACATCAGTACCAAATTTCGTTCCATTCGGTTCCACCGTGTTCGAATTAATAGGCGGAATCAATTTTGACATAAAGATGGCCGCCATCCGCAAACTATTAGGCTAATAACCTATTAGATTGGCCAAAGGAAGCTCCCTCCATAAAGGTATGTTGTTGCAAAGTGTGGTAGAGATCGGATGGTTATGTTAGTCGTAATTTAACTTAAGCTTTGAACATTTGTGTGGCCGCCATTACGTTTCTGTCAATATGGCGGCGATATAAAACATGACACTGAGATGCCCTTTGCTAGTGCTACCTCTGTACCAAATTTCGTTCCATTCGGTTTCACCGTGTTTGAATTAATAGGGGGAATTGATTTTTACACAAAGATGGCCGCCATCCGCAAATTATTAGGCTAATGACCTATTCATTTGGTCAAAAGTTGCTTCCTCTATAAGGGTATGACGTTGCAAAATTTGGTAGAGATCGGATGATTAGGTTAATCGTAATTTGATTTAAGCTTTGAACATTCGTGTGGCCGCCATTACGTTTCCGTCAAGATGGCGGCGATATAAAACATGACACTGAGGTGCCTTATACTAGTACTACCTCTGTACCAAATTTCGTTCCATTCGGTTGCACCGTGTTCGAATTAATAGGGGGAATCAATTTTCACACAAAGATGGCCGCCATCCGCAAACTATTACGCTGATGACCTATTAGATTGGTCAAAGGATGCCCCCTCCATAAAGGTATGTAGTTGCAAAATTTGGTAGAGATCGGATGATTAGGTTAATCGTAATTTGATTTAAGCTTTGAACATTCGTGTGGCCGCCATTACGTTTCAGTCAAGATAGCGGCGATATAAAACATGACACTGAGGTGCCCTTTGCTGGTGCTACTTCAGTACCAAATTTCGTTCCATTCGGTTCCACCGTGTTCGAATTAATAGGCGGAATCAGTTTTGACATAAAGATGGCCGCCATCCGCAAACTATTAGGCTAATAACCTATTAGATTGGCCAAAGGAAGCTCCCTCCATAAAGGTATGTTGTTGCAAAGTGTGGTAGAGATCGGATGGTTATGTTAGTCGTAATTTAACTTAAGCTTTGAACACTTGTGTGGCCGCTATTACGTTTCCGTCAATATGGCGGCGATATAAAACATGACACTGAGATACCCTTTGCTAGTGCAACCTCTGTACCAAATTTCGTTCCATTCGGTTTCACCGTGTTTAAATTAATAGGGGGAATTGATTTTCACACAATGATGGCCGCCATCCGCAAACTATTAGGCTAATGACCTATTCATTTGGTCAAAAGATGCTTCCTCTATAAGGGTATGTTGTTGCAAAATTTGGTAGAGATCGGATGATTAGGTTAATCGTAATTTGATTTAAGCTTTGAACATTTGTGTGGCCGCCATTACGTTTCCGTCAAGATGGCGGCGATATAAAACATGACACTGAGGTGCCTTTAATTAGTACTACCTCTGTACCAAATTTCGTTCCATTCGGTTGCACCGTGTTCGAATTAATAGGGGGAATCGATTTTCACACCAAGATGGCCGCCATCCGCAAACTATTACGCTGATGACCTATTAGATTGGTCAAAGGATGCTCCCTCCATAAAGGTATGTAGTTGCAAAATTTGGTAGAGATCGGATGATTAGGTTAGTCGTAATTTGATTTAAGCTTTGAACATTCGTGTGGCCGCCATTACGTTTCTGTCAAGATAGCGGCGATATAAAACATGACACTGAGGTGCCCTTTGCTAGTGCTACTTCGGTACCAAATTTCGTTCCATTCGGTTCCACCGTGTTCGAATAAATAAGCGGAATCAATTTTGACATAAAGATGGCCGCCATCCGCAAACTATTAGGCTGATAACCTATTAGATTGGCCAAAGGAAGCTCCCTCCATAAAGGTATGTTGTTGCAAAGTGTGATAGAGATCGGATGGTTATGTTAGTCGTAATTTAACTTAAGCTTTGAACATTTGTGTGGCCGCTATTACGTTTCCGTCAATATGGCGGCGATATAAAACATGACACTGAGATACCCTTTGCTAGTGCAACCTCTGTACCAAATTTCGTTCCATTCGGTTTCACCGTGTTTAAATTAATAGGGGGAATTGATTTTCACACAATGATGGCCGCCATCCGCAAACTATTAGGCTAATGACCTATTCATTTGGTCAAAGGATGCTTCCTCTATAAGGGTATGTTGTTGCAAAATTTGGTAGAGATCGGATGATTAGGTTAATCGTAATTTGATTTAAGCTTTGAACGTTTGTGTGGCCGCCATTACGTTTCCGTCAAGATGGCGGCGATATAAAACATGACACTGAGGTGCCTTTTATTAGTACTACCTCTGTACCAAATTTCGTTCCATTCGGTTGCACCGTGTTTGAATTAATAGGGGGAATCGATTTTCACACAAACATGGCCGCCATCCGCAAACTATTACGCTGATGACCTATTAGTTTGGTTAAAGGATGCTCCCCCCATAAAGGTATGTTGTTGCAAAATTTGGTAGAGATCGGATGATTAGGTTAGTCGTAATTTGATTTAGGCTTTGAACATTTGTGTGGCCGCCATTACGTTTCCGTCAAGATGGCGGTGATATAAAACATGACACTGAGGTGCCCTTTGCTAGTACTACTTCAGTCCCAAATTTCGTTCCATTCGGTTCCACCGTGTTCGAATTAATAGGCGGAATCAATTTTGACATAAAGATGGCCGCCATCCGCAAACTATTAGGCTAATAACCTATTAGATTGGCCAAAGGAAGCTCCCTCCATAAAGGTATGTTGTTGCAAAGTGTGGTAGAGATCGGATGGTTATGTTAGTCGTAATTTAACTTAAGCTTTGAACATTTGTGTGGCCGCCATTACGTTTCTGTCAATATGGCGGCGATATAAAACATGACACTGAGATGCCCTTTGCTAGTGCTACCTCTGTACCAAATTTCGTTCCATTCGGTTTCACCGTGTTTGAATTAATAGGGGGAATTGATTTTTACACAAAGATGGCCGCCATCCGCAAATTATTAGGCTAATGACCTATTCATTTGGTCAAAAGATGCTTCCTCTATAAGGGTATGTTGTTGCAAAATTTGGTAGAGATCGGATGATTAGGTTAATCGTAATTTGATTTAAGCTTTGAAAATTTGTGTGGCCGCCATTACGTTTCCGTCAAGATGGCGGCGATATAAAACATGACACTGAGGTGCCTTTTGCTTGTACTACCTCTGTACCAAATTTCGATCCATTCGGTTGCACCGTGTTCGAATTAATAGGGGGAATCGATTTTCACACAAAGATGGCCGCCATCCACAATTTATTACGCTGATGACCTATTAGATTGGTCAAAGGATGCTCCCTCCATAAAGGTATGTAGTTGCAAAATTTGGTAGAGATCGGATGATTAGGTTAATCGTAATTTGATTTAAGCTTTGAACATTCGTGTGGCCGCCATTACGTTTCAGTCAAGATAGCGGCGATATAAAACATGACACTGAGGTGCCCTTTGCTAGTGCTACTTCAGTACCAAATTTCGTTCCATTCGGTTCCACCGTGTTCGAATTAATAGGCGGAATCAGTTTTGACATAAAGATGGCCGCCATCCGCAAACTATTAGGCTAATAACCTATTAGTTTGGCCAAAGGAAGCTCCCTCCATAAAGGTATGTTGTTGCAAAGTGTGGTAGAGATCGGATGGTTATGTTAGTAGTAATTTAACTTAAGCTTTGAACATTTGTGTGGCCGCTATTACGTTTCCGTCAATATGGCGGCGATATAAAACATGACACGGAGATGCACTTTGCTAGTACTACCTCTGTACCAAATTTCGTTCCATTCGGTTTCACCGTGTTTGAAATAATAGGGGGAATTGATTTTCACACAAAGATGGCCACCATCCGCAAACTGTTAGGCTAATGACCTATTCATTTGGTCAAAGGATGCTTCCTCTATAAGGGTATGTTGTTGCAAAATTTGGTAGAGATCGGATGATTAGGTTAATCGTAATTTGATTTAAGCTTTGAACATTTGTGTGGCCGCCATTACGTTTCCGTCAAGATGGCGGCGATATAAAACATGACACTGAGGTGCCTTTTATTAGTACTACCTCTGTACCAAATTTCGTTCCATTCGGTTGCACCGTGTTCGAATTAATAGGGGGAATCGATTTTCACACAAATATGGCCGCCATCCGCAAACTGTTACGCTGATGACCTATTAGATTGGTCAAAGGATGCTCCCTCCATAAAGGTATGTAGTTGCAAAATTTGGTAGAGATCGGATGATTAGGTTAATCGTAATTTGATTTAAGCTTTGAACATTCGTGTGGCCGCCATTACGTTTCCGTCAAGACGGCGGCGATATAAAACATGACACTGAGGTGCCCTTTGCTAGTGCTACTTCAGTACCAAATTTCGTTCCATTCGGTTCCACCGTGTTCGAATTAATAGGGGGAATCAATTTTGACATAAAGCTGGCCGCCATCCGCAAACTATTAGGCTAATAACCTATTAGATTGGCCAAAGGATGCTCCCTCCATAAAGGTATGTTGTTGCAATGTTTGGTAGAAATCGGATGGTTATGTTAGTCGTAATTTAACTTAAGCTTTGAACATTTGTGTGGCCGCCATTACGTTTCCGTCAATATGGCGGCGATATAAAACATGACACTGTGATGCCCTTTGCTAGTGCTACTTCTGTACCAAATTTCGTTCCATTCGGTTTCACCGTGTTTGAATTAATAGGGGGAAATGATTTTCACACAAAGATGGCCGCCATCCGCAAACTGTTAGGCTAATGACCTATTCATTTGGTCAAAGGATGCTTCCTCTATAAGGGTATGTTGTTGCAAAATTTGGTAGAGATCGGATGATTAGGTTAATCGTAATTTGATTTAAGCTTTGAACATTTGTGTGGCCGCCATTACGTTTCCGTCAAGATGGCGGCGATATAAAACATGACACTGAGGTGCCCTTTATTAGTACTTCCTCTGTACCAAATTTCGTTCCATTCGGTTTCACCGTGTTTGAATTAATAGGGGGAATTGATTTTTACACAAAGATGGCCGCCATCCGCAAATTATTAGGCTAATGACCTATTCATTTGGTCAAAAGATGCTTCCTCTATAAGGGTATGTTGTTGCAAAATTTGGTAGAGATCGGATGATTAGGTTAATCGTAATTTGATTTAAGCTTTGTTCATTCGTGTGGCCGCCATTACGTTTCAGTCAAGATAGCGGCGATATAAAACATGACACTGAGGTGCCCTTTGCTAGTGCTACTTCAGTCCCAAATTTCGTTCCATTCGGTTCCACCGTGTTCGAATTAATAGGCGGAATCAATTTTGACATAAAGATGGCCGCCATCCGCAAACTATTAGGCTAATAACCTATTAGATTGGCCAAAGGAAGCTCCCTCCATAAAGGTATGTTGTTGCAAAGTGTGGTAGAGATCGGATGGTTATGTTAGTCGTAATTTAACTTAAGCTTTGAACATTTGTGTGGCCGCCATTACGTTTCTGTCAATATGGCGGCGATATAAAACATGACACTGAGATGCCCTTTGCTAGTGCTACCTCTGTACCAAATTTCGTTCCATTCGGTTTCACCGTGTTTGAATTAATAGGGGGAATTGATTTTTACACAAAGATGGCCGCCATCCGCAAATTATTAGGCTAATGACCTATTCATTTGGTCAAAAGATGCTTCCTCTATAAGGGTATGTTGTTGCAAAATTTGGTAGAGATCGGATGATTAGGTTAATCGTAATTTGATTTAAGCTTTGAAAATTTGTGTGGCCGCCATTACGTTTCCGTCAAGATGGCGGCGATATAAAACATGACACTGAGGTGCCTTTTGCTTGTACTACCTCTGTACCAAATTTCGATCCATTCGGTTGCACCGTGTTCGAATTAATAGGGGGAATCGATTTTCACACAAAGATGGCCGCCATCCACAATTTATTACGCTGATGACCTATTAGATTGGTCAAAGGATGCTCCCTCCATAAAGGTATGTAGTTGCAAAATTTGGTAGAGATCGGATGATTAGGTTAATCGTAATTTGATTTAAGCTTTGAACATTCGTGTGGCCGCCATTACGTTTCAGTCAAGATAGCGGCGATATAAAACATGCCACTGAGGTGCCCTTTGCTAGTGCTACTTCAGTACCAAATTTCGTTCCATTCGGTTCCACCGTGTTCGAATTAATAGGCGGAATCAGTTTTGACATAAAGATGGCCGCCATCCGCAAACTGTTAGGCTAATAACCTATTAGTTTGGCCAAAGGAAGCTCCCTCCATAAAGGTATGTTGTTGCAAAGTGTGGTAGAGATCGGATGGTTATGTTAGTAGTAATTTAACTTAAGCTTTGAACATTTGTGTGGCCGCTATTACGTTTCCGTCAATATGGCGGCGATATAAAACATGACACGGAGATGCACTTTGCTAGTACTACCTCTGTACCAAATTTCGTTCCATTCGGTTTCACCGTGTTTGAATTAGTAGGGGGAATTGTCTTTCACACAAAGATGGCCACCATCCGCAAACTGTTAGGCTAATGACCTATTCATTTGGTCAAAGGATGCTTCCTCTATAAGGGTATGTTGTTGCAAAATTTGGTAGAGATCGGAAGATTAGGTTAATCGTAATTTGATTTAAGCTTTGAACATTTGTGTGGCCGCCATTACGTTTCCGTCAAGATGGCGGCGATATAAAACATGACACTGAGGTGCCTTTTATTAGTACTACCTCTGTACCAATTTTCGTTCCATTCGGTTTCACCGTGTTCGAATTAATAGGGGGAATCGATTTTCACACAAATATGGCCGCCATCCGCAAACTATTACGCTGATGACCTATTAGATTGGTCAAATGATGCTCCCTCCATAAAGGTATGTAGTTGCAAAATTTGGTAGAGATCGGATGATTAGGTTAATCGTAATTTGATTTAAGCTTTGAACATTCGTGTGGCCGCCATTACGTTTCCGTCAAGACGGCGGCGATATAAAACATGACACTGAGGTGCCCTTTGCTAGTGCTACTTCTGTACCAAATTTCGTTCCATTCGGTTCCACCGTGTTCGAATTAATAGGGGGAATCAATTTTGACATAAAGCTGGCCGCCATCCGCAAACTATTAGGCTAATAACCTATTAGATTGGCCAAAGGATGCTCCCTCCATAAAGGTATGTTGTTGCAATGTTTGGTAGAAATCGGTTGGTTATGTTAGTCGTAATTTAACTTAAGCTTTGAACATTTGTGTGGCCGCCATTACGTTTCTGTTAATATGGCGGCGATATAAAACATGACACTGAGATGCCCTTTGCTAGTGCTACCTCTGTACCAAATTTCGTTCCATTCGGTTCCACCGTGTTCGAATTAATAGGGGGAATCAATTTTGACATAAAGCTGGCCGCCATCCGCAAACTATTAGGCTAATAACCTATTAGATTGGACAAAGGATGCTCCCTCCATAAAGGTATGTTGTTGCAAAGTTTGGTAGAAATCGGATGGTTATGTTAGTCGTAATTTAACTTAAGCTTTGAAAATTTGTGTGGCCGCCATTACGTTTCCGTCAATATGGCGGCGATATAAAACATGACACTGTGATGCCCTTTGCTAGTGCTACTTCTGTACCAAATTTCGTTCCATTCGGTTTCACCGTGTTTGAATTAATAGGGGGAAATGATTTTCACACAAAGATGGCCGCCATCCGCAAACTGTTAGGCTAATGACCTATTCATTTGGTCAAAGGATGCTTCCTCTATAAGGGTATGTTGTTGCAAAATTTGGTAGAGATCGGATGATTAGGTTAATCGTAATTTGATTTAAGCTTTGAACATTTGTGTGGCCGCCATTACGTTTCCGTCAAGATGGCGGCGATATAAAACATGACACTGAGGTGCCTTTTATTAGTACTACCTCTGTACCAAATTTCGTTCCATTCGGTTGCACCGTGTTCGAATTAATAGGGGGAATCGATTTTCACACAAATATGGCCGCCATACGCAAACTATTACGCTGATGACCTATTAATTTGGTCAAAGGATGCTCCCCCCATAAAGGTATGTTGTTGAAAAATTTGGTAGATATCGGATGATTAGGTTAGTCGTAATTTGATTTAAGCTTTGAACATTTGTGTGGCCGCCATTACGTTTCCGGCAAGATGGCGGTGATATAAAACATGACACTGATGTGCCCTTTGCTAGTGCTACTTCAGTACCAAATTTCGTTCCATTCGGTTCCACCGTGTTCGAATTAATAGGCGGAATCAATTTTGACATAAAGATGGCCGCCATCCGCAAACTATTAGGCTAATAACCTATTAGATTGGCCAAAGGAAGCTCCCTCCATAAAGGTATGTTGTTGCAAAGTGTGGTAGAGATCGGATGGTTATGTTAGTCGTAATTTAACTTAAGCTTTGAACATTTGTGTGGCCGCCATTACGTTTCTGTCAATATGGCGGCGATATAAAACATGACACTGAGATGCCCTTTGCTAGTGCTACCTCTGTACCAAATTTCGTTCCATTCGGTTTCACCGTGTTTGAATTAATAGGGGGAATTGATTTTTACACAAAGATGGCCGCCATCCGCAAATTATTAGGCTATTGACCTATTCATTTGGTCAAAAGATGCTTCCTCTATAAGGGTATGTTGTTGCAAAATTTGGTAGAGATCGGATGATTAGGTTAATCGTAATTTGATTTAAGCTTTGTACATTCGTGTGGCCGCCATTACGTTTTAGTCAAGATAGCGGCGATATAAAACATGACACTGAGGTGACCTTTGCTAGTGCTACTTCAGTACCAAATTTCGTTCCATTCGGTTCCACCGTGTTCGAATTAATAGGCGGAATCAGTTTTGACATAAAGATGGCCGCCATCCGCAAAATATTAGGCTAATAACCTATTAGTTTGGCCAAAGGAAGCTCCCTCCATAAAGGTATGTTGTTGCAAAGTGTGGTAGAGATCGGATGGTTATGTTAGTCGTAATTTAACTTAAGCTTTGAACATTTGTGTGGCCGCTATTACGTTTCCGTCAACACAGCGGCGATATAAAACATGACACTGAGATGCCCTTTGCTAGTGCTACCTCTGTACCAAATTTCGTTCCATTCGGTTTCACCGTGTTTGAATTAATAGGGGGAATTGATTTTCCCACAAAGATGGCCGCCATCCGCAAACTGTTAGGCTAATGACCTATTCATTTGGTCAAAGGATGCTTCCTCTATAAAGGTATGTTGTTGCAAAATTTGGTAGAGATCGGATGATTAGGTTAGTCGTAATTTGATTTAAGCTTTGAACATTTGTGTGGCTGCCATTACGTTTCCGTCAAGATGGCGGTGATATAAAACATGACACTGAGGTGCCCTTTGCTAGTGCTACTTCAGTACCAAATTTCGTTCCATTCGGTTCCACCGTGTTCGAATTAATAGGCGGAATCAATTTTGACATAAAGCTGGCCGCCATCCGCAAACTATTGGGCTAATAACCTATTAGATTGGCCAAAGGATGCTCCCTCCATAAAGGTATGTTGTTGCAAAGTTTGGTAGAAATCGGATGGTTATGTTAGTCGTAATTTAACTTAAGCTTTGAACATTTGTGTGGCCGCCATTACGTTTCTGTCAATATGGCGGCGATATAAAACATGACACTGAGATGCCCTTTGCTAGTGCTACCTCTGTACCAAATTTCGTTCCATTCGGTTTCACCGTGTTTGAATTAATAGGGGGAATCGATTTTCACACAAACATGGCCGCCATCCGCAAACTATTACGCTGATGACCTATTAGTTTGGTTAAAGGATGCTCCCCCCATAAAGGTATGTTGTTGCAAAATTTGGTAGAGATCGGATGATTAGGTTAGTCGTAATTTGATTTAGGCTTTGAACATTTGTGTGGCCGCCATTACGTTTCCGTCAAGATGGCGGTGATATAAAACATGACACTGAGGTGCCCTTTGCTAGTGCTACTTCAGTCCCAAATTTCGTTCCATTCGGTTCCACCGTGTTCGAATTAATAGGCGGAATCAATTTTGACATAAAGATGGCCGCCATCCGCAAACTATTAGGCTAATAACCTATTCGATTGGCCAAAGGAAGCTCCCTCCATAAAGGTATGTTGTTGCAAAGTGTGGTAGAGATCGGATGGTTATGTTAGTCGTAATTTAACTTAAGCTTTGAACATTTGTGTGGCCGCCATTACGTTTCTGTCAATATGGCGGCGATATAAAACATGACACTGAGATGCCCTTTGCTAGTGCTACCTCTGTACCAAATTTCGTTCCATTCGGTTTCACCGTGTTTGAATTAATAGGGGGAATTGATTTTTACACAAAGATGGCCGCCATCCGCAAATTATTAGGCTAATGACCTATTCATTTGGTCAAAAGATGCTTCCTCTATAAGGGTATGTTGTTGCAAAACTTGGTAGAGATCGGATGATTAGGTTAATCGTAATTTGATTTAAGCGTTGAACATTTGTGTGGCCGCCATTACGTTTCCGTCAAGATGGCGGCGATATAAAACATGACACTGAGGTGCCTTTTATTAGTACTACCTCTGTACCAAATTTCGTTCCATTCGGTTGCACCGTGTTCGAATTAATAGGGGGAATCGATTTTCACACAAATATGGCCGCCATCCGCAAACTATTAAGCTGATGACCTATTAGTTTGGTCAAAGGATGCTCCCCCCATGAAGGTATGTTGTTGCCAAATTTGGTAGAGATCGGATGATTAGGTTAGTCGTAATTTGATTTAAGCTTTGAACATTTGTGTGGCCGCCATTACGTTTCCGTCAAGATGGCGGTGATATAAAACATGACACTGAGGTGCCCTCTGCTAGTGCTACATCAGTACCAAATTTCGTTCCATTCGGTTCCACCGTGTTCGAATTAATAGGCGGAATCAATTTTGACATAAATATGGCGGCCATCCGCAAACTATTAGGCTAATAACCTATTAGATTGGCCAAAGGAAGCTCCCTCCATAAAGGTATGTTGTTGCAAAGTGTGGTAGAGATCGGATGGTTATGTTAGTCGTAATTTAACTTAAGCTTTGAACATTTGTGTGGCCGCCATTACGTTTCTGTCAATATGGCGGCGATATAAAACATTACACTGAGATGCCCTTTGCTAGTGCTACCTCTGTACCAAATTTCGTTCCATTCGGTTTCACCGTGTTTGAATTAATAGGGGGAATTGATTTTTACACAAAGATGGCCGCCATCCGCAAATTATTAGGCTAATGACCTATTCATTTGGTCAAAAGTTGCTTCCTCTATAAGGGTATGTTGTTGCAAAATTTGGTAGAGATCGGATGATTAGGTTAATCGTAATTTGATTTAAGCTTTGAACATTTGTGTGGCCGCCATTACGTTTCCGTCAAGATGGCGGCGATATAAAACATGACACTGAGGTGCCTTTTACTAGTACTACCTCTGTACCAAATTTCGTTCCATTCGGTTGCACCGTGTTCGAATTAATAGGGGGAATCTATTTTCACACAAAGATGGCCGCCATACGCAAACTATTAAGCTGATGACCTATTAGATTGGTCAAAGGATGCCCCCTCCATAAAGGTATGTAGTTGCAAAATTTGGTAGAGATCGGATGATTAGGTTAATCGTAATTTGATTTAAGCTTTGAACATTCGTGTGGCCGCCATTACGTTTCAGTCAAGATAGCGGCGATATAAAACATGACACTGAGGTGCCCTTTGCAGGTGCTACTTCAGTACCAAATTTCGTTCCATTCGGTTCCACCGTGTTCGAATTAATAGGCGGAATCAGTTTTGACATAAAGATGGCCGCCATCCGCAAACTATTAGGCTAATAACCTATTAGATTGGCCAAAGGAAGCTCCCTCCATAAAGGTATGTTGTTGCAAAGTGTGGTAGAGATCGGATGGTTATGTTAGTCGTAATTTAACTTAAGCTTTGAACATTTGTATGGCCGCTATTACGTTTCCGTCAATATGGCGGCGATATAAAACATGACACTGAGATACCCTTTGCTAGTGCAACCTCTGTACCAAATTTCGTTCCATTCGGTTTCACCGTGTTTAAATTAATAGGGGGAATTGATTTTCACACAATTATGGCCGCCATCCGCAAACTATTAGGCTAATGACCTATTCATTTGGTCAAAAGATGCTT
This sequence comes from Meconema thalassinum, assembly GCA_946902985.2. NCBI lineage: Eukaryota > Metazoa > Arthropoda > Insecta > Orthoptera > Tettigoniidae > Meconema > Meconema thalassinum. The sequence continues at coordinate 656,269,673 of OX336390.1, forward strand.
CCTCTATAAGGGTATGTTGTTGCAAAATTTGGTAGAGATCGGATGATTAGGTTAATCGTAATTTGATTTAAGCTTTGAACATTTGTGTGGCCGCCATTACGTTTCCGTCAAGATGGCGGCGATATAAAACATGACACTGAGGTGCCTTTAATTAGTACTACCTCTGTACCAAATTTCGTTCCATTCGGTTGCACCGTGTTCGAATTAATAGGGGGAATCGATTTTCACACCAAGATGGCCGCCATCCGCAAACTATTACGCTGATGACCTATTAGATTGGTCAAAGGATGCTCCCTCCATAAAGGTATGTAGTTGCAAAATTTGGTAGAGATCGGATGATTAGGTTAGTCGTAATTTGATTTAAGCTTTGAACATTCGTGTGGCCGCCATTACGTTTCTGTCAAGATAGCGGCGATATAAAACATGACACTGAGGTGCCCTTTGCTAGTGCTACTTCGGTACCAAATTTCGTTCCATTCGGTTCCACCGTGTTCGAATAAATAGGCGGAATCAATTTTGACATAAAGATGGCCGCCATCCGCAAACTATTAGGCTGATAACCTATTAGATTGGCCAAAGGAAGCTCCCTCCATAAAGGTATGTTGTTGCAAAGTGAGGTAGAGATCGGATGGTTATGTTAGTCGTAATTTAACTTAAGCTTTGAACATTTGTGTGGCCGCAATTACGTTTCCGTCAATATGGCGGCGATATAAAACGTGACACTGAGATGCCCTTTGCTAGTGCTACCTCTGTACCAAATTTCGTTCAATTCGGTTGCACCGTGTTCGAATTAATAGGGGGAATCGATTTTCACACAAATATGGCCGCCATCCGCAAACTATTACGCTAATGACCTATTAGTTTGGTCAAAGGATGCTCCCCCCCATAAAGGTATGTTGTTGCAAAATTTGGTAGAGATCGGATGATTAGGTTAGTCGTAATTTGATTTAAGCTTTGAACATGTGTGTGGCCGCCATTACGTTTCCGTCAAGATGGCGGTGATATAAAACATGACACTGAGGTGCCCTTTGCTAGTGCTACTTCAGTACCAAATTTCGTTCCATTCGGTTCCACCGTGTTCGAATTAATAGGCGGAATTAATTTTGACATAAAGATGGCCGCCATCCGCATACTATTAGGCTAATAACCTATTAGATTGGCCAAAGGAAGCTCCCTCCATAAAGGTATGTTGCTGCAAAGTGTGGTAGAGATCGGATGGTTATGTTAGTCGTAATTTAACTTAAGCTTTGAAGATTTGTGTGGCCGCCATTACGTTTCTGTCAATATGGCGGCGATATAAAACATGACACTGAGATGCCCCTTGCTAGTGCTATCTTTGTACAAAATTTCGTTCCATTCGGTTTCACCGTGTTTGAATTAATAGGGGAAATCGATTCTGACACAGAGAGGGCCGCCATCCGCAAACTATTAGGCGAATGACCTATTAGATTGGTCAAAGGATGCTCCCTCCATAAAGGTATGTAGTTGCAAAATTTGGTAGAGATCGGATGATTAGGTTAATCGTAATTTGATTTAAGCTTTGAACATTCGTGTGACCGCCATTACGTTTCCGTCAAGACGGCGGCGATATAAAACATGACACTGAGGTGCCCTTTGATAGTGCTACTTCTGTACCAAATTTCGTTCCATTCGGTTCCACCGTGTTCGATTTAATAGGGGGAATCAATTTTGACATAAAGATGGCCGCCATCCGCAAACTATTAGGCTAATAACCTATTAGATTGGCCAAAGGATGCTCCCTTCATAAAGGTATGTGGTTGCAAAGTTTGGTAGAGATCGGATGGTTATGTTAGTCGTAATTTAACTTAAGCTTTGAACATTTGTGTGGCCGCCATTACGTTTCCGTCAATATGGCGGCGATATAAAACATGACACTGAGGTGCCTTTTACTAGTACTACCTCTGTACCAAATTTCGTTCCATTCGGTTGCACCGTGTTCGAATTAATAGGGGGAATCTATTTTCACACAAAGATGGCCGCCATCCGCAAAACTATTACGCTGATCACCTATTAGATTGGTCAAAGGATGCCCTCTCCATAAAGGTATGTAGTTGCAAAATTTGGTAGAGATCGGATGATTAGGTTAATCGTAATTTGATTTAAGCTTTGAACATTCGTGTGGCCGCCATTACGTTTCCGTCAAGACGGCGGCGATATAAAACATGACACTGAGGTGCCCTTTGCTATTGCTACTTCTGTAACAAATTTCGTTCCATTCGGTTCCACCGTGTTCGAATTAATAGGGGGAATCAATTTTGACATAAAGCTGGCCGCCATCCGCAAACTATTAGGCTAATAACCTATTAGATTGGCCAAAGGATGCTCCCTCCATAAAGGTATGTTGTTGCAATGTTTGGTAGAAATCGGATGGTTATGTTAGTCGTAATTTAACTTAAGCTTTGAACATTTGTGTGGCCGCCATTACGTTTCCGTCAATATGGCGGCGATATAAAACATGACACTGTGATGCCCTTTGCTAGTGCTACTTCTGTACCAAATTTCGTTCCATTCGGTTTCACCGTGTTTGAATTAATAGGGGGAAATGATTTTCACACAAAGATGGCCGCCATCCGCAAACTGTTAGGCTAATGACCTATTCATTTGGTCAAAGGATGCTTCCTCTATAAGGGTATGTTGTTGCAAAATTTGGTAGAGATCGGATGATTAGGTTAATCGTAATTTGATTTAAGCTTTGAACATTTGTGTGGCCGCCATTACGTTTCCGTCAAGATGGCGGCGATATAAAACATGACACTGAGGTGCCCTTTATTAGTACTTCCTCTGTACCAAATTTCGTTCCATTCGGTTTCACCGTGTTTGAATTAATAGGGGGAATTGATTTTTACACAAAGATGGCCGCCATCCGCAAATTATTAGGCTAATGACCTATTCATTTGGTCAAAAGATGCTTCCTCTATAAGGGTATGTTGTTGCAAAATTTGGTAGAGATCGGATGATTAGGTTAATCGTAATTTGATTTAAGCTTTGTTCATTCGTGTGGCCGCCATTACGTTTCAGTCAAGATAGCGGCGATATAAAACATGACACTGAGGTGCCCTTTGCTAGTGCTACTTCAGTCCCAAATTTCGTTCCATTCGGTTCCACCGTGTTCGAATTAATAGGCGGAATCAATTTTGACATAAAGATGGCCGCCATCCGCAAACTATTAGGCTAATAACCTATTAGATTGGCCAAAGGAAGCTCCCTCCATAAAGGTATGTTGTTGCAAAGTGTGGTAGAGATCGGATGGTTATGTTAGTCGTAATTTAACTTAAGCTTTGAACATTTGTGTGGCCGCCATTACGTTTCTGTCAATATGGCGGCGATATAAAACATGACACTGAGATGCCCTTTGCTAGTGCTACCTCTGTACCAAATTTCGTTCCATTCGGTTTCACCGTGTTTGAATTAATAGGGGGAATTGATTTTTACACAAAGATGGCCGCCATCCGCAAATTATTAGGCTAATGACCTATTCATTTGGTCAAAAGATGCTTCCTCTATAAGGGTATGTTGTTGCAAAATTTGGTAGAGATCGGATGATTAGGTTAATCGTAATTTGATTTAAGCTTTGAAAATTTGTGTGGCCGCCATTACGTTTCCGTCAAGATGGCGGCGATATAAAACATGACACTGAGGTGCCTTTTGCTTGTACTACCTCTGTACCAAATTTCGATCCATTCGGTTGCACCGTGTTCGAATTAATAGGGGGAATCGATTTTCACACAAAGATGGCCGCCATCCACAATTTATTACGCTGATGACCTATTAGATTGGTCAAAGGATGCTCCCTCCATAAAGGTATGTAGTTGCAAAATTTGGTAGAGATCGGATGATTAGGTTAATCGTAATTTGATTTAAGCTTTGAACATTCGTGTGGCCGCCATTACGTTTCAGTCAAGATAGCGGTGATATAAAACATGACACTGAGGTGCCCTTTGCTAGTGCTACTTCAGTACCAAATTTCGTTCCATTCGGTTCCACCGTGTTCGAATTAATAGGCGGAATCAGTTTTGACATAAAGATGGCCGCCATCCGCAAACTGTTAGGCTAATAACCTATTAGTTTGGCCAAAGGAAGCTCCCTCCATAAAGGTATGTTGTTGCAAAGTGTGGTAGAGATCGGATGGTTATGTTAGTAGTAATTTAACTTAAGCTTTGAACATTTGTGTGGCCGCTATTACGTTTCCGTCAATATGGCGGCGATATAAAACATGACACGGAGATGCACTTTGCTAGTACTACCTCTGTACCAAATTTCGTTCCATTCGGTTTCACCGTGTTTGAATTAATAGGGGGAATTGTCTTTCACACAAAGATGGCCACCATCCGCAAACTGTTAGGCTAATGACCTATTCATTTGGTCAAAGGATGCTTCCGCTATAAGGGTATGTTGTTGCAAAATTTGGTAGAGATCGGATGATTAGGTTAATCGTAATTTGATTTAAGCTTTGAACATTTGTGTGGCCGCCATTACGTTTCCGTCAAGATGGCGGCGATATAAAACATGACACTGAGGTGCCTTTTATTAGTACTACCTCTGTACCAATTTTCGTTCCATTCGGTTTCACCGTGTTCGAATTAATAGGGGGAATCGATTTTCACACAAATATGGCCGCCATCCGCAAACTATTACGCTGATGACCTATTAGATTGGTCAAATGATGCTCCCTCCATAAAGGTATGTAGTTGCAAAATTTGGTAGAGATCGGATGATTAGGTTAATCGTAATTTGATTTAAGCTTTGAACATTCGTGTGGCCGCCATTACGTTTCCGTCAAGACGGCGGCGATATAAAACATGACACTGAGGTGCCCTTTGCTAGTGCTACTTCTGTACCAAATTTCGTTCCATTCGGTTCCACCGTGTTCGAATTAATAGGGGGAATCAATTTTGACATAAAGCTGGCCGCCATCCGCAAACTATTAGGCTAATAACCTATTAGATTGGCCAAAGGATGCTCCCTCCATAAAGGTATGTTGTTGCAATGTTTGGTAGAAATCGGTTGGTTATGTTAGTCGTAATTTAACTTAAGCTTTGAACATTTGTGTGGCCGCCATTACGTTTCTGTTAATATGGCGGCGATATAAAACATGACACTGAGATGCCCTTTGCTAGTGCTACCTCTGTACCAAATTTCGTTCCATTCGGTTCCACCGTGTTCGAATTAATAGGGGGAATCAATTTTGACATAAAGCTGGCCGCCATCCGCAAACTATTAGGCTAATAACCTATTAGATTGGACAAAGGATGCTCCCTCCATAAAGGTATGTTGTTGCAAAGTTTGGTAGAAATCGGATGGTTATGTTAGTCGTAATTTAACTTAAGCTTTGAAAATTTGTGTGGCCGCCATTACGTTTCCGTCAATATGGCGGCGATATAAAACATGACACTGTGATGCCCTTTGCTAGTGCTACTTCTGTACCAAATTTCGTTCCATTCGGTTTCACCGTGTTTGAATTAATAGGGGGAAATGATTTTCACACAAAGATGGCCGCCATCCGCAAACTGTTAGGCTAATGACCTATTCATTTGGTCAAAGGATGCTTCCTCTATAAGGGTATGTTGTTGCAAAATTTGGTAGAGATCGGATGATTAGGTTAATCGTAATTTGATTTAAGCTTTGAACATTTGTGTGGCCGCCATTACGTTTCCGTCAAGATGGCGGCGATATAAAACATGACACTGAGGTGCCTTTTATTAGTACTACCTCTGTACCAAATTTCGTTCCATTCGGTTGCACCGTGTTCGAATTAATAGGGGGAATCGATTTTCACACAAATATGGCCGCCATACGCAAACTATTACGCTGATGACCTATTAATTTGGTCAAAGGATGCTCCCTCCATAAAGGTATGTTGTTGAAAAATTTGGTAGATATCGGATGATTAGGTTAGTCGTAATTTGATTTAAGCTTTGTACATTCGTGTGGCCGCCATTACGTTTTAGTCAAGATAGCGGCGATATAAAACATGACACTGAGGTGCCCTTTGCTAGTGCTACTTCAGTACCAAATTTCGTTCCATTCGGTTCCACCGTGTTCGAATTAATAGGGGGAATTGATTTTTACACAAAGATGGCCGCCATCCGCAAATTATTAGGCTATTGACCTATTCATTTGGTCAAAAGATGCTTCCTCTATAAGGGTATGTTGTTGCAAAATTTGGTAGAGATCGGATGATTAGGTTAATCGTAATTTGATTTAAGCTTTGTACATTCGTGTGGCCGCCATTACGTTTTAGTCAAGATAGCGGCGATATAAAACATGACACTGAGGTGCCCTTTGCTAGTGCTACTTCAGTACCAAATTTCGTTCCATTCGGTTCCACCGTGTTCGAATTAATAGGGGGAATCAATTTTGACATAAAGCTGGCCGCCATCCGCAAAATATTAGGCTAATAACCTATTAGTTTGGCCAAAGGAAGCTCCCTCCATAAAGGTATGTTGTTGCAAAGTGTGGTAGAGATCGGATGGTTATGTTAGTCGTAATTTAACTTAAGCTTTGAACATTTGTGTGGCCGCTATTACGTTTCCGTCAACACAGCGGCGATATAAAACATGACACTGAGATGCCCTTTGCTAGTGCTACCTCTGTACCAAATTTCGTTCCATTCGGTTTCACCGTGTTTGAATTAATAGGGGGAATTGATTTTCCCACAAAGATGGCCGCCATCCGCAAACTGTTAGGCTAATGACCTATTCATTTGGTCAAAGGATGCTTCCTCTATAAAGGTATGTTGTTGCAAAATTTGGTAGAGATCGGATGATTAGGTTAGTCGTAATTTGATTTAAGCTTTGAACATTTGTGTGGCTGCCATTACGTTTCCGTCAAGATGGCGGTGATATAAAACATGACACTGAGGTGCCCTTTGCTAGTGCTACTTCAGTACCAAATTTCGTTCCATTCGGTTCCACCGTGTTCGAATTAATAGGCGGAATCAATTTTGACATAAAGCTGGCCGCCATCCGCAAACTATTGGGCTAATAACCTATTAGATTGGCCAAAGGATGCTCCCTCCATAAAGGTATGTTGTTGCAAAGTTTGGTAGAAATCGGATGGTTATGTTAGTCGTAATTTAACTTAAGCTTTGAACATTTGTGTGGCCGCCATTACGTTTCTGTCAATATGGCGGCGATATAAAACATGACACTGAGATGCCCTTTGCTAGTGCTACCTCTGTACCAAATTTCGTTCCATTCGGTTTCACCGTGTTTGAATTAATAGGGGGAATCGATTTTCACACAAACATGGCCGCCATCCGCAAACTATTACGCTGATGACCTATTAGTTTGGTTAAAGGATGCTCCCCCCATAAAGGTATGTTGTTGCAAAATTTGGTAGAGATCGGATGATTAGGTTAGTCGTAATTTGATTTAGGCTTTGAACATTTGTGTGGCCGCCATTACGTTTCCGTCAAGATGGCGGTGATATAAAACATGACACTGAGGTGCCCTTTGCTAGTGCTACTTCAGTCCCAAATTTCGTTCCATTCGGTTCCACCGTGTTCGAAATAATAGGCGGAATCAATTTTGACATAAAGATGGCCGCCATCCGCAAACTATTAGGCTAATAACCTATTCGATTGGCCAAAGGAAGCTCCCTCCATAAAGGTATGTTGTTGCAAAGTGTGGTAGAGATCGGATGGTTATGTTAGTCGTAATTTAACTTAAGCTTTGAACATTTGTGTGGCCGCCATTACGTTTCTGTCAATATGGCGGCGATATAAAACATGACACTGAGATGCCCTTTGCTAGTGCTACCTCTGTACCAAATTTCGTTCCATTCGGTTTCACCGTGTTTGAATTAATAGGGGGAATTGATTTTTACACAAAGATGGCCGCCATCCGCAAATTATTAGGCTAATGACCTATTCATTTGGTCAAAAGATGCTTCCTCTATAAGGGTATGTTGTTGCAAAACTTGGTAGAGATCGGATGATTAGGTTAATCGTAATTTGATTTAAGCGTTGAACATTTGTGTGGCCGCCATTACGTTTCCGTCAAGATGGCGGCGATATAAAACATGACACTGAGGTGCCTTTTATTAGTACTACCTCTGTACCAAATTTCGTTCCATTCGGTTGCACCGTGTTCGAATTAATAGGGGGAATCGATTTTCACACAAATATGGCCGCCATCCGCAAACTATTAAGCTGATGACCTATTAGTTTGGTCAAAGGATGCTCCCCCCATGAAGGTATGTTGTTGCCAAATTTGGTAGAGATCGGATGATTAGGTTAGTCGTAATTTGATTTAAGCTTTGAACATTTGTGTGGCCGCCATTACGTTTCCGTCAAGATGGCGGTGATATAAAACATGACACTGAGGTGCCCTCTGCTAGTGCTACATCAGTACCAAATTTCGTTCCATTCGGTTCCACCGTGTTCGAATTAATAGGCGGAATCAATTTTGACATAAATATGGCGGCCATCCGCAAACTATTAGGCTAATAACCTATTAGATTGGCCAAAGGAAGCTCCCTCCATAAAGGTATGTTGTTGCAAAGTGTGGTAGAGATCGGATGGTTATGTTAGTCGTAATTTAACTTAAGCTTTGAACATTTGTGTGGCCGCCATTACGTTTCTGTCAATATGGCGGCGATATAAAACATTACACTGAGATGCCCTTTGCTAGTGCTACCTCTGTACCAAATTTCGTTCCATTCGGTTTCACCGTGTTTGAATTAATAGGGGGAATTGATTTTTACACAAAGATGGCCGCCATCCGCAAATTATTAGGCTAATGACCTATTCATTTGGTCAAAAGTTGCTTCCTCTATAAGGGTATGTTGTTGCAAAATTTGGTAGAGATCGGATGATTAGGTTAATCGTAATTTGATTTAAGCTTTGAACATTTGTGTGGCCGCCATTACGTTTCCGTCAAGATGGCGGCGATATAAAACATGACACTGAGGTGCCTTTTACTAGTACTACCTCTGTACCAAATTTCGTTCCATTCGGTTGCACCGTGTTCGAATTAATAGGGGGAATCTATTTTCACACAAAGATGGCCGCCATACGCAAACTATTAAGCTGATGACCTATTAGATTGGTCAAAGGATGCCCCCTCCATAAAGGTATGTAGTTGCAAAATTTGGTAGAGATCGGATGATTAGGTTAATCGTAATTTGATTTAAGCTTTGAACATTCGTGTGGCCGCCATTACGTTTCAGTCAAGATAGCGGCGATATAAAACATGACACTGAGGTGCCCTTTGCAGGTGCTACTTCAGTACCAAATTTCGTTCCATTCGGTTCCACCGTGTTCGAATTAATAGGCGGAATCAGTTTTGACATAAAGATGGCCGCCATCCGCAAACTATTAGGCTAATAACCTATTAGATTGGCCAAAGGAAGCTCCCTCCATAAAGGTATGTTGTTGCAAAGTGTGGTAGAGATCGGATGGTTATGTTAGTCGTAATTTAACTTAAGCTTTGAACATTTGTATGGCCGCTATTACGTTTCCGTCAATATGGCGGCGATATAAAACATGACACTGAGATACCCTTTGCTAGTGCAACCTCTGTACCAAATTTCGTTCCATTCGGTTTCACCGTGTTTAAATTAATAGGGGGAATTGATTTTCACACAATTATGGCCGCCATCCGCAAACTATTAGGCTAATGACCTATTCATTTGGTCAAAAGATGCTTCCTCTATAAGGGTATGTTGTTGCAAAATTTGGTAGAGATCGGATGATTAGGTTAATCGTAATTTGATTTAAGCTTTGAACATTTGTGTGGCCGCCATTACGTTTCCGTCAAGATGGCGGCGATATAAAACATGACACTGAGGTGCCTTTAATTAGTACTACCTCTGTACCAAATTTCGTTCCATTCGGTTGCACCGTGTTCGAATTAATAGGGGGAATCGATTTTCACACCAAGATGGCCGCCATCCGCAAACTATTACGCTGATGACCTATTAGATTGGTCAAAGGATGCTCCCTCCATAAAGGTATGTAGTTGCAAAATTTGGTAGAGATCGGATGATTAGGTTAGTCGTAATTTGATTTAAGCTTTGAACATTCGTGTGGCCGCCATTACGTTTCTGTCAAGATAGCGGCGATATAAAACATGACACTGAGGTGCCCTTTGCTAGTGCTACTTCGGTACCAAATTTCGTTCCATTCGGTTCCACCGTGTTCGAATAAATAGGCGGAATCAATTTTGACATAAAGATGGCCGCCATCCGCAAACTATTAGGCTGATAACCTATTAGATTGGCCAAAGGAAGCTCCCTCCATAAAGGTATGTTGTTGCAAAGTGAGGTAGAGATCGGATGGTTATGTTAGTCGTAATTTAACTTAAGCTTTGAACATTTGTGTGGCCGCAATTACGTTTCCGTCAATATGGCGGCGATATAAAACGTGACACTGAGATGCCCTTTGCTAGTGCTACCTCTGTACCAAATTTCGTTCCATTCGGTTGCACCGTGTTCGAATTAATAGGGGGAATCGATTTTCACACAAATATGGCCGCCATCCGCAAACTATTACGCTAATGACCTATTAGTTTGGTCAAAGGATGCTCCCCCCCATAAAGGTATGTTGTTGCAAAATTTGGTAGAGATCGGATGATTAGGTTAGTCGTAATTTGATTTAAGCTTTGAACATGTGTGTGGCCGCCATTACGTTTCCGTCAAGATGGCGGTGATATAAAACATGACACTGAGGTGCCCTTTGCTAGTGCTACTTCAGTACCAAATTTCGTTCCATTCGGTTCCACCGTGTTCGAATTAATAGGCGGAATTAATTTTGACATAAAGATGGCCGCCATCCGCATACTATTAGGCTAATAACCTATTAGATTGGCCAAAGGAAGCTCCCTCCATAAAGGTATGTTGCTGCAAAGTGTGGTAGAGATCGGATGGTTATGTTAGTCGTAATTTAACTTAAGCTTTGAAGATTTGTGTGGCCGCCATTACGTTTCTGTCAATATGGCGGCGATATAAAACATGACACTGAGATGCCCCTTGCTAGTGCTATCTTTGTACAAAATTTCGTTCCATTCGGTTTCACCGTGTTTGAATTAATAGGGGAAATCGATTCTGACACAGAGAGGGCCGCCATCCGCAAACTATTAGGCGAATGACCTATTAGATTGGTCAAAGGATGCTCCCTCCATAAAGGTATGTAGTTGCAAAATTTGGTAGAGATCGGATGATTAGGTTAATCGTAATTTGATTTAAGCTTTGAACATTCGTGTGACCGCCATTACGTTTCCGTCAAGACGGCGGCGATATAAAACATGACACTGAGGTGCCCTTTGATAGTGCTACTTCTGTACCAAATTTCGTTCCATTCGGTTCCACCGTGTTCGATTTAATAGGGGGAATCAATTTTGACATAAAGATGGCCGCCATCCGCAAACTATTAGGCTAATAACCTATTAGATTGGCCAAAGGATGCTCCCTTCATAAAGGTATGTGGTTGCAAAGTTTGGTAGAGATCGGATGGTTATGTTAGTCGTAATTTAACTTAAGCTTTGAACATTTGTGTGGCCGCCATTACGTTTCCGTCAATATGGCGGCGATATAAAACATGACACTGAGGTGCCTTTTACTAGTACTACCTCTGTACCAAATTTCGTTCCATTCGGTTGCACCGTGTTCGAATTAATAGGGGGAATCTATTTTCACACAAAGATGGCCGCCATCCGCAAAACTATTACGCTGATCACCTATTAGATTGGTCAAAGGATGCCCTCTCCATAAAGGTATGTAGTTGCAAAATTTGGTAGAGATCGGATGATTAGGTTAATCGTAATTTGATTTAAGCTTTGAACATTCGTGTGGCCGCCATTACGTTTCAGTCAAGATAGCGGCGATATGAAACATGACACTGAGGTGCCCTTTGCTGGTGCTACTTCAGTACCAAATTTCGTTCCATTCGGTTCCACCGTGTTCGAATTAATAGGCGGAATCAGTTTTGACATAAAGATGGCCGCCATCCGCAAACTATTAGGCTAATAACCTATTAGATTGGCCAAAGGAAGCTCCCTCCATAAAGGTATGTTGTTGCAAAGTGTGGTAGAGATCGGATGGTTATGTTAGTCGTAATTTAACTTAAGCTTTGAACATTTGTGTGGCCGCTATTACGTTTCCGTCAATATGGCGGCGATATAAAATATGACACTGAGGTGCCTTTTACTAGTACTACCTCTGTACCAAATTTCGTTCCATTCGGTTGCACCGTGTTCGAATTAATAGGGGGAATCTATTTTCACACAAAGATGGCCGCCATCCGCAAACTATTACGCTGATGACCTATTACATTGGTCAAAGGATGCCTCCTCCATAAAGGTATGTAGTTGCAAAATTTGGTAGAGATCGGATGATTAGGTTAATCGTAATTTGATTTAAGCTTTGAACATTCGTGTGGCCGCCATTACGTTTCAGTCAAGATAGCGGCGATATAAAACATGACACTGAGGTGCCCTTTGCTGGTGCTACTTCAGTACCAAATTTCGTTCCATTCGGTTCCACCGTGTTCGAATTAATAGGCGGAATCAGTTTTGACATAAAGATGGCCGCCATCCGCAAACTATTAGGCTAATAACCTATTAGATTGGCCAAAGGAAGCTCCCTCCATAAAGGTATGTTGTTGCAAAGTGTGGTAGAGATCGGATGGTTATGTTAGTCGTAATTTAACTTAAGCTTTGAACATTTGTGTGGCCGCTATTACGTTTCCGTCAATATGGCGGCGATATAAAACATGACACTGAGATACCCTTTGCTAGTGCAACCTCTGTACCAAATTTCGTTCCATTCGGTTTCACCGTGTTTAAATTAATAGGGGGAATTGATTTTCACACAATGATGGCCGCCATCCGCAAACTATTAGGCTAATGACCTATTCATTTGGTCAAAGGAAGCTTCCTCTATAAGGGTATGTTGTTGCAAAATTTGGTAGAGATCGGATGATTAGGTTAATCGTAATTTGATTTAAGCTTTGAACGTTTGTGTGGCCGCCATTACGTTTCCGTCAAGATGGCGGCGATATAAAACATGACACTGAGGTGCCTCTTATTAGTACTACCTCTGTACCAAATTTCGTTCCATTCGGTTTGCACCGTGTTTGAATTAATAGGGGGAATCGATTTTCACACAAACATGGCCGCCATCCGCAAACTATTACGCTGATGACCTATTAGTTTGGTTAAAGGATGCTCCCCCCATAAAGGTATGTTGTTGCAAAATTTGGTAGAGATCGGATGATTAGGTTAGTCGTAATTTGATTTAGGCTTTGAACATTTGTGTGGCCGCCATTACGTTTCCGTCAAGATGGCGGTGATATAAAACATGACACTGAGGTGCCCTTTGCTAGTGCTACTTCAGTCCCAAATTTCGTTCCATTCGGTTCCACCGTGTTCGAATTAATAGGCGGAATCAATTTTGACATAAAGATGGCCGCCATCCGCAAACTATTAGGCTAATAACCTATTAGATTGGCCAAAGGAAGCTCCCTCCATAAAGGTATGTTGTTGCAAAGTGTGGTAGAGATCGGATGGTTATGTTAGTCGTAATTTAACTTAAGCTTTGAACATTTGTGTGGCCGCCATTACGTTTCTGTCAATATGGCGGCGATATAAAACATGACACTGAGATGCCCTTTGCTAGTGCTACCTCTGTACCAAATTTCGTTCCATTCGGTTTCACCGTGTTTGAATTAATAGGGGGAATTGATTTTTACACAAAGATGGCCGCCATCCGCAAATTATTAGGCTAATGACCTATTCATTTGGTCAAAAGATGCTTCCTCTATAAGGGTATGTTGTTGCAAAATTTGGTAGAGATCGGATGATTAGGTTAATCGTAATTTGATTTAAGCTTTGAAAATTTGTGTGGCCGCCATTACGTTTCCGTCAAGATGGCGGCGATATAAAACATGACACTGAGGTGCCTTTTGCTTGTACTACCTCTGTACCAAATTTCGATCCATTCGGTTGCACCGTGATCGAATTAATAGGGGGAATCGATTTTCACACAAAGATGGCCGCCATCCACAATTTATTACGCTGATGACCTATTAGATTGGTCAAAGGATGCTCCCTCCATAAAGGTATGTAGTTGCAAAATTTGGTAGAGATCGGATGATTAGGTTAATCGTAATTTAATTTAAGCTTTGAACATTCGTGTGGCCGCCATTACGTTTCAGTCAAGATAGCGGCGATATAAAACATGACACTGAGGTGCCCTTTGCTAGTGCTACTTGAGTACCAAATTTCGTTCCATTCGGTTCCACCGTGTTCGAATTAATAGGCGGAATCAGTTTTGACATAAAGATGGCCGCCATCCGCAAACTATTAGGCTAATAACCTATTAGTTTGGCCAAAGGAATCTCCCTCCATAAAGGTATGTTGTTGCAAAGTGTGGTAGAGATCGGATGGTTATGTTAGTAGTAATTTAACTTAAGCTTTGAACATTTGTGTGGCCGCTATTACGTTTCCGTCAATATGGCGGCGATATAAAACATGACACTGAGGTGCCTTTTATTAGTACTACCTCTGTACCAAATTTCGTTCCATTCGGTTGCACCGTGTTCGAATTAATAGGGGGAATCGATTTTCACACAAATATGGCCGCCATACGCAAACTATTACGCTGATAACCTATTAGTTTGGTCAAAGGATGCTCCCCCCATAAAGGTATGTTGTTGAAAAATTTGGTAGAGATCGGATGATTAGGTTAGTCGTAATTTGATTTAAGCTTTGAACATTTGTGTGGCCGCCATTACGTTTCCGTCAAGATGGCGGTGATATAAAACATGACACTGATGTGCCCTTTGCTAGTGCTACTTCAGTACCAAATTTCGTTCCATTCGGTTCCACCGTGTTCGAATTAATAGGCGGAATCAATTTTGACATAAAGATGGCCGCCATCCGCAAACTATTAGGCTAATAACCAATTAGATTGGCCAAAGGAAGCTCCCTCCATAAAGGTATGTTGTTGCAAAGTGTGGTAGAGATCGGATGGTTATGTTAGTCGTAATTTAACTTAAGCTTTGAACATTTGTGTGGCCGCCATTACGTTTCTGTCAATATGGTGGCGATATAAAACATGACACTGAGATGCCCTTTGCTAGTGCTACCTCTGTACCAAATTTCGTTCCATTCGGTTTCACCGTGTTTGAATTAATAGGGGGAATTGATTTTTACACAAAGATGGCCGCCATCCGCAAATTATTAGGCTAATGACCTATTCATTTGGTCAAAAGATGCTTCCTCTATAAGGGTATGTTGTTGCAAAATTTGGTAGAGATCGGATGATTAGGTTAATCGTAATTTGATTTAAGCTTTGTACATTCGTGTGGCCGCCATTACGTTTCAGTCAAGATAGCGGCGATATAAAACATGACACTGAGGTGCCCTTTGCTAGTGCTACTTCAGTACCAAATTTCGTTCCATTCGGTTCCACCGTGTTCGAATTAATAGGCGGAATCAGTTTTGACATAAAGATGGCCGCCATCCGCAAACTATTAGGCTAATAACCTATTAGATTGGCCAAAGGAAGCTCCCTCCATAAAGGTATGTTGTTGCAAAGTGTGGTAGAGATCGGATGGTTATGTTAATCGTAATTTAACTTAAGCTTTGAACATTTGTGTGGCCGCTATTACGTTTCCGTCAATATGGCGGCGATATAAAACATGACACTGAGATAACCTTTGCTAGTGCAACCTCTGTACCAAATTTCGTTCCATTCGGTTTCACCGTGTTTAAATTAATAGGGGGAATTGATTTTCACACAATGATGGCCGCCATCCGCAAACTATTAGGCTAATGACCTATTCATTTGGTCAAAAGATGCTTCCTCTATAAGGGTATGTTGTTGCAAAATTTGGTAGAGATCGGATGATTAGGTTAATCGTAATTTGATTTAAGCTTTGAACATTTGTGTGGCCGACATTACGTTTCCGTCAAGATGGCGGCGATATAAAACATGACACTGAGGTGCCTTTAATTAGTACTACCTCTGTACCAAATTTCCTTCCATTCGGTTGCACCGTGTTCGAATTAATAGGGGGAATCGATTTTCACACCAAGATGGCCGCCATCCGCAAACTATTACGCTGATGACCTATTAGATTGGTCAAAGGATGCTCCCTCCATAAAGGTATGTAGTTGCAAAATTTGGTAGAGATCGGATGATTAGGTTAGTCGTAATTTGATTTAAGCTTTGAACATTCGTGTGGCCGCCATTACGTTTCTGTCAAGATAGCGGCGATATAAAACATGACACTGAGGTGCCCTTTGCTAGTGCTACTTCGGTACCAAATTTCGTTCCATTCGGTTCCACCGTGTTCGAATAAATAGGCGGAATCAATTTTGACATAAAGATGGCCGCCATCCGCAAACTATTAGGCTGATAACCTATTAGATTGGCCAAAGGAAGCTCCCTCCATAAAGGTATGTTGTTGCAAAGTGAGGTAGAGATCGGATGGTTATGTTAGTCGTAATTTAACTTAAGCTTTGAACATTTGTGTGGCCGCAATTACGTTTCCGTCAATATGGCGGCGATATAAAACGTGACACTGAGATGCCCTTTGCTAGTGCTACCTCTGTACCAAATTTCGTTCCATTCGGTTGCACCGTGTTCGAATTAATAGGGGGAATCGATTTTCACACAAATATGGCCGCCATCCGCAAACTATTACGCTAATGACCTATTAGTTTGGTCAAAGGATGCTCCCCCCCATAAAGGTATGTTGTTGCAAAATTTGGTAGAGATCGGATGATTAGGTTAGTCGTAATTTGATTTAAGCTTTGAACATGTGTGTGGCCGCCATTACGTTTCCGTCAAGATGGCGGTGATATAAAACATGACACTGAGGTGCCCTTTGCTAGTGCTACTTCAGTACCAAATTTCGTTCCATTCGGTTCCACCGTGTTCGAATTAATAGGCGGAATTAATTTTGACATAAAGATGGCCGCCATCCGCATACTATTAGGCTAATAACCTATTAGATTGGCCAAAGGAAGCTCCCTCCATAAAGGTATGTTGCTGCAAAGTGTGGTAGAGATCGGATGGTTATGTTAGTCGTAATTTAACTTAAGCTTTGAAGATTTGTGTGGCCGCCATTACGTTTCTGTCAATATGGCGGCGATATAAAACATGACACTGAGATGCCCCTTGCTAGTGCTATCTTTGTACAAAATTTCGTTCCATTCGGTTTCACCGTGTTTGAATTAATAGGGGAAATCGATTCTGACACAGAGAGGGCCGCCATCCGCAAATTATTAGGCTAATGACCTATTCATTTGGTCAAAAGATGCTTCCTCTATATGGGTATGTTGTTGCAAAATTTGGTAGAGATCGGATGATTAGGTTAGTCGTAATTTGATTTAAGCTTTGAACATTTGTGTGGCCGCCATTACGTTTCCGTCAAGATGGCGGCGATATAAAACATGACACTGAGGTGCCTTTTACTAGTACTACCTCTGTACCAAATTTCGTTCCATTCGGTTGCACCGTGTTCGAATTAATAGGGGGAATCTATTTTCACACAAAGATGGCCGCCATCCGCAAACTATTACGCTGATGACCTATTAGATTGGTCAAACGATGCCCCCTCCATAAAGGTATGTAGTTGCAAAATTTGGTAGAGATCGGATGATTAGGTTAATCGTAATTTGATTTAAGCTTTGAACATTCGTGTGGCCGCCATTACGTTTCAGTCAAGATAGCGGCGATATGAAACATGACACTGAGGTGCCCTTTGCTGGTGCTACTTCAGTACCAAATTTCGTTCCATTCGGTTCCACCGTGTTCGAATTAATAGGCGGAATCAGTTTTGACATAAAGATGGCCGCCATCCGCAAACTATTAGGCTAATAACCTATTAGATTGGCCAAAGGAAGCTCCCTCCATAAAGGTATGTTGTTGCAAAGTGTGGTAGAGATCGGATGGTTATGTTAGTCGTAATTTAACTTAAGCTTTGAACATTTGTGTGGCCGCTATTACGTTTCCGTCAATATGGCGGCGATATAAAACATGACACTGAGGTGCCTTTTACTAGTACTACCTCTGTACCAAATTTCGTTCCATTCGGTTGCACCGTGTTCGAATTAATAGGGGGAATCTATTTTCACACAAAGATGGCCGCCATCCGCAAACTATTACGCTGATGACCTATTACATTGGTCAAAGGATGCCCCCTCCATAAAGGTATGTAGTTGCAAAATTTGGTAGAGATCGGATGATTAGGTTAATCGTAATTTGATTTAAGCTTTGAACATTCGTGTGGCCGCCATTACGTTTCAGTCAAGATAGCGGCGATATAAAACATGACACTGAGGTGCCCTTTGCTGGTGCTACTTCAGTACCAAATTTCGTTCCATTCGGTTCCACCGTGTTCGAATTAATAGGCGGAATCAGTTTTGACATAAAGATGGCCGCCATCCGCAAACTATTAGGCTAATAACCTATTAGATTGGCCAAAGGAAGCTCCCTCCATAAAGGTATGTTGTTGCAAAGTGTGGTAGAGATCGGATGGTTATGTTAGTCGTAATTTAACTTAAGCTTTGAACATTTGTGTGGCCGCTATTACGTTTCCGTAAATATGGCGGCGATATAAAACATGACACTGAGATACCCTTTGCTAGTGCAACCTCTGTACCAAATTTCGTTCCATTCGGTTTCACCGTGTTTAAATTAATAGGGGGAATTGATTTTCACACAATGATGGCCGCCATCCGCAAACTATTAGGCTAATGACCTATTCATTTGGTCAAAGGATGCTTCCTCTATAAGGGTATGTTGTTGCAAAATTTGGTAGAGATCGGATGATTAGGTTAATCGTAATTTGATTTAAGCTTTGAACGTTTGTGTGGCCGCCATTACGTTTCCGTCAAGATGGCGGCGATATAAAACATGACACTGAGGTGCCTCTTATTAGTACTACCTCTGTACCAAATTTCGTTCCATTCGGTTGCACCGTGTTCGAATTAATAGGGGGAATCTATTTTCACACAAAGATGGCCGCCATCCGCAAACTATTACGCTGATGACCTATTAGATTGGTCAAACGATGCCCCCTCCATAAAGGTATGTAGTTGCAAAATTTGGTAGAGATCGGATGATTAGGTTAATCGTAATTTGATTTAAGCTTTGAACATTCGTGTGGCCGCCATTACGTTTCAGTCAAGATAGCGGCGATATGAAACATGACACTGAGGTGCCCTTTGCTGGTGCTACTTCAGTACCAAATTTCGTTCCATTCGGTTCCACCGTGTTCGAATTAATAGGCGGAATCAGTTTTGACATAAAGATGGCCGCCATCCGCAAACTATTAGGCTAATAACCTATTAGATTGGCCAAAGGAAGCTCCCTCCATAAAGGTATGTTGTTGCAAAGTGTGGTAGAGATCGGATGGTTATGTTAGTCGTAATTTAACTTAAGCTTTGAACATTTGTGTGGCCGCTATTACGTTTCCGTCAATATGGCGGCGATATAAAACATGACACTGAGGTGCCTTTTACTAGTACTACCTCTGTACCAAATTTCGTTCCATTCGGTTGCACCGTGTTCGAATTAATAGGGGGAATCTATTTTCACACAAAGATGGCCGCCATCCGCAAACTATTACGCTGATGACCTATTACATTGGTCAAAGGATGCCCCCTCCATAAAGGTATGTAGTTGCAAAATTTGGTAGAGATCGGATGATTAGGTTAATCGTAATTTGATTTAAGCTTTGAACATTCGTGTGGCCGCCATTACGTTTCAGTCAAGATAGCGGCGATATAAAACATGACACTGAGGTGCCCTTTGCTGGTGCTACTTCAGTACCAAATTTCGTTCCATTCGGTTCCACCGTGTTCGAATTAATAGGCGGAATCAGTTTTGACATAAAGATGGCCGCCATCCGCAAACTATTAGGCTAATAACCTATTAGATTGGCCAAAGGAAGCTCCCTCCATAAAGGTATGTTGTTGCAAAGTGTGGTAGAGATCGGATGGTTATGTTAGTCGTAATTTAACTTAAGCTTTGAACATTTGTGTGGCCGCTATTACGTTTCCGTAAATATGGCGGCGATATAAAACATGACACTGAGATACCCTTTGCTAGTGCAACCTCTGTACCAAATTTCGTTCCATTCGGTTTCACCGTGTTTAAATTAATAGGGGGAATTGATTTTCACACAATGATGGCCGCCATCCGCAAACTATTAGGCTAATGACCTATTCATTTGGTCAAAGGATGCTTCCTCTATAAGGGTATGTTGTTGCAAAATTTGGTAGAGATCGGATGATTAGGTTAATCGTAATTTGATTTAAGCTTTGAACGTTTGTGTGGCCGCCATTACGTTTCCGTCAAGATGGCGGCGATATAAAACATGACACTGAGGTGCCTCTTATTAGTACTACCTCTGTACCAAATTTCGTTCCATTCGGTTGCACCGTGTTTGAATTAATAGGGGGAATCGATTTTCACACAAACATGGCCGCCATCCGCAAACTATTACGCTGATGACCTATTAGTTTGGTTAAAGGATGCTCCCCCCATAAAGGTATGTTGTTGCAAAATTTGGTAGAGATCGGATGATTAGGTTAGTCGTAATTTGATTTAGGCTTTGAACATTTGTGTGGCCGCCATTACGTTTCCGTCAAGATGGCGGTGATATAAAACATGACACTGAGGTGCCCTTAGCTAGTGCTACTTCAGTCCCAAATTTCGTTCCATTCGGTTCCACCGTGTTCGAATTAATAGGCGGAATCAATTTTGACATAAAGATGGCCGCCATCCGCAAACTATTAGGCTAATAACCTATTAGATTGGCCAAAGGAAGCTCCCTCCATAAAGGTATGTTGTTGCAAAGTGTGGTAGAGATCGGATGGTTATGTTAGTCGTAATTTAACTTAAGCTTTGAACATTTGTGTGGCCGCCATTACGTTTCTGTCAATATGGCGGCGATATAAAACATGACACTGAGATGCCCTTTGCTAGTGCTACCTCTGTACCAAATTTCGTTCCATTCGGTTTCACCGTGTTTGAATTAATAGGGGGAATTGATTTTTACACAAAGATGGCCGCCATCCGCAAATTATTAGGCTAATGACCAATTCATTTGGTCAAGAGATGCTTCCTCTATAAGGGTATGTTGTTGCAAAATTTGGTAGAGATCGGATGATTAGGTTAATCGTAATTTGATTTAAGCTTTGAAAATTTGTGTGGCCGCCATTACGTTTCCGTCAAGATGGCGGCGATATAAAACATGACACTGAAGTGCCTTTTGCTTGTACTACCTCTGTACCAAATTTCGATCCATTCGGTTGCACCGTGTTCGAATTAATAGGGGGAATCGATTTTCACACAAAGATGGCCGCCATCCACAATTTATTACGCTGATGACCTATTAGATTGGTCAAAGGATGCTCCCTCCATAAAGGTATGTAGTTGCAAAATTTGGTAGAGAGCGGATGATTAGGTTAATCGTAATTTGATTTAAGCTTTGAACATTCGTGTGGCCGCCATTACGTTTCAGTCAAGATAGCGGCGATATAAAACATGACACTGAGGTGCCCTTTGCTAGTGCTACTTCAGTACCAAATTTCGTTCCATTCGGTTCCACCGTGTTCGAATTAATAGGCGGAATCAGTTTTGACATAAAGATGGCCGCCATCCGCAAACTATTAGGCTAATAACCTATTAGTTTGGCCAAAGGAAGCCCCCTCCATAAAGGTATGTTGTTGCAAAGTGTGGTAGAGATCGGATGGTTATGTTAGTAGTAATTTAACTTAAGCTTTGAACATTTGTGTGGCCGCTATTACGTTTCCGTCAATATGGCGGCGATATAAAACATGACACGGAGATGCACTTTGCTAGTACTACCTCTGTACCAAATTTCGTTCCATTCGGTTTCACCGTGTTTGAATTAATAGGGGGAATTGATTTTCACACAACGATGGCCACCATCCGCAAACTGTTAGGCTAATGACCTATTCATTTGGTCAAAGGATGCTTCCTCTATAAGGGTATGTTGTTGCAAAATTTGGTAGAGATCGGATGATTAGGTTAATCGTAATTTGATTTAAGCTTTGAACATTTGTGTGGCCGCCATTACGTTTCCGTCAAGATGGCGGCGATATAAAACATGACACTGAGGTGCCTTTTATTAGTACTACCTCTGTACCAAATTTCGTTCCATTCGGTTGCACCGTGTTCGAATTAATAGGGGGAATCGATTTTCACACAAATATGGCCGCCATCCGCAAACTATTACGCTGATGACCTATTAGATTGGTCAAAGGATGCTCCCTCCATAAAGGTATGTAGTTGCAAAATTTGGTAGAGATCGGATGATTAGGTTAATCGTAATTTGATTTAAGCTTTGAACATTCGTGTGGCCGCCATTACGTTTCCGTCAAGACGGCGGCGATATAAAACATGACACTGAGGTGCCCTTTGCTAGTGCTACTTCTGTAACAAATTTCGTTCCATTCGGTTCCACCGTGTTCGAATTAATAGGGGGAATCAATTTTGACATAAAGCTGGCCGCCATCCGCAAACTATTAGGCTAATAACCTATTAGATTGGCCAAAGGATGCTCCCTCCATAAAGGTATGTTGTTGCAATGTTTGGTAGAAATCGGATGGTTATGTTAGTCGTAATTTAACTTAAGCTTTGAACATTTGTGTGGCCGCCATTACGTTTCTGTTAATATGGCGGCGATATAAAACATGACACTGAGATGCCCTTTGCTAGTGCTACCTCTGTACCAAATTTCGTTCCATTCGGTTCCACCGTGTTCGAATTAATAGGGGGAATCAATTTTGACATAAAGCTGGCCGCCATCCGCAAACTATTAGGCTAATAACCTATTAGATTGGACAAAGGATGCTCCCTCCATAAAGGTATGTTGTTGCAAAGTGTGGTAGAGATCGGATGGTTATGTTAGTCGTAATTTAACTTAAGCTTTGAACATTTGTGTGGCCGCCATTACGTTTCTGTCAATATGGCGGCGATATAAAACATGACACTGAGATGCCCTTTGCTAGTGCTACCTCTGTACCAAATTTCGTTCCATTCGGTTTCACCGTGTTTGAATTAATAGGGGGAATTGATTTTTACACAAAGATGGCCGCCATCCGCAAATTATTAGGCTAATGACCTATTCATTTGGTCAAAAGATGCTTCCTCTATAAGGGTATGTTGTTGCAAAATTTGGTAGAGATCGGATGATTAGGTTAATCGTAATTTGATTTAAGCTTTGTACATTCGTGTGGCCGCCATTACGTTTCAGTCAAGATAGCGGCGATATAAAACATGACACTGAGGTGCCCTTTGCTAGTGCTACTTCAGTCCCAAATTTCGTTCCATTCGGTTCCACCGTGTTCGAATTAATAGGCGGAATCAATTTTGACATAAAGATGGCCGCCATCCGCAAACTATTAGGCTAATAACCTATTAGATTGGCCAAAGGAAGCTCCCTCCATAAAGGTATGTTGTTGCAATGTGTGGTAGAGATCGGATGGTTATGTTAGTCGTAATTTAACTTAAGCTTTGAACATTTGTGTGGCCGCCATTACGTTTCTGTCAATATGGCGGCGATATAAAACATGACACTGAGATGCCCTTTGCTAGTGCTACCTCTGTACCAAATTTCGTTCCATTCGGTTTCACCGTGTTTGAATTAATAGGGGGAATTGATTTTTACACAAAGATGGCCGCCATCCGCAAATTATTAGGCTAATGACCTATTCATTTGGTCAAAAGATGCTTCCTCTATAAGGGTATGTTGTTGCAAAATTTGGTAGAGATCGGATGATTAGGTTAATCGTAATTTGATTTAAGCTTTGAAAATTTGTGTGGCCGCCATTACGTTTCCGTCAAGATGGCGGCGATATAAAACATGACACTGAGGTGCCTTTTGCTTGTACTACCTCTGTACCAAATTTCGATCCATTCGGTTGCACCGTGTTCGAATTAATAGGGGGAATCGATTTTCACACAAAGATGGCCGCCATCCACAATTTATTACGCTGATGACCTATTAGATTGGTCAAAGGATGCTCCCTCCATAAAGGTATGTAGTTGCAAAATTTGGTAGAGATCGGATGATTAGGTTAATCGTAATTTGATTTAAGCTTTGAACATTCGTGTGGCCGCCATTACGTTTCAGTCAAGATAGCGGCGATATAAAACATGACACTGAGGTGCCCTTTGCTAGTGCTACTTCAGTACCAAATTTCGTTCCATTCGTTTCCACCGTGTTCGAATTAATAGGCGGAATCAGTTTTGACATAAAGATGGCCGCCATCTGCAAACTATTAGGCTAATAACCTATTAGTTTGGCCAAAGGAAGCTCCCTCCATAAAGGTATGTTGTTGCAAAGTGTGGTAGAGATCGGATGGTTATGTTAGTCGTAATTTAACTTAAGCTTTGAACATTTGTGTGGCCGCTATTACGTTTCCGTCAATATGGCGGCGATATAAAACATGACACGGAGATGCACGTTGCTAGTACTACCTCTGTACCAAATTTCGTTCCATTCGGTTTCACCGTGTTTGAATTAATAGGGGGAATTGATTTTCACACAAAGATGGCCACCATCCGCAAACTGTTGGGCTAATGACCTATTCATTTGGTCAAAGGATGCTTCCTCTATAAGGGTATGTTGTTGCAAGATTTGGTAGAGATCGGATGATTAGGTTAATCGTAATTTGATTTAAGCTTTGAACATTTGTGTGGCCACCATAACGTTTCCGTCAAGATGGCGGCGATATAAAACATGACACTGAGGTGCCTTTTATTAGTACTACCTCTGTACCAATTTTCGTTCCATTCGGTTGCACCGTGTTCGAATTAATAGGGGGAATCGATTTTCACACAAATATGGCCGCCATCCGCAAACTATTACGCTGATGACCTATTAGATGGGTCAAAGGATGCTCCCTCCATAAAGGTATGTAGTTGCAAAATTTGGTAGAGATCGGATGATTAGGTTAATCGTAATTTGATTTAAGCTTTGAACATTCGTGTGGCCGCCATTACGTTTCCGTCAAGACGGCGGCGATATAAAACATGACACTGAGGTGCCCTTTGCTAGTGCTACTTCTGTACCAAATTTCGTTCCATTCGGTTCCACCGTGTTCGAATTAATAGGGGGAATCAATTTTGACATAAAGCTGGCCGCCATCCGCAAACTATTAGGCTAATAACCTATTAGATTGGCCAAAGGATGCTCCCTCCATAAAGGTATGTTGTTGCAATGTTTGGTAGAAATCGGATGGTTATGTTAGTCGTAATTTAACTTAAGCTTTGAACATTTGTGTGGCCGCCATTACGTTTCTGTCAATATGGCGGCGATATAAAACATGACACTGAGATGCCCTTTGCTAGTGCTACTTCTGTACCAAATTTCGTTCCATTCGGTTCCACCGTGTTCGAATTAATAGGGGGAATCAATTTTGACATAAAGCTGGCCGCCATCCGCAAACTATTAGGCTAATAACCTATTAGATTGGCCAAAGGATGCTCCCTCCATAAAGGTATGTTGTTGCAATGTTTGGTAGAAATCGGATGGTTATGTTAGTCGTAATTTAACTTAAGCTTTGAACATTTGTGTGGCCGCCATTACGTTTCTGTTAATATGGCGGCGATATAAAACATGACACTGAGATGCCCTTTGCTAGTGCTACCTCTGTACCAAATTTCGTTCCATTCGGTTCCACCGTGTACGAATTAATAGGGGGAATCAATTTTGACATAAAGCTGGCCGCCATCCGCAAACTATTAGGCTAATAACCTATTAGATTGGACAAAGGATGCTCCCTGCATAAAGGTATGTTGTTGCAAAGTTTGGTAGAAATCGGATGGTTATGTTAGTCGTAATTTAACTTAAGCTTTGAACATTTGTGTGGCCGCCATTACGTTTCCGTCAATATGGCGGCGATATAAAACATGACACTGTGATGCCCTTTGCTAGTGCTACTTCTGTACCAAATTTCGTTCCATTCGGTTTCACCGTGTTTGAATTAATAGGGGGAAATGATTTTCACACAAAGATGGCCGCCATCCGCAAACTGTTAGGCTAATGACCTATTCATTTGGTCAAAGGATGCTTCCTCTATAAGGGTATGTTGTTGCAAAATTTGGTAGAGATCGGATGATTAGGTTAATCGTAATTTGATTTAAGCTTTGAACATTTGTGTGGCCGCCATTACGTTTCCGTCAAGATGGCGGCGATATAAAACATGACACTGAGGTGCCTTTTATTAGTACTACCTCTGTACCAAATTTCGTTCCATTCGGTTGCACCGTGTTCGAATTAATAGGGGGAATCGATTTTCACACAAATATGGCCGCCATACGCAAACTATTACGCTGATGACCTATTAGTTTGGTCAAAGGATGCTCCCCCCCATAAAGGTATGTTGTTGCAAAATTTGGTAGAGATCGGATGATTAGGTTAGTCGTAATTTGATTTAAGCTTTGAACATTTGTGTGGCTGCCATTACGTTTCCGTCAAGATGGCGGTGATATAAAACATGACACTGAGGTGCCCTTTGCTAGTGCTACTTCAGTACCAAATTTCGTTCCATTCGGTTCCACCGTGTTCGAATTAATAGGCGGAATCAATTTTGACATAAAGCTGGCCGCCATCCGCAAACTATTGGGCTAATAACCTATTAGATTGGCCAAAGGATGCTCCCTCCATAAAGGTATGTTGTTGCAGAGTTTGGTAGAAATCGGATGGTTATGTTAGTCGTAATTTAACTTAAGCTTTGAACATTTGTGTGGCCGCCATTACGTTTGTGTCAATATGGCGGCGATATAAAACATGACACTGAGATGCCCTTTGCTAGTGCTACCTCTGTACCAAATTTCGTTCCATTCGGTTTCACCGTGTTTGAATTAATAGGGGGAATTGATTTTCACACAAAGATGGCCGCCATCCGCAAACTGTTAGGCTAATGACCTATTCATTTCGTCAAAGGATGCTTCCTCTATAAGGTTATGTTGTTGCAAAATTTGGTAGAGATCGGATGATTAGGTTAATCGTAATTTGATTTAAGCGTTGAACATTTGTGTGGCCGCCATTACGTTTCCGTCAAGATGGCGGCGATATAAAACATGACACTGAGGTGCCTTTTATTAGTACTACCTCTGTACCAAATTTCGTTCCATTCGGTTGCACCGTGTTCGAATTAATAGGGGGAATCGATTTTCACACAAATATGGCCGCCATCCGCAAACTATTAAGCTGATGACCTATTAGTTTGGTCAAAGGATGCTCCCCCCATGAAGGTATGTTGTTGCCAAATTTGGTAGAGATCGGATGATTAGGTTAGTCGTAATTTGATTTAAGCTTTGAACATTTGTGTGGCCGCCATTACGTTTCCGTCAAGATGGCGGTGATATAAAACATGACACTGAGGTGCCCTTTGCTAGTGCTACATCAGTACCAAATTTCGTTCCATTCGGTTCCACCGTGTTCGAATTAATAGGCGGAATCAATTTTGACATAAAGATGGCCGCCATCCGCAAACTATTAGGCTAATAACCTATTAGATTGGCCAAAGGAAGCTCCCTCCATAAAGGTATGTTGTTGCAAAGTGTGGTAGAGATCGGATGGTTATGTTAGTCGTAATTTAACTTAAGCTTTGAACATTTGTGTGGCCGCCATTACGTTTCTGTCAATATGGCGGCGATATAAAACATGACACTGAGATGCCCTTTGCTAGTGCTACCTCTGTACCAAATTTCGTTCCATTCGGTTTCACCGTGTTTGAATTAATAGGGGGAATTGATTTTTACACAAAGATGGCCGCCATCCGCAAATTATTAGGCTAATGACCTATTCATTTGGTCAAAAGTTGCTTCCTCTATAAGGGTATGTTGTTGAAAAATTTGGTAGAGATCGGATGATTAGGTTAATCGTAATTTGATTTAAGCTTTGAACATTTGTGTGGCCGCCATTACGTTTCCGTCAAGATGGCGGCGATATAAAACATGACACTGAGGTGCCTTTTACTAGTACTACCTCTGTACCAAATTTCGTTCCATTCGGTTGCACCGTGTTCGAATTAATAGGGGGAATCTATTTTCACACAAAGATGGCCGCCATCCGCAAACTATTACGCTGATGACCTATTAGATTGGTCAAAGGATGCCCCCTCCATAAAGGTATGTAGTTGCAAAATTTGGTAGAGATCGGATGATTAGGTTAATCGTAATTTGATTTAAGCTTTGAACATTCGTGTGGCCGCCATTACGTTTCAGTCAAGATAGCGGCGATATAAAACATGACACTGAGGTGCCCTTTGCTGGTGCTACTTCAGTACCAAATTTCGTTCCATTCGGTTCCACCGTGTTCGAATTAATAGGCGGAATCAGTTTTGACATAAAGATGGCCGCCATCCGCAAACTATTAGGCTAATAACCTATTAGATTGGCCAAAGGAAGCTCCCTCCATAAAGGTATGTTGTTGCAAAGAGTGGTAGAGATCGGATGGTTATGTTAGTCGTAATTTAACTTAAGCTTTGAACATTTGTGTGGCCGCTATTACGTTTCCGTCAATATGGCGGCGATATAAAACATGACACTGAGATACCCTTTGCTAGTGCAACCTCTGTACCAAATTTCGTTCCATTCGGTTTCACCGTGTTTAAATTAATAGGGGGAATTGATTTTCACACAATGATGGCCGCCATCCGCAAACTATTAGGCTAATGACCTATTCATTTGGTCAAAAGATGCTTCCTCTACAAGGGTATGGTGTTGCAAAATTTGGTAGAGATCGGATGATTAGGTTAATCGTAATTTGATTTAAGCTTTGAACATTTGTGTGGCCGCCATTACGTTTCCGTCAAGATGGCGGCGATATAAAACATGACACTGAGGTGCCTTTAATTAGTACTACCTCTGTAGCAAATTTCGTTCCATTCGGTTGCACCGTGTTCGAATTAATAGGGGGAATCGATTTTCACACCAAGATGGCCGCCATCCGCAAACTATTACGCTGATGACCTATTAGATTGGTCAAAGGATGCTCCCTCCATAAAGGTATGTAGTTGCAAAATTTGGTAGAGATCGGATGATTAGGTTAGTCGTAATTTGATTTAAGCTTTGAACATTCGTGTGGCCGCCATTACGTTTCTGTCAAGATAGCGGCGATATAAAACATGACACTGAGGTGCCCTTTGCTAGTGCTACTTCGGTACCAAATTTCGTTCCATTCGGTTCCACTGTGTTCGAATTAATAGGCGGAATTAATTTTGACATAAAGATGGCCGCCATCCGCAAACTATTAGGCTGATAACCTATTAGATTGGCCAAAGGAAGCTCCCTCCATAAAGGTATGTTGTTGCAAAGTGAGGTAGAGATCGGATGGTTATGTTAGTCGTAATTTAACTTAAGCTTTGAACCTTTGTGTGGCCGCAATTACGTTTCCGTCAATATGGCGGCGATATAAAACGTGACACTGAGATGCCCTTTGCTAGTGCTACCTCTGTACCAAATTTCGTTCCATTCGGTTGCACCGTGTTCGAATTAATAGGGGGAATCGATTTTCACACAAATATGGCCGCCATCCGCAAACTATTACGCTAATGACCTATTAGTTTGGTCAAAGGATGCTCCCCCCCATAAAGGTATGTTGTTGCAAAATTTGGTAGAGATCGGATGATTAGGTTAGTCGTAATTTGATTTAAGCTTTGAACATGTGTGTGGCCGCCATTACGTTTCCGTCAAGATGGCGGTGATATAAAACATGACATTGAGGTGCCCTTTGCTAGTGCTACTTCAGTACCAAATTTCGTTCCATTCGGTTCCACCGTGTTCGAATTAATAGGCGGAATTAATTTTGACATAAAGATGGCCGCCATTCGCATACTATTAGGCTAATAACCTATTAGATTGGCCAAAGGAAGCTCCCTCCATAAAGGTATGATGCTGCAAAGTGTGGTAGAGATCGGATGGTTATGTTAGTCGTAATTTAACTTAAGCTTTGAAGATTTGTGTGGCCGCCATTACGTTTATGTCAATATGGCGGCGATATAAAACATGACACTGAGATGCCCCTTGCTAGTGCTATCTTAGTACAAAATTTCGTTCCATTCGGTTTCACCGTGTTTGAATTAATAGGGGAAATCGATTCTGACACAGAGAGGGCCGCCATCCGCAAACTATTAGGCGAATGACCTATTAGATTGGTCAAAGGATGCTCCCTCCATAAAGGTATGTAGTTGCAAAATTTGGTAGAGATCGGATGATTAGGTTAATCGTAATTTGATTTAAGCTTTGAACATTCGTGTGGCCGCCATTACGTTTCCATCAAGACGGCGGCGATATAAAACATGACACTGAGGTGCCCTTTGCTAGTGCAACCTCTGTACCAAATTTCGTTCCATTCGGTTTCACCGTGTTTAAATTAATAGGGGAATTGATTTTCACACAAAGATGGCCGCCATCCGCAAACTATTAGGCTAATGACCTATTCATTTGGTCAAAGGATGCTTCCTCTATAAGGGTATGTTGTTGCAAAATTTGGTAGAGATCGGATGATTAGGTTAATCGTAATTTGATTTAAGCTTTGAACATTTGTGTGGCCGCCATTACGTTTCCGTCAAGATGGCGGCGATATAAAACATGACACTGAGGTGCCTTTAATTAGTACTACCTCTGTACCAAATTTCGTTCCATTCGGTTGCACCGTGTTCGAATTAATAGGGGGAATCGATTTTCACACAAATATGGCCGCCATCCGCAAACTATTAAGCTGATGACCTATTAGTTTGGTCAAAGGATGCTCCCCCCATGAAGGTATGTTGTTGCCAAATTTGGTAGAGATCGGATGATTAGGTTAGTCGTAATTTGATTTAAGCTTTGAACATTTGTGTGGCCGCCATTACGTTTCCGTCAAGACGGCGGTGATATAAAACATGACACTGAGGTGCCCTTTGCGAGTGCTACATCAGTACCAAATTTCGTTCCATTCGGTTCCACCGTGTTCGAATTAATAGGCGGAATCAATTTTGACATAAAGATGGCCGCCATCCGCAAACTATTAGGCTAATAACCTATTAGATTGGCCAAAGGAAGCTCCCTCCATAAAGGTATGTTGTTGCAAAGTGTGGTAGAGATCGGATGGTTATGTTAGTCGTAATTTAACTTAAGCTTTGAACATTTGTGTGGCCGCCATTACGTTTCTGTCAATATGGCGGCGATATAAAACATGAAACTAAGATGCCCTTTGCTAGTGCTACCTCTGTACCAAATTTCGTTCCATTCGGTTTCACCGTGTTTGAATTAATAGGGGGAATTGATTTTTACACAAAGATGGCCGCCATCCGCAAATTATTAGGCTAATGACCTATTCATTTGGTCAAAAGTTGCTTCCTCTATAAGGGTATGTTGTTGCAAAATTTGGTAGAGATCGGATGATTAGGTTAATCGTAATTTGATTTAAGCTTTGAACATTTGTGTGGCCGCCATTACGTTTCCGTCAAGATGGCGGCGATATAAAACATGACACTGAGGTGCCTTTTACTAGTACTACCTCTGTACCAAATTTCGTTCCATTCGGTTGCACCGTGTTCGAATTAATAGGGGGAATCTATTTTCACACAAAGATGGCCGCCATCCGCAAACTATTACGCTGATGACCTATTAGATTGGTCAAAGGATGCCCCCTCCATAAAGGTATGTAGTTGCAAAATTTGGTAGAGATCGGATGATTAGGTTAATCGTAATTTGATTTAAGCTTTGAACATTCGTGTGGCCGCCATTACGTTTCAGTCAAGATAGCGGCGATATAAAACATGACACTGAGGTGCCCTTTGCTGGTGCTACTTCAGTACCAAATTTCGTTCCATTCGGTTGCACCGTGTTCGAATTAATAGGGCGAATTGATTTTCACACAAATATGGCCGCCATCCGAAAACTATTACGCTAATGACCTATTAGTTTGGTCAAAGGATGCTCCCCCCCATAAAGGTATGTTGTTGCAAAATTTGGTAGAGATCGGATGATTAGGTTAGTCGTAATTTGATTTAAGCTTTGAACATGTGTGTGGCCGCCATTACGTTTCCGTCAAGATGGCGGTGATATAAAACATGACATTGAGGTGCCCTTTGCTAGTGCTACTTCAGTACCAAATTTCGTTCCATTCGGTTCCACCGTGTTCGAATTAATAGGCGGAATTAATTTTGACATAAAGATGGCCGCCATCCGCATACTATTAGGCTAATAACCTATTAGATTGGCCAAAGGAAGCTCCCTCGATAAAGGTATGTTGCTGCAAAGTGTGGTAGAGATCGGATGGTTATGTTAGTCGTAATTTAACTTAAGCTTTGAAGATTTGTGTGGCCGCCATTACGTTTATGTCAATATGGCGGCGATATAAAACATGACACTGAGATGCCCCTTGCTAGTGCTATCTTTGTACAAAATTTCGTTCCATTCGGTTTCACCGTGTTTGAATTAATAGGGGAAATCGATTCTGACACAGAGAGGGCCGCCATCCGCAAACTATTAGGCGAATGACCTATTAGATTGGTCAAAGGATGCTCCCTCCATAAAAGTATGTAGTTGCAAAATTTGGTAGAGATCGGATGATTAGGTTAATCGTAATTTGATTTAAGCTTTGAACATTCGTGTGGCCGCCATTACGTTTCCGTCAAGACGGCGGCGATATAAAACATGACACTGAGGTGCCCTTTGCTAGTGCTACTTCTGTACCAAATTTCGTTCCATTCGGTTCCACCGTGTTCGATTTAATAGGGGGAATCAATTTTGACATAAAGATGGCCGCCATCCGCAAACTATTAGGCTAATAACCTACTAGATTGGCCAAAGGATGCTCCCTCCATAAATGTATCTGGTTGCAAAGTTTGGTAGAGATCGGATGGTTATGTTAGTCGTAATTTAACTTAAGCTTTGAACATTTGTGTGGCCGCCATTACGTTTTTGTCAATATGGCGGCGATATAAAACATGACACTGAGATGCCCTTTGCTAGTGCAACCTCTGTACCAAATTTCGTTCCATTCGGTTTAACCGTGTTTAAATTAATAGGGGAATTGATTTTCACACCAAGATGGCCGCCATCCGCAAACTATTACGCTGATGACCTATTAGATTGGTCAAAGGATGCTCCCTCCATAAAGGTATGTTGTTGCAAAATTCGGTAGAGATCGGATGATTAGGTTAATCGTAATTTGATTTAAGCTTTGAACATTTGTGTGGCCGCCATTACGTTTCCGTCAAGATGGCGGCGATATAAAACATGACACTGAGGTGCCTTTAATTAGTACTACCTCTGTACCAAATTTCGTTCCATTCGGTTGCACCGTGTTCGAATTAATAGGGGGAATCTATTTTCACACAAAGATGGCCGCCATCCGCAAACTATTACGCTGATGACCTATTAGATTGGTCAAAGGATGCCCCCTCCATAAAGGTATGTAGTTGCAAAATTTGGTAGAGATCGGATGATTAGGTTAATCGTAATTTGATTTAAGCTTTGAACATTCGTGTGGCCGCCATTACGTTTCAGTCAAGATAGCGGCGATATAAAACATGACACTGAGGTGCCCTTTGCTGGTGCTACTTCAGTACCAAATTTCGTTCCATTCGGTTCCACCGTGTTCGAATTAATAGGCGGAATCAGTTTTGACATAAAGATGGCCGCCATCCGCAAACTATTAGGCTAATAACCTATTAGGTTGGCCAAAGGAAGCTCCCTCCATAAAGGTATGTTGTTGCAAAGTGTGGTAGAGATCGGATGGTTATGTTAGTCGTAATTTAACTTAAGCTTTGAACATTTGTGTGGTCGCTATTACGTTTCCGTCAATATGGCGGCGATATAAAACATGACAATGAGATGCCCTTTGCTAGTGCAACCTCTGTACCAAATTTCGTTCCATTCGGTTTCACCGTGTTTAAATTAATAGGGGAATTGATTTTCACACAAAGATGGCCGCCATCCGCAAACTATTAGGCTAATGACCTATTCATTTGGTCAAAGGATGCTTCCTCTATAAGGGTATGTTGTTGCAAAATTTGGTAGAGATCGGATGATTAGGTTAATCGTAATTTGATTTAAGCTTTGAACATTTGTGTGGCCGCCATTACGTTTCCGTCAAGATGGCGGCGATATAAAACAAGACACTGAGGTGCCTTTAATTAGTACTACCTCTCTACTAAATTTCGTTCCATTCGGTTGCACCGTGTTCGAATTAATAGGGGGAATCGATTTTCACACAAATATGGCCGCCATCCGCAAACTATTACGCTGATGACCTATTAGTTTGGTCAAAGGATGCTCCCCCCATAAAGGTATGTTGTTGCCAAATTTGGTAGAGATCGGATGATTAGGTTAGTCGTAATTTGATTTAAGCTTTGAACATTTGTTTGGCCGCCATTACGTTTCAGTCAAGATGGCGGTGATATAAAACATGACACTGAGGTGCCCTTTGCTAGTGCTACTTCAGTACCAAATTTCGTTCCATTCGGTTCCACCGTGTTCGAATTAATAGGCGGAATCAATTTTGACATAAAGATGGCCGCCATCCGCAAACTATTAGGCTAATAACCTATTAGATTGGCCAAAGGAAGCTCCCTCCATAAAGGTATGTTGTTGCAAAATTTGGTAGAGATCGGATGATTAGGTTAATCGTAATTTGATTTAAGCTTTGAACATTTGTGTGGCCGCCATTACGTTTCCATCAAGATGGCGGCGATATAAAACATGACACTGAGGTGCCTTTTGCTAGCACTACCTCTGTACCAAATTTCGTTCCATTCGGTTGCACCGTGTTCGAATTAATAGGGGGAATCGATTTTCACACCAAGATGGCCGCCATCCGCAAACTATTACGCTGATGACCTATTATATTGGTCAAAGGATGCTCCCTCCATAAAGGTATGTAGTTGCAAAATTAGATAGAGATCGGATGATTAGGTTAGTCGTAATTTGATTTAAGCTTTGAACATTCGTGTGGCCGCCATTACGTTTCTGTCAAGATAGCGGCGATATAAAACATGACCTGAGGTGCCCTTTGCTAGTGCTACTTCGGTACCAAATTTCGTTCCATTCGGTTCCACCGTGTTCGAATAAATAGGCGGAATCAATTTTGACATAAAGATGGCCGCCATCCGCAAACTATTAGGCTGATAACCTATTAGATTGGCCAAAGGAAGCTCCCTCCATAAAGGTATGTTGTTGCAAAGTGAGGTAGAGATCGGATGGTTATGTTAGTCGTAATTTAACTTAAGCTTTGAACATTTGTGTGGCCGCAATTACGTTTCCGTCAATATGGCGGCGATATAAAACGTGACACTGAGATGCCCTTTGCTAGTGCTACCTCTGTACCAAATTTCGTTCCATTCGGTTGCACCGTGTTCGAATTAATAGGGGGAATCGATTTTCACACAAATATGGCCGCCATCCGAAAACTATTACGCTAATGACCTATTAGTTTGGTCAAAGGATGCTCCCCCCCATAAAGGTATGTTGTTGCAAAATTTGGTAGAGATCGGATGATTAGGTTAGTCGTAATTTGATTTAAGCTTTGAACATGTGTGTGGCCGCCATTACGTTTCCGTCAAGATGGCGGCGATATAAAACATGACACTGAGATGCCCCTTGCTAGTGCTATCTTTGTACAAAATGTCGTTCCATTCGGTTTCACCGTGTTTGAATTAATAGGGGAAATCGATTCTGACACAGAGAGGGCCGCCATCCGCAAACTATTAGGTGAATGACCTATTAGATTGGTCAAAGGATGCTCCCTCCATAAAGGTATGTAGTTGCAAAATTTGGTAGAGATCGGATGATTAGGTTAATCGTAATTTGATTTAAGCTTTGAACATTCGTGTGGCCGCCATTACGTTTCCGTCAAGACGGCGGCGATATAAAACATGACACTGAGGTGCCCTTTGCTAGTGCTACTTCTGTACCAAATTTCGTTCCATTCGGTTCCACCGTGTTCGATTTAATAGGGGGAATCAATTTTGACATAAAGATGGCCGCCATCCGCAAACTATTAGGCTAATAACCTATTAGATTGGACAAAGGATGCTCCCTCCATAACGGTATGTGGTTGCAAAGGTTGGTAGAGATCGGATGGTTATGTTAGTCGTAATTTAACTTAAGCTTTGAACATTTGTGTGGCCGCCATTACGTTTCTGTCAATATGGCGGCGATATAAAACATGACACTGAGATGCCCTTTGCTAGTGCTACCTCTGTAACAAATTTCGTTCCATTCGGTTTCACCGTGTTTGAATTAATAGGGGGAATTGATTTTTACACAAAGATGGCCGCCATCCGCAAATTATTAGGCTAATGACCTATTCATTTGGTCAAAGGATGCTTCCTCTATAAGGGTATGTTGTTGCAAGATTTGGTAGAGATCGGATGATTAGGTTAATCGTAATTTGATTTAAGCTTTGAACATTTGTGTGGCCACCATAACGTTTCCGTCAAGATGGCGGCGATATAAAACATGACACTGAGGTGCCTTTTATTAGTACTACCTCTGTACCAATTTTCGTTCCATTCGGTTGCACCGTGTTCGAATTAATAGGGGGAATCGATTTTCACACAAATATGGCCGCCATCCGCAAACTATTACGCTGATGACCTATTAGATTGGTCAAAGGATGCTCCCTCCATAAAGGTATGTAGTTGCAAAATTTGGTAGAGATCGGATGATTAGGTTAATCGTAATTTGATTTAAGCTTTGAACATTCGTGTGGCCGCCATTACGTTTCCGTCAAGACGGCGGCGATATAAAACATGACACTGAGGTGCCCTTTGCTAGTGCTACTTCTGTACCAAATTTCGTTCCATTCGGTTCCACCGTGTTCGAATTAATAGGGGGAATCAATTTTGACATAAAGCTGGCCGCCATCCGCAAACTATTAGGCTAATAACCTATTAGATTGGCCAAAGGATGCTCCCTCCATAAAGGTATGTTGTTGCAATGTTTGGTAGAAATCGGATGGTTATGTTAGTCGTAATTTAACTTAAGCTTTGAACATTTGTGTGGCCGCCATTACGTTTCTGTCAATATGGCGGCGATATAAAACATGACACTGAGATGCCCTTTGCTAGTGCTACTTCTGTACCAAATTTCGTTCCATTCGGTTCCACCGTGTTCGAATTAATAGGGGGAATCAATTTTGACATAAAGCTGGCCGCCATCCGCAAACTATTAGGCTAATAACCTATTAGATTGGCCAAAGGATGCTCCCTCCATAAAGGTATGTTGTTGCAATGTTTGGTAGAAATCGGATGGTTATGTTAGTCGTAATTTAACTTAAGCTTTGAACATTTGTGTGGCCGCCATTACGTTTCTGTTAATATGGCGGCGATATAAAACATGACACTGAGATGCCCTTTGCTAGTGCTACCTCTGTACCAAATTTCGTTCCATTCGGTTCCACCGTGTACGAATTAATAGGGGGAATCAATTTTGACATAAAGCTGGCCGCCATCCGCAAACTATTAGGCTAATAACCTATTAGATTGGACAAAGGATGCTCCCTGCATAAAGGTATGTTGTTGCAAAGTTTGGTAGAAATCGGATGGTTATGTTAGTCGTAATTTAACTTAAGCTTTGAACATTTGTGTGGCCGCCATTACGTTTCCGTCAATATGGCGGCGATATAAAACATGACACTGTGATGCCCTTTGCTAGTGCTACTTCTGTACCAAATTTCGTTCCATTCGGTTTCACCGTGTTTGAATTAATAGGGGGAAATGATTTTCACACAAAGATGGCCGCCATCCGCAAACTGTTAGGCTAATGACCTATTCATTTGGTCAAAGGATGCTTCCTCTATAAGGGTATGTTGTTGCAAAATTTGGTAGAGATCGGATGATTAGGTTAATCGTAATTTGATTTAAGCTTTGAACATTTGTGTGGCCGCCATTACGTTTCCGTCAAGATGGCGGCGATATAAAACATGACACTGAGGTGCCTTTTATTAGTACTACCTCTGTACCAAATTTCGTTTCATTCGGTTGCACCGTGTTCGAATTAATAGGGGGAATCGATTTTCACACAAATATGGCCGCCATACGCAAACTATTACGCTGATGACCTATTAGTTTGGTCAAAGGATGCTCCCCCCATAAAGGTATGTTGTTGAAAAATTTGGTAGAGATCGGATGATTAGGTTAGTCGTAATTTGATTTAAGCTTTGAACATTTGTGTGGCCGCCATTACGTTTCCGTCAAGATGGCGGTGATATAAAACATGACACTGATGTGCCCTTTGCTAGTGCTACTTCAGTACCAAATTTCGTTCCATTCGGTTTCACCGTGTTTGAATTAATAGGGGGAATTTATTTTTACACAAAGATGGCCGCCATCCGCAAATTATTAGGCTAATGACCTATTCATTTGGTCAAAAGATGCTTCCTCTATAAGGGTATGTTGTTGCAAAATTTGGTAGAGATCGGATGATTAGGTTAATCGTAATTTGATTTAAGCTTTGTACATTCGTGTGGCCGCCATTACGTTTCAGTCAAAATAGCGGCGATATAAAACATGACACTGAGGTGCCCTTTGCTAGTGCTACTTCAGTACCAAATTTCGTTCCATTCGGTTCCACCGTGTTCGAATTAATAGGCGGAATCAGTTTTGACATAAAGATGGCCGCCATCCGCAAATTATTACGCTGATGACCTATTAGTTTGGTCAAAGGATGCTCCCCCCCATAAAGGTATGTTGTTGCAAAATTTGGTAGAGATCGGATGATTAGGTTAGTCGTAATTTGATTTAAGCTTTGAACATTTGTGTGGCTGCCATTACGTTTCCGTCAAGATGGCGGTGATATAAAACATGACACTGAGGTGCCCTTTGCTAGTGCTACTTCAGTACCAAATTTCGTTCCATTCGGTTCCACCGTGTTCGAATTAATAGGCGGAATCAATTTTGACATAAAGCTGGCCGCCATCCGCAAACTATTGGGCTAATAACCTATTAGATTGGCCAAAGGATGCTCCCTCCATAAAGGTATGTTGTTGCAAAGTTTGGTAGAAATCGGATGGTTATGTTAGTCGTAATTTAACTTAAGCTTTGAACATTTGTGTGGCCGCCATTACGTTTGTGTCAATATGGCGGCGATATAAAACATGACACTGAGATGCCCTTTGCTAGTGCTACCTCTGTACCAAATTTCGTTCCATTCGGTTTCACCGTGTTTGAATTAATAGGGGGAATTGATTTTCACACAAAGATGGCCGCCATCCGCAAACTGTTAGGCTAATGACCTATTCATTTGGTCAAAGGATGCTTCCTCTATAAGGGTATGTTGTTGCAAAATTTGGTAGAGATCGGATGATTAGGTTAATCGTAATTTGATTTAAGCGTTGAACATTTGTGTGGCCGCCATTACGTTTCCGTCAAGATGGCGGCGATATAAAACATGACACTGAGGTGCCTTTTATTAGTACTACCTCTGTACCAAATTTCGTTCCATTCGGTTGCACCGTGTTCGAATTAATAGGGGGAATCGATTTTCACACAAATATGGCCGCCATCCGCAAACTATT
Organism: Meconema thalassinum; assembly: GCA_946902985.2. NCBI lineage: Eukaryota > Metazoa > Arthropoda > Insecta > Orthoptera > Tettigoniidae > Meconema > Meconema thalassinum. Next base: position 656,309,199 of record OX336390.1, read on the forward strand.
AAGCTGATGACCTATTAGTTTGGTCAAAGGATGCTCCCCCCATGAAGGTATGTTGTTGCCAAATTTGGTAGAGATCGGATGATTAGGTTAGTCGTAATTTGATTTAAGCTTTGAACATTTGTGTGGCCGCCATTACGTTTCCGTCAAGATGGCGGTGATATAAAACATGACACTGAGGTGCCCTTTGCTAGTGCTACATCAGTACCAAATTTCGTTCCATTCGGTTCCACCGTGTTCGAATTAATAGGCGGAATCAATTTTGACATAAAGATGGCCGCCATCCGCAAACTATTAGGCTAATAACCTATTAGATTGGCCAAAGGAAGCTCCCTCCATAAAGGTATGTTGTTGCAAAGTGTGGTAGAGATCGGATGGTTATGTTAGTCGTAATTTAACTTAAGCTTTGAACATTTGTGTGGCCGCCATTACGTTTCTGTCAATATGGCGGCGATATAAAACATGACACTGAGATGCCCTTTGCTAGTGCTACCTCTGTACCAAATTTCGTTCCATTCGGTTTCACCGTGTTTGAATTAATAGGGGGAATTGATTTTTACACAAAGATGGCCGCCATCCGCAAATTATTAGGCTAATGACCTATTCATTTGGTCAAAAGTTGCTTCCTCTATCAGGGTATGTTGTTGAAAAATTTGGTAGAGATCGGATGATTAGGTTAATCGTAATTTGATTTAAGCTTTGAACATTTGTGTGGCCGCCATTACG